>OY755038.1:65221907-66484407 GCA_963576565.1 Aspidapion aeneum
CAGGCGTCAAACTCGTCGCGAGTCTCAAAGTCACATAACCGGTATCAACTACACAAAGGGCTAAACCATTCAAATCTAAACGGAGATTCGGGTACAGACATACAAACAACAGACATTGATTCAGACGGAGCTGATTTTATTTTTCCTAAAAGAAGGCAAAGAAAAGCGAGAACTTATGCACAAATACTAAATCAAAAAGGAGAACCTGAAGTTGAAAAACCTGTAGATGTCGGCTGGAAAACTCCAGAAAAAATTAAGGAAAAATTACAGACTGTTTTGACAGTTACAAACGTTGACAAAGAGACAGATATAGAACCAAAAAAAGTGCTGGAAAAAGTAAAAGAAATTGCTCCAAAGGAAATACAGGATCTAGGCGGCCTTAAAAATGTGATACCGTTAAAGGGCGGAAGAGTAATCTTGGAGTACAGGGACGAGACACAAAAACAGACAATGACAGATGCACTAAAGATAGCGCAGGACAACAATCAAATAAAAATCTTAAGTAAAACGAGAACACCCAAATTTAGGATTAGTGGGGTAATGAAGGGGTATACAGATGAAGAACTTTTACGTCTTATAATAGAGGAAAATCACGATGTTAAAGAAAAGTTTGGAGCAAACCTAAAAGAAAAAATTAAAGTTGTAGCAAGAAGGACATGTAGAAATGAATTAAAGGAAAATATTACTTTTGAGGCTATGGATATTGAAATGTTTAGATACTTTGTAAAAAAAGGCAAACTTTATATTGATATGATGACTGCATTCGTAGAAGAGGAAATACAAGTGGCTCTTTGTTATAACTGTCATAGGTTTGGACACGTGAGCAAATATTGCAAAGACCTACCAAGATGTCATGTTTGTGGAGGCGGTCACGAGGGCAGGAAATGTCAATCATTGGATTTGAGCTGTCCAAACTGTGCCAATATGGGTATAGAACTTAATCAAAGAAGACATACGGCAAGAGACTGGTTTTGTCCAGTTTACAAACGGAAACAAAGACAAACACAACAGACAATTGATTACGGACAAACAGGGTTAGAACAGGATAAAATATAATAATAGGATGGATTTAAAAATATTACAAATAAATGTGGATAGAGGACAAGAAGCAACAGAAACATTTTACAGAAAATTGGTACAAGACAATATAGACGTGGGAATTATTGCCGAACCGTACATAAACTATAAAGGAAACAGTAAATACATCATACATACAAATGGACCGATATCTAAAACACAAATCTGGACGAGAAAAGACGTGCACGCAACTACACAATTAGACCTTACCGACAACAATAGTACAACTATACTCATTGAGTCAAATATAGATAAACTATATATAAGCACAGTCTATGATGAACCAGGGGGAAACGAAAACAGAAAACTTGACGCATTCTCACAAAAATTGAAGAGGCAAAACATTAAACACCTACTTGCAGGAGACATTAACGCACATAATGTAGCATGGGGAGGCACTGTAACAGATAACAGAGGAAAAAAGCTCCTAGAATGGGCAATATCTAACGGGTATGACATAAGCAATGACGGACAACAAAAACCAACTTTTAACGGACCTATGGGAAATAGCTACATTGACATGACTTTAAGCAAGAAAATAAAAATTAGAAATTGGAAAGTCGAGGAAGATGAAAGTTTAAGCTTACACAGATTCATTTCATATGATATTGACACAAATGGCGCTACACGTCGAAAAAAGAGGAAGGTGTATGATTTTGAAAATACAAACTGGGATATGTTCAAAGGTTATTTAAGGGAAAACCTAAAAGAAAACTGGCAAATTACCAATGCTGAGAAACTTGAAGAAGTAGCGTGCAAATTTAAGAGACGAGTTAATAGGCTTAGAAGAGCTGCTCAATCGGAAATAGACCAAGACATAAGGCACAGAAAATTCACGGAATATAACGCGCAAAAACAACTTTACAAAAGGAAAATGAAGGAGACACGAGAGAAATTTTTGCAAGACAAAATAGCTGAAACTGGAGACCTTAACTCATGGGATAAGGTATGGAAGTTACTTTATACGCCCAAATGTATCTCACCAGAACAAAATATAAGACGAGAGGACGGCAGCTATACGACGGACGAAAAAGAAAGGGACAAAATTCTTTCCAAAAGATGATGAAAACGAAGACACTTACGAAATGACAGTTATTAGGAACCGACAAAGAACGTACATAGAGAGAGAAGAACCAGATGTAGACATAATCGAAATTAGTGATATAATCGACACACTCCAAAATAAAAAAGCAACAGGGACGGACAAAATTCCAAATGAGGCCATGAGACATATCTTTGAAGAGACAAAAGATTTAATATTAAAAATTTTTACAACTTGTTTTCAACTGGGAGTTTTCCCAAAAGTTTGGAAAAAAGCTAAAATTGTATTTATTCCAAAAAAAGATGGGACCGCTAGACCAATCAGCTTACTTCCAACTATAGGCAAGGTTCTGGATAAATTAATTAACAAACGACTTCGGTTGTTTCTGGAAAGAACAGGAAATATAGACAAAAGACAATTTGGGTTTAGAGAAGGGATAGGAACAATAAATGCACTTGCAAAACTAACGGACACAATAAAACGTCAAAAACAAGAAGGAAAACATCAGGTTGTAATTGCTCTAGATTTAAAAAATGCCTTTAACAGTGCTTGGGCTCCTTATGTAGATTACCAGATGGAAGTCGCGCAAGTGGGAAGGACATTAAGGACTCTTTGTGACAGCTTTCTAAAAGACAGACAAATAAAAACAAGGACAACGACAAAAGACATGCAAAGAGGCTGTCCACAGGGCTCAAGTCTCGGACCAACTCTATGGCTGTTAGTAATGCAGGGTTGGTTTAAGACATTAGATAAAGCTGAGGAGAATTACGGACAGGCTCACACAGACAGACTGACAACCATACAAGCATTCGCAGATGATCAAGGTTTAACGATCACAGGTACGTCTCGGACACAGATAGAAAAAAAATGGGAAATCATATGGACGGCTTGTAAGAAGTGGGAGAGAAGCAGCGGAGTAAAGTACAACATAAGTAAAACCGAAGCACTTTTTATACCAAAAGAAAATTTAACGAGGGGACCGACAATACGTGTAGACGAACAGACAGTACGACTTGATATTAGTTTTAAATATCTAGGGGTGTACTTGGACAAGAACATGACCTTTGTAGAACACTCAAAAGAAATTCGTAATAAAATTGGAAAAACAGCAAAGAGCATAATTGGACAGATTTCAAAAAACTACGGACACGACAAAAACATATTTAAGACTATAATAGATCGAGTCTTTAAACCCGCCGCACTGTACGGAAGTGAAATATGGGGTAGCAAGGCAAAAACGCATCAGGTAAAGACACAGCTAGATGCAGCTCTTAGACCACTGCTATTTCTTGTAAATAGAGCATACGCTACAACATCAACAGCAGCGCTCCAAGTCGCAGCAGGTATACCACCGTGGTGGCTTGAGGCTGATAGACGGAATTTTGAATGGACAACACAACGAACAGACTTTGACAGATCACGCCTTAATACAACCGACAAACCACATCCTACAACCCGAAAAGTTTTTAGACAGGGTCAGATCAATGAAAACAATGTACATTTGTATACCTACAGCACAGTATTGCAAAACGAAAGTACAGGAATTGGCATACATTTGTGGAATGGAGACGATATACAGATTAGAACCAATCATCCCAACTTACACACAGCGGAACTGGTGGCAGTACTAGTTGCCATAAAGAAGAGCACACTGGAGAGAAAATCTAATATTGACATACGTACTGACAAACTGGAAGTTGTAAGAGCAATCAAGAACAATACAATCAAAACTAAAATAGTAGGACACATTTTAAAAAATATAGAAGAAAGACATTCACTAGGATGGACCACAAACATAACTTGGATAGGAGGGTACGGGCAGAACAGAGAAGAAGGAAATAAAAAAGCACATCGGGCTGCATTAAGAGCATTAGAACTACAAGACATAGACCAAGAACATGACATTTATTTTTTTAAATCAAAACAACAAAGACAACGGGAGAGATGGGAATCTTTAAAGCATGACTGGCAGGTTTATTGGGAAAACGTGGAGACGGGAAGGGTGTTCTATGGGAACTGCACAGTAGTTGGTTTTGATAGAATCCCCCTTACCTTTAAGGCCACACAGTTACTTACTGGACATGGCAATATGCGCGCGTATACAAGGAGATTCAACTTAAATGAAAACCCAGCAGTGTGCGACTGTAGACTCGGCGAAAACGAGACTCCATTGCATATTCGTGAAACATGCGAACATGCGTTTAGGGTTGCAATAAGACAGGAGATTCGCGACGAATTTGGTAACTTAGCGATTGCATTGAGAGTTGGGGGAAAAATATGTCAAAACAATGTCAGAAAGGCAAATTTGTGGGCAGAACATTCAATAAACTAAAAAAAAAGCAAGAACTTGTAAAATGTGACAGCAAAATAAAAAGCAGGATATTTGTGAAAAAAAAAATAATAAAGAAGTGGATAATTTAAATAAACTTTATTTTTAGAAACTTAGTTTAGGATTTGACCTAGATATAGTTAAGCACCGTTTACAAAGTAATTTTTAAACTCGTAAATAGGATTAGGTTGGTTATTTAAAAAAAAAAAAATTAAAGCAGGGATACCAGGCTGTAAAAAATGTAAACAGACTGTTAAAAAAAGTATAGAAAAAAGAATGCAAAAAAAAATAATAATAAAAAAAAAGACAAAAAAAATCTATAAAGCTAATAAAAGTAGGTTAAAGCAATAAAATTAGATGTAAATATACTTTAATGTAAATTACTTAACATTAATTTTAAGTAGAAAGGTACACAAAAGGTTTAATTGGCTAGCAAACAAAAACATAGGAAAAATTAGGGCTTAAATGGACACAAATCACAAATAGGTAGGACACGGGGTATGACTGAGATGATAGTGTGGATGACGTAAGAGTGAAAGACGGACAATAAACACAAAACGCAAATAAATGGCGAGTAACAACGGCGTAAACCGAAAGGTAGGAAGCCTAGCCACTTCTGGGGGGATCACTCGATCCGATAGCTTGACTTCGGCGACGCCCCCCTGTCTGTTCATATATGTCTATCTGTCTGTCTGTCTGTCTGTCTGTCTGTCTGTCTGTCTGTCTGTCTGTCTGTCTGTCTGTCTGTCTGTCTGTCTGTCTGTCTGTCTGTCTGTCTGTCTGTCTGTCTGTCTGTCTGTCTGTCTGTCTGTCTGTCTGTCTGTCTGTCTGTCTGTCTGTCTGTCTGTCTGTCTGTCTGTCTGTCTGTCTGTCTGTCTGTCTGTCTGTCTGTCTGTCTGTCTGTCTGTCTGTCTGTCTGTCTGTCTGTCTGTCTGTCTGTCTGTCTGTCTGTCTGTCTGTCTGTCTGTCTGTCTGTCTGTCTGTCTGTCTGTCTGTCTGTCTGTCTGTCTGTCTGTCTGTCTGTCTGTCTGTCTGTCTGTCTGTCTGTCTGTCTGTCTGTCTGTCTGTCTGTCTGTCTGTCTGTCTGTCTGTCTGTCTGTCTGTCTGTCTGTCTGTCTGTCTGTCGGTCTGTCTGTCTGTCTGTCTGTCTGTCTGTCTGTCTGTCTGTCTGTCTGTCTGTCTGTCTGTCTGTCTGTCTGTCTGTCTGTCTGTCTGTCTGTCTGTCTGTCTGTCTGTCTGTCTGTCTGTCTGTCTGTCTGTCTGTCTGTCTGTCTGTCTGTCTGTCTGTCTGTCTGTCTGTCTGTCTGTCTGTCTGTCTGTCTGTCTGTCTGTCTGTCTGTCTGTCTGTCTGTCTGTCTGTCTGTCTGTCTGTCTGTCTGTCTGTCTGTCTGTCTGTCTGTCTGTCTGTCTGTCTGTCTGTCTGTCTGTCTGTCTGTCTGTCTGTCTGTCTGTCTGTCTGTCTGTCTGTCTGTCTGTCTGTCTGTCTGTCTGTCTGTCTGTCTGTCTGTCTGTCTGTCTGTCTGTCTGTCTGTCTGTCTGTCTGTCTGTCTGTCTGTCTGTCTGTCTGTCTGTCTGTCTGTCTGTCTGTCTGTCTGTCTGTCTGTCTGTCTGTCTGTCTGTCTGTCTGTCTGTCTGTCTGTCTGTCTGTCTGTCTGTCTGTCTGTCTGTCTGTCTGTCTGTCTGTCTGTCTGTCTGTCTGTCTGTCTGTCTGTCTGTCTGTCTGTCTGTCTGTCTGTCTGTCTGTCTGTCTGTCTGTCTGTCTGTCTGTCTGTCTGTCTGTCTGTCTGTCTGTCTGTCTGTCTGTCTGTCTGTCTGTCTGTCTGTCTGTCTGTCTGTCTGTCTGTCTGTCTGTCTGTCTGTCTGTCTGTCTGTCTGTCTGTCTGTCTGTCTGTCTGTCTGTCTGTCTGTCTGTCTGTCTGTCTGTCTGTCTGTCTGTCTGTCTGTCTGTCTGTCTGTCTGTCTGTCTGTCTGTCTGTCTGTCTGTCTGTCTGTCTGTCTGTCTGTCTGTCTGTCTGTCTGTCTGTCTGTCTGTCTGTCTGTCTGTCTGTCTGTCTGTCTGTCTGTCTGTCTGTCTGTCTTTATATTTTAATGATATTTCGTACCTAGGCTGGGTCTTGGGTCGAGATGGTCCCATTAAAAAATGAACAAAATCCACTGAACACAAACCAAAAAAAAGGGTGGGGGTAGATTTCAAAAATTAGAGTTTATGTGAAAATATGGCGCGTGTGATATCAAACGAAAGGTAATTGAGTCTGGAGTTAAACAAAATACATTTTAATTTATTTAAAAAAAAGGGGGGGTATATTTCAAAAATTAAAGTTTAAGTGAAAATATGGCGTGTGTGATATCAAACGAAAGGTAATTGAGTCCGGAGTTTAACAAAATACATTATAGTTATTGTTAGCCCACACATATACTATACTATAGTAGTTTGAGTTATGGTGATCCTAATTTTTTCGAGAAAAAAAATTGCTCCGATTTTAAAAATTTTTATATCTCTTTGCGTTTCAGATGATTTTGAAACTTTTTTGTTGCGCCGTCTGTCTGTCTGTATGTCTGTCTGTAACGACCAACGCGCATAACTCAAAAATTGCTTGGCCGATTTCAATGAAATTTGGTACCTAGGCTGGGTCTTGGGTCGAGATGATTCCATTTAAAAATGAACAAAATCCACCGAACACAAACCAAATAAAAGGGTGGGGATAGATTTCAAAAATTAGAGTTTATGTGAAAATATGGCGTGTGTGATATCAAACGAAGGGTAATTGAGTCTGTAGTTAAACAAAATACATTTTAATTTATTTAAAAAAAAGGGTGGGGGTATATTTCAAAAATTAGAGTTTAAGTGAAAATATGGCGTGTGTGATATCAAACGAAAGGTAATTGAGTTTGGAGTTTAACAAAATAGATTTTAGTTTTTGTTTTTTTAAGGGTGGGGGTGGATTTCAAAAATTTGAGTTTAAGTCAAAACATGGCTTGTGTGGAATCAAACAAAAGGTAATTTAGTGTGGAATTGAATAAAATATATTTCAGTTTTTAGTTATATTAGCTCACACGTACACTATAACTATAGTACCTAGTGTGAGCTTAGGGGCCCATATATTGGCAGATTATTTTACACGTATTGCAAATTTACTTAAAAAAAAATATAAACCTAAATTTGAGAGACTGATCAACCATTATTTTCTTTTTATAATATAAATAATTGCAGAAAAATTATTTTGTTAAACCGTATATTTTGTTTTTTAATATTTTATACCTGCTAGAGAAGGTATTGTTTTTTTTAGATAAAGCCGAAACTTTGTTATTTGGGTGTAATGGGATCTATCTTAGCAATTTCGTCGTGACTGTCCGTGTGTGTGTGTGTATATGTCTATCCGACCCACAATAGCTTCTCCAGTCATTTGCGTGCAAAAAAATTTAATTTTTCGCACTGTTGCGGTGAAGTCACTTTTCCGCGCGCAGAAAATAAAAAACCAATAGTGCGGTAAATTGGTTCATTTTTCCTCACTAATTTTTTTATTTCGAAAAATATTTTAGTAATACGAATAAACACAAAAATAAAAAAATATTCAATTTTTAATATATCTATACATATATATATATATATATATATATATATATATATATATATATATATATATATATACAGGGTGTCCCAGATAAAAGCAACTACATGGGGATTTCGGAAACGGTAAGAGATACGAGTTTGTTTAAATGAGAAAAAAGTTGCGCTATTCTAAGCCCAATCAGGTGATGTATCAACATTAAAGATATCTACAGGGATTACTAAAATATTGAGCAAAAACTAAAAATTATATTTCTTGAATAATTGAAATATTGGCGCCATTTTGGAAACAAATTTAATGAAATTTGGTAGTTTTGTATAAGCAACTACGGTCAATCGAATAAGGTTAACAAATTTTTTCTAGGCCTTCTAGTTTTTTTGAAAACAAAATCAACTTTGTTATATCTTATAACCGCCATATTGAATTTATACGTCAATAAATAGAGCATTAAAAGAGCTTTCCAACCATGTATAATAAGCCTACCTTTAAACGACGGAAAATTTGAATTTATTTAAAAAACTTGTTTTTCACTTAGTTGGCTGTGAAACATAGGCCGTAGTTGCGTTTGTTGTCATACCTACGTAACTATCTGTCACAACTTTGTCATTTATTTGATTTATCTGTTGGAGTTTTAAATTTCCTAAATTACTTACTGTTACTAGATTTTTTTTTGACTGACATTATCAATCAAATTTAAAATGGAAAGTTTTCCAAATTCGGAGAAATTAGATATGTATGAGTATGCCGTTTCAGAGATATCCAGAAAGACAACAACCACGTTTGTCAATATTCAGAATACATAGAAATAATTTAATTGAATATGGTTCCTTTAAAAAACAAAATCGTAATCGACAACCTGATGAAAATATTAAAGCTCTGGTTTTACAAAGTGTCGTTGACAATCCTCGCATCTTCTTTCGTAAACTGGAAAATAATGTTGAAATACCTAAATCAACTGCACAAAGAATTTAAAAAAAATTTAAGTATCATCCATATGCAACACATATTAGTCAAACACTCCGAAATCGTTACTTAGAAAGAACAACCTTGCTTTGCAATTATTGGTTCATACAAAAATCGGAAGAAAACCCTCAATTTCCGCTTAAGGTTCTGTGGTCCGATGAAAGCAGGTTTAGAAACTGCGGAGTGTTTAACAGACATAATAACGTATACTGGGCCGATGAAAATCCGTTCTTAAATCGTGAGGTGCACCATCAAGTTAGGTAGGGTTTGAATGTATGGCTAGGGGTCATAAACGGACACTTACTATTTAACATGTTTCATAATAATTTGACGGCAGCCGTTGTTCAAGCCATAGAAGAAATTCCTGAACAAATGGTTAAAGATGCATGCATGTCTCTAATTCATCGATGCAGGATTTTCATGAATAACAACGGTGGAATTTTCGAACATTTGCTTATTTAATTTAATGCTTTGTTATCGGTTTTTAGTTTTTTTTTCTAAATTAAATATTAAATGCAAACTTAAGAAATTGTATTATTTTTTAGCCATAGAAAAATTTTAAAATAAGGGCCTTAAAGATTTGCATACAAACCAAATAAATGGAAAAGTTTTGAAAGGTAGTTATGTAGGTATGACAACACAACAAGAACTACGGCATTTGTTTCACAGCCATGTAAGTTAAAAACTATTTTTTTAATAAATTCGCATTTTCCGTCATCCAAAGATAGGCTTATTATACACAGTTAAAAAGCTCCTTTTATGCTCTATTTATTGAAATATAAATCCAATATGGTGGTCATAAAAAATAACAAAGTTGGCTATGGTTTCAAGAAAATTAGAAGGCCTAGAAAAAAGTTCATTCAATTAACCGTAGCTGCTTACACAAAACTACCAAATTTCATTAAATTTGTTTGCAAGACAGCGGCAATATTTCAATTTTTCAAAAAAATCACAATTTTTAGTTTTTGCTCGATACTTTGAAAACCTCTGTAGATAGCACACTTTTAGTGTAGCTATGATATGTCAGCCTTTTTTGTAAATATCTCAGAAACTAAACCTCTTACGAAGTTTTTAGTTATACAAATTATTGAGCAAAATGTAACAAACTATATTCCGAAAACCGCATATTAATATGATGCTCTATTAAAAAGGTATAATTTTTTACATTTTTTAATTGTCAAAAAACTGTCATTAGCATTAATGGAATTTTAACGGAACCAAAATGTTAATATTTAGTAGGGGTGCCGACTACGAAAACTTGAATTTCTTGCTGTAAAATTATTAATATGTTCTACGCCTTAAAATGCTATTAATTTAAAAAGAACCTCAGAACCTACGGTATATTTGACATGGGCGCACCCAGTGGGGGGGGGTCAGGGGCCCGGGCCCTCCAAACCATAAATTTTTTACACATTTTCCACATTTTTCATGAAAAAACACAAAAAATAGCTTAAAATTGGACATCATGAGGCTTCGGGCCCCCCAAGAGGCCTCCGGCCCCCCCGAAGTCATATTCCTGGGTGCTCCACTGTATTTGAATAACTGAAGCCCACCTTAGATATTTAACCGGGCGAAACAATAAATTGGCGCACAGAGACTGATAGGTACTTCTAATTAAATCTAATCCACAGCCCCTAGATGTACAATTTAGCGCGTTTAGGGCTACGATTTGGGGCTCCTATGATTTAAGTTTTCCGGTACCTAACGCTGGCCCTGTTCATAGGCGTACTAAAGAGGTCTAAATGAACAAAAAAATAAAAATACCAAATAAAGAAACCAAGAATTGCGTTCTGGCTGTTTTCTGTGCAATTGTACGTATACTCATTGCATGCCTAAAAGTGAAATTAAAACTATCCAGCTAATATAGTTGTTTATATATTTCAAAACATCTGGATCAATGTCACGTCACATTCTAAAGCGTCGCGACGCCGCATGTATTAGGTCGGTCAACGGAAATAAAAATAATTTTTGTAAATGGTTTGATAAGTTTATGAATCGTACCAATTTATATCAAAATCACCACAACTTTAGAATTTGTGCCTTTACCGTTCCAGGGGGGGGGGGGTTGCTTGTGGCCCTGGCTCCCCCTAGCCTTAGAGTTTTTTACTCTAAAATTCTCAGTGTTCTTATACATGTGGGCTCCACCTTGGTCATAGGATATGACCTCTGGTGACATTTATGTTTACCTGCGTATTAAACTCCATGGATATTTTTAGATCAGTTTTTAAGAGCATGCTAACAATTTACGATTTCCTGGCTGTTTGTTGAATTGCCCTGGAAAATCAAACAAATCAAAAATTTCATAGATTTATTGCTTCAATTTAATGCTCTGTGCTTAAAAATTCCCATTTCGTTCAGTGCCTGTATGACTCGAACGTACAGTATCCATAAATCGTCATTTTGTTTAATAAATTTAACATTTTTAACCATTTGATCTTACCAATCTTAACTAAATTAGTGATTTAAGAGTTTGTGTTTCAAAAATATTAGTTCAAAGGCATATTAGTTTGAACATTATTTTTACCCAACCCAAGCACGGCGAAGGAAGGGTAACATTTTTCGATTGTTGTGTGTATGTAAGTAAATATGTTTGTGTCACGCTAGAGGCTAAACGGCTGAACCGATTTTGACAAAAAAGGTGTTGTTGAAGTGCTACTGATCTCGAAGGTGCTATACGCTATATTTTTTAAACAGGAATCAACATGGCGGTCTTCAAACGCCATTTTGTCACATGATGTTGGCTTTAAGGCATACAAATTATCTAATTTTCAGGCGATTTGAATTTGAAATTCCTTTGATTACCCATTGCAAATGTCCTCTTATTTGCTGTAGTTACTTTGTAGTCTTCTCTGCTCCCACCCATCTCCCCTCCTGTCATTCCCCCCACCCTATTCGCATAATTTTCTCAAATATAGAGCGATTTCAAAAATTCTTTCTACATACGCTTTCAGATTTTTTTTTCCAACACCATTTTACTAGTTCCCCCACCTCCCTACGTCTCCCTCTCTCCTCTCCGCCATCCTTATTAGAAATAGTTATAGCTATAACTTTCATAAATATAAAGCTATTTTAAAAGTTCTTTCTGCACACGCTTGAAGACTTTTTTTCAACATCATTTTACTAGTTTCCCCTCCCTCTTGTCCCCTCCCTCCTTATTAGTAATAGTTGTAGCTATACCTTTCACAAATATAGAGCGATTTCAAAAATTCTTTCTGCACCCGCTTTAAGACTTTTTTCCAACATCATTTTACTAGTTTCCCCCTTCCTTTCCCTCTCTTCTCCCCACCATCCTTATAAATAATAGTTGTTGCTATACCTTTCACAAATTTAGAGCGATTTCAAAACTTCTTTCGGTGCACGCTTTAACATTTTTTCGACACTATTTGACTAGTTTCCTCCTCCCTCTCTCCTCCCCCACCATCACTCAATGGAAGGTAACACTGTTCGCGTCCGTAGAAAATCTACACGTACTTTTTGGGTAAAGCTAAATGAATTGAAAATGCACAGTGCTTTTTATAAGGCTGAATATGAATTAAACCTAAAAGTTGGAAATAAAAAAATGCTTAAATAAAAAAAACCCAATTGCTAAATTTATTTGTAACTACTAGTGGCAGTTGGGTATAAAATTACCCAATAACCTGATTCATGAAAATTCAAAACTGCATAAATTCGTGCGCTTTGGGAATCAAAACTAAAAGTTGAAGCATGTCGTACATTTGAGGTATACCTATCAATTTTGTACTCAACTGCGACTAGTACTTTCAAGTAAATTTAGCAGTTGGGTGTTTTTTTTTATTTAATTTTTTTTTATAAGTAAACAAAATAAACAGCCAATTTAGAGCAAACTGAACTTAACCTTACCAGTTTTTTTTAATAAAATACTCTCCCCTTTATAAATATAAAAAGTAGGGGAGAGGAGGGTAATTAGGAATACCTTAGGAAAAAAGATGATTTATTAGGGAAAACTCAAAACTAAAGCCTACAACCAAGGTTCATTACAGCCAAACTTCTTTATGTTCAATTTAGCACTGTGCCTAAGAGTCATTTACAGCCGTAATAGCCAAGTTTAGAAAAATATTTCCAAACAGGTACTTTAATTTTGAAATTTGTATTGGAGAACTTGGCTTTACTTTCATCTTAATTCTTTTTACGGAATGCCATTTTCGCGTACTTGGCTTTTTTAACATGAAATGTTTTTGTTATGATTTTACTTATTTTCAATATTGTTCAAAACTTTTGCAATGCCTTACTTAAATTTTGGAGGTTTTTTAATTTATTTCCATGGTTTTATCGTAGTTCCTATCAGCCTTCCAAAGCTCAGCTCTCTAGCGTTTCTGAAAGTGCACAATGTTACTTTTACATTAATTTACATGTATATGGGAGGGAAATAAATTAAATTATCGTGTTTTTAAATTTTGTCCTATAGTTTTATCATAGTTCCTATCAGTCTTCCAATGCTCAGCTCTCTACCGTTTCTAGAAGTGGGTAATGTTACTTTTACATAATTTTACATTTATAGGGGAGGAGAGTAAATAAAAATATTGGACTTTTTAAATTTTTTCCCATGGTTTTATCATAATTTCTATCAGCATTCCAATGCTCTAGCGTTTCTGGAAGTGGGCAATATTAGTTTTATATAAATTTACATTTGTAGGAGAGGGAAATAAACCAAAATGTTGGTGTTTTTAATTTTTTTCAAAACATTATCATAGTTACTATCGTTCTTCAAAAGCTCAACTCTCTAGCATGTCTGTGTTAATTTTACTTAACTTTATATTTATAGGGAAGGGAAGTAAATTAGAATTTTGGGGTATTTTAATTTTTTCCTATAGTTTTATCATAGTTCCTATCAGTCTGCCAAAGCTCAACTCTCTAGCATTTCTAGAAGTGGCCGATGCTACTTTTACATAACTTTAAATGTATAGGGGAGGGGAGTAAATTAAAATTTTGGGGTTTTCTGATTTTTTCCAGGGGTTTGGTCATAATTTCTATCAGTCTGCCAAATTTCTGCTTTGTAGCATGTCTGGAAGTACAGTAGAATATTGATGATCTATACATGAGTGAGTTAGTGAGTGAGTGAGTGAGTGGCAATTTCGACGTTTTTTGAAATTTCGTAACTACTTTACTACTTTATGGAATTCCATGAAACTTTGAGGGGTTGATAACTCCATGGAGGTCTACGACTGTGCAAAGTTTGAGCTAGTAGCTCATTCCAAAGTAGAGTTTTAGGTAGGTCAAATATCGGCTGAAATGTTTCAAGAAAAGATGGTTACGGCGCGCGAACTTGGCGAGGCACTGCCGTGCCCTCAGATTTGTCTTTATCAGGTTAATAATAGATGCGTCGTGATCGTGAAGGATCAGGGATCAGTTCCTTAACAGGTTTATGGAGTTTAGAGGCCAAAGCACTCCCTGATAGATTTCGTCAAAGTGAAAAATGCCGACAAAAGGTGGCGCTGCTGCTAGTAAAATCTCAAAAATATTCGGTAGAAAAGCCATGCAAGTCGCGTTTTAAAATTCGTGTAGGAAAGGAGTGAATCTAATGTGATCTTAACGTTGATAAAAATCGCTTGAAAATAACGTAAGAACATTGCTGTTTTAATTTGATAATGGCGTTATTACAACGCAGTTTTTAGCAACGCTGTTTTTTATAACGTTAAAGAATGACCTATTAAGCTTATTTTCATAGATGAAATGAACGTTTTTTCTAGCAGCTTTTAAAATCAAAGTTTTTTCTCACGCCTTTTTTACATGTTAAACACGTGATTGTGCTATGTGGGTCCCTAGCGTTTCTGGATGTGGAAAATGTTACTTTTACATAACTTTACATTTCTATGAAAGGGAAACTGGAAGTGGGCATTGTTACTTTTACATAACTTCACATGTATTGAGGAGGGAAGTAAATTCAAATTTTGTGATTTTATCATTTTTTCCAAGGGTTAGGTCATAATTTCTATTAGTCTGTCAAATTTCAGCTTTGTAGCATGTCTGGAAGTACAATTTCATAACTACCTTACTGCTTTATGGAAGTGCATAAAACTGAGGGACTGTTAACTCTATGAAGATCTACGACTGTGCAAAGATTTAGAAGTAGAGTTTAAGATATATCAAATATGGGCTGAAATGTTTGAAGAAAATATGTTACAACAGTGTGCGCGAACTTGGGTGAGGCACTGCCGTGCTCCCAGATATTGGATCGTAGTAATCTGTTAATTAGTTTGAAACTAGCACTCACCTTGTAGTAAATCGATTCCACTCTCTTGTTACAAATTGTGCTAAAATATATTTCTTCCTCTGGAAATAAAGTTTTTCACACGCTAGCAACCTCAGAAAGTGGCGTTTCGCATACAGCGTGTGCAAAAGTTTTTCGCCTGATACTGATTTAAATTAAGTACCTAATTGCTTCATTTAGCCGTTGAAAAACCAATAAAAAAACCCATGAAAACCTTTTTAGACAACTCACTCGACTTGTGAACCTCTCCTACGACTCGGCCCAACAAATAGTCTCGCCAGTAAGCCGTTTTTAAAACTTGTTAATTATTGTTCAGGATCAGTAAAAGCCCAAACTATTTAACCAAAAATCGAGACCTTCTTCAATTTAAAACTTGAAAGGGGGTCTACGAATTACTGCAATTTAAATTATGGTTTAAATAGAAACGCGGCCAAAATGGGAAATTAGCTACTGAAAGCTTGTTTGAAGCACGCTATCCATCGTTTCAGTATGTTTATTGCTTTTCTCGTTGTATACTTTGATTTCGCAAATGATTAGCACAATATGTTGCCTGTTTTTATATTTAAAAGAGCTTAACATTTTAACAGAATTTGGTTTTTGCATTCCAGGTTTAGAGTTATAAACCTTTAGCCTGTCGCATCTAGACCAACGCCTTACCACAAACAATATCATGTAAGGTAATGTGTATGATATATAAACTGTGGTTTGGGGAAAATCTTTGTAAGGATAAAATACTTAAGGTTGTCTTTGTCTATTTATGTAGCAATACACATGGTCCTCTTGAATAATCTATCCGCGCTTTGGTAATATAAAGTGGATAAATATAGTAGTCATAATAATGATTTTCCATTACCATTTAAAAGCAAATTAATAAATATCCGTTTAAGTCGGATAATCCGACTTAAAAGTGGCACTCTTAAAAAAACATTAACTAGTGAATGTAAATCAGTACCTAAGTAATACAGTAGATAATACAAAAGCGCAGTTAGACATGTTATGATAGATACGATTCTGATTTAATTTGTAAGTGCTGATGTAGTAGTCTTTATTTAGCGTAGAAGTGTTGCTATCAATACAAAGCCAGAACATCCCTCGAATAATAAGGAATTAATTTACCAATTCCCGTGTAAGTGTGTATGAGATATGAAATGTTCTCTTTAGGTTAGAGAAAAGGAATATCAAATATTTTTCCAATTCGGAGATATTGAAAACTCGGACTAAGCGTATCATTAAAAAAAGTTAAAGTATTGCATTTACTGAGGCATTTATAACGCACAAGAAAGAAATTTTAAGTCAATCAAGCACGGAAATACCAAACATATGGAAACCACTGCTTGTGGAAAACCATCATCTTAGGATTAAAAGGATGGGCAGTACAGGTAGTAGCCTGGAGACTGGATTATTCAGTTTATCCTTGAAAACGATTAGATATTCGAAGCTAGCTAACCGAAACGTCACGTTTTATATAAATTAAGACAAGGCAAATTCGATTTTTTTTGTATTCCTTGGTTTGGCATTGACGGCTCGTTCTTATTTTAAGAATTTGCCTTAGCACAGTCTGAAGGTACCTAAACTATATAGAGAGTGCCGCAGACCACTTGTCCACCCCCTTTTAAAACCTAGAGTAAATTATAACTAAAAAAAAGGAAGTCATTGTAAGGCCTTGATTTCTATAGAGCTTGAGTGTCATCTTACTTTTTTGTAGCTTAGTATTTTCTTTGTAGAAAGCTTCGCACTTGTACAAACTTTGGCCGATTAGCTTAAAGCTAATTAGAAACCAAGTCTTACTTTGAGTTATTTTCTTTGACAATAGTTATTTGACACTTTGTACTAGTAATATTTAACACGAAGATAATGATAAAAAAATAAATAAATAAACGCATCAAAACAACTAAACAAACATTTGTAACAATTGTGGCGAATTTAGTCTGGTGGAGGCACAAATTATTAAAACCTTTCGAGCTGATTATATATATTTCAGAGGCGAAGGACGCGACGGCGACACGACGCTGATCTATCGCCAACATATTCAGGAACAAACAATTCAAAGTACGCTCTGCTATATAAGCGTGTTTAAAAATCTAAATTTTTATACATGAGATTAATGGTTTTTTAAATGGAACATCCTATATAATATTTTATAATTTTATAGATCCTTTCTTTCTGATTTCAAAAATATATATATAGGGATTATTTCGTTTATTAGTTTTGGAGATATATGCGTAAAAAATTTTAAAAACTTAAATTGGTACTCTTTAAAACATCAAGGCAGCCAAGAAAAAGCCGGAATCGAATCGAATTGAGACAAGCTATTATTTTGTCAACTTATCAAATTTAGTTTTAAGAGCTGTTAAAGATAGTTTTTTGCGAAGAAGTAAAACCGATGATTAAATTGTTTTACTCAAATAACGAAAACGCATCTATAGCTCGCAACCTATATCCAGTTTACCGGCAGAAGACAACCAACCCACCAAACCATACTAAATACAGTAAACACATTATTATGGCCAGCAAATAGCCCCGATTTGTCTCCCCTTAATTTTTTTTGTGGGGCTACCTAAAAAATAATTGTATTACAACAGGCTGGGATCATACACACAAATTCTACAAGACAAAATGAACAGACAATCGTCGATCTTAATGGAAATTCTGCGCACTCGATCTATTCACAGAAAATGTATAAGAATTATTCAAAATTGTATTAATAATAAAGGAGGCTATGTAGACAATTTTCAATGAAGTATTAGATATTTATTTATTTTGTTTTAATTTGTATTATTTTTGTTTTTACTGGCTTGCGGCGTTACACATTACTGCGCAGAATTTAGCACTGTGCCTAAGAGTCATTTACAGCCGTAATAGCCAAGTTTAGAAAAATATTTCCAAACAGGTACTTTAATTTTGAAATTTGTATTGGAGAACTTGGCTTTACTTTCATCTTAATTCTTTTTACGGAATGCCATTTTCGCGTACTTGGCTTTTTTAACATGAAATGTTTTTGTTAAGATTTTACTTATTTTCAATATTGTTCAAAACTTTTGCAATGCCTTACTTAAATTTTGGAGGTTTTTTAATTTATTTCCATGGTTTTATCGTAGTTCCTATCAGCCTTCCAAAGCTCAGCTCTCTAGCGTTTCTGAAAGTGCACAATGTTACTTTTACATTAATTTACATGTATATGAGAGGGAAATAAATTAAATTATCGTGTTTTTAAATTTTGTCCTATAGTTTTATCATAGTTCCTATCAGTCTTCCAATGCTCAGCTCTCTACCGTTTCTAGAAGTGGGTAATGTTACTTTTACATAATTTTACATTTATAGGGGAGGAGAGTAAATAAAAATATTGGACTTTTTAAATTTTTTCCCATGGTTTTATCATAATTTCTATCAGCATTCCAATGCTCTAGCGTTTCTGGAAGTGGGCAATATTAGTTTTATATAAATTTACATTTGTAGGAGAGGGAAATAAACCAAAATGTTGGTGTTTTTAATTTTTTTCAAAACATTATCATAGTTACTATCGTTCTTCAAAAGCTCAGCTCTCTAGCATGTCTGTGTTAATTTTACTTAACTTTATATTTATAGGGAAGGGAAGTAAATTAGAATTTTGGGGTATTTTAATTTTTTCCTATAGTTTTATCATAGTTCCTATCAGTCTGCCAAAGCTCAACTCTCTAGCATTTCTAGAAGTGGCCGATGCTACTTTTACATAACTTTAAATGTATAGGGGAGGGGAGTAAATTAAAATTTTGGGGTTTTCTGATTTTTTCCAGGGGTTTGGTCATAATTTCTATCAGTCTGCCAAATTTCTGCTTTGTAGCATGTCTGGAAGTACAGTAGAATATTGATGATCTATACATGAGTGAGTTAGTGAGTGAGTGAGTGAGTGGCAATTTCGACGTTTTTTGAAATTTCGTAACTACTTTACTACTTTATGGAATTCCATGAAACTTTGAGGGGTTGATAACTCCATGGAGGTCTACGACTGTGCAAAGTTTGAGCTAGTAGCTCATTCCAAAGTAGAGTTTTAGGTAGGTCAAATATCGGCTGAAATGTTTCAAGAAAAGATGGTTACGGCGCGCGAACTTGGCGAGGCACTGCCGTGCCCTCAGATTTGTCTTTATCAGGTTAATAATAGATGCGTCGTGATCGTGAAGGATCAGGGATCAGTTCCTTAACAGGTTTATGGAGTTTAGAGGCCAAAGCACTCCCTGATAGATTTCGTCAAAGTGAAAAATGCCGACAAAAGGTGGCGCTGCTGCTAGTAAAATCTCAAAAATATTGTATTGCCTTTATTTAGCGTAGAAGTGTTGCTATCAATACAAAGCCAGAACATCCCTCGAATAATAAGGAATTAATTTACCAATTCCCGTGTAAGTGTGTATGAGATACGAAATGTTCTCTTTAGGTTAGAGAAAAGGAATATCAAATATTTTTCCAATTCGGAGATATTGAAAACTCGGACTAAGCGTATCATTAAAAAAAGTTAAAGTATTGCATTTACTGAGGCTGCATTTATAACGCACAAGAAAGAAATTTTAAGTCAATCAAGCACGGAAATACCAAACATATGGAAACCACTGCTTGTGGAAAACCATCATCTTAGGATTAAAAGGATGGGCAGTACAGGTAGTAGCCTGGAGACTGGATTATTCAGTTTATCCTTGAAAACGATTAGATATTCGAAGCTAGCTAACCGAAACGTCACGTTTTATATAAATTAAGACAAGGCAAATTCGATTTTTTTTGTATTCCTTGGTTTGGCATTGACGGCTCGTTCTTATTTTAAGAATTTGCCTTAGCACAGTCTGAAGGTACCTAAACTATATAGAGAGTGCCGCAGACCACTTGTCCACCCCCTTTTAAAACCTAGAGTAAATTATAACTAAAAAAAAGGAAGTCATTGTAAGGCCTTGATTTCTATAGAGCTTGAGTGTCATCTTACTTTTTTGTAGCTTAGTATTTTCTTTGTAGAAAGCTTCGCACTTGTACAAACTTTGGCCGATTAGCTTAAAGCTAATTAGAAACCAAGTCTTACTTTGAGTTATTTTCTTTGACAATAGTTATTTGACACTTTGTACTAGTAATATTTAACACGAAGATAATGATAAAAAAATAAATAAATAAACGCATCAAAACAACTAAACAAACATTTGTAACAATTGTGGCGAATTTAGTCTGGTGGAGGCACAAATTATTAAAACCTTTCGAGCTGATTATATATATTTCAGAGGCGAAGGACGCGACGGCGACACGACGCTGATCTATCGCCAACATATTCAGGAACAAACAATTCAAAGTACGCTCTGCTATATAAGCGTGTTTAAAAATCTAAATTTTTATACATGAGATTAATGGTTTTTTAAATGGAACATCCTATATAATATTTTATAATTTTATAGATCCTTTCTTTCTGATTTCAAAAATATATATATAGGGATTATTTCGTTTATTAGTTTTGGAGATATATGCGTAAAAAATTTTAAAAACTTAAATTGGTACTCTTTAAAACATCAAGGCAGCCAAGAAAAAGCCGGAATCGAATCGAATTGAGACAAGCTATTATTTTGTCAACTTATCAAATTTAGTTTTAAGAGCTGTTAAAGATGGTTTTTTGCGAAGAAGTAAAACCGATGATTAAATTGTTTTACTCAAATAACGAAAACGCATCTATAGCTCGCAACCTATATCCAGTTTACCGGCAGAAGACAACCAACCCACCAAACCATACTAAATACAGTAAACACATTATTATGGCCAGCAAATAGCCCCGATTTGTCTCCCCTTAATTTTTTTTGTGGGGCTACCTAAAAAATAATTGTATTACAACAGGCTGGGATCATACACACAAATTCTACAAGACAAAATGAACAGACAATCGTCGATCTTAATGGAAATTCTGCGCACTCGATCTATTCACAGAAAATGTATAAGAATTATTCAAAATTGTATTAATAATAAAGGAGGCTATGTAGACAATTTTCAATGAAGTATTAGATATTTATTTATTTTGTTTTAATTTGTATTATTTTTGTTTTTACTGGCTTGCGGCGTTACACATTACTGCGCAGAATTTAGCACTGTGCCTAAGAGTCATTTACAGCCGTAATAGCCAAGTTTAGAAAAATATTTCCAAACAGGTACTTTAATTTTGAAATTTGTATTGGAGAACTTGGCTTTACTTTCATCTTAATTCTTTTTACGGAATGCCATTTTCGCGTACTTGGCTTTTTTAACATGAAATGTTTTTGTTATGATTTTACTTATTTTCAATATTGTTCAAAACTTTTGCAATGCCTTACTTAAATTTTGGAGGTTTTTTAATTTATTTCCATGGTTTTATCGTAGTTCCTATCAGCCTTCCAAAGCTCAGCTCTCTAGCGTTTCTGAAAGTGCACAATGTTACTTTTACATTAATTTACATGTATATGAGAGGGAAATAAATTAAATTATCGTGTTTTTAAATTTTGTCCTATAGTTTTATCATAGTTCCTATCAGTCTTCCAATGCTCAGCTCTCTACCGTTTCTAGAAGTGGGTAATGTTACTTTTACATAATTTTACATTTATAGGGGAGGAGAGTAAATAAAAATATTGGACTTTTTAAATTTTTTCCCATGGTTTTATCATAATTTCTATCAGCATTCCAATGCTCTAGCGTTTCTGGAAGTGGGCAATATTAGTTTTATATAAATTTACATTTGTAGGAGAGGGAAATAAACCAAAATGTTGGTGTTTTTAATTTTTTTCAAAACATTATCATAGTTACTATCGTTCTTCAAAAGCTCAGCTCTCTAGCATGTCTGTGTTAATTTTACTTAACTTTATATTTATAGGGAAGGGAAGTAAATTAGAATTTTGGGGTATTTTAATTTTTTCCTATAGTTTTATCATAGTTCCTATCAGTCTGCCAAAGCTCAACTCTCTAGCATTTCTAGAAGTGGCCGATGCTACTTTTACATAACTTTAAATGTATAGGGGAGGGGAGTAAATTAAAATTTTGGGGTTTTCTGATTTTTTCCAGGGGTTTGGTCATAATTTCTATCAGTCTGCCAAATTTCTGCTTTGTAGCATGTCTGGAAGTACAGTAGAATATTGATGATCTATACATGAGTGAGTTAGTGAGTGAGTGAGTGAGTGGCAATTTCGACGTTTTTTGAAATTTCGTAACTACTTTACTACTTTATGGAATTCCATGAAACTTTGAGGGGTTGATAACTCCATGGAGGTCTACGACTGTGCAAAGTTTGAGCTAGTAGCTCATTCCAAAGTAGAGTTTTAGGTAGGTCAAATATCGGCTGAAATGTTTCAAGAAAAGATGGTTACGGCGCGCGAACTTGGCGAGGCACTGCCGTGCCCTCAGATTTGTCTTTATCAGGTTAATAATAGATGCGTCGTGATCGTGAAGGATCAGGGATCAGTTCCTTAACAGGTTTATGGAGTTTAGAGGCCAAAGCACTCCCTGATAGATTTCGTCAAAGTGAAAAATGCCGACAAAAGGTGGCGCTGCTGCTAGTAAAATCTCAAAAATATTGTATTGCCTTTATTTAGCGTAGAAGTGTTGCTATCAATACAAAGCCAGAACATCCCTCGAATAATAAGGAATTAATTTACCAATTCCCGTGTAAGTGTGTATGAGATACGAAATGTTCTCTTTAGGTTAGAGAAAAGGAATATCAAATATTTTTCCAATTCGGAGATATTGAAAACTCGGACTAAGCGTATCATTAAAAAAAGTTAAAGTATTGCATTTACTGAGGCTGCATTTATAACGCACAAGAAAGAAATTTTAAGTCAATCAAGCACGGAAATACCAAACATATGGAAACCACTGCTTGTGGAAAACCATCATCTTAGGATTAAAAGGATGGGCAGTACAGGTAGTAGCCTGGAGACTGGATTATTCAGTTTATCCTTGAAAACGATTAGATATTCGAAGCTAGCTAACCGAAACGTCACGTTTTATATAAATTAAGACAAGGCAAATTCGATTTTTTTTGTATTCCTTGGTTTGGCATTGACGGCTCGTTCTTATTTTAAGAATTTGCCTTAGCACAGTCTGAAGGTACCTAAACTATATAGAGAGTGCCGCAGACCACTTGTCCACCCCCTTTTAAAACCTAGAGTAAATTATAACTAAAAAAAAGGAAGTCATTGTAAGGCCTTGATTTCTATAGAGCTTGAGTGTCATCTTACTTTTTTGTAGCTTAGTATTTTCTTTGTAGAAAGCTTCGCACTTGTACAAACTTTGGCCGATTAGCTTAAAGCTAATTAGAAACCAAGTCTTACTTTGAGTTATTTTCTTTGACAATAGTTATTTGACACTTTGTACTAGTAATATTTAACACGAAGATAATGATAAAAAAATAAATAAATAAACGCATCAAAACAACTAAACAAACATTTGTAACAATTGTGGCGAATTTAGTCTGGTGGAGGCACAAATTATTAAAACCTTTCGAGCTGATTATATATATTTCAGAGGCGAAGGACGCGACGGCGACACGACGCTGATCTATCGCCAACATATTCAGGAACAAACAATTCAAAGTACGCTCTGCTATATAAGCGTGTTTAAAAATCTAAATTTTTATACATGAGATTAATGGTTTTTTAAATGGAACATCCTATATAATATTTTATAATTTTATAGATCCTTTCTTTCTGATTTCAAAAATATATATATAGGGATTATTTCGTTTATTAGTTTTGGAGATATATGCGTAAAAAATTTTAAAAACTTAAATTGGTACTCTTTAAAACATCAAGGCAGCCAAGAAAAAGCCGGAATCGAATCGAATTGAGACAAGCTATTATTTTGTCAACTTATCAAATTTAGTTTTAAGAGCTGTTAAAGATGGTTTTTTGCGAAGAAGTAAAACCGATGATTAAATTGTTTTACTCAAATAACGAAAACGCATCTATAGCTCGCAACCTATATCCAGTTTACCGGCAGAAGACAACCAACCCACCAAACCATACTAAATACAGTAAACACATTATTATGGCCAGCAAATAGCCCCGATTTGTCTCCCCTTAATTTTTTTTGTGGGGCTACCTAAAAAATAATTGTATTACAACAGGCTGGGATCATACACACAAATTCTACAAGACAAAATGAACAGACAATCGTCGATCTTAATGGAAATTCTGCGCACTCGATCTATTCACAGAAAATGTATAAGAATTATTCAAAATTGTATTAATAATAAAGGAGGCTATGTAGACAATTTTCAATGAAGTATTAGATATTTATTTATTTTGTTTTAATTTGTATTATTTTTGTTTTTACTGGCTTGCGGCGTTACACATTACTGCGCAGAATCACCATGGATGGTAAATAGTATAAATAATTTATTAATAAATAAATTATATATCTTACAAAAGCAACAGCATCACTTTTTGTGTCAACGCGATTGTCTTTTTCATGGCTGCTTTGACTTTAGATAAACATTGACTTTTCAAATTTTGATATTTACAATTTTTTTGACATTCTTACCCAAAGATTCTTAAACTTGAAACTTTTGTATTTATCATATTTTGATATCTATTCAAATAAAAGTTTCAGGTATGGTAAAAATATACGGGAAAACCCTGTAGAATAAATAATTGGGTTTTTCAAAACAATGTAGTTGTATCGAACCTGAAACTTAAATCTTTTTGCATTGGTATTTTTATATTAGTTTTCTTTTCAGCTTTTATTATTTAACCTACCATTAACTATTGTTTTTAGTTTTAAGTATTTAAACAAAAATCTGTGGCCATACTTACACAAACCCTTTATTGGTTCATTAATGTGTCCATACTTTGTAAAGATTGATTTATTTAATTAAATAAATAAATAAATAAATTTTGGGAGAGAAATTAGTTAATTTATATTAATGTATTGATATATTAGGTGTAGGTATTAAACAGCTTTGAGAAAAAAGATAACATAACTTATTTTAAATTCAGTTTAATTTCTCACTATCAACCACAATCAGTAACCCCGCCCCCCCTAGCCCATCACTCTAGGTGAGATAGCTAGTTCCGCCGGCGTCAGACAGTTACTCTCTAAAATGTGTCAATTTGCAAGAAATACGATCAAGAAGAGTTCTCGAGAGTTATTATCTAAAGGACCTGCACCTTTAGACCCTCACAAAATAAGGGAAGGTTAACTGACAATCAAATTCAAAAAGGATGAAAGGTGAAAATATGTTTGATTAATTTGATGATATTGTGCCAGTTTTCAATGTTAATACTTACAATTTTTCTGAAAAGCATTAGTATCCAAGTTAAGTACATTTCCAACAAAATTAACTAAAATCACCAAAACAATACAGTAACAATAAAGACATAGCACGCCAAAATTTCTACATTTTGGCAGCATTGTTTATGAAATTATTAGATTTTCTATATCATCCCATAACTGACAAAAACTTTCACCATAAACTTATTTGAATATTAAGATATAAACGATGTCACCCATAAGCTTTAAATTTTTTCGAAAAGAAGTTTGACTTTGACAGCAAAACGCAAAATTTCGCGAGCTAGAAACATAAATGTAACAGTAGCACATTATAGTATGTAACAATTTTTTAAATGTCTAATAAGTTTGGTCCCGCGGTGTCGCGCATCCAAGACTAAGATCGGTTAAGTCACAAGGAGAGAGAATAAGCCGCGTGTGCTACTGTTGCAGCAGGATGATCTATACTTAGCATTAGCTTAAACAGAGTCTACTTTTGTTCTTACTAGTCTAATCACTCTCGCAATAAGATATTTTTACCCCTAAAACCTTCAGGCCTGACCTAATAAGTTCAGAACATGCAGAATATTTAACCCCCCCCAAGGCTCTCGGCCCCCAAGACATATTTCTGAATGCATCACTGATATTTTTCAATTCAAATATTTTATTTCGATCTACAAGTTTAATATTACAATTTCAACAGTGGTTAAAACTGTCAAAAAAGGACCTTTTCACGATTATATAAACCAATCGCAATAAGCCCTTCATAAAGACGGATTTAAGCAAAAAGACCTTATAAAAAAGATTCTGTGGAATAAACTCCCTGCGACAGTTTTCCCTGCAGGGTACAACCTGAACCGTTTTAAAACCAACATACACCAACATTTCCGCGCACTTGCCGCTTCTCGAGCGTGATAGGGATCTCCTTGTGAGTGCGCATAACCGTAAAAAAAATTATGATGATTTAACCTAAACTAAAAGAAAACAAAAAAAAAATAAAATTAAAAACATAACTGAACTGCACGCAAAGGGATGGATACGTGTATTTAGAAATCAATAGAGTATTAAAATTTGTACAACATTATTAGACTGACACGGAGAGCCAAGAGCAGACACACAAATGACAGACCGACATAACCTCGACACCCGGACAGAAATCTATAATTTTTATCAAGTAAGACTTGTACATACCACAAAAAACTATAATCGAAGTTGCTCTTCTAAAAGCATTTTTTTTAAATCACTAGTGATAAGTTTTTAATACAAACTATTCCACATTTTAGTGGCTACATAAGTAAATGATTTTTAAAAAGCAGCTAGTCTGTGACGTGGAATAATAAAGTTTTGAACATTTGTGGTGTGATAAGCGCCTGACACTGTCCAAAAAATTTCTGTAAGATAAGAAGGTTTCCCGGTTGCTATGATTCTATCTAAAGCCATGTTAAGAATTTCGTGTTGATTAGGATGTTTGGTTATATGATGTCTATATGGAATTTTGTAGGAAAATCGCATGCAGCTATTGTGTACTTTTTGAATTGACTTTTTACTTTTAATACACCAGAGTATTGGAAAAATAGTATTTTTGTTTGGCAGATAAGTAAATTTTATATTTGTAATTATTTTTTAATCTGAGATATGCTGCAATTAGATTGTTTCTTACGTGATGTTGAAAAGATAAGTCGCTTTTTTTACTATAGGTATTATATTGTTATTTATTGAAATTTGAAAGTTTTGCTCGATTTGTTCACTAATGGTTTTGTTTTTTTTTTGCTATTAAAATTGGCAACTTAGATGCATTCAAAATTAAATTATGATGTTTTGCGCAAAGAAAAATTCTATCTAGGTCTGAATTTAGTTTTGTTTTGTTTAGTTTATTTATAGTTATTTTAACTTGGGAATCGTCTGCAAATTGTTTGAGTTTACAAAATTTGACACAGTTATTCATATCTGAGACATAAATTGCAAAAAAAAATGGGCAAGAGCACCAATCTCTACGGAACTCCTTTTTTACTATTTTAAGAGCTGATTTTACAACACCAATTTTCTTACTTATTACGACGTGATGAGAGAAAACGAAAAATCCTAGCTTTGATAACAACATCTCATGATTTGCGGTATCAAATGCTTTGCTAAAATCTAAAAGTACCATGAATGAAACACGTAGTTTTTCTATGATCTTCGTTTTCTCTAATGTCATTTAAGCTACTAACCAATGTTGTCGTTGTGCTAAAGGTTTTCCGAAATCCGGATTGATTTTAAATAAACAGTGAAAAAGTTTTTCCTATATAGCAAAGTAGATATCAATAATCAATGACAGATTTGTAGGTAAATGCGCATATCGAGGTATTGAACTGCATTTATTTTTAGTCTTTTTGTTTTTGCTTTTACTTTTTTGGTATAAAGTAATGGCAAATAGTCAAGATTTTTAGCTCCTTCTTCACACAGCAGTATTTTAAATAAAAATATATTCAATAATTTTAATGCCAGCAAGAACATTTTCTTCCAAAATCATTTTTATTACGAGCGTTACACAAAGGGTCATTTATAATCGAAATGCTGCAATATAGTTGTGTTTTTTATAATGGCGGTTCGTCATTTGTACTTTAACATTTATACTAATGAACATGTATCATGAGGTAACCGCAAAAATAAAAAAATAACTTTCTTTTCTGGCCGAATGACCCAACGCTGGGTGTTCCTTTTATAATAATTTCACTATATGAAGGGTCCAGTGTAATAACGATGAGATTCCATTTTTCAAAAAGTTGAGTAAAACGAAATTTAAAGTGGAGTCTCATAGTCTTTCCACAGTGCTGCCTATTTTTATCCGTAGCTTTTAGTGAAATCTCATTTTTTATCCCCTGTAAGGTTTATTGTGTTACTACTTTACGTTACAAGCTGTCGCATGGCATCGAAATGTCGATTTCGGAAAAAAAAAATTAACCAAAAAAAACTGTTTTTAAAATTCATCACCATCCTGTTAATATTAATGATGCTGCACGTTAACTGCCCGTGAGGGGAGGTGCCGAAACCTTTGTCCACGGGGAAATGAAATCCTGTGAGTTAGTCTAGCTAACTTTAAATTTGGTTGTTTTGTTGTGATGCTTTCAAATTTTTTGTACAAATAGGTAAATAATTAATGTTAAGGACCTTCACAGTTTAGAAAAAACTTGTCAAAACAAAACTGGCATTCAAAAGTAAGGCTATAAATATCACAAAAACTCCCGTGGATAAATTTTTAAGTTTAACTCTAAAAGTGACGCCTCACCTTACGGCCATCAAGAATAGCATCCTGAGACTTGGTAAGCCCTCACCTCAAAAACAGTAAAAAATAAGCAACGTAAAAGTTAATGAAAACCCACTAGCATTAGATTATTTACACTGTGGTTCGGATGTCTTGCGGCATCATCATACAACTATGGAGTTCCCTGGATTCCTATCCATCGTCATCGTATAATTTATAAAAATATTTGGCAAAAGCTTTACCTATCCTCTTATAACAATATTATATGGTCCGTTCGTTTAAAGTTAACATTTTGTTACAGTTTTAGTGTGTTGGCTATTGCCTGGTTTTAGCCTTTATAGTTTTGATTTTGTTTTTATCTAATTGCTTTTTTTGGTGTAAAATATTGCTATGCGTTTCTACTGGGAGTTGTACAAAATAGCGCAGGCTAAAATGAGGTGAGTGAAAAAGCCTAAATAGCGCAACGTCAATATAACACAAGGTCAATATAGCGCAGGCCAGAAAAGCACAGCCCATAATAGGGCAGAACAAAATGGTGAAGGCTAAAAACTTCCCCACGATAATTTTTTCCGCCAAATAAAAACAAAACCAATTGAAACGTTAAAAAAGTGTTATCTCTCGTCAAAATCAGTCACAATGACGCAATGGAACACTCAATTAAAACAACATAAGTTGTCTTATAACTTTAATTTTGGCTATTTTAGTAATGTGCTATTATGGCCTGCGCCAATTTAACCGTGCGTCATTATGGCCTGCGCTATTATGGCTTGCGCGATTGTGTCTGGGCTATTTGGTACCACAGCCCAGGTAATCGTTAAAATAGATATTATCATAGGTGCACCCAGAGGGCGGGGACTCGGGGCCCCGGCCCCCAAGCCTAAGATTTTTTTAGAAATTTTTCACATATATCATGATAAAAAAATCGCCCCCCCCCTCCAAGACATATTCCTGGGTGCGTCACTGATATTATATATGCGATAGAAAACCAAAAAGCGTTTACCAATAAAGATTTCACTTATTGTACTTAAACTATAAAGAAAAAATAAATAATTTAATTAAAAACGATATTGATTCTTAATTACAATATTTTTATACATACAAATATTGTTTACTATTCGTTGAAATTAAACTAATGTACCTAGTTCTTTACATCCTCTCTGTAGTATCAGTGGCTTACGTAATTGTCCGAAATATAATATATGGAATTATACTTAACATCTGAGTTTTACTTGACTTTTAAAATGCTGTTATTTGTATATTTATATTTTATCAGATTTAGTAGATATCAAGAGATCACTTACACCTATTTTGTAATCAGATTCTAAAGTCTGGTTCAGAGCAATAGCCACGGGTGGTCGCATTCCAAACTTTGTCTTTAAAAAATTAAAATTGAAATCAAACAAAATTAAATATGTTATCAGTGTTTTTATTGCTTTAACTTTACTAATTACTCAAAGGCCCCTAATAGCTATTTGTTGTTTTTGGTGTAGAGGTTTTTGAAGAATATGTCTTTTTTTTTGTAACCGTCCCATACACCTCTATTTTCTCCCGTATACAATAATGAATAGGAATGTAGTTTGTTTGTTTGTTTAATCTTTATTGCCATCAAATCATTTTTCCAAATGCAAGAGCAACGTCAAAAATTGTTAGATCTAAGATCCTTAAAATACATTTTCATAATGAGTTAAAGCTACATAAAACTTACAATACCTATTTACATACACACCCATCTATTTTTGTTTTAAAAAAGAAAATCAAAAGAGTAATATTGTTTTTCTAATAAATAGTTATTTACTGCCTTTTTGAAACCTACAAAACTTAGTATGTTTCTGATTGTTTTGGGGAGCATCTGATATGTTTTCACAGCTCGATAATAGGGGCCTCTTTCAAAAAAACTGGAGCTGTGTAAATGTATGGCAAGTTCATCTCTGGTTCTTGTGGTCATGGCTGTTACAGATGCATTGTCTCGATTTATTGTAAATAATGTAGGATGTTTTTTAACAAATGTGACTAGACATTTGAAATAAAGTGAAGGAGCTGTGAGAAGATTAAGGGTTTTAAAATGTGATCTACATGAAGCTCTTGGGTGCAATTTTAACATGCAACGTTTTTGTGCTTTGAAAACTTTCTCTGCATCCGACGCCGCTCCCCAGAAAAGCACTCCATACCATATGACAGATTGGACTGAAGCATAATAGAAGGTCTTAAGACTATCCAGAGATAACAAATCGACACAATTGGCAATCTTCAAAACCATTACATTCATAGTCGAGGAGCTAGATAAAAGACAAGCTGTGTCAGGGCTTTTCTTTGACTTCTCAAAGGCCTTTGACACCGTAGACCATGAGCTGCTGTCAAAGGCCTTTGAGAGGTCAAAGAAAAGCCCTGACACAGCTTGTTTTTTATCTAGCTCCTCGACTATGAATGTAATGGTTTTGAAGATTGCCAATTGTGTCGATTTGTTAGGCAGAAATCCAAACTGTGTCTCAGATAGGAGCTTATTTGAGACTACATACTCCAGAATTCTTCTGTATATCACCCTCTCAAAAACCTTCGACACAGCAGGCAGAATGGAGATTGGCCGATAATTATTTATGTTTGTTTTTTCGCTGTTTTTATAAACGGGAGCAATGTTTGCAAGTTTGAGCTTATCCGGAAACATTCCTGAGATGAGACAGTGGTTTATGATATTGCATAGTGGGTTCATTATCTGCTTAGCTACATGCTTTAATAGAAATATCGGTACTTCATCAATTCCTGCTGATGTTTTTTGAGGTAGGGCTTTTAAAATGTCATCAATCTCTTTAGTATTGCATGGCCGCCATGCTAGAAGTGAATGTGTTTGTGTTTCGTTAAAAAAATTTGTTTCGTTTATAAGGTTTGTTTGGTAAGTGTTATTTTTGGGGCTTATGGGTACATCGAAGAATGCTCTGAACATATCAGCAATTGTTTGTGGGTCTTTTGTGACAACACTATTGTTTGTTTTAAGGTAAATTTCATTATTACAATTTTTGTTTGTTTGTTGGTTTATTATACTCCAAACACTCTTAACCTTGTTCCTACTATTTGCAATTATGTTCTCGTTAATGGATTTTTGTATTTAGAGAGAAACTTCTTGTATTGCTTTCTTTCATACTTATATTTTTTTAACATTTCTGCACTATTTGTTCTTTTCGCATGTATATAGAGATCCTTTATTTTTTCGGAGCATTCTTTGACCTCCCTAGTCAAAATAATATTTAAATATAGAATCAAATTTTTTATATTTTGTATTTATCTGATTTTCTGAATACACTTCATCCCAGTGTTCATTAGATAGTTGATTTTTGAAGTTTTCTATGTTTGTGTTTGTGAAAAACCTTTTTTTACTTGTTTGACTTTTGTTTTTTTGGTTGATTTTTACGTCCAAGCACTGTCCGTAGTGGTCAGATATTTTTGTCTTGGCAATCATACCATTCACAAGCTCACAGTTGAGGTTGCTTAGCATGTTGTCTACACTGAAAAAAAAAAACGATTTTATTATTAACAAATATTTGGTAAACTTGATTTTTGTTGTGCTCATTAAAAAATATTAAAAGCAAATATCATTAATTATTGGTAACAAACCTTTTTTAAAGTGTTTAGTTATAAATAACATATCATTTGTTTCTTTAATAATTTGATGTTTTTGTAAATATTAATTGCCTTATATTAACCATAACCAAAACACTCTTTCTTTTAAGGTAACAGAACGTCTTTGCTATTAATACTTAAAATTTCCTAAATATAAATAAACTCTTAATATTGGCAAATATTTCTTTGTGTTTATTACAACAAACATTTTTTTGTATAATGTTATGGCGTGATTTTGTTATTATAACGGTCTGAATTGGTTTCTATTAATTACTTCGTAAAGTTCAAACAAATTTGGTTATTATTAACAAGCGATATTATCGAGCAATATAACTTTGTACCGTCTCGGCCACAGAACACCAGTCTCGGCTCGGGCCTTGTCGCGCGAGATCGTGACGTTTCGGTTGACATTTTGTAGGCGCGAGCGGGGCTAGTTGAGCCACTTTTTACATAAATGTAAATAAAAGCATTGCTTTATTACTTACAGTTTTACAATTATAATATGTTTAAGGCAAATATTGGTTTTTAAAAATATGCATTCAAACTTAAAAAACACTTTTTTTCTAGCACCCTTGCAAGCGGTCCAACTAACCCCACCCACGGAGTAAGTTGGGCCATACGATGGGGCAAGTTCGGCATGGTTGAATAATTAGGAACTGTATATATATGCAACATAAAATAACAGGAAATTCTTAGATTATTTCTATTGATAATAATAAAACACTAAACTTTAAATTTCTTAAAAAACAAACAATATAAAGTAACCTAATTCTTGCTCTAGTCTGATTCGGAATTACGGTTTTAACATAAGTAAACCCTGCATCAGCACATGTTTCATGGGCCCAAAACTTGTAAGTTAAACATTGTACCCATTTTTCTTTTGGTTTGCTGTTTGAGAATGGTTCCATGCAGACTAGACAAAATGTTTCCTCTTCATCATCGCTGTCATCTTTCAGTGTCCTTTTCTGAGTAGTTTTTCTATGCTTCTTTTCCTTGAAGACATTTTTGGTTACAGATTTTTATTTTTTTTACTTTTTTCACGTTCCAACTCTTCTTTAACCGGAGTTTCAGTTAGTATAGCTGTTGACCATTTTCTTCGGTTGATATTCTTGGTCTTTCTTTCGCCAGCTTTCGGAAAAGCACGAATTTTTAAAATTTCCCCAGATCGATTGGTAATAATAGATCACACAATTTCAAGTCACCGGGTGTTTGCCTCAAATTTGAGTTGAAGGGTCTGTGTGATGTCATAAATAAATAAATGGCGGTTTTTTTACTGTTTTTTCACAATTTTTGGCTTATAACTTCTGCCAATAACTTAGTTTTACAGAAAAACTAATCGTTTTTTGTTTGCAAGAGAACACCAATCAAGATACCGCGTGAACAAGTCCACATCTAGGGGGCCTAATTTCCATAAGAGGGTAAAAAACAGATAGAATATAGCATATATTAATAAGAGACCGCAATATGCCCGATTCCAGTCGAAAGCGTTTCAGCGTTGCCAAAGGTAACTTTGATAAATAACTACAGGCGCAAGTCGTCGCAGTCTTCAAGAGGCGGACAATCCAAAACATTTGTTTAGGGCGAGAATTATTACATGAAGTGATTTTTAGTCCATCATACGTACGCGTGCTGATTTTAACCTTAAAATAAAAAAAAAATGTTTTTAGAAAATGTATGGGGTTAGCTGGGCCGGCACACCTACATACAAAATTGAGAGAGTCGGCAATCATGTTTGCGTAAATATTAGCATCGTTATAATTTCATTAAACTCTGTCTAAATATGTAAAGTTAACTATAAAAAACCGAATGGGGGCATGCAGGTGTAATAAAACAATCTGTAAAATGTTTTCCGAAATAACAAAAAGTTACTTACGTGGTCCAAAAAAAAAATGCCTCTGTAGTGAAATAGCGCGTATCAAAATAGCGCGTATCAAAATAGCGCGTATCAAAATAGCGCGCTCATTTGAGCGCGTGTTTAAAATAGCGCGTATCAAAAGAGCGCGTGATCAAAATAGCGCGTATCACAACGGCGCTTGATCAAAATAGCGCGTATCATAATGGCGCGTGTTCAAAATAACGCGTATCAAAATAGCGCGTATTAAAACAGCGCGTATCAAAATGGCGCGTGTTCAAAGTAGCGTGTATCAAAATAGCGCGTATCAAAATAGAGCGTATCACAATAGCGCGTGTTTAAAATAGCGTGTGTTCAAAATAGCGCGTCTTAAAATAGCGCATCTAAAAATACCGCGTTTTGAAAGATCGCTATTACAAACGTCGCTGTTACAAAATAGTTCGATTTCTAACATATTTAAAAAAAAAAACTTTCCTGACTTTTTTCCCGGGATCCTATAGGGTGTAACCTGACCGAACCGAACCGAACCGATTCAAACCGCACCGAACTGAAATGAACCGAACCAAACCGAAACATTTTTTCAAAAAATTATTTCCCTAAATTAGCTTCCCGATCCTTATTTTGGTAGGTTTCTATTCTGACCTGTGACTTGGTGACATTTTTTTTTGGTGGAAAAAGGTCAGGGAGTTACTTGAAAAAATGTTTGGGTTCGGTTCGATTCGGTTCCGTCCGGTTCGGTTCGGTTTAGTTACACACCCTCTAGGATCCCGGAAAAGAAGCCAGGGAAGTTTTTTTTTTGAAAAATATGAGTTGTGTTAAGTATAGCAAGCCATCGGTTTATTTAACGGTTAAGTAAGTATAACTTATCTGACCTTGCTCAAACTGTTTAGGTGAATATACCTAAGCAGACCTGCTACGCGCTATTTTTTACACGCGCTATTTTGATACGCGTTATTCTGATCACGCGCTATTTTGATACGCGCTATTTTGAACACGCGCTATTTGGATACGCGTTATTTTGAACGCGCGCTATTCTGAAAACTCGCTGTTTTGAAAAGCGCTGTTTTGATTCGCGCTATTTTGATACGCGCTATTTCGTTACAGAGCCAATAAAAATAGGTCAAAATCTGTTCGTTGGAGATACACACATCACAGATTCTCACTGCGGACTAATGCATGAGCAAAGGCGACTTTGCCACGTGGGTGGCGCTGGCAGCTGACGTCTAATTGTCGAGTTAATAGGGGTTTCTCAACGTGCCCCTATGCCCAACGAGCCCCGCTCTCCCCTACGTGTAACCCACGGTCTAGACCGAACCGACCGGACGCCCTACGTAGCATTGTATTACAGACAGTCGCGTTGCAGACACTCATAGAGTAATGTCTCTGTAGACACTGTGCCCAAAAATCAAGGGGACGCCATGTTTTGAGAAGAACATTGACCAAACACACAGACCTAAATACGCGGGTATTTTTATGGCATCATAATGGTGTTTTGATTGCAAGAGTCGAAGTGAACAAAAACTCATCAGGAGTAACGTTTTAAAGGTAAAAATTTTAACGTAGAAATATAGCTTCAAGAAAAAAAAACGTATTCATTGTATAAACTTTTTGTTCTGTGGAAACTGATTGCTTATAAACAAACAGTAAATAGGATTGATTTTTAATTAACTGATTTATGTGCTAATTGACGACAAGTATCCACAGGCGTAGGCTTTATTTGTTTTTAATATAAAATTCATATTCTTTTTTTTTTGTTTCAGATTTCCGCTTAAAAATGGAAACAATCTGACTTTGGTCGTCCACAATAACATAGTAAGTGTTATTTATTATTTTTTTTAGAATGTGTGGCCTTAAAAAAAGTTAAAAAAATTTGGGCGCCAATTTGTGGCCTATTAAAATGTGTTGTGTGACATTTGTGGCAGCTTAAAGACGTTGCTGCCATTTTGTGGCCCTGTAATTAGAAATTTGCCAACTTGTGACACAACAAAACCACTGAATAATTAAACAAATATCTGGAAGCAGAACTGTATTTTCCAGCTAGGTAAAACATTGATATGCCCGGTAACTTTTATACAGTGGAGAAGGGGGGGTTCAGAAATAAGAAAATTTTAAGTGCGCCACATTATTTAATACCAATGTTTTACAAAGAAGATCTTAAATAAAATACAGTTCAACCCAAACGTTGTAGCCAAACAATGAAATTCTATACTTCCGAGGCTTCCAGAGTATTTGTGTAATTAAGAATAACCAAAAAAAAATAAACAGAATAAAATTCTAAAAGATTGAATTAAGATGACAAAACTAGAAGCACTTTACAGGTAGATGGACTCCTTTAACAGGTCATACTGTACCTACATCTGAGTCAGTAGCGTAGGACTCACTTACATAAATGATTGTAAAAAAAAAATACACATATACTTCCAAAATCGTTCCATCATAGGGGAGGTCCGGACCAAATATCTGCTGTCATCATTCTACGTTGGGTAGAATGAGACAGACAGCAACCCAGTCCGAGATCCACCCCATGAGGTAAAAATGTGTAACGAAACCGCTAAAAAAATAATATAATCTCATCTCTCTTTTGTCTCCGCAAAGTTGGTTCATTGGGTTGTACAAATAACACAAGAAAAATTAGTTCATCTTGTTTATTTTAAGGGTAAAATCAGATAAAATTACCGGAAACAAAAAAAAATAAATGAAAGGGATGAAAACAAGGGCCAAAATAGCAAGGCACTTTAAATAGGGCCAAAATAGCAAGGCACTTTAAATTTGACAGTAAAATTATCTTAAATAAATGAAATGAAGGAAAACAAGTCAATGTAGTAAATATGCCGCAAAACCAGGGTTATGACGTCATACCTTATCTTGCGTTTACAAGAAATGTTGAAATTATACTGTGAAAACTTATATATGAAAAGATTACGTCTAAATTATATTAAAAATTTATATATGAGGGAAAAAATTATAGTTACGGCTTGCTCCTACCTTGGTCCTTGATTATTCTGTGTATGTTTTATTTTGTAAACCTGGAATCCTGTTGTCCAGTTGTATCACTACTGCTCTCGGGTCTCCTGCTCTGCTCGCGCCTTCCCTCGTGCTCGCTTAGCACATGATGTTAGGCCAGCACTTTGGTCTTAAAAGGGTTGTGGGATTCTTGCCCGAGCGTAAAAACCCTGTGGAAAATGAAATGTTTCAGTTTCCTGGAATTCGTCAATTTTGCACGAAGTTCCCCTACACAGTAACTTAAATCGATAATCCCATGTCGACTCAATAAAACAAAGTAGATTTAAACAGATGAACTAAAATAATCCTAACGTACCTTTCTCAGGGTTATAACTGGCCCGTCCGGCTTCCCACCAGCGTCCAGCCCAACTGTCCCGTCGCTGGAATTGACAGGGCGATGCTCTTTCCGTGCAAATGGCGTAGGCCGACTTAAAATTCCCCTCAAAAGGGTGCGAGCGTCACTCCAGATTGCCTAGACACGACGGACTCACTTCCACAGTTTCTGGGATATCTCCTACAATCGCTGTAGTGCCAATCACCAAAAACAAAGGCGATCCCAGAAACTGTTGTCGACCCAGCCAAAATTCGTTCGCAAAGAGAGACCAGGCAGAACACAAAAAACGAAGTGGCCGGAAACCGTTTTGTAAATTTGGTGGGGAGTGGGGACGGTAAAACGCAATAGTACCAACCTAATCTTCCCGGTGAAATTCAAATAAAGGATGCAAACCTATTTATAAAAAACTTTTCCGCCAAAAATAAATCTCTACATTCAGTGGCAAGCCTGGAAGAAAAACCCGGGGTTTTCAAAGTAACCAATGAGGAGATACCGCATAGTTCTATACAGGTATATAGGGGCAGCACCGACCAAGTGGACATTGCAATTAGGTAAAACGTACATTGAGGTGTTGTCGGATCTATTTCCACGGTTGGAATTTTTATAACAAGGACGTCGAGACACCCTCCATACACATTATTAATATTCGAACACTCAACCAATTCCCATATGAGTAAAGCTATACTGAGCGCAGAATTCAGTTGCACTCCAGTTACAGTCTCCGTCAAAAGTCTCCTTCGCTCTTTATAAATGTTTTCTCTAATATTCATATGGTTTAACGCCATTTTTGTAAAACGTTTCTACAGTAATAAAGTTGTTTCTGAACCTGAACCCAAAAATACACACTGAACTATTGCTTAAAGGCACAAGAGTGTTCAGATGTTAACTCACACGGTTTCGTTTATTCTTTTAGTCTTGGTTTTTATCCCTCGTTTATCTCCCCTTTACCAAAGTGCATAACTCGTATTTATTTTATCCTTTCCCTATCAAATTAATAAAGATATCAAAGTGGCGGAGCCTCGGTTGTTCCTGGTCGACCCAAATATGTTTTCGTACTATCAAAACTAGTTAATCCGTGAAGGACATGAGGTTCGGATTGTCCCAATATCCTCGAAATAAACGTAAGGGAATGAAATGTTCATCTAAATGTTTCCTTCCTGTTACTGAATCCATTTGTGATGCGGCAACGCCGCCATTCCCCAGCATAACAGCTGTTTAACTTTATGAACGTCAAGTGAATCACAAAATTCCACAGATAAAAACAAAACAATCAAAATTTTTATGTGATTTTTCCCGAAGCCTGTGATCTTAAATTCCAATTACGATGTCCAGATAATGCGATGTGCGTAGTGTCCACAGTAATTCGATGGAATGTCTCCTTTATAAGGTAACTTTTTGGACACTATATAACCTCCAAACCTAGCTCTATAAAATACTATATATTTGTGTACAGAAAGACGAATCAAAGAGCCTTGATTATTTACCTAAATAAACAAATATGTAACGTTGTCTTAAACGTAAAAATGACACGTTACATAATCCCCCCCACCAGCGTCCAGCCCAACTGTCCCGTCGCTGGAATTGACAGGGCGATGCTCTTTCCGTGCAAATGGCGTAGGCCGACTTAAAATTCCCCTCAAAAGGGTGCGAGCGTCACTCCAGATTGCCTAGACACGACGGACTCACTTCCACAGTTTCTGGGATATCTCCTACAATCGCTGTAGTGCCAATCACCAAAAACAAAGGCGATCCCAGAAACTGTTGTCGACCCAGCCAAAATTCGTTCGCAAAGAGAGACCAGGCAGAACACAAAAAACGAAGTGGCCGGAAACCGTTTTGTAAATTTGGTGGGGAGTGGGGACGGTAAAACGCAATAGTACCAACCTAATCTTCCCGGTGAAATTCAAATAAAGGATGCAAACCTATTTATAAAAAACTTTTCCGCCAAAAATAAATCTCTACATTCAGTGGCAAGCCTGGAAGAAAAACCCGGGGTTTTCAAAGTAACCAATGAGGAGATACCGCATAGTTCTATACAGGTATATAGGGGCAGCACCGACCAAGTGGACATTGCAATTAGGTAAAACGTACATTGAGGTGTTGTCGGATCTATTTCCACGGTTGGAATTTTTATAACAAGGACGTCGAGACACCCTCCATACACATTATTAATATTCGAACACTCAACCAATTCCCATATGAGTAAAGCTATACTGAGCGCAGAATTCAGTTGCACTCCAGTTACAGTCTCCGTCAAAAGTCTCCTTCGCTCTTTATAAATGTTTTCTCTAATATTCATATGGTTTAACGCCATTTTTGTAAAACGTTTCTACAGTAATAAAGTTGTTTCTGAACCTGAACCCAAAAATACACACTGAACTATTGCTTAAAGGCACAAGAGTGTTCAGATGTTAACTCACACGGTTTCGTTTATTCTTTTAGTCTTGGTTTTTATCCCTCGTTTATCTCCCCTTTACCAAAGTGCATAACTCGTATTTATTTTATCCTTTCCCTATCAAATTAATAAAGATATCAAAGTGGCGGAGCCTCGGTTGTTCCTGGTCGACCCAAATATGTTTTCGTACTATCAAAACTAGTTAATCCGTGAAGGACATGAGGTTCGGATTGTCCCAATATCCTCGAAATAAACGTAAGGGAATGAAATGTTCATCTAAATGTTTCCTTCCTGTTACTGAATCCATTTGTGATGCGGCAACGCCGCCATTCCCCAGCATAACAGCTGTTTAACTTTATGAACGTCAAGTGAATCACAAAATTCCACAGATAAAAACAAAACAATCAAAATTTTTATGTGATTTTTCCCGAAGCCTGTGATCTTAAATTCCAATTACGATGTCCAGATAATGCGATGTGCGTAGTGTCCACAGTAATTCGATGGAATGTCTCCTTTATAAGGTAACTTTTTGGACACTATATAACCTCCAAACCTAGCTCTATAAAATACTATATATTTGTGTACAGAAAGACGAATCAAAGAGCCTTGATTATTTACCTAAATAAACAAATATGTAACGTTGTCTTAAACGTAAAAATGACACGTTACAAATGCTTTATATTTGTATTTTGTGATTTTAATAATTTTAAATCAGGTAGGTATTCGTGGGTAGAGGACAGACCAAAAAGAAACTAAGGTACCTTTGGCAACGTTTCGGATTTAATTAATCCTTTTTCAAGCCCTAAAAACAATGAACAGGTTCTATAGTTTTACATGGAAAAGAAATGTAACAAAATCTAATAACATTTTTTGTCTTGAATTTTTTTTTATGTTTATTCATATGTTCAACCTAGGATTATTCTCTATTATCTATCTATAGTCCAAAGTAAACTTAGATAGAAATGTTTCTTGGGTCCATAAGTACAGCGAACAGGGGTGAGTGTTGATCGAAGAACATTTTACTTTAAAATTTTATAAACAAATCAATTGTTATTATTATAAAAATATAAGGTTAAAATTTACTACCATCTAAATAACAATAATCTTTAACCTGTCGAATCTAACAAAACATAAAAATAAAAATAAACAAAATACTACACTTATGGTACCAATAAACATGTAAGGTTAAAACTATCATTCATAAAATCCTTTTGCTAAAAAAACAAAAATTTAAACTACCCACGAATACCTACCTGATTCTACAACAGGACACAAAATGCACACAAATAATTTTAAATTTGATGTCATTGGAATCATGGCTTCAATTCTTTGAATTAATTATTAAAAATTTTTAAGCAAAGAGCCTTTAGTATGAAAATGTGAAGTTTAAACCTTTTAACTTAAAGCAAACATTTAATTCTCTGCACAGTGGCATATATAGAAAAAAAATCGGGGGGGGGGAGGCCAGACGGTTTCGGGGGGGGGGGGGCGAGACCTCATGAGGCAGTATTTTAGGCTATTTTATGTTTATATTCATAAAATATGTGGAAAATATCTAAAAAAATTTAAAGGGGGGCCCAGGCCCCCCTTATATACGCCACTGGTTCTGTATTAAATTTACAAATATATAAAATTTATTTTCTTTTTCAGGTCAGCACTGACTTGAAGGTGGAGGAAGTAATTGAACAAAGAAACATTTTAAAAAACACGGGCTGCCCATGCTGCCTTTCTAGTCCACCACTCGTCCCCGAACTTATAGTGAGGTAAAATCAGTTTATGTCAGATTTGACAAAATTTTGTGTGCATCTCAATGGAACAAACGTGTGTATATTTCATTAACCAACCTTTCCAAAAAAAACAAAGATTACCAGCCACTATAAAAAAATTTGACTCCACTTTTATAATAAAATACAAATAAATATTTTTCATCAAAACAACTTGCTTTTTATTATTATTAAAATTCTCTTATTATTCTAAACCTTATTCATTTCTATAGGGTTAATGGGAAAAAAGACACCAATTTTGATCACACAACTTTATTTCTTTTCGACGATCCATTTTCGTCTTCCTAATGCTAAAGTGTGTAGCCTGAGGAAGACGAAGAAATACAGGTGTGTGATCAAAAGTGGTGTCCTCACTTTCATTAACCCTATAGAAATATACAGGGTGTTCATTTTGAAACTTCCCAACCAAGATTTCTCGAAAATGATTTTTTTTTTGAGAAAAAGTCAAAACATGTCAATTAATTTATTAAGGAGGACACATTTTGGCTATCTTATAGTTTTTGTAGTAAACACCCCCTTTGAAAAATATGTGAATATGTCAAAAACAAATTGATAGATTTTCAAAATTTCTACACCTTTGTAAAGATATTTAAGAAACCTTCAAAAAAAAGTCTCAATTGACCCACTTTCCATATTCAAAATATAGGGGTAAAATGTACCCCTCAAAGGGGGTGTGTACTACAAAAATTTTAAGATAGCCAGAATGTGTCCTCGTTAATAAATTAATTGACGTGTTTTTGCTTTTTAAAAAAAAATCATTTTCGAGAAATCTGGGGTGGGAAGTTTTAAAATGAACACCCTGTATATTAAACAGAACGTGAAACCTACAAATACCTTAATAATGCAAAATAACTAAATATAATTACAGCTACTAATTATATAATAACGAATAATTAATTAATTTAATATTAAAAAATAATGATCCTTATAATAAATATACAGTATATTAATAATTAAACTCACATATATTTTTAAATACCAACAATATATTAGTGCTTAATGTAGCTTTTTTTAAATATTACCAGACGATTTTGTTTTTATTAACAAATATTTGTTTCAATTGTTGAAATTTCTGAATTGTTACCTGCAAACAAATATCTAATAAGCCAAATATGGGCAACGCATTTGGTTACAACTGTTTGTTATTGTTACAAAATTCTTCTCTCAGTGTAGTTGGTTTTGTGACGAGGGTCTTGTTATACCATTGATGTGCGCTGTAAGATTAAAGCTAGAAAATAGTTGAAGCATGTTAAATGCATTTTCTGTTTTTTTATTAAAATGAAAGTTAAAGTCACCACATGCAATCAGTGGCCTTGCTGTATTGTAGGTTTCTTCAAGGAGATCTGTAACTATGTTGAAAAACTCATGTTCATTTCCATTGGGAGACCTATAAATACATAAAATTGTTTAAAACTGCTTATAAAGATATAAATTTATAGATGAGAATTCACAGTCGTTATCCACCGACATAGTCTTTGTTTGTTTCTCGGTTGCTTCAATACTAGTCTTGACATATATCGCTGTGCCTCCCCTCTTGCATGTTGTTCTAAGAGAGTAGTTTATGAGTTTGTAGTTGCTTATATGGACTTGCTGCAGCTCATCCAAATCAAGGAACCAGTGTTCAGTAATACACAATACATCTGGATCTGCAGAGTCAAGTAGTACTTCGAGTTCAAGTATTTTAGAATTAAGACCTTAAATGTTAATGTGAAGGACTCTAATGTCCTCTAAATTTCGAGTAGTCCTTCGCAAATGTTTATATTAGAGTTTCATTTTTATTACTTTAAGCAAAATTGAAAGTGCTGATTTATTTAAAGGAATGTGAAAGTATAACACAAAAACTTTAAAAAAATAATAATAAAATTTGGATCGTTTACGAATTTTTTTGCCTACTTGAACCAGAAGTTAGGATCTGATAACATAAAAAAATTTTGTTATGAATTCTGACATACTTAGCAAGCTGTGTGTAAGATTTTGTTCTGAGGTGACAAAGTGGTATATATAGCTATTTCTTAGCCGTATAGTTCACGTATTCGCCATTAGCGCTAGCATCGCTTTGATTAAGACTAAATAACGTCTACTATGTCATATCGCTCGTATAAAATGTATTTTTCATGTCAAAACCGCGACGCCGCGCCGTGACCTCAAGAACTAGGCAACGTTGCAGTTTAGACGCTACGATTTTCCATGTTATGTGTAAAATTCTCAGAAATCAGTCTTGGGTCTAGTATTTAAAAAAAAAGCTTTCTTAAAAAATTTTTTATAATTTTTTTACTTTATTAGAATAGTTTTAATAACTTTATTGGCATACACCCTATGTTTTTATTATTACAATATTTTAAAAGGTTTTATTTAAGATTTTCTTGAAATCTTATGACTGCTATTCAGAAACTCTCCAATCCACTTCAGGCCTTAAATTCAACTTTTTTTTTTAACATCCGGACTTTTATGTTTATAAACCGAGTTGCCAAAATTTTAGACTTTGGTGTGTTTCTGGTCGCTGACTATGATTTTTTAAACAAAAATAAAAAAATCAATTGAGAATCCAGAATGACAGGTTTTCTTATTTAAGAGATAATTGTTTAGAACGCACTATCTATACCTAACGTCCTTTTTTACCATCAACAAAGAACTAATATTTATTTTCCTTTTCCTTTTTATATTTTAATAATTAAGAATGTTATTTCATATTGGTCAATATTTATTAAAACTGTTATAGATTACAAAAAACAAAAATAATAATATTTGGATATAATGTGTTGATCCATGTATTTAATGTTTTTGTTGTCAGGGCCGTAACCAGGAAAATATTTCGAAAGGGGGCTAGAAAATTTAAAATAGAATTTTGGAAAATTTGTGTCTTGCGTTGGGAATGGCACAAAATATTAATTAGCTTTAAATTGTCTGGGCAAAGAAAACACGGAAACTTTGGGCCCTGTGTGTTGTAATTTTCTTTGCAATTTTTCACTAAACACTAGAACGGCATTCTAGCCTGCTCGATCACGACAAACTTCATCACATTATTTAAGTAATCTGATCCATTCAACTGACAGCCTACAGTTCATTTCATAATTTTTGAGATAACTTCTTGACTGAATGAGCTGTTTAGCATAACAAACAGCATGGGCCAGCGGAAATAAATTGTAAAAAATTGTCCCAAAAATAATGAAATGGCCAGCCGGCTCACCCCCCTCAACTTGTCCACAGGGATTCTAAGCTCGCAGATAGTAGTTGACTGAACTAAAAGGAAACTAAAGGATTTATATTTACCTACCTACTCTTCCAATTTTTGTTCGAAAGCAGAGAAAATTCAATTATATTTTCGTCGTCAAATGTTAGTTATTGGTGAGTGCACAAATAAAGTTTGCATGTAAAAGGGTTTCATTAATTAGAGACTAAAGTAATTAGGCAACCACTTTATTTATAGTGCTCAACCGCCAAATTTTTATAGGTAGCGTCGCGACGTCTTGAAGTTTAAGATTGAAAGTAACCGCAGTATTACCCAGAATAATTTTTATTTCACTTTTCTACAGATAGTACATATTCCTTTCTCTTATTGTGTTACTCAACAAATATTTTTGCGTTTTTAAAATATTTTAGAATTATGATTTTAGGCAAAATTTACGTTTTTAATTTTTGGATTAGTTGATTGTTCCTTTTCGTTTGTGTCCACCTACGCTTAGATTTATATAATATGGAACTGTGCGAAAAATCCCAAAAAAAATAAATCTGCGTTCTGCAATTAAAAAAAAAATGCTTTTAACATAATTTTGCCTAGCCCGCGCAACAATGGCTAGAGAAGCTATGATTTTTGACGAAAAATATTTTTTTGACATAACACCGAAAATGTGTTATTTGGTTGTATTTTGACCTATCTTAGCATTATTATCGTGATGTCTGTGTGTGTATGTCTGTCCGTAACACAGTAGCTCCTAAAGCGAGCTGATTAGATTTTGGTCAAAATTAATTATTGTCAATAAAACTTTTTTGACAATTAAAAAAAAGTTGAAAGTGTTAACATTTTAAGGGAGCATCGCATTCGGTTTTCGGAATATAGTAGTTGTGTTATAACCAAAAACTTCTTAGGAGCTTTAGTGTTAGTCCACGGATAGAAAAAACGCTAAATGCAGTGGACTGTAAATATTTTAATTAATGATAGCGCGAACAAACATAAATATTGATATGAAATTACGAAATAACCTAAACGTCCATAGGAAAAAATATTGGTGGCACACAACGGTAATCAGACAAATGCACTCACCTCTTTTGCAGCCAAATTATCCCCTTCCAAGGGGCCCCTGATGGATCTAATGATGTCACCACGTAGCTGAAGGGTTGAAGTTTCTAGTTCTATGCTTCAGTACACAAAAATCGAGCACTTTCAGGTGTAGATATTTGAAATAGTTGGAGAACGAAATTAACACGCCTTTTCTCTAGGCGATTGACAAGGATCTCACTGGTTGTTGGTGCGCATGTCCAAATACGAGGAATGCGCTTTGTCCTTCATACAGTTGTGTGTTTTTAAAAATATATATAAACAACCGCGAAATTTAGCGGGAGCTAACATAACTGCCCTCCAAAACACACAAATTTAGAATCTAAACCGGACAGATATAGATATAAGAAAAAGAATCGACCGATAAATATAAATGAATGAAAACAGATAAGTATCGTAAGTTTATTTAGATATAACGAAATCCCGAAAAAAGGCAAAACAAACATACAAAAAATTCAAAAAAAATTAAAAATAAAAAATTTATTGTAATACCCGGTAAAAGGTAGATAATTAAAATTACTTTTAATTTGGCAAGAGTCACAGTTTTACAACTGGCCGCTTATAAACACCGGTAACCGTTTTTACCGTCGCAACACGCACCTGACCGTCCCCGCCGGGATGCAGTTCGATGACCCGACCGACCGGCCATTTCAAAGGCGATTGAATGTGATTACTTGTTATGATAACCAAATCATTTAATTTGATATTTGGGGACAAATCAGTCCACTTGTGTCGCTGTTGTAGCGTATGCAAATACTCTATAGAATACCGTTTCCAAAAATCATTATGTAGTTTTTGGATTAGTTGCCATCTCGAGAGCCGATTTAGGGGAATTTCTGAATTAAGGGGTTCAAGTGTCAAAAAATGCCCAGGGGTAAGAGGTTGAAGATCGTGTGGGTCTGAAGAGGCAGGAGATAAAGGGCGACTATTCAGTACGGCTTCTATGCGACAGGTAAGGGTGGACATCTCCATGATAGACAACTTCTGGTCGCCGACGACTCGTACAAAGTGAGTTTTAAAATTTTGACGCCAACTTCTGCCAGGCCATTGAAATGTGGACTGAGAGGAGGTCCCAGATGCCAACGAATAGAAAGTCTGGTGGCAGCACTTCTTGCGTAATCCAGTAATTGGTTACGAAACCCTATAAAATTACTGCCTTGATCTGACCAGCATTGCGTCACGCTTTCGCGTCTGGAAATGAATCGATGGAATGCACCTACGAACCCATCGGTGGACAGTTCCATGGTTAATTCCAAATGCACGCAATGTGTGGCCGTACAGACAAACACACAGACATACGACTTGAAAGCTTTACAACCACGGTAACGATGAGGAATCACAAAGAAAGGTCCACAAAAGTCGATAGCTACACTCGAAAAAGGTTTTAGTTGATTGATTCGATGAGCGGGAAGTGAACTCATTATGGGCGGTCTATAGGGTTTAGGGTTGATTCTAAAACATTGCAAGCACTTGGATATGGTTCTTTGAATTGCCCGTCTGGCAGATAATATTCAAAATTGTTGTAAAAGCAGATTATGTAATGTTTTAAACCCAGGATGAAGATATTGTCGATGAGCGGACTCGATAAGAAGAGTAGTTAAACGATGGTCACTCGAAAGTAAGACGGGGTGTTTTGCAGAATAAGACAAAAGGTCAGGTTTTTGTAATCTGCCACCGACTCTAATGATATTATTCTCATCAAGAAAAGGTGAAAGTTTTCGCAAAGGTTTCGGTATTGGTTTATCGTTAGATAACGCGGAAAAAAGCTCAGAAAAACAAGAACCTTGCACGCGTTTGATAAGAAGGTGTAACGCACTTTGCATCTCACCGGTGGTAGGAAAAACAATATTCTCAAAAATAACTTTTTGGTCCGGCGGCTTAGTGGGTTTTTGATAGGAATGCTTTTGAAAAAGGTTAACTATTCGAAGGACATAACAAATGATACGTTGAATTTTTGATGTAGAGGAATATTTGATAAGAAGCTGATCTAAGAAGTTGACATCAATTATCGCATTGCAACAGACTTTTGGCTTTTCCTCCAGACTAATATCTCCGAAATCAATCGGCATTTTTGGTTTATGAAAATCGGGCCATTCGTTTTCGGGAGACCACAAAAACGACGGTGCGTTCCACCACATGTCATGTGACATGAGCTGTGAAGGGGTGGCCCCTCGTGACGCAATATCGGCTGCATTCAAAGCAGAAGGAATGTAGCGCCACGAGTTTGAGGGAATGATTTCTTGGATTCTACTGACTCGATTTCCAACAAAGGTTTGCCAGCGATTAGGAGGGGATGAAAGCCAGTGCAATACGACTTGCGAATCGCAGAAAGTAACGATATTTGTAAAAGTTATTTTTCCTTCATAGCTAGATAAAACGAAGTCAATTAATTCGCTTAAAAGAAATGCGCCTAGGAGTTCTAGCCTAGCCAAAGTTTGTGACTTTATAGGCGCGACCCTAGATTTTGCAGATATGAGAGAAACAGATATATTGTTTTCCTCTTCTACACGAAAATATACGACGCCTGCGTAGCCTCGAATTGAAGCGTCACAGAAGCCGATGATTTGACACGTATTGGTTTTTGACAGTTTGATTTGTCGGGGTAATTGAAAATTGGAAAGAAGCGGGAATTCAGAACGAAGTTTGTTCCAAGAGTCGATGATAGAAGAATCTGGTTCTTCGTCCCAGCCTATTTTCGATATCCACAACTGTTGCAAAATAAATTTTGCTTGTAGCAACAAGGGACAAAGAAAACCTAAGGGATCGAAGATTGTCCCTATGATAGATAAAATAGAACGTTTGGTTGGGGGTTTGTCCTTCATTCGGCATTGATAAGAAAAAATGTCGTTTTTTGGATGCCATTGAAGTCCTAAAACTTTGATAAAGTGGGGTTCCTCCTTGTCGAAAGAGAGAGGCATTTGACGATCGGACTCTGGCAATGTTGCCAATAACTCAGGACAATTGCTTGCCCATTTTTTAAGTTCAAATCCTCCCGACTTCAACAAATCATTGAGTTCTGTTTGAAGGGAGAGAGCTTCAGAAAGCGAAGGGCTAGTTCCCAAGATATCGTCGATATAGATTGACGTTTTTAGAACAGTACTAGCCATAGGAAAACATTCCTTTTCTCTCTCTGCCAGCTCATTTAAGGTACGCACGGCTAGAAAAGGTAAGCAGGTCATGCCAAAAGTGACAGTAGAAAGTTCCCACACTGAAAGTGTGTCCTGTGGAGAAAACCTCCACAATATCCTTTGATAAGGACGGTGATAAGGATTGATAAAGACTTGACGGAACATCTGTTTGATGTCAGCAATGTAGGCAATAGGATTAAGACGAAATGTAAGGAGTAAAGAAGCAATATCTTTTTGAAGTTTCGGTCCAGATAACAGTGTGTCATTGAGACTAATATTTTTTGGGGTGACTGCTGAACAGTCCCAGACTACCCTTAATTTTGTACTCAAGCTTTCCGGCTTTAATACGCAATGATGTGCTAAAAAACACGATACGTCGACCTTTGGTTGACTAGATAAAACTAAACTCATATGATTAGAATCGATATAGTCTTGCATGAAACTTGAATAGGCAGTGTACAGATCAGGATTTTTGATTAATCTATTTTCTAGAAGTAAAAATCTACGATAAGCTTGCGGATAAGTATTTCCTAGGTCAGGGTTTATTTTATCTTTAAACGGAAGATCTACCATGAATCTACCGCTCGGTTGCCGTACTACACTAGCAGTAAAAATTGATTCTGCCTGTTTTTCTTCCTTTGATAAGATTTGTTTTTTAGGCAAATGTTCGATTTCCCAAAACCTAGGGAGAATGACCTCTAAAGGAGGTGAATGACTCGTTAAAAAACAACTGGTTCGTTCCGTAAAACTACCTACTTCGTCAACCTTTCCCATGACGACCCAGCCAAAAATAGTTTCAAGGGCTGAAGGCTGCCCTACCTGTCCAAGAACCCTGCCCTCCTTGAATATCTGTGCGAATAGCTCGCAACCAATAACCAGGTCCACAGGTCTAGATTTGAAATAAGATGGGTCGGCAAGTTTAAGGTTTTGCAAGTGTTTCCACTGATTATCGTTCAAAGAGAATGTAGGCATATTGGAACATAGTTGTGGAACCACAATTGCTTCGAAATTAAGTAAAGGAGTGACTTGTCCTTGTGGCTTAATGTGACATTGAACGAGCCCTTTGGAAGTAAAAGAAGACATCTGATTTAATCCGAATATTTCAGTGGTGTAACTTCGCCTAGGAAGATTCAGACGCTGAATATACTTTTCACTGATGAATCCTGTCTGTGATCCAGAATCAAGCAGTGCCCTTACAGGTTGAAAATTTCCGCAACCGTCCATAACATCTATTATGGCGGTGCATAAAAGAAAGGTACCTGAAGGTCCTGAGGCATTTAATGACACATGAAGATTATTGACAGTTGGTGTGTGAATGACAGGACTAGTATCTTGGCTTCCAGACTCTTGATTAGTTTCTAAGATATGAGTTAAAGTGTGGTGCCTTTTACTATTGCAAGTCCTGCATGAATATTTTGATTTGCACGTATCTACATTATGCAAGGGATGAAAACACGCTAGACATAATTTTTTCTGTTTGACGAAAGATAGGCGATCGATAGGTGAGAGATCAAGAAATGTTTGACATTTCGAAAGCACGTGACCTTGATTACACCGGAAACATTTTATTCCCGTACTCGAATTAGTTGAGGTGCCAGCCAGTCCTATAAAAGGCGAATTGGATGATTTATAGGTAGGCTTTTGCCCAAACTGATTTCGCATAGAATTTGAATTTTGATAGGTAGGCTTTTGCCCAGACTGACTTTGCATAGAATTTGATTTTTGATATATAGGCACCTTTTTGGGTGCTGTTGATTGAGGAAGTGATTCCAAAACTTTACATCTTTTTTCTAGAAATTGAAAAAGTGACTGAAAAGTGGGAATTTCGGTATTAGTATTGGCGTGACTCATTTCGAAATTTGAACGCGTTGGAATATCCAATTTTTCTAATAAAATGAAAAAAATAATAAAGTCCCAACTGTCAACGTCAAAGCTAAGTGATTTTAAAATTTCTAGGGATTCAGAAAAGGTGTCAATTAAATTACGCAATTCTTTAGCTGACTCGTTTTTTAAGGTGGAGTTCATAATTGAGCTTAAAGCATCATTTGCGAGGTCTCGCTTGTTTTGATATCTATTGACTAATTTGTCATAAGCAATTTTATAATTTTGATCAGATAAGCTAATCCCTGATATCAATTTTAAAGGCTCATCCTCGAGATATGAAAATAAATATTGAAGTTTTCGAACGTTACTTAGACTTTGATTTTGATCTATAATGTTATTAAAAAGATCGAAAAAGCTTGGCCATAATTTTTTATCACCTCGAAATATGGGAATACCTAACTCTTTGATTTTTGGAGTTTCGTTTTGTCGAACATATGATCCCGAAAAGGATGGGGCCTCAACCGGAAATATTTTAGAGTAAACCCCCTTACACGCAAAAAATATTTACGAGCTTCTGAAAGGATCGCATCCTGCGTTTTAAATTCCTCATCGTCCGAGTCGTCTAGCAACATAATGACGTCATTATGTGCCAGCATGCATTTATCGAAGGTTTCATCCAAATCGGCATACCTCACTTGAAACTCGTTTCTCGCTCTTTCATCCTTTTCCGCGTTCTGTGACAACACATAACACTCGGTGATCGCAGATAAAAAACCCTTGCGTTTTTGCGCGGCTTTTTTGACAGACATGATTTTACCTTTGAAATGACGAAATTGTCGGTAAATATACAATTAACGCTAAATTAATGCTTCTGAAATAGAAAAATGACGAATTGTCGAAAATATGCACTAATTTATCGTAATTGATGAAAATTATTTTAAATATCGAAATGATATGGAACACATCTAATCACAGAAATGTCGGTAAATATACAATTAACGCTAAATTAATGCTTCTGAAATAAAAAAATGACGAATTGTCGAAAATATGCACTAATTTATCGCAATTGATGAAAATTGTTTTAAATATCGAAATGATATGGTACACACCTGAACTCTGCCCGTTTGTTTTGTTTTGTTTTGATCCCTTCGCTTTGTTTACTGAATCGAGCATGCGAAAGACACGTGCAGTCGTCGGTGCAGACGACTTTCTCTGGTTGCAAATACGATGCGATTCAAGGTCGCCTTGTTTGGCTGCAAATAATTATTAATACCGTCGTATGGATTTATTATTTAAAAATAATTCGGCTGGAAGGAACACTTTATGTTAGTCCACGGATAGAAAAAACGCTAAATGCAGTGGACTGTAAATATTTTAATTAATGATAGCGCGAACAAACATAAATATTGATATGAAATTACGAAATAACCTAAACGTCCATAGGAAAAAATATTGGTGGCACACAACGGTAATCAGACAAATGCACTCACCTCTTTTGCAGCCAAATTCTCCACTTCCAAGGGGCCCCTGATGGATCTAATGATGTCACCACGTAGCTGAAGGGTTGAAGTTTCTAGTTCTATGCTTCAGTACACAAAAATCGAGCACTTTCAGGTGTAGATATTTGAAATAGTTGGAGAACTAAATTAACACGCCTTTTCTCTAGGCGATTGACAAGGATCTCACTGGTTGTTGGTGCGCATGTCCAAATACGCGGAATGCGCTTTGTCCTTCATACAGTTGTGTGTTTTTAAAAATATATATAAACAACCGCGAAATTTAGCGGGAGCTAACATTTAGTTTCCCTTGAAGTGTGCTAATAAGCTAGCTAGGAAGATATCAGATCCGTCATAGATCAATTTTTTTTAGTTATACTACTTATTGGCAATTTTTTTTTAAATAAAGCTCAAAATAAGTTATTTAGTTCAAAAAGGGCTTAAGCGCCTAAATTTGTGAGTTGCTATAGATTGAAAACGGGTTGTAATTTGCAGTGAAATGGTATACACAGGGAATCAGAACCGAATGTAAACAATACGCCGCGCCGGTAACCGAACACTATTTCAATAATGCTGATTTTTTGCTATGTCAAAGCATGCGACGTTATCATGACAACCAACGGACGCCTTCATCCCGCGGAATATCGAGTAGACACGAGCGAACGAAAAACAAAAATCGCTTCATCAATGCTTGTCTGTACGCTGGGCCCGCATTCTGTGCACTGTAGGATTCCATAGCGATATGCTTTATTGCTTAATAATTGCAAAATATAGGAAAAGAGGGCGCCATGTCTCTGTAAAATTCGACAGTACAGAATCCGCGACGAGGAACGCTCAAGGTTTTTGATCGGTTACTGGGTTAAGGTGACCAACAGATCGTTCGGTGTTGCTGCCGTAACGCGAATTCAATTTTTAATTTTTTGTTTTGTCTTAGCAATTTGTCTATTTAAAACGAATCTTAAACGAACCAAACGATCTATTCCAAGGCAAAAAAGGGATAATAACGGATCACTCTGCTAACGAAGGAAATCTCTGAAAAAAGATTCTTGACGATATGAATTTTTAACCAAACTATGGTACTTACTGTATCTTAAATATTTTTGTGCTTTTAGTTTAATTATTAAGCAGGCCAATTTTGAGAAAATTGTTTAGCGTTCGGTTGGTGTTCGGTTTTCTAATTATGTTTTCGCGGGCTAATTTTATTTAAGAGGGCTGATTGTTATAACGCGACTGTTTGCAACTTGAGGTTTCTTCCAAACAATGAGCTGAAATTAATTTATCCACTATAACTCCACGCTTTTCGTAAAGTCAAGACAAACAAGCAATATTCACTCGCGCTAAGATGCTTAAATTTTCCTTTTTCTGGGTGGTTTTCAGAGATTTTCTGCTCGAATTCGTATTTTTTTTTTAAAATAAAAAGAAGAAAAGCGGACTTTTGTAGGTAGCTTTTTTTAAGAATGTAGGCTAGCAGCAAATCAAAGGTTATACTTCGAAAAATTTGCATAGGACCTCGATAGAGCTAACAATTGCCCTAAATTTCACCGACTTGTCACTCACTTACTCACTCACTCATGTATAAATCATCAAAATTTTACTATACGTTCAGAAATGCTAGAAAATTTTACAGACAGCTTGGAATTATGACAAAAACCTTGGAAAAAATTAGAAAACCCCAAAATTTTAATTTACTCTCCTCCGCTAAACATGTAGATTAATGTAAGTTAATTTCGAGAAACGCTAGACACTTGAGATTTAGCAGACTGATGGAAATTATAACAAAACTATTAAAAGATATAAAAAACCTAAACTTTAAATTAATTTCTCTTCCCGAAGTTCCATGTAAAGTTATGTAAAACCAATATTGCTAACTTACAAAAATGCTAGAGAGCTCGGATTTGGCAGACTGACAGAAATTATGGACTGGTTCCTCCCCCACCTACTCTATTCCACGTAAAAGCATGTATTTATTAGCAAATCGGGCAATTAAGTACTTAGTACTTGAAGTACAAGTAACCAGTACATTAAGATTTGAAAAAGCAATTGAAGTACTAAGGACAATTTCTTTTCAAATGTACTTCAATTACGAAGTACATTATAAAAGTACTTGATTTTTCCCAAGTCTTTTACTGGAAGTACAATAGAAGTACTTGAAGTTCAAAAGTAGTATTTCAAGTAAGTACTTGAAGCAAAAAAGAAGTATTTCAAGTAAGTACTTGAAGTACAATAAAAGAACTCCAGGTACTTGTACTTGAACTGTTTTCACTTCAAATACATTTACTTAAAGTACTATGAAAAAGTAAAGAATCCTTAAAGAGTAAATAATCTAAACATAAACCCTTGGGTTTCACACGCAGCACACGAGACAATAAAAATCCCGTATTTTCATGTTTAAAATTAGCATCGATTATTTATGTCACAGAGAAAAACCTAACCTAACCCACTTATTTTTCTGTGGGGAAACCGCATAATAACCTGTCGATCAGGCCCGGACTGTCCATGTCAGCTAGTCGGCGATCGCTAAGAGCCCCCGGCCAAAAGGGCCCCGGAAGCAAAAAAATTTTCTTCGAGTGCTTAAAAAAGTGGTTTGTATTTGGCGGTATTTGGAGACCCGGCGGAATCCCTCCAAAAGAGTGGGCTTGTTGGGGCCCCTTCAGACTTACCACAAAATCGCTGATATCTTAAGAACGACTGGAAGGTTGTGTGAAAAATCGACATTTTTTTATATTTTTTTTTACTGGGACTTTTTATCCAATAATGATCTATCGCTCAGTTTTACAGTGTTAAAGCAAGCTTAAAGCATGTTAAACAAACATCCAAGTACCTAGCCAGGAATTGAACCTGAACCGCAGGTATATAAAGCAAATATTGCTACCACTACACTACGGAGAACGACAAGAAATCTACATAAAACTAGGCAGTGGCGAATCCAGGGCATCAAGTATAATTCAAATTAAGTGTGAGAAACCACTACAGCACAGTCATACTATTTATTAAGGGGTGTCGGTTGTACGGTAGTGCAGGTATATCGCACTTGCGGTTTGACTTTTGAGGATCCGCCTACTCATTGAGCAGCAGACGTAATTTCTACGTTTAATGGAGGTTGATTTAAAGAACCTCAACATTTATTTAGCTTTTGACTAGGTACTCCTCAAAAAACTCCTTGGATATTTATGTTTGTTATGTTTATGTAGTTTGATTTAAACAAGGTTTCCGTAGAAATTTATTAGGTGGGCTAATACTTTCTATGAATGATTTAGAAATTATTGACGATAAAAATAGTGCCCCTAATGCACCGCCAAAAAATAAAAAAGGAAGGGTACTTGGGAGCCGGTTTCACAAGATTTTTTTGTAGATCTCATTGCAAAGTCTAATATAGTTGGATTTAAACAAATGTGATTTATTTGGAACAATCGTGTGAAATTTAATAAAGACCAATTTAATATATGTTTTTATATTTTTTTCTTGTTTACTGGGACCCTCTCTATTGCAAAACTATAAAACATTAAAAACAATTTGCTGCAACTGAGTCAATTTTGCACATTTTAGGTTTTTGTTTTTGTTGCTTTTTGTTTAATAAAATTATCTCTTTTCATTGCCTGTCTACAATTTAGGTTTATAAGTAATTTATATGTATATACAATAATAATCCAAAAAATAAATCAGGTTGAAAATTTTGTTTAATTACATCTTTGACATTTTTTACTTTTTGAATGTTTTTTGACATTTTTTAAAATTTTTTGACATCTTAGATATTTTTTGACATTTTTAACGTTTTTTGACATTTCTTTATATTTTTTGAAATTTTTTACTTTTTTGAAGTTTTCTGACAAAATTGACATTTTAACAAAACAAAGATAAAAATGTAAAACAAAACTATACACAACTTGTTCAAAAACAAAATCGCAAAATATTGTTAAAATAAATAAAAAGAAACTTGTTTTAAAGTCATAATTATTTTGAATTCTGAGGTCAGGATTTTCATCGATGAAGTTTATAAATAAGAAAATCTGTACAGGTTATTATGTGGTCTCCCCAAAGAAATTGAAGTGGGTTAGATTAGGTTAGGGTTAGGTTTTTTTCTCTATGATGTAAATATAATGAATGCTAATTTTAATAACTTAAAAATTCGTGTCTTTTATTTTCCCGTGTGCTGCGTGTAAAACCCATGTGTTTATGTTTAGATTGCTTATTTTTTAAGGTTTCTTTACTTTTTGATAATACCTTAAGGGTCCATCTTACCGACTTTTTTTTTCTGTTCCATAGCTTAAAGCGTTTCTTATTATAATCATCGGTGCGATGGGCTATTAATGTATTTAAAATACAAGTACTTAAAGTACTTAAGTACTTCTATTGTACTTCAAGTAAAATACTTGGGGAAAATTAAGTACTTTAATAATGTACTTGGTAATTGAAGTATATTTGAAACGAAAATGTACTTCAAGTACTTTTACAAATCCTAATGTACTTGGTACTTGTACTTCAAGTACTTTCATAATGTACCGTGGGGAACAGAAGTTTGGCTTAGTTTGTGCTTTCCCGCATTTTGTCAGAATAATAACGGTTCGGTTATTTTTTAAAAATAAAAGTTATTATAATTAAAGGTTAAACGGATTTTCGGTGACTTATTTTTTATTTTTTTAAAATAATATAATAACATAAAAATGTTAATAAAAGCAATTTCCCGAGTTCTGTTTTTGAGTTTTTGAAAAATAATTATATTATTTATTTGGCTAAGTAACCGTTTTTTTAACGGTTAATGGGTATAAACTGTAAAAACCGGTTATAACCGAAGACAAAAAATAACTGATAATAACCGGTTAACTGATGGGAAAAAACTGGTTTTCCGGTTTTAATCACCGGTTATTGACATGCCTATTCGACGCAACCAATTCACCGATCTAACGCCCTGCCGACCCAACTGCCGAAAATTGTGACGTCTGGATTTCCTAAAAGAAGGACAGGAAACCTATTTTATGAAAAAATAAGTTAAGGTGGGACCCCCATGTACATAACATCGCAAACAAATATCATGGCAGCGCGCGGCGCCGGCGGCTGGTTGAGTCTACACCGAATTGGCTATAGGGTGCGAATTGGGATGGCGCCGAATTGGCTCGGAAGTGTTGGCCTGGCGGCGCACTATGGTCCGAGGGATCAATATTTTGGCCAAAAATAGACTTTTGCAGTTAAACTCTCTAATAACTTAAACGCAAATCAATAAAGAAGTCTGAATTGCTAATATACAATTAAAAAATATTTTTTATTACCCCCCCACTCTTGCTACCACCATTTTCGTGATTTATACTGCCTAAAAGCCCTTTAAAAAAGTGTATTATTTTTAATATGGTCTGCAAATTACACAGCCTCACAAAAAATTATAAGTTGCAAAACTCAGAGGGTAGACCTCCCAATTTCTCCTAATTTTGGTGCACTAAAATCCAGTTCCCCTAAAAAAATGTTTCAATTATCGTTACCCTAGGGGGGTAAAATTTGATCTATTATAAAAATTCAAAATATATATATTCTTAAGTATGTTGGTCCACAGAACTAAAATTTAACGATTAAAAGTTTTGTAACCATTCAGTAACCCAATCCCCCCTTTTACTCCGTTTATTTGGGGGTCAAAACTTCACTTTTTTAATGGACATGAACAATTTATCATGTAAATATTTCTATTTGCTAAATTCAACGAAGACAATAAAAAAAATAATTCACTCAATTATCCCCTAAGTCACCCTTAGCACAAAGGCGTATCCGGGGGGGGGAAGAAGGGCAGCTGTTGAGCTGTCTTCCTTTTTAACCAGGTTTTTTAAAATCGTAGATTGAAATTGAATTCCTCCCCTCCTCTAAATTAAGAAGGCCATGGAATTCAGAAACCTGCCCCCTCTTCTGTTTTGGATTGAATACGACCTTCCCCCAGCAACCCTTTTTCCTTCCTAAGAGAAAAAGCTGTAGACACTAAAATAAAAATTCATATAGAAGTTTAGTCGTGCCTATAGTAAGTTCCATACAAAATTTATTTATAGACTCCCACTCTCACGCCTCTCCCTGCCAAGGGGATCCTATACAGTTTTTTTTGTTCTGGTTGGATTCAGCGAATACCTAATATTGCATTAAAAACTTTTAATGTTCCTAAAAAGTGAAGTTTTTACCTCCACATACATGGTAAAAAAGAGAAATGAATCCAATGAATGATTTAAATCGAGGATAAATTTGTATTGATTATCATATTTTAGTTTGTGGGGTAATAAGAGTTAGTTAAATAATTAAAACCTATTTTTTTTTGTTTCTCCACCTTAATAATTTTTAACTTAGTTAACCCCCCACCATTCTAAATTGTTCTTTTCCTCCCCCAGTAAAAATTATTCCATATTTGAATTTAGATGCTCCAAATATCCCAAAACCGATGTTAAATGTTGCAGTTTCTACTAATTTCCTATATATTTTGGCGGCCATCTTGAATTTTTCCCTTGTTTTTTTAAAGTTCATTGCTAAGACAGGAGTTTTGATATCTATGATTCATTTTGCTTTTTTAAAGGTACTTTGCTCATTACTATCTATATAGAAGACACACGGAAACACAAATTAAAATGCACTAGAATAGGCACTTTATGTCTATCAGAATATGTACGGTCATGTTTAATAACGAATTTGGAGACTATCGCAACTTTTCGCACCAACAGTGTATGTACTCCGGAAAGTACACATCAGGACGAAAATATTTTTACAAAAATTAATATGAAAGTTCGTGAAAGCTTTTTTGTTAGTCCAATGAAATATCGAGAAAAAAAAATTCATACACTACTGGCACAATTTTTGTCTCATTGGTATTTAAAGAATAAGTTTAAAATCCCTGTGACTAAAATTATCAAAAAATAAACTACTTACCTTTGGTTAAAAATGTCATTTTTAAAAATTTTTATAACTTTAAGAATAATGAACAATAAAAAACAATTGCTGATTGTCAGGAAATGTCAAATTCAAACAACGATATTTCGAAGCCTGCTTTGGCAATAAAGCCAATTATGCTGGAATTTTAAGGTGCCATTATTTAGCTTTAAAAAATATGTAACCAAACAGTTTTATTTTTAAGTTAGTTTTTGCTATTTTTGGCCAAAATATTGGGGTTTCAGACTAAAGTGCGGCGTGTTGCCTCGGACTCAATGCGGCGGAGAATTGCAACAGCGGCAAGTTGAATTGGCGGCGAATTGTACTAGACCCTTAACAGAAAAGTCAAAGCCAAACACACAAATATAAACCGAAGCACAGGCCGTGAGAATGGTAACGTAATACAATTGGCTTGAAGCGTTTGATTGTAAAAGTCAAATTTTTAAGTAAATAATTGTACGAAAAGAAATAAAAAGGTATAGGTTTTTTCCGTGTTTACCTATGTACCTATTAACGTTTTTTTAAAAGTCGGGAGCCATTTAAAAATAAAGTAAGATCTTTTTGATTTATGACTTTTTAACAAACTTCTTAAACTATTTAATAGCTAGAAGTCACTAAATCTTAAACCCTTTAAATTATGATATCAGCAGCAAAAATCTGAGTATTCATTTTAAATGCACTTTTGAAAACTTAACCAGCCAGAGCGCCCAGTAAAACAGAATTTTTAAAGAAAGTCGACTGCAGGACTTCCAGAAACTTTTACTAGATTTCTATGAGATGGAAAGATAGAACTTCCACTCTTTTTTTGTAAGTTTTTCTATGGCAGAAAAGATTGATGCTGTACGTACAGTGATATACGTAATTCAACCGCGAATTTAAGACCGGTGATTTCTCCCCACGGTCCCTAGAATAGACCGGTCTGTGAATGTCAAATTTTTACTTCACTGGTGGTCTAGCTGATTTTTGTACCAAACAAATGTTAGATAGGATATCTCTTTAATGAAAAACTAATATTTTTGGAATTTTTTAAAAACCAAGGCAATTTTCCAAGTGTTTTTGAGAATATCCTTATAAAATAATATTTTTTAGTCGTAATTGTTTTTAGCCCGCTTTATTTTTCATTGCACAAAACTTAAAATACAAGTTAAACTGAGCGTAATCGTTTTAACAAAGGTAAACCGAGGACTTGGGAAGTAAACAAATGGGTCTAGGTTAGCAGATTACTTTGGATACTAAATGATCACGTTCAGTTTGACTTGTATTTTAAGTTTTGTGTAATGAAAAATGAAGCGGGCTAAAAAAAATAACGACAATACATCTAAAAAAATTATTTTATAAGGATATAAAAAAAAATAGTTGGAAAATTGCCTTGGGTTTCAAAAAAATAAAAAAATATTAGTTGCTCATTAAAGAGATATTCTTTCTAACTTTTGTTTCCAACGCCTAAATTCTAATTTAAAAATAAAAAATCGATGACTGAATTTTCTGATGTATATAATGTCAACTTGGAATATCCGCTGTAGTTTTAACATATCTAGTTACTATTTCGAAATATTTAAATTAAATACTTCTCACAAATTAATCAATTAATTTGTGTTCTAGTTTCAAACTCGTAAATTAAACAAATTTCAAAAAATTATCGGACATTTTTAAGCAGCAGGGATTACTCCCAAAAATATTCCACTCTTTTTTTAAAATACACAAACTTTGATTTGGCGATTGCAAGGGGAAGAAGTAAGGCAAGCTTTACAGGTAGCGAAGCCTGACTTTGATCATCTATTTTTGGGTTATAATTTTTGACATATTTTCCTCGGTTTCGCAGCGGCGGCTCGTTCTTATTTTAAAAATATGGTTTTAACACAGTTTAATGATCTATTTAATAATGATACAGTTTCAAGATAGTTTGCAGCATAAGTTTTTGATTCTAATTACATAAATATATATATAGTTTAAGTACCTTCATACTGTGTAAAACAACATCTTTAAAATAAAACCGAACCGCCAATGCGAAACCGAGGATAAATGTCAAAAATAAAAACCAAAAAATAGAAAGCCTGACGTTGGCTTCGCTTCCTATAAGGCTTGCCTTTACGATGAGTGTCCTTAGGGAGAATCCGAGGGGTGGCTCGACCGTCAATTTTTGTACACCAAACGGAAATACCTACAATAATTCCCGGTATATTTCCTAGTATTTTTTAAAATGTCCAAGGTATTTTCTAGTATTTTCCAAGTACTTCCCGATATTTACTAGTATTTCCTGTATTTCCCCTTGGCTGTCTATACACCAAACGGAAATACCGAGCCACCCCTCGGAAGAAGGCGTAATTACATCTCCCTAGAAAAATGATTTAAATAATATAATTTTTACTCGTCATATCTAGAATTTTACTAAGATCCGCGCTTAAGGTAACCTTATCTATGACCGAAGACTGAAGAGGAGAACTTGCTTCAGCAGGCTTTCCGAGCACCTGTAAAGTTTTTTACAATATGGTATACCTAATTGTTCAGGTTCGCGTAATAAGTATATACATATCTCATTTTTAAATCTCAATAACTACGACTTTGAAAATCTTAACGTCTTTTACCCAACTTTTACTAAAATTGTAATGCATAATCAAAATGTGAAAACGGCGTTCTGCCTGGTTCTCGAATTATGATTTTACGACCTTCTAACTTATGGTTTCACCTCCGTCTAACAAAGGTTTTCTGTCACAGATTAAGATAAAAACGGTTTGATGGTTTTTTCGATATTGTGTTCCAGGCAGACAGATAGATTTGATCCTAAAATGTTTTATTTAGGTATGTATTTTCTGAACCCAATAACTGTATTTAAACTCTATATGGTAGGGATATAGAGAAAAAAATTGGTAGTGCAAAATCCCCTGCTTTGTTGTATCTAACGGTAAATAGGTAAAATAAAAAAAACGTATTTTCTTAATAGGCAAATAATCTTTAAACAAAAAGACCTAAAATACTTAAAAAAAGCAACGGTAATAAACAAAAACTTAATCCAAAACAACCAAAAATTTTATAGAGAATGGGTTACTCCTTGTCAACTTCAACCAAAATTAAAAATAACGTATTTACGTTTACCTGTTAAGTTTGGTAAAATTATTGGAATATTTGCAAAATATATAACATTCAGAGTCCTTCAAATTCGGATAAAAACCTTCAAACCTTTAATAGTCAAAATTTTTGTTGAAAACCCTTTATATTGAAGAAAATCTTTCAAATCTGGCAACACTGACAGGGGCGGTACAGGGATGAAAGGGAGGAAACATATTTGGATAGCCAAAGAGACAGACACGCGCTAAGTGCTACGTTTGGTTTCATTTTCAAAAAGTTTTCGATAGATCCCACGCATGTAAAAACAAAATATTTTTTATTTCCTTTATTTTGGTCGACTCTTTTAATTACATTTTTTGATTCTACTACAAATTTTCTAATTAACACAAAGCAATAAAAGATTTTTAAATGATGAAAGACATGATCTAGTATGTGTTTTAAGGTCACTAAGTCATCTTATTTTAAGACAAAATATCTCGAAAAGTTATATATATAATTTTGTTATTTCCTTGGTAATATTTAGAGAATTTGTAGCAGAATCTAAAGAGATATATAAAAAGAGGTAGACAAATATAGGAAAATAAAGAACACTAAATATAGTTGATTCACTACAAAAACAAAATTGGACAAGAATCCTTAGGCAATCTTATATTATTGGTTTTTTGTTCGAAACTTTTAGAACTAAAAATACACGCTCCAGATGCGTTTGCAAATATAAATGATCGCACTGTACAATGGTAGATCCTTTAGATTTTAGCAGTTGCTTTATCATAACTACGGATGAAAAGAGAGCCAAGCCAAATTCGAAGCCGCAAATCTCTTACACTCAATGAAGTAGCTTTACCAAAAACTATACAGTAAAGAAGAATATACAGGGAAGCCTTACTTTTGGTTAGGGTTTATTTATAGTTTATCGAGTGAGTTTGGGTTTGACAATAAGTAAATTAAATTATTTTGATTATTTATATAAACTGTTATTTTACAAGAATTCCTACATTCGACCTGTCCTAATGATTTTCTTGAATCACGCGAGTAAAGCTGGGGTGGGGGTTAACCTCCCCACCATGAGGCAAATATTGTTAATAAATTTTTCGAAAATCTTTGCTACGCTACTGCAGTGAATGTGGTCAAGTAAACAATTCATGTAAATCAAAAAACCAATTGAAGCCACGATAACATTTTAAACTAAAAGATGTTATTTTCTTTTATTATTCTCGGTTTTTCTGTTCAAAAAACTCCCTAATAACAATACGCTCGACAGACTTGGGCATGCACACATTTGTTTTCAAATAAAATAAAATTTTAGTCATAGTTGATCCCAACTTTATATTGTATTATTTTTCTTCAAAAGTGGGCAGCCGTAACATAACTGTGAGTATAATGGTTTCTTCTACGAAAAATAAAAAAAGAACATTAAGCTCCTTGAAGGAGGAATGAATGAACCTTAGATTTTAAACATTTATAATATTAATAAATTTGCCTTGGCTTGTATTGCTTAGGTCCTATTTTCAAACTTTAAAACCTGTATCAACACCATCGTATCTAATATTTTCTAAGATAAAAAAAATAATTGAACATTATTTTAATTATCCTTGAAATTAGCCTCATGCGATCTCCAACAAAAAAAAACCGAAGAAAACTAACAACAAATATCTCGTAGTTGTTGTATGGTGGCGCATGTCAATATAAAATTATTTTATTTCCAATTTGTATTATTTGAAATCTTAAAATAAAAGCAATACTTAAAAGCCGGCTAATAGAAAAAGCCATAAAACTTTAAGTGTCATTGAAAAATAGCTGTCTGGCAATTACACACATATTATTAGGGTTTATGAGTAATTTTGCCAAGTTACACATTAACAAAATTTTATAATCATAATTAAAATTAAAATTTTAAAAAGAAAAAGTATGGGGTGTACTTAACAGCGTTGTATGAATGACGCAATATTAGGGTTGCCAGGTTTAGAAATTTGATTTCGGGGCAGCTGAACCAAATTTTCGGGACATTATTTATTTCATAATCGGGGACATTTTTATTATGAAAACAAAATGTTTTTTGATTGGTCTATCTTTTAGAGAGGTTTAAGTATTCCACTACAGTTTAAAAATGGTAAATGTAGATTGATTTTGTATTTTTACGCGTTTTACGATTGGGTAAAAAAAAGGTTTTTATCTATTTTTCTTTGAAAATCATGAAAATCGTATTAATTTTTCTTTTTTTAAATTTCCATCCAATGTTGTTAATGCCCCTTTATCTGCGCTCATATTTTTCCCTTCGTGTTGGCACCCAAAATAGAAAAAGAAAAACATTTTTACATTGCATCAAAGAAAATATTTTGATTGGCTTTCCAAGCGTCATCATAGCAAATTCAGTGTAGTATAAGTTCATTTTTTTTTCTTAGCGCTTAGCGCCGTCTCGCAAAAATTACTACTTTAACTACTAGAGTAATAACATTATTATTATGGAACAGAAGTAAAGAATAGGTTTTTCTTTTTGACAGATTCACCGTCAGGGCAGACACCGGTGTCCGCCATATTTGGGGATATGTGTTTTCCTGAAAGTGTTTAATTATTCAAATATTTTATTATCAAGTATTCCTTTTGAAGCTCTATACTGGCTTATTGACTGTGGATTTTTGAGACGAAATTTTGTTTGAATTTTAAAGACTGTGTCCGCTATTATATGCGCTGTGGCGTGCTAAAAAAGTTTTTAAAGCAGCTATACTATAGGCGCCACAGCGGACACATTTGTTTCTTTTTAGGAAAAAAGGCTACCTTTAACTCTATAACTTTATTGTTTTATGAGAAAAAAAATCCACTGTATAATGAGCATAGAAAGACGATTGCTGCCCGTTCCGCTCTGGCTAGTAAACTTGTTACCACGTGTCCGCTGAGATATTTGTGTCCGCTATTATAGCTCAATAAAATGAAAAAAAAAGTATTTTTTTCATAGTCGCAACAGAGCGGACACAGGTGTCCGCTGAGCCGCTCTTATGAGTCGCATGGTGGGAAGTTTTGTAAAAATTGGCTTGGCGGTGAATGTGTTAACAGGAAAATTTTTTCTGTCTGTCTATCCTCGAACACACGACTTTTTCCAAGCCAGGTTTTAGTACCCTGTATAAGAGTATGTAATCATATTTATTTAAAAAGTTTAATATCGAACACGCGTCTCGGCCGAAAATAACAATACGTAAAAATAGCGGCTTAAGAAAAGGACAGGAAAGGTACAAAAGGAAGCTTAACACAGAGGTCCGAATGGGGGCAAGTTCCGAAAAATCAGATCGTCTGGCAACCCTGCGTAATATTATGTAACCAATTTTAAAGGAGTATATTTGTATCGCCTAATTTTCAATTAGTGGTGTTTATATTTTGTAAAAATCTATGACCACTTAAAAGGATAATGTCTATCCGAACATTTTACTATTACTGCAGAAAATTTTTAATACCCGTACTACGTTGTAAAGTGCCTTTAATTATACACTTACATAAGTATTTTAAGCACAGCCAGGGCTTATGATTTACTATGATAACGTACTTACAAGAAAATAATTTGAAATAAACCAGCTTTTCCTAACACAATATTTTAGCAGTAAGGAGTCTTTCGGTAATAAAAAATTTACGCTTTAGGGCAAAAATAGTAGTTTTAGCCATCCATAACACAGGCTTTTAAATTCGTCAGAAAAAAACTTTTTATATTTTTACTCAAAATAAGTTCTTTGGGTCAAAAAAGGCCCAAGTACAAAACTTTAACGTGGGTTTGTTACAGACAACCTATCTGTCTTTCGGTCTCTCCATGCGATAACTCAAAAACAAATACACCGCCGATTTTAACGAAATTTCGAACAACAATTTTGCGGTAACAGGGGATAAAGCCACTAAATTTTGATGGTGGAAGGAGGCTGCAAGTGATTAGTAGGGGGGTTTAAATATTTAAAAGAATAATTCCGGAACCACAACAGCTGAAAAAGGTGGATTTTAACGTTAGATTAAGAAGTTCATCAGTAGTCGCTATTTGTAAATCAAATAAATAAATTTTTAAGTTAAACTATTTTTTTTTAAATTACACAAAAAGTAAAAATTAATTTAGCAAAATTCTGTTTACGAAAGCCTAGATTTAACAACAGCTTTAATGGCAGATGATATATTTTCAAGTTCGATATAAAATTAATCGGTATCCTAAATAAACGTGCTAGGATCTTATATCGAACTTAAAAATATATTATAGTGTGCCATTAAGGCTATTTTTTTTATATTGGGACGTTATATCCAATAAGGATCAATCGCCCAGATTCGCAAAGTTATAGCAAGGTAAAAGCATTTTAAACAATCACAACGTTCTACGTCTTCCGATACCCAATCTCCACTCGTTTCTGTTTTCCCATAATTCATCATCTAGGCCTCTCATTCTTATTTCACTATCTATTCCTTCTCTCCAGCTTCTCCTTGGTCTTCCTCGTTTTCTTCGGCCAGTTGGTTTCCATTGTAATATTTGTTTAGGTAGTCTTCCATCATCCATTCTTTGTACATGTCCGTACCACACCAGTTGTTTTGTTCTTATATCATCCACTAGAGTACGTTCACCCACTGTCATAATTTCTCTTATTCTTTGATTGGTAACTCTTTCTCTTTTTGATTTCCCTGCTGCTCTTCTCCAATAGTCCATCTCCGTAGCGGAAAGCATTTTTTCTGTTCTATCTTTGATTGGCCATACTTCTGAGCCGTATGTAATAATACTTTTTACAATGGTGTTATATATAAGCTTTTTGTTATGTTTTGATATACTTTGGTCCCAAATTATTCCATTTAATAAAGTTATTGCTTTTCTTCCTTGTACGTTTCTATTTTTTATAGCTTTGTCTAGTGTTCCGTCAGCTGTAATTTTTTGTAATGTAAAGTATTTATACTCGTCACAGGACTGAATTCGCTGCCCAGTATTTAAGATTAGATCCTGTTTTGTTCCACCAATACACATATACTCTGTCTTATTGATATTAACCTCTAGTCCCCACTTATTGTACTCTTCTATTAGTTTTCGTGTCATATATTCGAGGTCGTCATAATCCTGAGCCACCACTATCTGATCATCGGCGAAACATAAAGTATACAAGGTGGTTTCATTAAACGGAATTCCCATGTTTTGGCATTTTCTCTTCCAGACTTTAAGGACCTGTTCCAAATATATCTTGAAGAGCGTAGGCGAGATACAGCAACCTTGTTTAAGACCTTTATTTACTTGAAAGCCTTTGGTTAGTTTTGCTTTTATTTTAACCTTACTATTGCGGTATAACTCTTTGATGGCCTTAATTAGTTGTACGCTTATGTTTGTCTTTTCCAACGCTTTCCAAAGTAGATTTAGTGGTATACTATCATATGCCTTCTGCAAATCTACGTAAAGCAGATGGAGCTCTTGTCCGTATGCCATTTTCTTTTCAATAACTTGGGTTATACAAAAGAGATGATCTGAAGTCGATCTACCCGCCCTGAAACCAGCTTGTTCTTCTGCCTCCATATCTTTATATTCGCTCTCCACTTTATTTCTTATTATTTTGCCATATATTCTGCTTAGCGTACTAGTTACAGATATACCTCTATAATTGTCACATATATCTTTCCTTCCTTTTTTGTGTATTGTGGATATATATGACGTTTTCCACTCAGTTGGTACTACAGCTCCATTTAAATATCTTTGGAAAAGATTCCGTAATCTACAAAACAATTCTTCAGTGCCATATTTAATAAGTTCAGCTGGGATATTTTCGGGTCCAGCAGATTAAACTGAAATCTGCCAAATTATTTTTTACTTTTTAGTTTAATTTTTTATTTCTAACTTTTAAGTCTTAATCAAAAAGAAATAAAATGCACGATATATAATTATTGCTTTTGTACCCTTTTAATTTTTAGTAATTCCTCATTATTACAAGATTTATTATTATTTAATTTTGTACAATCCAATTCCAAGGTCATTGAATTTACGCCTTGACACACCTTAAACTTCCTACCCCCGTTTCTCTTTTATAAAATTTCCAGTTTGCACCAGAAAAGTCTAAAAACCGCATATTCTTATCCTGTTTGGATTTTAAAATTCTGAATGCAACCCCTTTACACTCCTCACACACCCCTTCCGTTTTTTTTCTTAAAATTATATTGTCATCAGATCAAATTATAAATCTAAAAATCACATGTTCGTGTCATTTTTGAATCCAAAGTTATGAATTTACCCCCTTTACACCTCTTACCCACCGCCACATTCGTTTTTGTTGTTCATAAAATTGTATAACCATATGTTGGTATCCGTTATAATTCCAAAGTTATGAATTTACCAACTTTACACCCTTTATCTACCCCCGTTTTTTTTTTTATAAAATTATATTGTCACCAGATCAAATCATGAATCTGAAAACCGCATGTTTGTATCTGTTTTCATTTAAAATTTATGTATTTACCCTCTCACCCACCCCCTTTACAACCATCGCCCACCCGCTTTATACTTCTCAACAACCCCCTACCTCCGAATTTTGTTTATAAAATTGTAGTGTAAAACTCTTTTGGTTCCGAAGTTCTGAATTTACACTTATTGCACCCCTAAGACACCCCTTATTTCCGATTTTTTTCGTCAGTTACAAGTTTGACCAAATTTGAAAGTAAGCTTGTCTCTTCGATTGCTAATACTATCTATTTTAAACGTTCTTCATTATTGTCTACATTGTTAATTTAAACAGCAAAAGATTGACAAACTTACCTTGTACACTTTCTAACCTATTAATGATAATGTCATAATAAGGTTCATATTCAAGTACAACTAAACATAATAACAAAATCTGACATTTTAGGCGCTTTAGTTATAACATTCTTGGTATGATCTACAAAACGAAACTGAATCAAAAAGCACCCCGAAATCATCATATAGGTAAACTCTGGATATTTCAATATCGTTATTGTTATATGAGATTTTAATTTTTTTTATTTTTTCTGGAAAAGTTGTAACATTGCATTTACAAAAATTTATTTTCATTTAATATTTTAGACACCAGGTACATAAATTGAAAATATCCTTTTGTGGTTTTCTAATTATATATTAAAATTTTTTTTTTTTAAATAAGTCATTGTACGATAATACATAAATACCGTTAAAATAGGTACCATATTTTAAGGGAGCTTTGAGGTGTTTTTATAATTGTACCTATATGAGCAAAATTAAACAATTTTACATTCTTTAAATTCAAATCTATGGTAAAATTTTAAAATACAGTCGAACCTCTTTACCTCGAACCTCTATAACTCGAACTTTCTAGGTGGTCCCTGCACTTTTTATATGTATTTTAACCTCTTTAACTCGAATTTCTATAACTCGAACGGTTTTGGTTGTCCCTTTAAGTTCGAGTTATAGAGGTTCGACTCTAGTTACCTGCTTTGTAGGTGAAATTAGTATACCAAATATAATTAAAATCATATTTCGAGACCGACATAGTGCACGTTTTCTGTAACAGTAACACTTTGTATATTATGCTAAAATGATAAATTTTTCAGTTTTGTAAAGCTAAACCATCAATAAATTAAATCCAACAAATCAATTCTTAGCAATCTACCAAACTGCTTTGAATTTATGTTGAATGTAGCTGGAATTTTCTGAAATTTGTGAATTTTTTTTATTTGTAAAATTATACTTCGTTTACAATCCTTGCCTTTAAACATTGCATTGCCTCGGAAATGTTTACAGATCTATAACCGCCACATTAAATAAACTGTTTCATGATTGGATTCGACTGATGATGTATTCAGGCATTTAAAAAGTCATATAAAATATTTAGTAAGAATTCCATAATATTTATACTAAAACCAAAAAATAGGATACAAATGTATCTTCTAAAAATTTATAATTACAAAAGGTCATCAGTAGGAGACAATGTGTATTTATGCTATATAGCTTGAATTGTCTCTATCGTTCTGCGTTTGGTGCGGCGAAGCGCGGATCTGGGCCAAAATCTAGGGGGGGGGGGGGGTAATGGTCGACGGAAACACTATTTATGTAATTATTTTTATCTCTAGGGGGGGTGGTAGTTACGCGGTTAGCCCGATATTTATTAACTGAGAGTCCATATATTTTATTCTGGGGGGGGGGGTAATTACCCCGTTACCCTCTTCTCACATACGCGCTTGGGTGCAGCTTCCGCGTAGCGGGAGCAGTGGTTGCGCCTACACTGCCTGTCAAGTAGCCTGGACGCAGCCGCAGCGCAGAGCCCTACTAACTGTAAGACCGTACAGAATTTGCATGCCTCGTTGCAAGGCCGAACGTGCATACGTATATTCCATTCCACATAAATTGTTCTATTTCAACAATTCTTACAATAGCACAAAAAATTATGAAACTATTTTTTAACATCGGTTTGCGTTAAAATTTAATATTATTCTAAAAGTTGCGCGGTCGGATAGTAAATACTATGTATATTCGATTAATTAGGGTATGTATTATTAAAACATATTCCGTTTTTTACCCTCCTAGCCCGCGCAGCAATGAGTAGAGGGCGTATTATTTTTGACGAAATATTTTTTTTGAGATAGTATTTATTTGGCTTAAAAATTTTGCTGATTGACTCTCATGTCTTAAGGGTGGGGAAAAACGCTAATCAGCGTTGATCTGACCTAAATGACAAAAGTGCTGTCGAAGGTCACGAATGCATTCTTTTCTTTGCAATCGATCTCTTTATCGATCGATATATATATATATATATATATATATATATATATATATATATCTATATATATATATATATATATATATATATATATATATATAGCAGTTTAATACTCGCCTGCTATTGTTCTAGTTTCTCTCGTATCTCGTAGATGTCGCTACTTACAAAGATTTTCAGGAGTCCCATCAGGACGAAACAGTTAACTGTCAACACGTATTAGGTGTCCATTAGATCTTGGACCTAGTCATGAGCAACACAGCTAATTTTCGTGTGCCGATACAATGACGCTGAAACCGCCTGCTGTATCAAAGCAATGCTGAGCACAATTGAGTCGCTCAGCTCTAGAGTGGCCCAACTGCAAAATTGGCGTTTTCGAGATAACACCCAAATTAATTCCATTCTTTACCTATTTTTAAATAAAACTGGCCCAAATGAGCTTTGTCCATTCGTTCAAAGATGGCAGCAGATGTATAGCTGTGTCACTTATAACTTATGCAAATCAAGAGTGGTAATTGGGCTAGTTTTGTTTTTCACTCTATATTTTCACTTAGGCCACTCTAGAGCTGAGCGACTCAATTGTGTCGACATAGTGAGAGCGGTGAGCTATAAGCGACTCAAAATTGTTCCAGCTTTGGCAACACAGACTACGTTTTGGTATTCGAGAATTCGGGGAATCACCGATTCTCGACTTAACTGTAACCGACCACTTTGTGTCATGCAGTCGTGGTATAATACGTATATCCTCTCCACGGGCTTTTTACCAATCATGACGTTACTTTTAATTTTTTCAATAATACTGAGACATTGTTACGACCATTGAGTTGTATAACGCCCTAAAAGGGCGTTAGAGACGGAAAGACAAGGCATTTTTTATTGACCCTATCCAATTTGGTTCCTATGGTCGGGTATTTCTTTTACAATAAAAACAGAGATAGACATTATTGAACATGTGAAACGGACAAAGATAGGGTGATTTTGCATGCTAATAATACCCTAGATAATATAAGGGTACTTTTATCTCTTTCACACTGACGGCATAAGTGCGACAGAAAAGCAGCTGGCTACCTTTAATCCACCTGCCGTATTTTGAGTGATTCTACCTGTTAGTCCGTGTATACAGGGAAAACTGATAGACAATGTTGTCTAAGTACGGAAATGATTTTTTTTGAATTTTGTGCAGGAATATTACAAAAAGAAATCTTAAAACGTTTAAAAACAAGTTTAGAAGTAACTATTTGAGTTTAAACATGGTCCAAAATTGTTTTTTGTGCAAAAGAAGAAAAAAAATCCATAAAAAAACAACATTTCATGGGTAAGTCGTCTTGACAGATAGTTTTTCCTAAAACACGAGAAAGTTCAGTAGCGTCACGATAGATAGTTTTTTCTGCGACCGTGCGATTTTACCCTCACACATTTTGATTCAGAAAGTGTCACTTCCCCGCACTTTTTTTTGCATTGCATGAAAATTAACAAAAAGTATTTGATTTTCTTAAAAATGATTTCTTTTTAAATTCTTACATACCGATTTTTATCCAGTTGTTTTTGTTTTTTCGAACCAAACTTTTGACATGTCACGGTCGAGTTTCATACATCTTGATGAATTGTTACACACACTGATCTATGTTTTTATAAATTTCGATAAATTTAATGTTTTTTGCGGACTTTACAGTAATTTTAAGTTAAATTTTGGTCTTTCATCGCGAAAGTATATATTTATTATTATATGACCACCGCGACCGGTCTACAGGCCGGTATCATATGTTTATGTCCTTCTAATGTCATTTGACTATCATGCTGTCTTACTTAATAAGGTCACTTAGTTTAATTAATAATTTTGTCCTACATAATATAAAAGAAGAATAGAAACCAACAAAAAATTTGTGACACTTCGATTACCCATTTTCTTTGATTGCGATGGATTAGGGTGACCAGATTACGGTTTATTAGGGTGCCCAGAGTGCGCAAAAAAAGATTTTGAAAAATTTCCCTAAAAAAATTGAAGACCAAACACTCACTCGCCACTCAATGTTTATGGTCGCATACACTAATCCTAACTCGATTTCCGACGATTATGGACAATGGTTACCCCCTGGACATAAACCTAACAACTTTTACTATATTTATTAACAATAGGTAGGTTTGGTTAGGTTGGGTTAGGTTGGGTTAGGTTGGGTTAGGTTGGGTTAGGTTGGGTTAGGTTGGGTTAGGTTGGGTTAGGTTGGGTTAGGTTGGGTTAGGTTGGGTTAGGTTGGGTTAGGTTGGGTTAGGTTGGGTTAGGTTGGGTTGGGTTAGGTTGGGTTAGGTTGGGTTAGGTTGGGTTAGGTTGGGTTAGGTTGGGTTAGGTTGGGTTAGGTTGGGTTAGGTTGGGTTAGGTTGGGTTAGGTTGGGTTAGGTTGGGTTAGGTTGGGTTAGGTTGGGTTAGGTTGGGTTAGGTTGGGTTAGGTTGGGTTAGGTTGGGTTAGGTTGGGTTAGGTTGGGTTAGGTTGGGTTAGGTTGGGTTAGGTTGGGTTAGGTTGGGTTAGGTTGGGTTAGGTTGGGTTAGGTTGGGTTAGGTTGGGTTAGGTTGGGTTAGGTTGGGTTAGGTTGGGTTAGGTTGGGTTAGGTTGGGTTAGGTTGGGTTAGGTTGGGTTAGGTTGGGTTAGGTTGGGTTAGGTTGGGTTAGGTTGGGTTAGGTTGGGTTAGGTTGGGTTAGGTTGGGTTAGGTTGGGTTAGGTTGGGTTAGGTTGGGTTAGGTTGGGTTAGGTTGGGTTAGGTTGGGTTAGGTTGGGTTAGGTTGGGTTAGGTTGGGTTAGGTTGGGTTAGGTTGGGTTAGGTTGGGTTAGGTTGGGTTAGGTTGGGTTAGGTTGGGTTAGGTTGGGTTAGGTTGGGTTAGGTTGGGTTAGGTTGGGTTAGGTTGGGTTAGGTTGGGTTAGGTTGGGTTAGGTTGGGTTAGGTTGGGTTAGGTTGGGTTAGGTTGGGTTAGGTTGGGTTTGGTTGGGTTAGGTTGGGTTAGGTTGGGTTAGGTTGGGTTAGGTTGGGTTAGGTTGGTTCAGTTTGAGTATGTTCGGTTAGGTTCCGCTAGGATTGTTTAGGTTAGGTTTAGCTATATTCGGTTAGGTTCGGTTCAGTTTAAGCAAATCGAACCGAACCAAACCGAACCGTTAGATTCGGTTTGATTCGGTTCATTTCGATACGGATGGGTTCAGTTTGCTTTTGTTCAGTTAGACCTTCGATAAATTTTAAAAAAGTAAATAATTATTAATTTTTAGTGTTTTAAGGAATAAAAATTGATATAATGTTTAATTAAACTAATTTTTATTTGTAAAAATGTAGGAATCATAATTTTCTTGATTTTGTTTTGAATTTCATGCTTTTTTAAAAATTGTGCATTTTCATAAAAGGACCAAAAAAACTGACCCGATTTGGATCAGTGACCTTAGTTATTTCAAGTTTTTGTTGACAGCTGATAGACGTCAGGGACCGTTTTGTTTCAGTTTGAAATGAGAAAATGCTTCTTTTGTAGCAATTTGTATGGGTTTTAATGGGGTTTTAAGAATGTTTCAATTTCAATTTTTTTAACAAAATCAACGATAGTCTGCAATTTTTTTTTTAGAAATCACTATAAAATGGTCTAAAATTATCATTTTTCAAAAAACTTCGTAGTTTTAAGAAAGGTGGTAAAACGTACCAGACCCCTGAAATGTGTTGCAGTCTAGGACAACTGGGCGCCGCCAACTCGGCGCCACCAACTGGGCGGCAGGCCAACTGGGCGCCGGGCCAACTTGACGCCGAGCCAACTGGGCGCCGGACTAAAATATTTTTTCTTGATAAAATGTGCAGATGAAAAACAACCTTAAAAAAATTAAAGTGGCGGATCCAAAATGGCGGACTTTCTTATTTATGCATCGATATGTATCGAATATGGAACTTGGCGGTGTTTCAAGTCGCAGAACACTACACCTACCAAATTTCAACACTCGACTTAATAGATGTTGAAAGTTTTGTATAAATAACATATTTATTTTGTTTTTATCTGCACATTTTATCGAAAAAAAAAAATAGTCCGGCGCTGAGTTGGCCCGGCGCCTATTAGGCCCGGCGTGGCGCCCTGTTGGCGGCGCCGAGTTGGCCCGGCGCCCGGTTGTCCCATTTCGAATTGAAATTTTTAGTTCCGAAATTTCATCTGACTCGAGCATAACTTGTAGTCCACCCAAGAAAAGAAGAGTTGAAGAAGACCCTTGTTCAAAGAAAGAAAATATTTTACCTGGAAGGTACAACATTTGTAAAGTTCTAAGATGAAAACAATAATTTTAATACATCCACTGCACTTAGCATGCTTAGAAATTCTTTTTACTCTTTTTTTTTACTGAAGAGAATTTTGTAAACACACACAAGTAAGTATTCATGAATTATTTATTATTCAAACAGAAAATTGTTGATAAAAAAATTCTAGTGGAATTCAAAATTTTTATTTTGCGCCGCCACTGCCCTTTTTTATCCAAGACAAGCAAATAGAATATTTTTGCGATGTTGCATGTTTCCGGACTCACCAAACCGAAATTCTATTTTCATCCCTATTTTGCTCATTAAATTCTTACTTGTATTTGGTCAATTGCGATAAAAGCTTGATATAATGGCAATTTTGGCCCATGCCGGGTCTACCCGTAGGGTATAGAAGTCAATGGTTACGACTATTAAAACAACCTTCAGTTATGGTAAATAGATTTTGACAAAATATAATGCGTCGAACATTCAGATAGCACACAGTACGTCAGTGTCGCCGCTTAGCTCACCAACCTTCAACTTCCGCCATCTTTTAAACTGTCATAGTGTCAATTTGTTGTGACTATATCAACACTCGTGACAACGAGAACGGTATCGATACAAAAGTGCCATTCAACACAGTGGTACACATACCCCTATTTGGACCCCTTGTGGCCTTAAAAAAAGTTTTAAAAAATGTGGGCGCCAATTTGTGGCCTTAAAAAAAAATTGTATGACATTTGTGGCAGCTTAAAGACGTTGCCGCCATTTTGTGACACTGAAACCCACTGAATAATTAAACAAATATCTGGAAGCAGAACTGTATTTTCCAGCTAGGTAAAACATTGATATGCCCGGTAACTTTTATACAGTGGAGAAGGGGGGAGTTCAGAAATAAGGAAATTTTAAGTGCGCCACATTATTTAATACCAATGCTTTACTAAGAAGATCTTAAATAAAATACAGTTCAACCCAAACGTTGCAGCCAAACAATGAAATTCTACTTACTTCCGAGGCTTCCAGAGTATTTGTGTAATTAAGAATAACCAAAAAAAATAAACAGAATAAAATTCCAAAAGAGTGAATTAAGATGACAAAGCTAGAAATACTTTACAGGTAGATGGACTCCTTTAACAGGTCATACTGTACCTACATCTGAGTCAGTAGCGTAGGACTCACTTACATAAATGATTGTAAAAAAAAAATACACATATACTTCCAAAATCGTTCCATCATAGGGGAGACCTAGACCAAATATCTGCTGTCATCATTCTACGCTGGGTAGAATGAGACAGACAGCAACCCAGTCCGAGATCCACCCCATGAGGTAAAAATGTGTAACGAAACCGCTAAAAAAAATAATATAATCTCATCTCTCTTTTGTCTCCGCAAAGTTGGTTCATTGGGTTGTACAAATAACACAAGAAAAATTAGTTCATCTTGTTTATTTTAAGGGTAAAATCAGATAAAATTACCGGAAACATAAAAAAAAATAAATGAAATGGATGAAAACAAGGGCCAAAATAGCAAGGCACTTTAAATAGGGCCAAAATAGCAAGGCACTTTAAATTTGACAGTAAAATTATCTTAAATAAATGAAATGAAGGAAAACAAGTCAATGTAGTAAATATGCCGCAAAACCAGGGTTATGACGTCATACCTTATCTTGCGTTTACAAGAAATGTTGAAATTATACTGTGAAAACTTATATATGAAAAGATTACGTCTAAATTATATTAAAAATTTATATATGAGGGAAAAAATTATGTTACGGCTTGCTCCTACCTTGGTCCTTGATTATTCTGTGTATGTTTTATTTTGTAAACCTGGAATCCTGTTGTCCAGTTGTATCACCACTGCTCTCGGGTCTCCTGCTCTGCTCGCGCCTTCCCTCGTGCTCGCTTAGCACATGATGTTAGGCCAGCACTTTGGTCTTAAAAGGGTTGTGGGATTCTTGCCCGAGCGTAAAACCCTTTCTCAGGGTTATAACTGGCCCGTCCGGCTTCCCACCAGCGTCCAGCCCAACTGTCCCGTCGCTGGAATTGACAGGGCAATGCTCTTTCCGTACAAATGGCGTAGGCCGACTTAAATCCCTCTATGTAGAGGATATGAGCCGTCCACGAGATACGCCTCACGACGGACTCACTTCCACAGTTTCTGGGATATCTCCTACAATCGCTGTAGTGCCAATCACCAAAAACAAAGGCGATCCCAGAAACTGTTGTCGACCCAGCCAAAAATTCGTTAGCAAGAGAGACCAAGCACTTCGTCGAGAATACCAGAATAATGTAGTGGCCGGAAACCGTTTTGTAAATTTGGTGGGGAGTGGGGACGGTAAAACGCAATAGTACCAACCTAATCTTCCCGGTGAAATTCAAATAAAGGATGCAAACCTATTTATAAAAAAACTTTTCCGCCAAAAATAAATCTCTACATTCAGTGGCAAGCCTGGAAGAAAAACCCGGGGTTTTCAAAGTAACCAATGAGGTACAGCAATAGTTCTATACAGGCCTATAGGGGGCAGCACCGACCAAGGGGATAGGAAGTACGTAAAACAAACCTTGAGGTGTTGTCGGATCTATTTCCACGGTTGAAATTTTTATAACAAGGACGTCGAGACACCCTCCATACGTTTGACCGAACATTTGCCTACCGGACCCCCACCAACATATCAAGTAGAAGAAGAATAACCCGACGGACTAGAAGAAGCTCAGCATTGAAACCATCAACTGTAAAATCAATTACTGGAGATCAGGGCATGCAGCAAACCCAGGAATATTCGAACACTCAACCAATTCCCATATGAGTAAAGCTATACTCAGTGTAGAATTTAGTTGTATTTTAGCTACAGTTTTAGTCACAAGTTTCCTTTGCTCTTTATATATGTTTTCTCTAAGATTCATAAGGTTTGACGCCATTTTTGTAAAACATTTCTACAGTAATAAAGTTGTTTCTGAACCTGAACCCAAAAATACACACTGAACTATTGCTTAAAGGCACAAGAGTGTTCAGATGTTAACTCACACGATTTCGTTTATTCTTTTAGTCCTGGTTTTTATCCCTCGTTTATCTCCCATTTACAAAAGTGCATAACTCGTATTTATTTTATCCTTTCCCTATTAAATTAATAAAGATATCAAAGTGGCGGAGCCTCGGTTGTCCCTGGTCGACCCAAATATGTTTTTGTACTATCAAAACTAGTTAATCCGTGAAGGATATGAGGTTCGGATTGTCCCAATATCCTCGAGAATAAACGTAAGGGAATGAACTGTTTATCTAAATGTCTCCTCCCTGTTACTGAAACCATTTGTGATGCGGCAACGCCGCCCTTCCCCAGCATAACAGCTGTTTAACTTTCATGACGACAAGAGAATCACAAAATTCCACAGATAAAAACAAAACAATCAAAATTTTTATGTGATTTTCCCGAAGCCTGTGATCTTAAATTCCAATTACGATGTCCAGATAATGCGATGTGCGTAGTGTCCACAGTAATTCGATGGAATGTCTCCTTTATAAGGTAACTTTTTGGACACTATATAACCTCCAAACCTAGCTCTATAAAATACTATATATTTGTGTACAGAAAGACGAATCAAAGAGCCTTGATTATTTACCTAAATAAACAAATATGTAACGTTGTCTTAAACGTAAAAATGACACGTTACATAATCCCCCCCCAACTTCAAGACGATTAACCTAAAAGGTTAATCGGAGAGGTCCGCTGCCGACTTAAGGTCTTTGGCATGCCAACTCCCTGGCAGTACTTTACCCGATGGTTCCTGAAGCTCAAATATCCATGGAGAAATTTTATTCCTAATCACATAAGGACCAACGAATTTCGGTGCTAACTTCTTCGAGAAAACTTCGCAGCATCTGACAACACATAATTTTTCTTCCAAACACGCTGACCCACAACAAAGTTGGGTACCCTTGTACGCAAATTATACTGAACTACGTTTTTCTCTCCAGCCACCTCTAACCTTCTCTTAACATCAGTATAGAGCTTCCGGAAACCTTCGTTCTTACTTTCAGCTGCAGTTTGTACACCATTCTCTTCAGATAACAAAACTGGGTTGGAGTAATCTTTTCCTGACAAACACATATTCCTACCAAAATTAACAAAGAAAGGAGACATCCTGGTTGTCTCATGGGTTGCAGTACGAATCGCGCAGGCAAGTTTATGTATTTGTTCGTCCCACTTCCTGTGGTTGTCTTTCACATAACAACATAACATGGTTTTTAACGTGCGATTCGTCCTTTCTGTTGGATTTGCTCTGGGGTGATAATACGGATTATACTGAATTTTAACCTGATAACTCTCAGCAAAACGCTTAAACTCATTACTTTTGTACTGAGGGCCATTATCACAAAGTATCAAACGGGGCACTCCGAAGACCATAAATACTTGCTCCTCAAGATGCTTAACAACAGCTTGAGTAGGGGCTGTTCGCATTGGAAAAACTAAGGAAAACTTACTCAAATAGTCCGTAACGACGAGAATCCAGCAATTACCCTTTGTTGAACGAGGTAGAGGTCCACATAAATCAGTCGAAATAATTTCCCAAGGACGAGTTGGTTTTGGGTGAGATATCATCTGATCAGATACACCTTGTGTATCACCTTTATGAGCAGCACAGACAAAGCATTTCTTTACAAAAGTTGCCACGTCCTGGCGCAATTTTGGCCAATAATATTTTTCTGCCAGTCTGTGGAAGGTTTTATACACACCCATATGTCCTGCGGTAGGAGGATCGTGAGCTTCTCCAATAATTCTACGCCTATGATCTTTGGGGACTACCTCTTTCCAATATTCGTTAGATGGTGAAAGTTGAGGGTATTCTTGTTTGACATATTTATACAACTTATTATCAGTGTATCTCCAGTTCATAAACTTTAACGGTGATTCTACGACTCTCTTTACCATCTTTTGGTACCATCGATCTTTAATTGCTGTTGAAACGTCTCTGGGCTGCGAAATTGTATCAATCATGGGTACTGCACGAGACAACATGTCCGGGACAACTAAATCTTTCCCTTTCCGATGGATTACTTCAAAATCATATTGCTGCAGTTTTACAGACCAACGAGCAAGTCTTCCACTGGGCTCTTTTAAGCTATGAAGCCATTTTAAGCTAAAATGATCTGTTATGACCTTAAATGAGATCCCCTCAATATAAGGCCGGAGCTTCTCTATCGCCCAAACCAATGCCAAACATTCTCGCTCGGTGGTCGTGTAAACACGTTCTTGCTTAGTCAAAGATCGACTCAAATAGCATATGACTTTGTCTCCTTCAGGATAAGGTTGCGTTAAACATGCTCCTATTCCATATCCTGAGGCGTCTGTTTGAATGACAAATTCCTTGGTATAATCTGGACATGTAAGAATCGGTGCAGTCACTAAAAGTTCCTTAATCTTAATAAATGCCTTTTCGCAGTCTGGAGTCCAATCGAACTTTTGATTTTTCTTAGTTAGGGCTGTAATCGGAGCTATTATCGCTGAAAAATTCTCTATGAAACGTCTATACCAGGATATTGTACCTACAACTCTACGAACTTCTCTGACAGTTCTTGGCCTCTGGAGCTCTAACATGGCTCTAATTTTATTAGGGTCAACTCGGATGCCTCGACGGTCCACTACGAAACCTAAATAAGTCATTTCTGGCCTACACAGTTGGCATTTCTCCCAACTTACCGTTATCTTTGCATTCTGCAATCTTCGTAGGACTTCCTCAAGAATTCTAAGATGTTCAGAAAAGCTCTGTGTGACAATTACGAGGTCATCGAGATATACGTACACGTAGGGGTCTAAATCGTTTCCTATGATGCTATCTATGAGTCTCTGCCAAGTTGCAGGTGCATTATGAAGACCAAATGGTAAACGCTTAAATTGGAAGAGACCTCGTCGACAGGTGAATGCTGTTAGTGGCTTCGATGATTCTTCCATTGGTACTTGCCAATAAGCACTCTTAATATCTAAAGTTGACAAGTACTTAGCATCTTTCAATTTGTCAAGAGTCTCGGATACGAGTGGTAAAGGATAACTATCACGCGCCGTCACTGAGTTCAATTTGCGGTAGTCTACACAGAAACGATATTTCTTTGTGTTTTTCTTTTGTACCATTACCACTGGTGAAGCCCATGGACTACTACTACGTTCTATTACATCCATTTTCAGCATTTCGTCGATCTCGTCATCAATAAGTTTTTGAATGACCGGTGAGACCTTATATGAACGTTGTCTTATCGGTGCTGCATCTGTTGTAATCTTATGCTCTACCCTGTCTGTACATCCTAGTGAGTCACCCATAATAGTCTTATATTTATCGACCAATTCCTCTAGTCGTTCTGATTCATAAGGCGAAAGAGTAGTTTGTTGGTCTGGTGTTTCTAAAGAACAAATCACATCTTTATTATCGGCAAAGTGCCACTCATTAGTACTTAAGTTCGGTACTATCCCCATCGAAATCCAAAAATCTAATCCCAAAATCAAAGTGTGCGGCAATTCAGGAACGACGACGACCTCTATTAACCTAAATTTATCCTGAACTCGCATAGGAAGCTGCACTGTCCCAATACTACTCGTGCTTTGACCATTTGCCACAATACAACTCGTCTTCTTTGTCGTATCAAGTGAAAAACCAAACCTCTCGATGATTGACCAACCATGATTCCCTAAACAGGTACGTGAAGCCCCGGAATCCAACAAACCTAATAACTTATTTCCGAGCACATCCACTTCTAAATAAGGCCTCTCATCTTTACGAGCATGACTTATCACATAATCTAAAACGTACGTTAGCCTATCGGTCGATGCTTGTTCAGGCTGACTCGAAGGTCGACCACCTACGAGCGCCTGGGTCCGTTTCCCTGACGATTACAATTACGACATTCTCTTACTGTAACCCCTGCCTGACCACACGAATAGCACTGTTTGCCTCTAGGTAATGCGCACCCGATTGCCATGTGCCCTGTTTGGTTGCATCTGCAACAAACAACGTCCCTGTTCGCCCTACCAGATCCAACACCCTGTGGTTGTACATCCCTGTCATTTACACTAGACTGACCACTAGCTGGTTGCTGTCTATCTCTATCAGCCCTAGCAGCAAAATTGCTTGCTGGCTGCTGCCTATTTCTGTCGAATCTATTAGCAGGATGATTTAAATTCTGTTGGTTCGATGTCCCAGCACCTGATATTTGAATTGCATCAACCCCTGTTGAAAAATCGTCACTGTCGCTCTCTACGTCAACGTAGGCCAAGTCAGGTTCAATAGATTGGTTTTTCCTAGGTGTAAAATTCTCCTCTTCTAAACCATATCTCTGGTCTATTCTACGACACAGATCCTTTAAATGTGATAGGCTATTGACCTCAGTAGCAATTAACCCATTTTTATAGATGTCCGCGATATTTCTGAAGACGATAGCTAATTTTGCCTCTTCGGAAACAGGACAGCCAAGTCTTTGGAAATATGTGTTCATGACAGCAATATAGGTCCCTATAGACTCTCCAGGGCCTTGTTTACGTTTTTGAATCTCCTTCAATAGCTTCTCGCCATATGAAGAAGGAAGATATTCTGCCATGAACCTCTGTTCCAGCTGTTCCCACGTATGGACTTCTCTTCGAACATCTTTGTAAAAAGTATAAGCTGACTTTTCAAAAAGATCAATGCCCGAATTCAGTAAAACCTTTTTGCTGACTCCTCTCGCCTGACTTAACTCGTCCACTCTCTCGAAAAATGCGGTGACGGAGATTGTACCCCTCTCGCCTGTAAACTTAAGGTTCCATTTATGCGGAGGTACAGGTGCAACGTGATATGAGGTACCAGGATCACTTGACATTGGTACTGGCGACGAACATGAAAATGGTCGTGACTGAGCAATTGGTGCTATGCTACTTTGGAGGGCAGCTAAACTCAAAGGAACGGTAGACGGTTGTTGATACTGAAAAGCTGTTGTACCGTAATTCTCAATCGGCATAGGGAGTGGTGCTTGTACTGATGTTTGAGTTGGGTTTGTAAGCACTTGCATTTGCAATGGAGCAATGACCGACGGTTGATTTGTGGGCTGTTGAGCTGGTCTTTGTGTGCTCGAGTGCTGTGGTTGCGGGAGTTGAGACTGGCTGGGAATGTTGCCAACATTTGTCGAGTGATCTGAGCTTCGACTCGTTGATTGGGTTTCAGATGCTTCATCATCATCTGAGTTCACGCCAACTCTTAATAAATCTGTTGCTTGGCTCTGCAACCTCCCAATCAAACTCAAGGTTTCCGCAGCCAGTATGCCTTTGGTTTGACTTTCTTCAAAGTTAGACGGATTCATGTTATTTATCCTGGCTAACACATGTTCCAACCTTACAGCGATTTTCCTAAACTCTCCCCCTTTGCTCGTACCAGAGAACTTCTCTACCAGCGGTACCAGACTATCAAGCTTCTTCATGCAACTAAAAGCATCTTGGCCAAATTTAAAAGGATACGGAGGGTATCTCATACTTGCATCAGTCTTTTCTCTTTGTTTGATCAACATAAGCTGTTGTTTCATCTCTTCCACCGCTCCAATAGCTATGCCTCTCCATGTTAACTCATAGATTAATTCGTCCTTGACTAAGTACCTTACGTCAGACAACCGACTCAAAGAAGTAGCCATAGTGCCTTTTATCTTCAAACTTTAAACTTTAATTAAAACTGTTAATTATACCTCCCAATTATAAAAACTAAACCACGCAATAACAAACACAAAGTTCACTTTCAATTCACTAGTGAAAATCACTATAAATTTTCTCACAACTGTAGAAAATATAAAACTTAAATACGGGCAGACGCGAACAAAACCGAAAAACACCGGAGCAGTAAGAAAATAAAATTTATTTGCATTTAAAAATGTAATCATAGTTTATGTTAAGTATTTGTACAACCAACTATGACGTCCAACCTTGCAGAGAGAAATAACTACTTAAATCCTAAATTAGAATTAACAAGTAGCCATAAAAATAAATTAAAAAATAAAAGAGAGACAAGAGCTTTGGCAGTGTTTAGGTCTTATGTTCCACTCCTGCGTGAGTAAAACCAAAAAAAAATAATTGCGCTTATCCCAGCTGAACTGGATTAAAATTAAAGTTAAGTGATGTTTGTTTACCTCAGCAACCGAATAGGTAAATTTATCCCTAAATGGAACGTACAACAGACTACCTATAACAAAAATCCCAAAGCTGTTGTACACAGTTAACGCTAGGGTATACTCCTGCTATTGCAGAACGGCTCCACTAATAAACTCCTCAAAAAACCCAAATCGCCGTATATAATGATTTTTCTACAAAGAATAAATCAAAACCCACTTTAACCTGCTTACCTACTCTGAGTCTACACGAAACTTGCATTGCTTAAGGCAAAATCATCCCTTAATATATAAGAGAACGCAATAAACATCGTAACAGATGTTTATGTTATAGAAATCGTAAAATATGCTCAATTAAAAAAAAAACCGCTCGCTGAAATTGCGTCGAATTAGACTAGTAAGGATGTTGTGTGTAATTAAAAAAAAATTTAAGAAAATTTTTTAAAAAAAAATTACCGATGGTAATAAAAAATTTACACAAATAACGTCTTGGTAGGACTGCAACTCTCTAATAATCGTTAAAATGAAATTCCCAAAATTTTAACTAAATTGATGCATCATCCCTGGTCATGGTCAAAAAGACCCTAGGATCGTACCCAAAGGTGTCCAAAAAAAATTTTAAAAAAAATTTTGGTGTCGACCACAGTAGTCCAATAATAAAAAAAAAATTATATAGTGGCTCACTACAATGTTCAAAATATTACTCTACCCTGATAGGTGGTTTGGAGTAGGGAGAAAAAAAAAATTAAACAAATGATAATAGGTTGTTAAAACGCGAGGGTTCGAAATGAAATTATATTTTAATTCAGAAAAAAAATTTTTTTGCAACACGAAAATCAAGTTTCCTTCCTAAAAAAAAATATTAAAAAAATATTTAAAAAATATTTTCAAAAAAATTAAAAATGTTTAAGTGGGGTTGCAGCTCCTATTAGTGGACCTTAAAAAAAATTTAATAAAATCAACACCAGAAAAATCTTATTCGAGTTGTCATGCAACAGTTTTTTTTGTTCTTTTCCTTTAAAAAACAGTTGTCAATTCCCTTTCCTCTCCCAAACTGTGTCAATGTGAAAAGTAAATGAGCTAGGAAAATTAATTTACTATACAAAAAAAATGTTGAAAATTAAATTTACTTAAGAATCATAAGGTATAAAAATCGTAATTGCAAAAAAAACAATCAGTTTAGGAAAAGAAAAAAAATATATTTATGTTCCAAAAAAACAACCGATGTTAGTGTATTTGTTTAAAATTATTACTTAAGGGAATAAACAACGTTAGTACTTATTTACTGTACCACTATAATGTGAAGAACCTTTGCACTCAACTCCGTAAAGAATTATCTTGTGTGCACTTCCAAAAAAACAAATATGAAAACAATTTCAAGGTTCACCCATAAGAACGTTGTAAAACTAAATCTGCCTACTCAAGTGTTTTTACACACAACATCTAATCAAAAAAAATTATTGCTTAATGCATTCTCAGATCCTTATCCCCGGTGTTCACGAGATATAAAATTAAGTTGGGCCCTCTCCACAACCATTATTCAAAGCAAAATTACCAAATGTACAAGGGCTAATGAGATCCTATCACTTACAAATGACATTTTGAAATGAAACAGTTGGGAATAATCCTGCGTAAAACCCAGAAAACAAAAATCAAGAAGCCAAAACTATTACATTAATTTTAAAAGAGCATAATAAAACTCCCGGCCCCAATTAAACTTTTGTTATCTCAACAAAACTCGGCCTAAACCCAAAAAAACTTTTTATTAGACATTTCCCCTATTTCCTAAGTATAATGTCAATAAACCCAAAACTTGTGATTTCCATTCCAATCCCATCTGTACCCTATATATTTTTTCCAACGGTTAAACACCCACAGGCGAAACAATATCTTATTTCAAAGAAAGGGTGCGGTATTTTGAAGCACCCTGTGAAAATAGGACACTATTATGGAAAATTGTTCAGATCAGTGTTCTTACTACCTTTTAACCTAAATATATCTAGTTCCCTCATGTGCATGTTACTATTAATTCCTATCATAACTAAACAGATCACAAAAATTGTCTTTCTCCGCGAATCTGCAAGGTACTGGAAAATGCGAGATTCAGCCTGTAGGCCAAATTTGGATGTATTTTAATTTAGCGAAAACCGAAGTTGCGAAATCCTAAAAAGATTAGCAGGAAGTCCTCGTTCCTCGATTTCTACACTCCGAACCAAACATTTCTTCCATTTCCACCCAGCTCGCGGGAGGAAAACCCCTAATTATTGCAATACAAAAGGTACTACTATCATATTATGCATAACAAAAAAAAATATATGCCCTCTTCATTGTTTAGTCGCATCAAAGAAAACCTATTGTTTCCAAATTTGTTCTTACGTTGAAATCTTTCTTTTAAAAATCAATCATCTTAAATTTATTGTTTAACCTGAACACTTTCCCATTTATTCCACAAAATTTGCTTCATTATTTGAGGTCACCAGTATGAAATTATTTTAAACTTCAAAAAAATGAAATAAAAAAAAATTACTTTTCAATTGTTCACAACTTCCAAGTTTTCATCCCTAAATACCTAGGTACTTTCTCAGTCTAACACCATCCATCGTTATCCAACATAACGCTTTAATTTCGGAAGCAACAAAACGAAGATTAAGTGAAAAAAAGCTAAGCAAGTAAGTTGGAAGTTGCTTTCCAATGGGCGCAGATGTAAGGCCCCCTTAAGTACACGCCACTGTCCTGAACTGCAAACTAACAAAAAAACTGAAGACTAGCATATCTGCCGTCAAACAACATTTGGCATGAAATTAAAATGATTTCATATCATACCAGTATCCTCCAAAAAAAACAAAACGTTTTTTTACTAGACCCAAACACTTAACCAATAAATCTTGTTATTTAAAATTATGGTTCGGAAGTAAAAGATTTATTTATTCCTGCCTGATCAACTAAGACAAAAAAAGGTTCCCCTTTTGCAACTCAAGAAGTTCCTGTTTGGTCCCCCAAAAAAAATACAACCTGTCTGGTCACCCTTTAAAACTACGACCACTATACAAACCGTTTTGACCAAAACAAGAATTCGAGAAGCTATGTCAACAGAAAGGAAATAATCTTTTACGAAAAATTAAATTATTTAAAAAAAGAAGCAAAATTTGGAAATATTTTTACCAATTACCCCCGCCTAGCATTTATATTTAGTTGAAAGTCTTTCCTAAATTCACTGACTCAAAATGACATTACTTAAAAAAAAATTACTGAACTTTACAAATGAACTAAAAAAAATCAAAAAACTTATATCTATATCTGTCTCAGTTAAACATTTCTTTTGTGGTATTATATCTAGTTGGGCTTCAAATTCATTTTCTCTGTATTCAATCTGGAGCAGGCAAAACTTCTCAAGGCTCAAACATAAATGTTTGCTCTCCAATGGCCATGACCAAGCTATGACCTGAACGCAGAAAAAAATACAGAAAAAAAATAAATGTGTACCAGAAAACTTTAATTGATAGAAATACCCGTAGGTCATTTTTAAAAAATGCACTCCAAAGCCCAACGCTGTATTTTCTACCAAAAAAAATTTGACCAGTCACGAAACACAACTAGACAACTAAACCAAAGACCTAAAAACTGTCTTTCAAAAAAAAAATACCCCAAAAAAAAAAATGTCAACTGGACCTCTGGCGTTGATCTTCAGCCAATATGTCGCTCTAGGGTTTTAGCCTTGTGTTTCCTAACTTCCCGAGCCGACACTAGTAGTAGTACCCTCCTCTGACCCGATGTAACTGAGTGACGTAAGATCTTAATTGTCATCCAACAGTTACCACCAAAAAACAAGAAAAGAAAATGACAAAGCAAAATAAACTCATTTTCCTTTTCTTTCATTACTAATTAATACTTTCAACTAAACAAAGCTACCAGCTGTTAAGCTATTTTTACTTTAAAACAACTCAGCCAAGAAAAATTTGTGTGAAACCCTGTAAAAATATTCCAAATACCAAGTGGTGATATCCCACAAAAAATTAAAATCGCCAAAAAAAAATTAACTTGTTGACCTAAATAAATCAACTGCACTAAAAAATAATCTGTGAAACAATTTCTATCTTATCACAAGCAGGAAATAATAAAATATAAATAAATGAACCTGCAGGAAAAAAATTGTTAGAAAAAACACAGTACCTATGTCATATATTTAAACCTAAAAAGACTATGTCTGGAGGTCCATCCACCTATAGATCAACAAAAAAAAAATTGAAGTAAATTTACATTGTTGTATTTATTTTTCTTAAAAAATTAAAATGTGTTTCTCCTACAAAAACTTTAAAGAATTAAGAACATGATTCGGACGCTGTTGAATAAAAACTCCTATGTTTTTTTATCCACTTATTCTTCCTTAATAAATAAAAATGAATATTTTATTTTCCAAGAAAAAAAACTTGTGAAGATAAGTTAATAACAAACTATGAGGATCAACAGAGCGACAATGAATTTCAAATCAACGCTTAAATTACCAAAAAAAATATTTAAAAAGTGTTATTTCCAAAACCAATGATCTTGTTTTTCATTAAAAAAAATTGATTGAGTATCAAAAAACACCGACAGCCACTGAAAGCCTTTAACCTGGCTTTGGCTGTACCACAAAAAAAATTTAAAAAAAAATTCCAAAAAATTCAAAATAAGTTTTTTCTTTTTTTTCCAATTAAAAAAAACAAAAAAATTACATCAGATGTTAAAACTACTAGCCAAAACACACGTAGGGCGCCAATTTGTGGCCTTAAAAAAAGTTTAAAAAAATGTGGGCGCCAATTTGTGGCCTTAAAAAAAAATTGTATGACATTTGTGGCAGCTTAAAGACGTTGCCGCCATTTTGTGACACTGAAACCCACTGAATAATTAAACAAATATCTGGAAGCAGAACTGTATTTTCCAGCTAGGTAAAACATTGATATGCCCGGTAACTTTTATACAGTGGAGAAGGGGGGGGGTTCAGAAATAAGGAAATTTTAAGTGCGCCACATTATTTAATACCAATGCTTTACTAAGAAGATCTTAAATAAAATACAGTTCAACCCAAACGTTGCAGCCAAACAATGAAATTCTACTTACTTCCGAGGCTTCCAGAGTATTTGTGTAATTAAGAATAACCAAAAAAAATAAACAGAATAAAATTCCAAAAGATTGAATTAAGATGACAAAGCTAGAAATACTTTACAGGTAGATGGACTCCTTTAACAGGTCATACTGTACCTACATCTGAGTCAGTAGCGTAGGACTCACTTACATAAATGATTGTAAAAAAAAAATACACATATACTTCCAAAATCGTTCCATCATAGGGGAGACCTAGACCAAATATCTGCTGTCATCATTCTACGCTGGGTAGAATGAGACAGACAGCAACCCAGTCCGAGATCCACCCCATGAGGTAAAAATGTGTAACGAAACCGCTAAAAAAAATAATATAATCTCATCTCTCTTTTGTCTCCGCAAAGTTGGTTCATTGGGTTGTACAAATAACACAAGAAAAATTAGTTCATCTTGTTTATTTTAAGGGTAAAATCAGATAAAATTACCGGAAACATAAAAAAAAATAAATGAAATGGATGAAAACAAGGGCCAAAATAGCAAGGCACTTTAAATAGGGCCAAAATAGCAAGGCACTTTAAATTTGACAGTAAAATTATCTTAAATAAATGAAATGAAGGAAAACAAGTCAATGTAGTAAATATGCCGCAAAACCAGGGTTATGACGTCATACCTTATCTTGCGTTTACAAGAAATGTTGAAATTATACTGTGAAAACTTATATATGAAAAGATTACGTCTAAATTATATTAAAAATTTATATATGAGGGAAAAAATTATGTTACGGCTTGCTCCTACCTTGGTCCTTGATTATTCTGTGTATGTTTTATTTTGTAAACCTGGAATCCTGTTGTCCAGTTGTATCACCACTGCTCTCGGGTCTCCTGCTCTGCTCGCGCCTTCCCTCGTGCTCGCTTAGCACATGATGTTAGGCCAGCACTTTGGTCTTAAAAGGGTTGTGGGATTCTTGCCCGAGCGTAAAACCCTTTCTCAGGGTTATAACTGGCCCGTCCGGCTTCCCACCAGCGTCCAGCCCAACTGTCCCGTCGCTGGAATTGACAGGGCAATGCTCTTTCCGTACAAATGGCGTAGGCCGACTTAAATCCCTCTATGTAGAGGATATGAGCCGTCCACGAGATACGCCTCACGACGGACTCACTTCCACAGTTTCTGGGATATCTCCTACAATCGCTGTAGTGCCAATCACCAAAAACAAAGGCGATCCCAGAAACTGTTGTCGACCCAGCCAAAAATTCGTTAGCAAGAGAGACCAAGCACTTCGTCGAGAATACCAGAATAATGTAGTGGCCGGAAACCGTTTTGTAAATTTGGTGGGGAGTGGGGACGGTAAAACGCAATAGTACCAACCTAATCTTCCCGGTGAAATTCAAATAAAGGATGCAAACCTATTTATAAAAAAACTTTTCCGCCAAAAATAAATCTCTACATTCAGTGGCAAGCCTGGAAGAAAAACCCGGGGTTTTCAAAGTAACCAATGAGGTACAGCAATAGTTCTATACAGGCCTATAGGGGGCAGCACCGACCAAGGGGATAGGAAGTACGTAAAACAAACCTTGAGGTGTTGTCGGATCTATTTCCACGGTTGAAATTTTTATAACAAGGACGTCGAGACACCCTCCATACGTTTGACCGAACATTTGCCTACCGGACCCCCACCAACATATCAAGTAGAAGAAGAATAACCCGACGGACTAGAAGAAGCTCAGCATTGAAACCATCAACTGTAAAATCAATTACTGGAGATCAGGGCATGCAGCAAACCCAGGAATATTCGAACACTCAACCAATTCCCATATGAGTAAAGCTATACTCAGTGTAGAATTTAGTTGTATTTTAGCTACAGTTTTAGTCACAAGTTTCCTTTGCTCTTTATATATGTTTTCTCTAAGATTCATAAGGTTTGACGCCATTTTTGTAAAACATTTCTACAGTAATAAAGTTGTTTCTGAACCTGAACCCAAAAATACACACTGAACTATTGCTTAAAGGCACAAGAGTGTTCAGATGTTAACTCACACGATTTCGTTTATTCTTTTAGTCCTGGTTTTTATCCCTCGTTTATCTCCCATTTACAAAAGTGCATAACTCGTATTTATTTTATCCTTTCCCTATTAAATTAATAAAGATATCAAAGTGGCGGAGCCTCGGTTGTCCCTGGTCGACCCAAATATGTTTTTGTACTATCAAAACTAGTTAATCCGTGAAGGATATGAGGTTCGGATTGTCCCAATATCCTCGAGAATAAACGTAAGGGAATGAACTGTTTATCTAAATGTCTCCTCCCTGTTACTGAAACCATTTGTGATGCGGCAACGCCGCCCTTCCCCAGCATAACAGCTGTTTAACTTTCATGACGACAAGAGAATCACAAAATTCCACAGATAAAAACAAAACAATCAAAATTTTTATGTGATTTTCCCGAAGCCTGTGATCTTAAATTCCAATTACGATGTCCAGATAATGCGATGTGCGTAGTGTCCACAGTAATTCGATGGAATGTCTCCTTTATAAGGTAACTTTTTGGACACTATATAACCTCCAAACCTAGCTCTATAAAATACTATATATTTGTGTACAGAAAGACGAATCAAAGAGCCTTGATTATTTACCTAAATAAACAAATATGTAACGTTGTCTTAAACGTAAAAATGACACGTTACACCCTGCGAGGATAAGCTTTCGAGCTATCTACGGAAAATATGTTTGATTTTTTTAAATTCTCGGGTGTTAAAATTTACTGTTGATAGTAGAATATAATAATAATATACTTAAAACAGAAAAAAATGTCACAAACTTGGAGTCGCATAAATTCTTTATATATTTATAAGCATTACTTTTTTCATCAAAACCGATCAAAGAGTCTAAACTCAAACAATTTTTTTCCCATAAAATTTTCTTTTGGTATAAATCACGTTAGATTTTCAAAAGCCAAATAAAAATCTTGTCCAGAAATATCTCTTTTCCAGCGCAACGGTGCTATAAATAACAACCTTAGTTCAAATGAAATATTAGAGAGGATGCGAAGAGTTGGCGACCTTGCAAAATGCATAGCAAAGCTCCAAAAAATATGTAGTTAAGTACGTATATTGAATAAAATAAACTGAGTACATCAAACCGCCCCAAAAAACTTTGGTGTCATTTCTTACCTAAGTGTAGTCATTGCCATAGGCAGTTAGACTTTTTTATTCCGTAATTTAGAGGGTACACACAAGAAGACTTAATGTACACTAACTGGCCGGCGGGCCTGGCACAAATTTAAGTTGATTCTTTTCATTAAACAATGTGAAAATTGTCCAACTCTGTCGCTCATATAGGCCACTGGTAAAAATCTATCTCTGTTCGACGGCGCCAGCAGAAATGCGGCACACACTCCAACCCACTTACTCTGCGTTTAAACGGCGGGCAGCCGGCCAGCCAGGCGTCGCGCATTATCGATTCGGAGGGTGATTTTCTGCATTGCACAGGGTTTACCATATTTTATATAAATTAAAAAGAAATGCATAAAATAACGAACATATTAAGATGTTTAAAAAATAAAAAATCGTTTTTTTGTAGAAAAATATGGTAATGCTCCGTGGCACTACCCCATGTGTCATCACTAATAATAAGGTTTGTATATTAATCGTCAAATATTGATATCAGATAGCAATATGATATAAGACTTTTTTTTTATTTTACTGTCAGCCATCAAAATTACTGGAATTACATCACGGTTGTTCATTGAGATATACCTAAAATTGCCTTATTCAAAAATGCCATTTAAAAAACTGTAATAAAATTAAAAGTGTGAAATCCAGTGTTAAAATTTGTTGCAAGTACTTTCCTATAGCCTATGTTAAGCCTTACCGGAAGGTATTAGTCATTGGGTTCGTTCGATGCTTTTACTTAAAGAGATTAGACTACCTAGCCATGCTTAAAATACTGATATATTTCCCAAAATTTTAAAATTAATTTTTGCACCTACTCTTAAAACTCCCAAAATGGTCTGATTAAAAATGGCACGTGCCACTTTTATAGCAGTTTTTGTATAACAATTTTCACAGTAGGCATTATACCATTTAAAATATAATTTAGAAAAATATATCATAACAAAAACATTTATTGTAAAAACAAACCAAGTACGCGAAAATGTTATTCCATAAAAAGAATTGAGATAAAAGTAAAGCCAAGTAGAAACACTCATTATTCATTCTTAAATAATTTTTTAAGCCAGTTTCACTTGCATTTCGAAGTTTTCTTATAAGCTTCATGTGCGACAAAATACTAAGTTTTTGCAACCACTTTTTCGTCCAAAATGTCTTGTTTTCCTTTCCCTTTTTTTCATTTAATATTATCACAAGGGCAGCAGCACACTTTTCTTGCGACATATTTGATCGCGCACTGAACGTGTGTACTGAAATACGTCTAAACGTCCGGAAAATATCGCATCCGGCCAAGAACTTTAGTTGGTGTGTTGGGTAGACCTCGTCAGATGTCTATCAGGGGAAATGAATCGTAGTACCCTCCGTAGATTCCAGGTACTCTCTGACCCGGAGAGTTAGCACCTGTCTAGGGTCCCATTCCCAGGGTTACGGGAGATGACCACATCGGTATGAAAGGCGGAGAGGATGGACCTAGGTACGGTGATCATAGCGTAGGTGGCAACCCTTTCTTTTAGGGATAGTATAAAAGAATACAGCTGTTGCCTTATAGTTTGGCGTTGGATCGTCAAAGGCTAGAGGAGAAAAACCTTGATGAAAATCCTGGCCCTCCAAGTAGGGGGTTGAGGCATTAGACTGGTTCTCTAATACTCTAATACTTAGCCTCGGAGCACTGGACGTAATCTCTCAAAGACGAAAAAAGCAAAGACAAAGGACTCTGAATTTAGCTACATGGAACGTACAGGGAATAAATCAAAAGACATTATTGCAACCGAAGTGCAGAATAGTATGATAGACATTATTGCACTTACAGAGACAAAAAAGAAAGGAACAAGTAGTGTCGGTAACTTTGTTCACTTATTCACTGGAGTCCCAAAAGAACGGAGAGCAGCCAGAGGAGTATCCTTATTAATAATGAAAAACCTCAAACATAAGATTACAGACTACGAGTGCATTAACGAAAACTTACTTCGAGTTAACACGAAGATGCTTGGACACAATATAAGCATAATAGCAGCCTACGCACCATCAAATGACGAAACGGTAGCTATAAAACAAATGTTCTTCGACCAACTTAATGAGACTATCAGTAAAATCGGCAATACCAGGGAAATAATTATGCTTGGCGATTTTAACAGTCGAACTGGTAGACAAAGCCAAAGCAAAGTGGTAGGACCATTTGGAGAGGAAGTAACAAATGATAATGGCTTGAGACTGATACAACTGTGTGAAACCCATAATCTAAAAATAAATAATGATTTCTCTCACACTACTACTATACTATAGTAGTGTGAGCTATGGTGATCCTAATTTTTTCGAGAAAAAAAAAGTTGCTCCGATTTCAAAAATGTTTATATATCTTTGCGTTTCAGATTATTTTGAAACTTTTTTGTTGCGCCGTGTGTCTGTCTGTCTGTCTGTCTGTCTGTCTGTCTGTCTGTCTGTCTGTCTGTCTGTCTGTCTGTCTGTCTGTCTGTCTGTCTGTCTGTCTGTCTGTCTGTCTGTCTGTCTGTCTGTCTGTCTGTCTGTCTGTCTGTCTGTCTGTCTGTCTGTCTGTCTGTCTGTCTGTCTGTCTGTCTGTCTGTCTGTCTGTCTGTCTGTCTGTCTGTCTGTCTGTCTGTCTGTCTGTCTGTCTGTCTGTCTGTCTGTCTGTCTGTCTGTCTGTCTGTCTGTCTGTCTGTCTGTCTGTCTGTCTGTCTGTCTGTCTGTCTGTCTGTCTGTCTGTCTGTCTGTCTGTCTGTCTGTCTGTCTGTCTGTCTGTCTGTCTGTCTGTCTGTCTGTCTGTCTGTCTGTCTGTCTGTCTGTCTGTCTGTCTGTCTGTCTGTCTGTCTGTCTGTCTGTCTGTCTGTCTGTCTGTCTGTCTGTCTGTCTGTCTGTCTGTCTGTCTGTCTGTCTGTCTGTCTGTCTGTCTGTCTGTCTGTCTGTCTGTCTGTCTGTCTGTCTGTCTGTCTGTCTGTCTGTCTGTCTGTCTGTCTGTCTGTCTGTCTGTCTGTCTGTCTGTCTGTCTGTCTGTCTGTCTGTCTGTCTGTCTGTCTGTCTGTCTGTCTGTCTGTCTGTCTGTCTGTCTGTCTGTCTGTCTGTCTGTCTGTCTGTCTGTCTGTCTGTCTGTCTGTCTGTCTGTCTGTCTGTCTGTCTGTCTGTCTGTCTGTCTGTCTGTCTGTCTGTCTGTCTGTCTGTCTGTCTGTCTGTCTGTCTGTCTGTCTGTCTGTCTGTCTGTCTGTCTGTCTGTCTGTCTGTCTGTCTGTCTGTCTGTCTGTCTGTCTGTCTGTCTGTCTGTCTGTCTGTCTGTCTGTCTGTCTGTCTGTCTGTCTGTCTGTCTGTCTGTCTGTCTGTCTGTCTGTCTGTCTGTCTGTCTGTCTGTCTGTCTGTCTGTCTGTCTGTCTGTCTGTCTGTCTGTCTGTCTGTCTGTCTGTCTGTCTGTCTGTCTGTCTGTCTGTCTGTCTGTCTGTCTGTCTGTCTGTCTGTCTGTCTGTCTGTCTGTCTGTCTGTCTGTCTGTCTGTCTGTCTGTCTGTCTGTCTGTCTGTCTGTCTGTCTGTCTGTCTGTCTGTCTGTCTGTCTGTCTGTCTGTCTGTCTGTCTGTCTGTCTGTCTGTCTGTCTGTCTGTCTGTCTGTCTGTCTGTCTGTCTGTCTGTCTGTCTGTCTGTCTGTCTGTCTGTCTGTCTGTCTGTCTGTCTGTCTGTCTGTCTGTCTGTCTGTCTGTCTGTCTGTCTGTCTGTCTGTCTGTCTGTCTGTCTGTCTGTCTGTCTGTCTGTCTGTCTGTCTGTCTGTCTGTCTGTCTGTCTGTCTGTCTGTCTGTCTGTCTGTCTGTCTGTCTGTCTGTCTGTCTGTCTGTCTGTCTGTCTGTCTGTCTGTCTGTCTGTCTGTCTGTCTGTCTGTCTGTCTGTCTGTCTGTCTGTCTGTCTGTCTGTCTGTCTGTCTGTCTGTCTGTCTGTCTGTCTGTCTGTCTGTCTGTCTGTCTGTCTGTCTGTCTGTCTGTCTGTCTGTCTGTCTGTCTGTCTGTCTGTCTGTCTGTCTGTCTGTCTGTCTGTCTGTCTGTCTGTCTGTCTGTCTGTCTGTCTGTCTGTCTGTCTGTCTGTCTGTCTGTCTGTCTGTCTGTCTGTCTGTCTGTCTGTCTGTCTGTCTGTCTGTCTGTCTGTCTGTCTGTCTGTCTGTCTGTCTGTCTGTCTGTCTGTCTGTCTGTCTGTCTGTCTGTCTGTCTGTCTGTCTGCCTGCCTGCCTGCCTGCCTGCCTGCCTGCCTGCCTGCCTGCCTGCCTGCCTGCCTGCCTGCCTGCCTGCCTGCCTGCCTGCCTGCCTGCCTGCCTGCCTGCCTGCCTGCCTGCCTGCCTGCCTGCCTGCCTGCCTGCCTGCCTGCCTGCCTGCCTGCCTGCCTGCCTGCCTGCCTGCCTGCCTGCCTGCCTGCCTGCCTGCCTGCCTGCCTGCCTGCCTGCCTGCCTGCCTGCCTGCCTGCCTGCCTGCCTGCCTGCCTGCCTGCCTGCCTGCCTGCCTGCCTGCCTGCCTGCCTGCCTGCCTGCCTGCCTGCCTGCCTGTCTGTCTCTGATGAATGAACGACCAACGCGCATAACTCAAAAACCGCTTGCCCGATTTTAAACAAAATACATTTAATTTTATTTAAAAAGAAAGGGTGAGGGTAAACTTCAAAAGTTAGTGTTTAAGTGGAAACATGGCGTGTGTGATATCAAACGAAAGGTAATTGAGTCTGAAGTTAAACAAAATACATTTTAGTTTTAAAAAATGGTGGGGGTAGATTTGAAAAATTAGAATTTAAGTCAAAACATGGCTTGTGTGGTATCAAACGAAAGGTAATTGAGTCTGGATTTCAATAAAATATATTTCAGTTTTTAGTTATGTTAGCTCACACATACACTATAACTATAGGACCTAGTGTGAGCTTAGGTGCCTATAGATTGGCAGAGTATTTTAAACATAAGGATATTCATCGGTATACCTGGATTCAGCCAACAAGAAATCTTAGATCAATCATTGATTATGCTATAGGTGGACAGCACTCGGAACTAAAGTGGTATGTTGTGCGAACACTTTGTGGTGTTACCTGTGGATCTGACCACCATCTGGTAAAAGCAAAAATATTATTCCCTGTAAGAAAAACAAATAAGGACGAAAGCATTAGAGAAAATGAAAATCTAGAATGCATCGAGGACAATCAAAAGTAAAACTTTAGAAGTCTAGAAATCGAAAGTAATCAAAGATTGTATCAGGACCGATTAGATGAAAAATTAATAAACACAGATCACTCATTTGAAGAGATATATACAAACATAGTAAAAAGCTTAAAGGAAGCAAGCAAAGAAGCTGTTGGATAATAGAAATAACAATAAGATGTGGTGGACGGAAGAAATACAGGAAACGGTCATGAACCAGAACAAAGGACAGAACACTATAAGGGACTGCTGTAGGAGAGGAGACCCGAATATCTGGCAGCCTCTCCGAGGAGAGACATTGAAGTACATAGAGAGGAAGTAATTATCGAAAAAGAAATGATAAGGAATAGTACTAAAAAGCTTGAATCCGGAAGAGCTAGCGGACCCGGGGGAATATATGCTGAAATGCTTAAATATGGATCAGAGAAACTACTCGAAAATCTCACATATATTATCAATCAATGCATAAACGGACATCCAGTACCTGATGATTGGAAAATTGCATTCATATCCTCAATACATAAAAAAGGAAACAAGCTGGATTGCAACAATTACAGAGGAATTTCAGTAACCAGTACTCTAAGTACATTGTACGGTAGGATTCTTAGAGATCTAATAGAGAATGATTTTCATGAACAAGAAGAAGAAGAGCAAAGTGGGTTTCGTGCAGGCAGATCTTGTAGTGATAATGTTTTTGTCTTAAACAAGTAATCGAGAAAAGGAGCGCCAGAAATATTGAGACTCATGTTACCTTTGTGGACCTACAAAAAGCATATGATACCGTTCCAGTAGAAAAATTATGGACAGTGTTAGAGCAGACTAATGTAAATGGATTCCGTTGAGTAAATGGATTCCATTGATAAATAAATTAATAATATTAATCATACATACATAAAAGCGATAAAAGAACTATACAAAGGGTCAAAATCTAAAATTAAAATTGGAAATCTACTTTCAAAAGGATTCCTGGTAACGAAAGTCTTAAGGCAGGGATGTTGTATCTCTCCAACTCTTTTTAAAATATATATCGCAGTAGCTCTAAAAAACTGGAAACGCAAAGTACACGGCATGGGAATACAACTTAACGACCGATTTACCATATACACACTACAGTTTGCTGACGACCAAGTAATTGTAGCTAATGATAAAGAAGACATGGAGTATATGATGAGAAAGTTAATGGAATAATACCAAAAGTGGGGGTTAACAGTGAACGTGGACAAGACACAGTACTTATGTATTGGAAACGAATCAAGTGAATTAGAACTAGAAAATGGACAAACAATATCTTCTTGTAATGAGTATGTATACTTGGGTGTCACATTTGATAAGATGGGAACAGACTGTAAAAAACTGGAAAACAGAACAGTAAAAGCAAAAAAGGTTATTGGTTGTCTTAACAGTATTTTATGGAGTAGAGAGATAAAGAAGAATGTAAAATTTAACATATATATATATATATGAAACAATGGTGAAAAGCACGCTGTTGTATGGACTTGACGCGTAACAGAAAAATACAAAGCAAAAATGGAAAGTGTCGAAATGGATGCAATAAGAAGATCAATGAGAATATCTAGAACAGATCATATAAGAAATGAGATCATAAAAGAAAGAATGGGAATCGAGGGAAGCATAACGGATGACATCACAAAAAGGCAACTGGTATGGTACGGCCATGTACAACGGATGAGCGACGAAAGATTACCAAAGCAGCAACCAATAGGGCGCAGAAAAAGAGGGCGTCCTAAACTGGAATGGCAACAGTCAATCCAAAAATCAATGAGTCAAAAAAACCTGACGGAAGATGACTGTCAGGGTCGAAGGAGGTGGAGAATAGGCGTCGGACAACGTAGAAAAACGTTCTAAATCGACATAGTAGTATTGGGCAACGTCTATTGCCGGCCGGTCCATTAACTGCCGGTCAACTGAACGTGAATGGGTACCTTTACTCAGTTGAACTGCAGATTCCCCACGCAAAATTTAGCCTTACAATAGGCTTAATTTACTATATATATATATATATATATATATATATATATATATATATATATATATATATATATATATATATATATACATATGTATCTATTTTATTTCTGTTTATTTCCCCCTAACAAGGACCTATTCTATTCGTTCAACAAATAATTATCTTTTTGCCCTAAAAGATAGCTAAATTACCCGTTAACTATTTAAATATGGCTACGTGATTAAAATAACTTTTTACTGTCCAATTAAAAAGAAGTACATTGGAACATGACTTTAACAATTGAAATAAATCGCTGTGCCATGAATTTAGAAAATTTCCCGAGATTTAGTTTTTTCGTGGGTAAGAGATGGTGAACTTGAATTCACGGGAGCGTTCTTTCGAGAATATGTCGTTGTTTGATAGAGGCTTATGTACTATGTTTTCCAAATTCAATGTTTCTGCGGGGTTTTAGGGGATTCTAGGGGAGAAAAACAATCATTTTGGTGTAAATTGCTTTCTCCTATATTGTCAAATTGAATTTTATCAGTCACCTTTAGTTTTTGAAATTATAGGACATACTCGTAAAATTTTTATTTCTTTATGGAATCGCTCCTTTGTATTTCCTTGTATTTGTTTTCATTTTATAATTTAATTTGTTCAGTCATCCGTAATTTTAAAGAAAAATTTTAGATGGTTTCAAAAATTCAATACAAGGAGGGTTTTCCATGAGAAAAACACTAATTTTATCTGATACATCCATAAGCGATTGACAAAATTTAATTTGACAGTTTGATTATTTCAAGAAAAACTGCAAAAAAACAATTTACACGAAAATGAATACTTATAGATAAAAATGTTATAGACCCCTCTCAAAATGCAGTTTTTAAACATCCCTTGGGTCTTTAAAACGATCTGCTTAATCAAGATGTGATTTTCACCTTTTATAATCTCTTGAAAATCAAGACTCGCAAGTGGGCGTCAGTTTTTTTTTCCTAGAAATACCTAAAACCCTCAAAATCATCTAATTTGGGACACCCTGTATGACACTTTTAAGGATAGGGCTAAAGCTGAGTGCTGTTTAATTTTTTAAATATATACAGGGTGTTAATAAAGTATGTCGCCAAACTTTAGGGGATTTAAAAAAAAACATAGGTTCACAATGCTTAGTTTTCAAGATACAAGTTGTTAAAATTTTAATTTTAAATTTGTTTTTTCCATTTCCATTCAAGGCATACATCATCAGGCATGCCAACTATTAGAAAAAAAAACTACACAGTGATATTTTGTCCGGGGTCATGTCCCTTTTTTCCCCCAGAACTTTCACTGACAGATTCAAAAATATAAAGTGACTTTCTTGTTATATTCAGAGACTTTTTGATCCCTTACAATTTTTTGTATCTCTAACCGTTTTTGAGAAAAAGGACAACAAAAGGAATTTGTATCTTCGACTGTAATTCAGAAATTACATAAAGTTCGCATAAAATTAAAATAATGTAATCTAGTGACTATTTTAAATTTTAGCAGGGTACAAATTTTCATTTCTTGTCTTTTTCCTTGAAAACGGTTAAAAATTCAAACAATTACAACAAATCAAAAAATTTCTGAATAAAACAAAAAATCCATTTTATATTTTTGAATCTACCATTGGCTTACTGCAAAAAAGTTCTGGGGAAAAAAGGGGGCATAACTTCTAAAAAAATATCGCCCTAAAGTTTTTTTCTGATATTTGGCATGCCTAATGATGTATGCCTTGTATCTTAATTTACGTTCCAAATTTAGGCCAAACATCTTAAAAACTGCACGAGCTATAAAGAAAAAACCAACAAAAAATTGAAATTTTGACACCTTGTATTTAAGGAAGAACCATTTTTATTTAAAGGTTTATTTTAAATCAGTCAATAAATCATCCTCTAAAGATTGGCGACATACTTTATTAATCCCTTGTATCCCTAACTACTAAAAAATTATTATATTTTGTATTTAGATAATAAAAAGAAAAAGTTTTGAAAACCGCGAACAAAACATCGTCCTGTAGATAAATTGTGCAGTAACACAATGCTGTTTAGTTTCTAAAAAATATGTTATATAAAATTTACTAGTACAGACAAAACATTTTGTTTTAAGTTTTCCGGTCTAATTTATCCTTGTCCCCAATGTTTTTCTAAAACATCTTTCCTAAGTGTCAACACCATTTTTTGGGGTGTTCAAAAAAGTCTTAACTCATATTGAATTACTTAAGAAGCAATATCAGGATTTAAAAATAAATCTTTAAACAGTTCTTTGACTCCTATTTTTATATCGCCAAGTAAGAATCATAACAGAATGCAAATGATATGAATCTATCTACAGTAGACTCGCGCTAGTGTGAACACGTTCATACCATGGACACTGTTCACACTACGGAAGGTCTATTCTAAAACCGATATATATATATATATATATATATATATATATATATATATATATATATATATATTATTGGTAAGATATCATAAATCCATGCCTATCAACTTTTAAATGTAACTATTCTTATAATTTAGAGCAAATCTATAAGTTTCTGCTGAAAATGACAATTATAATTATGAATTTTTATGAAACTTCAAAATTTACATATCATTAGGTAAAATACGATGTTATTTTAGTCCGAACTTATCTAGCTGATCAATGAGTGGCTACTACTCGGTCTCAATATTTCTTAGGCTCTAACACCTATGTTGTTTGTTTCTGACTATAATTTAACCACTTCAAGTGATTCCAAAACATACTTTACTGCACCTTTTTCAGGTGTCTTCATTTCGTTATCAGATGTGCCTTCCAGACTTACCATTGGGAGCAAGAATTAAAAACTTCTTGGTTTTCACCATTTTACAAAGCAAAACATGAAATGGTACTAATATTTACCACAAAAAACGAATTAAAACTAAGTAATTCTCGGTAATTCCACTAAATCTTACCATTTGATTAACACCTCTTTTCCGTTTGCATACGATCAAGACTCGTTACTCTGTATACTACTATAATATATTGATCCTCACTGTTCACACTACTGGGAGGTTCACACAAGCGTGTGTTCACACCAGCGCGAGTCTACTGTATTCCATTTAAATTATATAATATAATTTAAATATATTAAATTAAATTAAAGGAATCGATGTTGGCAAGAATTTTAAGTGATAACACACTGTGTGCTTTGTACACATCGAACTTTCAAGCCAGTTCATTTCGCACCCAATTTTTTCGGATTAAAAAAAATGCAGGAAGGGATCTGCTGTCGCAGTTAATTGTTAAGAATTGAGTATACTTTATAACATTGCCATATAAGGGTTCCTTTCAAAAAAATTTTGTTAAGTTATATCACAATAAAAACATTTCATGTAAAAAAATAACAGGTACGCGAAAATGGTATTCCGTAAAAATAATTGAGATAAAAGTAAAGCCAAGTTTTCTAATACAAATTTCAAAATGATAGGTTCTTACTAGTTTGGGAATGTTTCTTTAAACTTTTAAACAGCCGTACTTCTTTATGTACAATTTAGCACTGTGCCTAAGAGTCATTTTCAACCGCAATAGCCAAGTTTAGAAAAACATTTCCAAACCATTAAGAACCTTTCATTTTGAAATATGTATTAGAAAACTTGGCTTTACTTTTATCTCAATTCTGTTTAAAGAATACCATTTCAGCGTACTTGGCTTTTTTTTAAATGAAATGTTTTTGTTATGATTTCACTCCTTTTTTAAAGGACTTGGATAATATTTAAGTTTTAAAGTAGCAAAATATGCGGAATATTGTTCAAAACTTTGCAATGCCTTATTAAAATTATTAAAGTTTTTTAATTTTTTTCTACGGTATTATCATAGTTTCTTTCAGCTTCGCTCTCTAGCGTTTCTGGAAGTGGACAATGTTACTTTTCCATAACTACATTTTTGGGGGAGGGCACTAAATGAACATTTTGGTGTTTTTATATTTTTTTCTATAGTTTTATCATAGTTCCTATCGGTCTTCCAAAGCTCAGCTCTCTAGCGGTGGGCAATGTCACTTTTACATAACTTTACATTTATAAGAGAGAAGCAAATTAAAATTTTGGAGTTTTTCCTATAGTTTATCATACATTCTAGCAGTCTAGCGCTTCTGGGAGTAGGCAATGTTACTTTTACATAACTTTAAATGTATAGGGGAGGGGAGTAAATTAGAATTTTGTGTTTTATCGGTTCGATCCGGTTCGGTTCATTATTTTTAACCCGATTTTTGTGAGCTCTGAAGATTGCCATTATCTGCAAACAAAATGCGTGATAGTTTACGTGTAATTTTTTTTTAAATGTTAATTTTTGTGAAAAAATTTAAAATATGTCATTTTTGTAAAAAACCGATTTATACATTGATTTTTTTACCACAACTAAAATGTTAAGCTTCATTTCAAGAAGGGAGGGGGCCCGGGCCCCTCTGCCCCCTCCCCATGGATCCTCCACTGGATGCAATTTATAATGATCGAAGTTATTAGTCTTCTTTTTTACGTGTTTCTCTTTGTAAGATTTAAAGCATATTGTAAGTTTTCCAGGACATCTCTTGCAATAAGTTTTGACTCTTCTCACTTTTCCTCTAGCCTCCTGCCTACGCCGATTCTTGCTGCATAGTTCTAAAAAAATGATTTCCTGTAATCTGCACCATTAACCCTCAGATGCAACGTAACAAGGCTTTGCTAATCCATTCTCCATATGTTGTTTTGTATGTAAGTCAGCAAGTAAGCAAATCGAATTGGGAAATATGATATGGCCGAATGACCTGGAAACACTCGGCCCAGGAAAAAAATATCTGTCAATATGTCAAACTATCTGTGGGAAGGTCAACTGTACAAATTTTCAAAATTATGTGAGAAAAGCGCTAAAAAACACAAAAAACTAAATATGTAATTAATTTAAAATTGTAAAATAATTAATCCTAAACTAATTTACAAATTCATGTCGAAAATTTGACGATGCAATGATAGAAGTTGTTTTTTTCAACCAAAACAAGTCAAAGAAAATCCCTATAGAACGTTTTTTTAAAACATTATTTAAAAAAAAACCAAACTTTTTTTTTAATTTTCCGTATCTAAATCGAATAAAAATAGTCCAAGGAATCATTTTCATACAAAAATATCGTTATATAGTGCGTTTTGACGAGCGAGGTAAAACGTAGTAGAACCGAACAATTTTTGTTCAGTAGTTTGTGTTATAATCAAAAACTTTGTAAGAGCTTCCGTTTCTGAAATATTTACAAAAAAAATATTTTCAACCCTGGATTTTCCTTGGCGTGTGCTAATGGGCTAAGATGGTATGAGATCCGTTTATCTTGGTTACTAAGTTGGCAAGTGCCCACTTTTTTTGTGCCCGCTAGCCGCAACTTTAGGTAGGTTATCTTCTATGCATATACTTATTTGGTTATAGGAGCTTTCCTAGTTTTTTCCAACTCCGATATCTGCAAATAGAGAAACGTATTTTGAATGGTTTCGTCGTTTTTTTAATATTTATGAGTTTTACTGCAATAGTATGACGATCAAAACAAAGGTAATTTTATCCAGCATGAGCATATTAAATATATTTCCTCCTTTGCTATACAGGATGTTCCAAGTTAAATGTCAACCATTGCTAACGTTTTTCATTATAAAAGATGGAAAAAAGTTTAACTTGGCAAACTAGTAAAATTTGTGATGCTCTTTAAGATACTTAAATTTAAAAAATAGAACATCGCTTTTTATAGTTTTCGAGCTTTTTCAAAAGACATAAAATAAATTAATTGAACACCCTGTATTTTATAATTTCTCTTTTTATTCTAAACAAAAATTGTCATAAGATTTTTTTCCTTAAGTTAAAAAAAAACGAAGATATTTTAAATTCAAAATTACTTATTGAAATTTTAAAAAAATTATAAAATATGTTCAAATAAAATGTGTTTCATGTTTTTTGAGAAAACTCGAATTCGCGATTTTCGGTTTTTTTTTATTTAATAATGCTCTTCGAGAGCGTCAAAAATTCTGCTAGTTTGCTAATTTAAACTTTTTTTGATACTTATGGGGGCAATTCTTTACATTTCAAAAAATCTGCCGAAATTTGAAAAAATGTGACATAATGGGGTCAATTCTTCAAAATTTGAAATAATTTGAAATAATCTGACGAAATTTGAAACAACAGAATTTAGGTGTAAATCTTGACAACACTGCAATTTCAGCTTTGTGTAAAACGTCTTACACCACACGGTAATGGGCCAACTTAGGAAATTACGAAAACCCCAAAAATTTAAAATATGTGGGAAATTTTAATCTAAAACCTACCTTGAAATTCGGCTACTGATAATCCACAAGTTCTTGATAAATTGTATTTTTCCGAGCACCTCATCATACAACGGTTTTTCTATCTGGCAAATTTGACAACTGTCAGTCAAAGATCACCAAGGGGACTGTCAGTTACGAAATACTATGTTGCCAATTCATTGTTTCCAAGTGAAACCAATAAAGGTACCGTTCACAAGTTGGATTCACTTTTTAAATATGTTGTTAAAATATTTTTACGAAAAACTCTTACAACGTAACGTGCAAGGTGGTACCTAAGGGGGGATCAATCTCCCCCCGATATTTTTAGGAATAAAAAGTAATCAAACATTTAGTAGTGATAAAAATAGTGGAGATATGGATAATTCACATTTTTTACGGCGGAATTGATTCTGATTTTTGAGATTTTTGCTTATAATAGCTGAAAACATGCTCAAACTAAAGTTTGGTTAAGTATTTTGTTTTCTAAAAAATTTAAATCTTAAAGGTATTTTTTTATACCTAAATGCATGAAGAGTGGAAAAAAATTTAGTTTTCTAAATCTCATAATTTTATTCATAAACATTTGTGTGTTTTAAATAATATTACTTGACTTGACTGCAAAATCAATCCAAGATTTGAGCAGCTGCTAAAAAATTGTTTTTCTTTGTCGTGTTTTTGAACTTCATTTTAAAATAAATTTGAATGAAAAAGGATGCTTGGCTGACTTATTTTTTAGCCACTCATAGGTAGGAAGGCTATTGGGGACCGTCAAAAAAAACCTTTTTATTTTTGCTCAAAATAAGTTTGGGCCAAAAAAATCAAAATGGCTGTCTGTCTTTATTCATAGTTCTTTTAAAAATAAAACCAAATAATTTAAATAATTAGGCACTTTGTCTGCAAGTTTAATGAAAAGTTTTACTTGGTTTTGTTTTTATAAGTTAAAAAAAAAACAAATTCAATTTTTTTTACCCTTATTATATTTGTTATAATCAAAACCTTAAAAACTATTTTATTTTTTTTATTACTTTTTCAAATTAGGTAGCTATTCAATGAACCTACAGAGTAAATAATTTTGCACTGGAATTTATTCTTTAGCTTTTTAACTATTTCTTCAATTTCAATATATTTTAATTATAGTATCTAAGGTTTTAAACCCGTTATATTTTGTTTGTGTATTTTATTCCGGGATTAACATTAATATTGATAAAGGTACACAATTGACAGGGTGCAAAATTTTTTGCCGACTTTTTTGGACGATAGCTTTTCTAAAAGGTTCGATGTCATCACATTTCGTGCATTTCCTAATACAAAAAGCAAATTTTGCATTTTTTTTTATTAAACCAAACCTCACCTTTGTCGATTGATGGCAAACTTATCCTAACGTGTTAATTCAACTCTGGTTAATTGATCGAAAACGTGACCTAACCGGTCCATTGGACACTTTTTTTTTGGTGGAAAAGGGGCGTGTATGGACAGGTAATGATAAGTTTGCGATCAATTGAAGGGGCGACGGACGAAACATCGAAACACAAAATGTCGAAAGTACAAAATGTCGAAGAAACAAAAATACTAATAGTTGAAAAATTTAAAAGACAGAAAATAAAACCTAACCAGATCGGGTTAGATTGGTATACGAAATAAAAAAAAGCAAATCTAATCCGGTTGGGTAATTATAATTTCAAAAAAACTAACTTGGCCAGATCAGGTTAGTTTGTTTTGTATAATAACCTAACCAGGTCAGGTTTAAAATCTAACCTGACCTGGTTAGGTGAAAATTATACAAAAAAACTAACCGTTTCTAGTTACTTAATTACACTGAATCTAACCTGCCCAGATCGTAATATGTTATTAGGTTTTATTTCGCATTTCGATATATTTTTTTTGACATTTTGTAATTTCGATATTTTGTAATTTCGACATTTTGTAATTCTTCTTCATTCGCACACACAGTTTCCAATAGAATCTACATTTATTTTTATTTTATTATTTATTTTTATCCTTATAAACCCAACAGTAACGTCTTTTAGACGAAAATTGTTCGTAGCACCCCTGTAATCTTCCGCCGGCGGCGACTGTAGCAAGTATTTCTGATTACCCTATCCAAAACCTCATGGGCCGTCACTGAATAACAGCAGTTTCTATATGGGAGGACCCCCCAGAATAAAAAACTATATACGTGCCTAGCTTTGATAAGAAAAGTAAAAAAATAATCACCACTTCAATAATTTGACCAGTATCCCACTTAGTCAGATTTTTCTGGCAGATTTTAAAGAAATAATTTGACATTCCCTTAAAAATCCGTTAAAATATAACGGTGGCAACAGCGTAGAGCTAATTTTGTAGCGACCCTTCCACGACATGCAGTTAGTCCCTCTTTGTTAATTTTACCGTGAAAAACAAAGAAAGAAAGTAAACTTAGCTGACCTCATAAAGAAAACGAATAGGACTCATAAATTTGAAAGAAATGTGACGAAATGTGACGAAATGTGACATTTCAGTTTGTGTGGTTAATGGTTATCTGCTTTGATTTTATTTACAATTTTTAAATTAAAATTTTTTAATAAATTAGACGTTTTTAATTAAAAAAATATATTATATCGTGAAGCTACATCTATCAAAAAGTGGGAAATGGCCTTTTAGGTAAGTTTTTAGGTTTAAAATTGCCTTTTAAACGAGAAATCTTAAGCGCCAGATTATGTCACATTTTTTCAAATTTCGTCAAATTTTTTGAAGTGTAAAGAATTGACCCCAATGGGGGCAATTCTTTACATTTCAAAAAATCTGGCGAAATTTGAAAAAATGTGACATAATCTGGCGCTTAAGATTTCTCGTTTAAAAGGCAATTTTTAAACTTAAAAACTTACCTAAAAGGCCATTTCCCACTTTTTGATAGATGTAGCTTCACGATATAATATTTGTTTTTATTAAAAACCCGTAATTTGTTGAAAATTTTAATTTAAAAATTGTAAATAAATTCAAAGCAGAAAGCCATTAACCGCACAAACTGAAAAGTCAGATTTCGTCACATTTCGTCACATTTCTTTCAAATTTATGAATCCTATTCGTTTTCTTTATGAGGTCAGCTAAGTTTACTTTCTTTCTTTGTTTTTCACGGTAAAATTAACAAAGAGGGACTAATTGCATGTCGTGGAAGGGTCGCTACAAAATTAGCTCTACGCTGTTGCCACCGTTATATTTGAACGGATTTTTAAGGGAATGTCAAATTATTTCTTTAAAATCTGCCAGAAAAATCTGACTAAGTGTAATCCTGGTCAAATTATTGAAGTGGTGATTATTTTTTTACTTTTGTTATCAAAGCTAGGCACGTATATAGTTTTTTTATTCTAAGGGGTCCTCCCATATAGAGACTGCTGTTCTTTAGCGACGGCCCATGACACAGCCTTCGTAAACCATAGAGAAAATAATAAATTGTCTCTGTCGTAAACTAACACGAAGGCTGCGCCCATGAGGTTTTGGATAGGGTAATTAGAAATACTAGGGTCACTGCATCCTGGAAGCCTAGCGTTTCCCATTTTATCACGATGTTTATACGCTATTTTTTGCACTGTTTAATTTATTTTCCAAGTTTTTTTCCCATTTTTTTGGGTGTTTTTGGTATTGTGTTTTTTTTAGTACCTTTTTATTCCGAATTTTACATTTTATCAAAAGACAAAAAATGCCCAAATACAGTTCGAGTTTTCGTAAGGTTCGGCTTAATTATTTATAATTTTATAGGACATTTCATATAAATATCTTAATATTATTGTTCGAAAGCATAAACTTCGAAAATCATTTTCTTCAAACCAAAAATTGTTCTAAAACATATTCTTAGAACAAAAGATTGTTCGAAAACGTTTTCTTCAAACAGAAATTTTTCGAAATCATTTTCTTCGAACAGAAATGTGTTCGAAAACATTTTCGTTGAACGGAAATTTGTTCGAAAATATTTTTTTTAAATAAAAATTTGTTCAAAAACATTTTTTTGAAAACAAATTTTTCGAAAAAAAAATATTTGACATGGCTTGCCAAACTTAACACAACTCATATAGTTCGACTAATGGGGTTTTTTTCTAACAATTTTTGGAAACAAAAACTTCCCTCGTCGAAAAATGATTTCCCTAAATTAGCTTTCCGGTCCTCATTTTGGAAGGTTGAAATCGGTGTTACTCTAACCTTTCTTAATTGAGCACATCAGGAGGTATCTGGACCGGTTCGGATACGTTTGCGATCAATTGACAAAGTTTAGGAAAATACCAATTTCGACCTTCCAAAAGGAGGAAAGTAGACAAATTTTCAGAATGTTTACGATCCCGGGAAAGAAGTCAGGGTTTTTTTGAACAAATAAGTTAAAAAGACCTTGCCGTAGTTAAACTATATGAATTGTGTTAGGTTTGGAAATATAGGTCTAGAGCGTCTTTTATCGAAAAACTTGCTTTCGAAGAAAATGATTTCTATTCGAAGAAAATGTTTTTGAACAACTATTACTTACGAACAAATTTCCGTTCGAAAACAAATTTCCGTTCAAAGAAATGGTGTTCGAATAAATTTCCGTTTGAAAAAAATGTTTTTGAACAAGTTTCCTTTTGAAAAAAATGTTTTTGAACAAATTTCCGAAGGAAGAAAATTTTTTCGAACAATTTTCCGTTCGAAAAAATGGTTTTCGAACAAATTTCCGTTAAAAAAAATGTTTTCGAACAATTTTCCATTAGAAGAAATTGTTTTCATAAAAATTTCTGTTCGAAGAAAATGTTTTCGAACAAAGTTCTGCGACCCGTCGTGTTTCTACCTTGAGTTTTTATTGGATGTTGATTTTTAAAAACTTTTCTATGAATGTGTGTGGTGTGTGTCTCTTAATTCTACTTTGTTTTGCAATCATTACAGTGTAGCTACTTTCGATCTTTGTTTGGACCTTTTGTTTTTCAATCTTTTGTATTTTCGACTTTTTGTACTTTCGAACGTTTGTATTTTCGACTTTTTGTATTTTCGACCTTTTCTTCGCCGCCCGCTTTTTTTTTAACACTAATAAAAATAATAGTAGGTATATTATAAACCTAGGGCGTGCAGTGTTTACTTTTAATCCCACGGCGGGAATTTTCATGCCCGACCGGAAGAAGGGCTATAATTTTCTAAATGACTAAAAGGGACTTGCCAAGGTTTATTTTTATATACTAAATTTCGATCTGCCAGAAAGAGGACAGAAGAGCTAAGTTTTCGAACAAAACCAGTGTCGTAGCGTGGGGGGGGGGTTCGTCGCCCTCCCGCCCCGAGGGTACTGGCGCCCCATGGGTGCCCGAAGCGCCCTCAGCTTGATTAAGTAGCAGGGCCGGCAACCGCAAATTGAGAGGGCGGCAAAGGAAACTAAAGACCTTTTCTTTTTTTTTTTTTGGTCGCACGTTTTGTGATGGGCGCCCGTTTAAGCTGTCGCCCCCCCCCCGCCCTTTCAGGCACGCTACGCCGCTGAACAAATCGCCATTTGAATAAAATGCGATTTGAAAAAGATTTCTTTAAACAAAATGCCATTCGAGAAAGATATAATTTTCCACACTTTGCATGCATTTAAGTATAAAAAAATACGTTTAAGATTTAGATTTTTTAAAAATAGACTAACCAAACTTTGGTTTGAGTATGTTATAAGTAAAAATCTAAAAAATCAGAATCAATTCTACCATAAAAAATGCGAATAATTTATATATAATTTATTTATTTTTTATTCCTAAAAATCTCGGGGGGAGATTGATCCCCCCTTAGGTACGACCTTGCACGTCACGTTGTAACAGTTTTTCGTAATCATATTTTACCAACATAATTAAAAATTAAAAAACAAACTCTGCTACTTTCTCTTGGGAACAATCAATTGGCAACAGCGGCAGCAAGTGGCCTTCGAATCTGTAACTGACAATTCACAAATGTGCCGGTCCCAGATGCTTTAAAATCGCGGTTAAAGGATGCCCTACACGAGTGTAGACGTATCATTTCTAAGTTGAAGAACCTACAGAGTGGGTGAATAATATTGTCATTGTTGAAAAGCGGTCTAGGACAACTGGGCGCCGGGCCAACTCGACGACGCCAACTGGGCGCCGAGCCAACTCGGCGGCGCCAACTGGGCGCCGGGCCAACTCAGCGCTGGATTAAAAAAACTTTTTTCTATGTGCAGATGAAAAACAAAATAGATATGTTATTTATACAAAAATATCTTTAAAAAATCCTTTACGCAATTTTCTTGAAATTTGGTTTTGTTAAGTAAAGTTAAATCCATTAAGTCGAGCGCTGAAATTTGGTAGGTGTAGTGTTTGGTAACCTGGAAACCCAGCAAACATGGATTACAAAAAAGTACTTTTTAAGTACTGGCTTTCGCTGAACGCCATAACGGCAAAGTACTAATTAGGAAGTACTTAATTTGTATTGATTTGGAACAACGGCCCGCATCAGGCCAGCAAGTATATATTTTAATACAAAAAACACTGTACTTTTAAAGCAATGCATTTTTTTAAACTTTTTTTCTACACAAAAGCATGTACTTTTAAAGTAATGTATTTTCTTCATATTTTTAGAACAAAAAAAAACGGAATTATTTTAACTCTTTTTTAAAAAAAACCTGTAGTTTTAAAGCAATGTAATTTATTAATTTTTGTAGTACAAAAAAACTACTTTTGTTGTAAATATTGTAAGGACGTTATGTGTCACTCACGTCTCATATTTACGGAAAGAATTATTTGATCATTGTATAATGATCTTTAATATTCCTTTTCATATCAGATGAGGATATTTCCAATGATTATGGAACATTTCACACCAATTTAAAAATAAATAAAATTATTAACATTCTTAAGCTTGACATTCTTCAGTGTACCTGTAAAATGTTGACTAGTGTTTGCCATCTAGCGGCCAGGCCAGCAAACACGTTTTTTTGTAAATGCTTTATTTTCACAGTAAAATATTGAATTTTTTGTACTAAAATAAAGTGCTTTAAAAGCAACCATTTAAAAATACTTTTGAAATGTTTTTTCACTGTTATATTAATTTTGCAGCCTGTAAAATATTTAGTTTTTTTGTACTAAAATAAAGTGCTCTAAAAACAACTGTTAAAATATACTTTTAAAATGCTTTTTTGCCATTAACCCTGACTGCGCTTGGTATTTTTCATAAATAAAGTATTACTTTTCGTTGTACTAAAAATAAAGTACTAAAATGTTGCATTTTTTGCACTTTTAAATAATATACAAATTACACAATACAAAAATAATAAAAATAATGCACATCGTTGCCGATGCCAGCAGTTAAAGTACAATATTAGTACAGTACCAGCAGGTCGATGTATGCTGGGAACACTTTAATTTAAGTTTTTTATTACAACAATGGCGGATTTCTTTATTTTTAAACCGATTTGTCTCAAACTTAATTATAATGAAAATAATGTGCGATAATAACTTACCGAATAATGATTCTTATACAACACGATCGATACGCGTTGTTAGCAAACTCTTAAGATTTCAGGAATAATTAGTTAATCTTAAGTTTGTTTTTATATTATATTATTATAATGTTAACAAAGGAGGTGTACATAAGGTATGTAGTGTATATAATCCAAAAGCAAATATCTATATATCTATAACATAGAATTCATTGCACTCATTCAGCGTACAAGGCCACGTCGCGTGGTGGCGCAAATTCCTTCGGTCAATTTTTATTCGCTTAGTTAAGACGGTTGCCGCTGGGTGGCGCTAGCAGAGACGGAACAGATAGAAATTACCAAGGCGTCTAAAATTTTTACAGGCATGATAAATTTTCTTATAAATAAAACTGTTTAGGAATTTTGTTTTTAAAACTTTCATTAAAACGCCTTTTAGGAAAAAAATATAGCATTTATTAAAAGCATACAATTTTCTTTCCAATGAAAGGGTTTAATTTACAAGAAATGGTACAGTGGCATGTATAAATGGAGATTATTTACAAAAATCGTAAAAAATAATTATAAGTTTCGATATAACTAATTATTTTTATCTATATACAGAATATACACTGGAGCAGCGGCGGCTCGTGCCGCAGGCGAGGTGAAGCGCCACATTATAAACACCCGTACAAACGTTATTCTCTTTAAAACTCTTTGCGTCCTAGAAATATTGGAGCATGGTACGTCAGTTGAAAGTAGAGATGGGTAGTTCGCGAACGAACTAGAAAAATGAACTAGTTCATTCAACAAGGAAAACGAACTAGTTCACTTTTCTAAAATGAACTAGTTCAAAGTGAACTATAAAGAAGCAACACACAATACTCTTAACCCAATTATTTCTGTACACTAGGAATGCGGCATCTGTTTTCCTATTCATGAAATGCTGAACGAGCACAGAACACTGAACGAGTGAACGATACCGCGGTGCTTTCTACGATGAACGAACGAACTGTTAGAAATGAACTATTGAGTTGAACTAATAAGTAAAAACCGGCGTTCGTTCAGTCGGCTAGTCGAATCACCTGTTTCGTTACATTGAGTGGCACGCTTAAGCTACGATGAACTAGGTATTTCAAATTTTGATTTGATTACGGAAAATTAAGGAACTGCTAGCCTAATACAAAATAATAAAATTTTGACGAATGTCCAATTATTTATTATATATTTATACCTACTGTAAAATATTTTAGTAAAAAAAAAGCATTATAATAAAAATAATTTTAAACTGTTTTTGATTCTGCAAATATTTTAACTAAAAATTAAACAATTAAATAAAACAAGTCAGAAATACGATAAACAGGTTTTTTTTTAACAGAATGAATATAAAATATAAATATATAACACGCTTAATCCATATAGCCATTCCGTTAATAGTTCAAACGAACTAGTTCAGTGAACTAGTTCATTTTGGGTGAACTAGTTCACATGAACTAGTTCATTAAAATGAACTGCTAAGCACATCTCTAGTTGAAAGAGAAAAACGTCAATATCAATAAAACTTTTTGCCTATAAATATGTTTCTGATCTCTTTCAACTGAGGACGAGGAATACGTTTTCTGCAGAGATAATACCTTGTATACTGATGTTTGTAATGTACCGCTTCACCTCGCCTGCGGCACGAGCCGCAGCTGCACTGGTGGTCGCAGTGGAAGGGCTGCAAGACCCACTCACATATGAATCATCAATTATCTTTACATAATTAATCTGTACATTATTTAAAAGAAAATTTTATTTTCGAAAAGAGTACCAGAGTACTTAATTTTTAAGAAAATTAGTAGCAATTTTACGTTTTGAGAAAAACGGGTTTAGTTTTATACTTTTTTATTTTCTTATAATTTTTAAATAAAAGTGAAGGTTTTAATTTTTTGCTTTTTATTTCAAATATATATATAACCTGCGACGGCAGAATATGTTTTTTGAAAATGAAGTACTCTAGGCAAAAATAATTTCTGCCACTATTTAGAAAATAAAATTTTCTTCTTAGGAACGGCAGTATGTATTATAAATAATACTGATTTTTGGCGATTTTTACAAATTGCCTCCAGTTATGTTCGTCGTTATACCTAGAGGGGCGGAAGACCACCCAAGAAAAAGTGGCCAAAGCATAAAGCTCATTACGAAAACATATAGAAGATAACGCTTTCTTTGCAAAAATGTAACTTTCATAAAAATCGGGTTTTCTTTTCTTAAGAAGACCACGCGGCAGATCATCGACCTATTTTTATGAAAGAAAATGTAATTTTCTATAAGCTTTATTCGTTATAAGTTTATTACTTTGACCACTTTTGTCCCCCTCTCCACCCTAGATGTAGGTTGTAGTTGACAATGTGGCAAACAAGTAAAACTACATTCCAATAGCAACAAAAATCTATCTATCTGTCGGGAAATCCCATATAGGGGGAAGGTATAACCTATGACGACCTTCGGTCTAATCATTTCAAATAAAATTTTATTGTCTATAACGTAGTATAATTAAAATTTATACACCGTTAGAAATAATTATAAATGATACATTGCTAAAAAAGAAATCTGGTCTTCCTAATAAAGTGTAATATCAGTGTTTTCTAGCAGCACTTAGTTTTTATGACAATTGCAAAATTTCAAAATTAGAAAGATTTTTTTGCAACGCTAATGAAATGTTATCCGTAATATTGACCAAATTATGTTACTTTATCTGAAAATAAATTTTATCACCTAAATAAAGCGTACATTTTTTTTGAAAGAGCATTTTTGTTGAAAATTGAATGAAAGTGTAAAAAATCAATAGATTTGGCTCGCTAGGAGTGAAATTGTCTCTATTTAATTATCAATTGTTGGAACGCAAAGTTAATTTTCCTAATAAATTATTAAATACATTTCAGAAAATTGTAAAAAACAAAAAATATTTGTAGTAATTTTTAAAAAAGTTCTTAGTTTACGGACGCCAATGAAGTATTACCCACAATCTGCACTGAGAGATATATGATTTAAATCAATATTTTGTTGTAAATTATATACTATAGTTTTAGATGTACCGTAAGAAGGCTTAGCTAATCCATCATTGTTGTTTTATGTGAGCAACAAGAACTTAATCGCGATTAAGTTACTAATCCAAGAAATGTGCTTACGGTGCATCTAGGGTTTAGTGTCCAACAAAATTAGTTAAATTTAAAAATGTTAGTTGCTTTGTTTTGAATAAAATGTGCAAACAATCGTTTTGAAGATGTTTAAGGATTCGTATCTTTGTAACAGTATAGTACCCAGGTAGCTTCAATATATCTTGTTTGTTGAGTCTCGAAGGGCCGGTTTCTCAATAGAGGGTTAGCCCTGACCCGTGGGTTAAAAAAAGAGATGGCTGACATATTTACCACATGCCAAAAAAAGACAGCTATTAAAGATAACCCACGGGTCAGAGGTAATCCTCTATTGAGAAACCGGCCCCTAATGTTCTCTGCATATTTCGTCAAAAATAAGTTTTTTCTTGTCTTGGATTTACATTTTAAAAATCTATATTTAAAAAAATTTTTTATTGTTATTATTATATCACTCAAATCAAACCTATTGTCGTTGGTGGCCTTGTTTCGCAGGTGGACCGATTATTAATTATAATCATATATAATAATAGGGGGAATAGTGTTAATTTTAATAGATTATTATTTTTCAAGCAAATTAATAAGATTCACGCATGTCGCCGTAAGTTGTATTGTGTTAAATCAGATTAAAATTATGCCAATGCCTTATTTAAATTCTACATTGCATTCTATCGTATTTATCCTTAGAAAATTGATGCAATGTTGTCAAGATTTAAGGCTAAATTCTGGCATGTCAAATTGTGTCAGATTTTTTCAAATTGTGAAGAATCGCCCCCAATCTGGCGCTTAAGATTTCTCGTTTAAAAGGCAATTTTTAAACTTAAAAACTTACCTAAAAGGCGATTTCCCACTTTTTGATAGATGTAGCTTCACGATATAATATTTGTTTTTAATTAAAAACCCGTAATTTGTTGAAAATTTTTAATTTAAAAATTGTAAATAAATTCAAACAGAAGACCATTAACCACACAAACTGAAATGTCAGATTTCGTCACATTTCGTCACATTTCTTTCAAATTTATGAGTCCTATTCGTTTTCTTTATGAGGTCAGCTAAGTTTACTTTCTTTCTTTGTTTTTCACGGTAAAATTAACAAAGATGGACTAACTGCATGTCGTGGAAGGGTCGCTACAAAATTAGCTCTACGCTGTTGCCACCGTTATATTTGAACGAATTTTTAAGGGAATGTCAAATTATTTCTTTAAAATCTGCCAGAAAAATCTGACTAAGTGAGGATCCTGGTCAAATTATTGAAGTGGTGATTATTTTTTTACTTTTTTTATCTTTTATTATGCACGTATATAGTTTTTTATTCTGGGGGGTCCTCCCATTTAGAAACTGCTGTTCTTCAGTGACGGCCCATGACACAGCCTTCGTAAACCAGAGAGAAAATAATAAATTGTCTCTGTCGTAAACTAACACGAAGGTGCGCCCATAAGATTTTGGATAGGGTAATTAGAAATACTAGGGTCACTGCATCCTGGAAGTCTAGCGTCTCCCAGGGGTAGCGACACGAGTGTCAAAACCGTACTCAAAATTCCATAGACGTTCGTGAAAAATACTCATTTTTATACAGTCTGAGAAAAGAAAAATGTTTTAATAAAACTTAAAAAGAACTCGTTTTTTTACAGCTTAAGAAATAAAAAATATATTCCTTGAGTTTTTGGATTATGAATATTTATTGTAGGTATTATTGTTAAAAATCATTTTCTTTTAAATATTATTTCTGTTTTTGTATAAAAATAATACGTAATAAATATACAAACAGGACAGAAATACTTTTCTATGTTAAAATTTTATTAATAGTATATAATATATCAAGGGATAAAATGAAACTTTTATCACCATGTTTATACGCTATTTTTCGCACTGTTTAATTTATTTTCCAAGGTTTTTTCCCATTTTTTTGGGAGTTTTCGGTATTATGGTTTTTTTTAGTACCTTTTTATTCCGAATTTTACATTTTATCAAAAGACAAAAAATGCCCAAATACAGTTCGAGTTTTCGTAAGGTTCAGCTTAATTATTTATAATTTTATAGTACATTTCATATAAATATCATAATATTATTGTTCGAAAGCATAAACTTCGAAAATCATTTTCTTCAAACCAAAAATTGTTCTAAAACATATTCTTCGAACAAAAGATTGTTCGAAAACGTTTTCTTCAAACAGAAATTTTTCGAAATCATTTTCTTCGAAAAGAAATGTGTTCGAAAACATTTTCTTTAAACGGAAATTTGTTCGAAAATATTTTTTTAAAATGAAAATTTGTTCAAAAACATTTTTTCGAAAACAAATTTTTCGAAAAAAATATATTTGACCTGGCTTGCCAAACTTTCAAACACTCTCACATAGTTCGACTAATGGGGTTTTTGTCTAACAATTTTTGGAAACAAAAACTTCCCTGACTTCTTTCCCGGGATCCTAGAGGGTGTGAAACCAAACCGAACCAACCGAGACCTATTGTCGAAAAATGATTTCCCTAAATTAGCTTTCCTGTCCTCATTTTGGAAGGTTGAAATCGGTGTTACTCTAACCTTTCTTAATTGAGCACATCAGGAGGTATCTGGACCGGTTCGGATACGTTTGCGATCAATTGACAAAGTTTAGGAAAATACCAATTTCGACCTTCCAAAAGGAGGAAAGTAGACAAATTTTCAGAATGTTTACGATCCCGGGAAAGAAGTCAGGTTTTTTTTGAAAAAATATGTTAAAAAGTCCTTGCCGTAGTCAAACTATATGAATTCTGTTAGGTTTGGAAATCCAGGTCTAGAGCGTCTTTTATCGAAAAACTTGCTTTCGAAGAAAATGATTTCTATTCGAAGAAAATGTTTTTGAACAACTATTACTTACGAACAAATTTCCGTTCAAAGAAATGGTGTTCGAATAAATTTCCGTTTAAAAAAGATATTTTCGAACAAATTTCCATTAGAAGAAATTGTTTTCATAAAAAATTCCGTTCGAAGAAAATGTTTTCGAACAAAGTTTTGCGACCCGTCGTGTTGCTACCGTGAGTTTTTATTGGATGTTGATTTTTTAAAAACTTTTCTATGAGTGTGTGTGTGTACCTGTGTGTCTCTTAATTCTACTTTGTTTTGCAATCATTACAGTGTAGCTACTTTCGATCTTTGTTTGAACCTTTTGTTTTTCAATCTTTTGTACTTTCGAACTTTTGTATTTTCGACTTTTTGTATTTTCGACCTTTTCTTCGCCGCCCGCTTTTTTTTGAACAATAATAAAAATAATAGTAGGTATATTATAAACCTGGGGCGTGCAGTGTTTACTTTTAATACCACGGCGGGAATTTTCATGCTCGACCGGAAGAAGGGCTATAATTTGCTAAGTGGCTAAAAGGGACTTTAATGCCAAGGTTTATTTTTATATACTAAAAATAATAATAATCATAAACTAAATAAATAGGTATTAAACCACTTACCGTACTGTAGTTTTAGCATGTCAAGTATATAAAAAAGCAGTGGGCAGTGATAGTTGTCATGGCATTACATTAAACAAAAGTCAGTCAGATGCTAACAAACTAAGCTCACTCATCGTCAAGCAAGGTAAAGCTTGCTTAACGATAAGTGACCTTATAACAAACAATGTGGAAAAAATATTATTTATTTCATAACCAACTAATTAAGTTTAGTCGAGAAAAAGTTCGAATTACATTTCTCGAAGATGGAAAATAAAGCATATTCTTACTTTGAGATGGGCATGGAAAAGATGCAATAAACAGAATTTCGAAAATTTCACAGTTTCCTGGTTTACAGCCTGGAGAAGTCTAGAAAGTTAAATGCTTCATTTATATGGAAGCAATATTCTATGCCTAAGGACACAATAACGATCAAAACGAACCAAGCCATCGGCAAAGTACAGTAAGCTTACGGCAAGCTGGAACAAAATAATCGGTATCGTGTATATATTCCTTTTTGTTTTTTGTATTATGATAAAATAAAATAATCCAAAAACCTATATTTTGCCTTTATGGTTTTAAAGAAATTACTTTCAATCACTGGGGACAAGAAATACTAGCTTAGCCCATGAAAAAACGGATTAAACGTACACCTTTATTCCGTAGAGAGCATAAATTTATTAAATGATACAAAACCCAACATAATAGTTTTCTATATTTTAGAATATATATAAAACATGCAAACTATATTTTTGGTTTCCTTCGCTGTGTGGGTCCTAACACAGGGTCCTAATAAATTTGAAATCATAAAAAACTAAGTTTTTTTAGGTTTGTTTATTTGGAAAGTAAAATTTATATACCGGATGTGACGGACAGTTCTTTACGTAACATTTGTAAACCATTTAATTTTTTTAAACATATAAAAAGCTACGCTCCTGACAGTGTCAGATTTGCGTTTTTCATAAATGAGGTTATGTTTGGTGTCGCTACCCCTGGGAGACATGAGCGGCTAGTTGCATTCCGTTTGCTATTGGTCGAAATAGTCAGCTGACTTTTTGATGTTGAACGTTGCCGTTTAAGATTATTATTATATTATATTAAGAGATGGTGCCACCAGTCAAGCATTTAACAAACTTTATGTTTACAACTTTCGGCGTAAAATACGAATATATACTAGTTGTAAGTGACTAAAAAGTGTAGTGGTTTGTGCAGTACATACCTATTGAATTTAACTAAATCTATGCATATGCCGATAAGTTTTTTTATTGTTTTTTAAAAACATATTATATTTTTTTTAAATTAGCTTCCCTATCCTGTTTTCCTGTCGAAATCGGTGTTAACCTAACCCTGATAAATTATTCGACAACGGATCCTAACCTGTCCAGACACGCCCCGGTTAGGATACGTTTCCCATCAATTGACCACGGTTAGGTTTTGTTTCAGTTTGGTTTAACTCCGATTTCAACCTCCCAAAACGAGGACAGGAGAGTTTTAATTTTAAAAATCCCGCCTGACTATGTCAACCAATAGCAAATGGAATGCAAGTTGTGAACTATCCGCTCGTTGGGAGACGCCAGGCTTTCAGGATGCAGTGACCCTAAGAATAGTTGATACAGTCGCCACCTGACGAAAATAAGTCGAAGGCGGAATTTTTCAGGGGTGCCACGACCACGTGGTCATATTGTGCAAGGAAAACTTAAGTTTGCGACACGCTCCCTAGAGGGAGCTGCTTATATAGGCAGACAACTGCATACAGCCGACCTGAAAATAGATTTTAAAATATGAATAAAATGAACCGGACCCAAGAAACAAACCTTTAAAACATAAATTTTAAACTTTTTATAAATTCGTATAATTAAAAATAATGTTTGTATAATTATGTAAAATTTCTTGTTGCCTAATATTATAGATTTGTTAAAAAATTCTAATTTTCTACTTAGCAATAAAAAGTTGAAAATAGCCCCAAAAAACTACTATTTACGGATTAGATCAAATTTTGGTGGTGAGTTACAAGGTGATATCGAAAATAGTAGTAAATCTTAATAAAAATCACATTTTAAAAAAACAACTCTGTCAGGAGTTTTAGTTAGCAAATAAGAGTAAGAAATACATTAGAAAATGTATCATGAACTTATTGTATTATTTTTAGATCCAGGACGTGAGAGACCTACAGGGTGATATCGAAATTAGAAGCGTAATTTTCTAAAAAACAAATTTTTAAAAAACAATGTTGTCAAGGGCTTTCTTTATCAAAAAATTATTTGAAACACGTTACACAATCATACCATTATCAGATTTTATCACCTTCAGGTCCAGGAATTGAGCTACATGGTGATATAGAAATTATTAGTGTGTGTAAATTTTCTAAAAATCACATTTTAAAAAGCAAGGTTGTCCGGAGCTTTTGTTAGCAAAGTATAGTTAGGAATACGTTAAACAATCATACCATTAACTGACTGTATCACCGTTAGGTCCAGGTAGTGAGGTACAGGGTGATATCAAAATTAGTAATAAAATTTCGTAAAAATCACGTTTTTAAAAAACAACGTTGTCAGGAGCGTTTGTTAGCAAAAAATAGTTAGGAACACGTTAAGCAATCATACCACTTACTAAATTTCATTTACTTCCAGTAGGTAAGCTGCAGGGTGATATCTAAATAAAAGTAAAGATGTTGAAAAATCACGTTTTTAAAAAACAAGGGATGTGAACTACAGGGTGAAATGAATAAATAAATCCAAAAATATTCACATATATTTACGTGAAAAACGTTTACTATTTATTTGACAAATTTACAAGTTAATATGATAAAATTTTGACATTAAAACTTATTAGTTAATATAACCAAATCAACCTAAGCCCCTAACTAACCTTGGTCAAAATAAAAGTTTACAAATACACATAAGAAATCCAAAAATCCCTACATTTATTTACGTAACAACATCTTGGTTCGTTGTTCTTTTACAAATTCACAAGTTAGTTTGAAAAAATCATGGCTTTATAATACATATCAAGTATAACCAAACCGAACCAAACCCATATAAATAAGGTTGGTCAATATAAAAATGTACAATAATTATTTACAGAAAAACCTGCCTGCCTTCGTTGTTAATTCACAAATTTACATGCTTATTTAGACAAAAATTTTTCATCCAAAATATAAAATTAATAGAATCAAACCGAACCAGTTGGTCAATATAAAAATTAACAAATACAAATAGTAAATCAAAAATTTTTTACAAATATTTTACATTTGTTTGATTTGTTAATTACCAAATTTACAAGATATTTTAGAATCTTGGCCCTAAAATATATATTTAATGTAACAAAACGAAAGCCTTCACTAGGCTTGCCTAATGTAAACATTTACAAACATACACGAAAAATATAAAAATCTGCACATTTATTTACAGGAAAAAACTGTCTTCGTTGTTATTTCTCAAATTTGCATGTTTTTTAGGCAACAATTTGACACCCAAGTTATCTATTTAACATAACCAAACCCAGCCAAATCAAATCCTTATAATTATTAAGCTTGCTCAATATAAAAATGTACAAATACACATAATAAATATTACATTTATTTACATTGACAAACAACAACCTGCACACAAATATTTTTGTCCCGTACGTCGTTCTTAGTTTTATTTAATTACTTGTATTTAGACTTCTTCCAAAGTGAAGCGACTCAATATTTTGCATTTCTTTCAAAAAATCTGTTAATACATTTACCGCTACATAGCTATTTGGTTGTCTGATAAAGGGATATATTTCTTTACTTCTTTAGCTATTTTTACTGAAAACTCCAAATCAACAAAAGCAGTAGTTTCATCCCACTTAAGGTCTTCTATCTTTAAATTTTAAATATCTTTTACATAAATATTTTTTTGTATCGCTTAGGCTTTTAATTGTTTGTACAATAGTTATTTACCTAACAAGTGCGGAAAGAGGTACTTTTCCAAGGAAGGAAAAGATAGTTTCCGCAAGAATTAGGTACAATGTTTTTCCTACGAGTGTTTTTGTCCATCTTCTTTATCAAAAAACATGTTTTAATTCGCAAAGATTTTATAATAATGCTAGAAAATAATACGTAAGATAGAATAGTTACATAAATCATTTAATGAGTCCTAAATATCTTCATTTTTAACAAAACAAAAATCGTGCGGAAAAGAAATTTTTCAGCACTAGTGCGGAAAAGTTACTTTTCCGTACGTTTTTTTAACTTTTATTTTTACTTGATTTTTTTTATGCACGGAAAAATAATAAAACAGGATTTTTTTATTATGATATATAAAAAAGAAACTTTATGTAAAGAACATTTAATTAACAATAACGAAAATGTTAACGATGGTAGATATTGAAATTGAAGGTGCACTTTCTGTTTGTTGCATGCTTCAATATACATCAGATGCCGCCACATCTTGAATAACGTCGTTTCTTATTGGAATTTTATTGGTTGGTGTTTGGCCCACTACAGAAATGCCTTGATCAGTTTGCTGCTTAGAATTACTACTGTAGTGAATGGAGGAAGGTATATTGGTCTGTACAGGCTGTAACACATTACAGGATTCTTCATTCGGTGCTTCTGGTAGCATCGGTACAGCAGCACTTCTTGAAAATGAAAGTTGTGTGTAGGAGGACGGGTTTTCATTTGAAAACGATTGTGGACGGGAAGGTTCTTGCAATTTGGACGTGCGGAAAAAAATCGTGAGGAAAGTAAAAATGATGCGAAAAAGTAAAATTGTGCGGAAAAGTAATTAACGTAATATTCTTTTAATAGATCGCTCAAGAAACCCTAACTTATATGTTCTTGGTTTGTAAACAGTAAGGTGAGGCCAAAAGTTATTTTTAAAAATATGATTTATAAAAAATTTTACTACTAGTATCTTACCTACTGGACCTAAATGTAACGCAGTTAGTGAATGGTGTGGTTTGTTTACATATTCCTAACTATTTTTTGCTCACCAAGACTCCTGATAAAGTTGATTTTTAAAATTGTGATTTTTACAAAAGTGTTTTACTAATTTTGATATCACCCTGTACCTTACTCCAAGGACCTAAAGGTAATACAGTCAGTTAATGTTATGATTTTTTAACGTGTTCCTAAGCATTTTTTGATAACGAAAGCTCTTGACAACATTGTCAAATACACTAGTAATTTCGATATCACCCAGTAGCTCACTTGCTGGCTCTAAAGGTAATACAATAAGTTAGTGATATGATTTTTTAAGGTATTTCTAACTCTTGTTTGCTAAGTAAAACTCCTGACAAGGTTGTTTTTAACAATGTAAATTGTACAACTATTTTTGATATCACCCTGTAACTCACTCCCTGAACCTAAATTTGAAATAATCCGTTAATACATAGTTTAACTTTTTGGGCTATTTTCATCTTTTTATTGTGAAGTAGAGAACTAGAATTTCTAAACAAATCTATAATAGATTTTAAGGTCACCCTGTAGCAGACCTGAACCTACCCTTTATAACCTGGGTTTGGCAGACTTTTTTTCTATCTTTTCTCATACCTGATCATATGAAATATTAGACAAACATTATTTTTAATTATATGATAATAATAATAACAAGTTTGATATTTATATATTCAAAGGTTATTTTTTGGGCCACGGGTTGCAATAAATCCGAAAATTATTTTTTTTTTCATAAATTATCAACCCTAATAGATTCCTTTCCTAAAATTCATTTGATTTCGTTAAAATAATATTACGTTGATTTTGTGGTCGGCTGTACTTAGCCATTTGGTTTGGTTCGCTTTGCATGTCATGTTCGTGTTATTTGAATCCAACTTTAACGAAATAAGAAAAACGTCTCATTGTTTTGTTATTGTTTTTTTTTTCCGGAAAAATACAATTTTTTAAGAACCTGTGCATCATCAACAATCCCGGAAAAATATTGAATTATCAGCAATCGAGTTTAAAGGTAGGTTTTTGATTATATTTTTCCTCATTTTTGGGTTTTTGACGCTGTACAAGAAACTGAAATTTACGATGTTGCCATGATTTAGGGCTAAAATTTGAGGCGTCAAATTTTTTCAGATTGTTTCAAATTATTTCAAATTTTAAAGAATTGCCCCCTTAATAACAAATTTAGTAATCGTTGACAATTAACTTGGAACACCCTGTATATACACATATTTTTCCTTCAGTCTGTAGAGATTTTTATCTAACGTTGTTAAAAAAAATGCAAAAAATTAAACATCACATGTGTTTTACTTTTAATATTTTAACACATTATTCTTATATTCTTTGAATTAAAATCTTTTTGAAAGGTATGAAATTTGATATTCTTGAATTTGTATTCTAAACAGTGGCGCCTCCCATGTCGTACACTGTAATACTATGATTCATAACATATTGTGCTCATTATAAAACAAAATTTTAATTCGCTTGGTGGCCATCTGCCACTTTTCGTGTTAATGCAGATTGGACTCCAGTGTATCTATTTTTCAAACTAGGTTAAGAAGATAAATCCCACTCGAATACACACACCTGTGTATGAATTCTTAAAATAGATGAGAATAAGAATAATACATATCTCTCTCAGTCAGGACCAATAGAAATACGGAAATCTAGTTAGATCGCATGAATATTTCGAGTTTTACCCGCTTTTGAGGGAGTACTTATGGGAACAACCCACCCTTTCAAGAATTCATACACTGTACCGCTGTTCTTGATTTTCGGGGAAATTAAATTCCTCTCCTTCGCACGCATGCAAGGAAATGTACCGGGTGAGCCAAAAAAAACCGGACAATTTTTTTTCATAACTTTTGAACTATCCCATCGATTTTAATGCCTTACATTGCAATTCATTAGTACTGAACCGATTTGATCAAAATTTATCCATCTTAATATTTAAGATGGCGGACAGAATTTATAGAAAAGCACTACTTTTTGCCCGCCCAACGAGGTACAAATTAGTAAAATCGATGTGGCGGTTCTCAAAAAAACTATTTTTGTTTCAGCCATTGTTTAACAGATTATACGATTGCATTACCAATCCTGTCTGCATTCATTTCCTTATAAACTCATTATTACTAAACCGATCTTGGTGAAATAAAAAAAATCATGGTAGAATTGATTAGGCGCGATTCACATTGTACGTAACGTCACCGTACCATCACCGTCCCGTCACCGTACCGTCAACGACACGTAAAATATTCTTACATTGAAAGCAATGGACGTATTCACATTACCCCGTACCGACTAGTTTTCTCGAGGAGAATATTTTACGTGTTGCCGGCGGCTTGCCGGCGGCTTGACGGTACGGTGACGTGACGGTGGCGGTACGTATAATGTGATTCGCGCCTAAAGATTATAAACGAAATTTGCCGCCACCTTAAAAGTTAAGATGTCGGACAGAATCATACTTGACCATGACCCTTCAAAAAGACACGTTTATTCTTATTTCCCAAAAATGTTCTGGATCTATAGAAAAGCACTACTTTTCTCCCGCTCACAAAATTTTATTTTAATCATTGTTTTACAAATTATACGATTGAATTGCCAATCCGGTCTGCATAAATAAAAAACTATAATTTAAAATACTCTGCCAATATATGGGCACCTAAGCTCACACTAGGTACTATAGTTGGACGGTGTTATGCAACAACCTTTAAGCCACAATTGGGAGGTTTCGAGAACACTGTTGCAAATTTTTTATAGCGGCAATAACGATTTGTGGCTTAGTAATACTAATTATAGATGGCGCAATTCTTTGTTGTTGTGGGTTAAATCATTTTTGCGTATCGTTGTATAACTAATTTTGAAAGTTTTTCAGCAAAGAATATAATTTTTCAGGTTGTGGCTTAAACGGTTGTTGCATAACACCGTCCAGTTATAGTGTACGTGTGAGGTAATAAAACTAAAAACTAAAAACTGAAATATATTTTGTTTAACTTCAGACTCAATTACCTATCGTTTGATACCACACAAGCCATGTGTTGATGTTTGAGGGGTAGAGCGGCGGGACTGTAAGCGCTGGCCGTTTTATAAAATCTGGGTGCAAAAATCCTTAAAAGGACGATGTAAAAATACTAATTTCTCCGAGCCACACAAAGACAATATAGAGGATTGGCACTCACCTTTTCAGCTGTTTCCGTCGTCCAGAGGAGCTCCTCTCGCTGGCCCAGTCGTTGCAGTCGATCCACACTAGAATCACTTGTTTGTGTAATGGTTTAGTTTGATTTTCTAAGAATGTTATTGGATTTTTTGGTTAATAGAATTTATCACCATGCTGCGTGGTGATCTCGATAGAATACGACAGACGAATCTCTTTTGGTTACGCCTTTTTGCACAGATTCATTTTTCGTAGATGGCGCTGGCGTTTTGCTTGTGCCAATCAAATTGAAATTGTGTGGGTTTTCCGAATACGGGAATTTGGCGCAAAATTTGAATTTAAAATTAAAGTTGCACGAACATTTTCCGCCCACTTAAAACGAAGTTTTACATTGAGATTAATTGAATAAACAAATGGCTATATAAAAAAAAATATAAGTTAATTCAAAACCTTAAAGGGTAGGTTATTAAAATCCGTTTTAGGTTTATAGATCAAAAAGAAAAAAGAAATGAGAAAAAATATATATATATATTCTAGATAACGACACACGAAACAAAAGAAGTTGCTTGGGAGTTTAGTGCGCATCTAAAGGTAGTGGGCACAACTTGACCACGGGACGAGTGAAAAGTCCGTGTTGTGTTTTAACAGTAGCAACTCGAATGTGATTATCCCGACCAGGATGTACAGATACTATTCTACCCAGCAACCAGTGTAATGGCGGCCTAGTTTCATCCTTAATTAATACAAGCGTATCCAGCTTGATTTCAACCGAAGGGTCCGACCACTTAGAACGCTGTTGTAAAGTATTTAAGTACTCGAGTTTCCAACGCTTCCAGAAATCGGCATGAATTCGTTGGATAAGTTGCCAACGCTTAAGGGTATTAACTTTAAGGGTAGAAAGGTCAGGATCAGGACACGAATTAAGGGGTTCCATTGTGAGGAAATGACCCGGAGTCAAAGACGTAAGATCGTTTGGGTCCGAGCTTTGCTCACAAAGGGGTCGAGAATTGAGTAATGCCTCTATTTGGGCGAGGAGAGTATAGAGCTCTTCGAAGGTTAGTATCTGGTCACCGATGACCCGATACAAATGTGTTTTTATAGATTTGACTCCTGCTTCTGCTAGACCATTTAGGTGGGGGGCTCCCGGACTATTAAGACACCATTTGATTTTTAAGCTCTCAGAAGCTAATTTCGAAAGATTATGGAGCTCCTTAATAGCCCCAACAAAGTTTGAGCCTCTATCACTTGGGATTTGGACACAAGTGCCACGTCTAGCGACAAAGCGTCGTAACGCAGCGATGCACGCCTCTGTGGTTAAATCCGAAACAAGCTCGATATGGATTGCCTTGACAGAAGTATCGACAAAGACTGCGATATATGATTTACCAACTTGTGCTCCACGACGTCTCTGACCTACAAAGGTTTTGATTGGGCCTGCATAGTCTAAGCAAACGTGTGAAAAACATTTTAATTGTGACGTTCTAAAAGAAGGTAAATCCGACATGTACGGAGTATACGGTTTTGGTTTTAAGCGAAAGCAGGGAATACATTGCAATAAAACCCTCTGAATAGCTCGACGTGATGACATAATCCAAAACTTTTGACGAATTAAGTATTGGACTGTGTTTATTCCGGGATGTAAATTTTCGTTATGAGTTTGAATAATGATCAATTGGGTTAATCTATGAGATTTCGGCAATAATAAGAGATGTTTTGCCTCAAAGGAGAGTTGAGAATGCCGTAAGCGTCCGCCCACTCTAAGGAAACCCAATTCGTCCAAAAAGGGCGCGAGTTTGCGAAACGGCTTAGGTAATAGCTGAGTATTTTGAATTTTTTGAATGATATCCGAAAAACACTCTTCTTGGACCCTTTTAACAAAAACAAGTAGAGCCTTGTGTAGTTCAAAAGCGGAAAAAACGCCGGATAAAGGGTCAACTGAGGTTTTTCGATTGTGAATAAGTCTTAGAAAATGACAAATGATTTTTTGAATGGTATTTAAATTGGATATTTTATCGATTAATCTATCAAAAAAGTTTTGATTTTGAATTTCTGCCGTCAGCACCACTGAATTTTCCGGTTTTTCTTCTTTGAGAACCTCGTCTGGAACTCCCAAAGAACGTTCATTTATAAACCTTTGAATTTGCCACTCCGTAGTGGGCAAGGTAATCCATGGAGGGCCGTGAAACCAAAGAGGGTGATTTATTAAGTTATTGGGCGACAACCCTCTGCTAGCGCAGTCGGCAGGGTTCTCGAGTGAAGTAATGTGATACCATGGGACTTCGGGGATCGTTTCTTGAATACGACTTACGCGGTTTGCCACAAAGGTCTTCCATTTGTGAGGTGAAGATGTGACCCAATGAAGCGTGACCTGTGAGTCCGAGAACGCAAGAATTTCATCAATTACGAGTAATGATGAATAGGGTGCGAATAACTAGTTCGAGTAAATCAGCTAATAGAGTAGCTCCAAGTAGTTCCAAACGTGGGATTGAAATAGTGTGTAAGGGAGCAACCCTTGACTTGCCCATGACTAGAGCAGTTTTGATAATTTTATTTGGTAATTCGACGCGAACGTATACGCAAGAAGCGTATCCTAGCTCGGATGCATCGCAGAAACCTAGCAATTGACATCGTTGAATATTATTCGAAAAAATATGTCTAGGTATACAAAGATTCGAAAGAGTGGTTAATAGATTATTGAATTGATTCCAAAGAGTTTTGATTGGATCGGGGGGTATTTCATCCCAATCAGTTTTGCATAACCAAAGTTTTTGCATAATCACTTTGGCTAAAAATGAAACAGGCGATAAGAAACCTATAGGATCCCAAATTTTAGCGATAGCTGATAAAATATTCCTTTTGGTGCAAGGTTTTTCACAAGGGGTACAAGAATAGGTAAAAGTATCTGTAGAAGGGTGCCATTGAAGGCCCAACACCTTAATCGATGTTGAAGAATCGTCTTCAAAGGTAACAGGGATCTGACAATCAGCGGGCGACAAATGTGAAAGAAGTTTCGGATTATTTGATGCCCATTTTCTTAATTCAAATTTTCCCAATTTAAGCAACGCTATGAGATTCTTTTGAAGCGATAAAGCACCTTCTAGAGAGTTAGCTCCACAGCAAATATCGTCCATGAAAATGTTATTCAAAAGGACCTGGGATGCTTCAGGATAATTCTTAGCCTCCAGGATGGCTAGTTCTCTAAGAGTTCTAATAGCTAAATAGGGACTTGAACTAACACCAAACGTCACTGTATTAAGCCTGTATTCCTGCAGGGGTTCATTGGGATCAAATCGCCAAAGTAGCCTTTGGTAGTCCCGATGAATTGGATTAATTTGAATTGGTAAAAAGTGCTGTTTTATATTAGTCAAAAATACGATAGAATAAAATCTGAATTTTAATAGAATTTCGGAAATATCGGCTTGTAATTTTGGTCCTATTAAAAGAGTTTCGTTCATGCTTAGGCCTTTCGAACCCTTAATCGAGGGGTTAAAAACCACCCGGAGTTTAGTCGTTGATTTGTCAAGACGAAGGACTCCGTAATGTGGTAAATAAGAACATAACTGAGGTCTAGGTTCGGATCTTGGAATTAAAGACATGTGCCCGTTTTTGAGATATTCTCTCATAAAATCCGAGTACATACTATAGAAATTTGAATTTTTTATTAAGCGAGATTCGAGAGACAAAAATTGACGATAGGCCACTGAATATGTGTCTCCTAGGTCAGGAGGGTCAATGTGACGAAAAGGCAAATTTACAGTAAATCGGCCCGAAATATCTCTAGTGGTAGTTTTTTGGAAAATCTCTTCACATCTTTTTTCTTCGGGTGAGAGAAACGTTTTTGACTTAATTGATTCTAGTTCCCAAAATCTGCGAATATTAAAGTCGAGAGACTGCTCACAGGAAGTAAAGTAAGAATTGACTTGAGGTGAAATATTTATGCTTTGAGTTTGGCCCATCAAGACCCACCCAAAAACTGTCTCAAAAGCGGAGGGTAGGCCGTGAGGTCCTGGAATTCGTCCTGATTGGACGATTTCTGTGTAAAGTTGTGCACCTAAGAGTAAGTCAATTGGACCAGGGTTGTAAAATTGATTATCTGCAAGCTTTAGATTTGAAATATGACTCCAATTGGAGGAATCTACCTGTACTGAGGGCATATTCGAACAGAGTTTCGGTAAAACGAAGACTTGAATAGAAAAGGTAGGCTCTTGTTGACCTAGGGCTCGAATAGTGCAAGTAGAAATGCCGTTAGTGGCCGATGAAGATTGATTTAGTCCCAGAACAGGGATCGAAATTTTGTTTCTTGGCAAGCCTAACCTGTTAAGACAAGCTTCGCTTATCAGGTTAGCTTGGCTACCGCTGTCCAGAAGTGCTCGGACAGGTTGGTAGTTACCCCGACTATCCAGTACCTCTAATTTTATAGTCGCTAGAAGCACTGTCGTCCGGGGCGTCAAGGTGGATAACGAAGAGTATTGATTTGTAGATGTATTTGGATTCGAATTGATTTGAATTGAATTTGAACTGGGTTCAACAAAACTAGGGTTCTGTTGGCTAAGACTTGAATTTGAATTCTGATATGATAAGTTTGTGCCTGTGCTAGGCACGGCCACTTGATTTGAATTAAAACTTTGATTTAAGTTCGAATTTTGATTTGAATTTTGGCTTGAATTAACAAAGGATTGACTTGAATTCTGACGGATTGAATCTGTCGTTTGCGATAGATGAATAAGACTATGGTGCCTATGTCGACATACCCTGCAGTTGTAGGTACTACTGCAGTCAATTACTTGATGATTTGAACGTAAACAGTTGATACATAACGATTGTTGTTTTACATAAGTAAAACGATCTGAAGGAGATTTGGAAATAAAAACACCACACTGCGAAAGTGGATGAAAAGAATTATTGCATAATTTGCACTTATAGGGTTGTTGGTTTTGTCGAAATTGAATATTGGATTGTTTATTTGATACTTGTGAGTGCGTATGCGTTAAAAAATTTGATGGAGGGCTTGATTTGTACTGATTATTTGAATAAGAATTATATTTTTGGTTACTAGAATTCGAATAATTTGGTTTTTGCTGTTTTGAAGTCGAAGGTTGCATTTGCGTATTTTGGGGAGATAGCTGTACTGTTTCAAGAGCACGGCATTGGTTAATAAGAAACTGAATTAGATTTTGATATGTTGGAATCTCGGTAGTACTATACTTTAATTCGAAAGCGGTTCTTGTGGTTTGATCGATTTTTGATAATAAAATTGAAAATAAACAAAAACACCACGACGTTACTGGAAATTCAAGATTTTCGAGCGCCGCAATATTCTCGGAAAAGGTATCTACCAAGACTCTAAGATCCTTTGCTGACTGGTTTCCCTTTAAAGAATTTGCATAGTAGATTGAGTTCCAGTAGGTACTGGCTAAAAGTCTTTTATTTTGATAGCGATCTGTTAATACCTTCCAGGCGATTGCGTAATTACTTGCCGTTAATTTTATAGAACTTAAAATATTAAGTGGTTCGCCCTCAAGGAAGGTTAGCAAATGTTGAAATTTCCTTATATCGGAATAATTAGAGTTTTCGTGAACCAAACAAGAATAAACATCGTAAAAGGTTGGCCACTTTTTTACGTTTCCATTAAAGCAAGGTACCTTTAAAGGGCCCAGATCATCGCTACGTTAATAGTGTGAAGTTGCGGGGGTGAAATTTGAATGAACTGAATCGGAACATAAACTCGAAAAAAGAACTTTAGCTTGGTGGTAGAATAGATCCGTATCTTTCCTAATTTTGTCCTGTACTTCGAATTCATCATCGTCGTCGTCTTTCAAGAGACCTATGATGTCATTATGAATGTTTTTAAATTGTTCATAGTGATCATCTAACGATTCGTAAAACGCCTTAAAAATTGGCAAGGAAGAACTATCTGATTTAGCTTTTGTTCCCAAGTTATACGTTTCCGTAATACGAGATATTGAAACTTTGCGTTGATTCTCAAGCTTTTTTAACGACATATTGTTAATTAAAAAAATAAAAAATATTTAAAAGGAATAAAACTAACACTTGACCCCTATTGACTTTAATCAGTCCAAAAGAGTTCAACAAGCATATATTTTATTATCGATTTCTCGAATAAATGCAAAAACTTATCAACAGCTGTTATCCTAGGTCGCGATTTTTCTCCCAAAATAAATGCACACAAAACAACTTGTACCTACTACCGTTTCTCTTATTATTCACAGGCAAATACTAATTCTACCAGATGTGTTTGTTTACCTGTTAAATAAGAATAAAGCATTTAACTCACAAGCACTTTTGTTGTTTTGAATAACTATAACATATTATTTAAACAAATAACTATTATTTAAACAAATTTCGATTTTTGAATCAAAACAAACGACGTACCAAGTGCCAATTTCGGCTGCAATGAAATGTGGGTGGAGCCACCGTTAAGCCACGCAAGGTGGGACGGAACCTCCTTTCTAAACCGGACACGGCAACAAATGAGTCAAAATGGCGAGGCGAAAAGATCTAATATTTTTAGCAAACAAATTTTAAAAAACTATCTGGGTCGTGGGACCAGAAAATGTTGATGTTTGAGGGGTAGAGCGGCGGGACTATAAGCGGTGGCCGTTTTATAAAATCTGGGTGCAAAAATCCTTAAAAGGACGATGTAAAAATACTAATTTCTCCGAGCCACACAAAGACAATATAGAGGATTGGCACTCACCTTTTCAGCTGTTTCCGTCGTCCAGAGGAGCTCCTCTCGCTGGCCCAGTCGTTGCAGTCGATCCACACTAGAATCACTTGTTTGTGTAATGGTTTAGTTTGATTTTCTAAGAATGTTATTGGATTTTTTGGTTAATAGAATTTATCACCATGCTGCGTGGTGATCTCGATAGAATACGACAGACGAATCTCTTTTGGTTACGCCTTTTTGCGCAGATTCATTTTTCGTAGATGGCGCTGGCGTTTTGCTTGTGCCAATCAAATTGAAATTGTGTGGGTTTTCCGAATACGGGAATTTGGCGCAAAATTTGAATTTAAAATTAAAGTTGCACGAACACCATGTTTTGACTTAAATTCTAATTTTTGAAATCTACCCCTGCCCTTTTTTTTAAACTAAAATGTATTTTGTTTAACTCTAGACTGAATTACCTTTCCTTTGATATCACACACGCCATATTTACACTTAAACTCTATTTTTTTTAATCTTCCTCCACCCTTCTTTTAAATAAACTAAAATGTTTTTTTTTACTTCAGACTCAATTACCTTTTGTTTGATATCACACACGCCCTATTTTTACCTAAACTCTAATTTTTGACATCTACCCCCACCCTTTTAGTTTGCTTGCGTCTGGTGGATTTTATTCATTTTTAAATGGGACGATCTCGACCCAAGACCCAGCCTAGGTACCAAATTTCATTCAAATCGGGCAAGCGGTTTTTGAGTTATGCGCGTTGGTCGTTACAGACAGACAGACAGACAGACAGACGGCGCGATAAAAACGTTTCAAAATCGTCTGAAACGCAAAGATATCTAAAAAATTTTGAAATCGGAGCAACTTTATTTTTCTCGAAAAAAGTAGGATCCATCACCATAGCTCACACTACTATAGTATAGTAGTAGTGTGAGCTAAAACTAATCTATTAGTTACTGTCGTAAATTTGTCTTGAAAATTAAAATTTTTACTTGAGAGCGAAGCCTAACTTTGATTTTCTATTTTTGGGTTTTAATAAAATTCTTGACATGTTTTATTCGGTTTCGCAATCGCGGCTCGTTCTTATTTTAAAAATGTGATTTTAACACAGTCTAAAGATCTATTTAATAATAATAGAGTATCAAGATAGTTTGTTGCAGCATAACTTTATTTCTAAATACATAAATTTATATAGTTTAGGTACCTTCAGACTGTGTAAAACAATCTTTAAAATAAAACCTAGCCGCCAATGCAAAACCGAGGAAAACATGTCAAAAATAATAGCCAAAAAATAGAAAATAAATGTCAGGCTTCGCTTCCTAGAAAGCTTGCATGATGAGTGTCCTGTCCTTAGTGATAATGCTAAGTTGAGCATTAACTAAAACTTAAATTTTAAAAAAAATAGGGTTGCCATCTTTGAATTTAGGTTTGTCAAGACATTTGTTCTAAATTGTCAGGACATTTGATCCAAAATCAGGACAGCCACAAATTGTTAACAAAAACTAAAACATAAAATATCTTTAATTTTTTTAAATTATCAATTTTAAATAAACTTCTTAATTTAGACATTAAATATTCTATCTAATAAAAATTATAACAATATAGTTCATGGATTTGTTGACAAATACCATAAAAATATTTGACTTCCAGTTACCAGTTCGAAACTTTTACGATGATTGTATTGACAATTGGGTCGTATTTTGATACTACTTAAAAAATCGTAGGGAGACACCCGATCATAGTAAGCTTCCCCCACCCTAATCACATCATATAGGTATGTTTAAAAATAATTGAAATATTTGCGTGACATGTAGCATACATTGATGTTGGAAAAAAAATCATGTTTTTACAACATTTTTGATTACATCATCGGCGGAGAAACGTTATGTATTTTAAAAAATTGAAGTTTTCATCTCCATTGGGGGTGGCAATATTGGAAAATATGTAAATTATATGAATAAATCAAGTTAGACTTTTTCTTTTGAAATCAGATTTTATTGAATACTTTACAGATTTGAGAAACATTTTATTTTTCTATGCTCAAAAAATCAGGACATTTGCTGTCCTGATAAGGGTGCTGTCAGGACACAGGACCTTTTGATAAAAATCAGGACAGTCCTGAGAAACCAGGACGGGTTGGCAACCCTATGTGCAATAATAATTGTCGTGAATTTATCTCTCTTATGGGATTTCTGTAATCCGTTAAACTTCATGAAATTTTGGTAGGTTGTGGACTGAACCTTTCTTATCAAAAGTTCTCAAGGGCCTAATACAAATTAATAACGAGTTTTTGAAATACAGGGTGTTGAAAGTGATAATGTCCAAGAAGCATAATGGCTCTTTAGACGGGTTTTCCAAACATATACGCAATGTTAGTATAACATATATTTACGATTTGTATGTTTTTCTTAAACCGTACCATTAAAACATTATCTAAAGGGTGTTTAAGTAAATATTATGCGAAAATATTAATGAGAAACAAGTGTTAGTGTGTTTTAGATTGAACCTTTCGTATCAAAAGTTCTTATGGACCCAACTTAAATTACTGACCAGTTTTGAAAAGACAGGATGTTAAAAGTGACAATGTTCAAGGAGTGTTATAGCTCATTGATGGGTTTTCCAAACACTACTACATATATTGACGATTTATTTATTATTTTCAATCTGTACCTTTAAAAAATTATCTACGGGCCGCCGTTTAAATAAAGATTAGCCAAAAGTTTTACTGAGAAACAAGCATTATAGCTTTGTACAGGGCCCGGCACAGATGTACAAACGTTTAAATATTTTTTAATAGTATTTGCCGAAACAACTTGTATTAAATACTTAATAAGTCAAGAATCATTAAAAAACGAATTACTACTCTATATGTAATAGTAACATTTCGTATATGTTTGGAAAACCCGTCAAAAGAGCTATTATGCTTCTTGAACATTATCACATTCAACACTCTGTATTTCAAAAAGTGGAAATTAGTTTAAGTCAACATACTAAAGCTTGTTTTTTATTAAATTATTTCAATAACATTTACTTAAATACCCTGCAGATAATGTTTTAAAGGTACAGATTAAAATTAATATATACATTGTAAATATATGTAATAGTAACATTGCGTTTATGTTTAGAAACCCCGTCTAAAGAGCCATTATACTTCTTTTAACACTCTGTATTTCAAAAACTGGTCATGAGAACTTCTGATGAGCAAGAATTAATCTACAACATACTAAAGCTTGTTTCTCATTAAAACTTTCGACTAATATTTACTTAAAAACAAAAAATAAATAGTAAATATAATAGTAACATTGCGTATATGTTTGAAAAACCCGTCTAAAGAGCTATTATGCCTCTTGGACATTGTCACTTTCAACACCCTGTATTTCAAAAACTGGTCATTAATTGGCGTTGGCCCCATGAGAACTTCTGATTAGAAGGGTTCAGTCTACAACATACCAAAATTTTGTGAAGTTTAATCGATTATAGAAATCCCATAAAGGTGTGCCTTATCCTTTAGGATGAAAAAAAAATCGTGTCCTCCGTTCCTCCGGAAACGGAGGGTAGTGTGAATTTAGCCTCAACTTAGCATTACCACTGAAGATTTGGATATTCGCAATATATGCATTAATTAAGGTTAAGATCCCGCAAGATGAGCAATATCTTATGACGGCCAAGATGTTTGTGGGAAGGATTTTTTTATCAAAAATAGGTCCTAAGTCTCTGCTGTACACGGTAGGTCCTTATAGTGCTAGTCCTCCAGGAGAGAAACGGGAACATCCTTTCCACTATCTTTTTGAAACAACCTTTACAAAAAGCTAACTAAAGCACTTCAAAAGACTTGACCAAAAGAGCATATATTTTTATCTAGTGGGGATATTTACCACCTTACCCCCCCCCCCTCTCCAATCCGCGCTTGCTGCTGCTTGCTGTATACTTTATCAAAAATAAACAAATACAATAAAACACAATTTATATGTAATCATTTACTCTCTTATAAAGACTCCAAGAAAGTGTTTTTGAAGTGTGTCCACACGCAACTTATTAAGCGTACAGAAAAGAGCTTAGATTGAAAGACCAGATATGTGTAGCTCGGTGACTGCAAGCTTGATGAGGTTGATATGGAGATCAAGATAAGATGGAAGTGACACAAGGTAAAAGGCGAATAGAGTAGTCTATAGGTTCTTGCTGGATATTTTAACAATATGTGTGCTTTTTTGAATGAACCTCTAAAATAGTAGTCAGAATTAGGAAATGTCAATCATTATGAATTCCATCACAACATTGAATCAAAAACAAATGTATTTAACATTTATTTATTACACTAGGTACTAAAACTCTCTGAAGGTTTTATTGACTTTTTAAAAACAAGTAGGTATCTTAATTTATTTTAACTAATTTACTATTGTTCTACAAATTGAAAATCTTAATAATCTTCCCAACAATATGAAAATCTGGAGCAACTCAAATTTGGATGTAAATTTTAATTAGTAATTTGAAGCTAGCTTTTCAGCTGCTTTTAAATATACACTTTTCTTTTAAGAAGTAAAAAAAATTGAATTATTTAGGGCCCTTACCGACTATTTTTTGCTTTGCTTGACAAGAATTGTTTTTAGTAGAGTTTAAAAGCGCGTAAAAGGCTTCTATTACCGATTTTCGTGTGCACTTCATTGCTAAAATGTAAGACACAATTTAAATCATTTCTTACACCCTAAGAATGCAAAATCGACTGGTCGTCCAAAAATCGTCGTGTGGTGGTGGGGGAAGTTATTCCAAAAATTTTGAAATTTTTTTTTGCATTTTTTGAATCTATAAAGTGTGCTCATGATTCCACCAAAAGCATATAGTAATATTACTATCAGAAACATTTATTTTTAAATGTTGAAAATATCGTTCCCAATGCTTTTATATGGAGTTCTCTATTAAACAAGTGCTCGCCCTGAAAACGCGTATTTATAATAATGTATAACTTGTTATAACTCGAGAACCCTTTGCTTAATCAAAAAAACACCTTCTGTAAACTTTGTGTATCAAAGATCAGGGATCACAATAATTTTTGAAAAATGTCAATCGGACGCATAGTTTTTTTTTAACGTAGCAAAGAGTGAAGCCATGACGCGACGAACGCGGGAGACACTGACATGCGACGAAGGGACTGATATTTTACAAATGCACGGCGGGCTAGGCGAAACGCGACTCTTGAGACAAGTCGAGACACACATAAGTTCGTTTTTCGTTTAACTCTCGTGGTTACAGATGTTTAAGTTACTTATTTGGTTTTTTGCTTGTAAATTGCGTTATGTATAAATGTTGTGCTTGTGTGATTTGGCCGTGAAGGGCCAAATATCAAAGGCTAGGCGTGAAGAAATGGGAAATTTAGTTCTATATTAGAATGTGACTCTCGGCCCTACGGGCCTCCAATTTATTTCTATATTAGTATGTGACTCCCCCCCCCCCGAAGTGGTCTATTTTTTTTGAAATCAAGCTTTTAGGGTACCCTCCACTTTTTTCAAAGTTGGGAAAAACAAAAAATTTTTCTATAAGAATCATAGCAATGTTGTTTTTATTGAGAAAACCAAAACCAAATCGGAATCGGTTTAGTTTTTTTTTGAGATATCAGCGTTTGTATGTAAAACTTTGAAGGTTCATATCTCAAACTATTTTTTTGCTCGACTTCCGGTGACTTGACAGCCCTTGACTGAACCTATTTCTACGGTAAAAATATTAATTTGTGGCTTTAGATGTCACCCACTTAGTGCATTGACGCGCAATAGGTCCCTGCGTTTTTAAAAAACAGCATTATTTTAAATTTCAATTATTTGCCTATATCTCGAGACGTCAAAATGAAAAATTTATAATAAATTTATCGATATGGCCTACGAAGATCTATAAACCGAGAAAAAAATTTTGATTAGTTTGGTACTTTTTGAGTTTTTGCCAAAGAACCATCAAAATTTGCCAAAAAGTGGTGCTACTTTAAAGTGTCATATTTTAAGACGCCGACAATTAATTTTCATTATCTCGACGGCGTCAGATGCGTCCGTTAAAATTGTGTCTTCCAGGTGTAAACTAATTACGCTATGTCAAATTTTCTGTTTTGACATATTATGCCTATAGCGGGGAGTGGGGGGCTCAAATCAAAAGTCTCGATTCTAATATAGAATTTAACGGGAGGCGCGTAGTTTCCCTTTCAAATATGGATTCCCGGACGCCCGTATAGGGAAAAAATGCAAGAATCCATTTCGATTTAGTTTGTCGATGCCTATTAGTGTGCCAAATTTCAGAGCTCTACGATAAGTTTAAATCTCGAATAAAAGCACTCGCTGGCACCGTTTATATAAGTGACGTCATCAGGCCAAAAAGAAATACAAAAATTTAATTTTTTAACAACAGAAATTATTTTTACTGTCAAATTAACAAAAAAACTTCAAATAAACTTTTTTTAGGTCGCACCCCTCCTCTCCAGGGCTCCTTAAATATAAAAAACCTTAAATTGGTTATATTTTGACAATTTATATCTCAGAAACGATTTTGCAACATCACTTCCAGTAAATTGACAGCCCTTGATTAAACCTATTTCTACGATAACAAAATAAATTTATGTTGCTTTATGTGTCACCCACTTAGTGTATTGACGCGCAATAGGTCCCTGTGTTTTTCAAAAACAGAATTTTTTTAAATTTCAATTATTTGCCTATATCTCTAAACAGAGACGTCAAAATGAAAAATTTATAATAATTTTAACGATAGGGCCTACCAAGATCTATAAACATTAGAGAAAAATTTTTAGATTAGTTTGGTACTTTTTGAGTTTTTGTCAGAAAACCATCAAAATTTGCCAAAAAGTGGTGCTTCTTTGAAGAGTCATATTTTAAGACGTCGACAATTTATTTTAATTATCTCGACGGCAAAAAATACATAGTTTATTATCGTTAAAATTGTCTTCCAGGTGTAAACTAATTACACCATGTCAAATTTTCAGTTTTCACATATTATGCCTATAGCAGGGAGTGGGGGGCTCAAATCATAAGTCTCGATTCCAATATAGAATTTAACGGGAGGCGCGTAGTTTCCCTCTCAAATATGGATTCCCGGAGGCCCGTAGGGCCGAGTCACATACTAATATATTGAATATGGACCCCCGTAGGCCTGTAGGGCCGAGAGTCAAATACTAATATAGAAATAAATTGGAGTCCCGTAGGGCCGAGAGTCACATACTAATATAGAAATAAATTGGAGGCCCCCGAGAGTCACATTCCGATATCAAATTTAACGAGAGGTGCGTAGTTTCAATTTCAAATATGGATTCCCGGAGACCCGTAGGGCCGAGAGTCACATACTAATATAGACATAAATTAGAGGCCCGTAGGGCCGAGAGGCACATTATAATATATAATTAAACTGAACGCGGGTTGTTTCTCTTTTAAATATGGATTCCCGGAGGCCCGTAGGGCCGAGAGTCACATACTAATATAGTGAATATGGACGACTGGAGGACCGTATGGCCAAGAGTTACATGATGATGATGATGATGATTCATATGTGAGTGGGCCTTGCAGCCCTTCCACTGCGACCACCAGTGAGTCTATTGTGGCTCACTTTTGAGTGGTTTCTCACCACTGTATGCCTCCTCCAAAAAGGCCGGCTATCAGTTTGGGTGAGACACTGTTCAGATCTTCTGAGTCGATCTGAGGTTTACCGAAAGTATTCTGACGTAAACGTGCAATAGCCGGACTTTCGCACAGTACATGTCTGACTGTTTCGTCATCCTTCATACAGAGTCTACATTCGGTCTCTTCTGTTAGTCCCATTCTGTGCATGGGCACTCTCAGTCGACAGTGACCCGTATAAAGACCAGTCACTATACGTATCTCCTGTCTGGTAAGTCCAATAATATTCCTGGCTCTGTTTCTACAAGGTCCTTTAATGAACTCTTTAGAGTGAGCCAGTTCTGGTATATTTATCCAGTATTGTTGGAAGCTATTCTCCATCCATTTTAATATGGTTGATTTAGCAGCATTGTATGATATCCCCAGGGCTGGCTCGGGGCCGAAAAACTCGGCAGATGCCGCTTCCCTCGCTGCTAGGTCTGCGGCCTCATTTCCCTCGTGCCCAGAATGCCCTGGTATCCATACTAATGATACATTGTTAGCGCTACCAAGCGCATTCAGCGAATCTTTACAGCTCCTCACGGTTCTCGATGAGACCGTATAGGAATCAAGCGCTCTTAAGGCTGCTTGACTGTCGGAGAAGATTTTTATTGTCTTGTTGGTCCATTCGTGGTCAGTAATCCATCGGGCACACAGTTCAATGGCTACAAGTTCGGCCTGAAATAGAGTAGCCAATTGGCTGAGACTATGTTTAATCTCGACTTTTTCTTGAATACTAACAACTCCAGATCCAACGCCCGAAGGCATTTTGGATCCGTCGGTATACCAGAAGCTATCGTTATTTGAAAAATTGGTCCTGTTCTTTAACCAGTCCTCCCTCTCCGGGAGGATAATGTTGTATAGCTTTCTGCTGTACACCGTGTTGGGCATGACGTCGGATATCATTCCTAAAGTTGCATCCAACTCTTGTTCCCTTATTAGGGCTGTTGATATCACTTTGTTTGCCCTGCCATCCTGATGGTTGGCTCTTATTCTGTATGTTGCTCTTCGTGCCTCCGCCTCTAAGAAAATGTGAAGCGGAGGTAAGTTTAGTAAGCATTCAAGCGCAATCGATGGGATAGAGCTCATTGCACCACATATGGCAAGACTGGCTTGTCGTTGTAAGCTGGTTAGTTTAGCCCTTGAGGTTCTTTGATGTCCCTTCTCGAGCCAGACTATTGCGCCATACGCAATCATTGGTCTGATAACTGTTATATACGGCCAATACATTTGTTTGGGGCTAGTGCCCCAGGTTTTTCCGCAAATTCTTTTGCACGTCCATAAGGACAGTGTGGCTTTGCGGGTTACTTTTTCCATATGGGCATTCCAGGTAAGAGTTTTATCTAGAGTGACCCCTAGGTATTTCCCCTCTGATGCAAATGGAATTATTTCACCGTTAAGCTCCGGAGGAGTCAGGAAATCAAGCTTCCTTTTACGGGTGAACGGTATAATTACTGTTTTGCTGGGATTTACAGACATCTGTGTCCTGTCACACCAGTCTTTTACCGTGTTTATTACTTCTTGTATCTTTCCAGAGAATTCACTCTCTGGAATGTCTCTAATGATTGCTCCTACGTCATCTGCGTATCCCAATACCTCTACATCCAGCGATTCCAAGATGGCAAGAAGATCATCGACCAATAAAGACCACAGGAGGGGAGACAAAACTCCTCCTTGTGGACAGCCTCTAGCAGCTCTGAAGCTTACCATCTCATCGTTAAGAGTTGTTTTAATCACTCGATTTTCGAGTGTGCACCTGATGAATCCCGTGACGGTAGATTCTATTCCTCGGGCGCACGCTGATTCAAAGAGGGATTTGGGTAGTGCATTGTTAAATGCTCCTTCTATATCAAGAAAAACACCTACTGCGATGCCTTTTGCATCGAGGGTTTCCTTGATTTTTCCAACAAGGTTGTTTAAAGCTAGTTCTGTTGACTTCCCTGCTTGGTATGCATATTGGTTTGCATTTAGCGGGTGGGCCATTAAGGCGCCACCTCTGATATGTGCGTCTATTATCTTTTCCAAGCCTTTCAACAGAAATGAGGTAAGGCCTATGGGTCGAAGCGATTTTGGAGTATTATCTGCCCGACCCGCCTTAGGTATGTAAACTTAACCTAACCTTAACTTTAGTCCAGCTGGTTGGAAGATAATTCCATGCTAGGCTGGCTCTATCCAGGCCTTTTTGTACTAGCACTGGAAGAATACCATCTAGGCCCGGTGATTTGTATGGTTCAAAAGACGTGAACGCCATTTTGATCGTATTTAAATTGATAATTTCTTTTGCAATTTTCCAATCCGCCTGTTTTGGGCGATGTCCATGGGTCAATTGCTCAGGAATATTCCCGTTTTCAAGGAGTGTGCTTCCTGGGAAATGATGCTCTGCCAGTGCCTCCAGGGATTCCCTTTCAGATTTTGTGAAGGTGCCATCAGAGAGCTTTATTGCGCCAAGTTTGTTTGCTGGCTCTTTAGACAGAATTTTATGGATTCGAGTTGTGTCCGGAAGCTTTGTGAGCCCATGACAGAACCTCCTCCATGACTCTCTTTTGGCACTTCTGATTTGTTTGTTATATTCGTTGAGGGAGGCACGGTAGCTTTCCCAGTTGCCCGTCTCCTTTGCTCGATTAAATAGGCGTCTAACCTCTTTTCTTTTTTTGAACAAAGAATTGTTCCACCAAGACATACCGCGATTATCAGTTTTGGTTTTAAGAGGGGAATTTTCGTGATACGCGGTTATAATAGCCTCCCTTAGTTGTTCAGAGGCCATTTCTATTTTATCACGATCCCACACGTCGGTTATTGCTGAGTTCAGCTTTTCTTGGAGGGATCTGACATATCCACTCCAATCTGTGCTTTTTGGGTCTCTGTATTTAATTGTTTTTGTAGATCCCATACCGACGGTGAATTGTATATGATTGTGGTCTGACAGAGAGGGCTCATCTGTAACCCTCCAGTCAGTGATGTTATTGGTAATTAGTTTTGTGCTTATTGTTAGATCTAGTACCTCTGCCCTATTTTGACCGACAAAGGTTGGTTTGGAGCCAACATTATTTACAAAAAGCCCCTCCCCTATAATGTAGTGGAACAGATGCTCACCCCTTCTGTTGATGTCTGTGCTGCCCCACACTGTGTGGTGCGCGTTCGCATCACAGCCCAAGATGAGCTGTACGTTCCTCTCTTTGCAGTATGCAATCAGGTTAGCTGCCTCTGCAGTGGGAGGCAGTGGTGCTTCTCTGTCACCCGGAAAATATGCTGAGCAGACGACTAGTTGTGTCATGCCTTGCTCACCGGGGACGATTAATCGTAGCGCTACTAGGTCATCGGTACAGAAATCTGAAAGGACGAAGTAGTTAATATCTTTTCTTATAAGAATAGATGCTCATGGTCTAATACCTGAGTTATGTGTGATGATGTTACCAAGAGTTCGGCTAAGTCCAGCTACTTGGTTCCTACTTGATAGCCACGGTTTTTGCAACACGGCAATGTCCAGCCTCTGCTGCTTGAAAGCTCTACCAAGAGTGTACGTTGCTGTCTTGGTATGGCGTAGATTTACTTGTATCAAGTGCAGGCCTTGATGTTCTCGTTGTTGTGCGCCTGCCATGATCCAAACAACTTTTGGTTTTGTATGTTCTGAGTTCGGGCATTCATATTGGAGCCCTTGTCAGTGGTGTCACCGTCGCTTTTGAGCAGTTGATTTTTCCACTCAAGATCTGGTGATGGAGTTGGAGCTGGAGTTGGTATGACCTCCAGCTCCATAGGGGCCTCTTCGGCACTCCTTTGTTGGTTGGATCTTGCAGGCCTGTTCGGCACTGCTTCTCCTTCGGAGTTTTTACCTCCTCCGTGAGGGTTAATGAGTGATTGGCCCGCCCCAGAATCCATGGGGCCAGCGGCAGCAACCAGGGCTTTAACCCGGTCTGAACTACCGGTGAGAATAGTACTCACCTGGGCTACAAAAAGATTTTTATCACTCATGATAGCCAGTCGGCTAGCCAGCATTTTATCACTACTGCTAGGTCCCCCCAACCCCAGGCGTCTTTGGTTAGGTGATATCAAGTCCATAAAAGGCGCTTAATATCACCGACATCCAGTGGTGCCGGATGGCCATAAATGGCCACCACTTAAGGAGGCAGACGCAGCAGAAGTTGGATTCCCACCCTCTTAATCGATTTAAAAATCGACTAAAAATCAACTAAAAATCAATCAGAGCATGGCCATACCAACGACCCACACCACAGAGTTACATACTAATATAGTGAATATAGACTCCCGGAGGCCCGTAGGGCCGAGAGTCACATTCTTATATAGAACTAAATTTCCCTTTTTTTCACGCCTAGCCTTTCATATTTGGCCCTTCACGGCCAAGTCAAACAAGCACAACATTTATACATAACGCAATTCACAAGCAAAAAACCAAGTAAGTAACTTAAACATCTGTAACCGCGAGAGTTAAACGAAAAACGAACTTATGTGTGTCTCGACTTGTCTCAAGACATAGAGTCGCATTTCGCCTGGCCCGCTGTGCATTTGTAAAATATGAACCCTTCGTCGCATGTCAGTGTCTGCCGCGTTCGTCGCGTCATGGCTTCACTCTTTGCTACTTAAAAAAAAAACTATGCGTCTGATTGACATTTTTCAAAAATTATTGTGATCCCTGATCTTTGATACAAAGTTTACAGAAGGTGTTTTTTTGATTAAACAAAGGGTTCTCGAGTTATAACAAGTTATAAATTATTATAAATACGCGTTTTCAGGGCGAGCACTTGTTTAATAGGGAACTCCATATAAAAGCATTGGGAACGATATTTTCAACATTGAAAAAAAAATGTTTCTGATTGTAATATTACTATATGCTTTTAGTGGAGTCATGATCACACTTTATAGATTCAAAAAATGCAAAAAAAAATTTCAAAATTTTCGGAAAAACTACCCTTACCACCCCCTGCATACGATGATTTTTGGACGACCAGTCGATCTTGCATTCTTAGGGTGTAAGAAATGATTTAAATTGTGTCTTACATTTTAGCAATGAAGTGCACACGGGGTGACACGATAGAAGCGGCTTTAACTCTACTATTTCGATATTGATCAATTTCACGAAATAAAAACCATTTTTTACCATTAAAAAGTACGGGAAATGTAGTGGGATTACAATATTTACGCAATGAGAAAAAAGCACTGCACAAACAGATGATAAAAAACCTTGAATTTAATAAAAAGACACAGATATATCAAAAAATGTGAATGCATGGAATACAAAAATATACAAATCTAAATAAGCACTAAAATAGAATCTGCAAAATTGCTAGTCAAACAATGCTAAAATAAACTTATGCGTATATGTTATAAGCAATAAAAATTAAAACAAACTATTAAAATGTAGTTAAGTGGCTTATAGTCAAAAATCGTGTACCGTGGGATAATCATCAAATGTCAATAGATTTTGAGATAGATTGTGTTAAAAGATTACATAAATTTAAGTCATTACATATTTGCCTCGAATTTGGTAGAAGGGCTTGTCATAAATCTAATATGGCGGCTTTTTTCATCTTTTTTTTCAAAACTGTGGTTTATTACTTTCGCTACATGAGTTTTACAGAAAAACCTTAAATATGTTTTTTTGCAACTCATTAAAAGCAAAAAGTTCTAAAAAAACAGAAAAAAATAAAATCTTGCAATTATGATGTCACACAGGCACTATGACTTAATTTTAAGGCACACATATGGCGACCTAAAAGTAAGTGATCCATAACCAATCGATTTGGGGTAGTCTAAAACTTTATTCCTCAATTTACTTTGGGTTAAAAAAGTTACTATTTTTGAGTATTTTTAAAAAACTTAACATCTTTTTTAGTTTTTAAGATATAAAGCTAGTTTCTTTCTTATCTTAATTTGTGTTCTATTGCAAAATAAAATGTATTTACAGTTTTTCTGTTAAACTAATTTAGGAAAATTCATAAGCCACAGTTTGTGTAAAAACATGAAAAAAGCCGCCAACTTGGATATAGTCACACCGGCTCTCCTAGTCAAATTATATTATGTATTTTTCTTTAAGATGTTATTGAATAACTGTTGTAGCTTTTAATTTAAAAGTTTGATGAAAAAATCATAATTTATGAGCTTTTAAACCCTATAATCTAGAAAAATAGACGGATTGGAATAGTGATAAAATAAATATAATTTTTTTTTTTATATTCTGAACGTGTTTTTTTATTTGCGATCCTAAGTGTGCAAAATAAACAGGACATGCCATAACCGCGCAGCATAATACCGTCCTTAAAATACCGCACATGGTCAAAAACCGTATCCAATTATATAGAAAATACCGCGCAACATTCTTTACGCGCAAACAAAAAAAACCGCCCATCAAAAACAAAGCGCAAACAAATAACCGCGCCAAAAATACTTCGCAAGGTTTTAACCGCGTTAGATAATTAACCGCGCAGCCCATTAATGCGCAAGGTATTAACCACGCAAGTGGAAAAACCCGGTCAAGGTTGTATAATCCACCTTTTGTATTCTTTTAAACCCTGTAATCTAGTGATATCGGCAGATTGGGTTAGGGTTTAAATAAATATTTTAAAGAATTTTAATATCCTACCCGTGTTTTCTTTTATTTGCGGTCTTAAATGTGCGAATAATACAGGAGACGGACACAACTCTCTCTAATAAAATGGATCGCGTCTACGATTTTCCACTAGAAATTTTCCTCCTTAAATTGAAAAAATTATTTTTTTTTCTTGTGTGACATAAAATTGGCTATTAAAAAAAAACTCGTTAATTTTAGTACCCGTGAATTTAAAAAACCCACGGAAAAATATGAGAGAAACAAAACCTCCTTTTTAGCAGATTAGCCACTTGTTTGATTTTTAAATTCACGGGTACTAATATTTACGTTTGTTAGTACTATTTGACTTAAAAATTCCGCTGATGTACGCTCACATCTGAAGGTGGGTAAAAATGCTAATCAGCGTTAATCTGACCTGAAAGGCAAAAGTGCTGTCATAGATCACGGATGTATTCTTTTCTTCGCAATCGATCTTTTCATCGATCGACAATGTACAGTTTATACTCGGCTGCTCGTGTTCTAGTTTCTCTCGTATCTCGGTAGATGGCGCTTCTTGGGAAAGTTTTCTTACTATAGACGTAGGATCAGAGACAAAACGGTCTGATTAATTTCGCATGGGTGTCACATTGACTAAGTAGTGTTGTGAGGAGTCGCATAAGGACGAAACCGTTAACTGTCAACACTTATTAAGTGTCCATTAGATCTTGGAACCCCGTGAGGTTAAGCTTTTGAGCTACCCACGGAAAAATATGAGAGAAACAAAAACTTATTTTGACCGAGGGGTCATCGGCACCCTAAAATTTTGTACAGCGTCCAACAGGACTTGGGTCCTGTCGTGTACTGTTGGGTCCTGTTGAGTACTGTTGGGTACTGTCGTGTACGGTCGAATACTGTTGGGTCCTGTCGAGTACTGTTGAGTACTGTCGTGTACTGTTGGGTCCTGTCGTGTAGTGTCAGTGGCGCACCCAGGAATGTGTCTGGGGGGGGGCCGACAGCTACGAAGCGCGCCCTCAAAAAACTTGCGACCAAAAAAAAAAAAAACAAAAAGGTCATCATGTCGCAACTACGCCCCTGCTTGGGGCCCGAAGCCTCCTGATGTCAAATTTTAAGGTATTTTTCATGTTTTATCATCAAATATATAGAAAATATATTAAAAAATCTAAGGCTTGGGGGGGCCCGGGCCCCGGGGCCCCCTCCTGGGTGCGCCCATGGTAGTGTCGAGTACTGTTGGGTCCTGTTGAGTACTGTTGGGTACTGTCGTGTACTGTCGAGTACTGTTGTGTCCTGTTGAGTACTGTTGGGTACTGTCGTGTACTGTCGAGTACTGTTGGGTCCTGTTGAGTACTGTTGGGTACTGTCGTGTACTGTCGAGTACTGTTGGGTCCTGTTGAGTACTGTTGGGTACTGTCGTGTACTGTCGAGTACTGTTGGGTCCTGTCGTGTACTGTTGGGTACTGTCGTGTACTGTCGAGTACTGTTGGGTCCTGTTGAGTACTGTTGGGTACTGTCGTGTACTGTCGAGTACTGTTGGGTCCTGTCGTGGTACTGTCGGGTCCTGTTGTGAAATTTGTACAGTACTGTTGAAAGCTGATGACCCCTCGATTTTGACCCAATTAACCACGAAAACTTGTTTGAATTTTAAAGCTCCTATACCTTAGGCCTCTCAACTAGTAGGTCGATAAAGTTGTATAGCAGTAAAGTAAATATATTCAATCACTGATTAAAGCGAAGGAAATGTGCAAAAAAAATGTAAGGAAAAGCTTTATTTTTAAAAATATAACCGATTCCAACTTAAGCGAGGTTCGGACATGCCAGACTTAGTCGGAAGGCTCAAGAATTTGTAAATTAAAAAAAAATTTTGCTTTTAATTTTATTGAGTTTTATAAAACAATCCAGATAGTTCCAAGAATGATAGGCTAGCATATGAAAAATGTTAAACAAAATATCTGTTTTTGCGTTATAGGAAAAATATCCAAAGGTTTTTCAAAAATTCGAAACCAATAATAGCAAGGAATAACATGTCTGTCTGCAGCGGGTTAAAAGCAAAGAAAATCAAATTAATTTCCAATATTTCTAATACCTGCACGAGACGAACAAAGGTGGCCAAAGCTAATGGCAGCGAAACAAAAAATAACATGCAAAACTGTCACTCTCAGGCTTTTAGTTGGACTCCTGAATTCTCATTTCAATAAAATATTTTGTGTTAACTGATAGTGGTATCAGCTAGAGACCCTGTATGTATGACATAGTTTTACAACAGAGAGATGCGACAAACCCATCAAAGTCACTGAAATTACCAGAATCCAACCAATTTCGAGAATGAAAGACTATGTTTGAGCCTTGTTTTTTAAGAAACAACTAATTGTTTTTGCACACAGCAACCGCACAGATTCTTCCAGGCATAGTAAGCTAAAAAAATTACAGTGGAAATTATTTATCAATATACTTAAGAAAATAATTACAGAATAATTAATAATAAGGTAAGTTATTTTTTGCCAAGTTCATTGGCGTTTCACTAAAATAATTTCAATTGTCAGCGGTGAGTGTCATCAATCATTATGCAACAGATAAAGAAACACGTTTGTCCACCCCCCCTGTATAGGTCTTGTCAAAAATCGTTTATTTTTATTTTCCTACGCTTATGAATTAACAAGGACAGAAGGTGTGTCTCTCTCTAAACATCGCTAGAGTACAGAGGACCGATATTTTCATCCTTTAATTTTGACTTAAATAAATTTGACTTACTTGACTTGAAACTTGTGAGATAATATTTGTGGCTACTTTTTGCAAAAGTTGTGGTTAAGATAAGCGGCAATAGTTTGTTTTTTACTATTTCATTATGATTTTACAGACGCTTTATAAATTTCTATTATTATTTTTAAAAAATCCATAAATTTTCACATTATTTATTTACAAAACTTAATCATAAATTGAAAACTTTAATTTGTCGTTTTTCACCGTTTGTGTCCACGTGACCATATACATCACCATGTATGGCCACTCTTTTTATATGCGATGATGGTGATGTCGCAAATTTGATGTGACTAGTGGGAACGTATATCAGTACATAAAACCCCATTTTCTTCCCCTTATTGTCCACCGTAACCACAAAAATTAAATTTTACTGGTTTCATGACGCCACGCGTAAAAAAACTTTGTTTTGTACACTAGTTACATAAACTTTTTTACTATTTAAAGTGGCCAAAAATGGATTACCCTTACCATGGACGCACCCAGGGGGGGCTCGGGGACCGCCCCGAAGCCTAAGTTTGTTAAGCTTTTTTTACACATTTTATGGGGTCCCGGTCCTTCCCCAAGGCTCTCGCCTCCCCCCCAAGACATATTCCTGGGTGAGCCACTGACCCTTACTCATTTCTGGCTACATTTTTGGCTACAAAAGGGAAATTTGGGTCTTTTGGGATCCATTTGTGGCCACCTTAGCTACCAACTAAGTTTTAAGCAAAAATTACACAAAATTGCGACAAAAATATGAAAAAATAGGGATTTATTGAAATAAAACCTGACTTTATTTTAAAGTCGACTTTATGCTGACAGATTTACAAAGAAAACTGACAGCTGACCTCTCAAAATGGACATACCAAAGTCAAATTTAAAAATAAATTCGCTAACTTTCATTTAATATATACAGGCACTAATAAATCCGGTTCTTAAATACACAAAGGCCGAATTTTGAAAGAAAGCAGCTGCTTTTTATATGTAAATGTATCACAATACTGTCGTTTTCAAAATAAGCTCAGGTTTTACTCCAAAGTGTCTAATATCTCTTATTCATTCTTTAATAAAAATTCGCTTATATTTTCCGAAACATGTTTCTAATTACCCAAAAAAACTTACCAGGTATATTAACAATTTCACTAACAAATCACTCGAATTGTTGTACCCTGAAATTTAACATAAGATATTAACGAGTTCTTCTGTTGGTAGTGCTAAATTATATGGTGTCAATAAATAAAGGGGTGTTCACCCAAGAACTATAGACATACAGAACTGCTTAGTTCCATTTAACCTGTGTTAACAAATTGTGCGGGGTGAGGGGAGCGGCATGACGTCACCACTTGTGCTAAGTCCTTTGTTTGTGCTAAATCCTTTGTTGTATATGATGTTATTCGTATTTTCAAGAGAGTTTTGTTGATATTTCGGTAAATAGTTTGTGTTTTTTGGATTGTTTCAGTGCAGTGCTACTATGAAAAGACATATAAATAAACATTTTCACGTTTGGTTTTTTAACAGTGTGTAAAAATACGATTCAGGACAGAGAAGAACGTTTGTTTACAGGGCAAAAGAAATTGCCACGATTTTCTCAGCAAATGGACTAATACCTAATGGTTATTATTATTATTAATTATTCTGTAATTATTATCTAAAGTATATTGAAAAATAATTTCCACTGTAATTTTTTTAGCTCACTATGCCTGGAAGAATCTGTGCGGTTGCTGTGTGCAAAAACAATTAGTTGTTTCTTAAAAAACAAGGCTCAAACATAGTCTTTCATTCTCGACATTGGTTGGAAAACCAACCTTCTCGACATTGGTTGGAAAAAATTAAAAAATGGAACTCATACTTTGAGTTATTGGTAACTCATTAGACTTGGTACCAGAATTGTGGGTAGAATGGCCAGTAACATTTTAAAAAAAGAAACCATGCCACTTAAAATAATTTTTGATTTTTGTAAATTGCGTACAATAATAAGAATAAACTTCCATAACGATCAAGCACAGAAAACTAAAAATCTTAAAAGAAAAAGATGTGACGATATTGAACGGAGTGGAGCAAGAAAATTACAAAAGGTTAAATATTATTATTTATAACGCGTTCTTAAGGGTTGGTTCCACCATTGGTAGCTCACACCACTCTGATTCCCGGACCCCTGTCTTTGGTAGCCAAACAGGCAGGCACGCGTCTTACAGAGTTGGTTTAACGTTTTCCCGGTTAAAAGAATAGGCAACTTCCCGACGTTGTGAGTGCTTAAATGTCATATAATAAAAGGGAAGAGTGCAGATTCTTTATGTAACCCGTTTTTCTGTCAATTGGATGGAGCCCTTAGCCCCGGACCCCTGTCTTTGGTAGCCAAACAGGCAGGCACGCGTTCTTAAGGACTGATCCCACAATTGGTGCATTCCCGAATCATCCAGACCTCCCGGACCCCTGTCTTTGGTAGCCAAACAGGCAGGCACGCGTCGCATAGGGTGATTTTAACTTTTTCCCGGTTCAAGGGATTTATGGCACCGCGTCTTGAACTGTTAGACTTTATTTAATTCTATATAGCCCACGGACTTGTCAAAACCGTATTTTAGCCGTCTTTGCGAAAAGGACCAAACTAAATAGGTAACACCGAATTTTGGTGGATTTCGTAATAAAAATTATCTAATAAATTATGAAAACCGTATATAAATAACATTGTGTCAGATTAGTAGAATACTAAGCTACGGCTAATTTGTAAATAGCTACGATAGTTGTTAGATTTTATCAAATAAAAGTGGTACATTTGGGTTATATTGCCTGGATTTTATTTCCCAACCAAAACTAGAACCCGTTTTTCTCGACTGTTTAAAAGCTAGCCGAACTGGCCGGTGGAGACTCTAAGCTCCCTTATTTCTTAGAGTGGCGCCCAGATTTCCGTCCGAAAGGGTGAAATCACGAGTGCCAAACGTAAAAGACCAAAATTTGGCAACACCGAACTAGGTCTCCTTACCAATTTGGCGCCCAACGTGTGTTTCTTAATTTGTTGGGTTTATTTTTTACCACTTAAGGGCAGGCTATTACTCATCTGACACTTTGTAGAGAAAAAAACCGTTATTAAGTGTAAGGAAAATCCTAATTAAGACAATTTAAAGAGTGCGCACTGTTACCCAAAATTATTCAATCCTTTTTAGGATAATAGAGCGTATAGTTTTAATTAAAGCCGAATTTACCCTGATTACGACCCCTGATTTTGACAAATTTTAAAAAAGTTCAATCGTTTAGAAGTCGATACAGACATTTTCTTTGAAAACTAAGTAATTTTAAGTATTGTATAGCGTTGAATTACGAATTGCATTTTTTTTTACAAAGAGTAGCAGATCTATTTTCTTTACTGTTTAATTATAGAGTAGGGAATTTAACTTTGCGCTAAATAGTTGATTAGAAGTTCAAACTAAATAGGCATTTTATTTAGGGAGTTTTACTCAAAATCGCAATAATAACCGATAAAATCCGAAATCCCTCGAATATTGTCGATTGCCACCACGTGTTTTCTTCGAGTCCATTCGGAAAACGATAGTTACCGATAAAACCCGAATTCTTTTACCGATAAAACCCGAATTCTTTTACCAATAAGACCCAAAATTTCTCGAATATTGTCAATTCCTACCTCGTGTTTTCGTCGAGTCCATTCGGAAAACGATAGTTACCAATAAAACCCGAACACTTTTACCGATAAAACCCGAACTCTCTCGAATATTGTCGAATCCTACCACGTGTTATCTTCATGTTCAATCGGAAAACGATAGTTACCGATAAACCCCAAACTCTTTTACAGATAAAATCCGAAATCTCTCGAACATTATCGATTGCTACCGCGTGTTTTCTTCAAGTCCCTTCGAAAAACGATAGTTACCGATAAAACCCGAACTGTTTTACTAATAAAACCCGAAATCTCTCGAATATAGTCGATTTCTACCACGTATTTTCTTCGAGTTCAATCCGAAAACGACAGTTCCCGATAAAACCTGAACTCTTTTACAGATGAAATCCGAAATCTCTTGAATATTGTTGATTGCTACTACTTTTTTCTCCAAGTCCCTTCGGAAAACGATAGTTACCGATAAAACCTGAACTGTTTTACCAATATAACCCGAAATCTCTCGAATATTGTCGAACCCTACCACGTGTCTTTTTCAAGTTCATTCGGAAAACGATAGTTACCGATAACACACGAACAGTTTTACCGATAAAACCCGAACTCTCTCGAATATTGTCGAACCCTACCACGTGTCTTCTTCAAGTGCATTCGGAAAACGTTAGTTACCGATAAAACACGAACTCTTTTACAGACAAAATCCGAAATCTCTCGAACATTGTCGATTGCTACCACGTGTTTTCTTCAAGTTTCGCCAGAAAACGATAGTTACAGATAAAACCTGAACTGTTTTACCAGTATAACCCGAAATCTCTCGAATATTGTCGATTCCTACCACGTGTTTTCTTCGAGTTCATTCGGAAAACGATAGTTACTGATAAAACCCGAACAGTTTTACCGATAAAACCCGAACTCTCTCGAATATTGTCGAACCCTACCACGTGTCTTCTTCAAGTGCATTCGGAAAACGATAGTTACCGATAAAACACGAACTCTTTTACAGACAAAATCCGAAATCTCTCGAACATTGTCGATTGCTACCACGTGTTTTCTTTAAGTTCCGCCAGAAAACGATAGTTACGAATAAAACTTGAACTGTTTTACCAATATAACCCGAAATCTCTCGAATATTGTCGATTCCTACCACGTGTTTTTTTTTGAGTCATTCGGAAAACGATAGTTACCGATAAAACCCGAATTCTTTCACCGATAAAACCCAAAGTCTCTCGAAAATTGTCAAGTCCTACCACGTCTTTTCTTCGAATCCGTTCGGAAAACGATAGTTACCGATAAAACCCGAACAGTTTTACCGAAAAACCCGAACTCTCTCGAATATTCTCGAATCCTGCCACGTGTTTTCTCCGAGTCCATTCGGAAAACGATACTTACCGATAAAGCCCGAACTCGTCCGAACCTATTTGATTGCATCTAGAGTAGATAAATCACGAAATTTTGCGACTTTAGCCGATTTTATTTAGACAAACACGTGTTTAATACACACTAACTAAAAAAGCTTAGAATAGGACTTTAAAGTGGTATAAAAAGATACTAAAATAATAAAAATGTCTTTACACGAAAGTGACAACGGTTCAGTTTCGGACCCCGATCTAAATATGGAGCCCTTATTTGGAAACCTGCTGGAAAAACAAACCGGCGATACAATGCCTAAAAATTCCGTTGAGGTTGGAACCCAACTGGAGGTTTTGCCGACAGCGGCTTGGGTTAATTATCTTAAGAAAAGTGAAATGGACGAAATTCTTATGCGCTTTGGCTTGTCCATTGACGAAAACATTAATAACTTCGCAAGCAAGTGATACACACTTTTTTGCGCTCCTGAACTTTAACCTTTTTTGGTGGGAAAAAGTACACCGATTTTTGTAATTTTTTCGCAGTAGTGAGTTGTGAATATCTCCTGCATGGTGATGTAATTAAATTTCCAGAAAGCAGCTGCCAAAGGTAATAATTTGATTAAAATTAATCCTTATCATTTATAACAAAAAAATGCCTACCTGCGAAGAATGCCAAGATACGATAAGCTCGAGAAATAAAAAGGTTTTTTGTAGCCAATGCAAAAAACCTTATCATTCCACCTGCGTTCATGAATCCGAGAACCTAGTAACTTTGTTGGCGGAGATCCCCGGTCTTTCCTGGCGATGTGATCGCTGTGTTGCCGATTGTATTACATTGAATCAGCAGGAAATAAAAAACCTAATAGAAAGCAAAGTTCAAGAAGCTTTACAAGCTCTCAACACTACCTTTGAAAGCCTAAAATTCGATATTATGAATATTGCCGCTGATAAACTTGCATTACTTTCAAATGAATTGCAACCACCTGCGCAATCCAAGCAAAAAAAGTACTCAGAAATTCTTAAAAATAACACTCAGCCTGCCGTCCTGATCAAGCCTAGAAATGAATCTCAAACAAACGATCAAACTAAAAAAGCGCTTCTAGAAAACATCAACCCTGTGGAAGAAAATTTTGCCTTTACGAAAATCAAGCACACAAGCAAAGGTGGAGTCCTTATTGCCTGCAAAAATTCGGAGGATAAGAACAGATTTAAAACCCTAGCAGAGGAAAATTTATCCGAAGAATATGAAGTCCGCGAAATACATGGAATTAATCCCAGAGTCAGAATCGTCGGTTTTACAGAATGCCTCTCAGATGAACAGTTATCCACAATTTTAATTAAACTAAATTCTGATATTTTTCATAAAAACTCACAGCTAAAAGTAATAAGCATTAACAAGACACGTAACAAGAATAATATCTTTCAAGCGAAACTCGATAAATCGAATCCTTGACTTAGTTTTACAGAAAGATGTTAACCTAATATGCACAAGAGCAACTGACGAACTGGTTCGTGAACATGACGACCATCCGGCTCTAAATGTTCACGTTACCGGACTGACTGAAGACACTAATCTGTCTAATATTAATTCACAAACAGTATACAACTTTCGAAAGGCTAATTTTCAAGCTTTATATCTGCAACTCTCGAACACAGACTGGGGTTTTTTGGATGACTTTGAGGATTTAGACCAAATGAGTCAGCAACTATACATATACATTTACGGTATTTTTGAAAAACTGGTTCCAAAATATTCAAAAAATCCCAAAAAGCGGCAGTTTCCTCCTTGGTTTACGCCCGATATCATTAAAAATATATATAAAAAAGAAAGGCTGCAAAAAGTAAATAAAAAAAATCCAAATCCTGACACCTACCGAGAATTTAGTCAATTAAGAGCATATTTAAAACTAGAAATAAAAAAACTACACCTGGAATTCATACATATTGCTGAAAATAACATAAAGAGCGATCCCTCAAAATTCTGGTCTTTCATAAACAGCCAAAAAACAACGTCATCAATTCCTAACGTAATGTACCACGATAACACTGAATATGACTCTATGCAATCCATTTCGCAAGGATTTTCAGACTATTTTAAAAGCGTTTTTAACGACAACCCCGTACAACCTCCTCAGAATCACACGGCGAATAATAATTACCCCTGTATTTGCATAACAGACTTCTCAAATAGGGAAGTTGAAAATGCTCTTGGAAAGCTTAAACCTAAATTAACAGCGGGTCCAGACTCCATACCAAGCTTTATTATACGAGATTGCGCCTCCATTCTCGCCGTTCCCTTGTGTAAATTATATAACAAATGCCTCAGTGAGTCGAGAATACCCTCGTCGTGAAAGGTCAGCAAGGTGTGTCCCATTTTTAAATCTAACAATAAATCTTATATTAAAAATTACAGACCTATAACTATAATTAACAACTTTTTGAAAGCCTTTGAATTTCTCTTGCATAAGTCTATCTACCCCTCTGTGAATAATGTTTTATCACCTAATCAACACGGCTTCATTAAAGGACGTTCTACTGTTACCAATCTTCTGTCTATAACACAAACCATTTCTCAAACTATTCACGCAGGTCAACAGCTGGACGTCATATATACAGATTTTTCTAAGGTGTTCGACAGATTTGACACCGGCGTGCTGTTAACAACCTTAAAAAATTTCGGTTTTAACATACCATTATTAAACCTAATAAAATCTTGCTTAAGTAACAGACGCCAACACGTGTATGTAAATGGTGTTAGGTCTGCCGAATACCTTGTCAGCTCCGGCGTACCACAGGGCTCTGTGCTGGGACCTCTTTTTTTCGACATCTTCATAGATGGTTTGGGAAGGGGCCTCGGTTCATCCAGCCTTTCATATGCTGACGATTTTAAAACATTCAGAGTAATAGGTGACGTCTCTGACTGTATAGCTCTTCAAAACGATCTAAATGCAATCCAGAATTGGTGCGTTCAAAACGGCCTACCTCTTAACATTGCTAAATGCAAAGTAATGACGTATACAAATAAAGCTACATATCTAACGTATGACTATGCTATAAATGGCCAAGTCCTGGAGAGGCCGCAAACCATACGCGACCTAGTAGTAATTTTTGACAAGAAACTATCATTCTCTTCTCATATTGAAGACATTAAATCAGCTGCATCGAGAATGTACGGTTTCATTGTTCGCATCTCAAAAGAATTAACTAACATCTCAGCGCTCAAGAGTCTTTACTTTGCTTATATTAGATCAAAGCTCGAATATGCGTCTATTGTCTGGAATCCACATCAAGTTAACCAAATAGAAGACCTCGAGAGAATTCAAAGGCGTTTCTTAAAATTTTTATCCTTTAAAGTAGATGGAACCTATCCCGCTCAAGGAATCCCTCAAAACCACCTTCTCGCCAGATTCGATATTCCATCTCTAAACAGCAGAAGACAGTACGCATCTCAGGCAACCTTACATAAAATTTTAAACAATCAAATAGACTGTGCAGACTTATTAGCCCAACTAAACTTCATAATCCGGCGCCAGGGATCAAGGCAACTATCCACCTTCTATCTGCCAACGCCTAGACTAAATGTTTTAAAGTATTCACCGCTTTATACAATGTGCGACATTTGTAACAATACTCCAGCTATCGATATATTTAATACCAATTTAAAGCAGCTTAGAAATACGCATTTGCAAAATAATGCCTAAAAGTCCAACCTATTTTTGTACATCTAATTAATGCTTAAGACTACCTTTACTTGTATGCTACTTTTATTGTATATTTATGTAACTCTCATTTATTCCTGTCATTGTAATTGGGTTCGCCCGTAATGATATGGTAAATAAAAAATAAAAAATAAATAAATAAAAATAAAACATGGAAATTAAGAGAAAGAGACTAAGAGAATATCTTCGTGAAGAACGAAAATCCCCGAGGTTGACACCGACTGTACACGAACTCCCTGTAGTTACCAGTAACCCAATTGAGTCCATGGCGTCCAATAGCACTATAACCACTGCAAATTCACAACAAACTTCCGTTACTTGCCCTGTCAATACCTTAGTTTTGCCCATAACCTCGTCTTATCAAACATATACAACTAGTGACATTCCTTCTTTCACAAATATTGTACAGATTCCGACATCAAGTATCACCTCCGTTTCAAACCCTGCTTTTACATTTGCTCCTAATCAAGACCCACTTCGATTGAATTTGAGCTCCCCTCCTGTGGTACTCCATACTAATAACTCCGTTTCCCAAGCACCTAATATTACCCAGTTAGTACCAAATACCAGTTCACAAGACAACAACTGCGGATTTACATAACCAGCACCGCCGATAATACCGAACAGTGCAATTCCAAACTATACCCTTGCAAACGTCATACCGATAACCACAAGTTTTCAAAACTCCACCGTACCGACCAGTTCCGTACCATATGTACCATCTTAGCCGTCAACTTCTTACCTAACAAGGCCTTATTTCCTATCGAATAATCCCTACGCCACATCCGTTTGTAATAACGTCGGTCAATATGTACCACCTACTTCATCCGTTGCATACAATCTTCCAGTTTCGCACGCACAAGTGCCATATGAAATTCCCATGATCCCGACCTTTTCCTACGCTTCGGTACCACAATATCCCACTATATCAAATGCTACCAACCTTTTACGGTCTACGATTCCTGAGCCTGTATAGTACAATCCTGAGACATTAAGAAATTACCAAAATTTGCCCATACCATACCGTAGTACCACATGTCAACATGAAGATCCGTCGACCACAACCACAAATTACGCTAAAACAAATACGTTACCCTTAACAAATCATACCTTTCCTACCGAGTCAACCAGATTTAGAAACGCCCTAACTACTTCAAACCAACTATATTGTAATAATGCAGAGGTCCATGACAAGAGTCAAAATATTCCTGTGGCTACTCCAACGCAAGTACCACAGCCGATAAATATTCAAACAGCACAATATTTTAATGTAAATCAGTGGAGAAACAGTTTTAATGGGCGTGGTGATCCTACGTCTTTTCTAGAGCAATTGGAAGAGAAATGCACCGCTCATCAAATTAATCGAGAATCTTTTATACCGTTATTACCCGAACTATTTCAGTTAGAGGCTGCGCCTTGGTGTCGCAATAACGTAAGAAACTGGACCAACTGGGAAACTTTTGTTAATGAATTTCGTAATTACTACTTCCCGGTTAACTATTTTGAAAATCTTGAGTCTGAGATAGCTAAGAGAATACAAAAGTCTAATGAACCTGTTTCTGTGTACGTTACCGATTTGCAAACGCTTCTCCGAAGACATGGAGGTTATACTTAAACCAAGAATTAACCTGGTTATACAGAAATTTATTACCAGAATACCGATGAGAGATTAAAAGATCTGACTTTATGGATATTTCAACATTTACCAGGGCGGTACGTGAATACGAGTTACTGAGAGAGGAAATTAACCAGACTCATACAAATGTGGAAAACTTTAGATCAGTTAGGCTGCCACATAATGCAGGGCAACAGTTAAGGGTTCGGCAAGATTTAAGACCACCCACTGTTTCCACATATCGGGTAAATACTTCTCAGGAACTTCCTTCTTCCTACTACTTCCTCTGGTTTAGCACAAACTCGTCCGTTGACGCCACCTGTCCAAAATAGAAGTGACAATAATCGTGATCAAAGAAGTTATAATAGCAGATAAGAGACGACACCAAATCAACCCCGTCGATCCGAAAACCGACTCCCTCCCCAGAGAACTTATGCTGGGGAAGGCAGAATGTTTACCAGACGAATTAATATTCCAGCTGTTTGCTGGAGATGTGGAAAAATAGGCCATATGAGAAACCAATGTCAGGGCACTCCAAAAGTATTTTGTTCTAGGTGCGGCCAAAATGGAATACTTTCCAGAGATTGTCTGTGTTCCAGACAGGAAAACTAAATGGGAGCTGTCAAAACCCGAGGCCAACACAGCTACCCGAAACTCAGGCCTCAAAAACTGATGAAATATCTTTATGCACCGATGGTCGACCTCATGTTGACGTAATGATTTTTGATACGAAATATTCCGCTATACTAGACACTGGAGCTAAAAGGTCCTATTGTGGAGATAATCTAGCGCAGTATTGTCAAGAAAGACAGATTCAAGCTCACCCGTTACCCATGCAAAAGTTGCCGATGGGGCCGTTATCCCGATTAAAATTGCATACTTTCTAGAACTTAAAGTAGAAGGAAAGATAAATATTGAAATAATGTTATACTTACCTGGCATGAGCGCAGATCTAATATTAGGAGTTGACTTTATGCGCAGAAATAAAGTTCAATTAGATTTTTTGAACGAAAACATACTATTCGCTGCAGGTAATAATAATCCCGTAGATTTGATATATGTTATAGAGAACCATGAACTGTTGACTTTGACTCCAGCTGAGCAAAAACGCCTAGATGAGTTTCTAGACCAAGAACTCACAGAATTTGAACAAATTGTAGGCACAACGCCACTTGTAAAACATAAAATTAAATTAAAACCTAACACAGAACCGATAAAACAGCGATACCGTCCTTAGAATCCGAAGATGCAGGCCATTATAAATGAAGAAGTAGACAGAATGTTGGAAGAATGCATTATAGAACCGTCATGTAGCCCGTGGAGTTCACCCGTTGTTATTGTCAGAAAGAAAGACGGAAAATTTCGTTTCTGTATAGATTTTCAGAAAGTAAACAATGTAACTCATAAAGATGCTTATCCTTTACCGTTCATAAACTCCATTTTGGACAAGTTACGTAAAGCTCGCTATATTTCCACGATTGATTTAAAACAAGGATATTGGCAGATAGCATTAACCGAAGATAGTAAACCAATCACTGCTTTTACTGTGCCAGGAAGAGGGCTTTTCCAGTTTAAAGTGATGCCGTTTGGCCTGCACGCAGCGCCTGCAACGTTTCAACGTCTAATGGAAATGGTAATAGGGCCAGAGCTAGAGTTTGCCTTTCCATATCTTGATGATGTAGCCGTAATAAGTTCGGATTTTGCATCTCATCTAGAACATTTACGAGAAGTTTTCCGCCGTTTAAAAAACGCAAATTTGAAACTTAACCCAGAAAAATGCCAGTTTGGCAGGAGAAGGCATAGGCACCGACCCAGGAAAAGTAGAAAGTATTTTACAGATACCTCCACCAGCAAATCAAAGAGCATTACGAAGATTTTTGGGAGTTGCATCTTGGTACCGTCGACTTATTGCAGATTTTTCACAGATAGCAACATCGTTAAACAAGCTATTGAAAAAGAGATAACCGTTTATGTGGACTGAAACTCAACAAACCGCATTTGACAAGCTTAAAAAATGTCTAACTGAGGCTCCTGTTTTGGCCTGTCCAGATTTTTCTAGGCCATTTGTCCTACAGACTGCATCGGAATACGGAATAGGCGCGGCCTTAATTCAACATTACCAAGATGGTGACCATGTAATCGCTTATGCGAGTAGAACTCTTACATCTACCGAGCGTTAAATGAGTGTTACAGAGAAAGAGTGCGCTGCCATAGTTTGGGGAGTAGAGAAAATGCGTCCCTACTTGGAGCTATACCACTACCGTCGTTACTGATCACCAGTTTCTCCGTTGGCTGTTTTCTTTAGATAGCCCATCAGGCCGATTGGCCCGTTGGCGAATGTTTTTGCAGCAATTCGATTTTGAGATAAAGTATCGTCAAGGAATTTTAAACCGGAATGCTGACGCTCTATCTAGAGATCCGTTAGAGGCTGGAGAATCTGAACTAGAAGCTGACCCAGTATTTGTTCTCGCCAACTGTTCAGGGCACCGTTTAAAATATTGTTCCCATTGTGGACGACTTAATGTTCTTACGAAGGATTTTTGTCGACTTAATCAAGGAAGCACAAGAGCCCGCCGTTCTGGAACTACCACATCAGTAGGGGTGCAGTGCTGTTTACATACACATTATACTTGTTCCGGTTGTGGTTGCCCGGAAGCTATCCGTAGACATTTTCGCCGCCCCTATTAAAATACTGCGTTATATACCGTTTTACTAAGTAAGTCCAGAATTAGTATTTTCTTTAATATGTCTGCGCATCAAGATTTTAAGTTTGCCGTTCTTACATCGTTATAAAGTCAACATTTTGGAATTTATTTGTTTGGGAAAGTTAATTTTTATTAATAATATATATTTACAGGGGTCCCTACTAGGTAGGTCCTCGTTAACCGTTTGGTACTTAGTACCCGGGGTACATAAACCGATATGGCCTCGTTAACCGTTTGGAGCTACTACCAGAAACTAAGAAGAGACTTACCAGGGGTACTCAGTTTAAAAGAGACCTCTTTAACCGTTTGGTACTTAGTACCCGGGGTACATAAACCGATATGGCCTCGTTAAACGTTTGGAGCTACTACCAAAAACTAAGAAGAGACTTACCAGGGGTGCTTAGGTTAAAAGAGACCTCTTTAACCGTTTGGTACTTAGTACCCGGGGTACATACTTAGTTATGGCCTCGTTAACCTCTACTAGAACTCAGGAATAGAGCCGACGGGAGCAGTTCCAGAATATTTTATTTAAGCTACGTTATTTTGGTGAGATTAGCTTTAAGTTATTTTCGCAAAAGGATTTTTTTTTAGTTTATATGTATATTTTCAATATTCAAAAATGACAAAATCCTACGTATTTTGCATTTTTCCGAAGGTGTGTAACAAAGTTACTAATTTTCTCCTTAATCAGATTGTGTTAGTTAGTTTTAAGTTATTTAGTATTTTCATAAAGCATTGGCAGTTTATATTTTTGTGTCGAGACCCTCTCGGTATCTACCGCCAGTCCCCGGTTCGCTTCGGTCCACCCTACTAAACATCGAGTATAACCGACCGAACGACATTTAAGCAGGCTGCGTTGTTCGATGCGGGGAATTTTGAGACCGTTAATTCGTGGTGAACGACATAAGATTTAAAACCGGCACTTCGCGTTCAAAAGTGTGTGTGTATAAAACCCAGTATAACCGCTGTTTGTTGGTAAGTACGTAGGCTATAGCATAAAATATTTGATTCAGTTTTCCGTCGCATTATAAGACGTACATATTATTATTTTCATAATTTTTCCGTATATTGTATTGTGGTGAATTGCAGTAACTTCTTTAACCCGTTTTATTCCCGAACCACCTTATTCCCGGACCCCTGTCTTCCGTAGCCAAACAGGCAGGCACGCGTTCTTAAGGGTTGATTCCACCGTTGGTAGCTCACACCACTCTGATTCCCGGACCCCTGTCTTTGGTAGCCAAACAGGCAGGCACGCGTCTTACAGAGTTGGTTTAACGTATTCCCGGTTAAAAGAATAGGCAACTTCCCGACGTTGTGAGTGCTTAAATGTCATATAATAAAAGAGAAGAGTGCAGATTCTTTATGTAACTCGTCTTTCTGTCAATTGGATCGCCCTTAGCCCCGGACCCCTGTCTTTGGTAGCCAAACAGGCAGGCACGCGTTCTTAAGGACTGATCCCACAATTGGTACATTCCCGAATCATCCAGACCTCCCGGACCCCTGTCTTTGGTAGCCAAACAGGCAGGCGCGCGTCTTTCTGGAATGATTCCCCATAGAAATTCCAAATCACCCTAATTCCCGGACCCCTGTCTTTGGTAGCCAAATAGGCAGGCACGCGTCATGCAGGGTGATTTTAACTTATTCCCGGTTTAAAGGATTTCGCAATTTACCATGATGTTCTAACGGGGCTGCGTTTTTAGACTGTCACAAACCGTTATTGCCACAATTTCCTGAACCTGCTCTTTAGTCCCGAACCACCCTTATTCCCGGACCCCTGTCTTTGGTAGCCAAACAGGCAGGCACGCGTTCTTAAGGGTTGGTTCCACCGTTGGTAGCTCACACCACTCTGATTCCCGGACCCCTATCTTTGGTAGCCAAACAGGCAGGCGCGCGCCTTCAGAGTTGGTTTAACGTATTCCCGGTTAAAAGAATAGGTAATTTCCCGACATTGTGAGAGTTTATATCTCGTATAATAAAAGGGAAAATTGCAGATTCTTTATGTAACCCGTTTTTTTTCTATTGGATCGCCCTTAGCCCGGGACCCCTGCCATTGGTAGCCAAACAGGCAGGCACGCGTTCTTAAGGGCTGATCCCAGAATTGGTAAATTCCCGAATCATCCAGACCTCCCGGACCCCTGTCTTTGGTAGCCAAACAGGCAGACACGCGTCTTTCTGGATTGATTCCCCATAGAATCCCCAAATCACCCTAATTCCCGGAGCCCTGTTTTTGGTAGCCAAACAGGTAGACACGCGTCGCATAGGGTGATTTTAACTTCTTCCCGGTTCAAGGGATTTATGGCACCGGGTCTTGAACTGTTAGACTTTATTTAATTCTATATAGCCCACGGACTTGTCAAAACCGTATTTTAGCCGTCTTTGCGAAAAGGACCAAACTAAATAGGTAACACCGAATTTTGGTGGATTTCGTAATAGAAATTATCTAATAAATTGAGAAAACCGTATATAAATAACATTGTGTCAGATTAGTAGAATACTAAGCTGCCTATGCTTTGATGAAAGTGATTATTGGGGCTAATTTGTAAATAGCTACGATAGTTGTTAGATTTTATCAAATAAAAGTGGTACATTTGGGTTATATTGCCTGGATTTTATTTCCCAACCAAAACTAGAACCCGTTTTTCTCGACTGTTTAAAAGCTAGCCGTACTGGCCGGTGGAGACTCTAAGCTCCCTTATTTCTTAGAGTGGCGCCCAGATTTCCGTCCGAAAGGGTGAAATCACGAGTGCCAAACGTAAAAGACCAAAATTTGGAAACACCGAACTAGGTCTCCTTACACTGTACTTTTCTTTTTTTTTTGTAAAAATGAAATAATAAATACTTTTGTTATGTTCTATATTCCCGTTTTTTAATTATCTATTAAATATTTTCTAAACATGCTTTAAAAAGCGGATGTAATAATTAAACTATACATTATGTGCATTTTTTTTCTCTTTGTTTTTTGTCTCTTTGTTAAGAACAATATTTGTGCTTTTCCTTTTTTTAAATAAATCAATAAATTTTTCGTCTATATTTCCGTTTTTAATTATTATTAATTATTATTATCTCAAAATAGTTTATTTACATACTTTTAAAACAATTGAACAAATTATATAGGCACTACGACATTAAGTGTAGTTTTGTTTTTCACTTTAAGTATTTAAATTTAATTTAGTTAACAGATATTTCAAATATAAAATCATTTATCATCCTTTTATTTAATGTAAAGACAATATTTTTAAATGTACAATGCCTCAATTTTGCATAAAATTTAATTTGCATAAAGAACATAGCTCTAAAAGCACATAAAATCCAATATAACAATAGGCGCGCTTTCTGCCCAGCACAAGTGGTGACGTAACATCGAGTTTGACCTAGAACATCGATTGCAGAGAGATTCGGCAAACTAAGCAATCCTGTCTAGTGTATAATCGTTGGTGTTCACCAATATTACATATAACACTTTATGCGACAGTCCGGTCCCATAATCATATTTTAATAACATTTTAGTCAAAGTGAACTCTATAAAAAAAATATTTTAAAATTGATTATTAAAATTGTGTACCTAATTACAGTTTTTTTCTCCTTTCGCGTTCTTGAGTGCCAAATAACCCCTTAGATTTTTTTTATTGAAACAAAAACTAAACTTCTGAATGCAGCATTTTTTTGGCCTGTTACAAGGTTTGGTGCTGTTGGTAGTGGGTTTATCAGTAATCTGTTGGAACAAGATTTGTAAAATATTCCTCAACAAATGTCCCTAAAAAAATTCACACGCACATTTATAAAAAAAATATTTATAACTCAAAAACTATTTATCCTACTTTTGAAATTACCATTTATTTCTGTCCCTGATATGATATTAACAGAGATAATGCATGTCTGATTATTATTACTATTATTTATACTACTATTTATACTGTTTAAAAAGCGTCTTAATATCAAAATATTTGTTCATTTGGTTTCTTATAAATATTCACCCAATACATATAGTTATAGGTCCGTAGTGCAATCTACTATTCTTTACAATTATTATGCCAAGCTCTGCGCGTGACCACCTACGGAGCCCCCTCCGTAGAACCGCCGGTAATTAATCGCAATCGGTTCGGTTTGGCTGGTTCGGTTCGGGGGGGGAGGGGACTGGGGGTAATTACCCCCTCCCCAGAGCCTAAAAAAAATTATTAGGTATAAAGGCTGGTAGCTGCTACCGATAAGTTGAGGGCAAAAAAAAACAAAATCAAGAAGTGGTCTGTACATTTGATGGGAACTATCTAGTATGTACCTATCTATATGTTTTTCGGTTGTGTTCTAAATGTTGTCAACAAATAACAATTTTAAATAAATTAAACTAGATAAGCCTAGATACATACAGGGTCTCTAGACTAACCTCAAATAAAAAAAAATGATCATAAATTTTTATAACTGCAAGTTTTTGCCATTCTCAGAGGTTTGCGCAAATTATTTGGTGTGCGCGAAAAAATAGAACGTTTTTTTTATTTAATTTTTTTGAACTTTTATGGTGTAACGGCATTCTGATTCAACGCACCGAATCACTTTTATAGATAGATAGGTATGATCAAAGGTACAGACCAATTTTTTATTTCGTGTGTCGATGTAAGTTTCACAAATTTTCAAAATTTTAAGGTTTTTAAAACACAAAAATATTTTTTTTTTAAATTTCAAAATTTTATGAAAGTTTTAATATAAATACTCTCGTCTTTTTTGTGGCGAAATGGTCTCATAATCTAACCTGTCATTTTTTTACATGGAACATTCGAATTCTAGGACCTTATGGACTGTGTTACTCTGTGCGCTATTTTCCGTGTGCGCTTGTTCTGTATACGCTTTTTCGGTGTTCGCATTTTGACGTGTGCGCTCTTTTCTTATGAGGATCTTTCCTGTGTGCTTTTGTCAAATGGGCAGTTTTCCTTGGCTCTAATTTACAATCACAACTTGACCATTACCCCCCCCCCAGAATTTGGCTCCAGAACCGCCCTTGCGCGTAATCATATTCTCCTAACAAGGTATAAATCCCTATATAACTCAACAAATGAGAATTCGGAGTCTGCATGTCTTTTGTCATTTTTTTGATTAATTGCTTTTACAATTGGTTACTGTTTGACACTCGGTTGAGTTTTGCTGCTCGCGTTTTATATTAAACCTTATACCGAAAGCTGGATTAATGCATCTGTTTTATTTATCATCTTATTTTAAAGCTTATGGTAACTTTAGTTCGCACAATTACCGAGACGTTCTATTTAAGCAATGCCGAGACTAATAGCAAAAGTGAATCTACCAAAATTATATAAATGGTGTTAATTTAAATGATGCACCAAACTTTAAGGGGTGTTACTGATTTTTTCCTATTACATTTTGTATTAAACATCTTTGTTTTTTAGTTACAGGGTACAAAATTAATATATTTTTTTAAATTTTTTGTTATAAGAAAATTTAAATCAGATAAGAGAATTAATATTTTGTGAAATATGCATTACAATAAACGTAATAATTGAGTGTTGACATTTATTTGGAAAAATTCAAATACTCAAATTTTCTATGATTTTTTTTTAAATGTAGTTTCACCTTCACTTTCATTGAAGTTTCAATGAGATCGCGTCTCGCGTGAGCCGTCCACCCAAGTTTGTTTTTTTTTGTAAGGGACAATCCTGGCCTGCTAATGGATCTTTATCATGCTAGCGCAATCTACGCCCTTACCACGGGACCACCGGATTAACATGACTTCCGAACCACGGCCTTGTATTTATCATCAACTTTGCCTACTTCGTTGATGCTCGAACTTCGCCTAAGACAGGCTTTACCCCTACCTCCAGATTCGAACCCACCACCCTCTGATTGTCAAGCGAACCCGCGCCTATTGAACCAATCAAAGCCACATTAAATGTAGTTAAATTAATATTTTCTGTAATTATTAAGGGGCCTTTAGATATGTACTAAAATGTATATGTTCGGTTTCCATAAAAAACCTCTTTATTTTTCTTTTATTTTTGAATTTTACTTTTATTTTTCCTATTTTTCATGGAATAAAATTTTGTCTTGAACATAAAATTATTAGTCTTAAATTTATATTAATCCTAAGTAAATGGGTCAACTATTAGTTATTATAAAATTTACCTAAAGCAAAATTGCATTAAAATGCGAGAATTAAACGCACAAAATGTAATTTCTATTCTAAATTTAAGAATTATCATTTTATTTCTTATTTCTTTATTTTTATATACTTTGGCACTACAAGCGTCCTCTATCGTGTTTTTCACATATCCATAAAATTTAAAATATAGTGATATGGTTTCCTATAGAGGGTGAAGTGCTGTGCGCATGTGCGAAAAAACTGCAAGCGCAGGATTGAGAGACAGAAAAAGTGTGCTGCGCCATGTCTAGAAAACGACAACCTTAAAATTTAAATTTAAAAAATAGTGAAAATTCACTTTAAAATACCGCAAATAATTAAAATTATCGTGCCATCATCCTGTTGGAACTTCAAATCACATAGCTCTTATGGAAAGGTGTACACTTTGCACTTTGGAACTTCAAAACAGCCGTAAGTCCCTCTCCATAAGGCTATATCACAATTTTATTTCTCTTGCAAATTGAACTTACAATTTTTAAATTAGTTACTTTCTCTAGTTAAATGAATTTTTTGCGCCAATGGTAATTATAGTCCACTGTATCTACCAAAACCCAATCTGAGCCATCGGAGTGCTACAGTATATTTAATATTTTTTTTTTATTATTATTTTTTTTTAATGATAAATTTATACCTAGCTTGTATAAAGGCTATTTTTTCACACTGTCTCTCCTTAACCTATAATTTAGTGAAAAAATTTTAAAGACCATTTTTTAATCATAATGAGAATAAAACTGGTTGTCATCTCAGAAAAGGCGCGATCTCATAGAAATCCAGAAATTGATTTTAATATTGAGTCATAATGAAAAACAAAGTTATGTTACGTTGTAAAATTTATCTTTTTAAAAATTCACAGTTCTATCCCACTCTTCTTCACTTCGAAATAAAAATCCTTTGATTAAGTTATTTTAACTTTTTCTCTATTTTTGATCTTCCTCATCATCCCTTAAAGTTTCGTGCAATAATATGATTGTGTCTGTATTTCTGCGAGAAACGTTATTTTTAATCAACTTTATGCGGTACAAACAGACTGGGCAAAAATTTTGGATTTTTAAATAATTGTACCTCTTTACCAAATTTTGTATACATATTCAATACCCTTCCACGATTTAAAGAACCTACTTAGTTAAGTTTTTTGTGAAATTTTCGGTGGCGCAGAGGCGATTTACTGATATATACGAGATTGGTACTAATATAAGTTTCTTATTTGTTATATTTCTTTACAACCGGGACCAGCCCAGTGGCGTGTCGTATAGGGGGCCAGGGGGGCGAACGCCCCCCGCCCCTCTGCGCTTGGCGCCCCTGGCGTCCTTTGAGAAAAAAATAGAAAAATTAAATTAACCGCAAAAACAAATAGTGGCCATCCCCCCCGTCCTTTTATCCACGACACGCTACTGGACCACCCTCAATATAGAGCTGACAAAAACAGAGCGAAATCGCATTTTCTTGAAGATGTTATATTGGCTTCGATTAATCAAACTTTCTTTAAAGCCGTTGCAATTATTTAAATGAACTAAGCACCCGTGTATCGCAGGTTTATGATAATTTCACAACAAATAAATTTAGAAAAAAAACTTTTTGAAAACAAGCTTTTATAAAATGGACTAAAAAGCAAAAAATAATTTTTTGAGTGTTCTGATATCATAATAATAAAAGCGATGGGCGTATTAAAGGAAATTTACCCGTTTTTGTTTTAGCCTTGTTAACTCGAAGTTTAGTGATAATCCAAATTCATTATATTATAGCAGATAAATGTAAGGGTAGAAAATTTAACCCAACCCAACCCAACCCTACTCAAGCCACCCTTAATTTTTCTGATATGGATGGGCATTATTACGCCTGCTTCATATTACGCAGATCATCGGCGACCGGCAGTGTGTCGATTTATCTTGTCACATTGAAAAAGAAGAGTCGGCCCATCATCGGTCGTGGACGATCCACCAAATGCGCATGGAAAGGCATTTACCTAATATTAAATACGCCCATCGCTTTTATTATAATGATATCAGAACACTCAAAAAATTATTTTATGCATTTTAGTCCACTTTATAAAAGCTTGTTTTTAAAAAGTTTTTTTTTTCTAAATTTATTTTTTAATTTTTAGATTTGTCTAAGTCTATATGCATTTCAGCTAGCGCATCGATATTGGAGGGTTCCTTATTATTATGATCATTATACGCAAGGATTCATTAATTGGAGAGCATTACTGGAAAAGGAGCCATATTTTGGACAAATCAGAGTTAAAGTTAAGATTAAATTGTAAATCGTTTAAAAGAGAATCAAATTATGTTTTGATATACTCTGAATAGAGTACTCCTAATTAATTATACCCTTAAAAATGTTGGCAGAATTTTGGTTTTTTTTTATTGAAGGCGCTTGGCACTTATAATGCAAAATTTAGGTTTTGGCGCTTGGCTCCTTTTCCAGTAACGCTCTCCAATTCTGGTCGAGATCGAACAAACTAAAGCCTTACCTCTTCTACGCCCCCCCTCTTTTTAGTGGGAGAGCATATAAATTTTGAAATCAATTAGATACCTACGTGGAAGTCAGTTGAAAGTAATCAGAAAAACTCGTCATTAAATCGTCCATTTTGAATCCGCCATATTGAATTTTTGTAATATAATAATAAATATTTATTTCCCAAAATAAGTATTTTTAAATAAATGTGATACAGTCATTAATTATTTTCTGTCTACAAGAATCTTGGAAAATAAATAATACTGCCACTGAAGTTGCTAAGTGCTGATCAAAAGTTCGTAATCCTCATCCTCAAAAACCCCCAGATACCAATTTTGGTGGAAATCCGACAAACTAAAATGTTACCCCCTCTTCGCCCTCCACGTTAGGGGGGAGGTAGGCAGACAGTGATACCACATTATTGTATTGTCATCGCAGCTATATCGGTGTGCGAAATTTGAAGTCAATCGGATACGTGGAAGTCAGTTGAAAGTAATCAATAAAATTTGACATTAAATCGTCAATTTTGAATCCGCAATATTGAATTTTTGTAATTCTAAAATTCGTAATTCTTATCCTCAAAAACCCCCAGATACCAATTTTGGTTGCAATCGGACAAACTAAAGTTTTACCCCCACTCCACCCCCCGTTAGGGGTGTGGTAGGTACCCGATGAAAACATATTATTGTATTGTCATCGGAACTAAGACGCTATGCGAAATTTTAAGTCAATCGGATGTTTGGAAGTTTTTCATAAATGAGTTGCAAGATTTGATTACATACATACATACATACAGGTGAAGCTAAATAAAAACTTGTAAAAAATATTTTAGATTCAAGGATACGCCACAAAAATAATAATAAATATTTAAAATGCCTATCTGGTATCTTGATTTTATGTTAATTTTGTCTGTTTGTGCCTCATAACATTACCATTTCTACTGGGGATTTTATCTGGTAATATTTTTTTCACAACACAATTCGCCGCGGCCGATTTGGCAAATGGATTATCATTAGTGCACTTTAACAGTAATTTAATACTAATATTAGAACCTAAAAACGGCTTATCCAAATGTTAACAACCTATACATTTTTGAAATCAGGAAAAATACCTTAGTTTTGATAAATAACAAACAACACCCTTAAACTTAAGAAAGTTATTGTAAAAATTTAACATAAGGAATGCCATCCGTGAACAATAGATAATATTGAAAAAAATATGCAACTTTTGTATTTAGGGCTTTTTTTTATTACTACAACCCCCAAAAAAAGCCACTCAAATATTAATACATCTAGTTCCACCTTACGCAAAATACAGCAAAAATTATTTAGCTTCAGCAACTCTGGATCAACTCGCAATGTCTAGAGCAGCTCCCGTTCTAAAGCAGGACTGGATATATGTTTTATTGATTTTTCTTCATTGGTTTATTTGTTCTAGACTCGCTAGCAGGACAGCGCTTCAGATTATCTTGTATAGATGGAGCCAATAAGCTTCTTAGGGTCCCTGGATCACGAAAACTGCATCTTTTGGAGAGGCCAGGCTTCAAGGATGGAGGACTCTAGAACTTCTGCCTTTGTATCAGATTTAGTTTTGTTTGTTCAATTTATTTTGTTTGATGATAAGTTTGAGTTTGAAAAGAGTTGAGTTTGAATAGATAACGATAATTTTGCATATAAAAGTTTAAACCTACAGTTAAACAACTTTGTTGCTGTAGTCAGGCAAGCCACGCTGAGGATGGAAATGCCTTTTTCCGAAACACCGGTGTCCATACCTGACTTTACCCGTTTGAAATTGCCTTTTATATTTTGTTAAGTCCCAGACCAGTTGTTGGCTTTGATTTTTTTAAATGTATATTTAAGTTTCATTTTTATAAAAAGTTTAATTTTGTATATTTGTGTTCCATATAATAATCGCTTAGAGTGTTGCCAACTTAACGGATTTTCTGTCAGATCTAACGGATTTCTGTAAAAAACCGCTTCTAACGGGTGACGAAATTTCAAACTTCTGCTAATAAATAGTTGCGGATTCAAGACTCAAGCTGTTTTAATTCTATAATTATCAAATGGCAGCGGTAAAATTTTATATTAAATCCCGCTACTCCATGTTTTATGTTGAGAATCCCCAGAAAAAGAAAATGATTCTTAAACATACTACATCAAAAAATAATCGAACTATGGTATTATTTTTAATGTTAATATAATTATGGTTTTTTAGATATTGGTTTCTTAACGTTATTAAGAAATAAATTTTTGGTAACGCTTTTCATGAAATTTTCGTTACGATTTTCTACATGTTTTTTTAATGTCAAAAGTTGACTTAATTTTAACACAAATTTGTGCTAGAAAAAAAGCTTTTTTTTTTCAACATTTATTTTGAAACGTTTTTTACGATTTTGTGCTTAGTGGGTTGGTTAAAAACTTTCGTTTTGAGGTACTGTGGATACTTTGTATTTCTTAATATGTAGCTTAATTTACCGAATGCTGCCCAGGCCAATCTTACTCGTCTCTTGATTTCAGCTGTTTGGTTTTCTTTTTTAGTTAAATAACTTGTCCCAGGTATATATATTCCTCTACTTGTTTTATTTTATTTTGGTTTATTCTGACCGGAATATGTGTTAAGTTTTAGTTTTAGTGTAGTTCATACTTAAGCCTATATTTCTAGCTGCTATATCCAGTTCTTTTAGCATTTTTATCGGTTCTTCTACCTTTCTTTTATTAAGGCGATATCATCAGCATATCTTAGGTGGTTCAAGAATTGTCCGTTTACTTTGATGCCTATTTCTTCCCAATCTGAGCTTTTAAAAACATCTTCTAGGCCCTGGCTAAATTAGGGGATATTGTGTCACCCATGAGACACCTCTTCTTATGCGGAGTGGCTTGATTACTTCTCTACTAATAAGTCTGTATATCTGTGATATATTCGGCTATTAATTATAGATGCTTTTACTGCCCAGTGCTTAATGCTATCGAAATTTCATGGTTAATAAGTGGTCAACTGTACTGAAACCTTTTCTAAAGCCTGCTTGTTCCTTTGATTGATATCCGTCAAATTTTGTTGTTAGTCTATCTGTTAATATTTTCGTAAAAATTACATTGAGGAGTGTTATAGATCGATAGTTTTTTGGTCTGCTCTATCGCCTTTCTTATGTAGAATAATGGTAATGGATTATTTCCAGTTGTTTGGAAATATTCTTTCTTTTAGTATTTTATTCAGGAGAATATGGAGGGTATTAACTACAGCTTTATCATTGTACTTGAGCATTTCTGCCGTTACTTCGTCTTTTCCAGGTCACTTGTTATTTTTCATTTTCTTTAATGCTCTCTTTATTTCCGCTTTGCTTATTTCAGGTTGTAGCTCTGAGTTTATGTTCTTTATTTTTGTTTGGAGTTTCTTCATGGTCTCTCGTGATGGTTTGGTTCGGTTCGGTATAGAATAGTTATGTGATATTTATGCTAGCCTCTTTAACGTTAGTTTATATATTTTCTATAACTCTCTCAACTATAATTTCTTGGCTCTTTCTTTTATTTTCTTTTATCATTTTTCTTATAGTTTTATTTATCTCTCTTCTGATTTTCAATTTTCCCTCTTTTTGTCTTTTTGTGCGATGTCTTTTCCTACTTTGGTCAAGTTTCTCAATACACATTTCAAAATGAGAGGTTCTCACGAATTTGGAAATATTTATTTAAGCTTTGCTATATTTGAAATTCAGCGTTGTATAAAATTTCTTGCAACCATTTTTGGACATGCACTATTTCTTCAGTTGCAATATATTTTAGTCGAGAAGGTATCAGATCCGTTATACTCCGGTTAAGTATTTCAATCCAGGATTAACATTAAAAGTGATAAAAAGACAAAAGTAAGTGACAGGGTGCGGAATTGACAAAAATTTTTACAGACTTTTTTGGTCGATAGCGGTTTAAAAAGTTTCGATGTCAGCAAAAATTAAAAAAAAATGCTAGAAATTAACATTTTGTGCAATTCCCAACACAAAGCGCAAATTTGACAAAATTCTATTTTAAACTTCTTATCCCCCCACCCCGAATTTTTTCCCTGGGTATGGCTCTAGTCTCGAAATCTCACCTCTGTAGCATTTCTGGAAGTGGACAATGTTAGTTTTACATAATTTTACATCTATAGGGAAGAAGAGTAAATAAAAAATTTGGGGTTTTTTTTATTTTTTTTCCAAGGGTTTTGTCAAAATTCCTATTAGTTTTCCAAATTTCAGTATTCTAGGATTTTTGGACGTATAGTAGAATTTTACGGGTCCATCAATGAGTAAGTGAGTGAATGTGTGGCAAATTTGATCTCTTTAAAAATTCCGTAAGTACTTTACTGCTTTATGAAAGTCGTTGAATGGTGTAGGAATTGTTGGCTCTATTGACCTCTACGACTGTGTAAAGTGTGAGGTTTGTACCTCAACTGAAGTAGAGAAATAGATAGGTCAAATATGGACTGAGATGTTTCAAGAAAAGGTGGTAGAGCAGTTTGCGTGAACTTGCCTGGGCACTGCCGTGCCACCAGTTATCAGAGAGAGGTTATTATCAGTTTCTGTTTATATATAAATGGTAAGTTTTTGTATTATTGTAAGTTTTTCTACACATTCATATTGTTTAATTCTTCTCAACTGAACAATTAATATAAATAAATAGCTTAATATTTTTTTAATATAATTGTAATAAAATATATTTAGCTTATTCAGTTATAGCAACTTCTTATAGTAATATTTGTTTCGTAAATTTAGTGGCTGTATTTAGAGCAGGTTAGGCTTGGTACTCCGACTATAGGTTAGAAATATCTGTAATTCATTATTGTATTTTATAAATAAAGGCATATTGAACTAAATTGAAAAGTTATTAACGAAAACCATTCCAAATTGCAATCACCTAAATTACCAAAATACAATAAAATACTGTAATAGACTTCCAAACAACTTATTTTTAATTAGTTGGAAACTAGAAATACGCAAACAAGCGCAAAACTCATAGACTCTATCACGATTCCCCGATGTGTAATTATTCCGAAATTGAAGCTTTTAATTTCACACGCTATGACTTTAACGATGCCCTTGTAGTAGGTATTAATTAAGCCGTTACCAGTAGAGGCCCTTGATATGTTTTGACAGATGTTTTTCACCAGGGCTGAGCGAGCAACTCTCTTTGACAGATGTCAAAATAGGTGGTACCTATCTGGTGTGAAATTTCATGCGAATGCTCAGTTCGTTTGACAGGGTGATCATATGTCTGTATTCTTGAACGCCCGATATTCTGTTTAAACGCTATGTTTTCAATCCTAAAGTAAGTTTTAAATTGAGTTTTTTTTTTATTTCAAATTTGTGGCAGCCATGGGCATATGCAGGAAGCAAGGGACAGGGAGGGGAATTACCCCACCCCCAAATGTTAAAAATAATTTCCTAATTTCCAAACAAACCAATCAATCACATTAGAACTTTAACTTACTCCTATCTACACAATATTATACCCTAGATACACTTAAGCCTAACGATATACTAATTCGTGTGGAATTTCATGCGAATGCTCACTTCGTTTGACAGGGTGATCATATGCCTGTATTCTTGAACGCCCGAAATTCTGTTTAAACGCTATGTTTTCAATCCTAAGGTAAGTTTTAAATTGATTTTTTTTTATTTCAAATCTGTGGCAACCATGGGCATATGCAGGAAGCAAGGGGCAGGGAGTTTCCAAACAAACCAATCAATCACATTAGAACTTTAACTTATTCCTGTCTACACAATATTATACCCTAGATGCACTTATTCCTAACGATATACTGGGTGGGAAAAAACCGGTTAATTTTTTTTTCATTATAACTTTTGAACTATATCATCGATTTTAATAGGACAAACTGGACTTGGCAGAGAATTAGTCAGAGTTTTGACAGCAATGCTTTTGTATTTTTAAGACCATCGTGTCTCACAAAGGAGAGGAATATTTGGAAAATACTTTTTTCTTTCGTAACAGTAATTCACGGAAGAACTGAATTGTATCCTTCACAGTATACCGGGTGGGCCAAAAAAACCGGACAATTTTTTTTTTATTATAACTTTTAAACTGTACAATCGATTTTAATGGGACAAACTGCAGTTAGCAGATAATTAATCAGAGTTTTAGCTAAATATATTTTTTTGCCCGCCATCTCAAAATCCAAGATGGCGACCGAAATTAAATTGTACCCTACAAAGATGCTCGTTTATTCTTGTGTTACGAACATGTTTTAATTATTTTTTTAAATCAGTAAAAAAGACTCATTTTGACCACGCACAACAAAGTACAAATCAGCAAAATCGGTTTGGTGGTTCCAAAAAAAAATGTTTTTGTTTCAACCGTTAATCTGAATATTATACGATACATTTATTTCCATATAAATTCATTACTAGTGAACCGATTTTAATGAAATAAAAACCATTCTAGTAAGAATTGATTGCTTTTTAATGATCATGATCAAAATTTATCGTCATCTTAAAATTTAAGATGGCGGACAGAATCATACTTGATTCTTCAAAAGGGCGTGTTTATTCTTATTTTCTTAAAATGTTTTAGTATTTATTTTAATTTATCAAAAAGCACTACTTTTCCCCCACACCATGAAGTATAATATAGGTAGGTATTCGCGGGTAGAGGACAGACCAACAAGAAACTAAGGTACCTTTGGCCAAAGGTACCTTAGTTTCTTTTTGGTCTGTCCGCTACCCACGAATACCTACCTGTTTCTATAATAGGACACAAAATGCACACGAAGTATAATATAGTAAATTCGATATGGTCGTTCTCAAAAAATCAGTTTTTGTTTCACCCGTTGTTTTACAGATTATACGATTGCATTGCCAATCCTGTCTGCATTTATTTCCTTATAAACTTATTATTACTGAACCGATCTTGGTGAAATAAAAAAAATCATGGTAAGAATTGATTGTTCTTTAAAGATTATAATCGAAATTTGTCGCCATCTTAAAATTTACGATGTCGGACAGTATTATATTTGACCCTTCAAAGGCAACTTTATTTTTATTTTCCGAAAATTTTTTGGTTTTTTTTTAATTCATGGAAAAGCACTACTTTTCTTCCGCTTAACAAGGTACAAATTACTAAAATCGGTAAAGTGGTTTTTACAAAAAAAAAACTTAACCATTGTTTTAAAAATTATACAATTGCATTGCATCAAGTATGATTCTTTCAGCAATAAGTTCTCACCATAATTTTTTTATTTCACTTAAAGCGGTTTAGAAATAACGAATTTATTAGTCAATAAATGCAGACAGGGTTGGCAATGCAATCCTATAACCTGTAAAACACAAACCATTACACTGATTTTACTAATTTGTACCTCGTTGTATGGAGGAAACGTAGTGCTTTTCTCTAAGTTTAAAAAAAAACTAAACCATTTTCGAAAAATAAAAATAAATATGCTATTTTTAAGAATCAAGTATGATTTTGTCCACCATCTTAAATTTTAAGATAACGATAAACTTTGATAATGATCTTTAAAAAGAAATCATTTCTAACCAGGATGTTTCTTATTTCATCGAAATCGGTTTAGTAGTAATGAATTTATAAGGAAATAAATGCTATTTTACTAATTTGAAAAAATTATTAAGACGTGCTCGCAACACAAGAATAAACGAGCATTCTTGAAGGGTACATTTTAATTTGTTCCGCTATCTTGGATTTTCAGATGGCGGTCAAAAAAATATATTTAGCTAAAACTCTGATTAATTCTCTGCCAACTGCAGTTTGTCCCATTAAAATCGATTGTACAGTTTAAAAGTTATAATAAAAAAAAAATTGTCCGGTTTTTTTTGGCCCACCCGGTACACTGTGGAATATACAATTCAGTTCTTCCGTGAATTACTGTTACAAAAGAAAAAAGTATGGTCCAAATATTCCTCTCCTTTGTGGGACACGATGGTCTTAAAAATACAAAAGTATTGCTGTATTTAAAAAAAAAATTCAGCATCTTTAAAGGTCTTTAAAAACTCAGGAAACGGCAATTCTGCAACTAGAAAGGTGGCATTTCAGCTTTACAATGCTTCAACAAAGCCGGTTTTTACTATTTCCCTATGCCTTATAGCAAATTTCTGCGCATTTGGAACCTGTGGCCAATATCTTGCAATTTAAAAGTTTAGATTTACCGCAATGTGGTAATCAGACTAAAAGAGTATTAAATCTAATTAAACATCATCGCGAATGTGCAGAAGAAGTCATAAACACTATCTTAGCTAATATACATGCCGAAAACCTTGGAGTTACAGGCACGGATCACCTTAGGTGATCCGTGTTACAGGTGCCAAGGATAGTTGGGCGAAAGCAAAATCGTATGAACGTTCCCGCAAATAACTCACCAAAGCACTGGAAAAAATATTTATTAACAACTTATTTACAGCCTCTGATAATCTCTTTAAAGCAACGCAACAGTTTTAAAACTACTGATATTACATCCGTTTGTTATGCTGGTCATTTAGTAAATTTAAGGGGCGCTTTAAATAATTTGCTAAATTTTATCATTTAAACATGCTTGATGATAAGGCCAAATTTTATGGTACAACTTGTGGAGACACAAAAAAATTAATAGTAATTAGTTAAAAAGTATGGAAATAGCAGAAATTGCAAAACAAGAGGATTTTTTTTTCCAATAACAAAAAACTGTTCTACATATTTTGCCAGCATTGCCATGTAGTACCGTAGAACGATCTTTTGAGAGCGGTTTCTGCATGCTGAGTGTACACCTGTAATTAGGTACAGAAAAAAATAAACAAGTCGAAAAAGAGATTTTAAGCAGATTTGCTAAAGATCCCAGACGTTACGCTTTGCTGTAATAGGTTAAGATTTCGAAAACTGAACGTTTTTTCGTTTTAGTTTTTTTTTTGTTTATTTTCATAAATACCTATTTTATTTTTATTGCATTTGTCCCTCCCTAAGTCTCGTGACAACTTAATACCTAATTTTAGTTTTAATTTAAATGTCTCATTAATTTTACCGCCTAAATCAACAGAAATTTTTTTTGGAAATCCGGAGGTAAAGGTGGGGAAAGAGATAAAATTAGGTTAAAACAGTGACAAAGACAGTTGCTGTATGAAATTTACACGAATTCTCATTGGACGTCCTGGACATTCTGAACCTAGGGTTGGACGTCTATTGGACGTCCTTTACTGTCTGGGACAGCTCCCCAGAAAAATCACATTGCCCAAAACGGGATACTAGATGTCATCAATCCATTTCATACTTTAATCAGGGTGTAGGGCTGAACACCTATTACTATTAAAATCTGGCCAACAAAAATACTGAGTCAATAAATAAATCAAAATTAGTTAAATAAAAATAAAGTTGGCTTAACTAGGTCCGGATCAAACTCGGTCAAACCTAAAACCACACTCTTTCCGCCAAGGGGGACACGAAAAAATGTTCTCATATAAAATATACTAATATTTTAAAATTAGCAGTTCGGGATCACTGCCATATATCTGGTAAGTTTTAGAACTATGTAACGGTTTTTGTATAACAAGTGATTTTTTTAGCATGCGTCATATGAATTTATCTGTTAAAAATTCAACCTCATATAGAAAAATTGGAAAATGGGGGGTTAGGTAGTGGCATTTTTTTTCCACAATACATAGAAAAACTCTGCAGACTACAACAAAAAATGATTTAGACTTAACACATTGGCTCAAAATTAAAATAAATGACACGAGTGATGTTTATAGAACATCGAAACATTAATTTGTGCATATTTTAAACAATTTCAAAGGCTTAAGATAACCCAATAAGTTACCTTTACCATGAACGGCCGGAAAAATTATTTTATTGCGAAATGATCCAAGAAAAACCTACTGGCGGGATATAGAAGTCCCGTCGCACAGTAGTTATGGGGAGCTAGCACGACATTAGCCCTGCATATTTTCCTTAAATTATGATAACCAAATCCACCCAGATATGTTGTAGATAGTCTTAGAATTAAAAGAAAAAGTCATAATGTATTTCTCTGTAACAGAGCCCTAGAAAAATATTTTGGGAAAAAAATAAATGCATTTCTACAGTATTTTTAAATAAAAAAAATGACAATACAAACAGCAATTTTTGGGTATATGAGTATAAAATAGACATAATCAATAACTGCAATTTTGAAAACTACTAGTTATTTCCTAATTCCAAAACCTTTTTTATGGTTTAAAATTTTTGTAATATAGCCAGTTTATTTTCGTCTCTATTTTTCTTTGTAAAGCCTGCAGAAACAAGCTTAGAGCGGAGGGTCTATTTTACCTAAAAAACAAAAAACTTGCTGTTCCTAGCTGCTTCCTTTTTGTTTAGGGTAGCCCTAAACACTGCCATGTACAAGGTCTTTATACAGTCAGTGTAACAGCCAAATGGAATAAATTCGACAGCGGATTGAATTTAGATTATTTTGAAAAATGCAAAAGTACATCGACTGAGATTTTTAACGAGCCATATTTTTTATCGAAATTTTGTTGTATAGACCCCCGCAAAGGGGTCTACTCACATACAACTTTTTTTTTTCAAATGAGATAACCCCACTTGTGCCACCTTGTTCGAAAGCTTACCAAAAAAGGAAAACGATAAACTACCTTTTTTGACATCTGTCAATTATTTATAAAAAAAGAAAAGCTAATATTTACTTCTTTGTCATTTTTAAAAAATAAAAAATATATTTTTAAGTAAAATTTATAATTTAATTAAAAAAGTGGGGGTGGACCCCAAGAAGGGGTCAAGTTAATAACATCTAACTTCTTTTGCAACTGATAGACCCAACTTGTTTTCAATTCATACATACTATTTTTAAACGAAATCGGAGATGGTACCCCCTTCACCATCAATAAAGGTTGCGAGTTTCTACCTTTAGAGTTTTATAATATTGTGTTGTCGCTATAAGTCCACACCAAATCTGATGTTGATCGGATATGTACAAGTTGGTCAAAATTAATTACAAGAGGTACAATTTCACAATTTGCTAAAATCCCCAAAAGTACCTACATACCAATTTTGAACGATATTGGACATACTAAGATGGAACCCTTCCTCCAGCATACTCAAAGTGTGAACTTATTAGTATCATCACATTATATTGTAATCGAAACTCTTAGTGTATACCAAATTTGAAGTTGATACATAAGTACATAATCACGGAATATTTAAAATCACGTAATCTCTAATAGGATTTTATTTGGGTCTTCTGGAGCTCCAGATAAAACCAACAAATTTTTAATAAAATTAAAAAAAAAATATTTGTGATGATAATTTTGGAAATCTGATCGACAATTCATGAAACTCAAATTCCTACATATCGAATTCTCAACGAAATCGGATATACTTAGATGGTTCCCTTAAACCCTCTGTAACAGGGGCCTAGTTGTTGTAAGCTACCAACTTAGGCTACAACTTATATAAATTATAAAAAGATTAAATGTTACTATATCTTATTAAATTTACACGATCTCGAAAGGGAATTTGACGGTTCTTGGAGGAAAAGTATGCTATAAACGTTTTTCTCAAATGTATAACTAATGTAGGATAATCATACATACCTTTTCAATTTTCTTCTTGCAGCTTCACACTTTCACTTCTAATATTTATTATTTAAATATCAATTTTTTTTGTACTATTGAACTTTTGTATTGAAATATTTACACTTCTTAAACTTTTAGGTTTTATTAACCTTTTATATATTTGTTGTAAATATATATATTTATCAACATCTTAAACGTTGATTAAATGAGTTAAACTATTCAATCAACTGTTTAATTTACTTAATATTACTGTTTAGGTTTGGGATATATTGTTGAAGAAAAATGCCGATTTTAGGGCAACTAATGGTTTGTATTTTGATGTTAAAAAAACCATAAAACAGATAAAAACATTATTTCAAAACACTGGAAACAGTAATAACTAAAAGTTTTAAAATTAATAAACTCCAAAAGAAAAGACTAAAATAATTATGAATAATAAAGATAATAGCTTATACAATGTTAAAATGATTGACAAATTTCCCTAGTTGAAATAAAACCCCCCTTAAGAAGTGTGAACGCAAGCGTAACGATACAAGCGAAGCGTAACTAAAAAGTGAGCTCCCGACTTGAAAGTTTCAGTACCCTGCTCTTTAGACATTCTTAACTTGCCGCTAGCTGATTGGTCTAAATCTAAGCTTTCTTTAACGGATTTCTTCCACCACTCTACTCTACAGACATTCTTGGTTGCCGTGGTCTGAAACTTAAGCTCTCTCGCATTGGCGAAAAAGACAAAGAGACAAAATACTACCGCAATTCAAAGATGCGTGGAGTCAGAAAATCGGTAAAGTTTAAATCTTACAGTGTGTTTCTTAAAAGTTGAAAATAGTTTAGCTAATTTGTTTCCAGTTACAAAATATGGATTATTTTGATGTTAGTGGCTCAAAGGACATATTAGCCGAATACAACTTTTATTAAAATACAGCGAACCTGAAAATATACCCAAAAACAAGTCGCCGAGTTGCCATAAATTTTACTTAATCTTAACCTAACAATATTTAATTAAAAATCTTTAAAAACTCATAAATGGCAAAAATACAATTTATATTCAAATCCCGTTTTGTTACATTACTCCCCCCTGATTAAGTATAAACAATTTTTTTTAAACGCAAGTCGAAATAAAATAGTTTATAACAACAAGCATTAAGTAGTGCAGACAACACAAATCTAAACTAAAACTATAACGCTCTTCGTTTCCATTTTTCTTCTCTGGATATCTGATGGTCAACAAACATTCTGGCTCGAAAAAACTTGAAGTTCCATTCTGGAACAAAACAGCAACACTGGATCAGGTACAACATCTTAGATCAGCTAGTCAGCAACAAACATGGTGAACGATCAGTAGATTCCAAACAGTACTGAAAGAATCAGAATATCAGTGCAGCTTAATAACAACGATAACTTAAACTAAATGAGGGCAAAATAAAATTGACAAATAAACCGAAAAATATATAGAAATATATAATTTAAACGCACATTGTTCGAAAACTACTATACTAAGGTATATATTATATACATGCTTTTGCAGAAATTTGTGAAGACAAAAAAAAATGATTTAAGTTAACGTAAATAAATTAAGGGAGTCTCCAAACCAAACCGTTTCCTCCATAGTGTTAAACAAACACTAGGTACGCAGCAAGAGCTGAGTTTTCACATTGGCCATCTTTGAAACTAAGGGTGAACAGCAGACTCTGTATTGAATTTGGAAAGAAGCATCCAATTGCAGGTTTGCACAGCGACGGTAAGAAGACGTCGATTGTAGTGATGATGGCTGCCTGGCAGATCTAATGACTTTAATGGTGGAATGGCTGCTTGGTTGATTAAACTGTTTGTGGAAGAAATTTGTTGGTTGGTTGAAAACACTTTGCAATAGCTGACCTAAAAATAAAATAATTTTAATACAGGAAAACAATGTTTTTAATAACAATAAACCACTACTACTACTATGTCGGTTTAGAACGTTTTTCTACGTTGTCCGACGTCTATTCTCCACCTCCTTCGATCCTGACAATCATCTTCTGTCAGATTCTTTTAATCTTTGGATTGACTGTTGCCATTCTACTTTAGGACGTCCTCTTTTTCTGCGCCCTACTGGTTGCCACTCTAGGACCTGTTTTGGTAATCTTTCGTCGTTCATCCGTTGTACATGGCCATACCATATCAGTTGCCTTTTAGTGATGTCATCCGTTATGCTTCCCTCGATTCCAATTCTTTCTTTTATGATCTCATTTCTTATATGATCTGTTCTAGATATTCTCATTGATCTTCTTATTGCAAATATTTCGACACTTTCCATTTTTGCTTTGTATTTTTCTGTTACGCAACAAGTCTCTATTCCATACAACAGCGTGCTTTTTGCCATTGTTTCATGTATGTTAAATTTTACATTCTTTCTTATCTCTCTGCTCCATAAAATACTGTTAAGACATCCAATAACCTTTTTTGCTTTTACTATTCTTTTTTCCAATTCTTTACAGTCTGTTCCTGTCTTATCAAATGTGACACCCAAGTATACATACTCATTGCATGGAGTTATTGTTTGTCCATTGTCTAGTTCTAACTCACTGGATTCGTTTCCAATACATATGTACTGTGTCTTGTCCACGTTCACTGTTAGTCCCCACGTTGGTATTCTTCCGTTAACTTTCTCATCATATACTCCATGTCTTCTTTATCATTAGCTACAATTACTTGGTCGTCGGCAAACTGTAGTGTGTATATAGTAAATCGGTCGTTAAGTTGTATTCCCATGCCGTGCACTTTACGTTTCCAGTTTTTTAGAGTCACTGCGATATATATTTTAAAAAGAGTTGGAGAGATACAACATCCCTGTCTTAAGCCTTTTGTTACCAGGAATTCTTTTGAAAGTCGATTTCCAATTTTAATTTTAGATTTTGACCCTTTTATCGCTTTTATGTATGTATGATTGATATTAGTTTGTTCCAACACCGTCCATAATTTTTCTACTGGAACGGTATCATATGCTTTTTGTAGGTCCACAAAGGTAACAAGAGTCTCTATATTTCTGGCGCTTCTTTTCTCAATTACTTGTTTAAGACAAAAAACATTATCACGACAAGATCTGCCTGCACGAAACCCACTTTGCTCTTCTTCTTCTTGTTCATGAAAACCATTCTCTATTAGATCTCTAAGAATCCTACCGTACAATCTACTTAGAGTGCTGGTGACTGAAATTCCCCTGTAATTGTTACAATCCAGCTTGTTTCCTTTACAATTACATTAATTGAGGATAAGAATGCCATTTTTCAATCATTAGGTACTGGATGTCCGTTTATGCATTGATTGATAATATATGTGAGATTTTCGAGTAGTTTCTCTGATCCATATTTGAGCATTTCAGCATATATTCCCCCAGGTCCGCTAGCTTTTCCGGATTTAAGCTTTTTTATACTATTCTTTATCACTTCTTTTTCGATGATTACTTCCTCTCCATGTACAGTCGAACCTCTCTAACTCGAACCTCTATAACTCGAACCCCTCTATAACTCGAACCGTTTAAGCGGTCCCTGCACTTTTTACATGTATTTTAACCTATGTAACTTGAGTTTCTATAACTCGAACTCTCCATAACTCGAACTGTTTTAGTTGTCCCTTCAGGTTCGAGTTATAGAGGTTCGACTGTACTTCTATGTCTCTCCTCGGAGAGGCTGTTAGATATTCGAGTCTCGTCTCTTGCAGCAGTCCCTTGTAGTGTTCTGTCCATTGTTCTGGTTTGATGATCTGGATGTTTACTTTTTCTTTTGTTGGGTTTTTTACTGTAGAAATGAATTTCCATACTTCAGAGCTCTGCCTACCTCCTACGTGTGTATTTATATCGTGGCATTTGCGCTCAAATATTTAATTTTTGCCTGTGCGTATCAAACTTCTTAGCTGTCTTCTGGTTTCCCTGTATATTTCTAGGTCTCTTTGCTATTTAGTACTGAGCCATTTCAAGTATGTGCGTTTTTTCTCTTTGACCATTTCCTGTATTTTCTCCGTCCACCACATCTTCCTGTTATTTCTATTATCTTGGTATCCAACAGCTTCGTTGCTTTAGCTATGTTTGTATATATCTCTTCAAATGAGTGATTTGTGTTAATTAATTTTGGATCTAATCGGTTCTGATACAATCTTTGAGTACTTTCGATTTCTAGACTTCAAAAGTTGTATTTTTGATTGTCTTCGATGCACTCTAGGTTTTCATTTTCTCTAATACTTTCGTCCTTATTTGTTTTTCTTAAAGGGAATAATATTTTTGCTTTTACCAGATGGTGGTCAGATCCACAGGTAACACCACGAAGTGCTCGCACATCACACCACTTTAATTGCGAGTGTTGTCCACCTATGGCATAATCAATGATTGATTTAAGATTTCTTGTTGGCTGAATCCAGGTATATCGATGAATATCCTTATGTTTAAAAAAACCATTATTTATTTTAGGTTGTGGGTTTCACACAATTGCATCAGGCTCAAGCCATTATCATTTGTTACTTCTTCTCCAAATGGTCCTATCACTTTGCTCTGGGTTTGTCTACCAGTTCGGCTATTAAAATCGCCAAGCATAACTATTTCTCTGTTATTACCGATTTTGGTGATAGTCTCATCCAGTTGGTCAAAGAACATTTGTTTTGTAGCTACTCTTTCGTCATCTGATGGTGCGTAGACTGCTATTATGCTTATATTATGTCCAAGCATCTTCATGTTCACTCGAAGTATGTTTTCACTAATGCAATCGTAGTCTGTAATTTTATTCTTTAGATTTTTCTTTATTGACAAGGATACCCCTCTGGCTGCTCTGCTTTCTTTTGGAACTCCAGTGAATATATGGACAAAATTGCCGACACTATTCGTACCTGTTCCTTTCTTTTTTGTCTCTGTGAGTGCAATAATATCGATCTTACAATTCTGCACTTCAGTTGCAATAATGCCCAACTTTTGATTTTTTTTTCGCAACTTTTGATAAAAATAAACCAACCTTATGTAAAACAAAATTAATTGTTTAAAAAATATATTATTTAAATAAAAAAAAATTGAAAATTTTTTGATTTTATGATTATATCTCATAAATAATGATCAAAAAAACGTGTTTGCATAAAAAAAAAAAATTAAACAAAGATAAAAGCAAGAAATTACAAACACTAACTGAAATATTAAAATTATTATTTTAAAACTTTAAAATATATTTATACCGAATAAAAAAAAAATAGGTTTATTTGACAATAATTTATAAAAAATTCAAATACCTTAAGACAAGATTAATTTACAATAACGAGAAAAAAAAAACGTTTAGTTGACAATATTTGACAAGAAAAAAAGATTTAAAAATTTAAGTTGGTTTATTGTTCTCAGTGTTATAAAAAAAAACAACCCTACCAGGTTTACACAATAAACTTTAAAACAAACATGGAATATTCTATTGAAACAAAAACAAATCATATAAAAATAACACATGTAATAGAAAGAAAATAACTGAAAATAAATATATGTAAGTTAGCAAAAACAAAAACAAAATGATACAAAAACTGAAATACAACTTTTTATCATAGTTAAGATCTTAATGAAACAAATCCACATAGATTTTTTTTTTAAATAGAACAAATTCAAATATAATATTTTTTACTAGAACAAATCAAAACATTTTGATTCAATAAAGAACAAATCAAAATAATTCAATATAGAAGATATCAAAATATAATTCAATATAGAACAAATCAATAAAAAAAAAATTAATGAACAAATATAAATAGAACAAATCCAGCCAGATGTATATACACATTTTCTTGTTCTACTAAATTTCGCTTTTAGTAAAAAAATAACATTTTTTAATTTTTGATTGATTTTCGGTGTGACTTTAGTATGTTTGAAAATGATAAGTTGGGTTTCTCATTTCCTAATTAATTTGCATTTTATTTTATTTTCCAATTATTTGTAAGCTGGTTTTACACAAATTTGAAAAACTAAGAACAGCAGCAAAACAAAGTAGGTTAATATTGATGTCATTGTTTGAAAATTAGACATCTTTGGTTCAAAATACTTGACTTGTTTTTAAACTTGACCAATTTAGGTTTTTATCGAATTTCATGCGCACGTAGGTGGCGATAGATGATTTTAAAGTGCATGAATCAAAACAAACAAAATAAAATAATCTTAGTTGATAATAAAATTTTAAATAAAATTATTTCTTATTATATTCCCATTGAAGCGAATGACAAAAAAAGATTGAACAAAAATGACAGTTGATGGTTGCTTCAATCGACCCTTTTTGGTGATATGAAAAGAAAAAAACTCTCTTGGGTGATGAAGTAATTTCTCACTTTTCCAAAACTACTAAATAAGAACTATTTAGAATCCAAGCAAGCAAGGGCTTGCTTCGAAATATGCAAAATTAAAAAAAATATATATACTTCAAAATATTTTAGTTATAATTTACTTTTTCTGATAATTTAATAAGTTGACAAAAAAAAAACAAAACGTATCTTAAACGATAAGGTTCTTTAGATACTGCAAGACTTAAAATGAGCAAATAATTAAAAAAATAATAATAAAAATAATAATAAATGAAAGAATGCTTGCTAATATACGAAAAATAAACACTGATCTTAGAAAGACTAAGTTTTGCGCTAAGTTTTCTTTAAACGATCAACTAGTGATTTAATGATTTGATTATTTACGCAAAAAGTATACATAAATTACTTTTTGTTTATCATTAATAGAGGAAATTATGTATAGGCTTTAGTTAATAAAAAAATTACTTAAATATGATAATAGAAATAAAAATAGTACAAAAATAATAATTTAGGTGTTCTTGATTAGTGCTATGCCTGTGCACTAGCATATTATTTTAATAATGACGTTATAGAGAATATTTTTATTTTATCGATTAACTAGGACAGCAAACAGAAAGGAACAAACTAACAAAAAAAAAACAAAACATTTTTAGAAAAAGACAACACATTTTTGTGATTTGTCATAGTTATATAGTCATAGAAAAGTTCTACAAAAACAATTTTACTCGTAGAGTAAAAGAGTGGAGAATGTTTTTTGTTTGTTTAAAATAGTGTAGATTTTGAAAAAAAAATATCAAAATTTATCCTCAAAATAGAATTTACTTGACTTAAATGGTACAGACTGTACTTAAAGTTCGTATAGTCGAATATTTTCCATATAGGAGAAAAAAACAAAAAATAAAATATTATTTTATTGATAAACAATACAAAAATTTAAAAATAGTTTTAAAGAATCAAATGTTATTAATTTAGATAATATTGATTTTATCAAGTTATAATATAATGAGAAGAAAAAAAATAGAAAAATGTATCTTAGCAATGTTAAGATTGCTTTGATAATATCCAATCCAATGACTTCAAAATGGGAAAAAAATATATATGTACATAAATCGAAAAATTTTAACCGTTGATGACGTAGTTTTTATTCGGTTTATGGGATATTAGAAAAGTCAGAGTCTAAGCACTGATTAAAAGCAAATGATCCCTATTTAAAAAAAAACAAAGCTTTTTGAATTAATGGACTCTCAAATATACTATATATAATCGATTTTACGTTAATACTTTAACCAATAGGTGTTGATTTACTATAACACACATATCCATCACAAAAGAACAAAACCAAAAGGCATGTGTGGATTTTAACAAAAAATAAAATGATATTTTGTTTTTTTTTTTTAATATTACAAAAGTAAAAAAAACAATTAAAAGTTTACAAAATATCTAAAATGTTCTGGTCACTAGAAAAAAAAATGACCAAAATAATAAAAAGCTAAATATTACACTTTTTCCGTGTAACACAAAAAACAAGATTAAAATTACATATCTGACAGATGATTGATGCAGATATTATCTGAAAAGATACAATTTACTTCTACTAAAGCAAAGTACAAAAGAGATTAAACAATTGGTTTTCACGTATAATAAAAGCTCTGCATAACTCAAGATAGAACTGTGGCATAACGCGATAGAGACACTGTCTCTAAGTCCAGCGATTGTTATGCCAACTACCAATCTCCACAGCTAATTAGCTATTTTTTTATAAAATTTGTGCTTATGCACTTAGTTTTATGGCAATTAGTTTGACGGGTAACATTTTACAGAATTAAAGAAATCAGTTGTTTGCTGTACACTAGACATTTTTTATACAAAGATTTTATTTACTTGATTTTAAATATACTCTTCCATTAAGATGTTATATTGATTAAAAACTTTCTAGTTCAAATGAGACTTTTTTGTTAGTCTATAGGTGTTATCACTGCTAAAGCCAAAGACAGTGGTTTTATTTATAAAATTTCAAGACAAAAGAAAATATATAAATTTCATAATGTAAGTATTACCAAATGACATAAAGATTTGCTTAAACAGCTTATCAACCCTATAAAGTAAAAAGAGTAAAAAGTTGATTATAAAGTTTTATAATAAAAGAAAATACTTCTTTATTCTGCTGTTTTTGTTTGTTTTTCCAATCTCTGATTATTTCTTGATGTTACTATCTTTTTTAAAATATCACTGATAAAAATATAACGGTTTTCATTTGATATGGCATGACTCAAGAGTCGTCTAGTCTTATGGTTTGTATCATCTAGGTTTTTCCTTTTCCTATACCATTAAACACTAAATTTCTAAAAATAACTTTTAGTTACTATCTCAAATATTATCTAATTAACCTATTTTTAACCAAGTCAGAAAAATTGTCCAAATGTCTACTGTAAAACCTGCTTTAAAATAATATCCCTTCATCACCTTAACACAGGTTCCAAAAACGTATAGTGACTCTTGTATACCAAATCTAAATCATGTTTCGTCATAATAAAAGTACTCTGCTAATATATGGCCCCCTAAGCTCACACTAGGTACTATAGTTATAGTGTACGTGCGAGCTAATAAAACTAAAACCTGAAATATATCTTATTCAACTCCAGAATAAATTACCTTTTGTTTGATACCACAAAAGCCATGTTTTGACTTAAACTCAAATTTTTGAAATCTACCCCCACCCTTAAAAAAACAAAAATTAAAATGTATTTTGTTTAACTCCGGACTCAATTACCTTTCGTTTGATATCACACACGCCATATTTTCACGTAAACTCTAATTTTTGAAATCTACCCCCACCCTTTTTAAAGAAAAAAAAAACTAACATGTATTTTGTTAAACTCCATACTCAATTACCTTTCGTTTGATATCACACACGCCATATTTTCACATAAACTCTAATTTTTAAAATATTCCCCCACCGTTTTATTTGGCTTGTGTTCGGTGGATTTTGTTCATTTTTAAATGGGACCATCTCGACCCAAGACCCAGCCTAGGTACCAAATTTCATTAAAATCGGCCAAGTGGTTTTTGAGTTATGCGCGTTGGTCGTTACAGACAGACAGACAGACAGACAGACAGACAGACAGACAGACAGACAGACAGACAGACAGACAGACAGACAGACAGACAGACAGACAGACAGACAGACAGACAGACAGACAGACAGACAGACAGACAGACAGACAGACAGACAGACAGACAGACAGACAGACAGACAGACAGACAGACAGACAGACAGACAGACAGACAGACAGACAGACAGACAGACAGACAGACAGACAGACAGACAGACAGACAGACAGACAGACAGACAGACAGACAGACAGACAGACAGACAGACAGACAGACAGACAGACAGACAGACAGACAGACAGACAGACAGACAGACAGACAGACAGACAGACAGACAGACAGACAGACAGACAGACAGACAGACAGACAGACAGACAGACAGACAGACAGACAGACAGACAGACAGACAGACAGACAGACAGACAGACAGACAGACAGACAGACAGACAGACAGACAGACAGACAGACAGACAGACAGACAGACAGACAGACAGACAGACAGACAGACAGACAGACAGACAGACAGACAGACAGACAGACAGACAGACAGACAGACAGACAGACAGACAGACAGACAGACAGACAGACAGACAGACAGACAGACAGACAGACAGACAGACAGACAGACAGACAGACAGACAGACAGACAGACAGACAGACAGACAGACAGACAGACAGACAGACAGACAGACAGACAGACAGACAGACAGACAGACAGACAGACAGACAGACAGACAGACAGACAGACAGACAGACAGACAGACAGACAGACAGACAGACAGACAGACAGACAGACAGACAGACAGACAGACAGACAGACAGACAGACAGACAGACAGACAGACAGACAGACAGACAGACAGACAGACAGACAGACAGACAGACAGACAGACAGACAGACAGACAGACAGACAGACAGACGGCGCGACAAAAAAGTTTCAAAATCATGTAAAACGCAAAGATATATAAAAAATTTTGAAGTCGGAGCAACTTTTTTTTTCTCGAAAAAATTAGGATCACCATAGCTCACACTACTATAGTATAGTATATGTGTGAGCTAAAAATACTCTTCCAATATATGGGCCCCTAAGCTCACACTAGGTACTATAGTTATAGTGTACGTGTGAGCTAATATAACTAAAAACTGAAATATATTTTATTCAACTCCAGACTAAATTACCTTTTGTTTGATACCACACAAGCCATGTTTCGACTTAAACTCAAATTTTTGAAATCTATCCCCACCCTTACAAAAAAAACAAAAACTAAAATGTATTTTGTTAAAATCCGGACTCAATTACCTTTCGTTTGATATCACACACGCCATATTTTCACATAAACTCTAATTTTTAAAATATACCCCCACCCTTTTTTTTTAAATAAATTAAAATGTATTTTGTTTAACTGCAGACTCAATTACCTTTCGTTTAATATCACACACGCCATATTTTCACATAAACTCTAATTTTTGAAATCTACCCCCACCCTTTTATTTGGTTTGAGTTTGGTGGATTTTGTTCATTTTTAAATGGGACCATCTCGACCCAAGACCCAGTCCAGGTATCAAATTTCATTAAAATCGGTCAAGCGGTTTTTGAGTTATGCGCGTTAGTCGTTACAGACAGACATACAGACACACAGACCGACAGACAGACACACAGACAGACAGACATACAGACAGACAGACAGACAGACAGACGGCGCAACAAAAAAGTTTCAAAATCATCTGAAACGCAAAAATATATAAAAAATTTTGAAATCGGGGCAACTTTTTTTTTCTCGAAAAAATTAGGATCACCATAGCTCACACTACTATAGTATAGTATATGTGTGAGCTAATAGGTACGTACCATTTTAAACTGAAAATTGTATTGTAAAATATAAAATTTATTCAACGACAACGCTTTTGTCCCCCTAATTAGAAAACATAAGACACTGTGAATTCCACACTTACAGGTAGTGGCCACATTCTGAAGATGGAAAATCACAGGTGTATGACGAAGAAAGAAACTAGTCTACATCTTCGTGTTAAATAAATTTTTCGGTCTATTGTTTATCTAGTATAACTCAAAAATGAGTTCCCGACATGACGAAATAGAAAATTACCTAGATCTCTTACTGGCATCTACTAGGTGTGACGTCACTGTCTTCATTAACCTACCCTGATATAACTTTTATTCGTTTCAAAGGTAAAGTTTTACCTCTACCTTGAATAGTTTTTCCCAAATTTAAATTCCCATTTTTACAAAATTATTTGACTTGAAAGAAACCCAAAAATCCAACCCATATATTTTTCCGCTGTTTTAGACCAGTTCACCTGTAGACCAGGTAAGCTATAATATGACAATTATTAATTCAGTAGTTTTCTTGATAAAGATTGGTTAAAACATTTAACTGACTATAACGTAACCCTATGTTCAAAAATTGAGTTCCGATATTAGGAGATACGGCAACAAACAAAACAAATATAGACCAAAAGAACATTTTAATTATAGGTATACCATTGAAACACCCTCTCGAGTGGAGAAGAAAAATTTCCCTAATATACTGTCCAGTTTTCTTCTCATTTTTACCGGACAGTTTAAAATCCAGCTAAAACACTCATTCCATAAAAAAACATTTTATAATATAATCTATAATATAATGATACAAACAGCGAAAAAAATTAATTCGCCCTCGTCTTACAAAAAAACAACAAAAGAAAAAAAAAACGCGACGATTCCACTTGGCGAATTATTATTGGACTATTGTTTTATAACATTCCTTATACACCAAAAGATGCATATATCGAGCACATATCAATTTTGCCATACCATGTAGCCATATCAAAGTTACGTTAAAGGAAAATTCTAGGACGCTTTAATTCAAAAATACTTCCCTCTCACATATTTACTCAACAGATAGTAATAGACTTTTGTCATTTATAAAAATATCTCAAAAATTACTAAACAATTTTAGAACAAATAGTTCTTAAAAACTTTCAACTTGATGTGTGTGATGATATCATTTACAACGCAATACAAACAATACAATCCTGAAATAAAAAAAATATTAATTGAGTAAAATTTTTGGGGGAAAAGTCCAGAGAATCGTAGACCTCTCAGTTGTCGGATGTCATGGTCTTCACCTATAAAAGAAAACGAAGTTATAACACTAATTTTATACATGGATTACAAATATAATAAAACTTTTTCGTTAAAACATCATTTAATTAATTTTTTATGCCTTTGACATAGTGTTTAGAAACTATTATTTTTCTTTTCATTAAAATCGGTCTCGTAGTTATTAAAAATTTTAACGGAATTATAAAAAATTTAAATGAGTGCTCATAAATTACGAGGATTAGATGATAATTAAAACTTTTTAGGTAAATAAAAGCAATAAAAGCTCTACGAATGCAAAATTTTAAGTTCAGATGCTAAGGCATTACTTAATTAATTTATGTTATATATTTTCAATATAATGATTGATAGACTTGCTTTTGCAATGTAGGAGAAAAGATATCTTTAGTGTCAAAATTGCAAATATTGAAACAAAAAAAAAACTTAAAAACTCAAAACAAAGATTGTCCTTTTTGACATCGACGATCTAATCTAAAAACTCAAGAGAGAGATTGTCCCTCTCGACTTTCAGATTGATCCAGGATCTAGATTACAGCTTGAGCTATTACAAAAAAAATTAAACTTTTTGGCAAAGAATGGGTAGGGGATGAAATGTACTACTACTACTAACTACCTCTAATTCAGAAAAATTTATCGTTTATTTAAACAACTACACCTTCCATTCCATTCCAATGGAAAGTGTCGAAATGGATGCAATAAGAAAATCAATGAGAATATCCAGAACTGATCATATAAGAAATGAGATCATAAAAGAAAGAATGGGAATCGAGGGAAGCATAACTGATGACATCACTAAAAGGCAACTGATATGATATGCCCATGTACAACGGATGAACGATGAAAGATTACCAAAACAGGTCCTAGAATGGCAACCAATAGGGCGCAGAAAAAGAGGGCGTCCTAAACTGGAATGGCAGCAGTCAATCCAAAGATCAATGAGTCAAAAAAAAACCTGACTGAAGATGACTGTCATGATCGAAGGAGGTGGAGAATAGGCGTCGGACAACGTAAAAAAACGGTTCTAAACCGACATAGTAGTAGTAAACAACTACTGTATAGAGTAAGTCCAACTACAGCAAAATAGTAATAACACATTAAAAAACAGTCTTTTGAAAAAAAGAAAGTAAACTCTGATGATAATTGCATAAAAATTATTTCTTTATTAAACAGGATAAGAAGATTACAAAAATTAGCACAGAAACGAATGTACTAAATCTTTGGTTACCAAGATATTTACGCACGCAAGTTATTATATTGCTACGACAACTACATTATAGAATCTCTGTGTGTAAATAACTTAAAACTTTTGAGATTCAGTACTATAATATCCTAAGAATATCCTGGATGTATGTATCTATCCAACATTTTCATGGAACGCAAAGAAAAAACAAAAGAATACTGTAAATGAAAAAAAATTCAAATTATCTGTATACTAACTCATTTCGCAGTCAAAACTGTGAAATAATTTGATTAACTGTACAGAGAAAACTTAACTGAAAAATAATTTATTACCTTTATGCATAATTACTAGTAAGCGTAAGAAAACATTATATTATTAGCACTTAAAAAAAACATACAGTACGAAGTAGGCCTATTTGCCAGGCCTTTCTTTTGGGCTACTTTTTGTACGCAGTTGATAAAGATTACTATGATCAAAAGAAATGACATTAACAGATAAAACAAATCAAAATTATCGAACGAACATTTTCACATATCTTTTAAATCTTAACATGGACAAAAAAAAATACTAACCAATAGGTTTAAGTTTTAGTAGTTGTTTTAAACAAAAATTAGGGTTTAATGCTCAAATGACACGTTTAAGGTTAACAAAAATAGAAACAAAATTTCATAGCTAATTAGGTTTTAATTACTTCATAGTATAATTTATAAAAATTAAATCTAGTATACTCATTGATTTTTAAAAGCAAAAATGATAGATAGAAATTTATGTAAGCTGTTTTCAGTACCTCACTGTACACGCCGGTCTATTGTGTAACACTGTGTTTTACACGACGTGGTAGAAACTCATGGTTTAGCCAATATACTTATATATTAACTTAGTAGCAAAATTTTAAGAAGAAGAATGTTCTAGATCTTAGGAAAATGTACTGATCAACTGTAAAAAGTTTTTATGAAAAACTTTATATCATATAGATATCAAAATACCAATTTTCTTAGTTTGTAAATATAAATCTTATATATTTTTTTTAATTTAACGCACAAAAATCGTCACATGAGATGTGGTTACGAGAATATTAGGAATAATGTACATAAGCCATTACTTTCTAGATTTAGCTGGCAAATCAAAGATTACCGACCGACCTTAATGAAATTTAAATCAAGGAACTGCATTTCTCACTATAGATCTTGTTTCAAAAATATAAATATAAATTTTAGTACTCGTAAATGAAGGATCAAAAATTGGAACCCCGTGAGCTTTCAAGCTACCCACGGAAAAATATGAGAGAAACAAAACATTTTTTTCACGAAAGCTTGTTTGATTTATAAATTCAATATCATAGTTTAGTTGATAGATACCGTAAAGTTAAATGTGAATAGACGTATGAGGCGCGAAACTACGGGAGGGTAAAAGGAATGAAATTTCCCCCCCCAAATCTTAAAATATATTTGTTTTGGACACACATAATGCCGTGGTCTGGACAATATGCAAAACAGTTCTATGCAATATTTATTATAATATTTCCTTCCCCAAATAAAGTTCCTTGATACGCCCCTGTTAGAAAACATTTTTTCCCTAATACGTGTTTATTTTAAAAATTCCAAACCATTTGTCTATACCTACTTTCACGCACAAAGAATGCTATATTATCTATTTTGTATGAATAAAGAGGACCCTTTAGAAATGCCCACGTTGTGTTTTATAATTATGTTTAGCCAGATGTTTCAATTGGTCTTTTAACAGATTTATCGGTTTACAAGTGGATTATACTTGGAAATAAGAGACCAAAAAATATGAAATTAAATAACGGTTTTTTTTTTCGAAACCTTTTTTGGATATTTAAAAAAAAATGCGGCCTAAATAAAAAAAAAGTTTTATTATACTTAAATTGATTCAAGCAAATATACAGGGTATCCTTTTTGCAACGGTATTTGCAATAATTTTCAAAAATTGATTTAGTTTTTCAAAATAGTTTATTTGCTTGAAACAATACTTTATCACTAATTAAGTCGTTCAACTAAATTATGTCTCGTTTCCTTACTACTAATCCTATCTAATGATTATTAAGCAAAGGGTTTTATATTTGTCGTTTGATTTTAATTAATTTTATAATTAAATTAGCTTATTGGTTATGTTTAACCTAAATTTCCATATTTCCATATTGCGTTTTCTCTTTAACCAGTCTTTAGTTATAAAATAGGAATTATGATATATTTATTTTAATAATTATTATTTATGTTAAATAATATTATTTTTATGATTATGTATAAAATTATTACTAACTCAAAATACACGAGTTTTTATTTTAGGAAAAATATCAAATACCTTTGTCCAATTTCAAAGGTCAAGTCAAATTTAGAAAAATACATTGATTTATCATTATCTTTGGTTAAATTTTAGAAACAATTATTAGTACTTCTCCTATATAGTATGGAAAAGAAACTGCTGAGCAATCTTTTTAGGTTATCTGGTGTTTTGGTGTAAATCTACATATTACATCAAACATGGTACTTTGATCTTATCGAATTTATTTATTTAAATTGTTTATATTTTTAGTTATTTAAAATATTTAATTTTGTATATCTTTTTCATAAAAATCAAAAATGTACCTATATAGTCATAAAGACATGGACATGACCCGTAAACTTGGTCTTTTTAATAAAAATTACAAGAAAATATCTTCTAGCTTCAAACTCATTAAAACGATTTCACTGTCACCAACTATAGTGACATCAAATTATCGTTGTAAAACAAGCAAAAACGGTTACGAAAAACCTTTACTGTGTTAGGACATTGATTTGTGGCTTTCTTTAGCCTTATGCAATGAAAATGCTATGAGATTAAGTTTATTACAATACATTTGTTAAATCGATCGTCTTTCTGTCAAACAAATGTATTGTAAACTGGATACCTTGGGAAAATAAAAGAGGTAGTGGAAGACCACAAATGACATGGGCGGACGATTTGAAGAAACATGCGGACTAGATGGATGAACACGGCGTCATACAGGAAAGAGTGGAAGATATTGGAGGAGATCGATCGAAGAAGGCTAAATAAATAGATAGATAGCACCATTTTTTTTTAAGGTTTAATGAATGTACTGTTAAAATTACAAATGCAAAACTTGCTTAATTACCGTGTGAATAAATACCTAACTCAAAAATTACTGTCAAAAAATTATGTTTTCTGTCTACTGTGTTCTGTGGTCACTAGTAAACCGATATGGATGCCAGTTTTATTTTTTCTACAAAAAGGTTTAGTTTTCTGTTAGGTTAACGTTTTGATTTTTGAAAATATGAAAAATAACGTAAATTTTTCGTCAAAGTTGGTTATTTTATGGCTTTGATTTGAAATAGGTCGAATTTTCTTAATATCCTTTCTTAGGAAATAACTTTAGATTTTTCTAGAAAAAAAAATAGTTAGACATGTACCAAACTTTTTTGTTGACAAAGATCAGTATTTTTTTTGTATGATCATAATATGGCTTTTTTTTATCAAGCTCCTTAATAATTTTTTTTATTTTTTTAGTATTTATCTAGAAATTCTATATCATGGTTTTAACTCAGAATGATCTAGTTGCTAATAATTCATTTTAGGTTTAATTTCAAAGGTGTTAATATTTTATAAGATATTAAGGTGTGATAAGTTAATTTATTAACATAAATAGTCAATTACCAAATTACTTCGCATGTAGCGGTTTAATTCCTTTAAGGGCAAAGATAATGATTTCTCTTAAGCAAAAACAATTTTTATTGTGATTTTTCCCAAAATATTTTTATTATGCTACATCTACATAATACCCTAAGAAGAGACGATAAATTAGTTTACGACTCTTAACGACCAAAACACAAAAGTTTTTGTCCGGACAATCTAGTAGGCTCTACCTGTATCAAAGAAAATTAAATGAAGGGTTCTACGATAGATTTTTCCATTTCATAATATTTAATTAGGTGTACCATTTTGCAAAAATGGCTTGGCAATAACTTAGGATAACAAACGATAATATACTTTTTAATTTGATTAGAAATATTATGAAACGAAATTCACTTGATTACCTACATGTTAGTGAAAGAAAATAATAAAATAAAGTCTCTCTCAAAAAAAACAAAAAATATACAGGAGGTCGTTTTTCCACTCACTTTACTTAAAACCTGTGAATTTGCAGATAATTCTAATAATATCCAACTTTTTTAAAAATTAATTTTTTTTATGAAAGGAATAATACGTACTTTAATAAGAAAATTATAAAGCAAAAATAGTTCGACAGGTACGTCGTTTTAAAGAATGCTATGTTTGAATGCTATGTTTTGTAACACAAAACGTCAATTTTTTTTATTTTTAATTTGATAATAATTGTATAGAATCGATCTCAACTGTGGCTACATTTATTTAGTCCACGGTTTTAACAAATTAGTGCTTTAAAAATTTTGAAAGATTTACTTGTGGACCTTATAATAAAGAAATTTCTCATAATCGACAAAGTTCTTACTGAGATACAAAGAAATCAGTTAGTCACGTTTATTTTCTAAAAAGTAGAAATATCGATATCTACGAAGAAAAAAATTCTTATAAAAACAATGTTATAATGACTTAACATAAATTTTTGTATTATTTAGACAAAAAATGTTATTAAATATTAATAAAAAAGGTTTAATGGTTGGTCGGTCGAGACGTCTTTCGCATGAAAAAGTCAACAAACCAACCGAACTGTAGCAATAGGGATCTCCAGTCCAATAGTTCCCACTCTTAGGTTACACTTTTGTGTTTTTAGTTAGGAATAGTAGCATAGGGAATAAGTAAAAAATGTAAAGAAACGCAGCTCAAAAACACTTTGACTTACCCTTGGATGAAAGGAACTTGGTACATGGACAACTGCACAGTCGAATCCAAATAATTCCAATCAAAGTAGTAGCAGTAGCACTTCAAAGCAATCCATAAATGTTTATACACGACCGCTGTCTTAAAAGGCACGCATGTGATTTCACTTGGCGATCAATATATATCACTGGTATGGAGAGTACCCCAAATATTTGCATGAGCTCCGTATAGCAAGACGGACGTTGGAGCACTGCTATATATGTAGCAATACAGCAGTAAAAAGGTATGTATAAAATTAGGGAAAACTTAAATTAAAAAAGGATGGAAAATGGATATACTCAAGGTAGAAAAAGCAAAAATAATAAAGTAAAGTCAATGCATTCTTGAGCATATAATTCACCGCGCAAATTCAAATTTTTACCCTTTTTGTAGGCAAGGCATATCTTAGTAACTAAATTAGTTTAAACCAAGAAATAAAAGTAACTTTAAGTATAAAGTTTTAGCATAACTCTAGCAAAAAAAAGAAAATAAAAAGCATTCTAATTTAGATAAATGTCTCTAAATTTTATATCTTAAAACTAAACGCCGGGACGAAGCATTCCGGCCCCCCTGAAAATACCCAGGGTATGGTATTTTCTGAACTAAGCATTAGGGAGAGGGCACAATTTCACCAAAGGCCTCTTGAATAAACCTTTGGAGGTCTTAACTGTAGCAACTCTTACTACATTATCAGTACCAGGGTGCAATCCTACTACTCGTCCCAATACCCAATTTAAGGGAGTGGTTTGATCATCTTTGATCAAAACCATCGTATCAATCGCAATGGGATCAATTTTGTCTTGATTCACTTTAGCGTGTTGTTGCAATGTATGTAAGTAATCTCTGTGCCATCTACGCCAAAAATCGCGATGCAGTTTTTGCAGCAACTGCCACCGAGAAAGCCTATTTAAAGGCACTTGGTCAAAATCGAGGTCTGGAACAGTCGTAAGTGGTTCCAGGCTAAGGAAATGACCGGGCGTCAGTGCAGTCAAATCATTTGGATCTGTGCTGACTGGACACAAAGGCCTAGAGTTGAGGATAGCTTCTACTTGCGTAACCACAGTATAAAGCTCCTCAAAAGTAAGCACCTGTTCTCCAATTACTCGTAGTAAATGAGACTTTGCACTTTTGATGTTACTTTCCCACAAACCGCCCATGTGGGGTGCGGATGGAGGGTTGAAGTGCCAACGAATTGATTCGCGATTAGCAACTTCAGCAAACATCTCGTTAAGCATTTTAGCAGAAAGCGTAAAATTCGACGCGTTATCCGAGTAGACTACTTCCACGCGTCCTCTTCTGGCCATAACACGTCGGAACGCTGCCATAAAAGCGTCTGCTGATAAGTCTGACACAATTTCTAAGTGTACCGCCTTCGTACAACCGCAAATAAATAGAACGACATAAGCCTTAAGTCGTTTTGCACCGCGCATGCGGCTCATTGTAATAGCAAAACTTCCCGTAAGATCAACGCCAACGTGTTGAAAAGCTTTTGCTTGTGAAACGCGAAATTTTGGCAAATTACCAACAGGGGGTTGATAATTACTGGGGCGCGTGCGCCAGCCTGTAGAACAACGCGAAATTATTTTTCTTATATGCCTTTTAGCTGCAAAAATCCAATAATTTTGAAAAAGTAAAAATAAAGTCGTGTTTATGCCGGTATGCATATGTTTCTCGTGAGTATGCGCAATCAATAACTTTGTAAATTGAGAATCACCGGGTAAAAGTATAGGAAATTTTTTGTCATAATCTAATTCCGAATTGCACAATCTTCCGCCAATGCGTAAAATATTATTTTGATCCAAAAACGGATTTAATTTTCTAAAAACCTTTGGCAACGGTTTATTATCGACAAGTAAAGAAATCTCGTTTTGAAAATATTTATTTTGCACGTGTTTTATAAGCACAAATATAGCATTTTGTAACTCATATTGTATTAACCACGTAGAATTAATAATAATTTTCTCATTATTAAATTTACGCGCGCGAAGATTGTGAATAAAACGTAGTATAAGGGCAACAAGTCTAATTAAACGCAAAAAATTTGAAAATTTGTTAAGCAGACAATCCAAAAAATTTGGTTCAATTGTTGCAGCAAACACCAATTTTCGCTCCTCTTCGAGAGCTTCTTTGGGTGTAGTAATATTATTTTTAGTAAAATCCCATGTCTCTTGTGGCTTACAAAGGAACTCGGGTCCTTGCCACCAAAGGGAACAATTAATTAAATCTGCAGGCAATAGACCACGTGACCCGGGGTCCGCGGCATTTAATTCAGAAGGAACATGGTTCCAATCGCAAGGCTGAATTTTTTCTTGTATGTATGTGACTCGGTTGGATACAAAAGTGCGCCACGCATGTGGTGATCCTTTGATCCAAGAGAGCGCTACCATACTATCCGTAAAAGCAATAGTATTTTGAAAAGCAATTTTATTAGCAAAAGTATTTTGAATAAATTGAATGAGTTTAGCTAGCAAAACTGCCGCACAGAGCTCCAAACGGGGAATACTGATTCTTTTTATGGGAGCGACTTTCGATTTTGCGCACACAAAATACGTTTTAATATCTCCGTTTTGATAAACAATACGAAAATAAACCGCCGCACACATACCGCGCTCGGATGCATCGCTAAATCCAACAATTTGACAAAATTGAAAATTAGAGAGATCAATCATTCTTGGGATATAAAAATCAGAAAATAATTTGAGTTCTTCCTCGAATTTTTTCCACTTGGAAATTATTTCCGGGGGTGCTAACTGATCCCAATCTAACTTTATAAACCATAAGTACTGGATTAAATTTTTTGCAAAAAACGTAACCGGTGTAAGAAAACCTAAAGGGTCAAAGCATTTCGCAAGGGTACTAAGCAAATTACGCTTAGTGCAAATTTTTGTATTATAATTAAAAGAATAAAAAAAGTTATCACTTTGAGGGTTCCACCTCAAGCCTAAAATTTTTAGAGAGTTGGCATCCTCTCGATCCAAAGAAAAGTCTTTGGTTTGTATGTGGGTTGCAGGCAAGTCTGCAAGCAATTTGGGTTCGTTTGATGCCCATTTTTTCAGTTCAAATCCGCCTCGCCCTAATAACTCAATTAATTGATTTTTCATAAGCATGATTTGATCAAAATCATTGCAACTTACTACGCAGTCGTCTATATAGACGCTGTCCTTTAAAATCGCAGAAGCCAACGGTAAGTCTTGATAATCATCGGCTAATTTAAGCAAGGTTCGAATTGCTAAATATGGAGAACAGTTTACCCCGAAAGTCAAAGTTATTAATTCGTAATCTTGCACCGATTCTTCAGAATTAAAACGCCATAATATTCGTTGGTATTTGTGTTGATTTTCCTCCACATTTATCATTCTGTACATTTTAGAAATATCGCTAACAAAACAATATTTATGTAGCCGAAAATTAAGCAAAATTTTAACTAAATCTCCTTGTAGTTTAGGACCCGTGTGAAGGGCTTGATTTAGGCTAGGCTTATTTAAAGAATGACTCGATGCGTCAAAGACAAGACGAACAGGCGTGCTACTCGAGCTTTCTTTTATAACCGCATGGTGAGCAATATAAAAATATTCATGAATTTCTGAGTTATTAGGGGGTGAAACTGCACGCATGTGACCCATATCCAAGTATTATTGCATTACTTGTGAGTAAGAAGTAAATAATTTTTTATCATTTAGCAAGCGTTTTTCAAGCGAGTACAACCGACGCAAAGCAAGGGTTCGGGTATCGCCGAAATCAACGGGATTCATTTTAAAAGGCAACGAAACGGTGTATCTACCGTCCACATCGCGTATAGTAGTTTTTTCAAAATATTTTTCGCAAAAAATATCTGAAGGTGAATTTTTCTCCACCGTAGGAACCTCTTCCAACTCCCAGAATTTTTGCAAAGTATTATTTAAATCAGGAGTGGAAATAGTTGCCATAAAAGTAGAAATATTTTTTGATGCAAAAGCAGCATTTTGCAGAGACATTTTTCCGAGCAAAGTCCATCCGAAGACTGTATTAATACAAGAGGGGGTGTCTGGACCAAAATAAAGTCTACCTTCTTCTAAAAGTGATCCATAAAGGTCCGCGCCAATAAGAAGCTGAATTCCAGCTTGATTATACCAACTGGGATCAGCTAATTTTAGGCCAGTTAAGTAGTGCAAAGAATTTTGGTTAAAAGATACACTTGGCATTTTATCGCAAACTTGGTCTATTAATACAGGTTCTAGACTAAAAATTTTCGATTTATTATCGATAGCAGCAATTTTACAATGCACCGCATGGCGCGCCGTAGTAGACATATCTCCTAAACCGTTTACATTAAGCGAAATGTTGGATTTAGGAAGTCCGAGTGCATTCGCACATTTTTTCGTTATAAAGGAGCACATGGCGCCATTATCCAAGATGGCGCGTATTTCGTGCCAATCTCCGTATGCATCACGGATGTGCAGCAAAGCAGTGCAAAGCAACGTGTCATAGTCGCCAAGCACAGTACCCGCGTGAATAGATTTATTTTCAGTAATCTGATTTTCTACGGGGTTAGTTTGTGATCCACTAGACGTCACAGAAGAAGAAGCAATCACCGAAGCTGGGGAGTTGTTTTTTAGGCATAAAAGACTGTGGTGATTTAAAAAACAAAATCTACATCTTTTTTGTGAAGTGCACGAGTTTACTTGATGAAAACTAGCCATGCAATTGGTGCATCCCTTATTATTTCTAATAAAATCAATGCGTTCTTGAATTGGTTTCGTTAAAAAAGATTCACAGCTAAAAATCAGATGTGTATTTTTTGCTTTGCAGTAGAAACACGTGTTTTGTTTGGAATTTGCAGTTTTTTGTGACTGTCTGTTTTCAAGTAAAACTGTTTTATTTCGTGGATTACGGGGGGATCTCGAGAAGTTCCCTGGTCGTGAGTTTTGAACAATATCTTGTTTCATAGACAAAGATAAAGATTCAAGAGCCGTGCAATGTTGCTCTAAAAATTTGTAAATATCTTCGTATTTTGGCATTAATTTAGAAGCGTGATTTTGTTCAAATAACTTACGCGTTCCGGGATCTAATCGATCCAAAAGCATGTTCGCAGTAATAAAGCACCAACTATGGGTCGCATATCCCATATTTTTTAAGCAATCAAGGTTTTCCTTGAACGTATCTAGCATTTTGCGCAATTCTAAAACGTCATCATTGGATAGCCGAGGTGAGTTTTCGATAGATTTCCAGTAAGAAACCGCACGCAAGCGCTTATTGTCATATCTGGAAATCAGCGTATCGTAGCAAAGTAAATAATTATTTCCTTCAAGAGGTATATTTTTAATTAAATTTAAAGCAGGGCCTCTTAAAATCGTACGTAAATATTTAAACTTCTCAATGTCCGAGCTCTTACGCGTATGTACAACCGCATTGTAAATCTCAATAAAGCTTGGAAACTCCTCAACATCGCCCGAAAAAGGAGGGACATTTAACTTGGGAAGAGAAAATTCTGGTTCCGGAAAAATAATTGTTTGATTATTTACCTCATTGTGGCTTCGATTTATTTCTTCAGCCTCCACCTCAAATAAATCATAGTGCAAAGCCTCAACCTCTACGCATCTATCCAAAAAATCTTTTTGTATTTTATTCTGAGCTTCCAGAGCTTCAGAATCGTCTGAAATCAAGATCAGTAAAGCATTATGATGCTTTTCAAAGCTCTTACAACAAGAAGAAAGTTTTTTAAAGTTAACTTTAAACCTTGTGTGAGCAGCTGGATTTGTTTTCGCCTGATTGGCATAGTGTTCAAGCACACTCAACTGATTGATTGCAGTTTGACGCAAGGCCTTGGCCGAGCTTACCTTTTTTTCGGTATCGTTTACCATTTTAAAAGGTTAAAGTGTAAAGTAAAGCAGTAGTTAATAAGGGAAACAAATTTAAAAAATATATCGTACTACTTTTCAAATTCCCTCGTAAACCAAGATTCAAAGCAATATTAAAAGGCCAGCGGCTTTTAGCAAATATTCAGTAAAGAACAGCAAGTTTTTAGCAAAAAGTATAAATGCTAAAAAATATGCACAAAAAATTTAGCAACTGATAAGAGTTTCTATATTTGTGTAGGTACGCAAGGAAACGCAAGCCTTACATACATCGACAGCGCAATAAATTTTAATTTATAAAAAAAATAAATTTTTCAAAATTTGTATGCAATTTGTATATTGCACAAATAAAAAATGCAATGCAAGTTGGTACGTGCAACGTACAATAGACACACCGTAGATAAAATGTAAAACCTAAGATATGCCTTGTCTCAAAAAGACGCAAAGTAAAGTCCTAACTTCAAACACAATTATGCAACTCTGAGAGCACCTATTACGCAGAACGGGAAATCCGGCTCGAAGGACCAAAAAATGGTCGGTCGAGACGTCTTTCGCATGAAAAAGTCAACAAACCAACCGAACTGTAGCAATAGGGATCTCCAGTCCAATAGTTCCCACTCTTAGGTTACACTTTTGTGTTTTTAGTTAGGAATAGTAGCATAGGGAATAAGTAAAAAATGTAAAGAAACGCAGCTCAAAAACACTTTGACTTACCCTTGGATGAAAGGAACTTGGTACATGGACAACTGCACAGTCGAATCCAAATAATTCCAATCAAAGTAGTAGCAGTAGCACTTCAAAGCAATCCATAAATGTTTATACACGACCGCTGTCTTAAAAGGCACGCATGTGATTTCACTTGGCGATCAATATATATCACTGGTATGGAGAGTACCCCAAATATTTGCATGAGCTCCGTATAGCAAGACGGACGTTGGAGCACTGCTATATATGTAGCAATACAGCAGTAAAAAGGTATGTATAAAATTAGGGAAAACTTAAATTAAAAAAGGATGGAAAATGGATATACTCAAGGTAGAAAAAGCAAAAATAATAAAGTAAAGTCAATGCATTCTTGAGCATATAATTCACCGCGCAAATTCAAATTTTTACCCTTTTTGTAGGCAAGGCATATCTTAGTAACTAAATTAGTTTAAACCAAGAAATAAAAGTAACTTTAAGTATAAAGTTTTAGCATAACTCTAGCAAAAAAAAGAAAATAAAAAGCATTCTAATTTAGATAAATGTCTCTAAATTTTATATCTTAAAACTAAACGCCGGGACGAAGCAATGGTTGAAAAAAACAAAAAAAACTGTTATTAATGCAGTAAAATAAATAAAAAAATATCCTCCCTTAGTTATATTTGACGAGTGTCTTCAAAAAAAAATCAGTGGTTTGTCAGAGGAAGGGTTGGCAATTATTGTTTCAGCCAACTGGTCAAAAATAAAGAGTTGCGTACTCTTTTTTATGTGTTTTTAATAAAAGATTTTTTAAGAAATTCTGCTAGAAAAATAAAAGCTTAAGGAGCTTTTCGAGTTTCGACAAAATAGGCTTTTAATAGCAAGAGAATCATAAGTTTAATGAGACTTTATTTTAACAATACTGTGTTACAATTAGGGCAAAATAATGGATTCTTTTATCCATTTTGTTTAAATAATGTTTCAGTGGAACAATTTTAAAGTTTACCAACGAGTTTTGGAGTTATAACTCAAATCTAGAGTTCAGTAAAGCTTTATTAAGGCAAAAGGTTCAACCAATCGCATGCTGGAGAGTCCGTCCTCCAGATAGAAATGGAGAGCATTTTATTTGCTCGCATATTCGAATAGTATTTAACCTTAACTTTTCAATAAAAAATATTCTACCAATTTATCTTCTCAAAATTTAAAGTGATCATATATCAATAGAAAAATTTTCATTACATTGTTATTTTCCTTGTTTCAAGGACAAAAAAATATTCAAAAATATTGAAAATACACATAATTGTAACACAGATTATAACGTTAGTAAATTAAACAACGAAAAACAGTTATGGCAGATCTTCCAACAAATTAGTTTTGGTTTTCAAAAACTAGACAAGACTATTTCTTTTTAAACGAACAATTTCCTTTAGTTTTTCTCAAACTTTCAACATAAAATTTTCACAAATTTTCCAAAATTTTCCAAAATTTTTTCACAAATTTTCCAAAAACTAAATTACCCTGAACTACTGGCACCACTTTGAAACAGGGGCCTAGTATGTGACACTGGTACTGTCACCTCAAGTGGCCAAGGCTTAAATGTTTTAAGCTACCAACTTAGGCTACAACTTATATAAATTATAAAAAGATTAAATGTTACTATATGTTATTAAATTTACACGATCTCGAAAGGGAATTTGACGGTTCTTGGAGGAAAAGTATGCTATAACCGTTTTTCTCAAATGTATAACTAATGTAGGATAATCATACATACCTTTTCAATTTTCTTCTTGCAGCTTCACACTTTCACTTCTAATATTTATTATTTAAATATCAATTTTTTTTGTACTATTGAACTTTTGTATTCAAATATTTACACTTCTTAAACTTTTAGGTTTTATAAACCTTTTATATATTTGTTGTAAATATATATATATTTATCAACATCTTAAACGTTGATTGAATGAGTGAAACTATTCAATCAACTGTTTAATTTACTTAATATTACTGTTTAGGTTTGGGATATATTCTTGAAGAAAAATGCCGATTTTAGGGCAACTAATGGTTTGTATTTTGATGTTAAAAAAACCATAAAACAGATAAAAACATTATTTCAAAACACTGGAAACAGTAATAATTAAAAGTTTTAAAATTAATAAACTCCAAAAGAAAAGACTAAAATAATTATGAATAATAAAGATAATAGCTTATACAATGTTAAAATGATTGACAAATTTCCCCAGTTGAAATAAAACAACCCTTAAGAAGTGTGAACGAAAGCGTAACGATACAAGCGAAGCGTAACTAAAAAGTAAACTCCCTCACGACTCGAAAGTTTCAGTACCCTGCTCTTTAGACATTGACTCTCAACTTGCCGCTAGCTGATTGGTCTAAATCTAAGCTTTCTTTAACGGATTTCTTCCACCACTCTACTCTACAGACATTCTTGGTTGCCGTGGTCTGAAACTTAAGCTCTCTCGCATTGGCGAGAAAGACAAAGAGACAAAATACCACCGCAATTCAAAGATGCGTGGAGTCAGAAAATCGGTAAAGTTTAAATCTTACAGTGTGTTTCTTAAAAGTTGAAAATAGTTTAGCTAATTTGTTTCTAGTTACAAAATATGAATTATTTTGATGTTAGTGGCTCAAAGAACATATTAGCTAAATACAACTTTTATTAAAATACAGCGAACCTGAAAATATGCCCAAAAACAAGTCGCCGAGTTGCCATAAATTTTACTTAAACTTAACCTAGTCTTGCATATAATTAATGCTTGTTGATGTCAAAACAATATTTAATTAAAAATCTTTAAAAACTCATAAATGGCAAAAATACCATTTATATTCAAATCCCGTTTTGTTACACCTCTTCAAAGGTGTGGGGGGTTGCAAACTTTAAAGCATTATAATATTGTATTGGAACTGTAGGTTATAATAACTATAAGTCCACAAAAAATCTGATGTTGATCGAATATGTAAAAGTTGGTCAAAATTGTCTTACCAGATTTTCCAAGGGGAAGGAGGACGTCAGTTTGACAATTTTAAAAATCTAATTGAAAATTCTTGATTCCATCCCCAAAAGTCCCTGCATACCAATTTTGAACGATATCGGACATAATTAGAAAATACCCCCCCTCCAGCATTTCCAAAGGGGGGAGCTGTAAACTTCGTAATATCATATTGTATTGTCATCGGAACTCTAACTGTGTACCAAATTTGAAGTTGATCCGATGTCTAGTCGAGTTAAAATTGAGTGTCGCGCTAGACCTCTCATATCAAGCGCGGATTTGAGGAGGGGGTAACGTGGTAATTACCCCTCCCCTGTAGAACAAAAAATATGCACATGTTGTTATTGATTAAAGGAAAAATAGGCGAATTACACTCTCCCTAGAAAAAATACTCTGCCAATATATGGGCCCCTAAGCTCACACTAGGTACTATAGTTATTTTGTACGTGTGAGCTAATATAACTAAAAACTGAAATACAGTCGAACCTCTCTAACTCGAACCTCTATAACTCGAACCTCTCTATAACTCGAACCCTTTAAGTGGTCCCTGCACGTTTTATATGTATTTTAACCTCTTTAATTCGAATTTCTATAACTCGAACTCTCCATAACTCGAACTAATTTGGTTGTCCCTTTAAGTTCGAGTTATAGAGGTTCGACTGTACATTTTATTCAACTCCAGACTAAATTACCTTTTGTTTGATACCACACAAGCCATGTTTTGACTTAAACTCAAATTTTTGAAATCTACCCCCACCCTTAAAGAAAACAAAAACTAAAATTTATTTTGTGAAACTCCGGACTCAATTACGTTTTGTTTGATATCACACACGCTATATTTTCACTTAAACTCTAATTTTTAAAATATACCCCCACCCTTTTTTTTAAATAAATTAAAATGTATTTTGTTTAACTGCAGACTCAATTACCTTTCGTTTGATATCACACACGCTATATTTTCACATAAACTCTAATTTTTGAAATCTACCCCCACCCTTTTATTTGGCTTGCGTTCGGTGGATTTTGTTCATTTTTAAATGGGACCATCACGGCCCAAGACCCAACTTAGGTACCAAATTTCATTAAAATCGGACAAGCGGTTTTTGAGTTATGCGGGTTGGTCGTTACAGACAGACATACAGACAGACATACAGACAGACAGACAGACAGACAGACAGACAGACAGACAGACAGACAGACAGACAGACAGCAAAACAAAAAAGTTTCAAAATCATCTGAAACGCAAAGATATATAAAAATTTTTGAAATCGGAGCAACTTTTTTTTTCTCGAAAAAATTAGGATCACCATAGCTCACACTACTTATAGTAGTAGTGTGAGCTAAAATTATATTACAAATAATTTTTTCGTCGACTATTACTCCCTCCTAGATTTTCACCCAGATCCGCGCTTGTCTCATATAACCCATTGTGCGCCGGCACACAAGTTGTGTGTGTGTTGTGTGACACAACGGATAAATACAAGTTGGAACGACTTCTCTTTTTGAGGAGTAAGATAAGTTGGTGTAATCGGGCCACGCTCTGGTTATTTTAACCTCCATTGGTAATGTGGAAGAAATTACTACTTGGGTGGCGTCGCGTCGGTCCAACAAACCCATATGCATATATGAGTTCAAACCTAGGTTAAGACAACCATTCAAATAACGAATTTAGGATATTTTGTTATTTTAGTAATCAAGCAAACTGGCAATACCTAAGTCCTTTAAAATTACATATGCAGAACGCTATCGAAAATAATCTAGTAATTATAAAACAATTAATAAATAACAGTATTATTATCATGACGTTCCACTCCGGAGAGAGGTGCATTCCAAACCCTTTCTGTTAAATTACGCACATGAATTTACACAAGAAACCGCATTAAAGGACGCATGTGTACGAATAGCATAAACATCTTAAAATTTCGAGTTGTGTCACTTTTGTTAACGAAAAACATATAACATTTGAAGACCCAAGTGGATGAAGCTGCTATGTCGCATTTTTATTAAATTTGAGTTTTTTCCACCAAATCTAAGAAAACACGCTATTTTTTCTTGCAAAGTTCATTTTTGAAGTATACGTATCATAGGAAATCATTGATTGAAATGAACAATTTATTTAAACGAAAAAGTTGTAATAAAATATGCGAAAACCGTTAATATCGAAAAAATAATTTTGCGACTTCATCCACTTGGATCTTCAGTTATTATTTTTTAATAACAAAAAGTTAAACATTTACGAATTTTTTAAAAGTATTTACCTACAAAAGATTTTAATACCATTTTAAACCATGCCCACTAAATGATTTTAAACTAGAAAAGGAGAGTTTGTGTTTATATTATATATATATTTATTTAGATATAGGGGCTGACAACGGCGACGATCGGTTTTGCAATCAGGTCTTATTTAATTATCCAGCTACTTTATGTGAGTGACAACATTTTAGGGATAAACTGCTAAAATAAACCTCATATTGTGATTAACCAATTGATTACGTAGTTTATTACACAACGACATGGCCCTGTTTTTTCTGAAACATAACCAAATTTTGGCTGTCACAGACTAAAAAAAAAGAATATTTTATTATGAAGAACACGAATCATTTTAGATCTGAAACCACTTAAAATCGCCAACTAATTAGAAAAAAGCAACAAAAAAAATTTTTGAACATGAAAATGTCCCGTCGGTCACGTGTCACTAGAGGTTTGTCAAGTTTTTAAATCTAAATAGTGCCTTCACCGTGATGAAGCTAATAACTAAAAGTTACATTTTATAAAAATTTTAACTTTCTAGATTTGTAAACATATAGGTTTTGATATATTTTGTCCATAGATATTTATATAAAAAATAAAACAACTTGTTTCAAGAAATCTATCCCAGGCAGTAACAGCCTGAAATTTTTTCGCAAAGAAAATTCATTTCACGTGGCAACTTAGACTTTTAGTATGAACAGAACAAGTAGGTAATAGAAGACCGCGACGAACAATGTCGGAGAGCTTTGGATTATTGATAATAAATCGTTTTGTGTCCTTTTCGTAATGTGGATTATCTTACGTTTACCTTTATTAATGTAATAAAATCAAAATTTTCTTAAACAAAAACGTTAAACTCTTGAAAAAACTAAAAAAAAAATTGTGCCATAAATTTCGCTTGGTCGGAAAATGCTAACATATAAAGAAATTGTCCCTTCTGTAACAGGAGTTGCCCGGTCACACTATTTTTCGGTTTTTACAGATATTGTTTATGTGTTACAGAATTTTTCTGTGGTATTTAGCTGAAAAATAGTTTGATTTGATATTTTTGACCATTATCTGTTTTTTTATTTTATACATATGACTATGAAGCATTTCGGTAAGTAAAATATAAAAAAGTCAAGATTAGAGCTTTTATTTCGGATTTTTTCAAAACTTTCTAGTGTTTGAATTAGTTAAATAAAATTAGTTTTTAATTCAAAAGACTAGTAATATATACTTTAATAATAGCAATTTTTTTGTGCCATTAATTGTGTGATTTTTAATTTTTGTCCCTCCTGTAATGTTGATGTCCCTTCTGTATCATCTGAAATACTTCACATTTTTTACATATTTGCAAGTCCGGTATTATTTTAAACCATTTTCTCGATTTTAAGTTGGCGTTTAGATACAACTTAAGTAAAATAATAAATTATTTTAACAATTTGTGAAAAGCAAACTAATACCTAACATAAATCTCTAAAAATTAGCCTTTAAGTAATATTTTATTATAATGCGCTGCAAGTAATATTGCGAAAATTAAAGCGTTACAGAAGGGACACAAATATGACCATTCCCAGAAAGACATCTTTTAAGAATTACAACTCACATACACAGTGACGTATATAGAAAAAAGATCTGGTGTGGGTCCGAGAAAGGGGGAGGGGCGAGCCGAGACCCCATGAGGCCGTATTTTATGTATTCATGTAATATGTAGAAAATATCTACAAAAATCCCAAGATTCTAAAAGTTGAATTTTTTTCAGCAAAAATGTGGGTTTTGTTCCAACCAAAAAGTGCCATATTGTCACAATTGGGCCTGCCTCTAAGCCTTTATTTGTCCTAAGTACGTCAAAGCAAATGAGGTACAAAGCTCTGATTAAGTTTAACCCGCTTGGCTCGAGTGACAGTTAAGCAGCACTTAGACGATCAATATTATTGATCACTATGCACCGATCAATACGTATTGAACGTATCATCAATATGCTTCAATGTAGATTAAATATATCTGACTTAATCAATATGATGAGTAGTTTTGCCTGTTAGTTGTGCATGGAATCTGTAACAAAACTGATTCAAATATTAATCAATATTTAATTAAATCTTGTTTCTATCAATACACTTCAAAAATTAATTTTCTTGCGATATTCCCAATATGCATTTAATAGCTTCCTTCAATATACAGGGTGTTTCCTAAACATTGGTTAAAAATTCGTGGTGTGACTCCTGGAGTATTTTCATGAAAATAAGTTCCTAGGAACATTGATCGAAAAATAGTTACTAGATGTATGTAGACTGTTTTTTCTCAATATTTCCGAAACTGTCCATGCAAAAATCATGAAATTTCGTAGAACGTATAAACTTTTAAAGCTGCATCAGAATTTCAGCTCAGAGGAAAATTTTAATCAGGGGCGTACCATACCAGGAATGTTAAAGGTAAAAAAATCTCTCTATGGTAGTTTTTTCGCATTAAGATTTTAGAATATTATACCTGAAGGTTCTTCGCGTACGTAAAAAAATGCTCTTAGTTCACATTGATAGGGCGAGTAGTTTTCGATGAAATCACAATTTTCGACATTGATGTATCAACACCCTCAAGATGAGTGTTCGTCATTTTCAATTCGGTTATTGCGTCAAAATATTTCGGAAATATTGAAGAAAAACAGTCTTCAGGGTGCCCTTTTTAAAGGGGCGCAGCTTCCTTAGGAACCATTTTTCGACAAATGTTTCTAGAATTTTTTTTTTCATGAAAATACTCCAGAAATCACACCACAAATTTTTGACCAATATTTAGGAAACACCATATTCATCAATAATATTGTCATAAAACCGTCCAAAAAATCCTATTTGGGTTCCAGGTCGATGTTGTATTGTTATCGGACAGTCAGTTTTCCGTTCCATCAGGCCATCTTAACCGACCTCGGACTCCTCAGAAATACAAGGATTGAAGACATGCGCATTAGAAATGATTGATGTCTTTGAGTTGTTTTTCTCAGTGAGTTTTTTTTGTCCACCTACAGTCAGCTTCTTTTTATCCAGAGACAATGACAGTTTGATCTTTCATTATTTTAAACCAACATGACATGTTAATTTTTAATATATTTTGGGTTATGAAATATGTTTATTCCATGTCAAAGTCACAAGAGAGTCTTCGCATGGTAAGGACTATACCATAAAATTACATTAAATTTACATTTTTTCTAAGAAAATTCAAAAAACAGTGATAACCCAACAAAATTTAAATTTTTGTCAAAATAAATTGAGTTTCAATACTAATTTTAACACATGACAAAATGCCGGAAAGCCACGTAAATATACAAATACTTTTTTAATTTCCAAAAAAAATTTTTGCAACATCTGCAGCATCTGTTGATTTTTTTGCAAGAGCCTCTTAATTTTTATTAGTACGTGACTGCGGAATGTTGTAGGTACCACATGGAAAAAAGCTATACTGATCATAGAGTAGCCTGCTTGGAAAAATAAAAACTAATTTAGCAGGTGAAAGAGGTTTTGATTTTCGTTACTTTTGAATATCCGTTACTCGACTACTAAGTAATCATTTTATACACAGCGAACCAAAATTTTAAATTCAGGGAAGTAAAGTGGGACCATTACTTTTTATTTTATATATAAATGACCTAGCAACAGTTTTAAAAAATTGTATGATACAGATGTCTGCAGATGATACATTACTTTGTTTAAAAGGAACTTCATTAGAAAACCCAACTATTGAGATAAATTCAGAATTAAAAAATGTAGTACAATAACTAAACGCAAACAAATTAATATTAAATGTAAACAAAACAAAATGTATGATTTAAATTTAAAAAGTAACTTAACAAAGTTTGCAATCAATATAAATAATGATAAATTAGAAATTACAAATTCATTCAAATATCTTGGTATAATTATAGATACAAAATTAAAGTTTGATATATATTACGAACATATTACATCAAAAATTTCTTCAAAAATTGGTTATTTATTATTTATCATTTTTTCTAAAAAATGTGTACAACAATATTACCACAATTTTCCTACTGCTCAACTATATTATACACAGCGAATAAAAATATTATAGAGGTGCAAGCTGTGCTTGACAATTACGCTTGCTTAACTCGGCTTGGTTAAGCAGCTGGATTAAAGTAACTAGTTTACTGCCATGGAGCAGCCTCACTCCCTGCAATGACCAAGAAGGCTTATGGTACAGTAAACTAAGTAGGTATAGTGAGAACAACTATCAAATGTTAATTAATAAATCCTTTTTATATTAAAAAATTGTTATAGTTCGTGAGAAATTATAAAATAAAAAATTCAATATTTTGTGCTGTTGTATAAACTAAATAATTTATATAATTTAAATAGGTAACATTGAGAAGGTTAGCTTATGTTATTAAAACCTAATTTCACAATATCACCTGTCTTTAAATAATAAATTTAACTAAAAATGAAGATTTATGAAAAATGTTAAAAGAAAGACAATCTGTTTAATTTTTTCCCTCTCTCCAGAATGGGTGACTGTAGGGACCTCAGGTTGAATAATGATGATGATGTGGTAGGTATTGAAATAGGTACTGCTGCTTCATTTATAAGGTTGGTCAGTTTCTTAAAACTGCTGACAATGAATCTTGGCATCGATTGTGTTTGGATTTTGGTGTCATTGTATGTTGTAGAAATTTTCGCTTTGGTGGCAAATTGTTTATTTTGAAAAATTGTAGGTGCCATGAAGAAATTGTAAATTGGGCGGCAATAATGATTTAAAATTGCCTTGTTGAGTATTTACAATGGCAAAATTTTTATGACTTTTTTGCCATTGTCCTTCCGCCTCCTATTCCCACTACTTGTTTTAAAATTTTATTCTTTTTAGTTGTCTCCTTGACTTTTGGCTTTTCTTGGACTTGCTTTTTATTCTGAAGGTATTCCTGGTTGAGCAGAGGGTAGGCCCCAAATTTATTTTTTGCTTTACCTTAAGGACTTCTTTTAACTGTATGTGGTACTGCGATTTTGCGCTTATCTTGTTGCTAACAGTAGGTAGTTTAGACAATAATTTTGTCTCCAATTTTGATTGAATCTTTGGTTTTATAACTTTGCTATCAAGTTTGATGTGTTGTATTTGATTGTTTCGTACTACGTTCTGTTCTTTTTGAGTTTGTTGCATTATACTAACGTTGCTAATTTTATGATTTTTCTTTGTTTCTTCGCCCACTTTTTTTGTAACCAAGATTAATGGAGGTATCTTCTGATAAACATGATCTGGGTAACATTCAAAATTCTGTTCTTTTTTAGTTTGTTGAGCCTTTGATTCTGGAATTGAGCATTAGATTCTTGAATTGAGTGTATACATTTCTTTTCATAAAAAATGAAATAAGTCTTCTATTGTGGGAATTTTGTTTTGAAAAAACTTCTTTGACAACAATTTCATCAATGGTAGGTCCCAAGTTTCTATATTTTGCCCAGAGGTTTGAATGTCTCTAAGGCACTGACGGCTTATTTCATAAAGCTGTTGTAATTCTGTTTCTTCATCCATACTTGGGATGTCTCGGATATCATCTAAATGATCCATAATGACGTTTGAAATCTGAAAAATTTGACTGTTCTTAAAATCAGCTGATGGGCTCTTGTTCAACTCTTTGATTCTTTTAATTAAGTACTGAAGCACTTCGCTCAATGTGGGCAATCTGCCTAGTTTGCAGTTCACCCATTCATGGTGTAAAGCATGCGTCTGGACATCTCATTTCTGGTGAATTATGTTTATGATTACTGGCTCCCAATTGACTTTAATCGCTTGTGAAAAGTCCAATAGATCTTCAACATATATCAGAAGTTGGTTTAATTTTTGGACTGACACACGCTCCATTATATGTGTTGGTGCAAGAATTATTTGCCAGCTTTTAGCTACCTTTATATTTTAATATTATTTTTCATTTCAAATTTCGCGGGGTATATGCATATGACTTATCCCTGCACCGAGACACGCGCGAGTCTGCGCGAGGAGTCGCAATCGGGAAACCGGCAAGAAGCACAAGAAACGCCGTGAGTGCTAGAATTTTCCCGTTTTTCCTATCTTCCAAGCGACCAAAACGACTGCAACTAGATGAAAACTAAGGTAGGTGCACTTTAGATATTTTATATTCATCGTTTTTACTGATTTCCTTTCAATAAACTTTACAATTACGTTTTTCAATTTGTTACCTCAAAATTTTGGGTATTTCTCGAATGAGTGGTGTAAGTGGTGAGCCAGCCAACCTAAACTCAACCCAACTTACGTTTGCGCCCTCATTTGATGGTCCTTCTAACCGGTTCCTTTCAATTTACATTTTCAGCAGTTATCCTGTAACGTTCCAAACTTACAAATTTCCAAAATTTTCCGTTTTCGGCGAGATTTTTCGTATTTTGTTAAGTCACGTGTGTTAAAAATATCAACTCGGGTGAGTTATAGATCGAATATCGAATATACCTATGGAATTAAAAGGTATAGTCGACCAATACTGTATTGTAAGCCACGCGCGTGCTGTTTGAATTACTTGACTTGGGTTACACTGCCGGCATCGGCATAGGCATTGATCGACATACTTGACCGCGGACTCCGGTAATTTTGTAAACAGCCCGTATAGCATAGGGTATATTGCGCTCGACTCGTGATCCGCAGGGCATGGGATCGAGACTCATTCAACACAAAACTTTTTTTTCTTTACTAGTATTGGTAATATCAGAGGATAGTTAGTATAAACATCCTTAATTAAAATTTACTAATTACTAATTAATAAATAATTAAAATAAATTAAACATTCTTTAATTTAATGAAATTTTTACTAATTAATCTTTCTTTCATTTTATAAAATAAAATTGGATTTTTAAAGCGTTTTAGAAGTTTTAACAAATCTTTAGTTTTTAGAATAAAAAGGTAATTTTAAAAATCAAAATGTCAAAACCAAAAAAGACATTATTGCTAGACAAGCGTGCTATTTGTGTAAATCAAATAACCGAATCGAATGTGGTCGCAAAACAGGCGAAGGCAGACTCTTTGTTCCAGTTCCTTTTCAAATTTAGGTACGAGGATAATGATGAATGTCATTAAAAGTTTTACGCGTCTCATAACCAAATCATCGGATCCCTCGAGGAGTTGGGACTCGAATTTAATGAGCAGGACAACATAAGAAAAAGATTCGATTTACTTTTTTATGAATGTCGTGGCATTTATTATGATATTTTTCGAGCCAGTAATACTAATTTCGTTTCACCAAATACTTCTGCCAATAGCCCTAGGTCAAATTCTAGATCTTTTCCTTTACCCAAGTTGGCTAGTTTCGATGGAAACTATAAGAATTGGCAACATTGGTTTGACCTCTATAAGGTCGTGATTCATGATAGCGACTTGAGCGATATAGAAAAGTTTCAGCACTTACGTAGTTCAGTGACTAACGAAGCACTTAGTCTGGTAAAAACAATTCCGTTATCTAACAGCAATTATCATATTGCATATGAGGCTCTAGTCAAGAGATATCAAAATAAGCGTCTCATAGCTACGACTGCTTTAAATGCTATGAATTCCGTTTCGGTAAAAACCAGTTCTGCGAAAGAGCTCCGTTTTATGTTAGACACCTTTTCCGAGAACTTAGAACCATTTTGACGGAACTCGGCTTTCCTACGACAGAGTGGGACTTTCTTACATTTAATTAATTGCTTTCCAAGTTGGACGTTAAGCTACGCACAGAGTTTGAGCTATATTATAGGAGAGAGAAAAGCCAAGTCGACATTCCTTCTTACACTGACTTGTACAGCTTTATCGAAAATCACTGTATAGCCTTGGAGTCTGTCCAACATATGCAGTCAATTAGTAAGCCCCCCTCTAGTTCAAATCATGCTAAGCCCCTAAATAATAATCAGCGGAACTTTAGTCACAATAATTATCCTAAAAATACATCAACTTCATCTTTCAATACTACAGTTTCAAACAAACCAATTCAACCAAATAAGCCGTTCAATTCAAAGGTCAAATGTCATTTGTGCCAGTCCAATCACGTTCTAGCCAGATGTCCCGATTTCCTAAATAAAAATTCAGAAGAAAGACTTTCCTATGTAAGACAAATTAACTTATGTGAAAATTGCATGCATTTTCTCATCAAACAAGGAATTGTTCTTCTTCTTATAGCTGCAGAGGGTGTGGCCTTAAATACCACAGTTTACTGTGCCCCCACCCCCGTCAGAACAATACACGTGCTCAGCAGGGTACAAATACTAGTACTCAGGAAAATCCACATTTTCTTTCTGTTTCACAAGGTACTTCCTCAACAAATTGTCACGCCACAACTATTCCCAATCAATCTACTTTTCTACTTTCAACAGTGGTAGGTGACATTTTGGATTCTAGAGGAAATTACCAACCCGTGCGGATTTTGCTAGATTTTGCATCTGAAGCCAATTTCATTTCTGAAAAATGCCTTAATAGACTAGGTCTCCCCAGACAACAATTTTCAATTTCCATTCAAGGTCTAAATCAAAAGGCATCTGCGACTACCAAAGGCAAAACTAATTGCATTATTCGACCGCAAGGAAGAATAGATCCTACCTTTCAGTTTGAGGCTTTAGTATTGCCTCAATTATGTTCCAATATTCCCTCTGTTTCTATAGATTCCAGTAAATGGGATCATATTCGGAACATTAAACTTTCAGACCAAACTTTCAACATACCTAGCCAATAAATATTTTACTCGGTTGTGAATTATTTCCTCAGATTTTAAGAAATTGAGTCATCCATGGTCAAAAAGGGCAAGCTAGCGCTTTTAACAGTATCTTCGGTTACGTTTTGATTGGTAAGGTAGACGCTTTGATTCAATCCAAGCCAAGTACAGTCGTTAGCTGTTATACATCTTTAGAACCGCCCTTGGAAGTTTGTTTAGAGAAATTTTGGAAAATAGAACAAGTCTCACATAAAGCTCACAGCAGCCCTGAAGATATTCTATGTGAAAAAATCTTTTCGGACACAGTATTTCGTAACGAATCAGGCAGATTTATAGTTTCATTACCTTTCGTTAACTCAGAGCCTAGTTTAGATGATACTTATCATATTGCTGTAAAAGGGTTTAAATCGCTCGAATTCCGAATTCTTAAAGACCCTGTGCATTATGAAGCATACAAAGACTTCATGAAGGAATACATATTATCAAATCACATGATTCCAGTCCCTACACCTAGTTCCAAGGAAATCTTATACTGTTCATATTTCATTCCCCACCATAGTGTTTTCAATAGGGAAAAATTCGCTGCGTTTTTGATGCTTCACAAAAGGGTCCTAGGGGTTTATCTCTAAATGATACATTGTACGCAGGTGCTAAACTTCAATCTGATGTCCGCGAAATACTTCGGAAATTCCGATATCATGTTGTAGTGTTTACTGCAGATGTTGTTAAAATGTTTCCACAAATTCTTGTCACACCTGAGCACACACGATATCAGAATATCTTATGGAGATTCTCTGAAACCGATCCCATTCAAACCTGCTCTCTTAGAACTGTTGTCTATGCGTACTCTACAGGAATTGGCTAGATTAGAGTCTAAAAACTTTCCTGATGCTTCTAGAGTTCTGTTAAAAGACGTCTACGTCGATGACATTTTAATAGGCCACAATTCCGTAGTTTCGGCCATAGATCTACAGCAAGAACTCATTTCACTATTACGTCGTGGTGGTTTCGAGCTCAAAAAATGGGCAAATGTCTATTTCTTTCGACAAAGCAGAGCCTAATTTTGTCAAGGTGCTTGGTCTCCAATGGAATCCAGTGATAGATTCATTTACATATCTTGTTATACCTGACGATAACCCTTGCACTAAACTTGGCCTTAATGGCCAAGCATCTGATGCAAGATTTATGGAAGGAAAAGATAGAGTGGGACTCTCTTCCGCCCCTTCATATCATAAATACTTGGAATCAGTTTCGCATGGAGCTTCTCGAACTTTCTAATCTTCATTTACCCAGACGTCTTACAATAGACAAACCCACTCGCATAGAATTGCACGGATTTTCCGACGCTTCAATGGTTGGTTATGCAGCCACAGTCTATCTTCGTATCGAAGCATCTTCTGGCGAGCTGTTTACTCTTCTTGTTATGGCAAAATCTAAAGTTGCACCACTTAAAACGTTTAGTCACCCAAGACTGGAACTCTTGGGCGCTACCCTACTCTGTGATCTTATCTCTTTCAGTCAAGCAAGTTACGTTGAAACTTTGGTGTTCAATGAAATTTGGGCGTGGTCTGACTCACAAGTGGTCTTGCGCTGGTTATCTGATTCTCCCCATAGATGGGTTACATTCGTCGCTTATCGTGTTTGCAAAATCCAAGAAACTTTACCCCCTCATGTATGGCACTATGTTCCGTCTTCTGAAAACCCAGCGGATTGTGCTTCTCGTGGACTTACACCAAAGCAACTTGTTCACCATGACATGTGGTGAAAAGGTTCATTCCCTTCCCTTTCTAAGCCTTCCACGAGAGAAATGGTCTAATGGCTTTCATTGTTCAGATCTTTGCGACAGTGATGAGTTGGGAGAACGCAAGACATCTCTCACGGTCATGTCAGACCCGCACGAACCACCCAGACTTCTCTTGAATAAACATTCCTCTCTCACGAAAATACAACGAATCATTTCCTACACGCTTAGACCAATTTCGAAAATCTATTACTCAGATCATTTGGTAACGGAAAAGGAACTGCAGAATTCTATGATTGTTCTTGTCCGCCATGTCCAACGTACAGTATTTTTTTCAGATTGTTCGTGCAACTTTAATTTAAATTCAAATTTTGCGCCAAATTCCCGTATTCGGAAAACCCACACAATTTCAATTTGATTGGCACAAGCAAAACGCCAGCGCCATCTACGAACAATGAATCTGCGCAAAAAGGCGTAACCAAAAAGATTCGTCTGTCATATTCTGTCGAGATCACCACGCAGCATGGTGATAAATTCTATTAACCAAAAAATCCAATAAAATTCTTAGAAAATCAAACTAAACCATTACACAAACAAGTGATTCTAGTGTGGATCGACTGCAACGACTGGGCCAGCGAGAGGAGCTCCTCTGGACGACGGAAACAACTGAAAAGGTGAGTGCCAATCCTCTATATTGTCTTTGTGTGGCTCGGAAAAATTAATATTTTTACATTGTCCTTTTAAGGATTTTTGCACCCAGATTTTATAAAACGACCAGCGCGCTTACAGTCCCGCGGCTCTACCCCTCAAAACAGCAACACAGATCCTATTTCAAATTTAAAACAAACAAGTTGCTTCCAAAACCCTTTCGTAAACTTTCATTATACCTGGACAAACAAGACTGTCTCCGAGTAGGCGGTCGCATTAAGCATGCTTCTGAACTTTCATATTCTGCTAAGCATCCCTTGCTCTTGCCACGTTCACACCGGCTTACTACAATAATTATCGAATATACACAGTCAAAATACTTTCATCCAGTTCTCAAAACCCTACATTATCTGCTAAGGCAGCAATTTTGGGTGCTGTCTGCTCGATACGCTATTGAAAAGGTAGTTTCTCATTGTATCTTATGCTTCAGACTTCATCCAAAACCAGCTGTGCAATTTATGGGAGATTTACCTCCTCATGGATTTCCTAGTTAAAACCATTTTCCCATGTTGCCGTGGACTATTGCGGACCGTTTGATATCTTAATGTCAAGACACCGAGGTGCCAAACTCTATAAAGGCTATATTCTTGTTTGCGTTTGTGCTGCAACCAAAGCAGTGCATTTAGAATTAACTTAACAGATACGTTTCTTGCGGTCTTTGAAAGGTTTGTCTCCAGATAGGTTACCTCAAACCTACTCAAAGGAAGCATGTGTAAGCTTAAGCATTTCGTGGCACTTTTCCAGCCCTGGAAGTCCTCACTTAAACGCTCTAGCCGAGGCTGGAGTAAAATCCACCAAGGCTCACCTCAAACGTGTTGTAGGCGAGCAGCGCCTTACAAATGAGGAATTTACTACCTTCTTGTTTCAAGTTGAGGCTTTACTCAATAGTAGACCTCTCTATGCTCAAAGTCTAGATCCAAATGACCTCCTTCCGCTGACACCAGGTCATTTTCTATCATTGGAGCCTTTAAATTCTATACCAGAACCTGATTTATCCGATCTCAAGCTTAACACTTTGTCTCGCTGGCAGCTTGTCCAAAGACTTTAGGCTGATTTTTGGAAAAAGTGGCGTTTAGAATATTTTAACACACTTCAACAACGTGTTAAGTGGACTGAGAAATGCAATGACATAAAAGTCAACACTTTAGTCGTTATTAAGAACGAGCAAAAACCACCTATGCAGTGGTCGCTCGGACGTGTTGTAGCGCTACATCCAGGTGCTGATGGTACTTATCGAAGACCGGTGGTCAAGTTATGTGTCCTGCCCCTGCCGGAGGTAGAACACAAGTAAATTTTTCGAAATTTTGCTCAAAATTTTCTATTTTATTTTCTTTATATATAATTTTTTTTTCCTTTTTGTAATTTACTAGAATTAAGGTAAATTTTCGTGCATACTTGCACGATTTGGGTATTTAGATATAGTTTTTTTTCGTATCCTTAGTAAAAACACACGTGTTTTGATGGCCGGAAAATGTTGGTGCAAGAATTATTTGCCAGCTTTTGGCTACCTTTATATTTTCATATTATTTTTCATTTCAAATTTCGCAGGGTATATGCATATGACTTATCCCCGCACCGAGACACGCGCGTGTCTGCGCGAGGAGTCGCAATCGGGAAACCGACAAGAAGCACAAGAAACGCCGTGAGTGCTGGAATTTTCCCGTTTTTCCTATCTTCCAAGCAACCAAAACGACTGCAACTAGATGAAAACTAAGGTAGGTGCACTTTAGATATTTTATATGCATCGTTTTTACTGATTTCCTTTAAATAAACTTTACAAATACGTTTTTCAATTTGTTATCTCAAAATTTTGGGTATTTCTCGAATGAGTGGTGTAAGTGGTGAACCAGCCAACCTAAACTCAACCCAACTTACGTTTGCACCCTCAATATGCATGTCGAAAAGACAATCTAGAAGGTGTGAGCCCATATTGTATCTTCTTAGCTGTCTTTCTAGCAATAATCTTTTTAGGCTTTGTCCTGTCATTATGGTGGGTTGGATTTAGTTGATTTTTTCTTAACTTTTGTTTGTGGCTTTCTAAATTGACTTTTTATTTGAACATTTGGACAGTTTTGTTCTTTTAGCCTTGGCTTATTGGCTATCAAAGTTGCTTAGGACTGACTAGACGCTTGTAACGGTCTGCGGTGAACTGAAGAATGGCTTGTCTCCGTGTAGTTAGAACTGCCTTTTTGGTAGGCAGGTTAGTCGCTTGATTCGGACTGTGGTGGACTGGTAATTGATCTATAGTTGGACTGTTCGGACTGACTCGCGAATTGTCGGACTTGTTGAAAGTCGCTCTTGTGGACGATTGATGGTCTCTTGCGTAGTGGCTTCGGACAGGACAAGTGTACTGATAGTTGTACAGGCAGGTGTACGGCCTTTTTGAAGCTTGTAGAATGGACGTAATTTCGTTTGGAAAGTCGCTCTTGTGGATGGCTGAAGCTCTGTGGCGTAGTGGCTTTGGACAGGACAAGTGTACGAACAGTCGTACGGGATGGTGGACGGCTTTACGAAGCTTCTGGAATCTACGGACTTTCTCGTAAAAGGTCGCTCTAATGGACAGTTGAAGCTCTCTTGCGTAGTAGCTTCGGACACTACAAGTGTACGGATAGTCGTACGGGCAGGGCTTTTTGACGCTTGTAAAATGGACGGACTTTCTCGAGGAATGTCGCTCTAGTGGAGGGTTGAAGTTGTCTTAAGTAGTAGTTTCGGACAGGACAAGTGTACGGACAGTCGTACTGGTAGGTGGACGGTTGGGCTGTAGTCAGGTAATCTTCCTACATGCGTCGGCGGCGGTTTCTTTGTTCGAAGGACCAATGTGCTTAATCCGGCTCGAAGAACCAATATGCAAGCTGTGCTTAACAATTACGCTTGCTTAACTGGGCTCGGTTAAGCAGCGGGATTAAAGTTTGCTTCAAGGATTATGGTACAGTAAACTAAGTAGGTATAGTGAGAACAACTATCAAATGTTGAATCTGATTTATTAAGATAAATCCTCTTTTTTTATATTAAAAACTTGTTAGTTCGTGAGAAATTATAAAATATAAAATTTAATATTTCGTGCTGTCGTATAAACTAAATAATTTATATAATTTAAATAGGTAAAGTTGAGAAGGTTAGTTTATGTCATTAAAACCTAATTTCTCAAGATCACCTGTGTTTAAATAATAAATTTAACTAAAAATGAAAAAAAATCATTTTCTATAATGTAGATTTTTTTTATGTACAAAATTTAAAACAATCTACTACCAGAACAACTAAAAGATTTTGTCCTCCAAAATTCAAATTTCATTTAAATAAATCCCAAAAATGAATTGTCCAAAAATCAATTTTTTGTAAAGGTTTGTCAGAATTAAATAAACTCAAAAACTCAATAAAAAATTAAAAGAAATTAAACACATTTAAAAAAGTCTTAAAAAATATTTCTTTTTAATGCAGTTTCTTTAATTATAGTATTATTCATTTGGATGTAAGTAGAATAATTGTTTTACAGTTGAAAATATTACTTAGCCTATAAATATTTATATAGCTAACAATTAGATTTTAGTTTAATTTACTTTATTACTGTTAAAATTGTAGTATATTCTTGCTAAATAAATTTTTAGAGTTAAAAGTAACTATTGTTACTTTGATTACTGTAACTGTATTCAATTCAAGTGCAAAATTCTCGGACTGTCATTAAATCGATGATTATTTACTTGTAGGTATATTTTTCTTGTTGATATTATGGAAATATTCAAATGAAATTTTTAAAATGCAGCCTAAAATTTAAAAAATAAAAGTAGGAATTACGTAGGAACTGTCCTGTGTAAAATTTTGTTTTAAAAATCTAATGCCTCACATAAAAAGAAATACATACTTAAAATCTAAATATAAATCAAAATAGAGACAAATACTAAAATAATAGTAATTAAAGTAACAAAAGTAATCATTTAATTTTCGGATCGGTATTCGTTACTCCGTTATTTGTAACGAATAGTTACTTTTTCAACACCTCCAACAGGTGATTGTATAGGAATATAAATATTAGGGTTTACCCTGATCGCAGCAAATCCCGGTGACCTGTGAAAAAAAAGTTAAAAGAAGAGGGCTAACACCGGATATAATATTTTACACCAGATTTGGCGGAAGAACAAACGACTTCGCTTTAAGGCATCGACATTAAGGTCATTAACTATATATAATTATATAACTACCAAAGTACAAGACACAAAATGTGATTTTCCTAACTTCTTAGAAGTATCACGTTCTCTATTTCCTAAAAATTATTAAAATCACGAAAACCTTGTGAATATTAAGGCTTTCTATAATATGTAGGTAATTTCACAAATATTTTGTAAATATCAAATTACAAAATACAAATAAATATATGAATTTAACATAAAACTTTTTTCACAATTTACGCAAAAAAAATATGTGGTAATTCAAGTTCATTTAATTTGTGGTATATTTAGTTTATTAGGCATTTAGTTTATTAGGCAGCATATTTAGTTTATTAGTTTAGCAGGCATTGTAGTGGTTTATAGTTTGTGAATATAAATTAAATTAATGTAATTCTATCTGCATTTTAAAGAACTAAAATTAAAAATGTATTATGATAATCCTATGTAAATGTGTAATCCTTTCTGTGTGCAACTTTAATTTCGTGCTCTTGAATTCATACGTTGCTTTCGATCTATCTTTACGCGAGACACCGAAAACCTACCCTTTCTCTTAGTCACGTGACTTTCCTTTTAACTCTCTTGTATGTGATCACATGACTGAAGTATTCGTTTGTTGGACAGTTATTTGAAACAGTCCTCGTACTGCACAGCGCGCGCATTGGGATTTTTCGGACGGTTTAATGACTGCCGAACGAGATCATGGAACACTCCTAGTATGTTCGAGCTTGTGTGGCAATCATCGAGATCGAATTCTCAAAGCGGACACCCTTCCACTGAAACATCAACAACAATGCAATGCGTCAAACCATTTTTGACATTTATTAATTTATACATAACCGCGCACTTTAGGAATCGCATTTTAGAACGTAATGAGATAATTTAATGCCGGTCTAGGACAACTGGGCGCCGCCAACTCGGCGCCGCCAACTGGGCGCCGGGCCAACTGGGCGCCGGGCCAACTCGGCGCCGCCAACTGGGCGCCGCCAACTGGGCGCCGGCCAACTCGGCGCCGGACTAATTTTTTTTTTGGATAAAATGTGTAGATGAAAAATAAAATATATTATTTATATAAAAACATCTTTAAAAAATCCTTTACGCAATATTTTTTACAAGCTTTTATTTAGCTTCAGATGTTCTGTCTAACTAACTATCTATCAAATCTTGTGAAGCGTTTTTGACACACGTAGTGGTCCCATGACAATACAACATTAAGAAAAAAATATCCTCCCACCCTACCCCCACCCCTTCTATAGAAAAATGTGTTTTTGACACACTTCCCGTTATCCGATTTGGATAAAATTTGGTATACACATAGTGGTCCGATGATAATACAACAATAAAAAAAAATATCCTCCCACCCTACCCCCACCCCTTCCATAGAAAATGCGTTTTTGACACCCTTCCCATTATCCGATTTGGATGAAATTTGGTATACATATAGTGGTTCGATCCCAATACAACATTAAAAAAAATCCTACCACTCCTACCCCCACCCTCATCTATTGAAAAATGCGTTTTTGACACCCTTTCCATTATCCGATTTGGATGAAATTTGGTTTACATATAGTGATCCGATGACAATACAATAATAAGAAAAAATATCCTCCCACCTCTACCCCCACCCCCTTTCATAGAAAAATGAGTTTTTGACACACTTCCCATTATCCGATTTGGATGAAATTTGGTATACATATAGTGGTCCGATGACAATACAACATTGAAAAAAAAATCCTGCCACTCCTACCACCACCCTCATCTATTGAAAAATGCGTTTTTGACACCCTTCCCATTATCCGATTTGGATGAAATTTGGTATACATATAGTGATCCGATGACAATACAATAATAAGAAAAAATATCCTCCCACCTCTACCCCCACCCCCTTTCATAGAAAAATGAGTTTTTGACACACTTTCCATTATCCGGTTTGGATGAAATTTGGTATTCACATAGTGGTCCGATGACAATACAACATAAAAAAAAAATATCCTCCCACCCTACCCCCACCCCTTCCATTGAAAATGCGTTTTTGACACCCTTTCCATTATCCGATTTGGATGAAATTTGGTATACATATAGTGGTCCGATGACAATACAACATTGAAAAAAAAATCCTACCACCCTACCCTCACCCCTTCTATAGAAAAATGTGTTTTTGACACACTTCCCGTTATCCGATTTGGATAAAATTTGGTATACACATAGTGGTCCGATGATAATACAACAATAAAAAAAAATATCCTCCCACCCCTACCCCCACCCCCTTCTATAGAAAAATTTGTTTTTGACACACATCCCGTAATCCGATTTGGATGAAATTTGGTATACATAGTGATCCGATGACAATACAATATTAAGAAAAAAATATCCTGCCGCCTCTACCCCCACCCCCTTTCATAGAAAAATGAGTTTTTGACACAATTCCCATTATCCGGTTTGGATGAAATTTGGTATTCACATAGTGGTCCGATGACAATACAACATTTAAAAAAAATATCCTCCCACCCTACCCCCACCCCTTCCATAGAAAATGCGTTTTTGACACCCTTCCCGTTATCCGATTTGGATGAAATTTGGTATACATATAGTGGTTCGATCACAATACACAATTGAAAAAAAAAATCCTACCACTCCTACCCCCACCCTCATCTAATGAAAAATGCGTTTTTGACACCCTTTCCATTATCCGATTTGGATGAAATTTGGTTTACATATAGTGATCCGATGATAATACAATAATAAGAAAAATATCCTCCCACCTCTACCCCCACCCCCTTTCATAGAAAAATGAGTTTTTGACACACTTCCGATGACAATACAACATTAAAAAAAAATATCCTCCCACCCCTACCCCCACCCCCTTCCATAGAAAATGCGTTTTTGACACCCTTCCCATTATCCGATTTGGATGAAATTTGATACACACGTAGTGGTCCCATGACAATACAACATTAAGAAAAAAATATCCTCCCACCCCTACCCCCACCCCCTTCAATAGAAAATGCGTTTTTGACACATTTCCCATTATCCGATTTTGATGAAATTTGGTATACATATAGTGGTCCGATGACAATACAACATTGAAAAAAAATCCTACCACTCCTACCCCCACCCTCATCTATGGAAAAATGCGTTTTTGACACACTTCCCATTATCCGATTTGGATGAAATTTGGTATACATATAGTGGTCCGATAACAATACAACAATAATGAAAAAATGTCCTCCCACCCCTACCCCCCACACCCTTCCATGAAAAATGCGTTTTTGACACACTTCACTTCAAATTACTTTTATAAAATTTGGTATATGCATAAAGGCCCGATGGCAATACAGCCCAAACAAAAAATATATTTCTAACTCTACCCCCACCCTCTCCTTCCCCCAATAGAAAAATGAGTTTCCAAATAACTCACGATCAGCGATTTCATTATAATCTAGAATAAACTCTATTTATTTACTTCTGCATTTTTCTGCTAGATTGATTTTTGCAAATAGTGATATTTAATTGATACGGATATCTTGTCGTAATAACATCGTCAAAATTATATATTTTTTTAATGTTGTATTGTCATCGGACCACTATGTGAATACCAAATTTCATCCAAATCGGATAATGGAAAATGTGTCAAAAACATTTTTCTATGAAAGGGGGTGGGGGTAGAGGTGGGAGGATATTTTTTTATTAATATTGTATTGGCATCGGATCACTATATGTATACCAAATTTCATCCAAATCGGATTATGGGAAGTGTGTCAAAAACGCATTTTTCTATAGATGAGGGTGGGGGTAGGAGTGGTAGGATTTTTTTTTATTGTTGTATTGTCATCGGACCACTATGTGAATACGAAATTTCATCCAAATCGGATAATGGGAAGGGTGTCAAAAACGCATTTTCTATGGAAGGGGTGGCGGTAGAGGTGGGAGAATATTTTTTTTTAATGTTGTATTGTCATCGGACCACTATGTGAATACCAAATTTCATCCAAATCGGATAATGGGAAGTGTGTCAAAAACATTTTTCTATGGAAGGGGGTGGGGGTAGGGGTGGGAGGATATTTTTTTCTTATTGTTGTATTATCATCGGACCACTATGTGTATACCAAATTTTATCCAAATCGGATAATGGAAAGTGTGTCAAAAACATTTTTCTATGAAAGGGGGTGGGGGTAGAGGTGGGAGGATATTTTTTTATTAATATTGTATTGTCATCGGATCACTATATGTATACCAAATTTCATCCAAATCGGATTATGGGAAGGGTGTCAAAAACGCATTTTCTATGGAAGGGGTGGTGGTAGAGGTGGGAGAATATTTTTTTTTAATGTTGTATTGTCATCGGACCACTATGTGAATACCAAATTTCATCCAAATCGGATAATGGGAAGTGTGTCAAAAACATTTTTCTATGGAAGGGGGTGGGGGTAGGGGTGGGAGGATATTTTTTTCTTATTGTTGTATTATCATCGGACCACTATGTGTATACCAAATTTTATCCAAATCGGATAACGGGAAGTGTGTCAAAAACACATTTTTCTATAGAAGGGGTGGGGGTAGGGGTGGGTGGATATTTTTTTCTTAATGTTGTATTGTCATGGGACCACTACGTGTGTACAAAATTTCATCCAAATCGGATAATGGGAAGTGTGTCTAAAACTCATTTTTCTATGAAAGGGGGTGGGGGTAGAGGTGGCAGGACATTTTTTTCTTATAATGTATTGTCATTGGATCACTATATGTATACCAAATTTGATCCAAATCGGATAATGGAAAGTGTATCAAAAACTCATTTTTCTATGAAAGGGGGTGGGGATGGAGGTGGTAGGACATTTTTTTCTTAATATAGTATTGTCATCGGATCACTATATGTATACCAAATTTCATCCAAATCGGAAAATGGGAAGTGTGTCAAAAACTCATTTTTCTATGAAAGGGGGTGGGGGTAGAGGTGGGAGGATATTTTTTTATTAATATTGTATTGTCATCGGATCACTATATGTAAACCAAATTTCATCCAAATCGGATTATGGGAAGTGCGTCAAAAACGCATTTTTCTATAGATGAGGGTGGGGGTAGGAGTGGTAGGATTTTTTTTTATTGTTGTATTGTCATCGGACCACTATGTGAATACCAAATTTCATCCAAATCGGATAATGGGAAGGGTGTCAAAAACGCATTTTCTATGGAAGGGGTGGTGGTAGAGGTGGGAGGATATTTTTTTTTTAATGTTGTATTGTCATCGGACCACTATATGTATACCAAATTTCATCTAAATCGGATAACGGGATGTGTGTCAAAAACAAATTTTTCTATGGAAGGGGGTGGGGGTAGGGGTGGGAGGATATTTTTTTCTTATTGTTGTATTATCATCGGACCACTATGTGTATACCAAATTTTATCCAAATCGGATAACGGGAAGTGTGTCAAAAACACATTTTTCTATAGATGGGGCGGGGGTAGGGGTGGGAGGATATTTTTTCTTAGTGTTGTATTGTCATGGGACCACTACGTGTGTACCAAATTTCATCCAAATCGGATATTGGGAAGTGTGTCAAAAACGTTTCACAAGATTTGATAGATAGTTAGTTAGACAGAACATCTGAAGCTAAATATAAAAGCTTGTAAAAAATTGCGTGAAGGATTTTTTAAAGATGTTATTATATAAATATTATATTTTATTTTTCATCCACACATTTTATCAAAAAAAAAATTTTAGTCCGGCGCCGAGTTGGCCGGCGCCCAGTTGGCGGCGCCGAGTTGGCCCGGCGCCGAGTTGGCCCGGCGCCCAGTTGGCGGCGCCCAGTTGTCCCATTCCGATTTACGGTCCGCGCAAGTTAAAACAAACCCTAAGCGCTCTCGGCCGTTGAAAGCTATATTAGTTTCGTTCCATCAAAGCGTGGGACGGTTATAGAACGGTACGAAAAATCCTGTTTGCGTTCCAGGTCGACGTTGTACTGTTATGGGAAGTCAGTTTTCCGTTCCATCAAGCAACCTAAACTGGTTTCGGACTCCTCTGAAAGACAAGAATTGCACACAGGCGCATTAGAAGGCGCAGAAAAATAGTATGTAAAACACACACATTTCTAGTTTACATCATCTGAGATAATAATATACCATTAAATTACATTAAACTTACATTTGTCTGAGAACATTCAAAAAACAGTGAATAACCCAAAAAATTAATTTTTTTTCAAAATAAATTGAGTTTTACAACTAATTTTAACACATGACAAAATGCCGGGGAAGCCACGTAAATATACAAATATTTTTAAAATTTCCAAAAAAATTTTTTGCTACATCTGCAGCATCTGTTGATTTTTTTGCAAGAGCCTCTTAATTTTTATTACTACGGGACTGGGGATCGTGTAGGCATACCACATGAAAGAAAGCTGTACTGACCGTAGGGTAGCTTGCTTAGAAAAAGAAAAACTGGTTTAGCAGGTGATTGGATAGGAATAGAAACATAACGGTTTACCCTGATCGCAGCAAATCCCGGTGACCTGTGAACTAAAAGTTAAAAGAAGAAGGATAACACCGGAAGTAAAATTTTACACCAGATTTGGCGGAAGAACAAACGACTTCGCTTTAAGGCATCGACATTAAGGTCATTACTAAAGTACAAGCTACAAAATGTGATTTTCCTAACTGCTTAGAAGTATCACGATCTCCATTTTCTAAAAATGAATAAAATCGCATAAACTTGAATATTAAGGCTTTCTATAATATGTAGGTAATTTCACAAATATTTTATAAAAATCAAATTAGAAAATACAAATAAATAAATATATAAATTTCACATAAAACTTGTGATAGTAGAAAAAATAAATATATTTTTACAAGTTTTGCCCAAAAATATGTGCTAATACAAGTTCGTTTTAGTTTTTGGTATATTTAGTTTATTAGGCAGTCTGAAGTGGTTTATAGTTTGTGAATACAGGGTGTAACTAAATAAGTGTAAAACATTTAAGGGGGTGATTCCTCATCAAAAAAAGATAAGATCTTTCATATAAAGAAACTTCATTGGAGCATCCCTTGTTAAGATACAGCCCCTTAAAGGGGGTACATAAAATTTTCTACTACCAAAAAGACACTTAGCCGGTAATGAATTTGGTTTACCCCATGGTTGTAAGGGGTGGAAAACGCAACCCCTAAAATTTATTTCCAATGTAATTTTTTGTCTTATTATTTGTTTTCCATTCAAAAATATATTTCCGATAGCCTGTTTCATTGTAAATAATAAATGTCTCCTGGATTTTTTGCCCAAAATAAACCAGTTCGCAGCAAAAAATTATTTCACGAACAACTACAGAGATACATCGTCATAAATGTTATGTACCCCCTTTAAGGGGCGGTATCTTAAGAAGGGATGCTCCAATAAAGTTTCTTTATATGAAAGATCCTATCTTTTTTTCGATGAGGAATCATCCCCTTAAATATTTTACACTTATTTAGTTACACCCTGTATAAATTAAATTGATGTAATTTTATCTGCATTTTAAAGAACTAAAATTAAAAATATATTATGATAATCCTATGTAATTGTGTAATCCTTTCTGTGCGCAGCTTTAATTTCGTGCTCTCGAATTCATACGTAGCCTTCGATTAATCTTTAAGCGAGACGCCAAACCTTTTAGTCACGTGATTTTAAAATTAACTCTCTCGCATATGATCACGTGCCTGAAGTAAATCGAACAGCATTCGGTTTTTGGACAGTTATTTGGTCGTTCCATCTAACCCAAACCGTTTTAAAACAGTCGTTGCACTGCATTGCGCGCGCGCCTTGGAATTTTTTCGACGGTTCTGTGACCGTAGAACTGTTTGATGGAACAGAACTATTATGATCCGCCACACAGTAGTTTCTTTTACGAAAACATTAGGTCAATTGCTAACATGTTTAGTTCATTGAGGAATTTTATATATTTTGTTTATGTACTGTAAGCCCGCCGATGCAAATTTAATAATAATCGGAAGCTCAAGCTTTATATTTTAGGGTATTATTTTTGCAGACCTAATTGCTCAACTGCTTAAAAGCAGTAAACAATTATTAATAATTAATTTTTTAAAATTCAATAACGTAACTGGGAAGGATTGTTATTAAAGTACTGAAATAAAATATCCGTTAAAATTTGCCCATTCATCTTTGCAGTTATTTATTTTTTGATATTGGTTTACTTTTTACTAGGTACTATATTATAGTTAATATGTTTAAAAAAATATGTTAAAAACCGAGATATTAATAAACAAAAAATAAAAATAATAAAGTATTTTTTCTACGAGCAAGTGAAAAGTTTTACTTTGCCGCACACATTTTAGTTTTAAAACTGCCACTTTTCCTAGCTGTGTAATTTTCCACACTACTTTTCCGCACTCTCCGAAAGAATCGGCACCTTGTTATTAATTTTTTTCGGTGTTCTTGACAACCCAAGTTTGAATTGCTTTTCCTACATGACAACGATCTAACAAATCCTGCCTAGTCATAAAGTTTTGTAATGTAATGTTATTTTTTTTATGTGTTTTTCGCACACTCGAACAAAAAATAGCGTTGCTAACTCTTGCGGAAAATTTATTTTTCGAACTTGATTGGTGGCCGAATCAGGTGGGAAAAAGTGACACTTTCCGTACTTGTTAGGAAATATACTATTTTTAACGAGCAAGCATGCGGAAAACTGCGTTTCATACACTCATTTGCATAAGAAAATTCGTACTTTAAAAAAAAATCCGCACTGCTTCGTTACTTTTAGTGTAATATGTATGACGATATCAAAATTGTATTGTAAACTTCAAAATTGTATGGTAAATTAAAATTAAACTCTCTTAATGGCATAAAGCAAGTTGCAAATAACTTTCATTTATAAAACTGACAACAGTTTTGTGAACAGAAGAGCTTTTGCGATAATGTCGGAAAAATTGATGCAGAGATCATGGATGACACTGCAGAAGCAGCCAGTACCATCAGCTTAACCGCAAAAATGGAAAATAAATAATATTAAAAAGGCAGTAAAAACAAAAACATACAAAAAATAGATTTATTTCAATTTCTGCACGCTCGTTAAAAAAGTTTTGTAACCAACACGTACGGAAAGCAGTTTTTGCGCTCTTAAGGCTTTGATGTCGCATATTATTTTATGACATTTCAAACTCCAAAACGTATTTATTATTTGTTCATTTTTGTTTCTACCTTATTTATAAACGTTTCTTCAAAAAGTATATTTTTTGTTGGAAGCATTGCGATATAATAAAATGTGCAAAAATTTACGAGCGATAAAAGATTTAACCAATTTTTTTTACGAGTGTACGTCGCGTCAGCTCTGTTTATAAACATAACGCTTAAAGCTGTACCTATTGCTACATTTCTCACTATTTTCTTTATAGCATTTGTATTAAATACTTTTTAAGCAGTATTTTTTTAATCGCTGGTAATCTTGCTTATTTGAAATACGAAAATTATATTTTTTTTATTTAGTCGGTTTAGAACGTTTTTCTACGTTGTCCGACGCCTATTCTCCACCTCCTTCGATTCTGACAATCATCTTCTGTCAGTTTTTTTTGACTCATTGATCTTTGGATTGACTGTTGCCATTCTAGTTTAGGACGCCCTCTTTTTCTGCGCCCTATTGGTTGCCATCCTAGGACCTGCTTTGGTAATCTTTCGTCGTTCATCCGTTGTACATGGCCGTACCATATCAGTTGTCTTTTAGTGATGTCATCCGTTATGCTCCCTTCGATTCCCATTCTTTCTTTTATGATCTCATTTCTTATGTGATCTGTTCTAGATATTCTCATTGATCTTCTTATTGCATCCATTTCGACACTTTCCATTTTTGTTTTGTATTTTTCTGTTACGCGACAAGTCTCTATTCCATAAAACAGCGTGCTTTTCACCATTGTTTCATATATGTTAAATTTTACATTCTTTTTTATCTCTCTGCTCCATAAAATACTGTTAAGACATCCAATAACCTTTTTTGCTTTTACTATTCTTTTTTCCAGTTCTTTACAGTCTGTTCCTGTCTTATCAAATGTGACACCCAAGTATACATACTCATTGCATGGAGATATTACTTGTCCATTGTCTAGTTCTAACTCACTGGATTCGTTTCCAATACATAAGTACTGTGTCTTGTCCACGTTCACTGTTAATCCCCACTTTTGGTATTCTTCCATTAGCTTTCTCATCATATACTCCATGTCCTCTTTACCATTAGCTACAATTACTTGGTCGTCAGCAAACTGTAGTGTGTATATGGTAAATCGGTCGTTAAGTTGTATTCCCATGCCGTGCACTTTCCGTTTCCAGTTTTTTAGAGCTACTGCGATATATATTTTAAAAAGAGTTGGAGAAATACAACATCCCTGTCTTAAGCCTTTTGTTACCAGGAATTTTTTTGAAAGTCGATTTCCAACTTTAATTTTAGATTTTGACCCTTTGTATAGTTCTTTTATCGCTTTTATGTATGTATGATTGATATTAGTCTGCTCTAGCAGTGTCCATAGTTTTTCTACTGGAACGGTATCATATGCTTTTTGTAGGTCCACAAAGGTAACATGAGTCTCTATATTTCTGGCGCTCCTTTTCTCAATTACTTGTTTAAGACAAAAAACATTATCACTACAAGATCTACCTGCACGAAACCCACTTTGCTCTTCTTCTTCTTGTTCATGAAAATCCTTCTCTATTAGATCTCTAAGAATCCTACCGTACAATCTACTGAGAGTACTAGTTACTGAAATTCCTCTGTAATTGTTGCAATCCAGCTTGTTTCCTTTTTTATGTATTGAGGATATGAATGCAATTTTGCAATCATCAGGTACTGGATGTCCGTCTATGCATTGATTGATAATATTTGTGAGATTTTCGATTAGTTTCTCTGATCCATATTTGAGCATTTCAGCATAAATTCCTCCAGGTCCGCTAGCTTTTCCGGATTTAAGCTTTTTAATACTATTTTTTATCATTTCTTTTTCGATGATTACTTCCTCTCCGTGTACTTCTATGTCTCTGCTCGGAGAGGCTGCCAGATATTCGGGTCTCGTTTCCTGCAGCAGTCCCTTGTAGTGTTCTGTTCATTGTTCTGGTTTAATGATCTGGATGTTTACTTTTTCTTTTGTTGGGTTTTTTACTGTAGAAATGAATTTCTATACTTCAGAACTCTGCCTACCTCCTACGTGTGTATTGATATCGTGGCATTTGCGCTCGAACAGTTCATTTTTTTCTGTGCGTATCAAATTTCTCAGCTGTCTTTTGGTTTCCCTGTAGATTTCTAGGTCTCTTTAGTACTTAGCCATTTCAAGTATGTGCGTTTTTTCTCTTTGACCATTTCCTGTATTTTTTCCGTCCACCACATCTTCCTGCTATTTCTATTATCTTGGTATCCAACAGCTTCGATGCTTGCTTCCTTTAAGCTTTTTATTATATTATTATTGTATATATCTCTTCAAATGAGTGTTCTGTGTTTATTAATTTTTTATCTAATCGGTTCTGATACAATCTTTGAGTACTTTCTTTTTCTAGACTTCTAAAGTTGTATTTTTGATTGTCTTCGATGCATTCTAGGTTTTCATTTTCTTCAATACTTTCGTCCTTATGTGTTTTTCTGAAAGGGAATAATATGTTTGCTTTTACCAGATGGTGGTCAGATCCACAGGTAATACCACGAAGTGCTCGCACATCATACCACTTTAATTGCGAGTGTTGTCCACCTATAGCATAGTCAATGATTGATTTAAGATTTCTTGTTGGCTGAATCCAGTTATATCGATGAATATCCTTATGCCTAAAAAAACCATTATTTATTTTTAGGTTGTGGGTTTCACACAATTGCATCAGGCTCAAGCCATTATCATTTGTTACTTCTTCTCCAAATGGTCCTATCACCTTGCTCTGGGTTTGTCTACCAGTTCGGCTATTAAAATCGCCAAGCATAATTATTTCTCTGTTATTACCGATTTTGGTGATAGTCTCATCAAGTTGGTCAAAGAACAGTTGTTTTGTAGCTACTTTTTCGTCATCTGATGGTGCGTAGACTGCTATTATGCTTATATTATGACCAAGCATCTTAATGTTCACTCGAAGTATGTTTTCACTAATGCAATCGTAGTCGGTAATCTTATTTTTTAGGTTTTTCTTTATTAATAAGGATACCCCTCTGGCTGCTCTTCTTTCTTTTGGGACTCCAGTGAATATATGGCGAAATTGCCGACACTATTCGTACCTGTTCCTTTCTTTTTTGTCTCTGCATGTGCAATGATATCGATCTTAAAATTCTGTACTTCGGTTGCAATAAGGTCCAACTTTTGATTCACTCCCTGTACGTTCCATGTAGCTATATTCATAGTCCTTTGTCTTTGCTTTTTTCGTCTTTGAGAATTTCCATCTATTACTCCGAGGCTTTGTTTAGGCTTTTTGGTAATTGCTTTGTTTTACAAGTATTAGAGAACCAGTCTAATGCCTCAACCCCCTACTTGGAGGGCCAGGATTTTTAATCAGGGTTTTACTCCTCTAGCCTTTGACGAGCCAACACCATACGGTAAGGCAACAGCTGTCTTTTATACTATCCCTAAAAGAAAGGGTTGCCACCTACGCTATGATCACCGTACCGAGGTCCATTCTCTCCGCCTTTCATATCGATGTGGTCTTCTCCCGTAACCCTGAGAAAGGGACCCTAGACAGGTGCTAACTCTCCGGGTCGGAGAGTACCTGGAATCTACGGAGGGCACGGGTCGATTCATTTCCCCTGATAGACATCTGACGAGGTACCCCATAATTATAACATTATGTAAAGAAAATATTCAGAAACATTTTAATTAATTTAAACTTTAATAATTCTACTTCATAATATAAGTCATTTTCTACATGTTTCGAATAAAAAATATTTTTTTAATATTAGTTACTTTGCTGCCAAAAACAAAAATGTGGGCAGACATTTAATTTGGATTTACTATTTCGCATTATTGCCTTGTATATCTTGGATTTAATTAATACGGCTTTGGGGTTGAAATTTTTTTATTCGTCTAATGTATTTACTTTTTTATGGTTAATAGCATCTAATGTGTCGGTGGGTAATTTGCATTTTTTTTTTAATCTCTGATCCTTTGCTTTTTACTTTATTTTTGATTAACCTGGGGTTTGAGTTTACTGCCCCACTTTGCTGTGCATCGTTTTATTTCCAATCAATATTTAATTTTCTGATCGGTTGACGTTACTCTGATCTTAAGGCTTTCTACCTCCTATCCAATTAGAGTCCCAGCTGTAACTAGATAAATTGTTTAACTACACACAGTGAGGGCTCCTAATTAAGTCGCACTCACGGTATGGAGTTACACCTATAGATGCGCTATATGTGGAAATTTAGTTTTACGAATATATCCAATATTTCACGACAAAAATTGTGCCTAAATTTTACTACACACACAAGTTATAACTAAGATCATAAGGCCTAGTGCTAAAGACCAGGGTTTAAGTTTAAATCTATGAGTATTAAGTGGATAAACACTTTGCGTTGGGGTCCCTATAGTTTATCATAAAGGACAAATAAAAAATCGTTTAAGATCATAAATTATAAATAACCGGACATTTCCCAAAGCGTCATTCTTCAAAACAGGACAAGAGCAAAAGTTCTGTATGACGTCGTTGGTCAAAACCGGACAAAATCAAAACGGACCAAATCAGAAAAAAGGGTCAGGCCTAGCTTGTAACGTTGCCCTAAAGAATAGCGGTTCTACAATTGGTATGCAATTGAAGCGTCCATTACTGCAATTTCTTTTACTGCCATGTCTAAAGAAAACGCCAGCAATATAAGGATTGCTATAGCACATACGATATTTTCATTAAGCAAGGCCCATCCTTAAAAAAAGGTCAAGAGTTGCATCTTTAGATTCGGTTCGGTTCGGTTATCACCGAGGGGAACTAATTAAAGGAAAAAAAAGACAATTTTATTTTTTTATTTATTTTTGGATCCAAAAACAACAATATTATTTATTTCCGATATAAATTTGCCGCCAAACATCCATAAGATCGATCTGGGCTATCAAAACGGACGGGCCACGACGCCACTTTGTTGACGTCACATCGGGGGCTGATTTTTTTTTTAAGGTCACGGCACGACACAGCTGATTGTCTTTAAAATATTGAAGTTTGAATGACGGTTCATGAATATTTGATTTTTTTAAAAATAAAGCCGGTTTTGAAATTATTTTTACTATATTCTTACAGAACAATTTTTTTTTAAATGCATGGTTATCCTTAATTTTTCAGAGCCGCTTCATTAGCTCACACTAAAACTAAATTTAAAACAAAAGCAAATTTACAAACACATATGACAAAGTCAAATACATGTCAAATATAAAAGTTGGCATGCGGTTCATAACGGGTAATTTGAATTTAAAATAAGGAATGCTAAATCTTGAAGATTTTAACCTTTTGATTATCTTGCATCCTTAAAAAAGTTTTTTGTGGAATATGAGGATGGTGTCTGAGAATATTTCACTGAAATTTCGCGGAAATCTGGAGTGCCATTTTGAAAATATCATTAAAAAACGTCTGACCTCCCATAAGACCCAATGTAAAAGCCAGCCCCCGGAGAACAGCTGATTTTTTCAGGGTCGTGGCCTGTATTTTTTGGTTGGCCTTGGATCGATTTATATGAAAGGAGAGAGACGGAACCAGAATACATGAAAAGAAAGGAAACAGTTACTCATGCTACAGTTCATATCATTATTTTTACAACTTTTTACAACTTTTTTTCGTTGGCCTATGCTATTTGTTATAGTAAACAGCTGATAACTGTCAGAAAGTTATCTCAAAAATTATGATATAGAGTATCTTTTTTATGATTTTGTCCTTTTTGATTTTGTCCGGTTTTGATTAAAGACTATACTAAACTTCGATTTTGCTCTTGTCTTGTTTTGATGAATGACATTTTTGTGTAATCTCCGGTTATTAAGAATTCCGTTTCTGCCATTGGACTGTTATACCATTTTTATTTATGATCTTGGACGGTTTTGATTTTGTCATTTACGACGAGGGATAGGGGTTCGCTGAATGCAACAAACATCCGTTCGGAAAAAGTACTGCGCGTTCGGTTCGGCAATGCGCAACGTACTGACTATACAAACTTGGTACAGCGCGCGCGGCGCGTTCGGTGTGTTCGGAGTTTTTTGTTGTAAGTGTATACATACCTTAACATTGCGGTATATAGATATCATTTTATGTAATTTTATCTCAGAACAAAATAAATTTACCTAAAAAAATATAAAAATTTAAAATTATAATTTTTACAAGATATGTTTTAAAATGTTTACTTGGGCACTTGAATGTAATATATATAGAGCAATTCCACGCCAAGTCATCCAATTTACAAAATACTCTGCCAATATATGGGCCCCTAAGCTCACACTAGGTACTATAGTTATAGTGTACGTGTGAGCTAATATAACTAAAAACTGAAATATATTTTATTCAACTCCACACTAAATTACCTTTTGTTTGATACCACACAAGACATGTTTTGACTTAAACTCAAATTTCTGAAATCCATCCCCACCCTTAAAAAAACAAAAACTAAAATGTATTTTGTTGAACTCCGGACTTAATTACCTTTCGTTTGATATCACACACGCCATATTTTCACAAAAACTCTAATTTTTGAAATATACCCCCACCCTATTTTTAAAATAAATTAAAATGTATTTTGTTTAACTCCAGACTCAATTACCTTTCGTTTGATATCACACACGCCATATTTTCACATAAACTCTAATTTTTGAAATCTATCCCCACCCTTTTATTTGGTTTGTGTTCGGTGGATTTTGTTCATTTTTAAATGGGACCATCTCGACCGAAGACCCAGCCTAGGTACCAAATTTCATTGAAATCGGCCAAGTGGTTTTTGAGTTATGCGCGTTGGTCGTTACAGACAGACAGACAGACAGACAGACAGACAGACAGACAGACAGACAGACAGACAGACAGACAGACAGACAGACAGACAGACAGACAGACAGACAGACAGACAGACAGACAGACAGACAGACAGACAGACAGACAGACAGACAGACAGACAGACAGACAGACAGACAGACAGACAGACAGACAGACAGACAGACAGACAGACAGACAGACAGACAGACAGACAGACAGACAGACAGACAGACAGACAGACAGACAGACAGACAGACAGACAGACAGACAGACAGACAGACAGACAGACAGACAGACAGACAGACAGACAGACAGACAGACAGACAGACAGACAGACAGACAGACAGACAGACAGACAGACAGACAGACAGACAGACAGACAGACAGACAGACAGACAGACAGACAGACAGACAGACAGACAGACAGACAGACAGACAGACAGACAGACAGACAGACAGACAGACAGACAGACAGACAGACAGACAGACAGACAGACAGACAGACAGACAGACAGACAGACAGACAGACAGACAGACAGACAGACAGACAGACAGACAGACAGACAGACAGACAGACAGACAGACAGACAGACAGACAGACAGACAGACAGACAGACAGACAGACAGACAGACAGACAGACAGACAGACAGACAGACAGACAGACAGACAGACAGACAGACAGACAGACAGACAGACAGACAGACAGACAGACAGACAGACAGACAGACAGACAGACAGACAGACAGACAGACAGACAGACAGACAGACAGACAGACAGACAGACAGACAGACAGACAGACAGACAGACAGACAGACAGACAGACAGACAGACAGACAGACAGACAGACAGACAGACAGACAGACAGACAGACAGACAGACAGACAGACAGACAGACAGACAGACAGACAGACAGACAGACAGACAGACAGACAGACAGACAGACAGACAGACAGACAGACAGACAGACAGACAGACAGACAGACAGACAGACAGACAGACAGACAGACAGACAGACAGACAGACAGACAGACAGACAGACAGACAGACAGACAGACAGACAGACAGACAGACAGACAGACAGACAGACAGACAGACAGACAGACAGACAGACAGACAGACAGACAGACAGACAGACAGACAGACAGACAGACAGACAGACAGACAGACAGACAGACAGACAGACAGACAGACAGACAGACAGACAGACAGACAGACAGACAGACAGACAGACAGACAGACAGACAGACAGACAGACAGACAGACAGACAGACAGACAGACAGACAGACAGACAGACAGACAGACAGACAGACAGACAGACAGACAGACAGACAGACAGACAGACAGACAGACAGACAGACAGACAGACAGACAGACAGACAGACAGACAGACAGACAGACAGACAGACAGACAGACAGACAGACAGACAGACAGACAGACAGACAGACAGACAGACAGACAGACAGACAGACAGACAGACAGACAGACAGACAGACAGACAGACAGACAGACAGACAGACAGACAGACAGACAGACAGACAGACAGACAGACAGACAGACAGACAGACAGACAGACAGACAGACAGACAGACAGACAGACAGACAGACAGACAGACAGACAGACAGACAGACAGACAGACAGACAGACAGACAGACAGACAGACAGACAGACAGACAGACAGACAGACAGACAGACAGACAGACAGACAGACAGACAGACAGACAGACAGACAGACAGACAGACAGACAGACAGACAGACAGACAGACAGACAGACAGACAGACAGACAGACAGACAGACAGACAGACAGACAGACAGACAGACAGACAGACAGACAGACAGACAGACAGACAGACAGACAGACAGACAGACAGACAGACAGACAGACAGACAGACGGTGCAACAAAAAAGTTTAAAAATCATCTGAAACGCAAAGATATATAAAAAATTTTGAAATCGGAGCAACTTTTTTTTTCTCGAAAAAATTAGGATCACCATAGCTCACACTACTATAGTATAGTATATGTGTGAGCTAAAATCACATTTTTTAATTCGGTCGCAAAAAGAAAATACTCTGCCAATATATGGGCCCCTAAGCTCACACTAGGTACTATAGTTATAGTGTACGTGTGAGCTAATATAACTAAAAACTGAAATATATTTTATTCAACTCCACACTAAATTACCTTTTGTTGATACCACACAAGCCATGTTTTGACTTAAACTCAAATTTTTGAAATCCACGCCCACCCTTAAAAAAAAACAAAAACTAAAATGTATTTTGTTGAACTCCGGACTTAATTACCTTTCGTTTGATATCACACACGCCATATTTTCACTTAAACTCTAATTTTTGAAATATACCCCCACCCTTTTTTTAAAAGAAATTAAAATGTATTTTGTTTAACTCCAGACTTAATTACCTTTCGTTTGGTATCATACACGCCATATTTTCACATAAACTCTAATTTTTGAAATCTATCCCCACCCTTTTATTTGGTTTGTGTTCGGTGGATTTTGTTCATTTTTAAATGGGACCATCTCGACCCAAGACCCAGCCTAGGTACCAAATTTATTCAAATCGGCCAAGCGATTTTTGAGTTATGCGCGTTGGTCGTTACAGACAGACATACAGACATACAGACAGACAGATAGACATACAGACAGACAGACAGACAGACAGACAGACGGCGCAACGAAAAAGTTTCAAAATCATCTGAAACGCAAAGATATATAAAAAAATTTTAAATCGGAAAAACATTTTTTTTCTCGAAAAAATTAGGATCACCATAGCTCCACTACTATAGTATAGTATATGTGTAAGCTAAAAATTATATATAAAATTCATCGTCAGGGGGTCTTATTTATACCCACATACTGTTTCGCGTGACATCCTAGTTTGTGGGTTCAAGTACCATCTTCGTACACTGTTGGATATTTTTTTTTAGTTTTAAGAATAAATTTTGGGTGAGACACTGACATTAATTAGTTTGTCTCTTTGGTGAATGAAATGGTTCAAGTTTAACAGTGGCGTACGTAGGAGGAAGGGGGGTTGGGACTTAATCCTTCCAAAGCCACTGAATAACTTCTCCTAAAGATTTAATTTTTCTGAAAGAAGAATAAAATGGTTTTGCAGGACTTTGCTTTTACTCAAGCCCCCTCTCCCAAGCCCCTTGGAAAATTTCTGCATACGCCACTGGGCATTAAAAAAAAACTAAGTACAAAACTAACGCATGGTAAAAGCCCATGTGATGCGTTTGGAGGTACTGTGAAACGATTTGTTTTACATTAAAATCTCAAACAAACAACAACTGCACACCATTCTTTCACTCCTCTGGATGATTTAACTATAGATGCTAAATTTACTTCAAGCTCAGAAAAAAAATTTGTTCGGTTTCTGAAATTATAGAACTCAACTTCTTTTCCGATTTTTTAAATATGACAGTAGGTATCTACTAAAAAAGTAAATAAGCTTTAAAAAAATTTGTGTAGTGACCTTATAAAGAGAGTTTAGATCATAATTTATTGAACAGTGCTCATATAAATAAACTTTACCTTCTGATAAACCTTAATTTGCAGGGGTGGATCTAGAAACTTTATTTTGGGGGAAAATATCATAATAAATATTTCACAAAACTATTTTGCATAGTGACCAGGAGGTGTGTTCTATGTGTCCACGCCTGTAATTTGTGATGCAATTTAACATCACTAAAAATATTAAAATAACAAAAAAATGTGTAGTGACCTTAAGGATTACAGACCCAGATTTTTTATTCTTGTTTTTAAAAGTATATGATACAGTGAAAAATTTACCCTACTTAATTACCACCAGCACCCCGATAGGCAGGGTCATTTTTGATGCTGAAGTTGAGGGATTTCCCAGACATTCTTAAATTCTTCGTGGAACTCAGGTAACGTCTACTTTTTAAATATGTTTTATACAAGGAAGATATAGTCCTTGAGTATAGCTTTCCAACACTGTATCAAAAATTTAAGAAAACATTACATTTATACCTCAAAAAAATATGAAAACTTCGAAAATTTCTGCGTTTTTTGGATATTCTCTAAATTACTCTAATTAAGCCAGTATAAAAAATTTTGCTAAATATCACATTTTTTTGAAAACTACTTTTATGCATGTTTTCAAAATTATAGGTTAATTTTTTTTAGGTGCTGTTTACTATGAGTATAACTTTTTTCTTTAAAGTCCCATTTTGACTGTTTTTAGACTTTTCAAATGTGTGTACAACATACTAATTAAATTTAAAAATCTAAAATTGTGCAAAAGTGGTTAAGCTGTTTCATTTAATAAGCATGATTAAAGAAAAAAATAAAATAACACGGCAACACTTTTTAGCTCACACATATACTATACTATAGTAGTGTGACTTATGGTGATCCTAATTTTTTCGAGAAAAAAAAAGTTGCTCCGATTTCCAATTTTTTTATATATCTTTGCGTTTCAGATGATTTTGAAACTTTTTTGTTGCGCCGTCTGTCTGTCTGTCTGTCTGTCTGTCTGTCTGTCTGTCTGTCTGTCTGTCTGTCTGTCTGTCTGTCTGTCTGTCTGTCTGTCTGTCTGTCTGTCTGTCTGTCTGTCTGTCTGTCTGTCTGTCTGTCTGTCTGTCTGTCTGTCTGTCTGTCTGTCTGTCTGTCTGTCTGTCTGTCTGTCTGTCTGTCTGTCTGTCTGTCTGTCTGTCTGTCTGTCTGTCTGTCTGTCTGTCTGTCTGTCTGTCTGTCTGTCTGTCTGTCTGTCTGTCTGTCTGTCTGTCTGTCTGTCTGTCTGTCTGTCTGTCTGTCTGTCTGTCTGTCTGTCTGTCTGTCTGTCTGTCTGTCTGTCTGTCTGTCTGTCTGTCTGTCTGTCTGTCTGTCTGTCTGTCTGTCTGTCTGTCTGTCTGTCTGTCTGTCTGTCTGTCTGTCTGTCTGTCTGTCTGTCTGTCTGTCTGTCTGTCTGTCTGTCTGTCTGTCTGTCTGTCTGTCTGTCTGTCTGTCTGTCTGTCTGTCTGTCTGTCTGTCTGTCTGTCTGTCTGTCTGTCTGTCTGTCTGTCTGTCTGTCTGTCTGTCTGTCTGTCTGTCTGTCTGTCTGTCTGTCTGTCTGTCTGTCTGTCTGTCTGTCTGTCTGTCTGTCTGTCTGTCTGTCTGTCTGTCTGTCTGTCTGTCTGTCTGTCTGTCTGTCTGTCTGTCTGTCTGTCTGTCTGTCTGTCTGTCTGTCTGTCTGTCTGTCTGTCTGTCTGTCTGTCTGTCTGTCTGTCTGTCTGTCTGTCTGTCTGTCTGTCTGTCTGTCTGTCTGTCTGTCTGTCTGTCTGTCTGTCTGTCTGTCTGTCTGTCTGTCTGTCTGTCTGTCTGTCTGTCTGTCTGTCTGTCTGTCTGTCTGTCTGTCTGTCTGTCTGTCTGTCTGTCTGTCTGTCTGTCTGTCTGTCTGTCTGTCTGTCTGTCTGTCTGTCTGTCTGTCTGTCTGTCTGTCTGTCTGTCTGTCTGTCTGTCTGTCTGTCTGTCTGTCTGTCTGTCTGTCTGTCTGTCTGTCTGTCTGTCTGTCTGTCTGTCTGTCTGTCTGTCTGTCTGTCTGTCTGTCTGTCTGTCTGTCTGTCTGTCTGTCTGTCTGTCTGTCTGTCTGTCTGTCTGTCTGTCTGTCTGTCTGTCTGTCTGTCTGTCTGTCTGTCTGTCTGTCTGTCTGTCTGTCTGTCTGTCTGTCTGTCTGTCTGTCTGTCTGTCTGTCTGTCTGTCTGTCTGTCTGTCTGTCTGTCTGTCTGTCTGTCTGTCTGTCTGTCTGTCTGTCTGTCTGTCTGTCTGTCTGTCTGTCTGTCTGTCTGTCTGTCTGTCTGTCTGTCTGTCTGTCTGTCTGTCTGTCTGTCTGTCTGTCTGTCTGTCTGTCTGTCTGTCTGTCTGTCTGTCTGTCTGTCTGTCTGTCTGTCTGTCTGTCTGTCTGTCTGTCTGTCTGTCTGTCTGTCTGTCTGTCTGTCTGTCTGTCTGTCTGTCTGTCTGTCTGTCTGTCTGTCTGTCTGTCTGTCTGTCTGTCTGTCTGTCTGTCTGTCTGTCTGTCTGTCTGTCTGTCTGTCTGTCTGTCTGTCTGTCTGTCTGTCTGTCTGTCTGTCTGTCTGTCTGTCTGTCTGTCTGTCTGTCTGTCTGTCTGTCTGTCTGTCTGTCTGTCTGTCTGTCTGTCTGTCTGTCTGTCTGTCTGTCTGTCTGTCTGTCTGTCTGTCTGTCTGTCTGTCTGTCTGTCTGTCTGTCTGTCTGTCTGTCTGTCTGTCTGTCTGTCTGTCTGTCTGTCTGTCTGTCTGTCTGTCTGTCTGTCTGTCTGTCTGTCTGTCTGTCTGTCTGTCTGTCTGTCTGTCTGTCTGTCTGTCTGTCTGTCTGTCTGTCTGTCTGTCTGTCTGTCTGTCTGTCTGTCTGTCTGTCTGTCTGTCTGTCTGTCTGTCTGTCTGTCTGTCTGTCTGTCTGTCTGTCTGTCTGTCTGTCTGTCTGTCTGTCTGTCTGTCTGTCTGTCTGTCTGTCTGTCTGTCTGTCTGTCTGTCTGTCTGTCTGTCTGTCTGTCTGTCTGTCTGTCTGTCTGTCTGTCTGTCTGTCTGTCTGTCTGTCTGTCTGTCTGTCTGTCTGTCTGTCTGTCTGTCTGTCTGTCTGTCTGTCTGTCTGTCTGTCTGTCTGTCTGTCTGTCTGTCTGTCTGTCTGTCTGTCTGTCTGTCTGTCTGTCTGTCTGTCTGTCTGTCTGTCTGTCTGTCTGTCTGTCTGTCTGTCTGTCTGTCTGTCTGTCTGTCTGTCTGTCTGTCTGTCTGTCTGTCTGTCTGTCTGTCTGTCTGTCTGTCTGTCTGTCTGTCTGTCTGTCTGTCTGTCTGTCTGTCTGTCTGTCTGTCTGTCTGTCTGTCTGTCTGTCTGTCTGTCTGTCTGTCTGTCTGTCTGTCTGTCTGTCTGTCTGTCTGTCTGTCTGTCTGTCTGTCTGTCTGTCTGTCTGTCTGTCTGTCTGTCTGTCTGTCTGTCTGTCTGTCTGTCTGTCTGTCTGTCTGTCTGTCTGTCTGTCTGTCTGTCTGTCTGTCTGTCTGTCTGTCTGTCTGTCTGTCTGTCTGTCTGTCTGTCTGTCTGTCTGTCTGTCTGTCTGTCTGTCTGTCTGTCTGTCTGTCTGTCTGTCTGTCTGTCTGTCTGTCTGTCTGTCTGTCTGTCTGTCTGTCTGTCTGTCTGTCTGTCTGTCTGTCTGTCTGTCTGTCTGTCTGTCTGTCTGTCTGTCTGTCTGTCTGTCTGTCTGTCTGTCTGTCTGTCTGTCTGTCTGTCTGTCTGTCTGTCTGTCTGTCTGTCTGTCTGTCTGTCTGTCTGTCTGTCTGTCTGTCTGTCTGTCTGTCTGTCTGTCTGTCTGTCTGTCTGTCTGTCTGTCTGTCTGTCTGTCTGTCTGTCTGTCTGTCTGTCTGTCTGTCTGTCTGTCTGTCTGTCTGTCTGTCTGTCTGTCTGTCTGTCTGTCTGTCTGTCTGTCTGTCTGTCTGTCTGTCTGTCTGTCTGTCTGTCTGTCTGTCTGTCTGTCTGTCTGTCTGTCTGTCTGTCTGTCTGTCTGTCTGTCTGTCTGTCTGTCTGTCTGTCTGTCTGTCTGTCTGTCTGTCTGTCTGTCTGTCTGTCTGTCTGTCTGTCTGTCTGTCTGTCTGTCTGTCTGTCTGTCTGTCTGTCTGTCTGTCTGTCTGTCTGTCTGTCTGTCTGTCTGTCTGTCTGTCTGTCTGTCTGTCTGTCTGTCTGTCTGTCTGTCTGTCTGTCTGTCTGTCTGTCTGTCTGTCTGTCTGTCTGTCTGTCTGTCTGTCTGTCTGTCTGTCTGTCTGTCTGTCTGTCTGTCTGTCTGTCTGTCTGTCTGTCTGTCTGTCTGTCTGTCTGTCTGTCTGTCTGTCTGTCTGTCTGTCTGTCTGTCTGTCTGTCTGTCTGTCTGTCTGTCTGTCTGTCTGTCTGTCTGTCTGTCTGTCTGTCTGTCTGTCTGTCTGTCTGTCTGTCTGTCTGTCTGTCTGTCTGTCTGTCTGTCTGTCTGTCTGTCTGTCTGTCTGTCTGTCTGTCTGTCTGTCTGTCTGTCTGTCTGTCTGTCTGTCTGTCTGTCTGTCTGTCTGTCTGTCTGTCTGTCTGTCTGTCTGTCTGTCTGTCTGTCTGTCTGTCTGTCTGTCTGTCTGTCTGTCTGTCTGTCTGTCTGTCTGTCTGTCTGTCTGTCTGTCTGTCTGTCTGTCTGTCTGTCTGTCTGTCTGTCTGTCTGTCTGTCTGTCTGTCTGTCTGTCTGTCTGTCTGTCTGTCTGTCTGTCTGTATGTCTGTCTGCAACGACCAACGCGCATAACTCAAAAACCGCTTGGCAGATTTCAATGAAATTTGGTACCTGGGCTGGGTCTTGGGTCGAAATGGTCCCATTTAAAAATTAACAAAATCCATCGAACACAAACCAAATAAAAGGGTGGGGATAGATTTCAAAAATTAAAGTTTATGTGAAAATATGGCGTGTGTAATATCAAACGAAAGGTAATTGAGTCTGGAGTTAAACAAAATACATTTTAATTTATTTTTAAAAAAGAGTGGGGGTATATTTCAAAAATTAGAGTTTAAGTGAAAATATGGCGTGTGTGATATCAAACGAAAGGTAATTGAGTCCGGAGTTTAACAAAATACATTTTGGTTTTTGTTTTTTTAAGGGTGGGGGTAGATTTCAAAAATTTGAGTTTAAGTCAAAACATGGCTTGTGTGGTATCAAACAAAAGGTAATTTAGTGTGGAGTTGAATAAAATATATTTCAGTTTTTAGTTATATTAGCTCACACGTACACTATAACTATAGGACCTAGTGTGAGCTTGGGGGCCCATATATTGGCAGAGTATTTTACATGCTTTAACCAAATAGCCTAAAAGTTGATGTTAAAATGATAGACCCAACTTTTTTATTTAACTTTTATATAAATGATACATTGTCAAGTAAAACAAGCTACAAGCGAAGTTTCAATAGACATATAGACATGCTAATTTTTTAACCGAACCGAACCAATAGACCTAAAAATTTTTCTTTTACCTTGTATGATAGTCAAGCCACTGAGCTTTAATGTGCGCATAAACTTTTTTTTATGGACCATATTCCGCACCGGTGCAAATAATTAAAAATTGAGAAAATCATAAAATGACTATTTTTTTAAAACCATTTTTGCGATCTCAAAAAAGTGAGGTTATTTTTTTTTTCTGTATAGGATCATCCAACCAATATTAAAGATTTCTTCCATCAAATTTGTTTTTACATTAGATTTAATACAATCAAAATACTCTGCCAATCTATGGGCACCTAAGCTCACACTGGGTACTATAGTTATAGTGTATCTACGTGAAAGCTAATATAACTAAAAACTGAAGTATGTTTTATTGAACTCCAGACTCAATTACCTTTCGTTTGATACCACACAAGCCATGTTTTGCCTTAAACTCTAATTTTTCAAATCTACCCCCACCCCTTTTTTTATAAACTAAAATGTATTTTGTTTAACTCCAGACTCAATTACCTTTCGTTTGATATCACACACGCCATATTTCCACTTAAACACTAATTTTTGAAATTTACCTCCCCCCCCTTTTTTTTTAAATAAACTAAAATGTATTTTGTTTAACTCCAGACTCAATTACCTTTCGTTTGATATCACACACGCCATATTTTTTCATAAACTCTAATTTTTGAAATCTACCCCCACCCTTTTATTTGGCTTGTGTTCGGTGGATTTTGTTCATTTTTAAATGGGACCATCTCGACCCAAAACCCAGCCCGGGTACCAAATTTCATTAAAATCGGGCAAGCGGTTTTTGAGTTATGCGCGTTGGTCGTTACAGACAGACATACAGACACACAGACAGACAGACAGACAGACAGACATACAGACAGACAGACAGACAGACAGACAGACAGACGGCGCAACAAAAAAGTTTCAAAATCATCTGAAACGCAAAGATATATAAAAATTTTTGAAATCGGAGCAACTTTTTTTTTCTCGAAAAAATTAGGATCATTATAGCTCACACTACTATAGTATAGTATATGTGTGAGCTAATAAAAAAAATTATGGTCGCAACTGTTTTTCATCATTATTTTACCTTTAAAGTTGTCTGTAAAATACAGGAGGCGACATTAAAAATTAAAATTTATTAATTTGGTATTCCTTAGAACAGTAGTACATGTTATCAAAATTTGGTTTTTTTTCGTGACATGGCAGCTACCCCAATGGATGATTTGGCGTGGAATTACTCTATAACATATAATTGTTCATCAATATCTTACAAGATAGGCCACCTTTTTTCGTTGTTCTCCCTAAAAAACTTAAAATTAATAAAATAAAAAATGTAATATTTGGGTTGATAAATGGCAGCCATATTTAAACCTCTAAACGGCTAGGATATGTCGAATAAAAACAGTGTGAGTATCAGCTGTCCGTTATACTTTACATGTTAATTATTTAGGCAATTTAGCGATGATTAAACAATATCTAAATATTGATACTTGTCATTTAGCTTGGAAAATTTTAGTATATAGGTCTTTTTATGAACCACCCCTTAGGTGGTACTACAATTTGAGACTATTCTAAATCTAACATACATTTAATGTCTAGAAAGTTAATTATGCCAAGTATTTACAATCAGTTTCATTATCAACAACAAAAAATCTAGGTCCTGGCCGGTTAATTTAAAAATGAAAAAAATTAATGCTTAATTTTGATATCCCAATCAGAGTTAGAAAATTGGAAACTAAATTTGTTCATTGTGCATTACGTAGATCAGGCCTGTCACCTGACCTGAAGAAGGGGTTTCGTTTCACCTACATATGATTTACCACACTCAGGTTAGAGTAAATGAACATCTAAAAAGTACCTAATTAGGGGATATTGAAAAATCCGGTTTAGCGGATCATACATGGTCAAATGATCACAGGATTCAGTGGTCAGAAGCTAAAGTTTTGCATAAGTAGTCGCATTGGCGAAAACGAAAGTTTAGTGAAGCTGCGTTTATAATGCAGAATAAAGAAGTTTTCAGTCAACCAAGCACGGACATACCGAACATATGAAAACCACTACTTAAGGAAAACCGGCGTCTTAGGATTAAAAAAGGGGGCGGTCCGTCACACCTGCCATGCACACCAAGTAGTATAAGTAGTAGCCTAGAGACTAGATTGTTTAGTTTCACTTGAAACCGGTTAGAGATACTTACTAACCGAAACGTCGTGTTTAAAATAAATAAAGACAATTGTTGACAGACATTGTCTACGAGTTACAAACAAAGAACAGAAATATTATTAGAATAGAAATTCTCAGGACAAAAACAATAACGGACAAAACGGTAGGGGAAATATGGCACACTTAAAACTCATATATAAAAAAAGAGTTACAAAACTAACAAAAAATCTATCTATCTATTCTATCTATTTAGCTTTCTTCGATCCATCTTTGTACATAGGCCTCCCCCAATATCTTCTACTCTTCTCTGTCTCGTCTCGTCCGCCCATCTCATTTGGGGTCTTCCCCTACTTTTATTTTCCCAAGGTCTCCAGTATACAATGCATTTGTTTCAACGATCGTCTTTCTGTCTGACATTATGACTGGCAAATTTCCATTTTAATTTTGCTACCTCTCCTGTGACATCCCTTACTTTTGTTTTATTTCTTATCCATTCTTTCCTTTTTCTATCTGTTAGCTTTACATGTAACATTTGTCTTTCCATTGATCTTTGGGTTTTTATACCTTATCCATGTTTGATTTTGTGAGCGTCCAGGTCTGGGATCCATGTGAGCACAGAAAGAATACATTGGTTATACACTTTCGTTTTAAGGTACTGAGGATATCTTTTATTTTAGCTCACACATATACTATACTATAGTAGTGTGAGCTATGGTGATTTCGAGAAAAAAAAGTTGCTCCGATTTCAAAAATGTTTATATATTTTTGCGTTTCAGATGATTTTGAAACTTTTTTGTCGCGCCGTCTGTCTGTCTGTCTGTCTGTCTGTCTGTTTGTCTGTCTGTCTGTCTGTCTGTCTGTCTGTGTGTCTGTCTGTCTGTAACGACCAACGCGCATAACTCAAAAACCGCTTGGCCGATTTTAATGAAATTTGGTACCTAGGCTGGGTCGTGGGTCGAGATGGTTCCATTTAAAAATGAACAATATCCACCCAACACAAGCCAAATAAAAGGGTGGGGGAAGATTTCCAAAATTAGAGTTTATGTGAAAATATGGAGTGTGTGATATCAAACGAAAGGTAATTGAGTCCGGAGTTAAACAAAATACATTTTAGTTTTTGTTTTTTTAAGGGTGGGGGTAGTTTTCAAAAATTTGAGTTTAAGTCAAAACATGGCTTGTGTGGTATCAAACAAAAGGTAATTTAGTCTGGAGTTGAATAAGATATATTTCAGGTTTTAGTTTTATTTGCTCGCACGTACACTAAAACTATAGTACCTAGTGTGAGCTTAGGGGCCCATATATTGGCAGAGTATTTTAATATGTAGCTTAATTTACCGAATGCTGCCCAGGGCAATCTTACTCCTCTCTTGATTTCAGCCGTTTGGTTTTCTTTCCTTCTTGTTCTATTTTTTTTTTGGTTTATTCTGATTGTGATATCTTCATCTGTGTTTGTTATGATTTTAGTTTTATGGTAGTTTATACTCAAGCCTATATTTTTTGCTGCTGTATCCAGTTCTCCCAGCATTTTTATGAGTTCTTCTTTCTTATCTGTTATTAAGGCAATATCGCGAGGGGTCATCGGCACCCTAAAATTTTGTACAGCGTCCAACAGGACTTGGGTCCTGACGTGTACTGTTGGGTCCTGTTGAGTACTGTTGGGTACTGTCGTGTACTGTCGAGTACTGTTGGGTAGTCGTGTATTGTCGAGTACTGTTAGGTCCTGTCGGTGTACTGTTGGGTACTGTCGTGTACTGTCGAGTACTGTTGGGTCCTGTCGGTGTACTGTTGGGTCCTGTTGAGTACTGTCGTCGTGCCTTGGGGGGGTCCGACAGGGACAAAGCGCGCCCTCAAAAAACATGCGAGCAAAAAAAAAAAAAAAAAAAAGGTCATCATCTTTGGGGAACCGCGCCGCGTTCACAAATCTTGCGACCACACAAAAAGGTCATCCTGGGGAAGGCCGATAGGGCCTTAGCGCATCCTCAAAACACTGGCGACTAAAAAAAAAAAAAAAAAAAAAAGGTCATCATCTTTGGGGACCCGCGCCACGCTTAGCGCGCACTCAAAAAACTTGCGACCAAAAAAAAAGGTCATCCTGTCTTTTTGCATCTACGCCACTGTTTCGAGTAAGAGGGTTGTGTCGAGTACTGTTGGATTCTATCGTATACTGTTGAGTACTGTCGTGTACTGTTGGGTCCTGTCGTGTACTGTTGGGTACTGTCGTGTACTGTCGGGTACTGTTGGGTCCTGTCGTGTACTGTCGAGTACTGTTGGGTACTGTCGTGTACTGTCGAGTACTGTTGGGTCCTGTCGTGGTACTGTCGAGTACTGTTGAGTACTGTCGTGTACTGTCGAGTACTGTTGGATCCTGTCGTGGTACTGTCGGGTACTGTTGTGAAATTTGTACAGTACTGTTGAAAGCTGATGACCCCTCGCAATATCGTCAGCATATCTTAGGTGGTTCAAGTACTGTCCGCTTATTTTGATGTCTATTTCTTCCCAATCTAAATGTTCAAAAACATCTTCTAGGGCCTGGTTAAATAGTTTAGGGGATATTGTGTCACCCTGTCTGACACCTCTTCTTATGCGGATTGACTTGGTTCCTTTGTGGATTTTGATTGATGTTGTTGCTTCGCTATATATATTGACTATTAAATCTGTGTATCTTTGATCTATTCGGCTATTAATTAAAGATGCTTTTACTGCCCAGTGCTCAATGCTATCGAAAGCTTTTTCAAAGTCTATAAACGCAATATACAGTGGAATATTGTATTCGTTGGCTCGCTCTATTAAAATTTTCATGGTTAGTAGGTGGTCGACTGTACTGAAACCTTTCCTGAGGCCTGCTTGTTCTTTTGATTGATGTCCGTCAAAATTTGTTGTTAATCTATCTGTGAATATTTTCGTGAAAAGCTTGTAAATTACATTGAGGGGTGTTATAGGTCGATAGTTTTTTAGGTCTGCTCTATCGCCTTTCTTGTGTAGAATAATGGTTACTGATTCTTGCCAGTTGTTTGGGATTATTTTTTCTGTTAGAATTTTATTTAGGAGAATATGAAGTGTATTAACTACAGTTTTACCACCGTACTTTAGCATTTCTGCCATTACTCCGTCTTTACCAGTTGATTTGTAATTTTTCATTTTCTTTATTGCTCTTTTTATTTCCGTTTTGCTTATTTCGGGTTGTAGTTCTGAGTTTATGTTCTTTATTTTTGTTTGGAGTTTCTTTATGGTTTCTCGCGATGGTTCCCTTCTTGTTTGGTATAATTCTGTATAGAATAGCTGTGTGATATTTATAATATCCTCTTTAACGTTAGTTTCTATGCCGTTCATATTCTTAATTTCAATTATTTCTTATCAACCTAGAGTCGGTCTTAGACATTTCATATTCCTGTTATCCTCTATAACTCTTTCAACTTTTATTTCTTGGCTCTTTCTTTATTTTATTTTATAATTTTTCTTATAGTTTTATTTATTTCTGAGTATTCTATGGATGTTCTCTTTACTCCTTTTTCCAGGTTCCGCCTTTTTTCCATGAGTGTCTTTATCTCTTCTGATATAAAATTTTCTCTCTTTTCACTCTTTTGTGCGACATCTTTTCCGACTTGGGTCATAGTTCTTATCACCGTATCATTTATTTCATCTATATTTTCCTTTTCGCATCTTAAGTTTTGGGTTAGCTGTTCCTTTAACATTTCTTTGTATATAGCTTTATTTTCTGTAAGTTTATTCATGTCAAGTTGTTCATTGTTATTGTTAATTTTTCTTTTCATTTCGAAATTGCTATCAATGCAGATTTTTGTTCTGACCATCCTGTGATCACTGCCTGTTGTAAAGCTATTTAGGAGTCTTACATCTCTAACGATGCTTTTTTCAGTAAGCAGTATGTAATCAATTTCGTTTTTTGTTATTCCGTTAGGGCTGAGCCATGTCCACTTTCGTTGCGGTTTCTTCCTATAGAATGAATTCATTGCATACAGGTGTCTTCCCTCTAGATAGTTCATTAAGGTTGTGCCCCTGTCATTCCTTTCGTCATATCCAAAATCCCCTATTTTATTTTTCTCTATGTTCATTTTCTTACCTAATTTGGCATTGAAATCTCCCATTACTAGTGTAAGATGGGTCTTGTGTTCTTCTATAGCTTTGGATATATCTTCATAAAATGCTTCGATGTGTTGGTCTTCGTAGGTAGATTTGGGGGCGTATACTTGTATAACTTTAAGTGATGTTTTTTTCATTTTTAGTGTAAGATAGGCAACGCGATCTGAGATTCCTTTAATAGTTTGGACGTCTTTACTAATGGCTTTATTTACTATGAATCCTACTCCGAAATTATTATTGTCTTCATTACCTTTATGGTATAAGAGATTACCGGAGTTCAGTTTTATCCGGTTTTCTGATTTTCGCCGGGTTCGGTTCAACAAAAGTACATAACTGAAATACTACTTAAATATAAATACCAGAGTAAGGTAAAAGTTATTTAATGTTAAAAGTAATGGAAATGTGCCATTTTAGTCAAAAAGTTAGATAAAATGGCACACCTCTCTGCACCCAACTTAAAGACCTAAATTTTACCTTAAAAATCCTAAATTGAAAAACTAAACGTAGCACGGCCGAAAAAATTGGTTGCCAAACCAACGATTTTGTTCGTGCTCATCACTGTTTTCCCTCGAGTCAATAAACAAGTGAGTTATCAGATGAAATTCACCTTTAGTATGAACGACTTAAAAATACTATATCTTGTTCGTTGCGAATACCCAAAGAAACGACCAATAAAATCAAAATTCATCTAACTCACCTGTTCTAATTTCGTTTATATTTTCTGTATTTTGTTTTATATTGAAGTATAATAAAACTACCGAAATAAATTTTATTGTCTTCCGATATGTTCGCTCCTATAGCTGAAACATCAAGGATTAAATTGTTTTGAACGATACGTGCTTTAATCTAAAAGTTCGTACTCGTTTTAACAAAAAAAACCACAGAAAAAAATAGTCTGCCAATATATGGGCCCCTAAGCTCACACTAGGTACTATAGTTTTAGTGTACGTGCGAGCAAATAAACCTAAAACCTGAAATATATTTTATTCAACTCCAGACTAAATTACCTTTTGTTTGATACCACACAAGCCATGTTTTGACTTAAACTCAAATTTTTGAAATCTACCCCCACCCTTAAAAAAACAAAAACTAAAATGTATTTTGTTTAACTCCGGACTCAATTACCTTTCGTTTGATATCACACACGCCATATTTTCACGTAAACTCTAATTTTTGAAATCTACCCCCACCATTTTTGAAGAAAAAAAAACTAAAATGTATTTTGTTTAACTCCATACTCAATTACCTTTCGTTTGATATCACACACGCCATATTTTCACATAAACTCTAATTTTTGAAATCTTCCCCCACCCTTTTATTTGGCTTGTGTTGAGTGGATTTTGTTAATTTTCAAATGGGACCATCTAGACCCAAGACCCAGCCTAGGTACCAAATTTCATTAAAATCGGCCAAGCGGTTTTTGAGTTATGCGCGTTGGTCGTTACAGACAGACATACAGACAGACAGACAGACAGACAGACAGACGGCGCGACAAAAAAGTTTCAAAATCATCTGAAACGCAAAGATATATAAAAAATTTTGAAATCGGAAAAACTTTTTTTTTCTCGAAAAAATTAGGATCACCATAGCTCACACTACTATAGCATAGTATATGTGTGAGCTAAAACACATCACTTTCTAAGTAAAGTTATGATTTAAGCACAAACGAATGAATACGTTCGGTCATACTCGCACTAATAAAAAAAAAGTCGTAAAAAATCAAACTCACATCATAGTGCAGGCGCAGGAGGTAGCTGAAGATGCAAAATATGAGGACTGCAGTTTGACAATGGATTCTAGTTGACAAAAGGAGATTAACGATCTGGATGTTGCGAAGCCAGGTTTTGGGTAATTTTTTTTTATTTAACTAAGTTGACGCGCTAAAGCCAGGAAATTATTCAAAAATGTGCAGAATCTGACCTAAAAATTAAATTATATTAGTAAGTATCTAAAATTTTGTAAAAAAGTCCAATAACCGCAGAATTAAGTTTTCTTAAAATTTTCTCAAAAACTAAGCTTCTTAGGGAAAAATATGTAATTACCTTTATTATAGACAATAACATCTCCTTTTTAAAGCTGTATAGGTCAGTGGGAAACTACCAATAACAAACTTTCCGGAGGCGTCCGATTATTGAGGAAATTTAAAAAAATTAAAAAATATGTTTTACCCGATTTTCTTAAAAACTCAGCTTTCTAAAAAATTGTATAGTCGATTGTAGAAAATAAAATTTATTTTTAAATCATGTACCTAGGTATAATAAGGCAAGATTAGTTTTATTTATAACAGTGTAGGGGCGTCCGTAAATTACATCGATTTTAAAAAATCACTGAACTTGTTTTTTAAGATAATCGGGTAAAATATCTGACAAACATTTTGAAAAAATTTGATAAAACTTGTAAAAAAATTGGTACGTTTAGTTTTTCAAAATTTATTTAATTTACAGACGAGCCCAAATTGTTATAAAGAAAACTGATTTGGCCTTTTTATACATAATTTAACGGGAAATTTCATTGGCTACAATCTACTATGTGACAGAGTTTTTGATAGAGAGCTTGGTTCTTAAGAAAATCGGGTAAAACATTTAATAAACAATTTATTTTTTTGATTTTTTTGCATTACCTCAATAAACAGACGCCGCTCGAGAGTTTGTTTTTGGCAGTACTACACTAAGTTGTATATTGTTGAAAAGGAAATTATGTTGTCTACAATAAGGGTATTTAAATATTTTTCCCTAAGAAGCTTAGTTTTTGAGAAAATTTAAAGAAAACCTAAAAATTTCAGGTTTTGGAGGGTATGGGGCGATCTTGGGGGTTTTTGCAACTAAAATTTAAATTTTATTTTTAGGTTAGAGAACACGACCATAAGAGGAGGGGGATAAAACAAAATTGGACCAAAAACTGCCTTAGCAACATCCAGATCGTTATTCTGTGACCAATTGTAAGCTAGAATCCATTGTCAAACTGCGGTTCTCATATTTTGCATACTCAACTACCTTTAGCGCCTGCACTATCACTTTTAAAGTAAAGTTAAGATATATATGGGTTAAAAATATAAAACTTGATAAAATGGCACAGTGCTGTTTTAATGTGCGGTGTTCCATATTAAAGCAAAATGCATAGATTAATTATTTTGTTAGTATTTAAAAACTAAAATTAACATTGCCCACTTCCAGAAACTCTAGAGAGAAGAGCTTTGGCAGACTGATAGGGACTATGATAAAACTATAGAAAAAAAATAAAAACCTCAAAATTATAATTTACTTTCCTCCCCTATAAATGTAAATTAATGTAAAAGTAACAATGCCCACTTTTAGAAACCCTAGAGAGGTGATTTTTGGAAGGCCGATAGAAACTATGATAAAACTATGGCAAAAAATAAAAACATCTCAAAATTCTAATTTAGTTCCCTCCCCTATAAATGTAGTTATGTAAAAGTAACATTGCCCACTTCTAAAAACCCTAGAGAGCTGAGCAGTTGAAGACTGATAGGAACTATCATAAAACTATGGGAAAAAATGTAAAAACATCAAAATTTTAATTTAGTTCCCGCCTTTATACATATAAAGTTATATAAAAGTAACATTGTCCACTTCCAGAAACGCTAGAGAGCTGAGCTTTGGAACGCTGAAGGGACTATGATAAAACCATGGGAAAAAACTAAAAAACCTCAAAATTTTAAATAAGGCATTGACCGAGTCTACGTGGATCGACGGCACCTGATTGGCAGATTTTTTTGAGATGCGCTTTTATTAGCTTTCGGGTGTGCTTTTCGGAACCCCTTTAGTCGGCAGTATGCAGAGTATAAATAAATCAGTGTCGTTTCGGTAGGTGTAGGAATAGAAAGTTTTATTATCTATTTTCATTTCGTTAGTTTATGCCATAATTAAATGAAATAATTTTTATGAGTATATCTACCGCCGCCCATGTCAGTTTCTATAAAGGATATGCTGATGGTCGGCTTCTATCTTTGTTCAACTGACTTTGCACAAACTATACGCGAAATTGGTATTCCGTAAAAAGAATAATGAAATAAAAGTAAAGCCAGGTTCTCCAATACAAATTTCAAAATGAAAGGTTCTTACTAGTTTGGAAATGTTTTTTTTTAAACTGGCGTCTTAGTTCATATCACGAGATTTTTTAGTTAAAACGTTTAAGCTAAGAAAAGCTTCATTTACCGTCATTTTTTTCCTCAATCTTTATTGATTTGGCTTTCAAATATACCGAAAAAATATCGACACTATTTATGTTATTAAAAATCAATTCTGTGCGGTACCGCTCCTCTAATAAAAAAGTTTGGCCGAGCTTGTACCACACGAGTAGTTTGACCAGCGCATTACCAAGGGCTGATCTAGGAACTTTATTTGGGGGGGGGGGAAATATCTTAGCACAAAACTATTTTGCATAGTGACCAGGAGTAGTATTCTTTGTGTCAAAACTAAGCCAAAATTCGAATTTGGGGGGAACTTTCCCCTTTTTCCCCTCCCGTAGATCCGCGCCTGACATGACGCGTTTTCATCTTTTGCGTCTCTTGTTTAGGCACTGGTGATTGGAGCGTTCGCTCTAAAACTGCGTGATGTGGGTCGACGTATTAAGACCGCTATTTAAGTTAACTTTAGGAGTTCGGTAAATATAAATACGTTAGAGAATAAATATGGGACATTGACACCCTTGATGTTTGTAACCAGGAATTCTTAATGCTTCTTTTTCGGGTAGACAGGATTTCGGTTACTGCGCATGCGTTAGTTTTGGTAGTTTTGGAACATACGCTGGTACGACACTAAATTATTTAAAAATTATCAAAAGGTTAGGGTTATGTCTATTATTTTTTAATTTGTATTATAACCAAAAACTTCGTAGGAGCTTTGGTTTCCGAGATATTTACAAAAAAATGTTTTTAAGGCTGATTATTATAGCTTTACGTGAAGAGTGCTAATAGGCTAGCTAGGAAGGTATAAGATTTGTCATGGATCCATTTATTTTACTTAAGATAGAAAAAAGCGTTTATGTTTTTTTACCCTTGGAACCGAAATAGCTAATTTTTTAATAAATCGTCCCCTATATCACGTAACGACGTAACTGATAAAAATCCAAAAGATGAGATACGCTACCAAACTGTTCCCATAAGTACGACTGTTTGCTCACGAAGTGGCGTAACCGTATCTCTAGCGATAGCACGGCCGTAGAGTTGTTTGTGTTTGATGAAACTATCAATTTTAATACAGCTAATTTTTTAAATTTTGCTCTCTTGAGAAATTCATTTAATACTAGTTACGTCGGTACAGGAGATATGGGACGAAATGATGGGAATTAAAAACACGGGGAAAAGCAGAATACGATAATCTTAAATAAAGCAAGTTTTTTGCAAGCAATTCAAAGCAAATTTTTAGTTTTTTGAGAATAAGCGTTCAAAATAATTAAAATAAAATAATTTGCTAGGCATCAATCGCTAATATAGTTGGGGACTAGTTCTTGAAAAAAGTTTAAAAAAATTTTGAACCATTGCATTGCATTGTAGCAAAAATTATTTGACAACTTCTTATATATCTTTTATTAGTTCAAACTCCGTTAAGGCTTTGTAAGCGCCGGCGCCGCCGTTACCGTTGTTGTTTCTCTAAGGAATTTGCAATGAATTCAAATCCCTAAAGGCGTACCGCTAAAACCGTAGCTTTGCATTCAATCTACATAATTGTCCATATTGATGTTCGTTAACGAATCTTGGACCTAGAGAAACTAATGGACAGAATTAAGAAATACAGACGACAGAAGTTGGTTACTCGAAAAAATATTATCTTGTTTTTTCTTAAGTAAGTAACATTATTACCACTCAAGTTTTTATTAATTTGATTCCGAGGTTATTTAGAGGGTGCTGTTATGGCTTTTAGGATCAATTTGGCTAAATAATGGTAATTTATATTGCCAATTACCTAGAGAGGTGTTATACAACCAAAAAGTGATTTATAAAGGGAGTATAATAAAACTGATATTCCTTCTGTTCCTTTCAGATACTTTTAGTTTTATTGATTTCTGATTAATAAAGATGCACTTGTAAAACCCTTTTACCTAAAGTTTTTAAAAAGAAACAAATATATATTTTTTATAGTTACCTGTAGTTTAATAGTAAATATGATTATATAGGCGGCCATATAGAACCTAGTTTCCTTAAGGTTCTTAAGAGTGGTAAATATAAACTTTTGCTATTTAGCACTGTGCCTAAGAGTCATTTACAGCCGTAATAGCCAAGTTGAAAAAAATATTTCCAAACTAGTAAGAACCTTTCATTTTGAAATTTGTATTGGAAAACTTGGCTTTACTTTTATCTCAATTCTTTTTACGGAATGCCATTTTCGCGTACTTGACTTTTTTTACATGATATGTTTTTGTTATGATTTCACTTCTTTTTTAAAGGAATTGGATAATACTTAATTTTTAAAGTAGTAAAATATGCGGAATATTGTTCAAAACTTTTGCAATGCCTTACTTAAATTTTTGAGATTTTTAAATTTTTTTCCATGGTTTTATCGTAGTTCCTATCAGCCTTCCAAAGCTCAGCTCTCTACTTTTACATAATTTTACATGTATAGGAGAGGGAAATAAATTAAAATTGTCGTGTTTTTAAATTTTGTCCTATAGTTTTATCATACTTCCTATCAGTCTTCCAATGCTCAGATCTCCAGCGTTTCTGGAAGTGGGTAATGTTACTTTTACATAACTTTACATTTATAGGGGAGGAGAGTAAATGAAAATATTGGACTTTTAAAATTTTTTCCCATGGTTTTATCATAATTTCTATCAGCATTCCAATGCTCAGCTCTCTAGCATTTCTGGAAGTGGGCAATGTTAGTTTTATATAAATTTACATTTATAGGAGAGGGAAGAAAATTAAAATGTTGGTGTTTTTACATTTTTTCATATAGTTTTATCATATTGTCTTTCAGTCTTAAAAAGTTCAGCTCTCTAGCGTTGTTACTTTTACATAACTTTACATTAATAGGGGAAGGAAGTAAATTAGAATTTTGGGGTGTTTTAATTTTTTTCTATAACTTTATCATAGTTACTATCGGTCTTCCAGAGCTCAGCTCTCTAGTATGTCTGGAAGTAGCCAATGTTACTTTTACTTAAGTTTACATTTATAGGGGAGGGAAGTAAATTAGAATTTTGGGGTGATTTAATATTTTCCTATAGTTTTATCATAGTTCCTATCAGTCTGCCAATGCTCAACTCTCTAGCATTTCTGGAAGTGAGCGATGCTAATTTTACATAACTTTAAATGTATAGGAGTGGGGAGTAAATTAAAATTTTAGGGTTTTTTGATTTTTTCCAGGGGTTTCGTCATAATTTCTATCAGTCTGCCAAATTTCAGCTTTGTAGCATGTCTGGAAGTACAGTAGAATATTGATGATCTATACATGAGTGAGTCAGTGAGTGAGTGGCAATTTCGACGTTTTTTAAAATTTCGTAACTACTTTACTACTTTATGGAATTCCATGAAATGAGGAGTTGTTAACTCCATGGAGATCTACGACTGTGCAAAGTTTGAGATTCGTAGCTCATTCCGAAGTAGAGTTTTAGGTAGGTCAAATATCGGCTGAAATGTTTCCAGAAAAGATGGTTAATGCGCGCGAACTTGGCGAGGCACTGCCGTGCCCTCAGATAGAAAGGCTAAAAGGTAAACTTAGTTAAGAAATGTTAAATTTAGTACCCGTATATTAAAATTCAAACAAGTTTTCGTGGCTAATCGGGTAAAAAAATAAAGATTTTTTGTTTCTCTAGTATTTTTTCGTGGGTAACTCTAAAGCTTATTGATATGAAAGGCGGAGAGAATGGACCTCGGTACGGTGATCATAGCGTAGGTGGCAACCCTTTCTTTTAGGGATAGTATAAAAGACTACAGCTGTTGCCTTACAGTATGGCGTTGGCTCGTCAAAGGCTAGAGGAGTAAAACCTTGATTAAAAATCCCGGCCCTCCAAGTAGGGGGTTGAGGCATTAGGCTGGTTCTCTAATACTTGTAAAACAAAGCAGTTACCAAAAAGCCTAAACAAAGCCTCGGAGCAATGGATGGAAACTGTCGAAGACGAAAAAAGCAAAGACAAAAGACTATGAATATAGCTACATGGAACGTACAGGGACTGAATCAAAAGTTGGACATTATTGCATCCGAAGTGCAGAATTGTAAGGTCGATATTATTGCACTCACTGAGACAAAAAAGAAAGCAACAGGTACGAATAGTGTCGGTAATTTTGTCCATATATTTACTGGAGTCCCAAAAGAAAGAAGAGCAGCCAGAGGGGTATCCTTGTTGATAAAGAAAAATCTAAAGAATAAAATTGCAGACTACGATTGCATTAGTGAAAACATTCTTCGAGTGAACATGAAGATGCTTGGACATAATAAAAGCATAGTAGCAGTCTACGCACCATCAGATGACGAAAGAATAGCTACAAAACAAATGTTTTTTGATCAACTTGATGAGACTATCACAAAAATCGGTAATACCATAGAAATAATTATGCTTGGCGATTTTAATAGCCGAACTGGTAGGCAAACCCAAAGCAAAGTGATAGGACCATTTAGAGAGGAAGTAACAAATGAATGGCTTAAAACTGATGCAATTGTGTGAAACCCACAACCTAAAAATAAATAATGGTTTTTTTAAACATAAGGATATTCATCGATATACCTGGATTCAGCCAACCAGAAATCTTAAATCAATTATTGATTATGCTATAGGTGGACAACACTCGCAATTTAAGTGGTATGATGTGCGAGCACTTCGTGGTGTTACCTGTGGATCTGACCACTATCTGGTTCATCAAAAGCAAAAATATTATTCTCTTTAAGAAAAACAAATAAGGACGAAAGTATTAGAGAAAATGAAAACCTGGAATGCATCGAAGACAATCAAAAATATAACTTTAGAAATCGAAAGTACTCAAAGATTTTATCAGACCGATTAGATGAAAAATTATTAAACACAAATCACTCATTTGAAGAGATATATACAAACATAATAAAAAGCTTAAAGGAAGCAAGCAACGAAGCTGTTGGGTACCAAGATAACAGAAATAAAAGGAAGATGTGGTGGACGGACAAAATACAGGAAATGGTCAAAGAGGAAAAACGCACATACTTGAAATGGCTCAGTACTAAGGAGCAAAGAGACCTAGAAATCTACAGGGAAACCAGAAGACAGCTAAGAAATTTGATACGCACAGAAAAAAATTAAATGTTCGAGCGCAAGTGCCACGACATAAACACACACGTAGGAGGTAGGCAGAGTTCTGAAGTATGGAAATTCATTTCTACAGTAAAAAACCCAACAAAAGAAAAAGTAAACATCCAGATAATCAAACCAGAACAATGGACAGAACACTACAAGGGACTGCTGCAGGAGACGAGACCCGAATATCTGGCAGCTTCTCCAAAAAGAGACATAGAAGTACTTGGAGAGGAAGTAATCATCGAAAAAGAAAGAAAGAATAATATTAAAAAACTTAAATCCGGAAAAGCTAGCGGACCTGGGGGAATATATGCTGAAATGCTCAAATATGGATCAGAGAAACTACTTGAAAATCTCACATATATTATTAATCAATGCATAAACGGACATCCAGTACCTAATGATTGGAAAATTGCATTCATATCCTCAATACATAAAAAAGGAAACAAGCTGAATTGCAACAATTACAGAGGAATTTCAGTAACCCGTACTCTCAGTAGATTGTACGGTAGGATTCTTAGAGATCTAATAGAGAATGATTTTCATTAACAAGAAGAAGAGGAGCAAAGTGGGTTCTGCGCAGGCAGATCCTGTAAGGAGGAGCGCCAGAAATATAGAGACTCATGTTACCTTTATGGACCTACAAAAAGCATATGATACCGTTCCAGTAGAATAATTATGGACAGTTTTAGAGCAAACTAATATCAATCATACATACATAAAAGCGATAAAAAGAACTATACAAAGGGTCAAAATCTAAAATTAAAATTGGAAATCGACTTTCAAAAGAATTCCTGGTAACAAAAGGCTTAAAGCAGGGATGTTGTATCTCTCCAACTCTTTTTAAAATATATATCGCAGTAGCTCTAAAAAACTGGAAACGTAAAGTGCACGGCATCGGAATACAACTTAACGACCGATTTACCATATACACACTACAGTTTGCTGACGACCAAGTAATTGTGGCTAATGATAAAGAAGACATGGAGTATATGATGAGGAAGTTAACAGAAGAGTACCAAAAGTGGGGACTAACAGTGAACGTGGACAAGACATAGTACTTATGTATTGGAAACGAATCCAGTGAGTTAGTACTAGAAAATGGACAAACAATATCTCCATGCAATGAGTATGTATACTTGGGTGTCACATTTGATAAGACAGGAACAGACTGTAAAGAATTGGAAAAAAGAATAGTAAAAGCAAAAAAAGTTATTGGATGTCTTAACAGTATTTTATGGAGCAGAGAGATAAAAAAGAATGTAAAATTTAACATATATGAAACAATGGTCAAAAGCACGCTGTTGTATGGAATAGAGACTTGTCGCGTAACAGAAAAATACAAAACAAAAATGGAAAGTGTCGAAATGGATGCAATAAGAAGATCAATGAGAATATCTAGAATAGATCACATAAGAAATGAGATCATAAAAGAAAGAATGGGAATCGAGGGAAGCATAACGGATGACATCACTAAAAGGCAACTGATATGGTACGGCCATGTACAACGGATGAACGACGAAAGATTACCAAAGCAGGTCCTAGAATGGCAACCAATAGGGCGCAGAAAAAGAGGGCGTCCTAAACTAGAATGGCAACAGTCAATCCAAAGATCAATGAGTCAAAAGAATCTGACAGAGGATGACTGTCAGGATCGAAGGAGGTGGAGAATAGGCGTCGGACAACGTAGAAAAACGTTCTAAACCGACATAGTAGTAACTCGAAAGCTTAACCTCACGGGGGTCCAAGATCTAATGGACACCTAATAAGTATTGACAGTTAACTGTTTCGTCCTTATATGACTCCTATGATCTGCTTGGTCAATGTGACACCCCTTCTAAATTCAGTATACGGCTTTATTTCTCACCTTACATAGTTAGTGAGAAAACAAAACCATGTACCCAACAAGAAGCGCCATCTACCGAAGTACGAGAGAGACTAAAACAACAGCAGGCGAGTAAAACTGCTATATCATCGATCGATAAAATTATCGATTGAAAGAAAGAATCCATCCCGTGACCTACGACACACATTGTCCTTCTAGATCAGATCAACGCCAATCGCGTTTGTTCCGTTATCAAGACGTCGGCATCGCGTCTGTTAACGGAGTTGAAAGCCAAATATTAAAAAATGTAAATTTAGTATCCGTAAATTAAAATTCAAACAAGTTTTCGTGGCTAATCGGGTACAAAAATAAAGGTTTTTTGTTTATCTAGTGTTTTTCTGTGGGTATCTCGAAAGCTTAACTTCACTGGGGTCCAAAATCTAATGGACACCTAATATGTATTGACAGTTAACTGTTTCGTCCTTATGGGACTCCTCAGAACACTGCTTGGTCAATGTGACACCCCTTCTATATTCGGTTTACGGCCTCGTATACTGCTTTATTTCTCACCTTACATAGTTGGTGAGAAAACAAAACCATGTACCCAACAAGAAGCGCCATCTACCGAAGTACGAGAGAAACTAAAAAGCAGCAGGCGTGTAAAACTGCTATATCATCGATCGATGAAAGTATCGATTGAAAGAAAGAATGCATCACGTGACCTACGACACACATTGTCCTTCTAGATCAGATCAACGCCAATCGCGTTTGTTCCGGTATCAAGACGTCGGCATCGCGGCGAAGCTAGAGTTTATTTCTTATGGTTTTATAGTGAGTTTAAGGTTGCCACCACCAATTGGGGAGTCCCATTTAGGAGGTCTAAGAGGTATGGGGTCTAAGGGTAATGGGAACGTGCTAGCGACTAAACATAGAAACTAATGGTTTTAAGGAAAGGCGCTGGTAACCTTTTAACTTCTGCTATAAATATAGAGATGTTACTTGGGTGTAGCAGTAGTCATATCGTGAAATATATTTTCGTAAAAAGTCTAGACATTTAACAAAACGTCAGGATAAGGGTGTTATTTAAGAAGATGCTAATAATGAAGGCCGTAAAATAATTCTTCCAACCATTTTAGGAAAAGAAACTCCACAAATACAAATAGGTTCTCAACGTCTTAACTTTTTAGATACAGGGTCATTCTTTTGAAAACCATATAGAGTCGTGGCTGGTTTATCACGGATTTTTTTAAAAATTATCCACTTAACTCAAAAATGTAATTTAAATAATTTTAAGTTGATTCGGTATTTTTTTAAGAGGGTCAAAGATTTGGATTTAATTTTTTTTCATCAAACACAATGATTTTATAATTTTTTTATAGTTATCTAATAACAATACAAGTTTAATTTTTTTTTCAAAAGTTCTAACTATGGAGCTAACACTTTGATAAAAATAACTGAAATCCTAATATTTGATCCCTGTATGAAATAAATAAATAAAAGATTAAAAAGTCCGTGATATACGAGCAACGACTCTGTTTTTCAAAAGAATAACCCTACAGGGTTTTAATTTTGTTTGTTAATATTTGTCTAGATATTTTCGGTATCTACACATTTTCTACTCATTAAGAGATATTTTTCAAAGCATAATATGTTTTTTTATTGCGATCAGTGGCGTTCGTGCGGAAGTTGCCCTCGGTAATTTTGAACAAAATCAGTACACCACTGTTTTTTTTTTTATAAAAATTACTTAGTTTATATTCTTACTGTTTGCTGAGCAAACGTCGCTTCCGAAATTTTTTCGTTTAGTGTACAGGTTTTGTATAAAAATTTAAATGTATTCATTTGTATCTCGCAAGACCGCTTAAGAGAAAAATATTTAAAATATCCAAAGCAATTCTTGCACAAGCGCCACTAATAATAATAAAATTAAAAATATTTTATACATTAGAAAAGGTCTCTTGATGAATAGAAAGTGTGTACCAAACTTCATAAATTATTACTAAGGATTAGATCTTTTAAATTTTTAACAATTTTTATCTCGTAAAATATTTAGAATTATGGTTTTTTTCTCAAAATGTACCCAAGAATTTACCTCTTTAATATCAAAATCTTATTTAATTTAACACCCTGGATAGTGTTAATAGGTATTCTTTCATAATTATCTTACCAGTTTTTTCTTGATAAACTTTATACAGTCCTCTTTCAAATTTAATGAATTAGACATATAGGGGAAAAGAGGGCAAAATGGGATAAGGGGGTAAAACGGGATATCGCAGTTTTGGGTAAATTGCGCAAGAATAAAACCTCTCAGATGTTTTATCTCCATGACTGGTTTAACTCTCTGCAATATTACAGGTGCCGGTCGGCTGAGCTTAAGTTGGCTTTTGCTCAACATGTGATGTTGTGCGCTGTTTATTGTAAAAATAACTTGCGCATTTTGTGACAGTAAGTTAGTCTTTTACAGACTTTTCAAAATTTTGTTTACATTGAGCAACTAGTGGGTTTATGTATAAATCTTAATTAAATCCGTTACCCGTAAAATTAATCCTGTATTACTGTGTATGATTTTTGTTTGAATTTAACTGGTGGTTTGGGGCAAAATGGGGTTTTTTATTTTTTTATTTATGGGGGTAAAATGGGGTACCTTGTTATACCTCCTAAACCCCGTTTTGCCCCAAATTTTTTTTTTAAATTCTTTTGATATACCATCATTTAATTGAAGCGAATTGTATTTTATGTTGTCTTTGCAAAAAATGGGCACAAAAAGTCGATAGTGCTGACAAAGTCGCTGTAATTCTTTATAAATTTTGTAGATACTAAATTTAATTTTTATAAATGTATTTTTTAATACAACTTTTATTTTATAAATAAGTATTTTTCTTGTTTGAGGGGAAAATGAAGCAAAGTCAACTTTTTACAAAAATAAAAATTAAAGTATCATCTACATCGCTTAAACTCAAAATTAAAACATAACATATAACATATATCTAGCCAACTTAATTCCAAATGACGAACGCAATGACGATCATTTAATAGGAGAAATAGGCCTATAAAATTAAGAGTCGCATTTTGCCCCCCTTTCCCCTACGTCTTAGTTCATATCAATAGATTTTTAAGTTAAAACGTATAAGCTAAGAAATTTATCGTCATATTTTTTATTATTTTGGCTTGTAAAATATACCGAAAAAATATCACACACTTTTTATGTTATTAACAAATTTTCTTGACCGCCGTTATTAAAAAGCAATTCTGTGCGGTACCGCTCCTCTAATAAAAAAAAATTGTGTCTGCTTAAGACCACACGGCAGAAGTGTAAACTTCAACAAGGCGAATTTAATAATACGAAATACAAGATTTGTTGCGTTGTATATTGACAAAGTAATATAAAAAGTAATAACATTTACATAATTATAATTGGGTATAAATTACTCTTGTAAATTTTGCTCTGAGTGGCCTTCATGTGCATCATCATATCGCTCTGCCAACTGTTCCTCTCACAGCTAGTCGACTCGAGCCGACTTAACCCAAATGAGCGTTACATAGCCGAGCGTGACGGCTCAGTTCAATTCAGTACCCACAAAAAGTGCTAAACGCGCCTAAAGAAGTTTACACTTCAAAAAGTTTGGCCAAGCTTGTACCACACGAGTAATTTGCCAGCGCATTACCAGGGGCGGATCTAGGAACTTTATTTGGGGGGAAATATAATAGCCCAAAACTATTTTGCGTAGTGACCAGGAGTGGTATTCTGTGTGTCAAAACTAAGCAAAGATTCGAATTTGGGGCGGAAATTTCCACTTTTTCCCCTCCCGTAGATCCGCGCCTGGCATGACGCGTTTTTATCTTTTGCGTATCTTGAGCCTTACACTCGCGTTTAGGCACTGGTGATTGGAGCGTACGCTCTAAAACTGCGTGATTTGAATCTACTATAGTATTAAAGCCGCTATTTAAGTTAACTTTAGGAGTTGGGTAAATATAAATACGTTAGAGAATAAATATGGGGCATACCAATGCATTCTCACCCGCGATGTTTGAAACCAGGACCCCTATTAAATAGGGGTCCTGATAATTAAATTTTAATTAATGTCCCTTTTTCGGGTAGACAGGATTTCGGTTACTGCGCATGCGTTTGTTTTGGTGGTTTTCAACTAATTTAGTAACGTAACGGAGTATGTTACGTTACTAAATTAGTTGAAAATTGTCAAAAGTTGATGGTTATGTCTATTATTTTTTTTTAAAACGTCACCTGTCTGAAACGTCGTAACCCACAAAAAAATTAAAATTCATATTTTTGTGTCAAAGGTTTGTAATTATGCAGCTATATGCTGCTAAATCCTCGCAACCAAAAAAAAATATAAACGATCATTCCCGCGATTTAAAATAAGTCGCATAATGCTTACCTTATGTAATTTGCTTCAAACTTTTCTTATTCCTGTAAAATTTTGTTGAGTTGGGTTACAACGTTTTAGAATTAGTCCGACGAAAAGCTAGTTGATTGGGTAAAAATTTATCAAATTGTGGATTAAAATTGAAGTTTTTCTAAAACTAATTGTGCAGATTTATTGTGATGAGTGTTTAATTGCATCTTAAACCACTGTTACTTTCACTAACAAATTAAAAGGAAAAATATAAGTAGTTACCTATAGAATGGCACTCTCTGACTTATCCTGGACATTTTTTCACAAAACGCACATGTTTTACGTGAATTATTTCCCATTTTTCACATAAAAAAAAACATAATTCTACACGACAAACGCAAAACACCGCAAAATGTAAATAAATAACAAATATAGCTTCCAGCCACACAACAGCTGTGTGCAGAATTTAAATTTGCCATTGTTTCCAAAGCCAGCTATGAGTGCTTCACTTTTTGATTCTTTGAACATGTATTTATGCCATAACGTATTTGGGTAAAGATAAAACCTAATATTCTAGTCAATTTTAATTCCTCGACGCGACGTTACTGACAAAACACTTCGTTCGATTGCTGTTAAATTTTAAATTCGCTTAGTAACTTTATAATGCCAAACAGTAACGCTAGTATTTACTAAGATTTTAAGATATTAGATATTTCGTTTCAAATATTTACTTCATATAGCATATGAAATTTAAAAAAAAATTTTTAACATTTTATCTTCGCTTCGGTTTTTTTTTTAAAGGATAATAACATTTTATTGTCACAATTGATTCAGTGTAAATTCTTTTCGATTCCTTAGGTACCTACTAAATCGCCTGTTTATTTATTATTGACTTTTTTGCGTTATTTTCTTAAGAACACAAACGTTCATTTTTTTACAAGCTTTTATTTAGCTTCACATGTTCCGTCTATCTAACTAACTATTTAACTATCTAACTATCAAATCTTGTGAAGCGTTTTTGACACACTTTCCGTTATCCGATTTGGATGAAATTTGGTATGCATATAGTAATCCGATGACAATATAATATTAAGAAAAAGTATCTTCCCACCCCTACCCACACCCCCTTCCATATAAAAATGCGTTTTTGACACATTTCCCATTATCCTATTTGGATGAAATTTGGTATACACATAGTGGTCCGATGACAATACAACATTAAGAAAAAATACCCTCCCACTTCTACCCCCACCCCTTCCATAGAAAAATTTGTTTTTAAAACACTTCCCGTTATCCGATTTGGATGAAATTTGGTATACATATAGTGATCCGATGACAATACAATATGAAAAAAGTATCTTCCCACCCCTTCCCACACCCCCTTTCCATTATCCGATTTGGATGCAATTTGGTAAACATATAGTGGTCCGATGACAATATAACATTAAAAAAGTATATCCTCCCACTCCTACCCCCAACCCCTTTCATAGAAAAATGCGTTTTTGATACACTTCCCATTATCCGATTTGGATGAAATTTGGTATACATATAGTGGTCCGATGACAATACAATACAATACATAGAAAAATGCGTTTTTGACACATTTCGGCGTTTTTTGGCAGAAAAAATAAATGATCTATAATAAACTTGCAAATAACCTGAAAGATAACTTACAACTTTATATTTTTTAAAAAGTAGAAAATCAATTTTTTTAATAATTTATATTGGCAAACTGGTGGCAGAGTAGGCAAGGTAATAATTTTGTCATATCGGTCCCCCTGCAATTTTGTTTAAATAAACAGTTACTTAATAAACGTAAAGTGCATATTGTAGTTTTACCAGCAAGATATTATTAGTATTTCGATTTCCCCTATTAATTTTTTTTTAAATAAATTAAACATATTGAGAATGCAGGGCAGAATTACTTTTAAATTTATTATTTTTTTAAAATTTTAACCTGTTTGTCTTTTACAGGTAGAATCGTTTTAATTTTTTTTATAAACATTTACCTTAACAACAAGAAATATGCCGAAAGAAGCAATTTTTAAATTTAAATTATATAGTAAAGTAATGTTTCTTTAAATGAATTTTTAACAAATAGGCAGAGGGACAGGGAAGACAAAAAAGGGGACAGAAAAGACACTAAGATATACAACACAGTATTTTTAGTTTTATTAATTACATATTTGAAGAATAAAAAAACAAACTTTAAAACTCTTCTTTTTAAGTTAACATTAATAAAAAGGCAAGCCTTATCAAAGAGAAATATATTTTTAATTAAAAACAAGAAAACTGGATCTACTTGTTGGTGGGCTGTTCTTTGCGATGAGTTCTTCCATTCTTTCTGCATTTTTTTCCCCTTTCCTCTTTCCACTTGTTTTGATTTATGCCATAATTTTCGTATTAATTACATATTTGAAGAATAAAAAAAAACTTTAAAGTTTAAGTTAACAATAATATAAAGGCAAGCCTTATCAAGGAGAAATATATTTTTAATTAAAAACAAGCAAACTGGATCTACTTGTTGGTGGACTCTTATTTGCGATGAATTCTTCCATTCTTTCTGCATTTTTTTCTTTGCTCTTTCTTCTTTCCACTTGTTTTGATTTATGCCATAATTTTCGTTTGCTTATTTGCTTTTTAAAAGATCTTTGTCAGATAGGTAAATATTTTTCTCTCTGATATTCCCTATCTTCCTTACGTGTTTCTTCCAGTTTTGTCTCATTATTCAGTCTAAGCTTTTCCCGGTACTTTCTCTTTTTCTCCCGGTCTGTTCTCCGAATTTCTTTAATGCCTACCGTTTTTTGATTTATTTTCTTGGTCTGGGCTCTATTCTTCTAACTTTTAGGGAATTTATGATCATGCATGGAATTTTTTTAAAGAAAACTTTTCTCTTCAACATTAACGCTGTTATCAGTTTTAGATCTCTCCTCTTCCTCATCCACGTTGTTTTTAACTTTAGGTCTCTCCTGTTTCTCATCAATGCTGTTTTCAGTTTTAACTCTCGCTTCTTCATCATTAACTGTCATCAACTTTAGAATCAGAGTATTTTGACAACTTTCGCACCTTTTTTTTATTGATATACCTTTGTCGTTCCCTACATTTTTTTTTCCTTGTACTTGACATTTTTTCTTGCCACCTTCTCTCCATGAATTTCTCTTTTGCAACTTTCAGTTTTCCCCCCAGAACCTGGATGTTAATGCTGCCTAATCTCTTCACTGAAAAGAATCCATAAAAAAAAAAAAGTAAAAAATATTTCGGGAAGAGAATTACAGTCGAACCTCAACTCAAACCTCTATAACTCGAACCTCTTTATAACTCGAACCTTTTAAGTGGTCTATGCACTTTTTATATGTATTCTAACCTATTCAACTCTCCATAACTCGAACTGTTTTTGATGTCCCTTCAAGTTCGAGTTATAGAGGCTCGACTGTATTCAAAAGCTTTATTTTTAATTGATTCTATTAATTTATCATCAACACAACAACATTTTTATTGCAAATCACATACAAAATTACAAAAATTAGATCCAAAAATAACTTTAATAAATACTTGTCACATCTGTCCCTCTATATCTCCTCTGTCCCCTTAGAAGAAATTGGGCAAAAAGGGACAGATCTGGATAGAGTTGACGCGTTTTTTATATCCCCTAGTTACTAGAAAGTAAGGTTATGTCTATGATTAATTTATCATTTATTTTACCTAACTTTAGTTAAAATTAATAACTAAAAACAAAAGTCTGTTTAATACTAACAAAAAAGACGATTCTGCCAAAGGACAGAGAAGAAAAAATCTAAAAAAACCTATCTTTTGAGATTTTTGTGGCTTCTTTTTAAAAAAACTTGCCACCCTAAACAGTTTTACAGGTCTTTTGTAAACAGCGACTGACGAAATACCAATTTGACACTATCATTACGCTATTAGCGCCATTCGTCGTCCGGCTGTAGCATCACGAAGAAGGTGGACCGAGGCGACTGAAATCTCTGGGGAAAGCTTTCATTTAATTGAAATCTAATTAAATTTTACCCTTTTTGTTGACAAAATGGCAGTTTTAAAAACATAACACTTTAAAGAACAGTAAAAAAATGTTTTAGTGTTTAGTAACTACCTTTTAACACATACTTGCCAATGTTAAATGCAAAAGAAATCACTGGGGAAAGGGACAGATAGGACATTTTCGGCATTTGCCAGCCATTCTCAATAAGAAATTCAAAGTATTATGGTTTGGTTTATGTAGCACCTTATAGCCCACAAAATTATTTAATAGAATTGTGACTTTTAAAATTAATAAGCATAGTTTCTCAAAATGGAAAGCACTGGGGAAGCTATAATTTAAATTTTTTTAAAAAATGCTCATACTTTTTAAACAAATATTTTTATTTAATAGGGTAGATAACTGAGACTAAAAAGTAGAAAATAAATTGGTAAAAAAAGAATTCACAAGCTTTTATAAAATGCACTAAAAATTAAAAAATAATTTTCCAGCGTTCTGATATTATCATAATAATAAAAGCGATGGCCGCAAGCATATTTGTATACAACACCCAGGATCGCCAGTCGGCTTTCGTCCGAACATCTCTGGTAAATAGCAGACGATATGGTAAATTGCTTGGGTAACTAACACAAGTGATAAAAAAATGTTCGTTAAAAATCAGTCTGGATTTCAGAACCACAATGTTTCTTAAGAAAGAATTCGTAAATTTCTAACATACATATATTTTTTTAAAATATACTCTCCTGACCTCTTTCCCGGGATCCTAGAGAATGTGAAACCTAACCGTTGCCAATCGATCGCCAACGTAACCGAACCGTGTCAATATAGAATAGGGCTTTATTGATACGATTACGGCAGCGTTCGGGCTACACTGAGAGAAGAATTTTGTAACAATAACAAACATTTTGTAACTGTTACCAAATGCGTTGCCCATATTTGGCTTATTAGATATTTGTTTGCAGGTAACAATTCAGAAATTTCAACAATTGAAACAAATATCTGTTAATAAAAACAAAATGGTCTGGTAATATTTAAAAAAAAGCTACATTAAGCACTAATATATCATGTTGGTATTTAAAAATATATGAGTTTAATTATTAATATACTGTATATTTATTATAAGGATCATTCTTATTTAATATTAAATTAATTAATTATGGGTTATTATATAATTAGTAGCTGTAATTATATTTAGTTATTTTGCATTAATAAGGTATTTGTAGGTTTCACGTTCTGTTTAATATACAGGGTGTTCATTTTAAAACTTCCCACCCCAGATTTCTCGAAAATGATTTTTTTTAAAAGCAAAAACACGTCAATTAATTTATTAAGGAGGACACATTCTGGCTATCTTAAAATTTTTGTAGTACACACCCCCTTTAAGGGGTACATTTTACCCCTATATTTTGAATATGGAAAGTGGGTCAATTGACACTTTTTTTTGAAGGTTTCTTAAATATCTTTACAAAGGTGTACAAATTTTGAAAAGCTATCAATTTGTTTTTGACATATTCACTTATTTTTTCAAAGGGGGTGTGTACTACAAAAACTATAAGATAGCCAAAATGTGTCCTCCTTAATAAATTAATTGACATGTTTTTACTTTTTCTAAAAAAAAAATCATTTTCGGGAAATCTTGGTTGGGAAGTTTTAAAATGAACACCCTGTATATTTCTATAGGGTTAATGGAAATAAGGACACCACTTTTGATCACAGACCTGTATTTCTTCGTCTTCCTCAGGCTACACACCTTAGCCTTAGGAAGACGAAACTGGATCGTCGAAAAGAAATAAAGTTGTGTGATTAAAATTGGTGTTTTGATGAAAAATATTTATTTGTATTTTATTATAAAAGTGGAGTCAAATTTTTTTATGGTGGCTGGTAATCTTTGTTTTCTTTGGAAAGCTTGGTTAATGAAATATACACATGTTTGTTCCATGTGAGATGCACACAAAATTTTGTCAAATCTGACATAAACTGATTTTACCTCACTATAAGTTCAGGGACTCACCATTATGGAAGGCCGCATGGGTAGCCCGTGTTTTTTTAAAATGTTTCTCCTTTGTTCAATTACGTCCTTCACCTTCAAGTCAGTGCTGACCTGAAAAAGAAAATAAATTTTATATATTTGTAAATTTAATACCGAACCTGTGGCGTATATAAGGGTGGGCCTGGGCCCCCCTTTAAAGTTAAGTTTTTTAGATATTTTCCACATATTTTATGAATATAAACATAAAATAGGCTAAAATACTGCCTCACGAGGTCTCGCCCCCCCCCCCCGAAACCGTCTCGCCCCCCCCCCCCCGGATTTTTTTTCTTTATACGCCACTGTGCAGAGATATAAATGTTTGCTTTAAGTTAAAAGGTTTAAACTTCACATTTTCATACTAAAGGCTCTGCTTAAAAATCTTAATTTAAAGAATTGAAGCCATGATTCAAATGACATCAAATTTAAAATTATTAAAATCACAAAATACAAATATAAAGCATTCTAAAAAAAATAATAAATAACACTTACTATGTTATTGTGGACGACCAAAGCCAGATTGTTTCCATCTTTAAGCGGAAATCTGAAACAAAAAAAAAAGAGTATGAATTTTATATTTAAAACAAATAAAGCCTACGCCTGTGGATACTTGTCGTCAATTAGCACATAAATCAGTTAATTTAAAATCAATCCTATTTACTGTTTGTTTATAAAGCAATCAGTTTCCACAGAACAAAAAGTTTATACAATGAATACGTTTTTTTTCTTGAAGCTATATTTCTACCTTTAAATATTTACCTATAAAGCGTTATTCCTGATGACTTTTTGTTCACTTCGACTCTTGCAACCAAAACACCATTATGATGCCATAAAAATACCCGCGTATTTAGGTCTGTATTAGCACAAAATCACAAAAACTAAACCTTGTTTGGTCAATGTTCTTCCCAAAACATGGCGTCCCCTTGATTTTTTGGCACAGTGTCTGCAGAGACATTTCTCTATGAGTGTCTGCGACGGTCTGTAATACAATGCTACGTAGGGCGTCGGGTCGGTTCGGTCTAGACCGCGGCTCACACGTAGGGGACAGCGGGGCTCGTTGGGCATAGGGGCACGTTGAGGAACCCCTATTAACTCCCCCCCCCCCCACGTGGCAAAGTCGTCTTTGCTCATGCATTAGTCCGCAGTGAGAATCTGTGATGTGTGTATCTCCAAGGAACAGATTTTGACCTATTTTTTTTGGCTCTGTAACGAAATAGCGCGTATCAAAATAGCGCGTATCAAAACAGCGCTTTTCAAAACAGCACGTTTTCAGAATAGCGCGTGTTCAAAATAGCGCGTATCAAAATAGCGCGTGTTCAAAATAGCGCGTGATCAGAATAGCGCGTATAAAAAATAGCGCGTATCAGGTCTGCTTAGGTATATTCACCCAAACAGTTTGAGCAAGGTCAGATAAGTTATACTTACTTAACCGTTAAATAAACCGATGGCTTGCTATACTTAACACAACTCATATAGTTCGACTAAGGGGCCTCTTTCTAACATATTTAAAAAAAAAAAAACTTCCCGGGCTTCTTTTCCGGGATCCCAGACGGTGTGTAACCAAACCGAACCGAACCAGACGGAACCGAACCGGACGGAACCGAGCCGAACCGAACCCAAACATTTTTTCCAGTAACTCCCTGACCTTTTTCCACCAAAAAAAAATGTCACCAAGTCACAGGTCAGAATAGAAACCTACCAAAATAAAGATCGGGAAGCTATTTTAGGGAAATAATTTTTTGAAAAAATGTTTCGGTTTGGTTCGGTTCATTTCAGTTCGGTGCGGTTTGAATCGGTTCGGTTCAGTTCGGTTTGGTTACACCCTATAGGATCCTGGGAAAAAAGTCAGGAAAGTTTTTTTTTTTATTTAATATGTTAGAAAGAGACCCCTTACTCGAACTATTTTGTAACAGCGACGTTTGTAATGGCGATCTTTCAAAACGCCGTATTTTTAGACGCGCTATTTTAAGACGCGCTATTTTGAACACACGCTATTTTAAACACACGCTATTTTGATACGCGCTATTTTGAATACGCGCTATTTTGATACGCGCTATTTTGAACACGCGCCATTTTGATACGCGCTGTTTTGATACGCGTTATTTTGATACGCGTTATTTTGAACACGCGCCATTATGATACGCGCTATTTTGATCAAGCGCCGTTGTGATACGCGCTATTTTGATACGCGCTATTTTGATACGCGCTATTTCACTACAGAGGCATTTTTTGTTTGGACCTCGTAAGTAACTTTTTGTTATTTCGGAAAACATTTTACAGATTGTTTTATTACACCTGCATGCCCCCATTTGGTTTTTTATAATTAATTTTACATATTTAGACAGAGTTTAATGAAATTATAACAATCCTAATATTTACGCAAACATGATTGCCGACTCTCTCAATTTTGTATGTAGGTGTGCCGGCCCAGCTAACCCAATACATTTTCTAAAAACATTTTTTTTTTATTTTAAGGTTAAAATCAGCATGCGTACGTATGATGAACTAAAAATCATGTCATGTAATAATTCTCGCCCTAAACAAATGTTTTAGATTGTCCGCCTCTTGAAGACTGGGACGACTTGCGCCTCTAGTTATTTATCAAAGTTACCTTTTCGCTGAAACGCTTTCGACTGGAATCGGGCATATTGCGGTCTCTTATTAATATATGCTATATTCTATCTGTTTTTTACCCTCTTATGGAAATTAGGCCCCCTAGATGTGGACTTGTTCACGCGGTATCTTGATTGGTGTTCTCTTGCAAACAAAAAACGATTAGTTTTTCTGTAAAACTAAGTTATTGGCAGAAGTTATAAGCCAAAAATTGTGAAAAAACAGTAAAAATGCCGCCATTTATTTATTTATGACATCACACAGACCCTTCAACTCAAATTTGAGGCAAACACCCGGTGACTTAAAATTGTGTGATCTATTATTATCAATCGATCTAGGGAAATTTAAAAATTCGTGCTTTTCCGAAAGCCGGCGAAAGAAAGACCAAGAATATCAACCGAAGAAAATGGTCAACAGCAATACCACGGATCACCTAACAAACAGATAAATAAGCCGGCTGGCCGTCTTTGATCTCGGAGAATTCAACGATGGCTGAGCATTGGGAATCAAACTCAGAGCCGGACTAAAATAAATTTATCATAAAATATAAATGTTTCAGATTGTTGCTGCGAAAAAATATTTTTACTACCAGAAACAATAAAAACATTAAAATAGTTTTGTTCTGCTAAAAATGGGAACTAAAATGAATTGTAGAGTCTCGGCCGCGTAAAAATATTGTATCTTGTCCTCTGTAGGGGACTATGGAAATAATGTGTTCTATTGAATGAGAGAGCACAAAAAGAGGTCTTCCTCTTCGTTCAGAATACGTTAGCATCTTGTCGTTTCCAGCATACAGCCAAACACAAAAAGAAAAAAATTGATTGCTTTTTTTGTTGTATTGGAATACTATTTATTAAGTTTCAAGAGGAGTAAAATTGTGAATTTTAAATATAAGAAGTTTGACATTGTAGAGTAATTTTTTAATTTACTGGAATCAGATATTATTTATTAGTTTTTTCGAAAAATTGAAAGTTTAAGGAGATACAGGGTGACCAAATAATCTTAACAATTAGCACAAAATTGCTTCACGGTAAATTAATATTTTAAAATTTAGTAAAATCCAATATTTAAAAAAAATAGTTGTTTTATATGTATTCTTAAAAGTGTAAATAGTAGCATAATCAAAAATTATAACAAATTTGTGTCAAAAACTCTTGACCAAATGTTATATAATAGTGTATTATACAGGGTTTAATTTAAATGATACATGAAACTTTAAGGGGTTTTGGAAATGGTCAAAACAAAGATTTTTTTCGCATTACATTTAGGGCTCTTTGTTTTTACAGGGTGTTAAAGTTTGCATTTTTTTTTCGATTTATTGTTTGTTTCTTAAAAATTATAACGGACCATTAAAATTTTGTGGAATTATGCATTACCAAAACGGTAATAATTAAGTTTCAAAATTAGTCAAAAATATCTAAAAATATTGAAACCTATTACCCAAAAATCTGTTTTAAAAATGTTAATAAATTTACTGCTAAAATGACTATTTTCTCTTTTTATTAAGGGTCCTTTAGATGGGTGGGGGACAATTCGCCGCGGCCAATTCGCTGTGGTCCAATTCGCCGCGGGGACAATTCACCGTAAGATTTTTTTGTTTTATGATGTTACCATTGGGAATTGTTTAAACAGTTGTATTTAGCTGACTTCATATATATTTGTTTGATTATAACTTTTTTCAAACCTTTCCAACATTTTTTTTATTAGGAAAATAAATAAAATGGCGGATCCAATGTGGCGGATCCAAAATGGCGGATTTTTCCGTTTATGGACGGATTTGTATCTAACTCGGACTGATGAGATTTTTAAGGTATCTGATCATTATTTTTACCTTAAATTTAAAAAAATCAAAATGGCGATACAACATGGCGGATTTTTCCATTTTTGAACCGATATGCATCAAATTTAGAACTTTGGGTGTTTCAGGTCGATTCCCATTTTGATTTTTTTTAGTTAACTACTTAAAAATAATAATCAGCGCCCTGAAAGATCCTAAAGTTTCTAGTTTGATGCATGATGCAACCGCCATTCTACATTCGTCATTTTATTTATTATTTCCAATTAAAAAATGCTGGATTGTATAGTTACCACCAAAGAAATAATTGGAAAGTTTGAAAACATTATTTTTATAAAAAAATATTATTTAAAGTCAAAAGTAATTAAAACAATGGTAATATCAAGAAACAAAAATCTCGCGGCAAATTGTTCCCGCCGCAATTCGATTGGCGGCAAAATGTCCCCGAGGCAAAACGAGCCGCGGCCAATCAGCCAGCCGCTGCGAATCGGTCGCCGTTAATCGGCCGCGGCAAATTGTCCCCTACCCTTTTAATTTGTGAACCTCTGCTTAATTTAAGGATCAAAATACCAATCTACAAATTTCCCTTTTCTACAAACTGAGCTTATGCCGCTGTTTCATACAAAACACCAAAAACTTTCTAAACAAAGCATAGTTTATATCTTGTTTTTTAGGATCTAATGGCGGCGCAATTTTAAATTTGAGATAAATATAACAAACCCTGCAAAAGTATTAAAAAAAAATAAAGAAACAAAATCAAAGGGGTTGCAGATCTATATGTGCTTAAGAACTCTTTGTACTTAAATCATTTACAGATTCATCTCATAGGACATTTAATTATTGAACACCTTGTATAGGATATGGCAAAAGTTTTAAAAAAATCGAAAGATAAAATAATGTATAAGTTTGCCTTATAGGATCCTGCGGAAATCGAAAATTACTTCGATTAAAAGTATACCGTCGCGTGGATTTTCAGTCTCTTACGGCACAAACCGTTCCCATTGTTTAAAATCAAAAATAACATATATCAAATACAAAAATCACATCTACACACCACTAATGCTCAACACGTACTAAAAGTTTAAAAAATATTGAAATACAAAATACGCCTCTGGAGTGGTTGACCCCAACATGGCAGGCTGCGTGAAAGATGCGCGTAGCACCCCCCACCACCTGAGTTCCCTATCTGTTTGTTAGGTGATCCGTGGCTATACTAACTGAAACTCCGGTTAAAGAAGAGTTGGAACGTGGAAAAAGTAAAAAAAAAGAAAAATCTGTAACCAAAAATGTCTTCAAGGAAAATAAGCATAGAAAAACTACTCAGAAAAGGACACTGAAAGATGACAGCGATGATGAAGAGGAAACATTTTGTCTAGTCTGCATGGAACCATTCTCAAACAGCAAACCAAAAGAAAAATGGGTACAATGTTTAACTTACAAGTTTTGGGCCCATGAAACATGTGCTGATGCAGGGTTTACTTATGTTTGCTAAAACCGTAATTCCGAATCAGACTAGAGCAAGAATTAGGTTACTTTATATTGTATGTTTTTTAAGAAATTTTAAGTTTAGTATTTTATTATTATCAATAAAAATAATCTAAGAATTTCCAGTTATTTTATGTTGCACATATATATATATATATACAGTTCCTAATTATTTAATCATGCCCAACTTGCCCCATCGTATGGCCCAACTTACTCTGTGGGTGGGGTTAGTTGGGCCGCTTGCAAGGGTGCTAGAAAAAAGTGTTTTATATGTTTGAATGCATAGTTTAAAAAACCAATATTTGCCTTAAACATATTATAATTGTAAAACTGTAAGTAATATAGCAATGCTTTTATTTACATTTATGTAAAAAGTGGCTCAACTAGCCCCGCTCTCCCCTACAAAATGTCAACCGAAACGTCACGATCTACGCGCGACAAGACCCGAGCCGAGACGGTACAAAGTTATATTGCTCGATAATATCGCTTGTCAATAGTAACCAAATTTGTTGTGAACTATACGAGGTAATTAATAGAAACCCATTCAGACCGTTATAATAACAAAATCACGCCATAACATTATACAAAAAATGTTTCTTGTAATAAACACAAAGAAAAATTTGCCAATATTAAGAGTATATTTATATTTGGGAAATTTTAAGTATTAATAACAAAGACGTTCTGTTACCTTAAAAGAAAGAGTGTTTTGTTTATGGTTAATATAAGGCAATTAATATTTAAAAAAACATCAAATTATTAAAGAAAAAAATGAAATATTATTTATAACTAAACACTTTAAACAAGGTTTGTTACCAATAAAAAATGATATTTGCTTTTAATATTTTTTAATGAGCACCACAAAAATCAGGTTTACCAAATATTTGTTAATAATAAAATCGGTTTTTTTTTCAGTGTACAACCGAATCGCAATCATGGACGTCGTTTACAAGTATGCTGGCCGCAAATCAAAGCATAAGTTAATCTAAATTTGTGATCCAAACACTTAAAGAATATTCAACATAGCAGGTCATCAAAGATATGTTTGATGTGCCGCAATATTATGCCATTGTCATACCTACGTCAGAGAAATGCTGGGGTATCTTAGGTCGGATTGGGTGGGTTTGGTACCTCTGCATTTTTCTGCTAGACAGATTCTTGCAAATAGTGATATTTTATTGATGCGGATATCTTATCGTGCTAACAGCGTCAAAATTTCCATGAGTCGGCCATCGCTTTTACTATGATGATAATATTAGAATGCTGGAAAATCATTTTTTAATTTTTAGTGCATTACACCATTTTTTTGTTAAAAACTTTTTTCTCTACAATAAAGACCATTATTATATATATATATTGATGCACGCGCCGTTGTCACCTTAGCATTAAGGATATTACGACCTGACCTCACCTATTTCTAGTGGTGTTACCACATATATAGGTACATATATGAGATGAGGGGAAAAAATCTATTTTCAAAACAACTTGCTTTGCTGCGATTTTCACTATTGTTTTGTCGCTTAAAAAGCAAAGCTTAGTAGGAGTAAGTTTTTTTCTTCTCTTGAAATAGATGAATTCCTCCAAAGACATTGAATATAAGTTACGACCAGGGACGTAGCTGCTATAGTGGTTCTTCTTATTGAAGGAAAAAGCTAAATAGCGCGTGACAAAACATCGCAAATTAAATCAAAGTGATTTTTTTGTTTATGCTAGCCTGACCAGGTTAAAAACACTAAAAACGCGCATTTTTGTCCAATTATTTTAACGTTAATTCTTTTTCCTGGCATTATCAATATTTTAAATTAGTCAAGTGTTTTAAGAATTGGCTATGTTGGCGCAAATTAAGTAAAAATGTCGCATCCTTATTCTTTCAAATTCGAATAAAACCCTAGTAATATGAAATTTGTTTTTTTTTTGCTAAATCCGTTTTGGTTCAAACTTACGGAGGCATTTTTAAGTAAAAAACTGAAAATAGTAAAGTATCTTTTTAACATGTTTGTTGAATCATTTTTTTAATTTAAAATTGGCATAGTAAGTTAGTCAAAGGTTTATCATTATTAAAAACCGGATTTTCTTAATAAATTTTTTTTAAAATCCGAGGCGTTTTTAAAAGTTTTTAAATTGACACACATATCTATAAAAAGTTCTTTGCCACCACAAAAAGAATTACTTACAAATTGATACTCTTCATACCTACACAACGGTAAATGTTGGCTTCAATTTTCTTTTATTTATAACACTTTTTTTGGACATCGTATTTTATAGTCGAAGCAAATTAGGCGTAAAAATGACGACTAGATGAATACATTTATAAGGATTTGACATTTTGGTTGTGATCTCCTAGTAGGAAACCTAAGGTGCAAAACCGAGGAAAAAATGTCAAAAATAATAACCAAAAAATAGAAAATCAATGTCAGGCTTTGCTTCCTATAAAGCTTGCATTTACCATATGTGTCCTTAAGGAAACCCCCTCTACCCTAGGATTAACCTCCTCACCAAACTGAACCTCACGACGATTTTCTGCGTTTATCTCACAAACCGTAACTTTTTATACTCTTCATCAAATTTCATATATATGATTCAGGTTCCAAGATTTATTCCACACATTTTAAATGTAAATACAGAAATTCTAACATTTGTATAATAATTTTTTTAATTCTTTTATTAGTGCTGAAAGCAAAAAAATTAATCCTGTAGTGCTTTTACCTACAAACAAAAGATAGAATACTAGAAAAAAATTAAGTAACTAAAAATAGCTTATTAAAATTTTAAAAACTTTAAGAACATTGACTAAGTAACTACTGTTTATTACTTAATTTTTAAACTAATAATTTTAATTATAATACTAAACTTTTCCTGTCAAAAACAAACTCTTTACATATACTATAAATAAAGAAATAAATCTTTATTATTTTTTACAAACACATACACACACACACACATGCATTCACATAAACCCATATGCTATAGGTATAGGTACAGGTCAAATTACTTTGATAACTAGTGGACAGTGGTTTAATTATATAATAGATTCTTATGTACAGTAGGTCCGTAAAGTCTGGAGTCACCCATTATTGCTGATTTAGAGACCGTTGATTGGATGACATGTTTGTTATTAAATAAATGACGTACTTCATGATTACTTTTAACTCTATTTGACCAATCAGGGTGCTAAAAAAACTTATTTCATACAAATGTCTTTTATTAAGTGTTTAGGTATGGAGATACCTTAACAAAAATGTACCACATTTGTAATGACCTATCAAAGCCAAATGTGAAAAAATATACCGGGTGTCCTATTTAAAGAAACATAAGTTTATGTCATAGCTTTTTTTGGAACATCCTGTATAATTAGCCATAGTCTTTTCTAACTCGTATTTTAAATCTTTATTTGATATCCAAGCTTTTTTCTAAAAAGTTTGAAACTTTTTAAAAAAATTCGTGATTCTACACTTTACGGACACACTGTATAAGTAGGCATAATAAGGGGTTTTGAAAAAATAGAAAGATTAAAATCGGAAAATACAAACTCTTTTGATTTTTTGACAAATGATTTAAAACATAGCATCCTTATTGCTTTAGGAAATTCATTATAAATCTTTGCCCCAAGCAAAATAAACATCCTTTGTGTATGGGATAGGTTTGAATAAAACATAAAATAATACGGATTTTTTTTTGTGATCTTTAAAAGTAGCCCCATAATTGGGACGTCAATGGAGTTTTCTACAATAAACTTTATTATGCTTTTTCTCTAAAGTACTTAGTATTTAGAAAATTGGATAAAACCTAATTATTTCAGTTTATTTTGCGTATAATATAGAAAGAAATATATGGAGGGGATATCTTTAACACTTTGTGGTTTGTATTCTAGCAAGAATATTACACATGCAACTAATTGATACTTTTTGTAGAATATCTATCAATCTTTGTTTAATGTCATTACAATCATTCTCAAAAATGAGTCGTTTTTAAGTTAAAGGCCACCAAAAAAAAGGAAATTGTGCAAATTCAAAAATGACGACAAAATGGTTGATATCATACCTCGAAAATTATTACTCTAACAAAAACACTTTTTAGCATTTTCGTATAAAATTTAGTTTCAAACTCTTTTACAAACACCAAGGGATTTTACAAAAACAGAATTTGTGCGCCATTTTTAAAAAAAAACTTCCTTGAATATTATGGACAGTCAACCCTATAATTGGGCCAATTTTCGGACCTTTTGCACCAAAACCGCATTTTATGTCTCTAATGATTAAACTACTTAACTAATTTTAGGTCTAAAGCCCATAGCACAGGGTTGAATAGCTGTCGCAAATATTTAATGTATTACAAAAGCAATCAATCAACCGTCGAAAACTACCAGAATAATCAAAGAAATGTAAGAAGACTAACAAAATTAGTTCAATTATTTCAATAAGATAAAAAATACAATAATAATCATCTACAAAGCCCCTTCTTAAATATCAGACCCCAGACGTTTCCGAGAATTCGATTAAACGTTCCAAGGGTAAAAAGCAGGTAATATCTAAAATTACATACAACTAAGAAACCCGTCTCTAAAATCTAAACCACAAGGTTGCCAAATTTCTGAGGTCGCTGCGACGCGGTCTTAACACGCAAAATACCTTTTATACCACCGAGGTGACTTAGTAGACCGTTTAGTTTCAGTGAAAGCGCCGCTAGCGCCACCGGTAGATACGTGAACTACACGGCCAAAAAGTAGCTATATATACCACTTTGTGACCTCAGAACAAAATTTTGCACACAGCTTGCTGAGTGTGTCAGGACTCATCCCTGAAATTTTTATTGAAAAACGTTGACACCTCAAAAAAGTGAGATAACAACGTTATATATGAGGTGACAGCGTAGTTTATATACTTTATTTTGAGGTGGCTACGTACCCTTTATCAATATATATATATATATATATATATATATATATATATATATATATATATATATATATATATATATATATATATATATATATATATATATATATATATATATATATATATATTTATCGGTTTCACAACGTTCTACGTCTTCCGATACCCAATCCCCACTCGTTTCTGTTTGCCCATCATTCATCATATAGGCCTCTTATTCTTATTTCACTGTCTATTCCTTCTCTCCAGCTTCTCCTTGGCCGTCCTCGTTTTCCTCGGCCAGTTGGTTTCCATTGTAGTATTTGTTTAGGTAGTCTTTCATCATTCATTCTTTGTACATGTACGTACCACACCACTTGTTTTGTTCTTATATCATCCACTAAAGTACGTTCACCCACTGTAATAATTTCTCTTATTCTTTGATTTGTCACTCTTTCTCTTTTTGATTTCCCTGCTGCTCTTCTCCAATAGTCCATCTCCTTAGCGAAAAGCATTTTTTCTGTTCTATCCTTGATTGGCCATACTTCTGAGCCGTATGTAATAATACTTTTTACAATGGTGTTATATATAAGCTTTTTGTTATGCTTTGATATACTTTGGTCCCAAATTATTCCATTTAATAAAGTTATTGCTTTTCTTCCTTGTACGTTTCGATCTTTTATAGCTCATCACAGGACTGAATTCGCTGCCCAGTATTTAAGATTAGATCCTGTTTCATTCCACCGATACACATATACTCTGTCTTATTGAGATTAACCTCTAGTCCCCTTATTATTATTATCATTATTATTATTAAATATATAAAATATGGTTAAAACGAAGTGTTAGTTAAATAGTGGCGGATCCAAGGGGGACCAGAGGGGCTTGGACCTCCGCCCGCCTTGATACAAAGCACAATATCTGTCTATCTATCTACCTATCTAGCCTTCTTCGATCCATCTTTGGACATAGGCCTCACCAAATATCTCCCATTCTTCTCTGTCTGTCGCAGTGTTTATCCATCTAGCTCCTGCATGTCTCTTCAAATCGTCTGACTATATCATTTGGGGTCTTCCCCTACTTCTTTATTTTCCCAAGGATTCCAGGTTACAATACACTTGTTCCATCGATCGTCTTATTGTCTGATATTATGACCGGCAAATTTTCATTTTAATTTTGCTACTTCTCCTCTGGCATCGCTAACTTTTGTTTTTTTCTAATCCATTCATTCTTTTTTCTTTCTGTTAGCTTTACATGTAACATTTGTCTTTCCATTGGTCTTTGGGGTTTTGTTACATAATCCATGTTTGATTTTGTAAGTGTCCAGGTCTGGGATCCATAGGTAAGTACAGGAATGATACATTGGTTATACATTTTTGTTTCAAGGTACTGAGGGTAATTTTTATTTTTTAATATGTAGCTTAATTTACCGAATGCTGCCCAGGCCAATTTTATTCGTCTCTTGATTTCAGCCGGTTGGTTTCCCTTTTTTAGTGTTATAATAATTTGTCTCAGATATATATATATTCCTCTACTTGTTCTATATTCTCATGGTTTATTATGATCGTGATATCCTCATCTGCGTTTGTTATGACTTTAGTTTTAGTGCAGTTCATACTCAAGCCTATCTTTTTAGCTGCTGTATCCAGTTCCTATCGCATTTTTATCAGATCTTCTTTCTTATCTGTTATTAAGGCAATATCATCAGCATATCTTAGGTGGTTCAAGTATTGTCCGTTTTCTTTCCAATCTAAGTTTTTAAAAACATCTTCTAGGGCCTGGTTAAATAGTTTAGGGTATATTGTTTCATCGGGTCTGAGACCTCTTCTTATGCGGATTGGCTTGGTTCCTTCGTGGATTTTGATTGATGTTGTTGATACGCTATATATATTGACTATTAAATCTGTTCTGTATTTATTAATTAAAGTTGTTTTTACTGCCCAGTGCTCAATGCTATCGAAAGCATTTTCAAAGTCTATAAACGCAATATATAGTGGAAGGTTGTATTCGTTGGCTTGTTTTATTAGGATTTTAATGGATAATATCGGTAGTTTCAGTAAAAAGATAACCAATGCATAGACCGCAATTTTTTACCAATATTAGGAATTTTTTTTTTAATTACCAAAAAATTCGCATTTTCTAAAATGTTTGCACAAAAATTGCTTATTAAATTATTATAGATTTGGTAGTAAACTTAGGGCTCAGATTTATTAAAAACAGCAAAATCTTGTTTTGCTTTTTGATGCCTTCTTGGTAATTAAATAAGGTTAAATTGCGCTCAAACTAAAAATTAAAAGTATTATTCTTTGGCTGCACCAAAAACTATAAAATAATACGGACGCAAACCTGTCTTTGTTGCGGATAAGAACCCGCTACCAAAATAAATATTTTTAAACCCTCCAGTTTTTTTTAGGTTGTCAGGTTTGGCTCTGGAACGAAATAGCGATGTACAAAATAGCGAGTATTAAAATAGCGGTATCGAAATGGCGGCAATCAAAATAGCGATGTAATGAAAGGGCCACTATCAATATAGCGATGTAACAAAATAGTGATGTAAGAAAATAGCGATTGTAACAAAATAGCGATGTAACAAAATAGCGACTATCAAAATAGCGATGTAACAAAATAGCGACTATCAAAATAGCGATGTAACAAAATAGCGACTATCAAAATAGCGATATTTCGGTTCCGTTTTGGCATATAGTTCAACTAAAGGGTTTCCCTCTAAGAAATTTTTTCAAAAAAAAAACTTTCCTGAACGAACCGAACCGGAAAAAAACTTTCTTGACTTCTTTGCCGGGATCCTAAAGGGTGTGAATCCGAACCGAACCAGCATATTTTTTCAAAAAGAAATCTCCAGACTTCTTTTCCGGAATCCCAGAGAGTGTAAATCCGAACCGAACCAAATTCGGTTCAGATCGAGTCGGTTCTGTTCGGATTGACACCCTCTAGGATCATTGACACCCTCTAGGATCCCGGAGAAGAATCAGGGATGTTTTTTTTTGAAAAAATAAGCTGGTATAGTCAAAATACTGCAGGATATAATAGCGCATTTCGGTTCGTTTGGGTTTAGATTGGTTTGATTTGATTCGATTCGGTTTGGTTTGATTCGATTCCGTTTGGTTTGATTCGATATTTTGATAGATAGCTATTTTGAAACATCGCTATTTTGATTGTCGCTATTTTGGTTGTAGCTATTTTGATATATTACTCTTTTGATTGTCTCTATTTTGATACATCGCTATTTTGATATGTCGCTGTTTTATTACAAACGCTATTTTGATACATCGCTATTTTGATAGTCGCTCTTTCATTACATCGCTATTTGGATAGTCGCAATTTGATTACTCGCTATTTCGTACGTCGGTATTTCGTTCCAGAGCCTTGGTACTGCTGATGATTCAAAATAGAACCTTTCATTTTAAAAGATTTTTAACTATTTTTATTCATAAACAGTCCACCTGTCAAAGTTCACTTCATCTGTAATTTTTGGTGTTTTTGAGATAAAACAGTTGGTATTTTATATGGAGTGATTTTCTTTTTATTTGATTTTTGAAATTACAATAAACATTTTATGTTTTGAATATTCTTTACATGATTTGCAAAATCTACTTACCTTCCTCTAGATGATCCATTGTACGCAAATTTTATGCATCACAAAATAATCTTGTAAAATGCATTTAAATATGCATCAAATCTTTTAACGCCTTCCTTAGAAAGGAAAAATGCCACTTCTAAAAATTAACTCAAAGCAAATCAAATCATACTTTTTTTAAAGCCTTTCAAAGCCTACTGGACTATCTTCTCTTGTTTAGTAAATGTGTTCGCGAGTTTCAGTATGTTTTTAATTTAACACTTTTTGGTAAAGAATTAGGCCCCGAGCCCACTGTGCGGTGATGGAAGAAAGTCCATTGGCATTAATTATTAAAATGGCATCTTATAAACATAACGCAATAATCCCATGAGTTGATTGATGTGCGTCCCACTACATTCAGTTAAGAAGAGAGAGAGTAAGCAGCTGGATAATAACATGTGAGCTTAGTAAATAAAACGATTAAACCACTGTTTAGTTATTTATGTCATGTTTGTTTAAGATTATTAAACGCCCTTATTAATAGATTATATTAATAAGAGAAAGTAAATAATCGGATAATAATGTGTTAGTTCACGAAGGGGGCTACTGGTACGTTTCAAAATCATATTTGGTGTCGGGGTACCAGTTTCAACGTGTTACGTCATAGTGAGGGCCTCATTAGCAACACAAGATTAGTAATTCCCTCTGTTCTAATGTTAGTAAAATTGTAGCTTAATTACTTATTCGGACAAATCAAAATATATCATTTTTAGGAAACTGCTTTCGGTTTGATTTTGCTTTTTTCGCTTGTGGACGTAACTCTTTTATTCTTTATTTATTTATCAAACGAGAGTTATAACCATAGCCTTCTCAGGGTGTTACAATTACATTGAGCGGCCTACGAAAAAATACATAAAAAAATTATCCTTTCTGTATCTAGTAAACAACGAAAATTTTCTGATTTTTTGATTTGTGGAGACTCAGATTTCCATTAGCCAGTAAAGCAACAAAAAAAGTGTTTATTAAATAATACAATTAAATAGTTAAAAGCAAAACACTAATTTAATAACAACATTTTGGGAAGCGTATTATTTTTGTGTAGTTATTATGCATTTTGTTCAGCAAAGCTACAGTTCCTATAATTGGTTAAATAAAAATATGGTAGTTTTCTATTTGTTTATCGTTAGTAAAATAATTATTTATTTTTTATGGATGATTTAACCACGAATTTGATTTACCAATTTATATATGTATTTTGGTTGATTCTACCCAGTTTTCCTCAGTATTCAAATAATAATTTGAAGTGGGTCAAACAAAATATATGTAATGATGAGTGTTTATCTACTAGTAAAATAATTTGTAGCTGAATACATAAACTAGTCCTCTATCATATGCTGAATGTAAGCGCATTATTTTAAAAGTGCTTCTCGCACAATGTTCATAACCGGTAGTGCATATTTTCAAAAGCCCATTACATAAAATACATTATGTATGTTATGATGTTTAGTGTATGTGGGTTTAGATAAACTGAAATGGCATTTTGTGGCATGTAATTGCAGCAAAATATTTTACCAAAAATTATCTAAATGCGTCGTAAATAACAAACAACATGCTAGTACATATTATAACATTTTGTTAGATCCTCCCTTGATTCGATTGGATCGCAGTCACACTTATAACACAGCCCCACAAAAAAAAGTTCATACTCGAGGGTCGGACATATGTATTCTCATGTATTTTTCGAGGCTGAATTCGATCACGAGCTCAGAAATGGCCCTCCATGTCTGGAATGGGCCCCAGGGACCAAAAATTGCCTCTGTATGGTCTGAGAGGTGGATTTTGAGATGAGGCGTGGTTAGAGGTGCATTCTAATGCCAAAGTCGAGCTTGTGGTCGAAAAGTTCACGGCCAACTGAAATTGCCCGTTTGGGACTGGAAAAATGGCCCGCTAGCGTGTATCAAATTTTTGCAGTTACATATTTGACTTAATAAAAAAATACACTTCAACCGGTCAGGGTCAGGTTTATAGACTTAGAAACTACCGTGCTCTAGGAGCTAAGTTTTAGGATCTTAATAAATACTGATATTGTTTTTGTTCCCTACCGATTAGCTATACGAATATTTTTACCGAGGACTGTCATCCTCATGGGAAAAGCACTCTCATGAAATGTTTTCTTTTATCTGCTTAAGAAAATGAGTGGTGCAAACAAAAATTAAACTCCGTAGAGGGTAGATCGGACCCATCTACTGTAGAAATAAAAAACCCATAGCCAAATATACATACATATATCTATTCCCAAATTAATTTTTTTAGAGAGAGAAACATTTACTAGATGTACTCCTAGATGTTTTTCCATTACTTAATATTGCATAAAAAGGTATTGGAACGCGTTCAATTTAACATTTTGCAAATAAACCGCTCCTTGCCTGGAACATTTAACAAACACTCACGGAACGCAACGGGAATATGTAGTAAGTTTCCAAAGGGTCAATAATGGTCAGAGCTAAGCCTGTAAAATGACAAATCATAGCATACAAAAGGAAACATGTCTTACAGCAGTCGTCACTAAAGGATGCTAGGGTCCAACCCTATAGGCATAAAACTGACCGGTCTACATTTTGGTTAAAGATTTAACTAATTTATTGCCTTGAATGCAGTCTGTTTATCTATTCTTCTTCAATCCATCTTTGGACATATGCCTTCCACAATATCTTCCACTCTTCTCTGTCTGTCACAGTGCTCATGCATCTAGTTCCGGCGTGTTTCTTCAAATCATCAGCCAACATTTGGGTTCTTCCCCTACGTCTTTTATTTTCTCAAGGACATTTGTTCCACCGATCGTCTTTCTGTCTGATACAGTGCTAAATAGTTCAACAATTCTTAAATAAATCTTTACCAACGTACGTAATTTTTTTTGATAGTTAAAAAAATCTTCGTGTAACTTGTTGATTACGAAATGGAACATTTTTTTTAGAATATTTAAATTATACATTTTTCAGTTACTGAGTGTAGGCGGCGTGCCCAACTAGATTAAACTTGTATAGAGAATTATCTTTGGTTAAATAGTGAGCCTTCACTGATGACACGAAACATACAGAAAAGTACATCTTGAGAAGCTACCTTGTGTAGGTAGAAAACTGATCAACAGCTTAAGCTGGTCAGGTCCGGTGTAACCAACAGACCACTGTATTAAAATTTTCCACCGAAATTGTTAACACTTCTAGAAACGTTTTGTAGAATATTTTATAAATTTATTCAGTAAACAAGGGTACACAGTCTTAATTAATTATCATTTGGACATCATTGTACAACAGAACAAGTTCGACAGACTTATGTATAATTTAAAAACCTATCGACTTAAACCACAAAATTTCCATCTGTTTCTGTGGCAACTCTGGCAACAATTTGTAAAAAAAAACTACACAATCCTTTAAAAAAATTACACCTATTTTTTTCAGTGTGTTTTAAGATCTTAATAAATACGAGTGTTAGACTTTGAAATATATATTTGTATAGCCAGTAAATGTAAGCTTTATTTATGCAGAAATAAGAAAAAAGAGTTATTTTGTTAAATCCAAACAATAATAGGAATAAAGTAATAATAAACTAAAAAATTTAATAACATGTTTGTAATTGAGTGTGTTAATTAGTTAATGTAGTTAATTGCCCCCAAATAAGAACATCTTTTAGGTCCAGAACAATGATGGATCTTTTTTAATGATTTTTAATTAATTTATATGATTCGATTCCAAAAAAAAGGTCTGGAGCATTTCAAAAATCAGTTTATTGGGTAGTAGTTTTTAAAAAGCTATCTATTTTTAATTACAAACAAAATAGTGTTGATTGTATTACTAGTCTGGGTTTTAATTGCGTTTTCTGTGACAAACACTCGTACTTAGCCGCGAGCATTCTAGTGCCGAAAAAGGATAGATAGTTCGGGAAAGATCGAAGTCAGGGATAACAAGCTGTAGAAATCGCGCGATATTAACACGAAGTTAATAAGCCGATTTGAGTAGTGTCATTTTTGTACGTTGAGATGTCGAAATAAATTGACATTGTGTTTGATATTTTCTCATTTTAATTGTTGTTGTAAACCCATAACAACAGGTACATTAATTTAAGTAAAAACGTGCTTTTCTAATAGTTATTTAAACAACAAGGTTTGAAAACGACTCTCTGCACACGATCGAGACAGTTTGGTAGACCGAGCCGAAGGCGACTGCTAATAGAGAAAGAAAAATCAAATTTTAATTTAATTTGTTTTTATTTCCGACATTTTTACAACAAAACTTTAAAAATTCAACAACTTTTTGACGTATCCAATCAACAATACATACGAGCAGTGACGGTTGCTACAGAACTAAGCCAACTTATATTGATGGGTGACAACAACAATTTCACAATGACGGGAGACCCGTATGCAGAAATGACATAGGCGCGCGCAAAAATGACATAAGCGTGTGCAAAACGTTTTGCACACAGCGTGCGCAAAATGCCATTTTCAGATCGTGTTCTCCGTGCGCAAAACCCCCTTTTACAAGACAGTCGTATAAAAAATAATTTATAATATTACTAATGTCGTTCATGGGCGCATCTAGGGAGGAGGTTCGGGGCCCGGCCCCCCAAACGTAAGATTGGTTTAGAGAATTTCCACAAATTTCATGAATAAAAATATGAAACAGAAAAAATATAGATTCTGAGGCTCCCCCCAAAAGGCCTCACCGAACCCCCAAGACATATTTCTGGATGCTCTACTGCTTACGCCTAAACGTAGTTTTTAAAATCCATTTAAAAGTAATAGAGGCGTACGTACTTATAATAAAATACGAAAAACTATTTGTTATTTATTTCTTTGCTTACCATACCACTGAAATGTTCTTTCGTAAAGCGTCCCTTATCGCCTCTAAATTTCTCAAAAAAACAAATCTACAAGCAGACTGTCCATGATTTACGAGTAGTAAATCAACATAGGTGGCGGTCGGTGTAAATCAAAATTAATGTCACAAAGGCGGCTAGAAAAATGACGGGCGCCGAGCGTGCGGGTAGTTGATTATTTATGTTTTTTTTCTCTTATTTTCATAAACGCCGTTGTTTTTTCGTTTTATGTATTTATTTTTCAGGAAAATAATTTTACAAATAACTTTCTATCACAAATTATAGTGCCATTAAAAAAATCAACTTCCTAATGGCACCAAGTAACAACTAAAGATAAAATAATTTTATTTATGAAAAAAAAATAACCTAGGGCAGGGCCTAGTAGTACGTAGAGCCCAGTAGGATTTTGGGCTTGAATTGCAAACCGATACTCATATATTTTAATCGATTCTTCATAAGACCATGTCCCAAAAAAAATGGAGATACCTGCGAAAATCCTGCATAAACAACCCGCCATCTTTGTTTAAAGATTGCGAAAAGGAGTTTGAATCAAATGTACGTAACTTTTTTATTATGACATCGATTTTACCCAAACAAATTGTGATTAGCTTCTACTATAATGGCCTCTCAAAATCACTATCAATACTTTGTTTTTTATTTGTCTCTATACTATAAATTCTGTTAGTTCCTCAAATACGCAATTTTTTTAGGTTTTTTGATTTTTTAAAGAAAACTACTGGATTTACAAAAAAATATGCAGATTGTCAAGATGTATTCATTGTGGGTCTAATATTTGCTGTAGATTAAGTGATGAACCTACCCCCCGGTACAAAATTTTCATATTTTCACCAAAGTCATGAAAGTTACTAAAGAACTATACAGATCGAAAAAGGATATCAAGCTTAATAAGAAACGGCTATTAGTTTCAAACAGAAACTGATACTGAGGTAGATATGGCGGCTTAAACATGGCCGAAGCGTAATTTACAATTTTATTTTTGAGGGTAATTTTTTTATGTAAAACGAACCCCTATGGGGTCAAAGTGTACCCCCACTAAAAGGCAATTTAATTATCTTCAAAAAAGGATAGCATACTTTTTGTCGTAAAGTTAATAGTTTTCCTGTAAAAAACAAAAAATATGCGGCATACATAATTTGATGTTTTCGTTCCATAGAAGTACGACAATGGCATGGGTCCCTTAAGGGAAAAAACAATTTATGCACAGATAAGCGAATCCCAGTTACATATTTAAACTCAGCGTCAAAAATCTTACAAAAAACATATTTGATACTTTTCTCTTAAATTGACAGGTGGTCACGTGATTTTGGCAACTTCTTAACGGTTTGAGCCAGAGACTTGGTTCTTTTTTTGCTTTGTAGACAAAACTGTCCGATTAAAATTAATCACCACTGGCATGTTTTTAAATTTGTAAAAATATATACGGGGTGTCCCAAAAATCCGGGTCTACCCAAATATTTGCTGAACTATTGCAGATAACTGAACCATATTTGGTAGTGATCGATGACATCGAGAGATTTATTTTATGCATACATTAACAAAAAAGTTTAAAAAATATATTAAGAAAAAAGTTATATTTATATTTTAGCTATTTATTCGATTTTTATTTTCTAAAAAACACCCTGTATTTCGAAAACGGAGCAATGTCGGACTAAAGTAGGTGGCTTTTGTTGTGCTGACCTTTCATAGACACAGACTGTATAAGTAATTTTATCCATATTTCCGTGCTTTTCCATGTTTTTCCCGGGTATGCTGTAATTGACCAGAGGCAAACAACCAAAACCTTAAACTACATGGCAATACCAACATAAAAATATGTGTCAAAAATTCCCACGTATGGGGGATGGCGGGTATAGCTATATTTAAAAATTTGTAAAAATGGTAAAAGAATAAGTTTGACAGTCGATAGAATTTGACACGTTTTTTATCATAGGCAAGGGACAGTTGGCGTACATGGTTTTTCAAATACCTTTCAAACAAGATATCTCTCAATAGGGTTTTTGTTTAAAACAACAAACTTGTAAATTTTGACAAAAACTGAAAAAATTTGTTTTGACAGTCGATAGATTTTGACAGATTTGATTGTGTAGACTATTAACGGCTATATCAAAATATGTATTTATTTGTCAAATACCTTTAAAACGAGGTATCAATCGATAGGATAACCGCCTAATGCAGGGGCAGCACAACCGCCTCTTCATAAAATAGATATCTTGATGTTAACGATTACTGCCAAATATGGTTCAGTTATCTTCAATAGTTCAGAAGAAGTTTGACTGGACTTAGAGTTCTGGGACACCCTGTATATATATATATATATATATATATATATATATATATATATATATATATATATATATATCTTGTTTTCGCTCACTCTCGTAGCATATCCTTCTTACTCTCTTGGCTAATTTTAGTGCCAGGAAGAGCAGAAATAATAGGGACCTATTGCATTAAAGCCAGGCAATAATTGTGCCGAGCACTATTCTGACATTTTCGCACTAAAAAAACAGCTGTCTTCTTTCAAAATTAGGCCTTTGTGTATTATAAGAGCCAACATTAATAGTGCCGCCACTATTAATGGAAAATAAACGACTGGATTTATAAATTCGGCTTTGGTATGTCAATTTTAAAAGATCAACTGTCAGCTTTCAATGCGAATCTGTCAGAATAGTGCCCGGCACAATTAGTGCCTGGCACTATTGCAATAAGTCCCTAATACAAAAAACAAGGGATTTTAATCTTAGTAACCAGCTCAGGAAAGGAAAGACCTCGGGCAAGACTGCATTCCCGGCCGTTTTAACAAACAGTATAAATAAAGAGCAATCAAAAAGTTGGCGGCAAATTCAGTTGAAAAGGGTACACTAGATTTGATTATCAATAAACCAAAACATATTAACAAGACTTATTTTATATTAATTTTTAATGGGTTCAAAAAAACGTCATATAGAAATAGCGGTATATGATACCGGTAACAGCGTTAGTATAAGTTTTTGTGTGTGCCTCTCTGAGTGGGTACATGAAAAAAAACCTTCTAAACTGATGTAACTCGTAAACGAAATGATCGATGGCTCTTTCGTTTTATCCATTTATCAGGGAAAATACTACGAATTTACTTTTTTAGGTGAAATAAAGCAAATATTTACCTGTAGATAAGCAGGTCCTAAAACTAAAAGAAAAGTTTAGGCCTATTAAATATAGTATGTATTCCAGATACATTTACCTACTTATTTTATGGAGATTTATGTAAGAAATACAACTTTGGATAAATGTAAAAAAAGCAAAAACTAAGAATTGTCTTTATTATTATATATTTATTTATTGCTCGACATTACAAAAACCCCTGTAAATTTTTTGAACTCCTATAGAGCATCTGTAGCATTTTAACCAAAATTGTATTTCTTACACAGTTTTCGAAATCGAACTTTATCTGGGACACCCTGTATATTATCTCAGTGTTAAAAATTCATGGATAACGAAGTTAGAAATAGTGTCAATTGAAATGGAGATGAAAAGTGACAATCAGGGATAGAAAGTGGCAGATCGGGCCTAAAAAGAAGTACGAAAAGTAGCGTATAAAGCAATTTTTTTTCTTGGCGAATTGTAGAGGGTGACACCAGTTTTAAATAAAACTTTCACTACAGAAATACTACTGCAAGCACAAAGAGAACTATACCAATATCAACATTTTTATCAAAAAATTTCAAAAAATTAATTTGGAAAAGTATAAAATTTTAATTATGCAACAGTTAAAATATCGAAATGCGGATTCGACTAGTTATAAAATTTTGGGCGCCAGGCGACACCGTATTCAAAACTTTTAAAAATATGTTTTGTCGTCAAAATTGGATAATTTTGTCTACAAATCAAAAAAAGGACCAAGTCTCTAGCTCAAACCATTAAGAAGTTGTCAAAATCACGTGACCACCTGTCAATTTAACAGAAAAGTATCAAATATGTTTTTTGTAAGATTTTTGTTGTTTGAAGTTTAAATATGTAACTGGGGGTGCGCTTATCTGTGCATAAATTATTTTTTCCCTTAATGGACCCATGCCATTGTCGTACTTCTATGGAACGAAAACATCAAATTATGTATGCCGCATATTTTTTGTTTTTTTCAAGAAAACTATTAACTTTACGACAAAAAGTGTACTATCCTTTTTTAAAGACAATTAAATTGTCTTTTAGCTGAGGTACATTTTAACCCCGTGGGGGTTCGTTTTACATAAAAAAATTACCCTCAAAAATAAAATTGTAAATTACGCTTCGGCCATGTTTAAGCCGCCACATCTACCTCAGTATCAGTTTCTGTTTGAAACTAATAGCCGTTTCTTATTTAGCTTGACATCCTTTTTCGTTCTGTATAGTTTTTTAGTAACTTTCATGACTTTGGTGAAAATATGAAAATTTTGTACCTGGGGGTAGGTATAGGCCAATTTAGTGGTTTTTTGAGTGTAACTCGAGAATCGCTTAATCTACAGCAAATATTGGACCCACCTTGAATACATCTTAATAATCTGCATATTTTTTATATTTTATGTTTTTTTTGTCAAACCAGTAGTTTTCTCGAAAAAATCAAAAAACCTAAAAAAAATAGCGTATTTGAGGAACTTACAGAATTTATAGTATAGAAACAAATAAAAAACAAAGTATTGATAGTGGTTTTGAGAGGCCATTATACTAGAAGCTAATCACAATTTATTTGGGTAAAATCGATGTCATAATAAAAAAGTTACGTACATTTGAATCAAACCCGTTTTCGCCATCTTTAAACAAAGATGGCGGCTTGTTCATGCAGGATTTTCGCAGGTATCTCCATTTTTTTTGGGACATGGTCTTATGACGAATCGATTAAAATATATGAGTATCGGTATGCAATTCAAGCCCAAAATCTCTTAGACTATAGTATATCATTGCCGCCGTCTTGAATTTTATATTTTTACGAGTTCTTAGTTCCTTTAAACTAAAATATCTCCCGATAGCTATATGGGATCACAAATTTTAAATTAAAACAAAATTGATTAAATTCGAAAATACTAAAAAAATGTTTGCAGCGCCGGCGCCGGTATAAAACTTATTAACTTGATTTTTTGCTTGTTTTAGCTCACATGTCTGTCCTTTCAAACGAATATAACACTATGCAGTATTTTTATATGATTTTTAATTTATGCGAATTACCCTTCCTTTTGGCCATTTTAACTGGCAACCTAGCTTTAAAGTATTTAAAGCAGCTTTATAGCAGTTTGTAGAGCAAAATTAATAGCTTTTAGTTTTTTATTTTAATTTTAATTATTTTCTTGTGTTAGTTACAAAAATATTTGGGTAATTTTGATATGATTATAAATAAATACAAAGGTTAAAAAAAAATTTGCGCTGCGCTCCAACAATGTGAAAAATTAAGAAAAGGCACGAAATTGGGCTTATTGAATTACATGTCACATAACACACTGAATAATAAGACAATACTAATAAAAAGAGAGAAAAAGCTATTAAACTAGCAACAAAAATGATCGTAAAATGACAAAGTAAAGTTAACAGTGACCTTACAACCTATTTTTGGTTGCCGTCTGCGAGCTGAAACATTTAAAGACGCTCATTTACTCTTATGTTTCAAAACATGTTTTAACTTTTTTAAATTAAAAAAAATGACCTGCCTTTGCCGCAAATATCGGGGTAAAATTATTAAAATCGGTTTAGTCGTTAACGAATTATTAATTTTTATTCCATCATTGCTGTACAGATTATATAGCAAAAATTAATTACGAAATCAAGTTTAAAAAACTAAGAGTAACATGGTGAAGTTCTATTATTCCTCTCTCTCGATCCTTCATATAATGGCTTTTTCTTATGTTGCGGGAAAATTTTCTACTCTCTTTAAAAAAAAGCAAGAATATAGTTCATATCATTATTTTTGAGACAACTTTTTACAACTTTTTTTCGTTGGCCTGTGCTATTTCTTATGGTAAACAGCTGTCAAAAAGTCATCTTAAAAATTATGATATGGAGTTTAGTCGCTGTATCAAAGTCCGTTCCATCAACGCGTGCGACGGTCATAAAACGGTACGAAATATCCTTTTTGCATTCCAGGTCGACGTTGTACTGTTATCGGACAGTCACTTTTCGGTTCCATCAAGCAACATAAACTGGTTGCGGACTCCTCTGAAATACAAGGATTGCAGACTGGCGCATTAGAAGGCGCGGAAAAGTTGTATGTAAAACACACACATTTCTAGTTTACATCACCTGAGATAAAAATAAATTATAAAATTACAAATTTACATTTGTCTGAGAAAATTCAAAAAACAGTGAATCACCTAAAAAATTCACATTTTTGTCGAAATAAAATGAGTTTCACAACCAATTTTAACCCTCATATGCACCGTAAGCACTTAAGCGCGGTTTAATCGCGATTTAGTCCTTGTTGCTCACATATAAAACAACAAAGAGGGAGAATGGATTAGTTATGCCTTGATACGGTGCATCCCAAGGTTACATATGACAAAATACCGGGTAAGCCACGTAAATATAACTACAAATATCTTTTAAATTTCCAAAAAAAAAATTGTGCAACATCTGCAGCATCTGTTGATTTTTTGGCAAGAGCCTCTTGATTTTTGTTACTAGGGGACTGCAGAATGTTGTAGGTATACCACATGTAAAAAGCTATACTGACCATAGAATAGCCTGCTTGGAAAAAGAAAAACTAGTTTAGCAGGTGATAGAGGTGTTGATTTTCATTTCTTTTGAATAGTCGTTACTGATCGTTATTCGACTACTAAGTAATTTTTTATATTTGTTACTATCGTTACTTTGATTACTGTAATTGTATTCAATTCAATCAGACACTTAGTGTAAAATTCTGGGACTGTCGTTAATTGTACGTATATTTTTGTTCTTGATATATTGGAAATTTTCAATTGAAATTTTCAAAATGCGGGCTACAATTTAAAAAATGAAGGTAGGAATTACGTAGAAACTGTCCTGTGTTTAACTTTGTTTTAAAAATCTAATGCCTTACATACAAAGAAATACATAAAATCTAAAAATAAATAAAAATAGAGACAAATACTAAAATAATCGAAGGAACCAAAGTAACGAAAATAGCATTTAATTTTCGGATCGGTATTCGTTTATTTGTCGAGTAACGAGTACTCGAGTAATAAATAGTTACTTTTTCAACACTTCTAGCAGGTGATTGGATAGGAATAGAAACATAAGGGTTTACCCTGATCGCAGCAAATCCCGGTGACCTGTGAACTAAAAGTTAAAAGAAGAGGGGTAACACCGGATGTGAAATTTTAGACCAGATTTGGCAGAAGAAAAAACTACTTCGCTTTAGGGCATCGATATTAAGGCCGTTAACTATATATATCTACCAAAGTAAGCTATAAAATGTGATTTTCCTAACTTCTTAGAAGTATCACGATCTCTATTTCCTAAAAATGAATAAATTCACAAAAACCTTGTGAATATTAAGGCTTTGTATAATATGTAGGTAATTTCACAAATATTTTGTAAAAATCAAATTACAAAATACAAATAAATAAATATATAAATTTCACATAAAACTTGTGATATTAGAAAAAAGAAATATTTTTTCACAAGTTTCACCCAAAAATATGTGCTAATGCAAGGTCGTTTTAATGTTTGGTATATTTAGTTTATTAGGCAGTCTGTAGTGGTTCATAGTTTGTGAATATAAATTAAATTAATGTAATTTTATTTGCATTTTAAAGAACTAAAATTAAAAATATATTATGATAATCCTATGTAATGGTGTAATCCTTTCTATGTGCAACTTTAATTTCGTGGTCTCGAATTCATACGTTGCCTTTGATTTATCTTTACGCGAGACGTCCAAACCTACCCTTTCGTTTAGTCACGTGAATTTGAATTTAACTCTCTCGCATATGATCACATGCCTCAAGTAAATCGAACAGCATTCGGCTTTTGGACAGTTATTTGGTTGTTCCATCTAACTAAAACCGTTTTAAAACACTGCCGTCCTTAGTAAGGCTCACCTATCTACGTTTTCACTTATTTTGAGAAAAGCTAGTTTAAAGTTTAAACGCTTGCCAAGAGTTACATAGTAATATATTTTTTTGTTGGTAAATGTTTATGGGTTTCTAATAGTATCTAAGTAATAAACCAAAAAAACTTACAAATTATTACCTATTTAAAGCCATTTTCGATCCTAACTCATTTTTGATTTTTTTTTGCAGTACTCCTCGATATTGCGGGCGCTTTGGGATTTTTCGGATGGTTTTATAACTGTCGAAGTGTTTGATGGAACATACGGAATATATCGTCATATTTTTATTTTCCTTAAACTAACGATCTGCAGTGTTTGTTTGCAAGACAAGAGAGTCTTATTGGAATAAAACCTGACTTTATTTTAGAGTCGATTTTATTCTGACACATTTGCACAGAAAACTAACAGCTGACCTCTCAAGATTGACATACCAAAACCAAATTTAATAATACAGACGCTAACTTTCATTTGATAAATACCGACACTAATAATTCCGGTTTTTAAATACACACAGGCCGAATTTTGAAGCAGAGCAGCTGCTTTTTATATGTAAATCTGTCACCATAGGGTCAATTTTAAAATAAGGTCAGGTTTTATTCCAATAAGTCCCTAAGGGTTCACACACACGAACCCTGCAAAATGACGTCCACGCTGTGAATCTCTTTATGATCGCTCTTAAAACCGACGTCTTTCGACTCACGGCGACCGGTTAGAATCGTGCTCGGAAATCTGGTTTGTAGCACGTCCATAATCGCGAATTTGGTTGCTATAACGGTCGCAATCACAGAGTCTACTTGTTAATAAATACACGGCTTAACCTTGTTCAACTGATCGCAAACATATCCTAACCAGTTTAGGCACCACAATTTAAAAAAAAAATCTTAAAAAAACTACTTTTTAAATTATAATCACAAATTATAAACCCGGCGGCGCGGCGGCGGCGCGATATCTCAACGGCGAATTGTCCCAGTAGTGAATTTGATCGGCGGCGAATCGGCCGCGGAGAATTGGTGGCGATGAATGTCCCATTCCCGTTTGCCAATGTTACTGTTTAACCTGCGGCAAAATAAAAAAAAAAAAAACATCGAAAAAGGAAACACAAAAAGAAAAACAAAGCGTACGTCGGCGAAAATTCCCTATTGTCTACTTTCGCTATTGTAGTGTGCTATTATAAGTTCTATAACACTTATGAGAAAAAGGATAAAAGTAAAGTATTATGTACAGTGTTACCTTACGCCACTGTAGAAACAAATTTTAAATGTTAGGTTGCTTTCTGGTTTAATAATTTAATCCGCAGTTGTAGTTTTCAATATTAGAGCAGCTTAGACCGCACTAAGCGGAACTGCACTGTATCGGAACTGCGCGACACGACGATTTTGATCTATAATGCCGTGGTGCGTAACGCAATGTAGTGCGGGATACTTTATTCAAATTCCATTAAATAATATTTGGCAGGCGGTGTGTCGCGCAGTTCCGCTACAGGGCAGTTCCGCTTAGTGCAATTAATAACAATTAAATTTAAAAAAAAATTACACTGAGCGACAAAATTTAATGAAAACATAATATCCGGGGAATTTCCTTCAGAGAGTTAGTGCTCAGTCACGAACTCGACGTAGAGAGCATTTATTAAAGTTAGCTCGCATAACAAAGATACGAGATTTTTAAAGATATAAGTGCGGTTTTATTTTTTTTTTCTTTTGTCGCAGAAATCAACATTTTTACGACAAAACGTGTTGACACATGTTTCGAAGAGAATTATGTTACAGTTTGGCAGTGGTAATCTGATGGGGAAGAGAGACAAAAAATAGAGATGGAAAATGCAAAAATATTATACGGGGACACCTTCTATGTTTACTGATTTTACATATGCTTTATATAGGGAAAATTTTTACTTTAAAGTATTTAGTCCTGTGCACCCGGTAAGTGAAGCGAAGACGGTATTTTTATTGCATTTTGTATTGTTTGCGATCACGTACTTATTGAATTTTAATGAGCCTCGCTTAAAAACTACCTTTCAGAGGCGCAGATGTAAGTAACAGCATTAAATTAAAATATGCAAGAGCAATAATTGTAATTTTCCCAGTAATGCTTACAATAATTACCAATAAATTTAAAACCACATTAATAATAAGAATTCAAAAATGTAATTAGGAATTCCCGTTGCTAGGGATTTAACTACCTGTGTCACTAATTAATGAAATTAGGACAAAAAGTTGGCTATATATAATACCAGATCATGGCTCATAGTTTTTTCTGGTTTTTGCCTTGTGAGAGTAAGATAGTGCTTATAGTTTGTGAGCAAGTCTAAAGAAATTATTGCAAATATGATAAAAGTGTGTGACGAACAAGCCAAGCAAAAACAATTAAAGGAATTCATTATTCTTTCAACATTTTGAGTAGCGATATATACTGGCTATAGTTCAGCAACTGTAGAGAGGATCAGAAAACAGGTCAAAGAATACCCTTCAGTTTTTTCAGACAACCGACCAAGAAAACCTCAAAAGTTATCAGTTTCCGATAGTTTTGATGATGCAGATTTTTAAGTCATACGACAAATTATTTCAAGATTTTATAAAGAGTATAAAGTTGTTCCAACTCTTAGGAAGCTTTTAATTAAGCTAAAAGAAGAAATGCATTTTCAATTTAGCAGAGAAACCCCTTGTCTTTTATTAAAAAGTCGGGAATTCTATTTGAAAAAATGCCAAAATAAGAGAAAAATTTTAATGGAAAGACCAAACATTTTTCATTTAAGATACAAATACATGAGAAAAATTAGGCAATATCGTAAACAAAAAATTAATATTGTTTATTTAAACGAGTATTGGGTCGACAATGATACACCATTTAAAAAATGCTGGCTGAGTAACGAAATAACTGATGTTATAGCCAATATATCAACTACAGGTCGATTAATAGTTGCAAAGAAGAAAGATGGAAGACGTGCTGTGTGTGGATCGATAAAAATCAAAACGAATTTTATACTTCACACAAAGGTATGTGTGCCTAACTTGCGAGTGTCAGAAGGAGAGGGAAGAGTTGATTTTGGTTGTTTTCCTACTTACACAAGGTTGCATCTCTAGACGTACGTTTCTGTGTGTTTCACGTCGTCAGTAGAGAACAGCAAACCCAGGTAAGCCAATTTTAACCAAAATCAACTACTATATATGAAATACTCGCGGCGGTGCAATGCGAGTAAACTACAAGGTGTAGCGCCATCTAGCGGACTGGCTCGAGCACTCGAAAGTTTAAGCATCGTCTTGTCTGAGACGCCGAAGCGGCATCTATGACAAGTTTCGTCCATTAAGTGTGGTATTAAAACCACGTAATCCATAGCAACTAAAAGGCCGTACTGCCCGAAGCATATGCAAAGAAGAAAGATGGAAAACGTGCTGTGTGTGGGTCGATAAAAATCAAAACGAATTTTATACTTCACACAAAGGTATGTGTGCCTAACACAGCACGTTTTCCATCTTTCTTCTTTGCATATGCTTTGGGCAGTACGGCCTTTTAGTTGCTACGGATAACGTGGTTTTAATACCACATTTAATGGAAGAAACTTGTCATAGATGGCGCTTCGGCGTCTTAGACAAGACGATGCCAGTGTGCTTAAACTGGTTCCTCCAATAGGTCTAATCCACATTTATAACTGCCTAATGAAATAAAATTTATCATCTTTGTCATCTCTTTCGGGTGACTTCTGTGACATTGTCTTTTCTACAGCTACATGCTCCTTCACACCCTTTCTTACATTTACATACGATTTTTAGTAATACTTTGGGGGCTGGTTTTTCTCTCATTTTTACGGGAGAAAGACTATTTGCAGAAGATTTCCGTCCCCACTCTTCTGCTTTTTTTTTGTATTCCATACCACTTTTGAACTTGATGGTATGTCTTAAATGAGTGACACCATGCGGCGTTCCTAGTTGGGGGCAGAGAGGCAAGAAATTTTTTTATTTTTGTGACTGATTTTAAAAAGATATACTAGCGAAGTTCCTTCAGGGTATCTTTATCTACGTCACCTTCATACAAAGAAACAAGAAACTGGCTTCTTTAATACTTGCTGCTTTGTTGTTTAAAGATGTTAATGATGTTGTTCAGTTTTGTGTTTTTCTGAACAGCAGATATAAATGTAAGTTTTCCTCGGTTAAAGAGGAATGACGTGTCACAACCTCGGTCGCAACCACTAAACGCATAATGAAAGAAAATGTTTTCGGCTGCTTCTTTTTCTGTTAAATTTTTTACACAATACATCCTTTCAGGAGTTTAGGCTCTGCCAGGTTTGCAAAAATAGATATTGGCTAGATGATATGGAGTTAATGCTGTCAAAAGAACTAAAAGATCTCCGTCGTCTCCGATGACGAAAACTACATCATATGTTGAGCCCAGGGAAATCGCTGTATTTACAATCGTTACCTACATCAGCATCTTATTCAGGCCGACTTAACTGAAACGGTAGTTTCTTAAAAAATTTTGTCAACATTGAACTAAGGCGGAATTTGTTGCTTTCTTTTGCTAAAAATCGTTCTTGGGAAACTTGGACCAACATTGATTCATCAAAAATAACATCGACAGTTTTTTGCTTTTTGGTTCGTCGTAGTCTGCTGTCTTGGTACTTTTTTGTTCACCTTCCGAATATCCATAAAAACAACGACTGCATTGGAACCATAGTGATTTCTTGCATACTGAATATATTTTTCGCAATTAAATGAAATCGTTACGGTGCCATAGAACTTTATGTAAGAAATATTCTTCATCAACAATTTTAATTATTGTTTCTGGTGGTATGAAAAATGGTTAACTTTTTGTTCAATAAAATTATAAATCTCTTGTAAAAATAAGAAAATTCTCGAGTTTTAGGTATTTAAAAAAACTTTATCTTTTTGTCTATTTATCTCTATATATATTAGACATACAAAAAAGGGTAAAAGTAAAAAATATTGGAACTTTTGTTGAACTCTAACTTTATTCTCGAAAACTAAATCGTTACGGAGATAGAGATAAAAAACTATTTTTGTGCACAAATAATCCAAGATGGCGACGAGCGGATGGATTTTTGATCAGGGTCTAACCATAACTAACATATTTAAACATTTTATCATATCCACCTTTTGCACGCCAAAGCATGGCAGAGGGCGAAAAACTAGTATCACGTCCGCCAATATGTCGATAAATAATCAAACCGGATTGCTGAGCCAGGCGCTTAATATGATAATAAACGCCTCAAACAAGGAAAAATGCACGTAGTTTGTGTAACCATTAATATTTAAATGGTTTGGTACTGTATGTACAAGACATACACCCGTTCGATAGCTTTAGGCACTGGTTAAACTTTTACGCATTAAGGATAAAAATGGAAACTAACGCGAGAACCATACAAAATGTCGATTGACACCTACCTTGGTTTTTTCTCGGCGGTACAAATTCCATTCACTGGGCGCCCAGGCTTCTACCAGAGTTCTTGAGTTGATCGAAATCACTGTGAGGAGTTGAGGTAACGGATTGGAATGATTTTAGAATTGATTGGCACTAATTGTAATTGATTGAATTGTAGTTTTAGAAAAACCGAGTAAACACGCCGGTTTCAATATGGAGGCTACGATGATCTCTCTCTCGTCATCGCGCCGGTGGGTTGCGCACTGTCTATCCGCGCACTTTGCGGTGTCACGTGACAACCTGTATGGCTCAGTGCAACGGAATAATTAATATTTAGGAAAATTAACTAATTATTATTTGTCTTGCACGTACATTTTCCCGGCCGCCCTAAAATACTATTTTAGAACCAGGAAAAATAATATGTATTATAACTAGGGAATAACAATTATTATTTCCAAAAAAAAAAATTAAAAAATTGCGACAAAATGTTATTCTATTTTTTGCCGCGATAAAACAAAAAAATATTTCCCGAAAAGGAATAAAATAAAAAAAAAAGAATAATTCTATGACGACACTGACATAGAATGAACATTGCTTGAGTGTTCAGTTAAAAGGCAAAGGGCACAATTTAACAATTGGACGTTTAAATAGCCCTTGTTGAGTCCTAATCGTGACAACTCTAACATGTCCATCTGAACCAGGATGCAATTCTACAATCCTGCCTAAAGACCACTGCAAGGGTGGTTTGTTTTCATTTTTTATGACTACTAAAGTATTTAACTCGACTTTAGTAGGTTTTTCTGTCCACTTGGACCTCTGCTGTAGAGTATGTAGGTACTCCTCTTTCCATCGGGACCAAAAATCAGTGTTCAATCGCTGAACAAGTTGCCACCGAGAAAGAGTGTTTAGTTTTAATTGTGATAAGTCTGGGTCTGGGGCAGAGTTTAAAGGTTCCATGGTAAGGAAATGTCCGGGAGTGAGTGGACAAAAATCATTGGGATCGGATGATTGCGCAGAGATTGGGCGACTATTTAGCAATGCCTCGATCTGCACAAGCAAAGTATTTAGTTCTTCGTATGTAAGCTTCTGATTTCCGATCACTCGGTAAAGATGTGTTTTTACTGATTTAACACCAGCCTCTGATAAGCCATTGAAATGAGGACTAGCACTAGGAAAAAAATGCCATTTGATCTGAAGATGTTCAGAGGAAGCTTCGAAGAGCCTTTTAAGCTCAGAGTTTGCTCCTTGAAAATTGGAGCCTCTGTCGCTGTATAAAAAATTACAACGACCCCTTCTAGCTACAAACCTTCTGAATGCGGCTATAAAGCATTCAGAAGTAAGGTCTGACGCAACTTCTGTGTGGATAGCGCGCGTACTTGCGCACACAAAAATGCAGATATAGGCTTTTAATTCTTTGGTACCCCGGTACCAACGACCTGGTGAAATTTTTATAGGACCAGCATAGTCCAAAGTTGCATGAGAAAAGCACTTTAGTTGTGAAATTCTAAAATAAGGTAAGTCACCTTGATAAGGGATGTAAGCCTTTGGTCTAAGGCGATAACATCTTATGCATCGAGATAAAACTGACTGAATAGCTCTGCGGGATGCTAAGATCCAGAATTGTTGTCTTAGTAAGTACTGAACTGTATTTAGCCCTGGATGGCTATTTACCTTATGAACATGTTCAATGATAAGGTCAGACAACCTGCCTGATCTGGGAAGCAATAGAGGATGTTTTGCATCAAAAGGTATAGAATTCGTATGCCTAAGACGACCACCTACCCTTATCAGTCCGGTAGTGTCCAAAAAGGGTGCAATTTTTCGAAAAGCTTTGGGTAAAAGTTCGTTGTTTTTTAGTTGTTTTAGGAGGTCAGAGAAATGTAATTCTTGGCTTCTTCGAACCAAGAGTGTTAAAGCATACTGAATTTCAAAAATAGAAATAGGACCTGTAAGTGGTTCCTTTTTGTTTTTAAAATTATAAAATATTCGTCGAATCTGACAAATTAATTTTTGAATGTGAAAAAGGGATGAATATTTATTTACAAGGAAGTCTAGAATATGATAATCGATGTTTGTAGTAAGTGTTATTTTTTCAGGCTTTTCTTCATTTAAAATTTGCTGAAAATCGGTTTCTGAGTTTTGGAGTAATGCGGGATTTTTTAAGTCCCATGTAGTACATGGTTGACTAAGCCAGGAAGGCCCTGTAAACCACAAGGGGTGGTTTATAAAATTAGAAGGAGTTGTGCCACGACTGGCGACATCCGCAGGGTTTTCTTGTGATTTTACATGATACCAGTTTACATTAGAGAGTTTTTCTTGTACTTGGCTAACTCTGTTAGCAACAAAAGAGCGCCATCTATGAGGTGAGCTACAAAGCCAAAAGAGGACGACTTGAGAATCTGTATAAGCGTAAGTTTTATCTATTGAAATTAAAGGGGAATAAGTTTTTATAACAAAACTAAGAAGTTCAGTAAGAAGAACAGTACCTAAAAGTTCTAGTCTCGGGAGACTAATAGTTTTTAAGGGACTGACCCTTGATTTGCCCATAATTAAGGAAGTTTTTATGCTTTGATCTGACAGCTCGATACGTAAATAAACGCAAGCTGCGTAGCCTAATTCTGATGCGTCCGAAAAAGCATGCAGTTGACAAGATATTATATCTTTAGAAAAAATGTGCCTAGGAAATTTAATATCTGATAAGCACTTAAGTTCATTTTGAAAATGTGTCCAATGCTGAAGAATAGATTTGTCCACGGGATCGTCCCATCCTATCTTGGAAATCCATAATTTTTGCATAAGACATTTTGCAAAAAATGAAATGGGAGAAAGCATCCCTAAAGGATCAAAAATAGAAGCAATAGCGCTTAGAATATTTCTTTTTGTGCATCGTTTTTCCGATGGCTGACAAGAGAAAAACATATTGTCTGATTTTGGGTCCCACTGGAGTCCAAGAACCTTTATGGATATAGGATTTTCCTTGTCAAAAGAAAAGGGAATTTGGCATTCGTCTGGTGATAGAGAGGATAGTAGTTTTGGGTGATTACTAGCCCATTTTTTAAGCTCAAAACAGCCTGATTTTAGAAGAGCGATTAAATCTCGCTGTAGAGCTAGAGCCGACTCTATAGAGTTTGCGCCTGCGCAGATATCATCGACAAAAATGTCTTCTAGGAGCACTCTAGAAGCTTCTGGGTAGTTTTTTTCTTGGATTTTGGCTAACTCTTGAATAGTTCTGATGGCCAAAAAAGGACTAGATGTGATACCAAACGTGACAGTATTAAGTCTGTATTCTTGAATAGGATCGCTTGAAGTGAAACGCCACAGAAGACGTTGATAATCACGATCTTCCGGAGCTAATTTTATTTGTAAAAACATTTGTGTAATATCCGAGAGCATGATTATTTCATGAAATCGGAATTTTAACAGAATTGAGTTGATGTCAGTTTGTAATTTGGGCCCTGGGAGAAGGGTAGAATTAAGGGATATACCCTTTGAACCCGCTGTTGCCGAGCCATTAAAAACTACTCGAACGCGTGAACTTGATTTATCGGGGCGTACAACGCAGTGGTGGGGTAAATAATTTATGAATTGATCTTTTGATTCTGATTCTCGAATTAAACTCATATGATCGTTTTTTAAGTAGTTATTCATAAATTCGGAATACTGTGAATATAGTTCGGGATTTTTTATCAGTCTAGACTCAAGAGATAAAAAACATTTGTAAGCATGTGAGTAGGTATCTCCTAAAATAGGTCTGGAGTGACGAAATGGCAATGAAACTTGAAAACGTCCCGAACTATCTCTCGTGACAGTTTTTTGATAAAATGATTCACATTTTTCCTCATCAGGAGAGAGGAACTTCTTTGTTGGGAGAGACTCAACTTCCCAAAACTTGATCATCGTTTGATCTAGTGAATTATTTTGTAAAGAAGTAAAGTGACATGAATATGAAGTTGAATTGTATGTAGGTTGATTTGATATTTCCGTATTTCCCAGGAGCACCCAGCCGAACAAGGTTTCAAGTGCTATTGGCTGCCCCGGTTCTCCAGGAATAATGTTAGGTTGAATTATTTGAGAATAAACATGTGCTCCTAAAAGCATGTCTACAGGTGCGGGAATATTGAAAGTATTATCTCCTAAATTTAAATTAGAGATATGATGCCAATTGTGAGGATTAACTTGAAAAGATGGCAAATTTGCACTTACCTTTGGCAAAACATAGACATCAAGAGAAAGCGTTGGATTATTTCGGCCAACAGGCTTAATTGTGCAATTTGTTATGCCATTGGTGGTTGAAGTAGATTGATTGATGCCTCGTATGGGAACTATGAATTTTTTCCTAGATAATCCTAGGCGATTAAGACAATTTTCAGAAATAAAATTGGCCTCTGACGCATTGTCGAGGACAACCCGTATAGTTTGATAGTATCCACGACTATCTAGGATGTCTACTTTTGTTGTAGAAAGTAAAATAGTACTTTGAGGTTTTTGAGTAGTGAGTGAGGTGCACCCACAATTAATGTAATCAATGACCTCATTGGGTGTTTCATTTTGTGTTTGATTGGGGTTTTGGGAAGATTGAATTGAATTTTGATTTAAGTTTGGGGTTGGTTGTACATTTGTAAAATACGCGTTTTGTGAATTCGATTGAGTAGTTTGCGAGTTATTACAAATACTCGTATGGTGACGCTGGCCACAGATACGGCAAGAAAAAGTAGATTGACATAAATTTAAGGGATGTGATCTTAAACAATTGATACACGCATTATTTTGCCTAACGTAGGCATTACGCTCCTGTATAGTTTTTGATAAAAATACCTGGCACTGTGAAAGATTGTGAAATTGTTTATTTGTACATAAACGACATTTGTATTTATTTTGAAACAGATTCGAATTAAATTGTAAATTCGAATTATTTAATTGTTGTGGTCTATTTGAATTTGAGTTGAATTGATTTGTATTTGAATTTGAGTTGTTTTGAGTTTCTGGAGTGAAACTAAAACTAGATTGATTTGGTTGTTGATTTGAATTAAAGAATTTAGAATGATTTGGTTGGAATTGCGAATTATTGCTAAATGAAGTTATTTTTGAGTTTTGAGGATTTTGAGTTGTATTTGCCACGTAAACTTGTGGTTGATATTGTTTTGAGTAACTGTTGTAATTATTATTTGAATTGAATTGTCGCTTAGGTGGTTTTGGATTTGAATTTTGTAAATTGTCTGATTGCATAGTTGAATAAGAAATATTTTGCATGATTTGAACTGATTCTAAGGCCCTACAATGATTTTTGAGGAACTCTGTAAGGTTTTCGTAGGTAGGAAGCTCCATTTTACTATATTCTATCTCAAAAGAAGTTCGTATTGAGGTAGTTAAACGCGAAAGAAGCATGTTTAAAAGTATGAAATCCCAATGTTGAGTTGGAAAACCTAATAACTCTAAAGCAGAGATATTTTCATTAAAACTATCGAGTAAAGTTCTAAGATCCTTGGAAGAGCAATTATTTTTTAAGGGAACCGTACTATTTACGGTGTTCCAGTAGCTTGTTGCCAAAAGTCTTTTGTTTTGGTATCGATCTACTAGTGTTTGAAAAGCAATATTGTAATTATTATCATTAATAGGCAAGTGTTTTATTAAACTGAGTGGTTCACCTCTTAAATATGAAATTAAATGTCTAAATTTCCTTACTGGAGGCATATTAGTGTTGTGCACTAATGAGCAAAACATATCATAAAAAGTGACCCACTTTAATAAAGTGCCATCGTAACAAGGGACATCTAATTTTAATAGATCCTTGTATTCATGACTGTTTGTTTGATTTTGAAGAGATACAAAATTGCCTTGTAAAATATTTTGTTCTGGAAAAAGTTGATTGAAAATACTTTTAGTTTGAAAATAAAAATTGTCTGTATCTTCTCGCACCTTGTCTTGCACTGTATATTCGTTATCGTTCTCCACTAGGCTAATAACGTCGTTGTGCAGTTTTTTAAACTCATCATAAAATTCTTCCAAGTTCTCATACCTTGTTTTGAAAATAGATTTTACATTTGAATCAGTCTGGGCCTTTATTGCTGCAGTGTAAGTCTCGGTAATCCTCGTAACATAAACTGTACGTTTTTGCACTGCCTTATCCAGGCCGGTTTTAGTCATTTTAATTGATTAATTAGTAATAAATATTATCACTGAACACTACACGTTTTTCAGAATTTCTTATTATTTTATTTTATTTTGTTTTTACCTTCGTACACTCGCCCGTAGGTAAACAACAAAAAACAGTTGTTTTTGTCGACCGCGACCTTTAAATTTCAACTGCAGAAATCGATAAAATTTTTAAACATGTGTTTGGAAAGGCGTGTCGCTTCGTCACTGATAAAGCCTGCCCCTTTTGGGTTGGTCCTTAATGGCGACTTAAAATTTTTAGATTTTTGGTTTAAGAAAAATGAATTTTGATTTTTGTTGTATTTTTTTTTTTTAATATTTGGATAGAAGGACCATAAAAATGTATGTACAAGACATACACCCGTTCGATAGCTTTAGGCACTGGTTAAACTTTTACGCATTAAGGATAAAAATGGAAACTAACGCGAGAACCATACAAAATGTCGATTGACACCTACCTTGGTTTTTTCTCGGCGGTACAAATTCCATTCACTGGGCGCCCAGGCTTCTACCAGAGTTCTTGAGTTGATCGAAATCACTGTGAGGAGTTGAGGTAACGGATTGGAATGATTTTAGAATTGATTGGCACTAATTGTAATTGATTGAATTGTAGTTTTAGAAAAACCGAGTAAACACGCCGGTTTCAATATGGAGGCTACGATGATCTCTCTCTCGTCATCGCGCCGGTGGGTTGCGCACTGTCTATCCGCGCACTTTGCGGTGTCACGTGACAACCTGTATGGCTCAGTGCAACGGAATAATTAATATTTAGGAAAATTAACTAATTATTATTTGTCTTGCACGTACAGGTACGTTTCTTGCAAGACAAATATGAATACTAGCGCTACCTTTGGGTTAAATATGTAGATTATAAAAAAAGGGTGTTACACATCATAGGGAAGTCATTTCATATATTTTTTTTTCATTATTTAATATCATAAAATATTTAATAAAATTTCTTTAGCTACTTGTTTTCTGTTCGTACAAAAAATCTGGTTTGAACTAATGCAACTGGCTCGTGCATCAACAGTCGGCCTCAGGATAATATGTTATTCTTCCGGCCCTTGGTAAAAAGATAACTATAATATAATAGGTTGCTAAAGACAATAAAACAAAATGTGTAAAGTGTGTTATAAATCCCAAATGATATAGGGTGGAAAAGAAGTCGCTTTTTAAAGTTATATTTGGCGGGTTGGTTTTATATATTATATAGGTATACTTTATTACTCTTACTTGAAAACATTTTTCTAGGTCTTTTTCAAAAGCAGATGTAGGTTTTTTAATGTTTGCATTAAAAGTAAAGTAAATAAACTTTTTCTTAGCACTTTTTTAAACAGACTGCACATTTTTTTAAAATTTATTTCCACCCCTTTACAATAAGTAAAACTATCCAAGTACTCAGTTTTATACGAAGTAGTCCCGTAGAAGATATAATGTTGTTCTTACTTAGAAAAAATGTTACGAATAGTTAATAACCTGTAAAGTAAAAAAAACAACTTAAAATTTTTATATTTACCTCAAAAAAACTTGACCAAAAAAAAACAGATATATATCACCGTATATTCTAATAATGTTACTGGTAAGGACACGAGTTTTTGTCACTTTTTACTACAATATAACGTGGTAACGGCATTGTTTCATGATTGGTGACGTTCGGTTACGCTATTTTTTAATACCGTTATTCAAATAACGTCCCATCTTTACAAGAAAGTTAAACTGAAATTAAAGCAAATCCTTTGCTCCACACAAGATATCCTTAAGATTAAACCGTTTTTAACTAAAAGTTCATTCTACAATAAACAAACTTGGTCAGAACTAATATTAAAAAAATAAAATATTTAGGAAACAAAAAATCTTGTTTTTATCTTGTGTATGCTCAACAACAAAGTGCGTCACGAACGCATCACGTTTGCGCCATTCTCGCGCCTAAAGCCGGCTCCTCATTACCGAGCCACGAGCTTCGAGCTTCGAACAATGAACGGATATTCGCTAGCGTGGACATAAAAAAGGCATGATCGCGAGCAGGCAGTAAGCCGATCTCAGTGAGCAAAGAGTCGGCGGACTTCGATGCGATCACAAAGGAATTCGCTTCGAATCAAAATAAATACAATGAATGATAAGCAAGTTTTGTTTTAATTGACAATTACAAGAATAGACCTGTCTATGGGATCCAAAGAATAAAGAGTATTTAAAAAATATTTTAAAGAAGATGCTTGGGTAGAAATTGGTACTGTGATAGGCGTGTGATCTGATGAACCTAGGAACTAAAGTGCTACTTTTTACGCTGCAACAAAAAGTTTGTAACCCGACCGTATGGAGGGCCAGAATTTGCGAAGGACATAAACAAGACCTCAGTCCAAGGTTTATATGTTTGGGATGTTATGACTTTGGCAGCTAGGACAATTCGCACTAGCCGCAGCGTAAAAAAAAATGCCCTAACCAGACAGAATAACCCATAGAACATGTAGAGTTCATTATTGAAAAAGGTTACACCTTTCATGTTACCATCCAAAATTAAATTATTGTTTAGTATATTAGCTCTAAAGCAACACTTAATTTGCTGCTAAAGTTGCTATGTATTGTTAATATTTGTGTAAGACTGACCTAGACGTCATACTCCGTTATCACAACCGGTTAGAGGTTTGCATCTACTAAAATAAAAAAACCTAATGTATCATACGAATTTCAACATTATATTGCCCTATAAGTCTTGTTTAATGTTTATATATATACATATATATAAATATATATATATATATATATATATATATATATATATATATATATATATATATATATATATATATATATACTCGACCGTTGTATCTTGTGACATCCAGCAAAAACTCGGTTTTTGTGACATCCACTTTAAAACCTGGTGTTATCCAAAAATAAAAAATATGAAATGTAATAAAATATATTTTATTTTTTATTCCATAAAAATATTTGTTATAAACTCACAAATTTAGAAAAAAAAATTTCCTATCTTTGTGGCCTCCATTGTATATACAAAAAATTTTGACGTTGTAACATCCCTAAATATTTGTGTTAACTTGTGACATCCAGCAATGTTGCCAATGTTTCATAAAAATAACGGATGTAACAAGTACCTCTAAAAAAATAAGAAATATACACTGGATGTCACGAGGAAACAAATAACAAATAAAATATACAATCTCACAAATGTGTGCAAATATGTTACAGGTATATGTATGCAAATAAAAAAAATATACACTGGATGTCACGGGGAAGAAAATAACAAACAAAATATACAAGCACTTTATTGATGTCATAATAGGCTTACAAGATGAATATACGGCAAGGACTAAAAAAAATACTAATATATGGGCACCTACGCTCACACTAGGTACTTTAATTATAGTGTACGTGTAAGCTAATATTGTCACTACTATATGTTAGTCCGCGGTTAGAAAAAACGATAACTGTAATGGACTGTAAATATTTTAATTAATGAAGCGCGAACAAACATAAATATATTGAAATGAAATCACGAAATAATCAAAAGTCCATAGGTTAATTGTTGGTGCCACACAACGGCAATCAGAAACAAGGCACTCACCAGTTTGCAGCCAATTTCTCCACGTTCCAAGGGGCCCCTGACTGGATCTAATGATGTCACCACGTAGCTGAAGGGCTGAAGTTTCTAGTTCTATGCTTCAGTACACCAAAATCGAGCACTTTCAGGTGTAGAAATTTGAAATAGTTGGAGAACGAAATTAACACGCCATTTCTCGAGGCGATTGACAAAGGATCTCTCTGATTGTTGGTGCGCATGTCCAAATGCGCGAAATGCACTCTGTCTTTCATCCAATTGTGTGGTTTTAAAAATTTAAAAACAACCGCGAAATTTAGCGGGAGCTAAAATAACTGCCCTCCAAAACACACAATTTTAGAATCTCAACCGGACAGATATAGATATAAGAAAAATGATCGACCGATAAATATAAATGAATGAAAACAGATAAGTATCGTAAGTTTATTTAGAGATAACGAAATCCCGAAAAAGGCAAAACAATCAAACAAAAAATTCAAAAAAAATAAAAATAAAGAAAAACCTATTGTAATACCCGGTAATAGGTAGAAAAATTAAAATTACTTTTAATTTGGCAAGAGGCACAGTTTTACAACTGGCCGCTTATAAACACCGGTAACCGTTTGTACCGTCGCAACACGCACCTGACCTTCCCCGCCGGGATGCAGTTCGATGACCCGACCGACCGGCCATTTCAAAGGTGATTGAATGTGATCACTTGTTATGATAACCAAATCATTTAATTTGATATTTGGGGACGACTCAGCCCACTTGTGTCGCTGTTGTAGCGTATGCAAATACTCTATAGAATACCGTTTCCAAAAATCATTATGTAGTTTTTGTATTAGTTGCCATCTCGAGAGCCGATTTAGGGGAACCTCGGACAAATCTGACTCCGGAATTTCTGAATTAAGGGGTTCAAGGGTCAAAAAATGCCCAGGGGTAAGAGGTTGAAGATCGTGTGGGTCTGAAGAGGCAGGAGATAAAGGACGACTATTAAGTACGGCTTCTATGCGACATGTAAGGGTGGACATTTCCATGATGGACAACTTCTGGTCGCCGACTAATCGAACAAAGTGAGTTTTAAAACTTTTGACGCCAGCTTCTGCCAGGCCATTGAAATGTGGACTGAGAGGAGGTCCCAGATGCCAACGAATAGAAAGTCTGGTAGTCTGGTGGCCGCACTTCTTGCGTAATCAAGTAATTGGTTACGAAACCCTATAAAATTACTGCCTTGATCTGACCAGCATTGCGTCACGCTTGCACGCCTGGAAATGAATCGATGGAATGCACCTACGAACCCTTCGGTGGACAGTTCCATAATTAATTCCAAATGCACGCAATGTGTGGCCGTACAGACAAACACACAGACATACGATTTGAAAGCTTTACAACCACGGTAACGATGAGGAATCACAAAGAAAGGTCCACAAAAGTCGATAGCTACACTCGAAAAAGGTTTAAGTTGATTGATTCGATGAGCGGGAAGTGAACTCATTATGGGCGGTCTATAGGGTTTAGGGTTGATTCTAAAACATTGCAAGCACTTGGATATGGTTCTTTGAATTGCCCGTCTGGCAGATAATATCCAAAATTGCTGTAAAAGCAGATTATGTAATGTTTTAAACCCAGGATGAAGGTATTGTCGATGAGCGGACTCGATAAGAAGAGTAGTTAAACGATGGTTACTCGAGAGTAAGACGGGGTGTTTTGCAGAATAAGACAAAAGGTCAGATTTTTGTAACCTGCCACCGACTCTAATGATATTATTTTCATCAAGAAAAGGTGAAAGTTTTCGAAAAGGTTTCGGTATTGGTTTATCCTTAGATAACGCGGAAAAAAGCTCAGAAAAACAAGAACCTTGAACGCGTTTGATAAGAAGGTATAACGTACTTTGCATCTCACCGGTCGGTGGTAGGAAAAACAATATTCTCAAAAATAACTTTTTGGTCCGGCGGCTTAGTGGGTTTTTGATAGGAATGGTTTTGAAAAAGGTTAACTATTCGAAGGACATAACAAATGATACGTTGAATTTTTGATATAGATGAATATTTGATAAGAAGCTGATCTTAGAAGTTAACGTCAATTATCGCATTGCAACAGACCTTTGGCTTTTCCTCCAGATTAATATCTCCGAAATCAATCGGCATTTTTGATTTATGAAAATCGGGCCATTCGTTTTCGGGAGACCACAAAAACGACGGTGCGTTCCACCACATATCATGTGACATGAGCTGTGAAGGGGTGGCCCCTCGTGACGCAATATCGGCTGCATTTAAAGCAGAAGGAATGTAGCGCCACGAGTTTGAGGGAATGATTTCTTGGATTCTACTGACTCGATTTCCAACAAAGGTTTGCCAGCGATTAGGAGGGGATGAAAGCCAGTGCAATACGACTTGCGAATCGCAGAAAGTAACGATATTTGTAAAAGTTATTTTTCCTTCATAGCTAGATAAAACGAAGTCAATTAATTCGCTTAAAAGAAATGCGCCTAGGAGTTCTAGCCTAGCCAAAGTTTGTGACTTTATAGGCGCGACCCTAGATTTTGCAGATATGAGAGAAAAAGAGATATTGTTTTCCTCTTCTACACGAAAATATACGACGCCTGCGTAGCCTCGAATTGAAGCGTCACAGAAGCCGATGATTTGACAGGTATTGATTTTTGACAGTTTGATTTGTCGGGGTAATTGAAAATTGGAAAGAAGCGGGAATTCAGAACGAAGTCTGTTCCAAGCTTCGATGATAGAAGAATCTGGTTCTTCGTCCCAGCCTATTTTCGATATCCACAACTGTTGCAAAATAAATTTTGCTTGTAGCAACTAGGGACAAAGAAAACCTAAGGGATCGAAGATTGTTCCTATGATAGATAAAATAGAACGTTTGGTTGGGGGTTTGTCCTTCATTCGGCATTGATAAGAAAAAATTTCGTTTTTTGGATGCCATTGAAGTCCTAAAACTTTGATAAAGTGGTGTTCCTCCTTGTCAAAAGAGAGAGGCATTTGACGATCGGATTCTGGCAATGTTGCCAATAACTCGGGACAATTGCTTGCCCATTTCTTAAGTTCAAATCCTCCCGACTTCAACAAATCATTGAGTTCCGTTTGAAGGGAAAGAGCTTCAGAAAGCGAAGGGCTAGTTCCCAAGATATCGTCGATATAGATTGACGTTTTTAGAACAGTACTCGCCATAGGAAAACGTTCCTTTTCTCTCTCTGCCAGCTCATTTCAGGTACGCATGGCTAGAAAATGTGAGCATGTCATGCCAATAGTGACAGTAGACAGTTCCCACACTGAAAGTGGGTCCCGTGGAGAAAACCTCCACAATATCCTTTGATAAGGACGGTGATAAGGATTGATAAGGACTTGACGGAACATTTGTTTGATATCAGCAATGTAGGCAATAGGATTAAGACGAAACGTAAGGAGTAAAGAAGCAATATCCTTTTGAAGTTTCGGTCAAGATAACAACGTGTCATTGAGACTAATATTTTTTGGGGTGACTGCCGAACAATCCCAGACTACCCTTAATTTTGTACTTAAGCTTTCCGGCTTTAATACGCAATGATGTGCCAAAAAACATGATACGTCGACTTTTGGTTGACCAGGTAAAACTAGACTCATATGATTAGAATCGATATAGTCTTGCATGAAACTTGAATAGGCAGTGTACAGATCAGGATTTTTGAGTAATCTATTTTCTAGAAGTAAAAATCTACGATAAGCTTGCGGATAAGTATTTCCTAGGTCAGGGTTTATTTTATCTTTAAACGGAAGATCTACCATGAATCTACCGCTCGGTTGCCGTACTACACTTACAGTAAAAATTGATTCTGCTTGTTTTTCTTCCTTTGATAAGATTTGTTTTTTAGGCAAATGTTCGATTTCCCAAAACCTAAGGAGAATGACCTCTAAAGGAGGTGAATGACTCGTTAAAAAACAACTGGTTCGTTCCGTAAGACTACCTACTTCGTCAACTTTACCCATGACGACCCAACCAAAGATAGTCTCAAGGGCTGAAGGTTGCCCTATTTGTCCAAGAACCCTGCCCTCCTTGAATATCTGTGCGAATAGCTCGCAACCAATAACCAGGTCCACAGGTCTAGATTTGAAATAAGATGGGTCGGCAAGTTTAAGGTTTTCCAAGTGTTTCCACTGATTATCGTTCAAAAAGAATGTAGGCATATTGGAATATAGTTGTGGAACAACAATTGCTTCGAAATTAAGTAAAGGAGTGACTTGTCCTTGTGGCTTAATGTGACATTGAACGAGCCCTTTGGAGGTAAAAGAAGACATCTGATTTGATCCGAATATTTCAGTGGTGTAACTTCGCCTAGGAAAATTAAGACGCTGAATACACTTTTCACTGATGAATCCTGTCTGTGATCCAGAATCAAGCAGTGCCCTTACAGGTTGAAAATTTCCGCAACCGTCCATAACATCTATTATGGCGGTGCATAAAAGAAAGGTACCTGAAGGTCCTGAGGTATTTAATGACACATGAAGATTATTGACAGGTGGTGTGTGAATGACAGGACTAGTATCTTGGCTTCCAGACTCTTAATTAGTTTCTAAGATATGAGTTAAAGTGTGGTGCCTTTTACTATTGCAAGTCCTGCATGAATATTTTGATTTGCACGTATCTACCCCATGCAAGGGATGAAAACACGCTAGACATAATTTTTTCTGCCTGACGAAAGATAGGCGATCGATAGGTGAGAGATCAAGAAATGCTTGACATTTCGAAAGCACGTGACCTTGATTACACCGGAAACATTTTATTCCCGTACTTGAATTAGTTGAGGTGCCAGCCAGTCCTATAAAAGGCGAATTGGATGATTTATAGGTAGGCTTTTGCCCAAACTGATTTCGCATAGAATTTGAATTTTGATAGGTAGGCTTTTGCCCAGACTGATTTTGCATAGAATTTGATTTTTGATAGATAGGCACCTTTTTGGGTGCTGTTGATTGAGGAAGTGATTCCAAAACTTTACATCTTTTTTCTAGAAATTGAAAAAGTGACTGAAAAGTGGGAATTTCGGTATTAGTATTGGCGTGACTCATTTCGAAATTTGAACGCGTGGGAATATCCAATTTTTCTAACAAAATGAAAAAAATAATAAAGTCCCAACTGTCAACGTCAAAGCTAAGTGATTTTAAAATTTCTAGGGATTCAGAAAAGGTGTCAATTAAATTACGCAATTCTTTAGCTGACTCGTTTTTTAAGGTGGAGTTCATAATTGTGCTTAAAGCATCATTTGCGAGGTCTCGCTTGTTTTGATATCTATTGACTAATTTGTCGTAAGCAATTTTATAATTTTGATCAGATAAGCTAATCCCTGATATCAATTTTAAAGGCTCATCCTCGAGATATGAAAATAAATATTGAAATTTTCGAACGTTACTTAGACTTTGATTTTGATCTATAATGTTATTAAAAAGATCGAAAAAGCTTGGCCATAATTTTTATCACCTCGAAATATGGGAATACCTAACTCTTTGAGTTTTGGAGTTTCGTTTTGTCGAACATATGATCCCGAAAAGGATGGGGCCTCAACCAGAAATATTTTAGAGTAAACCCCCTTACACGCATAAAAATATTTACGAGCTTCTGAAAAGATCGCATCCTGCGTTTTAAACTCCTCGTCGTCCGCGTCGTCTATCAACATAATGACGTCATTATGTGCCAGCATGCATTTATCGAAGGTTTCATCCAAATCGGAATACCTCACTTGAAACTCGTTTCTCGCTCTTTCGTCCGATGCCGCGGTCTGTGAAAACACATAACACTCGGTTATCGAAGTTAAAAAACCCTTGCGTTTTTGCACGGCTTTTTTGACAGACATGATTTTACCTTTGAAATGACGAAATTGTCGGTAAATATACAATTAACGCTAAATTAATGCTTCTGAAATAGAAAAATGACGAATTGTCGAAAATATGCACTAATTTATCGCAATTGATGAAAATTGTTTTAAATATCGAAATGATATGCAACACATCTAATCACAGAAATGTCGGTAAATATACAATTATCGCTAAATTAATGCTTCTGAAATAGAAAAATGAGGAATTGTCGAAAATATGCACTAATTTATCGCAATTGATGAAAATTGTTGTAAACATCGAAATGATATGGAACACACCTAACACATAAATGAGAAATGTTGTTTGTTTGTTTTTACTGAAACGACCACGCGGTAGACCCGTTACCATAGCAGCGGACCGAAAACAGGTACTGCGCCGACACCGTGGCACGAGCGAAAATCTCTCGTTTCAATACGATGGGAAAAATTCAAGGCCGCCTTGTTTTCGGCGTGAAAATAAATGGCCGACTTAATAATACCGTCGTATGGAGTAAATTTAAAATAATTCGGCTCGAAAGGAACACTTATGTTAGCCCGCGGTTAGAAAAACGATAACTGCAATGGACTGTAAATATTTTAATTAATGAAAGCGCGAACAAACATAAATATATTGATATGAAATTACGAAATAATCAAACGTCCATAGGTTAATTGTTGGTGCCACACAACGGCAATCAGAAACAAGGCACTCACCAGTTTGCAGCCAATTTCTCCACGTTCCAAGGGGCCCCTGACTGGATCTAATGATGTCACCACGTAGCTGAAGGGCTGAAGTTTCTAGTTCTATGCTTCAGTACACCAAAATCGAGCACTTTCAGGTGTAGAAATTTAAAATAGTTGGAGAACGAAATTAACACGCCATTTCTCGAGGCGATTGACAAAGGATCTCTCTGATTGTTGGTGCGCATGTCCAAATGCGCGAAATGCACTCTGTTCTTCATCCAATTGTGTGGTTTTAAAAATTTAAAAACAACCGCGAAATTTAGCGGGAGCTAACACTATATTTGTGACAAGTGGTATCTCTACCATATATGTCACAAGGTTTGTTATTTAGTGCCCTTGTGACTGAGGGATTTAGGGGAATATGAAAATTAAGTATAAAGAATCCACATTTATACATGTATTTTATATAAGAAAACAGATTAACAGGAATAGAGGTTATTGCTATAAATAATTAAATAATGTAAAAAGAGGGATGCTGGCTGGAGAGAGTTGACCTAGGGGCCATAAGAAATAGAACTTATAGGCCGTAGAGAGTTGGCCTTATGGGCCATAAAGCGTAACCACCATAGTGAGGTTTTACTTAGGTATGTTAAGTAGGGACCACATTATTTCAGTGGTGTACTGGGTTCGTAGGGACCACGTATTTCAGTGGTGTACTAGGTGTGTTTAATAGGGACCACGTATTTCAGTGGTATACCCAGACTCAAATACATTTCGTTTGATACCACACAAACCATGTTTTGACCTAAACTCTAATTTTTTAAATTTACCCATACCTTTTTTTTAAACTTAAATGTATTTGTTTAACTCCAGACTCAATTACCTTTCGTTCAATACCACACAAGCCATATTTTCATTTAAACTCTAATTTTTGACATTTACCCTTACCCTTTTTTTTAAATAAACTAAAATGCATTTTGATTAACTGCAGACTCAATTACCTTTCGTTCGATATCACACACGACATATTTTCACATAAACTGCAATTTTTAAAATCTACCCCCACCCTTTTATTTGGCTTGCGTTAGGTGGATTTTGTTCATTTTTAAATGGGACCATCTCGACCCAAGACCCAACCTAGGTACCAAATTTCATTCAAATCGGGCAATTTGATGTTAAAAAAACTCGTCAGATTAAATTTTATCTGACTACATTTAAAAATTCTTTATCTATTCAACTTAACTTTAGTTAAATTTAGATGAAAAATAATGAGCCTATAATTAATTATTGTACCCTATATTCACAGTTTGTAGGTCAAATTAGATAAAAGTTGTCCGTTTTTGTATGTAACTCCCATTATCTTTTTGGACTCAGACTTCAGTTTTTATCAGTCCCAATTTTTAGTTTCCTAGTTCGTGCAGCAAAAGCTAGGAAAGGTATTATGTTCGACGGATTTTTTTTAAGATAACAGAAATATTTTGTGACATTTGTTTGTTTGTATGTATGTTTATCCGGTTCGGTTCGGTTCTTCGGACTTTTGAAAAACCTGTAGCTGCACATTAAAATCGGCTTACTATATCGAAATGGCTTTTCTGCCTTTTACCTTGAAATTTTTTATCTAACGTACAGCCATCTGAAAAACGCAGTCGTTCTGGGTGTTTAGGTCGCTTTATTTTTTTTCAAATCAGATTTAATTAATTTCTGAAAACTCCATTACCAGAATAAAAATTGTGGGGAAATAACAAGTTTTAAATAAAAGTTTTCGTATTTTGTAATTTCTTATTTTTGGCACGCTTTTATTAGCTTCACCTGTATATTTGTAGGTAGGTATGTATGTTTGTAACTGACTCCTTTGGACTAGATTTTGACCTACTTTAAACGAACAGATTTACACACTTATCAAGAACCGGTGACAATACAATAATTTTCCAGGTGCACCCTTGGGGGCACTTCGGGGAACCGCCCCCCCCCCAAGCCTATGAATTTTGCAAAAACGAACAAATTTAATTTAGACTTTGTATACAATTATCAAGAACCGGTGACAACGCCAAGATTAATAATTTCGCATACATTTTTCATATATTTCAGGAATAAAACAATAAAATAGGTTAAAATACGGCTTAATAAGGTCTCGCTCCCCTCCCCACAAGAAATATTCCTTATTAAGTTTTTCTCATTCTCCTGATCAGGATAATTTATTTTTATTCTTACTAGTATTATTGTGAAAATAAATCATCGGTATACTGGCAACATACACTAAGTCAAAAATGTAGTTTTGAGAAAATCGCATTTTAAGAAGTTTTGAAATTAGGAACAACATTTGAGACATTTGATTTCTTTGAGAAACTCCTGAATTTTACATTATTTATGCATTGAATATTGGAGAACGTATGTAAGTACCTATGTAAAAAAAGTAATATTTTATAGATTTTGTGAAGTCTGTGATTTAATGTATTTTTTAAATTTGGTTGTAACGGCCAGGTTTGACCATGGCTCAAAAACTAAAAAAATGACTTTGAGTGTATTTTGTCAGTATACCGACGTAATATAGTTAATTAAAAAACACGATTTCACAGCACATTAAACTAAAAAATAAATATAGTTAAAAAAACTAAAAAACACGCTTCAAACTAAACAGTTAAAAATAAGTGTGGATGTCACAGAGAGACGAATTTAAATCGAAGTATACATACTCAACTCAGCCCAGGGCTCGCCGATTGCGGACCGGCCGTTTGCAAAAATAGAATACCTACAGGGGCGCCCACTACGGGGGTAGTAAGGGGCTAGGGCTAAGGTCACTCATCGTCAAGCAAGCTTTACAGGTAGCGAAGCCTAACTCTGATTTTATATTTTTTGGTTATAATTTTTGACATGTTTTCCTCGGTTTCGCATTGGCGGCTCGTTGTTATTTTAAAATTGTTGTTTTAACACAGTCTAAAGATCTATTTAATAATGATACAGTTTCAAGATAGTTTGCAGCATAACTTTTTAATTACATAAATATATATAGTTTAGGTACATTCATACTGTGTAAAACAACCTCTTCAAAATAAAACAGAACCGCCAATGCGAAACCGAGGAAAACATGTCAAAAATAATAACCAAAAAATAGAAAGCTTGACGTTAGCTTCGCTTCCTATAAAGCTTGCCTTTACGATAAGTGTCCTTAGCTAGGGCCCTTCCAAGACGGTTCCAGGGAGGTGCGAAGCACCCTCAAGCATAGTCACATAGAAACTGATTACTAATCGGCTTTGCTCGGTACACAAAAAATGGCCGATATTCCAGTAAAATCTATGGCTACAGTACCTAGATTTAAAAAAAAAATCTAGATAATCTGGACTAGGTACTTACCTATGTTCAGCGAATTTTTGATAAATTATGTAGCTCTATACCTAGCTGGATATGTTTTATTTACTGACGCTGGCGCCACTTTGGCAGAATTAAGGCCCTTAAGGGGACAAATTCGATTTAGGCAATTTTTTACGTAAAAGGCAACAATGCAAAATAGTTAAATATCAGTGAAAAGGTGGCACTACTGAGTAAAGCATTGCCCCCGGTAGGTGGTTTTGTTTAGAGTAATAGGTGATGTCGACTTAGGACAGAGTGTTCCGAATTTGGTTAAATTACAGTACGGCCTCCTGTTAGCATTTTTAGGATGACAGTGGCACCTAAAGTCACTAATCAAATACTTTGGCATTTTGTTCGTTTCAAAGTAAATGTTTAAATTTTTTGTTCAAAAAGAAATGCCGCTTTCTTGCCAGAAAAAGCTCGCCCGGCCTCTTCAACATCATCATAATAAGTAAGTAGTTATTTTTTAATACAGTAGGCAGATAATAATAATCAGTTGCATCTGTGATTTAAAAAAAAAAAGAAAACGCACGAACAAGTGCCTAATTTTTTTTATAATTTTTTTATATTTTTTTTTTATACCTTTATTTTTTAAATATATTCTAGCAAGCTTTAGTTTCTAAGATATTTTGAACATATTTTTTTAGAACTTACAGCAGCTAGGCTTTCTACAGTAGGTTATTAGCTAGGAAGGTAGTTGATCCATTTACTTTTGAATTATTCTTTACAGATACAGAATTTCATATGAGCATTCCTATTCATACAAAAGAAAGCAGAATAAGTGGATCATTATGATAGGTAAAGTATATCGAAAAATATTGTAACAAATATTTATCTTAATATTTTCAGGGACGTGAGAGAAGGTTATTTCCGAGAAAAAAGTTTATATAAGATGGGGGTCAACGTACATCTGTTTTTAAGATATAGGATTTTTAAAGTTAGACGAGTGGGGAGAAAAAGAGTTTTAGAAAAAAAATTAAATCTGTCACAGCCACACTCAGGTAATTGTGATTCAAAAATGTGGTATTATTTTTTTTGATAAAAGTACAAGTTTAGAAGATACATGCTGTCAAAATAACCTCTAAAAATTTATAAAAAATAAAATAAGGCATTTACAAAAATTTATACCAAAAAATTTGTTTTTTCTGAAAAAAATTGACCGATTAATTTTTTCAAAAATTATTTTTAATTCAATTTATTGCTCTTGTTCCAATAAACGACTTTAGCCAATTTCATATTTTTACTGGGTGTTTTTCAAAAGTTATTATCAAAAAAGTTTAAAAAATCTCCAACTTTGATGAACCCATGCGGAAACTTTTTATCAGACATGACCTCCTCTATCACCTGTTGGCCTATGGCTCCTAAGTTATGGGACACCCTGTATAAACAATGCAAAAACCAATAATTAAATATTTACACATAAATGTTATCCTACTATTTGGTTTTTCTCGAAACTGAACTAGATGACCATTACACGTATGATATATCATAAAAATTGCATGTTAAATTTTAGTGATACCTTGGTGACTCATGATGAGGAGTTTGCGGACCAAGGAATAGAAGCAGAACTTGCGAAAGCCAACTCGGAGACAGGGTGAGTAATTTAATAATTTTTTATTGTTTTTCTTATTTTTTTAAGTATAAATAACGTCAAAAAATTATTTTCAAATATTTTGACCTAAATTAGGGATATTTTATCGTATATCTGCTATTTGTTTATTTGAATATATTCAATGAAGTAAAAAGTAGCTAGAAAATTTATTTAATATTTTAAGGTTTATGAAAATATATTTTAAATAAAATATAACAAGCTTTATTTCCTAAGATATTTGAATCCAAGGGCGGATCCAGAGGTGCTTCTCGGGGGTGCCACTTTAGGTGACATTCTCTGTTGGTAAAAAACGGTATATATTTTTTTAAGCAGCATTTTATTGAATTAGTCAGTGGTTGTAATTTCGATGATAATAACAATAGACACTTTCATGCGCCGCAGGCAAAAATTTTGAATTTTTATTAGCAAAAACATTACTTTTTACAAATTTTTTGTATATTCAAAAAATTTTCGGGGGGCGCCCCTGGATCCGCCCCCCCTGGATCCGCCACTGTTTGAAACATATTAATTTAAAAACTTAAAGCAGCTCTATTGATTTCTACAGTAGCCACTTAGCTAGGAGGGAAGTTTAGTCGATCCATTTCTTTTTGAAATTTAATATCAAAATTATTCTTTACAGATCCACAATTACATATGAACACTCATATTCACGTAAAAAGGAGACCATCAATAATGATAGGTAAAGTATATTGTAAACTATTATAACAATTAAGGGCCGGTCCTTAAAGTACATAACGCTCAAGGGGGGGGGGGGTTTGGCCTTGCGTTACACTCAATGTTTTTTTCATGTGTTTTTTCTTGAAAATGCGGTACGAGGGGGGGAGGAGGGGTCAAAAATCCTGAATTTTTGCGTTACGTAATTTAAGGACGTTCTCTAATAAGCAGTACTTATTTATGTTAATATTATGAGGGAAATTGACGTGGTTACTTCTTTGCACTGCTTTCTAGCTTTATTTAAAAAATAATTTTGTTTTAGGGACGCATTAAATTTTCCAATTATTGTACCGCTGGTCTTTAATGCAATGGAGCGAATATCGTTTGCAGGCCGTTTACACCATGCTAATATCTACAAGCAAAAGAACGAGTTCGTTTGGGTTTTCTCTATATCAACCAATACATATACAGTACCTTCCACGGTTCCAAGAACTTACTTTATTTTTTGTTAACTGGTCTGTGGCGTAGAGGCGATTTACTGACATTTATTATATTTCTTCACAAACGGGACCACCCTGTATATACTGCCTAAATTTTTTTAAAAGCTGTTTAATTTTTTTTAAAATTAAAGAAAACTATCAGGTTTGCTCGTCAACCATAATATTTCTGTTGATAATTGTAAAGTATAAAAAATTAATAGAAATACTAAAAAAAAACATGGCTTGCTAGAATAAATAATTGGATATAGAGCACCATCGCGTAGATAGACAAATAAAATATCTTTAAAAAAATGTGATTTTGCTTGTTTTTGTCAGCATAAAACCTTATCGTGTTTCCCCTGTATAGTAGCAAATTTGACTTTTTTTTAATTATTTTTTAGTAGTTAACAGATTTCAAAAACTTTCTGTGGTAAACCGTATTATTTGTTGTATATTTTCTGCTTTTGAGGATTAAAAAACAAAAAAAATATTTTTTTTAAATCGCAAATTTTTTGGAAAATCTAAATACTTAATTTCAAAAAAAATCTAATACATCATTTAATTAGACATTTTAACAGCTTTTAAAAAATATAGGCAGATATACAGGGTGATCTCGTTTGTGAAAAAATATAATAAATAAGAGACAAGTTTGTAGGAATCTCGTATCTCAGTAGATCGCCTCTGCGCCTCAGACAAGTAAACAAAAAACTTGACGAAGGATAGGTTCTTGGAACCGTGGAATGGTACTATATATGTGTACAAAATATGGTAAAGAGGTACAATTAGTTGGACATCCTAAATTTTTCCTTGTCTAATAATGAAAACGCCCACGGTAAAAATTTTTGTCTAGAATGAAAACACGTTCTTTTCTTGAATAAATTGTTTTACCGTAAAACAATTTGTTTTGAATTAAAATATTTCTTTTTAGTTCAACGCAATGTTTAATCTTAAAATGAGACTTTATTTTTCTTCTTTAATTATTTTGTTTCAGTATATTCCATTTAGTAACAAAGCAAATTGTCTTCATTCAGTTCTAATTTATAAAAAAAAAATTCTGTTTCACATTAAAATAAGAGGCAAGACATTTTTTGTGCTATATCAAGAAAATATTCTCTTGGTGAATAGGAAAGCACAAATTATTTTACTTCAAAGCAATTTGCTTTGATCTAAGACAATTTTTTTTATCGTGCGGTATAAAATATTAAAACAGAATAATGTTTCTGACAATTATCGATACAAATTATGCAATATTTAGTTTTCTTTTGTTACGGGGTTTTGTGAGTATATGAATAAAGCAAGATAATTTTCAAATTAGGTGTCAGGCTAGAACTGACGTAACCTGAGGTAATTAACCATATCCTTAAAAAACCAAATCATTTCGAATTAGAAGTCATTAAAATAACTATATAAGAAAAGAAACCTATATATCCTGCATAATTGTCAATAATTTACAGGTTTTAGTTGTATGTATTCAGAGAAACCAGCAGATGCCGTAAAAAACGATCCTTACTGAAAACTTTTTTAACACTTGAGGTAAGTTAGCAGCCACCTGAGAAACGAAGTGTCTATGCACACTAAGTTTGGAGATAATTCAATTTTTTAGTATTTACTTATTTTAGGAATTGTTAGTGTAAAATATGCTTCATAACAATAAACAATATTAAGAAAATTAAAAACATGAGCCATTTAATTATTAAATACAAAAATAGTTCTCAACAACTTCTGTTACATCTAGTCAACAATAAATCCAGATTTCAATAAAGAAAGTCGCGTTTAAATCGGTTCACTAATTTGAGACCTAGACACCTGCGAACAAACAGACTTGTCCGATATGATAATTATAAAAACTTCGCAAACAAATTTAGCCTCATAATAGTTAACGGTTCGATTTCGTTTTCTTGGACTTTCGTGCGGGTGTCATAACGTAAGCCTGCCTGTTTTTTAAACTTTGGTGCTATTGAAACTTGGTAAAATATAGGCACCGGTATAAAACAGCGCGGAACAAATTAGCGGCATCAAAGTAGCGCTTTTTTAAGTTTGTTTATTTATCTGTGAGCAATTTTCCCTTGCTTTTTATCGTAGCGCTGTTTGTCGCAGTGCTATTTTGTCGCCCCTATTTTGTTCCGCGCCATTTTGCACAGCGCTTTTTTGTACCTACTGGAGCCGTAAAAACTAATACAATCTCCAAAGCCTTGAAAAAATAATAATTTCCGGTTTTTGTTTATATAGGGTGTCCCAAAACTTAGGGGCCATAGGCCACCAGGTGATAGAGGTCTTGTCTGATAAAAACGTTCCTATAATGCATGAGTCAAAACTCTTTGTCGAGATACAGAGCATCAAAGTTGTCAATTTTTTAAACTTTTTTGATAATAACTTTTTTAAAAAAACGCAGTAGAAAAATGAAAATGGATAAAGTCGTGTACTAGAACAAGAGCAATAAATTGAAATAAAAATTATTGTGAAAAAAATTAATCGGTTAATTTTTTAAGTGTAAACCTCTTTAGGCGCGTTTAGCAGTTTTTGTTGGTAGTGAATTAAACTGAGCCGTCAGGCTCGGCTATGTAACGCTCATTCGGGTGAAGCCGGCTCGAGTCGACTAACTGTGAGATTTGTTGGGTGATCCGTGCATTTAGCGAGCGATATAATGATGCAGATGAAGGCCAGTATTATTAATTTAGCCTTGTTGAAGTTTACACTTCTGCCGTGTGGTCTTAAACACACACAATTTTTTTTTAGGAAAAAACTTTTTTTTTTTTGTATATACTTTTATAAATGTCATATTAAACTCAATGTTTTTTTTTATAGTCTCCAGCGAGACATAACAATGAAATATTATTGATATTTTTTTACAGAATAAGTTAGCAAAAATTAATATTTTTTTAATTATTATTTTTTTAATTATTATTTTTTATACATTTTTGGTGGTTATTTTGACAGCCTGTATCTCCTCAACTTGTAGTTTAATAAAAAAAAGAATACCACATTTTTGAATCACAATTAGCTTTTAAAACCCTTTTTCCCTCCACTTCTACAACTTAAAAAAGCCTATATCTTAAAAACAGATGTGTTTACCCCATGTTATATAAACTTTTTTCTCGGAAATAACCTCCTCTATCCCCTGGCACTATGGCCCCTAAGTTATGGGACACCTGTATATGGTAAGCTTGCAGCTGCTCAACGAATATCCAAGAAGTAGAAACCAAACTTTTTTAAATGTTGATGCAAAATAAACTGAATCGACAATAGTATATGTCCCATATAAGTAGCTGGGAGTTTATATTCAATGTGGGAATTACCTTTATTATCATTAATATTATTATATATCGTTCAGATTCATCGAAGAATATACCATTTTTGGATCAACATCTCAATTTTATATCTATTCCAAAATGGCTAGTTCAATATTCTAAGCCAATACTAAAACATGGGTCATGTGACCTTGATCAGCTAATTACCTTACACCGAAATTTTTTTTACCGAATTTACCTAGTGTTCTGCATTCATTAGAATCACGTGATTTTAATTCTGGTGAATAAGTGATGCCCCCTAGTAGCAACATTATGAAGTATACTTTTTCGCTCCGATATCGACTTTACTCCGCTTTTAAAAATCCTAATAGATCTCGCTTAGAAAATGAAAAAATATATATTTATCTTGTTTATATAAAAGATTTTGTCAAAATTGTCAAATGTATCTTGTTAGATTTTTTGTTTTTGTTTGTATTTACCTAAAACATAGGAAAAACGAGAAATTATTGTTACAGTTCGCTGTAGTTTATACAAGGTGACGCAAGATCATAGATTTTCCAAACTTTGTTTTGAAGTGTTGTTGGGATTTAGCCAGAAACATTTTTTTATCTTTTGAATAAGATAAATTAGCAAAAAACTGCCAAGATACAGTTGCGAAAAATGCTTTAAAAATGCACCCCTCAAAGTTTCGACGCGTGCCACTTTCTCGTTTTCTAGTTCTATTAGAAAAAAGATTTGGCCAAAAAATGGGATATCAGTGTTGTCAGATGGTAAGTTTTCAGGCGACGTTTGCCCCCTTAATTATTATGCAAATAATATAAAATAAAAATATAAGATTTTCATTATTCAGTCTAGCAATTTATTCCCATTTTCTTTTCTTTTATATCTATATTTTTTTTCCAAATCGGCTAACCCATATGTTACTTTTTTTTAGGTACCTAAATTATTCTTCTGAATTTTTCTTATATGTGCTACTCCTTGGAAATAAATAAATAAATATATTAGAGGCGCAATTAGGGGGGGGGGATTCTATAAAATCGGTTAAGCAGTTTGTGAACTCGTTTCCTTTACGGGGTGGGCCAAAAAAACCTGGAAATTTTTTTTATTATAACTTTTGAACTATACAATCCATATTAATGGGACAAACTGCACTTGCCAAAGAATTAATCAGAGTTTTGACTAATTTATCATTTTTTGTCTGCCATCTCAAAATCCAAGATGGCGGACGAAATTAAAATGTACCTTTCAAAGATGCTCGTTTATTCTTGTGTTGCGAATATGTTCTAATTATTTTTTTAAATTAGTAAGAAAGCTGCGTTCTTGCCAGGCATGACAAGGTACGATTCAGCAAAATTGGTTCAGTGGTTCTATAAAAAAATATTTTTGTTCAACCATTGTTTTGCATATTATACGATTGCTTGCCAATCATGTCTGCATTTATTTACTTATAAATTCATTACTACTGAACCGATGTTAGTGGAAATAAACAACATCCTGGTGAGAATTGACTGGTTTTTATTACAAGCTTTTATTTAGCTTCAGATGTTCTATCTATCTAACTATCTAACTATCTAACTATCTAACTATCTATCAAATCTTGTGAAGCGTTTTTGACACACTTACCATTATCCGATTTGGATGAAATTTGGTATTCACATAATGGTCCGATGACAATACAACATTAAAAAAAATATCCTAACACCCCTACCCCCACCCCTTTCCAAAGAAAATGCGTTTTTGACACCCTTCCCATTATCCGATTTGGATGAAATTTGGTATACATATAGTGGTCCGATGACAATACAACCTTGAAAAAAAAATCTTACCACTCCTGCCCCCACCCCATCTATAGAAAAATGCGTTTTTGACACACTTCCCATTATCCGATTTGGATGAAATTTGGTATACATATAGTGGTCCGATGACAATACAACAATAATGAAAAAAATATCCTCCCTACCCCCCACCCCCTTCCATAAAAAATGCGTTTTTGACACACTTTACTTCAAATGACTTTTATAAAATTTGGTATATGCATAAAGGTCCGATGGCAATACAGCCCAAACAAAAAATATATTTCTACCTCTACCCCCACCCTCTCCTTCCCCCAATATAAAAATAAGTTTCCAAACAACTCGCGATCAGCGATTTCATTATAATCTAGAATAAACTCTTCTGTTCTGTTATTGAACAAATATTTTCATTTAATAAAGTAGATAGCTGAGACTAAAAAGTAGGAAATAAAATGGTAAAATTTTTTTTTTAAGTCACAAGCTTTTATAAAATGCACTAAAAATTCGATCGATGAAAAGATCGAATGCAAATAAAAGAAACAACTATAGTCCGTGACCTACGACAGCTCTTTGTCTTTTCAGGCCGGATCAACGCATTTTGCATTTTTACCCGTCATCAAGACAGTGAGCGTCAATCATTCATTGATCGATATTGTATAGCAGTGTTCCCTGCTTTTGGTTTTTTGTTTCTCTCGTATCTCGGTAGATGGCGCCTCTTGCTATAGTTCGCTCACTAATTACATTTAATTAGAGACAAAACCGTCTGATTAACTTCGCAAGATTTGTCACTCGACCAGCAGGGTTCTGAGGAGTCCCATAAGGACGAAACGGTTAACTGTCAACACTTATTAGGTGTCCATTAGATCTTGGACCCCCGTGAGGTTAAGCTTTCAAGCTACCCACGGAAAAATATAAGGGAAACAAAAAACTCCTTTTTGCCCGATTAGCCATGAAACTTGTTTGATTTTTAAATTCACGGGTATGAAATTTCACGTTTGTTAGTATTATTTGGCTTAAAAATTCCGTTGATTGACGCTCACTGTCTTGATGACGGGTAAAAATGCAAAATGCGTTGATCCGGCCTGAAGAGACAAAGAGCTGTCGTAGGTCACGGACTATAGTTGTTTTCTTTTATTTGCATTCGATCTTTTCATTGAAGTCACAAGCTTTTATAAAATGCACTAAAAATTCGATCGATGAAAAGATCGAATGCAAATAAAAGAAACAACTATAGTCCGTGACCTACGACAGCTCTTTGTCTTTTCAGGCCGGATCAACGCATTTTGCATTTTTACCCGTCATCAAGACAGTGAGCTTCAATCATTCATTGATCGATATTGTATAGCAGTGTTCCCTGCTTTTGGTTTTTTGTTTCTCTCGTATCTCGGTAGATGGCGCCTCTTGCTATAGTTCGCTCACTAATTACATTTAATTAGAGACAAAACCGTCTGATTAACTTCGCAAGATTTGTCACTCGACCAGCAGTGTTCTGAGGAGTCCCATAAGGACGAAACGGTTAACTGTCAACACTTATTAGGTGTCCATTAGATCTTGGACCCCCGTGAGGTTAAGCTTTCAAGCTACCCACGGAAAAATATAAGGGAAACAAAAAACTCCTTTTTGCCCGATTAGCCATGAAACTTGTTTGATTTTTAAATTCACGGGTATGAAATTTCACGTTTGTTAGTATTATTTGGCTTAAAAATTCCGTTGATTGACGCTCACTGTCTTGATGACGGGTAAAAATGCAAAATGCGTTGATCCGGCCTGAAGAGACAAAGAGCTGTCGTAGGTCACGGACTATAGTTGTTTTCTTTTATTTGCATTCGATCTTTTCATTGATCGATATTGTATAGCAGTGTTCTTTGCTTTTGGTTTTTTGTTTCTCTCGTATTTCGGTAGATGGCGCTTCTTGCTATAGTTCGCTCACTAATTACATTTAATTAGAGACAAAACCGTCTGATTAACTTCGCAAGATTTGTCACTCGACCAGCAGTGTTCTGAGGAGTCCCATAAGGACGAAACGGTTAACTGTCAACACTTATTAGGTGTCCATTAGATCTTGGACCCCCGTGAGGTTAAGCTTTCAAGCTACCCACGGAAAAATATAAGGGAAACAAAAAACTCCTTTTTGCCCGATTAGCCATGAAACTTGTTTGATTTTTAAATTCACGGGTATGAAATTTCACGTTTGTTATTATTTATTATGCTATTATTTTTAAATATTTTTACAAAGATGCAAGTCAAGTGAATCGCTGGACCACATAGCAACAGCCGCCCCAAAATAAAAAATAAACCAAATTTAATTAATAAAATAGGCATAATGCAAGGTTGTCGCTTTGACGGATGTTACAAGTGCGTGCAATTAAGATGAAAATATACATTGGATGTCACAGAGTGATGAATATCAATTGGATCGATTCTTGAATATACTCGTGCCAATATACACGGAAATTTTGGCGTCAAAATTTTTTTTAAATTTTGCTGTATTCTTCATCAGACTCACGGTATGATATGACATCCATTTAATTTAGGTACACCCGGGCCCTCCCCATCAGGACTGTACCAAAAACATGAAAAAACGTTGTGACATTTGTATTTGGATGTCACGGCGTCGGAGGATGTCACAAGATATCTAAAATTTTTACGCCTGGATGTCACAACGATCAGCGGATATATATATATATATATATATATATATATATATATATATATATATATATATATATATATATAAGAATGTATCGCCGTTTGTTAAAAGCAAATATTATTCTTATTTTTTTATAAATAAAATTTTATACGCGTACCCTGGTAAAGCGTCATTACCGTTATTAGTTTGTAATTGCCAAATATCTACCGCTAGAGGCGCCTTAAGCGAGCGCAATACAGAGATCGCAACGCCCGAGTAAAGCCACATCTGTTATGTGCAATTTTTAGCGTTAATACGTGCATAGGTAAGCTTGTCCAATCGTAAGTGGTAATTACCCTCATTAGTATAGTGAGGTAAATAAAATATATTTATTTTTCTATTTTTTATTTTATACATATTTTATGTATTTTACAAAATTTGTTAACCAGAAAGAAAAAAACACTCTTTTAACAAAACAAGTAGAGCGATAAATCATCATTTCCTTTATCAATATCATTATCAAGGCTTCTTGTTATTAATTGTTGAACTGACCTATACCTAAACCTAGACTACCGAACCCTAGATCACCAATTTCTTTTCTTGGTCGTTCAAAGAAGACCAACGCCTATGGAAAATAACCCAGAAAAGTCGAAAAAATCGTGGCACTAAAACATTGGACAACAATTTTGAATGGACACAAGGTTTTAAAAATCCTTCGCCAGAAGCCAACGAAAAAAAACATCAGAGGCATGTTTAATCAAATCAAATACGAAAACAAACGAAATTTCAACTGTTTTTACAAAAACAGTAAAAGATTAATCCATCTCATCGAGAAATAAAAGCCTTTCAAGTAAAACCAAAACAACTAAGTCAAAACGAGCTAATTCTGATATTAAATTTGAAAACGCAGTTTTGGAACTAGAGAAAGAAAAAAGAAAACAAGTAATAGAGGAAGAGTTTCCTAAAAAGGAAGAAGAAGAACAATGACAAAAACGAGAAAAACAACGACAGAAACAAGAGAAAGAAAAAAAGAATGCACTTAAATTATTGGAATTAGAATGTATGGTTACGGAGATTGAAACTAAATCAAAATCAACAGGAACGAAAAGCCTACGAACAAAAATATCTTAATCTGCAAGTACAAAATTTGATATTTTATCTCAAAATTATGATAATAGTTATACCAAAAATTGGGTTATTAAACATGAAGCAAATTTACTTGAGAATACAGGGGACCTCAAATGAAAAATCGGAACTTACACAACTATTCGAAACCATTAAAAATAACTTCAAAATATACAAAGAGTTAACCAGACCGACAAAATCTAGTCGAAAAAGATTTTCCCAGCGTTCATTTTCCAATTTAGACAAATTACAAGTATATGTAAATATACAAATGAGGAATCTTTAATAAAATTACAAAAATGTTTAAAGGGTGAAGCTAAACAAGCTGTTTCTGGATTGTTGATGAGCCCTGGTAATTTAAATGAAGAATTCGCACACGAAAATTTGGACGCAGTGACTTAATTATAGACATTTTAATAAATAAAGCAAAATTATTCTCTCCAATCAGAGAATACGAATTGGAAAATTTAATACATTTTTCTTGTGCAGTAAATTTAATCGGAAGTACAATAACATCGTTTAATTACGACCGACATTTATAAAATCCAAGTGTATTAAAAGATCTTGCGCAAAAACTACCAAATACTGTAAAATTAATGTGGGGAGAACAAGTTTTTCAGAAAGATGGACAAGTAAATCTGAAAGATTTTGCTAAATGGGTTTCAACCACACCGAAAATGTCATCTCAAACGTCAAATTTTTCTTGCAAACATGAAAAATCATTTATTATTAATAACCAAGGACCAATTTGTGGATACTGTCATGAAAAACACTTGGTAGAAAATTGTAAGAAAATTAAATCCGATGACATACAAATAAGGTGGCAAGTCATTACAAAATATAAATTATATGTTTCTCTTGTCTAAAGAGGTCACATCAAACCAAAGACTACAAGGAACGACAAGCATGCAACGTGCAAGGTTGTAAAAGAGACCATAACAATCTACTTCATATTGAAATTAAGGCTATCTCTAGAAGAGACAATAGTCTAGTCATCACACCAGGAATAATTAATACATCTGGCTCAGGAACCTTTGACCCGAGAAATCAACTTGGACCATCCTATACTGAATCTAGACAAGGGCAAAATAAAGCGAATAAAGTACTTTTAAGAATGATTAATGTCAAACTCGTTGGATCAGATAATTACACAATTCACACAACAGCATTTTTTGATGAATGTTCCACAGTGACATTAATTGGTGAAAGTTTAAAACAAAAGATGAATATAAAAAGAACATCCCAACCGTTAACCTTACAGTGGACAAATAAAGTGACTTCCATACATGAAACATCAAAATGTTATGAGCCAGATAATTTATGATGAGAAATGTAAGATCTATAAAAAACTTAGCCCTTCCACTCAAACTGTTTCCTATGAGAATTGGCAGAATCTTCCACAATTACAGGGACTTCCTATATCAGACATAAAGTGTCCTCCTATGTAATTAATTGGACAAGATAATACCAAGCTTACTGTTTCTGGAAAAGTAATAGAGGAACCAGAAAATACACCAATGGCAACAAAGACTAATTTGGGGTGGACTATTCATGGAAAAGTTGACAACTCAATAAATCAACACTGTCTTACCTTTCATATTTATGAAAGAGAAATAGAAGACGATGAGTTACACCGACTTCTCAAAAAATCATTTAACTTTGATGCCTTTGGAACTTCTTTGGAATCAAAAACCAAAGAAGAAGAAAGAGCAGTTGATATTATGAGCAATACGATAAAATATGTCAAGGACCATTACAAAATTGGACTACTTTGGAAATCTGATGATATAATTTTACCACCAAGCAAAAACGCAGCCATAAAACGGCTACAAATAGTAGAAAAACAGATCCAAAAAGACTTGGAGAAAAATATAGCCAAAATATTCAAAAATACTTAGATAAAGTTTACGCCAAAAAATTAACACATGAAGAAGCATTACAAGACTTGGTACTTTCCTCATTTCGGTGTTACAAATCCCAATAAACCAGACAAAGTGAGACTTGTTTTTGACTGTGCAGCGAAATGCGACGGAATAAGCTTAAATGATAATTTATTGGCTGGACCTGATTTACTAGCTTCTTTAATTGGGGTGCTTTTAAGATTTAGAAAAAATAGAATTGGGTTTGCCGCTGACATTAGAGAAATGCTTCATTAGGTACAAATTAAACAAGACGATCAGGAATCACAGAGATTTTTATAGCGTGAAGGAAACATCAATCAACCATATGATGTGTACCAAATGAAAGTTATGAATTTTGTTGCAACATGCGCTCCAACTTGTGCCCAATTTGTAACAAATTCTAATGCCAAATTTAAAGGAAACTCAACTATATTAATTGAGGCAATAACATGTAAGCAGTACGTAGATGATTTTCTTGACAGCTGTCATATACCATAAGAGACTTTTAAATTAATTTCCGAAGTAAGAGAAATTCAAAAACATGCCGGATTGGAGTTAGTCAACTGGACCACGTCTTTAAAAGAATTAACAAAACTAATGGAAATAGACGAAGATATGATATGATAATTCAATACGAGTTTTAGGAATGTTTTGAGATTCAAACAGAGACAAGTTTGTTTTTCAAATTCCGACCAAATTTAGCAATAGTTTTACTGAAAGACCAACTAAAAGACAAGTCCTTAGAATAGTTATGTCAATTTTTGATCCACTAGGTATCCTAATAAATTTTGCGATACGAGGACGTATGGTTGTTCAAGATATTTGGCGTAATGGTATAAAATGGGATGATTTTGTAAATAAGATCTAAAGTTAATACCTAACCTCTGCATTCCAAGGTGCTACTTAGAAAATATTCCATTTGCCAATGAAATCCGACTTCACATGTTTTGTGATAGCAGCAAAAAAGCATTTGCATCAGTCGCTTATATGAGAGTAAGTTACGATAATAATAACAGCGATGTTTCCCTAATTTTTGGAAAACTTGTTACACCAAATAAATCCTTGACTATTTCACGTTTAGAACTTCAAGCAGCACTTCTTGGAAGTAGAATGGCAAAAATGTTAAAAGAAGAACTTGACATAAAAATTGATAAAACGTTTTATTGGCCAGACTCTACAACTGTTTACCACTGGATTCACGACGATGCTAAAAAACTGGGACAATTTGAATCTCATAGAATAGGAGAAATTCAAGAAGGCAACCAGTGGAATTGGATTCCTTCTTAATTTAATCCTGCTGATTTTGCAACCAGAACGTACGATGACTCTGGAAAAAATGAAATAAATTTTGACGTTTGGATTAACGGACCACCATTTCTTTATAAAGACACATCAAGCTGGCCAGAACAAACTATTGTAGGAACAAAACCTAAAACCCAGCCTGCATTTTTTCGAACTGGAATGATCTGTTAGTTTCCGTTGCAGACTTGAAAAGTATTTTAGAATCTAGATCTCTCGAACTAAAGAAATAGAATTTGTTTCATCTATGACATTTGAAGATCTAGAAAAAGCAAAATTAATGTTGATTAGACAATGCCAAAAAGAACCTTTTGTTGAAGAATACAAAAAATTTAAAAATAACCATACTTTAAATAAACAAAGTTCAAGAAGAAAATTAAACCCGATTATAGATTCAAGAGACATGATTGTTATTAGCGGAAAAACAAATTTAGCTCCTACATTATCACAATCCGCGAAAAACACTTACATGAAAAATTTGGTCATCACTGAATCAAGAAAATAATTTTGGATTTTGGATGGAAGATCCGAAGTAAAATCAGTTTTAAGTTATTGTTAAAAATGTAGACGAGAAAATTACAAACCAATAATTCCAATAATGGGACAGCTACCTATTGAAAGATTAACACCAAATATTAAGCGCTCTACCTACACTGGTATTGATTATTTTGGACCATTTTGCGTCTCAGTTGATCGTAGACAAGAGAAGGGATGGGGGTAATATTTACCTGTTTGACTGTTCGTACAGTACATTTAGAAGTCGCTTACACACTGACAACTGATTCAAGGATAATGACCTTTTTATCAGCAGAAAGAATCAACCGTCAAAAATTTTTTCAGATAATGGGACGAATCTACGGGGGGCTTCTGAAGAAGTCAGAAAAGCCGTTAAAAGTTTGGATCAGTCTAAAATTCAAAGTGACTTAGCGAGCAAAGAAATTGAATTGAGTTTCATTCCTCCAGCTGCACCTTATATAGGTGGTGCATGGGACCGCCAAATCAGATTCACCAAGACATCATTTTACTCACTTTTACAAGGATAAAAACTTAAAGATGAACATTTATATACTCTCTTTGTTGAGGTTGAAAACATTTTAAATTCTCGGCCAATAACAAAAGTTTCTGTAGATCCTGACGATTTTGAGGCGCTGACTCCAAATTATTTTATTGGAGGCAACTTAAAAAACAGCGAAATGTGGCCCCTTGTTGGGGAACAAGAAGATCTTAGAAAAAGTTGAAGAAAAATTCAAGTTTTAACTAACCAATATTGAAAAATATGGGTAAAAAATTATTTAACCTTGACAACTAAATGGAACGACAACCAAAAATCTCTGACAGTTGACAGTATAGTTGTTAAAGAAGATAATCTTCCAAGAAATTCATGGAAAATTTGTAGAGTCATAGAAGTATTTCCGGAACCAGATGGGAAAATCAGAGTTGATAAAATTAAAACAAAAACAGGAATTTCAACTCGACCCGTCAGTAAATTAGCTCGAATAGAAACCTACTAAATTAGCCTGACGAGAGACCTAGTACACTGCCCGATTTGCAGTTACAAAGGGAAGAAATGTTATTAATTGACGAAGCTATATGTTTTGTTTATTGTTTGGTTGGTAGTTAATATTTTGTCATTTTTTTTAATGGCAGTGGTCAATATAATTTTGAAAATAAAACTGTTGTCAATAAAACTCTAACTAAAAACCTGACTAAACCTAGACCACCGAACCCCAAATCACTAATTTATTTTTACTCTTTATAGATTTTATAAAGAGGTAAACCATTTAATTTAAAGTAATACAATGTGACTCACCAAAAACGTATATGGGATTTAAGTACTTTTGAAAAAATCTTTGGACATGTTATTTTTTTATATTATTTTTATAGATATAAAATATTTATCTATTGACCCTTAGTTTGGGTAGCTTTGACCTCTTGACCTTGATAGCGAAAGTGGGTCAAGTGATACCTTGTTTAAAAGGGTTTTTTTTTCATTCCATTACAGAATTGATATTATTTCAGAAATTAATAGACTAGTTTTTGAGATATTCGCAATTTAGGAAAAAAAAATAAGATTGACAGCTAACTATTTCCTTACAAGTAAATTATTTCAAATAGATTTAGCTATTTTTTTATGTTTTTTTTATTTAAAAAATTTATTTGTAAATATGTAGGAACAAATTTTGAAGTACTGTATTTATGTCTCAATTTTAGTGGGTATTTTGTTTTAATTTAAGGTTTCGAAATCTCGCTGCGAGCTTCAAACAATGTGGGCTTTGTGAATGGCACTAGCGTCCATACTAGCGAATAAATCCCGCTCGTTGCTCGAAGTTCGAAGTTCGCTAATGAGTACCCGACCTTATGTGCGCCGCTCGTGCTCACGGATTTAATTGCGAGGGCGCTAAAATCTTCTTGGGTTTTTCGCACTTTGAAGTTTACGCACTTTTAGATCAAAGCACAACAAATTTTAAATAATGTGGCAACGTTTTATTACTCTAGTTAAAGTAAACTGACAATGTTGCACAGGAAATATTGAAGTCGCTTTGGCCGCATAGGATATCTATTACTAATAGATTTTTAAGTTGGCGTGTCCATTTTAAAATTCATATTATATTCATTGCATAAAAATAGTAATAATTATTTTAAGTCAGTTCACCAGAACGCACCTAATTGACCCTGATAACTATTATTATTTTCTACACCTCATCGTGGTTACCAAGTGAATTAGCATCATTAGGTGGATATTGGATGGAAACTCAGTTATCTGTGGTTGAGTGCACTTTTAATCCAGGGCACCACGTATTTAGTAATGCTGACTTTTCTATAACCTTAAAACGTTACTTTTGATACTAAAACATCTGCACCAATGCATACAAAACTAGCGCAGCCAGTTTTTAAATTTTGTTTAAAAATTCAAATGTTTTTAGCTCGCGGAACTCTTATTGCCTTTTACTTCGGGGAAAGGTAGAGGAAATGGCCCCAATATAGAATCTAATTTTATTTTTGCCAATTTATGCCCAACCAGTTTAAAACTAATTTTGAATAAATGCAAAAATTATTATCTTGTTACATAATCTGCCTCTTACTTATTTTTTTATATTATTAGTAGTTTTCAACAATGTAAAAAAGTATAATTTATCCAATTGACGTCACAAGGTGTGCAATATAGAACCCCATAAAATATTGTCTTATTTTGACTATTTGACACTTACGAAAACTATGATTATTAATCATTTTTTACTAAATTGCTCCTAGGAAAAAAAAAATACCTAATTTTTGCGATAAGTGCTTTTTCCCTCAACGGCCGTTGCCGTCTCGTAGCAACAAGTAAAAAATTTCGCGCTTCTGAAAAAACTCCGTTTGATTTTGATTTTAAATATAGAATAAAAAATAAAATAAAATATACATATTATAGTATGTATTACGATGGTTTATATTTATTGTTTACCTTTTTACTATAGGGATTGAAAATGTATCCTACTCAAATGGTTTTTTACGGTTGCATTGTTTTAGTTTCGCAAAAAAAAATTAAGAATTTATTTCATTTCTTATTCAAAAAATTTTCCAGCAATATTGTTTTGTTGCCACAATTTGGGACCTATTTTCTTTTAGTTCCAGATTTAAATGGCCCAGAAAAGAAAAAAAAAAGTTGTTTCTTGTGAGGAAGAAGACATAATTAAAGCAATAAAAGCTGTAAAAAATGGGGGAATTACCAAAAAAGCTGCATCTTTCCTTTAAAATGCCTCACACGACTCTTAGAAGGCATTTGCAAAATCACATGGACAGAAGCAGAGGAAAATGAAAGCATAATGCAGTGGTTTAAGGAAATTAACAGCTACTTAAAATCAGAATGAATATTGGAAATGGATGATCCTAGTGGCGTGCAGATAAAATAGGATTTTTAATATATTAAAACTAGGTACTGTAGTGGGTTCAGGATAAAAAAGAGGATTTTTAGGAACGAAAATAAAATTTTGAGAAAGAGCAAATAAAAGTTATGGTGAGTTTTGGAGCCGATGGTACAGTGGCAATAATAAATCTATAAATATAAAGAAAAATCCTAAACATTTTCCTAAAGAATGGGCATTTGGGCGATCTGATTCAGGATGGATGAACTCGGAGGTATTTTATGAAGATGTTGGCAATCATCTTATACCTTACCTAAAGAAAAAAATATTAAGCGATAATACCTTTGGTAGATGGCCATAGATCTCAACTCACTAAGCAAGTGAGTGAAGTATGTGAAAATAGTAGCATAATATTAATAGCGTTCTTTCCTTATGCGACATACCTTTTTTAGACCGCCGCGCCGATGTCTTAGTTTTTAAGCCGCTTAAACTAGATGGAAAAGAATCGTTAGATATTGGAAGTTTTACAGCTTTCCAAAAGACGTAACGAAATATACTTTTGAATCGATGCTAATTGCAGTTTTTGATTTGGTTTTTACGGATAGCATTAAAAATGGCTTAAAAAATGTGGTCTATTCCCGTTCAAAAAGAAATATGTTAACTATTTCAAATGTTTCAATTCAATCCAACTCACTTATTTAAAGTAGAAAAGCCTATTACAAATACAAAATATTGCAAAGTTATTTATCTATAAATTATTCAGACAGTAAGTTTTACAGTTAAAAAAAGAAATATATATTCAAAGGAATAATAAGGCACTCATTTTACACAGGTGTTATTATTATAGTACATCGCACACATAGTTAATTCAGCCTGGATTATATATGCTTTTTTAACATCCTTTTAAAACTGGGGATTGACCTAACATTTTTTATATTTAACGGTAAACTGTTAAACTCGCCTAACCCTTAGTAGAATAAAGATTTCATTGTTGAACTATAACGTGTTCTGTTTAATTGATAGTTATTGCGGTTTCTCGTCTCGTAATTATGTATTTCACTTCTTAAAGTAATAAACTCTTTAAAGTACTCAGGCAGCAATCCTTTTCTTAGTTTGTAAATAAATGACATTGTTAAAAAATATAATGGTTATTTCACGGTTAACATATTTAAAATTTATAGCATAACTCTCTCTGGTGTATATCTACTACATCTTAAAATCAATCTGTTTAACAAACAGAGAAATCAAAAATCCAAAACTGCAGTTGAATAATTATAAAACAGTTAGCCTGGAGGATAATATAAGTTCATCGACTTCTCGTACTGCAGCGTCTCTTGCACCAAACCCTTAGAAGGACCAACTGAAAAATAAATAGGACAGTTAGCCTGGAATAAATTCGCCTACACTAGTAGAAGCTCTTAAAACATTTTTTAGTTAAAATGGATCAAGTAGTAGTTTACAAAACAAAGGAAGATCAGGAAGATAAAGTTTCGACACCGTTTAAATGCTGCTAAGTTGTTCCCACGACTCCTGAAAATCGCCCCCCTAAAAAACGGAAAGCGGTATTTCCTGCAGTGGTTTCGTCTAAATTATTTAAACGATTTTATCAAAAAAGTGAGACGATGTCATCAAAATAAAAGAAAATCTTTATCAAATAATGATTTGTTTAAAAATAAGAAAGAAACTGTTAATCGAGAATCATCTGATTCTTCTGATGCAGAAAAATTCTCGACGATGATGATGACAGACTTAAGCAATGACGATGAGCTATTTTACATAAACCCAGGTGAATAAGTGGGAGAGCTGTATCCAGGTAGTACTTATAATTTTATGCTAAACAGAAACACAATATATTTATATTACTTTGATTAATAAAAATTCGCAAAAAAAATGCTGGTGCGGTGACATCCATGCAAAATGTTGGAAAAGTTTGGATTTGGCCTGAAAAGGCAGATTTACTTTATTAATTTCAAGAATAAATTATTAAAATAATAAATCCACTCGTTTAAAGAAACAAAAGAGGATTATTCAGTGTGCAAGAACTTTAAAATTTAGTTTAGGTCAGTTATTCGTAGTTGTGAAAGTTATCTTAGTTACATAGGTAAGTAGTTTAAGTTAGTTATTTTTAGTTATATAGATGGTATTAAATGGTGAGTGAAAGTAGATTAGGTTAAAAGATCTCGTATTTTTGTACTACTTTACTATGAAAAATATTGTTTACTTTTCTTTATCTTGTAATTTTAAAATGTTTCTTTTATAGATACAAATAGTTGTACTTTTAATTTAAAATTGGTGGCCATTAATAAATTTTAAGAGTTCGTCGCTAGGGTCGCTATGCTCATTACCTGAGTTTTTTTTGCATATTTATTTTTCAACGAAAAAATGTGTTAGTTATTTTAGATTTTAATACTCATTCCAAAAATAGGATGGTTTAACTAGTGACTTCTGAAATTGTATAATTTTATATTAGGTTACATATTTTATAACAACTTAAAAATTTCCAAATTAGTCCAGTGCTGGGTCCATATTGAGGTCATTTCCTCTACTGTATGGCACAGCCGCCTCGGTCTGTCTTTAGATAATTTAAAAAAATAGATATAGAAAAACTTGCAATGAAACACGAAAAAGTGACACGTTGAAAATAAAAAATAACAGACGAGATGGATTTAGATTTAAAATTATACTGCAGTAATATAATTTTGCTATTTTTCAAACTGCTTAAATTCTGTTTCCTGACAAATATTAGCTCACACTACTACTATACTAGAGCAGTGAGAAAACAAGAGTTTCTCCGATTTCAAATTCTTTTATATATCTTTGCGTTTCAGATGATTTTGAAACTTTTTTGTCGCGCCGGCCGTCTGTCTGTATGTTTATAACGACCAATGTGCAGAACTTAAAAACCGCTTGCCCGATTTGAATGAAATTTAGTACCTAGGCTGGACCTTAGGTCGAGATGGTCCCATTTAAAAATTAACAAAATCCACTGAATATAAGCCAAATAAAAGAGTGGGGGTAGATTTCAGAAATTAGAGTTGTTAGCCCGCGATAGAAAAACGATAAATGCAATGGACTGTATAAGTTAATTAATGACAGCGCGAGCAAACATATATATATTGATATGAATTACGAAATAATCAAACGTCCATAGGTAAAATATTTGGTGCCACACAACGGTAATCAGATACAAATGCACTCACCAGTTTGCATCCAGTTTCTCCACGTTCTAAGGGGCCCCTGATTGGATCTAATGATGTCACCACGTAGCTGAAGGGCTGAAGTTTCTAGTTCTATGCTTCAGTACACAAAAATCGAGCACTTTCAGGTGTAGATATTTGAAATAGTTGGAGAACGAAATTAACACGCCATTTTCTCGAGGCGGTCGACAAGGATCTCACTGGTTGTTGGTGCGCATGTCCAAATACGCGAAATGCGCTTTGTCCTTCATACAATTGTGTGGTTTTAAAAATATATATAAACAACCGCGAAATTTAGCGGGAGCTAACATAACTGCCCTCCAAAACACACAATTTTAGAATCTCAACCGGACAGATAGAGATATAAGAAAAAGAATCGACCGATAAATATAAATGAATGAAAACAGATAAGTATCGTAAGTTTATTTAGAGATAACGAAATCCCGAAAAAAGGCAAAACAAACAAACAAAAAATTCAAAAAAAATTAAAAATAAAAAAAACCTATTGTAATACCCGGTAAAAGGTAGAAAATTAAAATTACTTTTAATTTGGCAAGAGGCACAGTTTTACAACTGGCCGCTTATAAACACCGGTAACCGTTTGTACCGTCGCAACACGCACCTGACCGTCCCCGCCGGGATGCAGTTCGATGACCCGACCGACCGGCCATTTCAAAGGCGATTGAATGTGATCACTGGTTATGATAACCAAATCATTTAATTTGATATTTGGGGACGAGTCAGCCCACTTGTGTCGCTGTTGTAGCATCTGCAAATACTCTATAGAATACCGTTTCCAAAAATCATTATGTAGTTTTTGGATTAGTTGCCATCTCGAGAGCCGATTTAGGGGAACCTCGGACAAATCTGACTCCGGAATTTCTGAGTTAAGGGGTTCAAGTATCAAAAAATGCCCAGGGGTAAGAGGTTGAAGATCGTGTGGGTCTGAAGAGGCAGGAGATAACGGGCGACTATTAAGTACGGCTTCTATGCGACAGGTAAGGGTGGACATCTCCATGATAGACAACTTCTGGTCGCCGACAACTCGAACAAAGTGAGTTTTAAAACCTTTGACGCCAGCTTCTGCCAGGCCATTGAAATGTGGACTGAGAGGAGGTCCCAGATGCCAACGAATAGAAAGTCTGGTGGCAGCACTTCTTGCGTAATCCAGTAATTGGTTACGAAACCCTATAAAATTACTGCCTTGATCTGACCAGCATTGCGTCACGCTTCCGCGTCTGGAAATGATTCGATGGAATGCACCTACGAACCCTTCGGTGGACAGTTCCATGGTTAATTCCAAATGCACGCAATGTGTGGCCGTACAGACAAACACACAGACATACGATTTGAAAGCTTTACAACCACGGCAACGATGAGGAATCACAAAGAAAGGTCCACAAAAGTCGATAGCTACACTCGAAAAAGGTTTAAGTTGATTGATTCGATGAGCGGGAAGTGAACTCATTATGGGCGGTCTATAGGGTTTAGGGTTGATTCCAAAACATTGCAAGCACTTGGATATGGTTCTTTGAATTGCCCGTCTGGCAGATAATATCCAAAATTGCTGTAAAAGCAGATTATGTAATGTTTTAAACCCAGGATGAAGATATTGTCGATGAGCGGACTCGATAAGAAGAGTAGTTAAACGATGGTCACTCGAAAGTAAGACGGGGTGTTTTGCAGAATAAGACAAAAGGTCAGATTTTTGTAATCTGCCACCGACTCTAATGATATTATTCTCATCAAGAAAAGGTGAAAGTTTTCGCAAAGGTTTCGGTATTGGTTTATCCTTAGATAACGCGGAAAAAAGCTCAGAAAAACAAGAACCTTGAACGCGTTTGATAAGAAGGTGTAACGCACTTTGCATCTCACCGGTGGTAGGAAAAACAATATTCTCAAAAATAACTTTTTGGTCCGGCGGCTTAGTGGGTTTTTGATAGGAATGGTTTTGAAAAAGGTTAACTATTCGAAGGACATAACAAATGATACGTTGAATTTTTGATATAGATGAATATTTGATAAGAAGCTGATCTAAGAAGTTGACATCAATTATCGCATTGCAACAGACTTTTGGCTTTTCCTCCAGATTAATATCTCCGAAATCAATCGGCATTTTTGATTTATGAAAATCGGGCCATTCGTTTTCGGGAGACCACAAAAACGACGGTGCGTTCCACCACATGTCATGTGACATGAGCTGTGAAGGGGTGGCCCGTCGTGACGCAATATCGGCTGCATTCAAAGCAGAAGGAATGTAGCGCCACGAGTTTGAGGGAATGATTTCTTGGATTCTACTGACTCGATTTCCAACAAAGGTTTGCCAGCGATTAGGAGGGGATGAAAGCCAGTGCAATACGACTTGCGAATCGCAGAAAGTAACGATATTTGTAAAAGTTATTTTTCCTTCATAGCTAGATAAAACGAAGTCAATTAATTCGCTTAAAAGAAATGCGCCTAGGAGTTCTAGCCTAGCCAAAGTTTGTGACTTTATAGGCGCGACCCTAGATTTTGCAGATATGAGAGAAACAGATATATTGTTTTCCTCTTCTACACGAAAATATACGACGCCTGCGTAGCCTCGAATTGAAGCGTCACAGAAGCTGATGATTTGACAGGTATTGGTTTTTGACAGTTTGATTTGTCGGGGTAATTGAAAATTGGAAAGAAGCGGGAATTCAGAACGAAGTTTGTTCCAAGAGTCGATGATAGAAGACTCTGGTTCTTCGTCCCAGCCTATTTTCGATATCCACAACTGTTGCAAAATAAATTTTGCTTGTAGCAACAAGGGACAAAGAAAACCTAAGGGATCGAAGATTGTCCCTATGGTAGATAAAATAGAACGTTTGGTTGGGGGTTTGTCCTTCATTCGGCATTGATAAGAAAAAATGTCGTTTTTTGGATGCCATTGAAGTCCTAAAACTTTGATAAAGTGGGGTTCCTCCTTGTCGAAAGAGAGAGGCATTTGACGATCGGACTCTGGCAATGTTGCCAATAACTCAGGACAATTGCTTGCCCATTTTTTAAGTTCAAATCCTCCCGACTTCAACAAATCATTGAGTTCTGTTTGAAGGGAGAGAGCTTCAGAAAGCGAAGGGCTAGTTCCCAAGATATCGTCGATATAGATTGACGTTTTTAGAACAGTACTAGCCATAGGAAAACCTTCCTATTCTCTCTCTGCCAGCTCATTTAAGGTACGCAAGGCTAGAAAAGGTGAGCATGTCATGCCAAAAGTGGCAGTAGAAAGTTCCCACACTGAAAGTGGGTCCTGTGGAGAAAACCTCCACAATATCCTTTGATAAGGACGGTGATAAGGATTGATAAGGACTTGACGGAACACCTGTTTGATATCAGCAATGTAGGCAATAGGATTAAGACGAAACGTAAGGAGTAAAGAAGCAATATCCTTTTGAAGTTTCGGTCCAGATAACAATGTGTCATTGAGACTAATATTTTTTGGGGTGACTGCCGAACAATCCCAGACTACCCTTAATTTTGTACTTAAGCTTTCCGGCTTTAGTACGCAATGATGTGCTAAAAAACACGAAACGTCGACCTTTGGTTGACTAGATAAAACTAAACTCATATGATTAGAATCGATATAGTCTTGCATGAAACTTGAATAGGCAGTGTACAGATCAGGATTTTTGATTAATCTATTTTCTAGAAGTAAAAATCTACGATAAGCTTGCGGATAAGTATTTCCTAGGTCAGGGTTTATTTTATCTTTAAACGGAAGATCTACTATGAACCTACCGCTCGGTTGCCGTAATACACTAGCAGTAAAAATTGATTCTGCTTGTTTTTCTTCCTTTGATATGATTTGTTTTTTAGGCATATGTTCGATTTCCCAAAACCTAGGGAGAATGACCTCAAAAGGAGGTGAATGACTCGTTAAAAAACAACTGGTTCGTTCTGTAAGACTACCTACTTCGTCAACCTTTCCCATGACGACCCAGCCAAAGATAGTTTCAAGGGCTGAAGGCTGCCCTACCCGTCCAAGAACCCTGCCCTCCTTGAATATCTGTGCGAATAGCTCGCAACCAATAACCAGGTCCACAGGTCTAGATTTGAAATAAGATGGGTCGGCAAGTTTAAGGTTTTCCAAGTGTTTCCACTGATTATCGTTCAAAGAGAATGTAGGCATATTGGAACATAGTTGTGGAACAACAATTGCTTCGAAATTAAGTAAAGGAGTGACTTGTCCTTGTGGCTTAATGTGACATTGAACGAGCCCTTTGGAGGTAAAAGAAGACATCTGATTTAATCCGAATATTTCAGTGGTGTAACTTCGCCTGGGAAAATTAAGACGCTGAATACACTTTTCACTGATGAATCCTGTCTGTGATCCAGAATCAAGCAGTGCCCTTACAGGTTGAAAATTTCCGCAACCGTCCATAACATCTATTATGGCGGTGCATAAAAGAAAGGTACCTGAAGGTTTTGAGGTATTTAATGACACATGAAGATTATTGACAGGTGGTGTGTGAATGACAGGACTAGTATCTTGGCTTCCAGACTCTTGATTAGTTTCTAAGATATGAGTTAAAGTGTGGTGCCTTTTACTATTGCAAATCCTGAATGAATATTTGGATTTGCACGTATCTACACCATGCAAGGGATGAAAACACGCTAGACATAATTTTTTCTGCTTGACGAAAGATAGGCGATCGATAGGTGAGAGATCAAGAATTGTTTGACATTTCGAGAGCACGTGACCTTGATTACACTGGAAACATTTTATTCCCGTACTTGAATTAGTTGAGGTGCCAGCCAGTCCTATAAAAGGCGAATTGGATGATTTATAGGTAGGCTTTTGCCCAAACTGATTTCGCATAGAATTTGAATTTTGATAGGTAGGCTTTTGCCCAGACTGATTTTGCATAGAATTTGATTTTTGATAGATAGGCACCTTTTTGGGTGCTGTTGATTGAGGAAGTGATTCCAAAACTTTACATCTTTTTTCTAGAAATTGAAAAAGTGACTGAAAAGTGGGAATTTCGGTATTAGTATTGGCGTGACTCATTTAGAAATTTGAACGCGTCGGAATATCCAATTTTTCTAACAAAATGAAAAAAATAATAAAGTCCCAACTGTCAACGTCAAAGCTAAGTGATTTTAAAATTTCTAGGAATTCAGAAAAGGTGTCAATTTAATTACGCAATTCTTTAGCTGACTCGTTTTTTAAGGTAGAGTTCATAATTGAGCTTAAAGCATCATTTGCGAGATCTCGCTTGTTTTGATATCTATTGACTAATTTGTCATAAGCAATTTTATAATTTTGATCAGATAAGCTAATCCCTGATATCAATTTTAAAGGCTCATCCTCGAGATATGAAAATAAATATTGAAGTTTTCGGACGTTACTTAGATTTTGATTTTGATCTATAATGTTATTAAAAAGATCGAATAAGCTTGGCCATAATTTTTATCACCTCGAAATATGGGAATACCTAACTCTTTGAGTTTTGGAGTTTCGTTTTGTCGAACATATGATCCCGAAAAGGATGGGGCCTCAACCGGAAATATTTTAGAGTAAACCCCCTTACACGCATAAAAATATTTACGAGCTTCTGAAAGGATCGCATCCTGCGTTTTAAACTCCTCGTCGTCCGCGTCGTCTATCAACATAATGACGTCATTATGCGCCAGCATGCATTTATCGTTTCATCCAAATCGGAATACCTCAATTGAAACTCGTTTCTCGCTTTTTCATCCTTTGCCGCGGTCTGTGAAAACACATAACACTCGGTGATCGCAGATGAAAAACCCTTGCGTTTTTGTACGGCTTTTTTGACAGACATGATTTTACCTTTGAAATGACGAAATTGTCGGTAAATATACAATTAACGCTAAATTAATGCTTCTGAAATAGAAAAATGACGAATTGTCGAAAATATGCACTAATTTATCGCAATTGATGAAAATTATTTTAAATATCGAAATGATATGGAACACATCTAATCACAGAAATGTCGGTAAATATACAGTTAACGCTAAATTAATGCTTCTGAAATAGAAAAATGACGAATTGTCGAAAATATGCACTAATTTATCGCAATTGATGAAAATTGTTTTAAATATCGAAATGATATGGTACACACACTGAACGTTTGTTTTGTTTGTTTTGATTCCTTCTCGGTTTTGTTTATACCACGCGGAGTAGACCCGTTACCATAGCAGCGGACCAAAAACAAGTACTGCGCCGACACCACACCGACCTTCGGTGCGAACACGACTTTCTCTCGTTCAATACGATGCGAAAATTCAAGGCCGCCTTGTTTGGCTTGGCGTGAAAATAATTATTAATACCGTCGTATGGATTTATTATTTAAAATAATTCGGCTCGCTGGACCACTTATGTTAGCCCGCGATAGAAAAACGATAAATGCAATGGACTGTATAAGTTAATTAATGACAGCGCGAGCAAACTTATATATATTGATATGAATTACGAAATAATCAAACGTCCATAGGTAAAATATTTGGTGCCACACAACGGTAATCAGATACAAATGCACTCACCACTTTGCATCCACTTTCTCCGCTTCTGAGGGGCTCCTGATTGGATCTAATGATGTCACCACGTAGCTGAAGGGCTGAAGTTTCTAGTTCTATGCTTCAGTACACAAAAATCGAGCACTTTCAGGTGTAGATATTTGAAATAGTTGGAGAACGAAATTAACACGCCATTTTCTCGAGGCGGTCGACAAGGATCTCACTGGTTGTTGGTGCGCATGTCCAAATACGCGAAATGCGCTTTGTCCTTCATACAATTGTGTGGTTTTAAAAATATATATAAACAACCGCGAAATTTAGCGGGAGCTAACAAGAGTTTATGTGAAAATATGGCATGTGTGATATCAAACGAAAGGTTTTTAAGTATGAAGTTAAAAAACAAAACACATTTTAGTTTTTTTTAAAGGGTGGGGGTAGATTTCAAAAATTAGAGTTTAAGTCAAAACATGGCTTGTGTGGTATCAAACGAAGGGTAATCGAGTGTCGAGTTGAATAAAATATATTTCAGTTTTTAGTTAAATTAGCTCACACGTACACTATAACTATAGTACCTAGTTTGAGCTTAGGTGCCCATACAGGGCCGTATCTGGACCAAAATTTTGGGGGGGGTTAGGCCAGTGGAATTTGAAAAATTGTGGGTTTATTGAATATGAAAAAAAAGGTTAAACTTAAAAAACACATTCCTATTTAATTTTCGGGGGAGGGGTTTGAACCCCCAAAACCCCCCCTCAGATACAGCCCTGTGCCCATATATTGGCAGAGTATTTTTATAGTGACATCTATTTAAAACCGAACGGCTTCCAGAACTTGGGCACCTTCGGATAAAGCTCACACGTACACTATAACTATAGTACCTAGTTTGAGCTTAGGTGCCCATACAGGGCCGTATCTGGACCAAAATTTTGGGGGGTTAGGCCAGTGGAATTTGAAAAATTGTGGGTTTATTGAATATGAAAAAAAAGGTTAAACTTAAAAAACACATTCCTATTTAATTTTCGGGGGAGGGGTTTGAACCCCCAAAACCCCCCCTCAGATACAGCCCTGTGCCCATATATTGGCAGAGTATTTTTATAGTGACATCTATTTAAAACCGAACGGCTTCCAGAACTTGGGCACCTTCGGATAAAGCTTTTAAGTCAAAATAAAGTGTTATCGAATAACATGCTAATATTTAATAAGGTAATTATTGGGTCCCCTTTGAGTAAAAAAATTTGTATAAATATATGTTCAAAGAGTCCTAACTTTTTTTTAAAAAACAGGGTGTTATAGATTTTCAAAAAATCTCATTTTTACCCAACTGCAGCTCAGCGAGAAGAAGGATAATGGTTTTTGCTTGGGATATGTATGTATGTAGATATTTATGTTTGTGTCGTACTACCGGCTAAACAGCTAAATCGAATTTGACAAGAAAGTTGTCGTTTAATTGCTACTGATCCCAAACATGCTATAGTTTATATTTTTTAAACAGGAGTCAATATGGCGGTCGCCATTTTGTCACATGATGTCGGCTTTAAGGCCTACAAATGACCAAAATTTCAGGCGATTTTATTAAAATGCCTTTGAAAACCCATTGCAAATGTCCTCTAATTTGCTGTAATTACATGGGAGTCCTTCCTGCTCCCAACAGTCTCCCCTCCTGTCATTCCACCCCCACCCTCTTAAAAAACTATATTTACATATTTTTATCAAATATAAAGCGATTTCAAAAATTCTTTCTGTACACGCTTTTCGAGATTTTCCCAACACCATTTTACTAGTTTTTCCCCCGCTCTCCCTTTCTTCCCCCCCCCCTGTTAGTAATAGTTGTAGCTATAACTTTCACAAATATAGAGCGATTTCAAAAATTCTTTCTGCAAACGCTTTAAAAAAAAATTAACACCATTTTACTACTTTCCTCCTCCCTCACTCCTCCCCCACCTTCACTCAATGAAAGGTAACACTGTTCGTTTCCGTAGGAAATTTACACGTTCTTTCTGGGTAACGCTAAATGAATGGTAAATGCATAGTGCTTTCTATAAGGCTAAATAAGAATTAAACCTAAAAGTTGCAAACAAAAAAAAATTATAAAAAAGCACCCAGTTGCTAAATCTACTTGTAACTACTAGTCGCAGTTGGGTATAAATTTACCCAATGCCCCATGCAAATACAAAACTCTATAATTGTGCGCTTTGGGCACCAAAATTAAAACTTGAAACAAGTCGTACATTATAGGTATACCTATCAATTTTGTACCCAACTGCGACTAGTAGTTACAAGTAGATTATTAGCATTTGGGTGTTTTTTCTATTTAATTTTTATTTATTTATTAATATCTGTGATACTGCTCTAGAATTTTTGTAAAATTTAGTACATAGGTTCTATTTATCAAAAGGATTTTTTCTAAACATAATATTTTTTTGACCAGTGGCGTCCGATCGGAAATTTTCCTCGGTATTTTTAAAGAAAATAACAAATGGTTTTTCTCGTGAGGAATGCAAATAAATGAATTTAACATTTTGTTTTTATGCAAAAACGAACAACAAAACAAATCAACAGACGACAGAATGAGAATTTTAACAATAATTTTTATAAAAAAAAAGAGTGGCGTACCATTCTTTTCTTCAAAATTGATGTATTTTAAGCATATGTTAGATACCTAAAAAATATTTACGATGTAGTCTGTAAGAGACTGTAATTTTTTATACAGAATGGTAAAGTAAAAGGTTTAAGGAAAACCTTTTTTTTATAACTTTAAAAATACGATAGAGATCAATCAAAAAAACAATTTTTTTGCCGTTTGTCATAAAATTTTGGGTAAATATTAACAAAAGGTAATTTTTAGAAAAATTTAAAAAATTATACTTTTATAAAAAACTGCGGTTTATTTAGCTTTTTTTACTAGAACTAAAAAATATAAGCCTTATGTCAAGAAGAGGGCAAATCCCCTGCCCCCTGCCTGGGTACGCTACTGGAGCTATTAAATTTCTTCTTCCAGACTGCTTGGGCTATCCGCCAAATAAAATAAAAATGTTTTTAAGCATCTACGGTTGACCATAAAAAGATATTTTTTTAATACTCGCGGTCCTCTGCGGTGTACACATTTTTAAAAAGTAAAATACTTAGACAGTATTATATAAAAAAAATTAAAAAGGTACTTTTGCATACTTTTTTTAAAATCTTAGTTAAATCGCGCACAAAGACAATAATTATATTTAAAATTCAGCCTTTAAAAAATTAGGCCATAATAAATGTTTAAGATCTGTATCATTTATTTTTATGAATGTACAATGCTTACTTATATTTTGCTCCTCCATAATAATTAGAACACTTATTTTTGAACTTTTTCTTTAAAACTCCCTGGTTTTATAATTATTGAAAATCGCAAAGAAACGCAACTGTTATACTGAATAGACGTAAAGAAACAAATTGCCTCGCAAAAATTCCGATACAAAATAAATTCAAATAAAAACTGTTCAACATTTTTATGGAATAGACATTTCTTATCACATTGCCGTTCACAAAATCTCAAAAAGCGTACCCGCGAATATCATTTTTTGCTACAGGATGACCCATTGTGCAGTGTGTGCGTCGCCGTTGCGTCGTTAGGTTCCAGAAGGACGAGGTACGTGATATTAAACTAATAATAGACTTGTCCACTATCAGTGTAATTATAACTTTGCAATTAGATGTATACCATACCTGATTAGGTAGTATATTATGTCATACTAAGGTTAGTGTAGCATGTTGTGGATGCGCTTAGGATCAAGGGCGTCGATAATTTATTCCTTTGAATGGGTAATTTTTTTTCTTGGGGAGAGGCCTAAAGTCAACAAGAACAAGAACAAAAAGAACACTTTGTAATGCAGTACCATAAGCTAGATTATCCACTCCTGCTAAGGATATATCTAAACTAGTAAAACGATATTTTTTTTCACTAATAAAATACTCTGCCAATTTATTTATTCCCACCTGTTTTACCTTATGTCCAGAGGGTTTTTAAATGGGACCACCTAGAGCCAAAACTTCATTGAAATCGGGCAAGAAGTAGTTTTTGAATTATGCCCGTTGGTCCTTACAGACAGAAAGACAACCAGACGGCGCAATAAAAAAGTTTCAAAATCATCACGCAAAGAAATATAAAAAATTTTAAAATCCGAGCAACTTTTTTTTTAGCTTTTGACATGATCACCATAGCTCATAATACTATAGTTATGTGTGAGCTAAAAAAGCCTTTGCGCAACAAATTATATGCAAATAAAGGCTTAATCAACAGTAATAAGTAAAAGTTTAAACTATTTTTACATCTCTAGTGCGCGTAGCAATGGCTAGAGAAGGTTTTCGACGAAAAAAAAAAGGAGATAACGCCAAAAATGTGTTATTTGGGTGTATTTTGAACTATTTTAGCAATATCGTCGTGACGGCTGTGTGTGTGTATGTGTGTGTGTATCGCACCCTCAGAACGAAAGTAAGCCCGGCCCACGATAACTTCTAAACGGCTTAACCGATTTTCATGAAATTTTTAGGCAAAATAGTGTACAATACTTTAAAGAGTTGATTAGATTTTGGTCAAAAAATCCATTAATGCTAACTGTTTAATGGAGCACCGCTGCAATCTGCGGTTTTCGGAGTATAATAAGACACGTTTTTCTTAATAATTTACATTATTACTAAAAACTTCGCAAGAGCTTCCCATTAAAATCACTGTTGCCGTTTGCGCGTGGGGTCCTTTGTTTTTGTGTTTTTTCTCATTTCTGTAGAAAAAATCAAATTATTAATTGTTTTGTATTTAAATACACTAACTCTGTCCAAGTTTTGAAATTTTCAGCAGACAAATAATAATTTTTATGTTTCTGTCAAAATGTTACTCGCCATTTGAGTCTAAAATTACATAGACAAAAACTGTAATTTTTTGCTTTTTAACGTGACAAAAAAAAGCAAGTGAATTAAAAACTGGATCGAAGTTTTCAAATGCACCACTTATTCTTGTATAGGTGCTGCAAGATCAGATTTATATGTAGATATACATTTATAGGGAGTTGCTTTAATTTTGGCCGATACTGTATTTCAATTTAGTAAAGCATTGTTCCCGTGTATTTTTTTGTTTTTCTTCAATTTCGTTGAAGTAAAATAATGATTTTTTTTACTTGTCGTCTTAGAATACAAAGATATTTTCTTGAGAAGTGATACTAAAAATAACCTTGATAAAATAAAATAAACTGCTTTTTTTAACATTGGTGACCAACTTTTTGTAAACTAGGCGACTTTTGACTCTAAAAGTTTTGCGCGTTCTACTCTATTTTGTAAGCAGTAAAATATTGTGCTCTTCGATTTTAAAATAAAAAAACCAAAAAATAAAATTTTTCTGAAGTAAAAATAAAGTCAAACCAATTAAGGGAAATGTAGTTTTTGCACGCAAATATATAGTTTAATTTGTTTAGTTTAGTGTAGGTCAGTTTTGTTTGTTTGATTTAATCATACTGTCATTTTTTCTTTATTTGTAGAGAACAAGGCGTGTCAATCTAGAGCGTGCACTGTGGCACGTGTGTTGCGGGTTGGCCACACCTGGTCAATTGGCAGGTGATCACGACTTCATTGCCTTGGGTAATCGTTTTTCCTTGTAGGCAATGAAACAAAATAGTACAGTACAAAAAATCGATAAAAAAACTCAACAATCGTAAAGTACAAAAAACTAATTATATAAATAAAATAAAAAATTGGGTAAATTCCAAACATGGATACAGTATTTAGTTTTCTAAAATGACGGTGGCAAATAAAAAATTCTATAAAAAAATTTATATTTGTTAAGAATATATTTTTTTTTAAATGTCACTATACGAAATTGATAAAATTGCAAACTAAAATCACATATGACAACGGCATAAACAGCTTAATTTTCGAAGATGGTCCCGGATTGTAGATCAAAGCAAATTGCTTTGAAGCAAAATAATTTGTGCTTTCCTAATCACCAAGAGAATATTTTCTTGATATAGCACAAAAAATGTCTTGCCTCTTGAACTGAATTAATCTAAGGCACCGTTTTCTCTGGAAGCAAAATATTACTTATATGAAGACAATTTGCTTTGTTACAATATGGAGTACTGGAATAAATAATATTTCTTCGATGATGGAGTATACTGAAACAAAACAATTAAAGAAGAAATATAAAGTCTCATTTTAAGATTAAACGCAGCATTAAACTAAAAAGAAAAATTTTAATTCAAAACAAATTCTTTTAAAGCAAATCAATTTATTCAACAAAAGAACGTGCTTTCATTCCAGATCAAAATTTTTACCGTGTGGATATAAAATATTAACCCGCAGTATAAAATTTATTGAGTGATTTTAATGTTTAACCCTTCTTATTAAAACATATTTTCTAAATAGCACCCAACGCGATAGAGATCCCGATTGGGGGCGCCCTTTATTCAAGAAACAGCTGCGTCCAGCTAAAGCTAAATGTTTGCTGACGCTGCTTTCTAGTGAGGAAACATTTCTTAAGTTTTGCCGCACCAATTGTGGCCACGCTGTGTCATTGTCAAATTATATCATAGTTGAGGGGTTTATTATGATTAATTATCAACAGGCTGCTTTCAAATAAGAGATTATTAAGGCGGATGTATATACCAAGAAAAGTCTAGGGGCGAGAAAAGGAAGTTTTCTGTAATAAGAATATTCAAGAAATTTATAACTTTTTGAGTAAAAACAATTATTTTAAAAAAACTAATATTGCACACACTGAAATAATTTTTTAAGTATATGTAAATACAAACATTAATATTGCCTTTATTAAATGATATACAAAGATAAAATTGTAAAGTTTTAATGGCTGCTTCTTCGGCGAACCGAAACAGAGTCAAGTTCTAACCTAGCAATCACTAAATTTTTAAGGCTTTTTTTTTCGAACAAAATCAAAATTTTTGCTGAAAAAATAAACGTTTTTGTATTAGCAAAAATTGTAGTAAACTGAAGGCGTTAAAATATGCCTGAAATAAAATAGCTAGTGAGAAACTGAGTAGAAAAACATACAGCGCAGTAATTTTATTATAATAACTAGTAAAATATTCCTTAAAATCTAATTTTTAGAGATTTTGTTTAGGTATTTTTAATATTTTTTTCCTCGCAAGTGATTGAAATACCATATCTGGAAAATAATTTAACCTTTTTTTTTAATCTAAAGGACAACTGAAAATTAAAAAAACTAACACTGAGAGACGTCAACGTTACAGATGGGACAAAAAGTAAAAAACACTTAATTTGTGGCATAAAACAAAATTACAATAATAGAAAATGGTCAAAAATATTTAGGCGTATTATAAATACAACTATTTTCCACCTAAATTCCAAAGAAAAATACAATGTCGAGGTCTGTAGTAAAGGGACAATATCTGTAATGTCAAAAAATAGCGTTACCGAAAGGGACAATTCGTCTTACAGAAGGAACAATTTCTTAACATTTTAGCAGTTTCCGGCAAAGCCAAATGTATGACACCATGGTAATAACTTGTCTCAAATGGTAATAACTTGTCTTTGTTAAAAAGATGCCAATATTGCTGGAAATTAAACATTTACTAATTAAAAAAGCAGTTTTTAAAAAAGGGCAGAGTATAGCTGACAGTCCAGCTACTCTATACATTAAAACAAATCTAAACATTTAATTTTTTCAAACAGAAAACGATATATTGTCAATAACTCCTCTATAACCTACTACTTCTGTTTATACTAAATCTTTAAGTTGCCACGTTGAATAAATTTTTCTTTGTGGAAAAATCGGCTTTTTTTTAAATTTAATATCCCATTTACTTTCTACTTATTTATTGGCGACTTTAAGTGGTTTTATAATAAAATTTAACAAGCTTTCAATAAATATATTTCTTAGTCTTTGACAGCCAAAATTAGGTTTTGTTCCAAAAAAACTTGGGTTAAGAGCATTTCAAATTTCAAATAATATTTATTTACAGTTCTTTACCTGTATATTTACAATGTTGTCTTAAATCTATATCGCCTTTGGAAAGAATGCAAAATAAATATTCCTCTGCATTTTAAAGCCTTAGAGGCTTGTTTGCCAAAACAATATTTCTTTTGTTTTCCCTTGGGCAGAGTTTTCTATTAAAACTAAAATAAGGTATACATTTCTTTAGTAATTGTCATATTACAAGTTCAAAAAACCAAAAAATAATAATAATATACATTGTTTCAATATTATAATCATAATACTACAAATACTTTAAAAAAAAATATCTAATATCTAAAATAGCTATATACTGCTTGCATGTTTGACTTTGTCAAGTATTGTCATTATTAAGTGCAAATGTCAAATAAAAATGTTTTATGGTGTCTAAATCGGGTGATTAGTCAATATCGGGTTATTAGTCAAATCAGATTTTTTTGTCTTGGTTGAGGGTGAGTCTCTTAAATTATTTTTATATTTATTTTTTTTAATTAATTTAAAATTGTACCTAAATATTAACTTTTAAGTTTTGATTTTTTTTAATTTATTTTTTATTAATGTTTAGGTCATTATATTATATATTAGTTGCATAATACGTGTTTTTTAAATCTATCCAACTATGTACTGTCAATCTAGGAATTGTATTTAGCCAAGTTTTAACTTTTGTTTTAAATATGTGTTGTTTTGTAATACTTCTAATATCTTGTGGTACAAAGCCATATATCTTTGGAGCTAGGAAATAATAACTCCTTTGTGTCTGAGTTTTGCCTGTTTTCGGAATCCTGAATATTACGTTGTTTCTTCTAGTATTGTGCCCATGTTCAAGCTCTTCTAAGTTGGTTTTGTTTTTATGTTGTCGATTAATTACATGAATACAGAATAGTTTTCTTAAGTCAAAAAAGTTGGTTTCTTCGTATAATGATTCAGTAGGGTATAAAAATGGTTTTTTATATATGACTTTTAAACACCATTTTTGAACCTTTTCTAGACTTGCCAAATAATTATTCAGCACTCCTCTCCAAGCAATAATACCATATGTAAGATGTGGTTCTATTAAAGAAGAATATAAGATTTTTAGTTGAGGTAATTTAAAATATTTTTTTAGATGCTTTATTTTGTAAAGTAAAGACCTAACTTTAATTGTAACATAGTTAGTATGCACATCCCAACGTAAATGACAGTCGATGAATACTCCTAGATATTTAATTTTTAAACTTTTTTTTATGTTTATTGTTTGACAGTTACATAATTTTTTGTTAAAAATTGTAAGGTTTTCAAAATTTGGTTGGTTTGATGCATATGAAGAAAAAGGTATGAAATAGGTTTTTTTGTAGTTAACGGTAAGATTTAATTTTTGAAAGTAATGAAATATTTTTTCTAAATCTATTTCTGCCCGATATTTAACTTCGTTCCAATCTTTTCCTTCAAATCGGATGACTGTGTCATCACAGTAACTATCAATTTCTCCACTTATATCTTCTTGAAAAAGGTCCGAAATATAGATATTAAATAACACAGGACCGAGGACAGTTCCCTGTGGAACACCACATGTTATTGTAGTTCTATTACTAGTTACGTCATCCATCTCTACTACTTGTGTTCTATTTGACAAATAGTCTTTAAATAATTTACAAGAGTTTTCGTTTGCTCCGATGTCTTTTAGTCTTCTTAATAATATTGCATGATCAACGGTGTCAAATGCTTTGGAGAGGTCGATAAAAACTGCCAAAGAAGAAGTTCTGTTATCTAAAGCTTTATAAACATTTGTTGTAACATTCATTATAGCGTCTTCTGTCGACCTTCCTTGTCTAAATCCGTACTGATGTTCTGACAATATATTATTAATTTCTAAAAATGATGTCAAACGTTTTTTTATTATTTTTTCAAAAACCTTGGTAAAATTGGTTATTAGTGATATAGGACGGTAATTGGACACATTTGTTTTTTCACCGCTTTTGTACAAGGGTTTAATGACTGTGGTTTTAAAAGAGTTTGGACAGATTCCCAATTCAATCGTTTTATTAATAATAAATTTTAACGGTTCTACGATATATTCTGATATTGATTGTATTAGTTCAGTTGTTATTTTATCTTGACCAGGAGCTTTTTTCTTTTTTAGTTGTTGAATTGTATCTAGTATTTCTTTATTGTTTGTTTTTTCTAAAATAAATTTGCGTTGATTATTTATTTGTAAATTATTATTTACTACTGTTTGGTTATTTGTTTGTTGTTGGAGAGGGTTGCATTTATTTATGTTTTTTGCTAATTTTTTTCCTATATTTGTAAAATAGTTTATAAAAGTGTTTGCTATTTCTTGTTTATCTGTAATATTTTCGCCGTTCTCCCCGCTTAATTCTTTAATTTCTGTCTTTTTTTTTGTTCCACAAATTTTGTTAACGGCGTTCCACATTTCTTTTGAGTCAATATTATTTTTAATTTGTTTTTGATAAAATTCGGTTTTTGTATTTTTAATTAATAAGTTTAATTTATTTCTATATTTTTTATATTTGTCGAGGTTTTGTCCCGTTGGTTCATCCAAAGTTTTTTTATAAAGAACATTTTTAGTTTTTATTGATTTTATTAACCCTGAGGTTATCCACGACGATTTTTTTTTGCTAATATTCTGATAAATGGTTTTTGTGCAAGTTTCAATTTTACTTTTTAAGGTTGCTATAAAATTATCTGTGCTATTGTTTAAATTTTTTTCCTCAAAAACATTTTGCCATTTTTCGTTTTTAATTTCCTCTAGAAATTTTTTTTGATTAAAATGTTTTTTTATCACTGTATTACTGTCCCGTTTCTCGTGTTTTCTTGAGAAAACTAACTGGAGAACTGTTATGTAGTGGTCTGTCACGTCTGATTCAAATACTATAGGTATCGTTTGCAAACAATTTATGTGGGTCTTTTTTGTCATAAATATATGATCTAAACAATGTAAAATACCATTTTGCTGCCTGGTTCCCTTATTTATAGTTGATATGAAACCTTCCTCGTATAAAACATTCAAATAATCCTCCTTTTCCTGGTAATTATTCAATATGTCTATGTTCATATCTCCCAAAATAAAGTGCAGATCACAATTTTTGCTACAATCTCTGACATATCTGGAAAAACATTCAACAAAATCCCTTTCGTTCGTGGAAGGCGATCTATAAATACCGGTATTATCTATGGTTAAACCAAAATACTTTACCGATAATAAAACAGTTTTTTGAACACCAATTTTGAAAATTTTAGAATTATATGAAATGTTATCCTTTAAGTAAATTAGAACACCATCATGAGTATTAAAATCGCCTTCGCTGTATATTAATTCATAGCCTTGAAGTGTATGAACTGATGAGTCGGGAATCTGAAAAGTTTCTGTCAAGACAATGCAATGAAAATCTTTTGAAATCTGTTGAATGTTTAACCAAAATTCATCAAAATTTTTTTTTAGACTTCTGATATTTTGATGTACAATTTTAAAATCTAAATTTTTATTTTTATTCAACAAATTTTTGCATTGAGTTACATTGCTGGCAATAAAAGTTTCTATCTCATTTGTCTCAAAGCTCTGTATGTAGTTGTTAATTTTTTTTTAAATTCTTTAAATTATGCTAATGCAAAACAAAAAATATTAAAATTTAATAAAAGGAGAAAAGAAAAAATAAAAATAAAAATAATTTATTTGATTTGTTTTTTAAATTGAAATTAAAAAAGAAGCAATTTATCTATTTTTAATTTTATCCCTCTATTAATGTTTTTTTTTTTTAATATACTTAATAACTATCGCAAAACAGACTATAGACTTATATACAGACTTAAAAATTCCTTTTAAATGTTGGAGAGGTAAAAAAATAACAGTTACCAAAAGCGAATATTTGTTTTTTACAAAAATAAAAATAAAAGTATTTCCCTAATACCACTATTGTTCATTAAAGTTACTTTGAGATATTCAAAAAACAAATATTTGCCTTTTTCTATTTATTTTCTTAAAGTTTATTTATTTAAGTATTTCTATTTTTTTTTTTAAATTTAGTAATAACAAAAATAAGAAAAATATATTTTAGTATATAGCTATTTTATTAAGTTTATTAATAATAAGGCACCAAAAATATAATAAATATATAATTATCGAGATCTTCTTGGCTTTTTTCCGCGGTTTCTAGTGTTGGCTGGACTGGGGGGTGTATGTATCTTCTTGCTTTTGGGTTTTCTCTCTTCTATTTCAGTTAAAATTTTTCCTGTTTCTTTTTTTTTGCGATTTTTCTCGGTTTCTTCTTCTGTGTCTGAGTATTCTTCATCTGATGTAAAATACTCTGAATCAGTTTCCTCTTTGCAACTTAAATCCTTTTATTTTACAATCGATATTATTTTCCCCATTTTTTTTTAGGTGTTTTAACAATATCTTTTGTTCTTGTCTATCATGCGAGCATAAATCGTTGGCTATAGATATTTTAAGATCCTTGAGTTTTTTTAATTTTTCTTTGTCTTTAAAAATATCTAGTTTTCTTATAAACGATACAAATTCTACTAGGATCGGTGAGTTTTCCTTGTTTCCAAGCTTGTATATATTGTTGATTTCTTGCAATTTTAAGTTTGTATCAAAAAGAAAGTTCAGTTTGTCTACTGTTTCATTCCAGATGTTGTTTGCATTTTGGGGACTAAAGCCAAAGATCAAAATATTGTTTTTACGTACTTTCCGCTCTAGTTGTAAGCACCTCTCATCCAGTTCTTTATATTGTCTTTTGTTTTTCTTCGAATGCTTTTCAAAAATGTCCTCAAATTTTTGCACTAGTTGTGACTTTATATCACTAGAGTTTTGCACTAATAGTGATTTAATATTTTCTAATGTAACCTCGTTCGCCATTTACACTATTCTCAAAACCACTGGTTTAAAAATTTTATATTAAATAATTATAATAAGCACTGTATTTATATTATATTGGCCAAAAATAAAACATTAATGTTTTTATTTTATCAAATCTGCCTCCGACACCGCTCGAAACCAACCGCAAAAAACTTGGTACTGCTGGCCTGCTACCTGATTTACAATTATCGCCTTTATAGATAGAGTTTTTAAGGACATACCTGTATTTTCGGATAATGGGTGTTATTTTTTTAAATTATTTTTACACCACCACACCTCTTACGTCACTTTTGAACAATATTCATTACAAAAATAATTTAATGTTTGGTTTTAATAACAAAATTAGTCTTTTAAACTGGGAGCGTTCTGTAAACAAACACATCATGGCTGCCGACTTTCTATACATTAATCATAATAACTGAAATATTGCCTACATTTAATCCTTTTTCCGCTTTTAGATTTTTAGAATTATGTTTCAGCATTCGTCTTAGGTGTGTATGTGTTTTTCATTGTATGTGTTCGATTCAGTTATTTGTCGTAAAATTTTTGATTTACATTTTTAAAACTGAAAAAAGATTTATTTAGAATATTATTTTTATAATGGGTTTTTACCGAGGTTTATAAACAACTTTGAGGTTTCTTTTGTTTTTACTTGTAAAAACATATTTCTATGTTGGGAGAGGGGTGGTTCACTTCTTGAATCTTGCATTTTTACGTTACATAATTTATGAATACTTTCGAAGTGCATTTAAGCGACTTAAAGATCAAAGCTGCCTTTTGTTCAAAATAAAGTTTTAAAGACCTTTTTATAAAGAATCTAGTCTTACATTGCATAGTGGTAACTATTGTATTTTGTATACTCTTTTAGGTGAACTTTTAATTGGAGCCTTAGAATGAGCCTCCTTGAAACCGGTCGGAAATTAATAAATTATTAATTTCTTTATGGCGCTTTTTGTTTATTCAAAAAATCCTTTTACTGTAGAGTAAAATACCCTTTCCTTCTTTTCACTGGCGTCGCCACGGGGAGATGGGGGAAGCTACCCCCCAGTGTCCCTAATTAGTTGACTAAATTTATAGTAAGTTAAGAGGATTGACCTAAATAAAAAGGACTCTTTCTTTCGGTCAAAAACATTTTGTGAAGGCAGTTTTCCAAACTGACCCAGCGCTTTGTGTTCTAATTTAGGAAAGGTGACCTTCGCTTTCCTCAATAATAAGTCTTTGTGACGGCGCACAATGGTGAGGTCATATGAGATCATGCGGCCAATATTGCTTCAAATAAAAATAAAAAATATATAAAATATTTCAGGCCATTATTTTGTAACCATATCCAACATAATAAATATCATATAACTAATAACATAAAAAAAATTACTGCTGTAAAAAATTAATTTCAACATCAGAATTTTTGCAAGGCAAGTAAATATTTTAATGAAATGAAAAAACATCCATGAAGTTGAAGTAATTTTCCCCAATGGCTGTTTTGAAATTTATCCCTAAAGTTCTTTTTTTTAAATTTTATAGTGTTCCTTGAATTTAATCGATAATATTTTGTTTTCTAAAATATCTTTCTTTTAGTTCAATAAAGTAAATTAGCTACTATGATACACATTATTTTTCTAAAAATGAAATGTTTCAGTTTCTGCAAGGAAATAAATAGTTTGCGAAGTTTGCCGAAGATTAGATTTTGCACTAGAAAGAAACTATAACTCACCGTCTTTCATAATTAGTTAATTGTATTTGCCCGTGTTTGCCTATTCAAATGATATACATTTTTAAAGTAGGCCGTGCATCTCGATGATGCGTCAGATTATGTTCACTTGTTTTCTGTATGTCAACTTATTAGATGCGTTTAAAAATAGTTTAGTTGAAAGTGTCTTTTTGATAGTATTATATACCTAAAAGTTGATGTATAAAAATGTTAAGGATCAGTAGAAAGTGTCTTTCTGATAGTGTTAACGAGTTGAAAGGCGATGAGAATATATTTTTACGTAATTTAAAGCAGCAGTATGAATTATCCGACGAGGACTTTAAAATAGTTAAACAAACGATTCAGTTTAAAAGTAAGTGGAACCAAGCAAATAGAACCAAAGATCGGTTTTATAGGAAATTTGATAAATGGCTAAATAGATTTGTGATATTCAGGAAAATTAAAGATGTAGTGACTGCGGCAGGTAGACCGTCTAAAAAAATGGAAGAATGTTCTGAAAGAAGCAAAAGTAGAAAAGGGACAGACCTAGAAAAAATTAATAAATTAACAATAGCTGAGCTGCAAAGCTGATTGGAAAGAAGATTGTGTAAAGAAGGAAAACGAGATGAAGCTGTGATGATCCGGGAAGTGCTTTCTTTAGGAGCACAGGACTTTGAACAGCGGCTTCAATGCCAAAATACTGTGACAAAATTTTCGAAAGATGAATCTTTAGCTCTAATGACGGATATTAAGTTATCTAGATATCAATATAATTCCTTAAGAGAACAGTGCTTATTGAAAAACGCGGACATTTTTCCCAGTTATAACCAAATTTTCCAAGCCAAATCTGAATGCTATCCTTCTTTAATGGAAATTACAGAGAAAGGTGCTTTCATAAAAATGCAGCAACTTTTGGATCACACTGTACAATGGCTATTTCAGATCAAAGACGTAAAACAGAAAAGTTTAGAAACTAAACAGAACAAATTTTTGCTGCGTAGTAAGTGGGGTTGCGACGGAGCATCCGGACAAAATTTTCAAAATTCAAAATTCACAAATAACAGATGAGTTCCGTGTCTTTGGTACTTATTCAGTTAATTTCTATAGAAAATGAAGTAATTTGGAAGAACCCACACCCATCGTCTTCTAACTACTGCAGACCCTTGTTTTTGGAATTTTTAAGAGAAACACCGGAAAATGTAACCAAAGTCGTGAAGGATTACGAAGCTCAAATAAAAAATTTAACGGAAACTACAGCCTCTATCGCAGGCAATCATGACTTCTCTGTTTCCCATAATTTGTCGCTCACAATGATCGACGGCAAAATATGTCAAATATTAACAGAAACTTCGTCTGCAGCTTGTTGTCTGATTTGTAAAGCAAAACCTTCAGAAATGAACGATTTGGTTAAAATTAGAAGAAAAGGTCTCAACAGTGATGCTCTTAAATATGGACTCTCCAGTCTACATGCCTTAATTCGGTTCATGGAATATATTCTAAATTTAGCTTATCGCTTAGATTTTAAAAAATGGTTTGCAAGATCTATTGAAGAAAAAGAACTTCTTAAAAATAAAAAGAAACATGTGCAAACGGAACTAAAACAAAAGCGGGGTATTATTGTCGATGTACCACGACAAGGCAGTGGAACGTCAAACGACGGCAATACTGCCAGAACATTCTTTAAAAATCCTCAGATAGTAGCCGAAGCTACTAAAGTCGATGAAATGGTTATTAGAAAATGTTCTATTTTACTACAAGTTTTAACAAGTGGGCGAGCAATAGATGAAAAGAAGTTTGAAACCTTTGCCATTAGTTTAGCGGAGCTTTTTGTGGAAAAATATGGTTGGTACTATATGCCATTGTCTGTGCATAAGGTGCTACTTCACGGCTCAGATATAATAAAATCAGCTTGTCTCCCTATTGGTCAACTAAGTGAAGAGGCATCTGAGTCTAGAAATAAAGACTTCAAATGATTTCGACAACTATATTCACGAAAATGTTCAAGATCTGCTACTATCGAAGATATTCTCTATTCACTGCTGATTTCTTCTGATCCTTATTTGACTAGTTTAAGAAAAGAATGGAAGAAAAATGTTAGTCCCGAACTGGACGTGGAAGCTATTCAACTGCTAGCTTTATAGAAATGTTAAGTCCTTTGATGCAATTTATTCTTTTGTATTTTTCTAGTTACTTTATTATTATTAAATTGATTCAAGGAATTATTTTCAGTGAAATATACAGGGTGACCCACGACGAATCGACACAATCGATTCTCAAAAAATGGACAATAGAAAATTTTTAAAATAGTATACCAATGTCGATATTTTGTTAAATAATATATTGTCTCATTATTGTCCACTTCCGATATAACCGGAAGTTCCGCCATCTTGAAAATATTTTTGGTGAGTTGCCTCCGGAGACATTGGTATACAGCCAAATTTTCAAAATTTTCCATAGCCCACTTTTTGAAAAAGCGATCGTATCGATTTTCGTTGTGGGACACCCTGTATATACAAATATGTTTTTTCAAATTAGTACAGACAATCTAAAATAATAAAATTTAATAACTTAATATAATAATAATATTAATTTTATAATAATATTACACTTTAAACATATCTTCAGTTATAAAGTAAAAAATTAAGTCTTTCGTAGCTTATCTAAAAAGTGCAATCTTCTCTTAGTTTTTGATAAATTAGCAAATTTTTACTTATTGTTTCTTTAAAGCTCTCTAGCAAACTTATTTTGCCAATTTTACATTGGATCTTTGGATTTAAAAACAAAATTGATAGTTTTTATATTTTGGCCGCATGGTCTCATATGGCCTCACCACTGTGCGGCGCCGCCGCGCCGGTGTTCGTTTACAAAGCAAAAACTAGTTTTTATTTTGATTTACATATAAATTTTATGATAAGGGAAAATTATCTATGCCTATCTACCAAAAAATATTTCAAAAATTTCAACTCCTTTCGAGATGTTCTGTACTCTTACATTATGCATTACCTTTTCATATTTCCTTTTTAATCATTCGTAAACCAACTATCCCATTCTCTACTGCATATTTATAACATCAAGATATTATCGCGATGTTTTCTTTAGTTAATGTTAAAAATTAAACTCTTTTTGGTTTTTTATACCTTCCTAGCCCGCGTAGCAATGGCTAGAGAAAGTATTATTTTCGACGAAAAAAATTTGTTTGAGAATAATTTTGAGGTTATATAGTGATTAGATTTTGGTCAAAATCCATTAATGCTAATGACAGTTTTTGGACAATTAAACACTGTTTTCGGAATATAGTAGACTATATTTTGCTTAATGATTCCTGTTATAACCAAAAACTTCGTAGGAGTTTTAGTTTCTGAGATATTTACAAAAACTCTTTTTAAGGCTAATATAATATCATGGCTTCACTTGAAGTGTGATAATAGCCTAGGAAGGTTCATTCAAAAAACATTGAAATTGTTTTAATCTACTTTAATTTTCACATCAATAAAATTTAAATTATTACACATTAATCTTAAATTTTTAATTATTTAAGAAGAAACATTAAGAAAAATTATTATTTTTTAAATTAACCAATATTTTGGACCGTTATTTTCTCAAACACATTATAATCTAAGTTTATGTTATAGTAGAATTGTATCCAAAAATTTGCTCTAAAAACAAAGCTTGCCTTCTTGCATTACAAGAACCTAAACTAATTTTTCTTCAAATTCAAAATTTGTATTTTGTTCTCAGGATGGGTCAGCCTGTGTGTGGGCGTCGAGTCTGTACTTGCACAAAACACTCGGTATATTGGGCTAACATGGTTTATGGCCTTATGCTGCTCAAAAAGTACAGTACGTTTTTCTCGGCACAGGCGGATTACTGACATTATCAAATGGTCCCTTAATTTAGCAGATTTCCCTGAATTTTGGAGCCGCAAGCAGGCAGATGGGATAAGTTTCTTAGATAAGTGGCAGATCACTTATATGGGAGACATCATGTAGAGACATCCTTGCTATATCGGATATTAATAAATCTTCGACTAAATCTGGCGAGCCAGCAAGAATGGGAGAGATTGAAAATGGAGACAAATATAAATAATTAACTCAAAGATACAGTTTTGTGCTATTTTGTATTGCGACCTTGGGTCCGGTTCGGTTCGGTTTTTTAAGTGAGCTTGAGTTATAAAAAAGTTCCGCCGAGTACACCAATATTTCTTTGCTACCTGGTAAACACATTTTATAGCCCATTTAAAAAAGTATAACGTCCTCCTCTTTCCCCCTCTCTTTTTGAATGATTTTATTTTACTTAACTCCGTATAGTTGTTTCCATACCCATTTCTGTTTCAAATCTTGCGACAGGTATTTCAGATACTTTCTGATGATCTAGAGACTTGAAACTTGGTATGTGTGTCGAGTTTCGGTGACAATATAACTTTAAAAATTTTTTATTAAACAATTAAAATGTCGGATTTAAAATGGCGGACATGTTTATTTGTAAACCAATTTGCCTCAAATTCAAAAACTTGTACTGCTTAAGGTGCCCGTCTCATCCCTATTTCTGAGATAAATTACACAATTGCAGTGTTGGAAATTATCCATATGATGCTTTTTCAACCAGGTCATCCAGGGAGAAACTGGTAGCATTAGAGGAATTTTTGTTTTTTCTGGTAAATTCTTCATCAAATTTGGGGGTGCTGACTTTTTTTCTTTTTTTGAAATTTGCCTTATTTTGGGTTTTATCAAACATTTTAGAAATGAATTTTTTTGAAATTTGGCAACGATGCGTGTTTGTACCCTATTTTCTCCTCCACAGCTTTATTCTAAAATATGCACATTTTCCTATGGGTTTTTCGCATTTTGCCATCGTTTTAGACCATATTTTCAAAATCGGAAAAAAGTGAGCACCCCGAAATACTTTTGTTTATCTAACACAACAAAAAAATAAGTTATAATTGGTTTCTATCATATGGCTTGATCGCCCAAATTTTCAAATTGCATGGGTTTTTTTGTAAATTTATTTTGATCAAGTGTTCGTCGATTCACGGACTGCGAAAAAGGAAGATGAGAGAGACAGACGTGGTCTGTCGTGCAAAGCAGAAAACCTACTGAGTCAAAAACTAGTGTTTTGGGAAATAGAGTTTGAAGTTTATTTAACTACATACTAACCATAGTTTATTTAACTACATAGTAACTACATTCAACTTCCTTGTTTTTTAAGATAGCCACATTCTAGAAAAACTCTCTGGTGCCGTTTTTTACGGTTATTTCAATGATATAAAAATCTCATTTTCGAGTAAGTCGAGTTACTAGGTTTTTGCTTTGCACGCCAGCGGTACTTTCTTATATAAATCTGTAATTTTTTCTTAATTCTTAATTTAGTTTTGACATCAATTACACAGCGGCGCTGTTACACTAGGACAGCTGTTTTTGACTTTTCCAGTAGAAACAAGTATTTCTAACCCAAGAAAAATAAAACACTAAATAAAAATTGATTTAAACGAAAAGTACAGGCTGCTTTCTTTTTTACAAACGTAAATACTGGTACCTGTGAATAAAAAATTCTACGAACCACAATATAGCTGGCAAAATGCGGTTTTCAAATTTAGATTGAAAAAGTACATTCCCGAAGTAGTATCAAAGTTTGTCACAATTTTTGAGAAAATAACATAGTACATATACCTCAAAAGCGACAGCAGCTAGTTGTTTTCACAAATAAATTGAAAATTTCATTTTCAACAAAAATAAATTTACCTCAACACCCAGAATGACTAGGTCTTTTCCTATGGATAGCTGTATATGCCTCCTGGCGAAAATTTGTTTTTTAAATAAGACAATTTGTAGTATTACCAGTGACAATATAAGAAAGAAAATAAAAAATTGTTAGAAGTCAGGGTGCAAGCATAACAGAGATGTGGGGACATGCATTTTTGTAAACGATAAGGTAAAGTTTTGACCATTTGTATGTTTACTGCCTTCAATAAGAATCTTCTTTTTTATGCTATTATTGGAGACAACATATAAGAAATAAAATAAAAAAAAACTATAACTTAAAACCTGTATAAAAAAAATCTACTTTACCCAGTGACTCCTATCCCTCGATAGCCAGCTCTTAGTTCAATAAACAATGCCCCCATATAATAAACAAAGATACCAGGAAATGATGTAACTCTATATTCATAAAAATTCTACTATACCTATTAGGGACATTTTGAAACACTTTGACAATTGTTATCGTTATAGTTGTTGTCTAGGTATCACAACTTAGGTTGAATTACTTTATTTGCCTGACTATTTTTGCACTTACCTTTAGCAGAATCTTCTTCAATTAAAGAATAATACCGTTAAACTAATTTTTCTTTAAAAAAATACCAAAATGCACAAACTTAGAATTTGACTGTGGTTAATAAGCACTTCATTATAATTATTGGGATTTTTATTGTTACTTAGGAGTTATTTACTTTTTCATCACAATTTACGTCTAACAACTGACCTCAAAGTGTGTAAAGTTTGGTAGATTTTTAATAAAAATAAGCTTAAAAGTATTATTTTTTAATTGAGGAGTACCAATAGTAAGTGTAAAAATGGCCAGGAAAACAAAGCCAAATTAGTCAGGTTGTGAAACCTTAAAAATAACTATAACAATAACAGTTGTCAAAATTTTTAGAGTTTTAAAATGTCCTTATTATCTCTGTCTTTCCAACTAAAAATATAATGGGTAGATGTAAACTCCAGTTCAAAAAAATTGAGACAAAATTTACTGACAGTTTGATGAGTCCAACATTTAAATGTTAATTGTAATGTTACATTTGTCAATAAAAAGTGTCTCAATTATTTTGCATTGGAGTTTTATGTACCTATGAGAATTTTCTTGGTGTGTTCATTGAACATTTTTTAAAACAACCTGTTCTACATTTATAGGTCGTTTTTGACAAAGCATGTTAAAAGTTATCAGGTAGGATATTTCAGTTCAAACCACATTTTAGGTTAATTTAGATCAAGTTTGGATCAGGGTGTTTTTTCTTGATTGTCTGTACCGTGAGGTGAGCGCTCACCTTGTGGATTCATTTCCCCGTGTAATAAGGTGGTGAAATCATTTCAAGTTCACCCGTGAAAGTGAACTTTTCACTCACCTCACCTCACAGAGAGTAGAGAATAACCATCCAGATCTGATAAAACTCACCCTGCTTCAATTTGTTTTTTTTTAAACAAGGCAAAAACAGATTTTATTGTTTGCAGAGGAGTTTTGTGTTTCTCTCAGAATGTAAGTATCAACAACCAATAAAAACATTTTTATTAAAAAAAGAAAACCCGAGAGAAAACCATATTCTTACCTACTGTATATTTATGTTTTCTTGGAACATAGATTTGTTCAAAAATATTATCTTTTAACAAAAACACTTTCTTTAAACACAAAAATATTTACAATCATTTTGGCCTCATAAAAGAAAACCAGGAAGCTAATATTTTTTTAAGAAAATGTCAAATTTTTTTTTAATTAAAAAAAGTTTTTAAACAATTTCTAATTGAAGAAAATATTTTGGGACAATTTCCTTCCCCTCCTTCAAACAAATTTTAGAAACTTTATAGTAGTACATAATTTGACATAGGTGCAGAGGTGCACTATAAAAGAAGCTCAGAAAAATTACTTTTACATTTATTTATTATTTTAAAATATTTATTATTCTATTGCTACAAATAACAAATATATTGCTGCCGATTTATTGTTTTTTTTTTTTTAATAAATTACAGCATAGTAATAAAAATATAAAACTTCTTAACAGGAGCTTGAAAAAAAATTATTAGAAAATATCTCTGAAAATACACTCTACTACACTTTTAAAAAACAACCAATTATTTTTATTTAGCACAACTATTTTCTAACATTTAAATTTACAGCCTACTCAGTTATTAATTATTATTATAAATTTACATTCTTTATTCTTATAAATAAACTCTAAAATAGTTCTATAATCAAATTCAAAATAATTGAGACACTTTTTATTGACTGTTTGACAGATGTGGTATTATTAATAATCTTTAAATGTCAGACTCGTCAAACTGTTAGTAAATGTTGTCTCAATTTTTTTGAATTGGAGTATATAGAGCATACACACACAAACAGTTAGGTTAGGTTAAATTTTTTATATTATAAAAAACAAATGTTTTTTGAAAAAAAACCTATTCTTTATAGAAAACTAATTTTCAATAATATAAGTAACATTCAAAACAAATTTTCTTACAAAATGTTTAAACATAATAATATAATATATGGTCGTTGGTTTACTGAAAACTGATTTGTGTTCAAAATAAAATTTTACAGAAAAGACAAAAAAGGTCTATGATGCCAATTATAAGCTGTCTGGATTCTTTTTTATCCTTGCTTCAATTAACGTTATTATTACATTTTTTGCAAATAATTTTATATAGGATATCCATTATGACTAGGGCTAATTGATTATGCAAAAAACTTATTTTTGAAACAAATGTCACATATCAGGTTTCATCGAACCAACGACGGTGTACTAGTAGCTCCTGTAATTTGTTGTGGAAATTTTAAACTATTGATTTTGAGTACCTGATTTCTTATGGAGTGTGAACTTGTATTGCACTTAGTAAATCCTAATAGTCAACCACCATCATTATTTCTGAAAAAAGAAATTTATCATGAACATAAAAAGCACATTATACACGAAATTATAAAACTGGCACTTTTTGCAAAGCAATTCATCAAATTGTAGAGAAAAAATCCCCAAGATAATAATAATAATACAGATGTATTTCGCTGCAATACAGATGAATTTCGCTACACAAAAATATTTTCACGGAGATTAGGGGTTTTTTATTTATAATCTATATTTCGATATATCTTTAGCAATTTCGGTTAGTACAGTAATTTACTTAAAGCAATAAAAAAAAAAATATTAAATGTATCTTTTAATATACAGCCGTTTCAACAAAAACTTAACAGAGGCCTTTTGGGGCACTTCAAAAATCCACGAACACGTGGATTTTGTTTGCAAGGGAACCCGTTTTGGCTATCATGCATTCTCTCCGAGGGGTATGCTTTACTAATATATTTTGGATATGAAAAGTGGGTCTAATGATACCTTGTTTTGAAGGTCGTTTGAATATCTCTACCACCATGTAAAAATTTTGAAAAGATTTTGATTTTATATTTTTTTTATTTAATATGAATAAATATGAAAATTGAAGGCAAATATGTCAAAAACTAATCAATAGATTTTAAAATTTTTACATTGTTGTAAAGATATTTAAGAAACCTTCAAAATAAGGTATCACTAGGGGCAAAGCATATTCCGTAAAAGTGTCCCCCTTGGAAACAATATTGTCACGACTATATTTGTGACAAGTGGTATCTCTACCATATATGTCACAAGGTTTGTGACTGAGGGATTAAGGGGAATATGAAAATTAAGTATAAAGAATCCACATTTATACGTGTATTGTATATACATAAGATAGGTTAACAAGAATAGAATGCCAAATTAAATAATGTAATGAGGGGGGATGCTGGTTGGAGAGAGTTTTGGGGTTTTACTTGGTTATGTTTAGTAGGGACCACATATTTCAGTGGTGTACTGGGTTAGTAGGGACCACATATTTCAGTGGTGTACTAGGTTAGTAGGGACCACGTATTTCAGTGGTGTACTGGGTTGATCACTTGTAAGAGTGATGCCGGTCTATTGTCCAGCATCGGCTTTTATAGACGAAATTTGTGCATACTCAGCAATATTGATTATTGCTACGTTTTTATAGTGGTTTAATTAAATTTTAAACTATTTTATGACATATACCCTCTCTCCAATAAGCATTGGCCCCCAATGCTTAACTTAAAAAATAATTTATAATTTTGTTATATTGAACATTGGTAACTAGTATCTTCTATTCCGCTCGAGGAAGAGGTATCCAGGTCCGGGTGGTCATCTTTGTGGCAGCTTGCAAATATTATTTATTGTTCCGGTTGGCTGGTTACATCTTCTTCGATAGGAGCGACCATCATCTAGCTGGAAGGATTTCTAAGATTTTTGAATCTACCTTCCTTTGGATGTGGCCCGTTAGCTTTTGTATCTTGCTGAAACAATAAAATGGACTAAATAAATAAAATTGTAACACAAAATAAATATTAACAGGCTTTAAGGATCAGTTTCAAAAAAATCAATAAAAAACGAAAATCAAAATTCTTAGTTAATCTTTCTTTTTAACAATTCAGTAAGTACCCTTTAACTTTTTATTTGGGACCTTTATATCCCTGTGCGCCTTTTTATACCTCAATATCATCATCAACAATTTAGGCAACTGTGCCTCTTTTTTAACTCTTTATATGAGCTTCTTCACAATATTTTAATACAACCCATTAATTTTAGCAACTTTGTGAGTCTATTATGCATTCTTCGATGCCTTCAAAACTGTACTTTTACAGTATAATAGCTCACGGTTCTTTTTTGGATTGATTTGAGCAACTTTGTGCCCTTTTTCAAATACTGCCATTTTTCGCATTCCTTGATGCCTAACAAACTGTACTTTTACAGCATAATAACCCACGGTCCTTTTTTTCGACTCTTTTGAGCATCTTTGTGCCCTTTAAAACTGTACTTTTACAGTATACTAACCCACGGTCCTTTTTTTTTGGACTCTTTTGAGCATCTTTGTGCCCTTTAAAACTGTACTTTTACAGTATACACGGTCCTTTTTCTGGACTCTTTTGAGCAACTTTGTGCCCTTTTTCAACTACTTCCATTTTAGGCATTTCATTCAACCATTTTAATTGGACGCATTTTTAAAATAAACATTTTTAAAAATTGTTGGGTACTTTACCGTTTGCTAATAAGATTTCTAAATTTATTAAGCCTTTAAAAAATTTAAATTGCCTCGAAAATCCAAAAAAATTAAATTATTTTATACATTATGAACTGATCCTGAAAATGTATTTCAATGTTTCAGTAATTATATTTATCCCTACTTATTAATAAAATTTTAATTATTATAAATAGTTAAAAAAAAGTATCTTTATCTTAAGTAACATATGTATAAAAAAATTACCAGCATCACTAGTTTAGAAAAATTGGTTCAGTGCATTCAATAAGAAAAAAATAATAATAACTTGAGTATTTAAAAAGAGTGCTGAAAGTAGAATCAAAATCAGTAAATATTTTACCATTATTTTTATAATAAAAAGTTTGTTAACATTAGCAGCCTAGGTCATGTAGGTATTTTGCATTTTAAAAATTAAACCAAAACAATAAATTGCATGTATCATTTTTATAATAATGTCACATATAGGTACGTACAAAAATATTTTTGCTAACGTAGGGTTTTTGTGACCTACTAGTTATTAGTAACTTTAATACGTAATTTGATTTAATAAAAAAAGTATGCTTTATATTTGAATAAAAAAGTAAAAAATGTATTAAGTAATTTTAATTATTTTGTATGCTGACTCGCGAGAGTCTTTTTTTGTCTGTCTGAATGAGTACTATATGTCTGTTTTAATAGGTTCGCCAATGCCAATATCTCGTAAATTTTTAACCGATTTGAATAAAATTTGTACCTGCAGTAAGTTTAATAGAAATAAGGATTAAATAGAAATAATTTTGTTGTGTAAAATTAAGAAAAATAAATTAAGGCCCATATTACGTAAATAAATAATTAGTAACGAAAACTAATACCTGACCTTTTAAATATCCGCGTCCCTGGTTCGGAGTGAGAGTCAGATTGAGCAGGAGCGGTGCGAGCTGGACCTGAATTGCTCTGGTGCAGCATGGCTTAACATGTTTGCGGGACTAAAGATGACTTCTTGGCTTGCTGCACTTTGAAGTGGCGCCGGTGGCAGATTGTATTTCTACGTGGATGCTGTCTTCTTATTTCCCTTTGTGCTACTGCCTACTGGGTCCGACAGTAACCCAAAAATTGAAGAAATGTTACTGCAGTCGAGTTGTTGCCAATCTGTGGGGTCGCTGTAGAATTTGGCTATTCCAATGGTACCTACGACGACGGTTCTGGTGCGTCGCGACGAGCGGTTGTTGCCTGGATTGACGTCACTTGAATTGCTATGCCTCGTGGATGGTATGCAGTGGTTTTGGGTCATCTTGTTTGTTTGATTAATTAACTGCGAAATAATAATAAAAGGAAAAAATTAATTATTATATAGACCTTCTGCTGCTTATATGCTCCTGATAAGTTTTTTTTTTGATTTTGAAGTGGAATATTGCCTTTCTGGCAAGGAAGCTCGGAGGTTTCTCCTTGGTGCTAGGCACAGATAGTAATTTTTTTTACAGTATAGGGGTGCGAATGCACAATGGCCTTAGAAGAAGGTAAAAAATTCAATTACGCTTGGCTGAGAGAGGTTCCCATAATATATGGAGATATTAGGGAAAAGAAAGAAAACGGCGCCTCCACCATATATGTCACGACTATATTTGTGACAAGTGGTATCTCTACCATATATGTCACAAGGTTTGTTATTTAGTGCCCTTGTGACTGAGGGATTAAGGGGAATATGAAAATTAAGTATAAAGAATCCACATTTATACGTGTATTGTATATACATAAGATAGGTTAACAAGAATAGAATGCCAAATTAAATAATGTAATGAGGGGGGATGCTGGTTGGAGAGAGTTGTGGGGTTTTACTTGGTTATGTTTAGTAGGGACCACATATTTCAGTGGTGTACTGGGTTAGTAGGGACCACATATTTCAGTGGTGTACTAGGTTAGTAGGGACCACGTATTTCAGTGGTGTACTGGGTTGATCACTTGTAAGAGTGATGCCGGTCTATTGTCCAGCATCGGCTTTTATAGACGAAATTTGTGCATACTCAGCAATATTGATTATTGCTACGTTTTTATAGTGGTTTAATTAAATTTTAAACTATTTTATGACAATATCGACGGTTCCAAGGGTTTTTTCAAATTCTATCAAGAAATATCTGAAAAGGTCTTTTTGTTGAAACACCCTGTATATGGTTACATGGAGGGTTAACTAAAAGCAGATATCCCTTTCTAATGGGGAGGATTTTGACTTTGCAGAGCTAGGTGTAATAGTATGTCAACTCGATTTTTTGCAAGAAGAACTAAGTTTGTTAGGGTCTAATAATGTCAAAAATATAATTTAGATAAAATTTATAAATGTTCTAAAAACTCACACAAGCATAGATGACAAAGCAAAATTATCATTCCAGCTTCCCTTATTTTTGTCTACTCTCTTTGTTCCTTCAGTATAAAGATGAAAATCCAATGTAACATAGCAATGTTCATCCCCAACTGGATTTTTCCTAAAATAAGAAAACATAATAATTTTACTACATTTTTATGCAACTTACGATGGTTTCTAGTTTTTAGTTTGATAGCTATTGTTTTAATTTAAAGGTTTTTTTATTCTTAATAGCTTTAAATATATTTTTGTTTCTAAAACTTATTTAAAGGTTACATCAAAAGATATGTATGTTGGTGCAAGCAAGAAATTTCCTAATTTTCATTTTCTTTTCCTTTTCTGCGCGTTTAAAATAGTTTAAATTTTCGCGCTCTAAAATATGCATATGGGGTTTCACGGCACCGGACACGTGGAAGACAAGCAGCGCCGCGATGAGTGCGCAAAGAACCACCGTCACAACAAGACACGAGCAAAATCACGTTCCCGAAAAAAGTGAATTTGAGGTGAAAAAACTGGACGTTTAAACGTCGACTGGAGCTGCAAGAGAGTCCGAGGTAGGTGCCTTTTCATATAAAATTCCATATGTATCGTAACTTTCCATTTTCAATCGTCAATACCGACATTTATTTTTAAATGTGCTTGTGAAGCCAATACCGGCGACCTATCGAAGGAAATTCCGTTATTTTTCAGCCCTTGCACGCACATTTAATGGCCCTTCGACCCAAATTAATAGTTTTCCAAACTACCTAGACTCCTGTGGTTCAGCAATTTCCTACAAAAATTCCAAATTTCTATTTTCTATTTCAAATTTCAAAATTTATTTCAATTTCAATTTGAAACAGACCATATTGTTTGACGGTGCCCGTTGGTGATATGTTCCTTCAAAGTTGATCGAAGTGTTTATTACCGTTCAAAAATAGCTAGAGCCAATGCACATATTTCGTATAGTTTACTAGTTCATCAAAGAAAGTTGATCGCTTTGTTCATTACATTTTCAGTAGAAGTGGCGTCAATACGCCGAAAGTGAAAATTTAAGGCGGTTCTTCCATCTAAATTCCTTTAATTGTCGATTGTACAGGTGTCGCGTTAACGCGCAGGTGCAAGTGTCGCCGTCACCAAGGTCTCACGTTGCGCGCGTTGTTTCTTCAAATACCGAGGTTTGTTAAAAACTTTCAGACGGGACCGCTAGTCGTATGCACAGAGTGTGCGACTTGGAATCGAAAGGTGCGGGGTTCAATCCTTGGTGAGACATAAAAGTTTTTTTTAAGGGATATGTTTAAATAATAACATACAGACAAACTTACAAACATTTCATTTCAAAATTTTCGAAAAAAGTTAATAAAATTAAAATAATAAAATTGTTTAATTTTTGCTAAAATTCGGGTTATATTTTAAGCTATATTTTAAGCATTTTTTTGGGTAATTTTAAAAACAAATTAACTTTCAAAAACAAAAATGTCTACGCAAAAACAGAAAAAACTTTGCGACAAAAGGCTTTTGAGCTTCAACCAAATGGCGGAAGCTCACGAGGTAGCTTTGAAAGCGAAGTCGGATACAGCGTTTCACTTTTTGTTTAAATCCAGATATGAAGACGTCGAAGAATGTCATGCTCAATTCTATAATTTTCATAACCAAATTATTGGCTCTCTCGAAGAGTTTAAACTTTCATTTGACGAGCAGGATAAAACTAGAAAAGACTTTGACAACCTTTATTATGAATGTAAGGGTATTTACTACGACCTTTTTAGGGCCAACCCTGTCAATTACGTAGGCAACCCTAGCCAACAAAATATTGTTCAGAGGTCAAATACAAGATCATTTCCACAACCACGGTTGCCAATTTTCAATGGTAATTATAAAGACTGGCAACACTGGTTTGACTTATTTAAAGTCATGGTACATCAAAATTCTGATTTAAGTGATATAGAGAAATTTCAACAATTGCGGAGTTCTGTTCTGAATGAAGCCCTTTCTCTAGTAAAAACCATTCCCCTCGCAGATAGCAATTATCACATTGCGTATGAAACCTTAGTAAAGAGGTATCAAAATAAACGAATTATTGCTACTACCGCTTTGAATGCTATTAACTTTCTTTCAACTAAATCCAGTTCTGGGAAAGAATTACGTTCCATGTTGGATACATTTTCTGAGAATCTAGCCATCTTAAATGAGCTTGGTTTTCCTACAAAAGAATGGGACTTTCTTACTTTTAACATGATGCTCTCAAAACTTGAAGTCAAGATGAGGACTGATTTCGAACTTTACTATAGTAGAGAGAAAAACAATTCAGAAATTCCGTCCTACACTGATCTTTACACGTTTATAGAAAATCATTGCGTTGCGCTCGAATCTGTAGTGCAAATGCCCAGTTTTAGTAGGCAAAATCAAACCCCTAGACAACCTCAAACTACGCGTAATTCTCAACAGAACAGTTTTCAGAAAAACAGTTTTAATAATTTTAATTCACCTTCTGCTTTCAATACAACTATTTCAAATCAAAGTTCAAATTCAAGAAATCAACAAAATACTTTACAAAATAGCAATCAACGCAGCAACCCTCAAATACAAAATAATCAGAACAGAACTTTTAATCCAAAAATAAAATGCTACCTATGTTCTTCGAATCACGCATTATCGAAATGTATCGAATTTCAAAACAAAAGTCCACAGGAAAGGATGGGTTATGTTCGGCAGGTGAATCTATGTCAAAATTGCTTACATTTTGCTCACCAGACCGTGAATTGCCCCTCTTCCTACAACTGCTTTACGTGTGGAGCTAGGCACCACAGTCTTCTTCACGTTCCACAACCAGTAGCGCCCTCTGTGAGTGTCAATTCTTATCCTCCAGAGAACGTTAATATTCCACTTTCCAATTCCAATAGCACCCCTATGTCAGGAAGCCATTCCACAAACTGTCATGCGACAATGATTTCCAAAAATTCCACTTTTCTACTTTCTACCGTTGTAGCTGACATGTTAGACTCAAGGGGACATTACCAACCAGTTCGTATCTTACTCGATTCTGCCTCAGAGGCAAACTTTATTTCAGAAAAATGTCTAAATCGTTTAGGTCTTTCGAAAAGCTTCTTTTCTACTTCTATTCAAGGCTTAAATCAAATGACATCTTCCAATACCAAAGGTAAGACGAAATGTCTTATCAAACCTCAAGGTCAAGCGGGACCTACCTTTGATTTTGAGGCTTTAGTACTTCCAAAACTTTGTACAGAGATTCCTTCTTGCGCTGTCGACTCGAGCAAGTGGAATCACATTCGCAATATCAAACTTTCTGATCAAAACTTCCATATACCAAGTTCCATTGATGTCCTAGTAGGTTGTGAACTTTTTCCGCATCTCTTTACAAGAGGGAGTTATCCACGGAGAGCGTGGACAACCTAGTGCTTTTAATAGCATCTTTGGCTATGTGCTGATTGGTAAAGTTGAAACTTCAAAGCAACAAAATCCACAATCACTCATAAGCTGTTACACTTCCATCGAACCATCTCTGGATATCTGCCTAGAGCGCTTCTGGGAGATGGAGCAGGTTCCACATAAGGTTCATCACAGTCCTGAGGATGTTATGTGCGAAAGATTATTTTCCAATCAGTTTCACGCAACGAATCAGGTAGATTCGTCGTTCCATTACCTTTCATAAACTTGGAACCCCAGTTGGGTGACACCTATCCAATCGCTTTAAAACGTTTCAAGCTTCAGGAAGCTAGACTTCTCAAAGACTCAGCTAATTATCAAGCTTACAAAGATTTTATGCAAGATTATTTAGACACTGGTCACATGATACCTATTCCTATGCCTATATCTAAAGATGTCTTGGATAATTCCTACTTTATCCCTCATCACAGTGTCTGGAACACTGGGAAGATAAGAGTGGTCTTTGATGGGTCTCAACGTAGTCCCAGAGGTGTCTCACTCAACGAGACGTTGTGCGCAGGTCCTAAACTGCAAAATGATGTCCGTGAAATTCTACTTAATTTTCGAATTCATGCTGTAGCCTTTGTTACTGACATAGTAAAAATGTTCCGACAGATTTTAATTATTCCTGAGCACACGCGTTATCAAAATATTCTATGGAGATTTTCTGAGGATGATCCTGTCCAAACCTACTCCTTAAGAACAGTTGTTTATGGACTTAAGTCATCACCTTACTTAGCTATTCGTACTATACAAGAACTAGCTAAACTTGAGTCTGAAAGGTATCCTAATGCTTCCAAAGTGCTTCTTAAAGACATTTACGTCGACGACGTGCTCACTGGGCAGGATTCTGTGGCCTCTGCCAAAGAACTTCAGTTGGAGTTAATCTCCCTGTTGCGCCTAGGAGGGTTTGAACTTAAAAAATGGGCGAGCAACAGTCCGGAACTTCTCTCCTCATTCTCAGAATCAGAAACACAAATGTCCATTCATTTCGACAAATCCGAACCTAATTTTGTAAAAATATTAGGTCTCCAATGGAATCCTATCTCAGATTCGTTTACCTACTTGGTCGTACCAGAAGATAAACCATGCACCAAGCGAGGTATCTTATCTCAAATCATGAAAATTTTTGATCCCTTAGGTTTCTGTTCTCCCGTTTCTTTACTTGCTAAGCATCTCATGCAAGATCTGTGGAAGGAGAAGCTGGACTGGGATTCTCAGCCTCCTCCGCATATCGTAAATGTTTGGAATCAATTTCGAACCGAACTTCCAAATCTTTCAAATATTCATTTACCTAGACGCCTTTCCATTGATCAACCACGTAGCATTGAACTTCACGGCTTTTCAGACGCCTCTATGATAGGTTACGCGGCTACGGTCTATTTCAGAATAGAGTCAGTATCCGGAGAAATCCATACCTTTCTTGTAATGGCCAAATCTAAGGTCGCACCAGTGAAAACAGTCAGTCTTCCGCGACTGAAGCTTCTTGGTGCCACTTTACTTTGCGACCTAATTTCCTTTATTCAAAACACTTATTCAGATATTCTTAACTTCAACCAAATCTGTGCATGGTGTGATTCCCAAGTGGTTCTATGCTGGTTGGCGGCTTCACCTCACAGGTTTAAAACGTTTGTGGCAAACCGTATCTGCCACATTCAAGAAACCATTTCTCCTACGGCCTGGAAATATATTCCATCAGCGCTAAATCCAGCCGACTGTGCTTCGCGCGGTCTTATGCCTAATCAACTTGTCAAACATGACTTGTATTGGGAAGGTCCTTGTTTTCTTAGGCTACCAAAAGAGAGCTGGCCTGATGATTTTCGCTGTCCAGACCCTCCGGAAAACGAGGTTATTCTGGAAGAACGAAAATCAGTATTTCAAACATGCACAGTTGAACCACACATGCTTGATACTTTTCTTTCTCGTTACTCTTCCCTAGAGAAAATTCAACGCATAATTTCCTATATTTTTCGCCTTACCGAAAAGAAATCTAAATATCCTAACGAAAATATTACCGAAGTAGAACTTCAACATTCTCTTATTGTTCTCGTTCGGCATGTTCAACGTTCCATCTTTGCTGATCTCATTTCACGTTTGAATGACGCAAAGCTACTTCCTAAACAATTTCGTAAACTTTCACTTTTTCTAGATACACAAGGATGCTTAAGAGTGGGGGGTCGATTACCACATTCTTCCGAACTCTCTTATTCAGCAAAACACCCTTTACTTTTACCACGTTCTCACCGTCTTACTCAACTTGTCATTGAGTACACTCACAAAAGGTACTGTCATCCCGGTCAAAAAACGTTGCATTACCTCTTGAGACAACAATTTTGGATCCTTTCCCCTCGCTATGCAATCGAGAGCGTAACTTCTCATTGCATTTTATGCTATCGATTAAATCCTAAACCTTCCGTACAAATCATGGGCAACTTGCCTGCTCAACGCATCTCTCAAGTAAAGGCATTTTCACATGTTGCCATAGATTATTGTGGTCCCTTTCCAATTACAATGGGAAAGTACCGAGGTGCAAAGGTATCCAAAGGTTATATTCTTGTCTTAGTCTGCTCCGCAACAAAGGCAGTTCACCTAGAACTTACCTCCGATATTTCCACCCCTACCTTTCTTGCGGCTTTTAAGAGATTTGTGGCAAGAAGAGGAAGAATCTCTGACATTTACTCAGATTGTGGTAGCGCGTTCTTGGGAGCTGATCGTTTACTCAAACAGTACTCCCAGGAAGCATGTCACAGTCTAAAAATTACCTGGCATTTTTCAAGTCCTGGTAGTCCGCACCTAAACGGACTAGCCGAGGCAAGAGTTAAATCCACCAAGGCAAATTTGAAACGTGTAATAGGTGAGCAACGGTTAACCTATGAAGAGTTTTTTAATTTTTTGTGTCAGGTCGAATCCATACTAAACAGCCGGCCTCTGTATGCCCAAAGTATGGATCCGAATGACTTTCTTCCACTGACCCCTGGTCATTTTCTTACCCTGGAACCGTTGAATTCCGTACCAGAGCCCGATTTTTCTGATTCCAAGTTGAACACCCTGTCCCGCTGGCAGCTGGTGCAAAGGCTCCAGTCCGATTTTTGGAAACGCTGGAACTTGGAGTACCTAAACACCTTGCAACAGCGTTCTAAATGGACAGAGGCTTCTAACAATATTAAACTAAATACTTTAGTCGTGGTAAAGAATGAACAAAAACCGCCATTGCAATGGGCTGTTGGGCGAATTGTCGACGTACACCCTGGCTCAGACGGTCATATTCGTGTTGTGACCGTTAAAACAGCTACAGGAACATATCGTCGACCAGTAGTGAAACTATGTCCTTTGCCTATGCCCGACGCATAAGGCAAAATTTTCTTTTCTTTCTTAATTTTTTCTAAGTATTTTTTCTTTTCTTTCAATTTTAATTTACATGCATTATCTAATGCATATTTGGGTTAATGTTAGATTGTATCGTTTAATTGCTAATAGGCGAATACTATTTAATTTTTCTTTCCTTTCCTTTTCTTAACTAAGTAAAAACACACGTGTTTTGGCGGCCGGAAAATGTTGGTGCAAGCAAGAAATTTCCTAATTTTCATTTTCTTTTCCTTTTCTGCGCGTTTAAAATAGTTTAAATTTTCGCGCTCTAAAATATGCATATGGGGTTTCACGGCACCGGACACGTGGAAGACAAGCAGCGCCGCGATGAGTGCGCAAAGAACCACCGTCACAACAAGACACGAGCAAAATCACGTTCCCGAAAAAAGTGAATTTGAGGTGAAAAAACTGGACGTTTAAACGTCGACTGGAGCTGCAAGAGAGTCCGAGGTAGGTGCCTTTTCATATAAAATTCCATATGTATCGTAACTTTCCATTTTCAATCGTCAATACCGACATTTATTTTTAAATGTGCTTGTGAAGCCAATACCGGCGACCTATCGAAGGAAATTCCGTTATTTTTCAGCCCTTGCACGCACATTGTATGCTTTGGATTTATAAATAACAGGTCATTTCATACCAAATTAACCAGCCTCCAGTATTCATCAACTCCGATTATACTAACCATTAATAAACTGAAAAATTAAAAATTTCAGATTTTTTTGTCAAGTAGTTCTTTTAAATATTTTTTTAAATTGCAAGTTTGACCTGACAAAAAAAAATATCTCAAATAAAAAATAGAAGTCAGGGTGCAAGCATAACAGAGATGTGGGGGCATGCATTTTTTAAAATATGTGATAAGGTAAAGTTTTGACCAATTGTACGTTTATTGCATATAACAAGAATCTTCCTTTTATATGCTATTATTGGAGACAACATAAGATGTAAAAATAAAAAAAAATCATAACTCAAAACCTGTATAAAAAAAATCTGCTTTACCCAGTGACTCTTATCCATCAGCGAGCTTTTAGATTAATAAACAATGCCACAATATTATAAACAAAGAAAAAGTGCTACTATACGTATTAGGGACATTTTGAAACGGTAACAGGGGCCTGTATATGACAGTGGTACTGTCACCTCAAGTGGCCAAGGCTTAAATGTTGTAAGCTACCAACTTGGGCTGCAACTTATATAAATTATAAAAAGATTAAATGTTACTATATGTTTTCTAGCTTAATGTCTATATGAGAGCACATATTTTCAGAATGTTTCTTCAATTTTAACGGATCACAACACATGGTCGCAAATATTTTATATTTTGGGGTGTTCTTGCGACAATTTCTTGCAGGAATTTTCCTGTATCAAACAGGCACAGATTGTCTGGTCCGATTGGCTGGGCATCACTTACCAATGAAAAAGTAGAAATGACAGGAATAAACAAGTTTGCACACTGACTGACGGGGGGAGGGGGAGGGATGAAAAAAAGGGGGTATTTTTATTTTAGCTTTAATTTAACTACACCGAATTAATATTCAAAATATAACTTTTTCCTACAGCACTACACATATTATGTATGTATGATAATACAAATTTCAAAGAATTTTGTTCAGATTTTTTGTTACTTTTATTTGGTTTTTATTTTTTTTAACCATGAACCCATAATTTCTCCATTTTGAAATTTGGCACATATTTTCCTAAATCCTTGATAAAAAAATACTTTTTTTTTGAAAAAAATCAAAAATAACTTTTTTGAAAAAAATCAAAAATAACTTTTTTGAAAAAAATCAAAAAATGTTTTTTTCAAAATTTCAAAAAAAAAACAGATGAAAATATACTAGGTCATGTGACATATAGTTGGAAAGGTATTTAAATTGTCTTTACAAAGAGCTATATCTTATTAATCTGCATGTAAGTGGTCCTCAAGATATTTTAATTTTTGTGAAGCTGTGTTAGACCAAAATAGGTCAATTTTTTGATTTTTGAAAACTAATTAAAAAAAAACTACCAATCAGAAAAAAAAAATATTTTGGAATTTTGATCCCACCCATATAGAGAATATGTGTACCAAATTTTATCAAAATCGGTGAAATGGTCTGCCAAACCTCTGGTTAATTTGATATGAAATTACCCTATTTTCTCACATATCTCAAAAAATACCCCAAAAAAAGAAACAAAATTTACACAAAAACAAAATTTTCAAAAAAAAGTTATAGACCCCCTCCCAAAATGCAGACTTATGGCTTACTATATTAAAATATGGTTTTCACCTTTCAGCTTCGCTTGAAATTTGAGCATCGTAAAGGTGGGACAGTTTTTTTCTATCCCCCCTAGAAATACCCAAACCCCCCAAAAACATCAAATTTGGGACACCCTGTACAGGGTGTTTCATTATATTTCTACCGTCCAATTTTTCCAGAATTTTTGTCCTAAAGGAAAAAATTAAAAAGAGATCTGCAAATGTTTTCCTTTTTGTTTACGGTATGATATTTATTTTGGCAGTTTCCATATACAAGTGGCAGGTAAAAGTAACTTTTTTTAAAAGGAAACACCCTATATATTTTTACATTCATATTATGAATAGGGCTTAAAATCTTCTTTCTAAAATAATAACATACTTTATAGCTGTGAACAATAGTTTATGAGATATAAGCACTTCTTTTTTAATAATAAAAGAAAGTACCACTTGGCACCCCTGGTATATACCACTCTTTTAAGTTATATGTGACAGGTTGTGAGAAAATCAAAACAATTTTGACAGTCAAATGTCATTTTTAGATGTTATAGACATCATATATGCCTATAGTGTGAAAAGAAAATCCAAAGTTCCTTCACAATAATTTTAATTATTTAAATTTTCAGGCTATAATTCCCAAATAGTTTCGAACATACAAAGGTTCATCTTCAGGGGACAATAAAGATGGAAAAACCTAACAATAAAGAGAATATTTGTAGCAGATATTACATACATAAAAGTTAGGGTAGACTTACCATAAAGTGAAGATCACATACAAATGCCGGACACCAATAATTTCTCAACATTACAAAACATTGAACAATAAAAATATTTGTAAAAGGGACCTCAAAACTACTTAAATCTAGCACTAAATTAATAAAATTACAACATTACTGGTTAAAAATTAGTTATCTTTTTGTAGGGTTATGTAGATTTTGTTTTGTTTGTTTATGCATGAGCACAGATTTGGTTGGTTGACCGGTAGGTCAAACGCACATAATAAAGGGATGGGGAAATTCAAAATTTAATATGTTGTTCAGCAAGTTGGTGAAGTTACCGTTGTCAAAAAACCAAAAAAAAATAATAAATATCAAAACCGATTTTTCTACTTAAATAAGTTAACAACATGGGCAGCTTCCTTATAGTGGTTTAAGACCGGGTCATTTAGACTTGTCAAGTTTATTTCAGTCTCCAACCTCGCAATCTCAATGTTCTCAAGAGCATTGAGTTTTAGTCCTCATATATGCCCATTGAAATCAGTAAAAGGTGAAATTATACTAGGAGTGCTACCATATTTTTTTAATAATTGTAAAAATTTTAAATGGTTATGTCTTGTATAAAGTATGTTATAGTTTTATAAAGAAGATTTTAGGCCTTATTCATACCTGTAAAAATATATATGGTGTTTCCTTTAAAAACACATCACTTTTATCTCCCCCCCGCATATGGTAAATTTTAAAATAAATGTCATACTGTAACCAAAAAGGAAAACATTTTCTAAACACTTATTAATTTGACTAGTAGATTTAGCACTTACTCGTTTTGTAACTACCGACTTCTTCTGTTATAACGTTCCAAACTCCTAAACTTCTTTGTACCCCAATTTTGTGGACGCCCAGGGGTCATTTTGCTCCCAGGTTCAAGTTCACGGCGCACAAATCAAATCAAGTTCACGGCGCACAAATCAAATCAAGTTCACGGCGCACAAATCAAAACAGTGACTTATAAAGTTCACCAAAAGCACTATTTCTCACAAATATTTATTGAACTTTTCAAAAATGTTAAAAAACAATCAAAACTGTTTAAAAAGATCAAAATTTTTTAAAAAATTGACATAACCTGTCTAATCAAACAAGGCCAACAAAAAAATAATCACAGGCCGCCCGTGTTATTTTTTTTCGTTGGCCACAGTATGAATCGAAATTTGGTCTCTAGATGACGCCCATCGAACAATAACGGACAAAATTGATGGGGGAATATTTGAGAGACAAATTTTAGTCGGTAAAGGACAAAAACTATTATAGGCAACCAAGCCAGGGGAATCTCTTTATCCCTCCGTTAATTTTTTGGCTGTTCCAAAATTTCCGTAGATTGTGACGCTGGCCTTATGGTCACTCAATTTAATATTTGGTTCCTTAAAATAATAAATTGCCGATCCAAAATGGGGGTTTTTCTAATTTATGAGTCGATATGTATCAAGAATAAAAGTACAGCAGCGGCAAGCAAGAGTAAGTAAAAAAAAAGTAAAATAACAACTTAGTTTTATGATGAAATGGGCCTCGTTTTTGATCAACCTAAATAACGTGGAGGCAATAGCAATGATGGAAATACAGCACGCAAATATTTAAAAAAACCTGGGTTTCCAAAATATCCGTTATCGATAAAGGACTAACATCTACGAGGAAAAAAGTATGGTTTTGAAACAGCAGAAATAGGAATTTTTCTTTATGAATGGTATAAAATGAGTTCTAGCTGATATAATAAAATCGCTACCTTTGCCAGTAGGGCTACTGTGAGAACATGTAATTGAGATGGGCCATAAGGAATATAAGAAATTTCGACAATATTTCTCTGGGAAAACCTGAAGAATTAACACTAATAACGATATATTTAACTGTATGCTGGTATTCTCTGAGCCTATTGTGACCAATAAGCTAAAAAAACGAGAAAAATAATTAAAAAGAGTGGTGTTAAGTATTCTAAGGCTGCCAATCTTCTATGGTGGAGACAAGAAAGGTAATGAAGAAGGTAATGATAAGAATGATGATGATAGCGATGATAATGATGATGATATAAATAATAAAGAAGATGCAGATACCGTAGATATTCATGTTTGTTAATGTTAAGGAAAAAAGTTTGATAATTTTAAATACAGCAATAACTAAATATGCAATTGTTTTCTTTAATTAAAATACTTAACCTTAAATAACATTAATTGTGCATCTTTTTGCAACATAAGTATTAAATGTACTCATTGCATGCATTTCTTATAATATTAGCACATAAAATCAAATTTTAGACATTTGGAGCCGTATGTTTTTTTCTTGCTTCAAAAACTGAATATTTGCTATCAAAAAAGAGGTACAAAAATCTTACAAAGCAAAAACAGAAAAACTATTTTAGGCACGTCACTGAAAATTGTGTAATTCTATCAAAAGAATTTTGGTCAACAATCAAGCGGTTTAAGGGCTCAAAAAATCTCACATCTCTAGACATATATTGCGTTTGTAGATTTTAAAAGGGCATTTGACTCTGTACAGCACCCACTTTTGTGGCAGAAACTTTTTTCGTCTGGTGTCAGTCCTCGACTCATACGCACAATTCAGAATATGTATTCTAGCGCGTCATTTAGAGTAAGAGTCGATGATCAGTATACTAGAAGGTTTGAAGTCTTAAAAGGTGTTCTGCAGGGCGAATGCCTAAGTTCCTTGCTTTTCTCTCTATTTTTAGCAGATATCGAAGCATTCTTTTTAAGCAAAGGCCACCGTGGTGTCAGTATAAATAACATGTGCAGTATTTTGCTGCTTTTATTCGCTGATGACCTGGTCCTAGTAGCCGACTCGGAGATCGAACTTGCTCGCATGCTGAAAACTCTGGAGGAATATAGTCAGACGAATGCCCTTACAGTCAATGTACCAAAAACCAAAATTGTAATTTTTACAAAAGCAACCAATCTACGACTCTCTGGTCGTTTCCTTTCGAATGGCGAACAATTCGAGGTTGTTAAAAATTTTACCTATCTTGGCATTAAGTTTTCTTCTTCATCACTGTTTAGAAGTATGGCTGACTATGCAGTGACAAAAGCAAAACAATCTGTTAGCGCCGTTATGAGTCTGATGACTCGTGCAAAAGTTAACTCGTGGGATGTGAAATTAAAGCTCTTTAACTCGATTGTTGTCAACTCTATAATGTATTGCGCACCAATTTAGGGTGTTCAGTACACCAACGAACTTGAGAGGGTCCAGGTTGGTTTTTTCAAAAGGTTATTATCACTACCAAAAAGCACACCTGATGTTTCCATCCGGCTTGAAACAGGTAGTGTCAAACTGGAGCTCACAGTTTTGAAACTTTGCCTAGGCTGGTTGGAAAATTTATTTAAAATGACTGCAGATAGATACCCAAAAATTTGTTTTTTACGTCTTTTGCAACTCCACCAAAATGCTGATTCTAGGTATAACTGGGTTTCCCAACTAAAATCCATGTTTGCAAATATTAACTCTTTGGACATATCGGATTCGTTGAACTTTCAAGTGTTAAAGCACAACAGAGAAAGGCTGATAACTCGATATCAGTCATTCCTTTACGAAAAAACGTTCAAGAATTAAACGAATCTAGATACTCTGACTATTACAAATTCTTTGAAATGTTAACTCCAAGCTGTTATCTGCGATATGCGTTACCCATGTACGCCATCAAAATTTGTGCTCAACTTCGACTTTCATCTAAATTTTCTCCTAGACTTATTTATAATGGTATTCTTTGTAAAATAAACCAAAACGAGCTATGTACTGTCTGCAATATGCAAACAAATGAAACGTTGTACCATGTTCTTGTTGAAAGTCCTTTGTACGAGTTCCTCCGCTACACTGCAGTTAGAGCCTTCCAAACGGAGCCAGTCAGACTCCTTAACCTGATGGAGGCTAACACTGAAAAACACAATATATCTTGTCTTGTTAACCTTTTAATAACGTTAGAAAAAACACGTTCACATCTATTAGGTGATTTCTAAATTTAAGTTAAGATTTCAAATTGCTGCCGCCATCAGACAATACAAACTTATTTTGGCTGTTTATATTTAAATTTGGCTTTTTCTTTTAACCTTTTTCTTTACTTTTAATTTTTTTTCTTATTTAAACTTCTTTTTTTGTGATTAAAATTTTGCAACTTTAAGCTATATCTTACTAACCACGAAAATTTTGTTGTTACTAACCAATTAGCTGTAAGTACTTACCTTTATTATTATTAAAACTGAACCCTTGTTATATGTATTTTATACATTAGAAACAATAAATTAAATAAATAAATAAAATAAATAAATATTGTTTTTTTGTCCTTACGTGCGGCGGCGAGCGGCGAGTTTGTTAGGATTTGTGGTTAGATGTGCTACCAGCCAAAGGGTAGTCATTGTGCGGGTCGCATGTAGCTCTTTCCTAGTTGTGGTTTGCATGTTAAATCCCGCCGAAAAATTGAGCAAAACATAGTGGTCAGACTTTCTGTGCTATAGTGGTATCAAGTAAGTAGATTTCTGTTGTATTATTAACAAAAAAAATGTTGAACTTCTTTGTCAACCGGGGCTATTTTAAACAAGTTGTTTTCTAAATTTCCAAAATAGCCCCTCGGCTCGGCCCGGGCTTACTATTTTGTAGTCTAGATGTTGTAGTCTATGAAAAAATCGGCCTAAAAGGGTGCAAGTGTGCAAGTCGTGCCAACTTTTTGCGGATAAGCTAGGTTTGTTAAGGGCACTCCATAGATTAGGTTTTCACTTGTTATCATTCTGGTAAATGCGTTTTTTTAAAGATATGGCCCCCATCACTTTTTTGCACGATACTCTTTAAAACGATGTAACTTCCTTAAAAGTTATCGCAGAGAGTTGCAAAAAACGGAAAATGAATCAGAAAACACCCACAAAAAATTACTTTTCATTATATTTTTCAAAGTTTTGCTTCTTTTTTTCAGAAAAATTAAAATAACTGAATTTTTACTTTTTTTTTGTATAGCCAGTAATGTTTAACCCACATTTTTATTAACACCAAAGCCAAATTCGAAAAAAAAGTTTAAATAAAAGTTATAGAATGAACATTTTTCTTTACTTTGATGTATATAAGTCTTTTATAGAGGTATAGTTTACATTTGTTTCAATAAAAAAACAATTTCTTGTCACCAAAACGCCCTACCGAAGGTGTATGCCATACGCGGAAGCCTATAACAAAATAGGGCAGCGCGCGGCGTTACGCAGCTGAGGCATCTAGTAAAACAGGTGATTTCTATTATTATTGTTGTTATCGTTGTTTAATGGAGATTATCAAAAAACATTGTTATTGTTAGTTTTGAAAGTCAATGTCAATAGATAGTGCAGGCTCTAGAGATAGTTGATTATGCAAAATATGAGGACCACAGTTTGACAATGGATCCTAGCTGAGAATAGGTCACAGATTAACGATTTGGATGTTGCCTGGCCAGTTTTTGGTCCATTTTTTTTATCTCCCTCCTCATAAAATCATGTTCGACTATCTTAGTTAACACCCTAAACACACAAGGACATAGAAATGCATCAAAAATGTTTAAAATCTAACTTAAACTTAACCCTTTCGAGACGGAGAACGCACATTTGCGTTAGAACAAAACTTGCCGCACGGCCTGCTGACGCATATGTGCATTACGGGCCCCTCTCATGCCAACTAGAGTCAGTTGACATATACTTTAAAAAAGGATACGGTCGACGGCCGGCTGACACATCAGTGCGTGAATGTTTTTTAAGCGAGCGCGGCGCGACGCGACGTATCGACGCATATTTGCGTTAGCCAGCCGTACAGAATGCTTTTTTCGGAAACACGTGGTTAAACATTATTTTTCGTTTGTTATTCGTTTCTAATTTTTTTGAAAAATCTGCATTAATTAATTTAGTTTATAATTTTAAGGAAAACATAAAATTAGAAATATTTATTTTTCATTGAAAATTGCATATAAAAATAGCGACGTCTATATGCGTCATCCGGTCATGCCTTAACGCATTTTGTCCCCGGCCACGGGGACACGTACGGCAGGGACCCGTCCTGAAAGAGTTAAATAAGTATATTAGTTTTTTTTAAATTTTAGCTGCAAAATCTTCTAAAAACCCCCCAGATCCCCCAAATTCTGAAATTTTTAATTTTTTTTTAAATCTTTTTAAAAACTAAGCTTGTTAGGGAAAAAATGTAATAATCTTTAATGTAGACAATAAAATTTTAATTTCCTTTTCAATAATGTATAAGTCAGTGGGGTACGGTTAATGACAAACTCTCCAGCGGCGTCCGTCTGAGAAGAAACCGTCCTTACAGGTTTTACCCGTTTTCCTTAAAAACCAAGCTCTATATCCAAAAATGTGAAACACACTTTGTTTTGGACAATAAGATTGCCTTTTAAATGATGTATAATAAGGCAATGGTAGTTTTATCTATAAGAATTTAAGGGGCCTCTGTAAATCAAATCAATTTTTAAAAATCACTAAATTTTTTTACAAGTTTTATCCAATTTTCTCAAAAAAATAGTTTCTTGAGAAAAAATTTAGTCGTATTCTATTCTAGAAAATAAAATTCCCTTTTTAACAATGTATAAGTCAGCGGGGTCGGACTAATTACAAACTCACCAGCGGCGACCGTTGAATGAGAAATTATTTAAAAAATAAAAAAACCACATGTTTGTCACAGGTTCTACCCAATTATCTTAAAAACCAAGCCCTTATATCAAACCGAACCGAAACGAACAGAGTAAGATTCATCTTCAGATTCAAACTTCACAGGAGTCCGTAAATTAAATCAATTTCTACAAATCACCAAATAAATTAATTATGTACAAGTTTTTTCCAATTTTCTCAGAAACTAAACTCAATTGACAAAAATGTATTTTTTACTTTATTGTAGGAAATTTCCTTTTTAACAACGTGTAAGTTAGCGGCGTTTGATTAATGACAAACTCACCAGCGACGTCCGTACCGTATAAAGGGGTGATTTAAAAAATTAAATAAATAAAAACATTTTTATCACATGTTTTAGCCGATTTTTCTTTTGGCGTAATAAAACAAATACATTTTTTAAAAAGTAATTTTTTAATACATTTCAAATCAATCAAATAAATATGCTTTTTCGCCATATTGAATCGGCCATATTAAAAAAAATCGTATTTATCACAATGACAATTAGTTAAATCCTCATCTACTAGGTATGTTAAACAAACCTAAGTTACTTCCAAAAAGTTTTTATGGTTTTCATTAAAAATAATTTTTAAATACACCCCAAAGACCCCAATTTTTTACCAGTTATTTGGAAATAACTCATAACTAATTAACGCATTGGAATACTTGAATCGGATTTGAATAAGGTATCAAAATATCTAGCTTTTCTATACAAACAAGTATTCTAAACTTTGTCCTATAAAAATCGGATAAGAAATAAAAAAGTTACAATTTTTTAAAAGATACGCCTTTCCGCCAGATCTTTCAAAAAACGCATTTACCAGAATGACAACAAGTCAAAACCTGATCTACGGAATGCCCTTAACAAAGTTAGCTTATCGGCAAAAAGTTGGCACGACTTGCACACGAAACTTGATTTGTCCATAGACTATTGATTTATTTTCAATCACTTTTACTTTTTTCAGTGCAACAATAGTGGTGCTTAAGTACAAAAAAAACACTGACTCATGAATGCAATGGGTAAATTTTCGACCCTTATAAAAGCTTGCAAAAGCCATTCAACCTGTTCAATCCAAATTTAATGTGCCAAGGTTAACCTTAACCTCAAGATGTAAGAAAAAAAGCACGCTACGGCAGGAAAACCTCCCATTTTGTCTCCTGAAGAAGAATGGTTATTCATAGACCATTTAAATATGTTACCTTCCTCGGGCGCGGGATTCCCCTGTGATATATTAGATTTAAGAATGCTATTGGTCAAATCGTACCTGAACAAAAGTCTTACTGAACAAAGCCGTTGCTAGGGCATACTGATTTTTTACGAAAAACTTTTTTTTGCTTAAAAATTATATATTTTTATGAAAATTAAAAAAATACATTTTTGTATTCTAAAATAGCCTCAAAAGCGAGGAAACTTTATAACTGGCATTATTTCTACCTGTTCCAAAAGACAACTATTAAAAAAAAATTAGACTCCCTTTGCCAGGGAATATTGAGTACCCAGAGGGACCTATCTAAAACATAATTTATTTAAAAAAAATGTTTTTAAGATGTCTAAAAAAGTCCAAAAAAGTCTAAAATAGCCCCGTTAAACGGTATTCTAAAAGGAAACTCAGATTTTATAATTGAAATCATTACGCCTAGGCTCGATTTAGAAGAACTTTTTATTTTTATTATACATTTTTTTGTTAAGTTTTTTTGAATTTTTTTAGTTATTAGGCTTTTAATATTTTTTACAAAACTTATTGTACTAATAAAACTAATAAAAATCAATGAAATATTTTAAAAATAAGCTTCCGCCTTAAGGATATTGTTCTAGGGCATAAGGGTTGGGATTATATTATGTGTTATTATTGGTATTAATGATGGTGAAATATAAGCAGAACGTCTAAAAGCTTTATGCTGATGCAAAATATTTGGCAGTTTCGGTTCGCTTCGTAGGTATGTTCATTCGAAATAAAAACTAAAAATAAGATTCTTAAAACTATGTAAAATAAAAATGTGTATAAAAACCATGCATTTCTAGACCCATGCTTATATGAACTGTTCTTTTTAACGTCAGTCAAAGAAGCACCCTTTGAAGATTGGCCTTACATTTAAATAACACTGGATATATAGTCAGGCTAGGTTGAGCTATTCTTATTTCTCTATAGCCAGGATTTATGCCATAAGACAAAATATTCTTTTCACGTTTTTCACATTTCCTAAACACAATCATGTGCGAAAAACGTGATAAGAATATTGTTATATCACTATCTATATTCTTATCTCATTCTATATTATTGACCAAAATGTGCCTACAGCCAGGTTTTTTCAAGTCATATAAATGAAAGTAGAATATGACAGGAAATGTTCTTATCATATTCTTTTCACATTTCTAGAATCTGACATTCTCTTGTGTCAAGAATTTTACTGCTATTCTTGTCTTGTTCGCAAACTAATGTGAATAGAAAGTATATTCTGTTAATGAAAACCAAAAAAAAATCCATAACCCCAACCTTAAGTCATGCGCCCCCCAGCTATTCAGCTCACAGGCCTCCACTCGATAGAGCCCATACAAGGCTATCGCTTTAGTCAGGTGCATTTAAAAATTCTGTTATATTTAATTAAATGTATTCCAAAATGTAAAAATTATATTCTACTTAGGTATATTTTTCTTACGTCCTTTGGGATATTCAAAGGATGTAATAAAACTATTACATCCTTTGAATATCCCAAAGGACGTTAGAAAAATATACCTAAGTAGAATATAATTTTTACATTTTGGAATACATTTAATTAAATATAACAGAATTTTTAAATGCACCTGACTAAAGCGATAGCCTTGTATGGGCTCTATCGAGTGGAGGCCTGTGAGCTGAATAGCTAGGGGGCGCATGACTTAAGACTGGGGTTATGGATTTTTTTTTGGTTTTCATTAACAGAATATACTTTCTATTCACATTAGTTTGCGAATAAGACAAGAATATACCTTCTATTCAATTTTTTTTTGAATACATGACAAGAACGTGACAAGAATTTAAGTTTTTCACATTTAAGAACATGAGAAGAACGTAACAAAAATTTACCTTTATTTTTAAAACATGTTTGGAACGTGACTAGAATATACCTGTTATTCACATTCTTTCAGAAATAATGTATTTATAATAATGTTCCTGTAGTGTTTACTGGATCAAGCTAAGTTAGGTTAGTTGAGTTATGTAATTGGACACCTTTGAACATTTTTCCACCAGGGTTACTTTCACTTGCTAAAAAGGACTAAAAATGATTTGATGATGACATGATGGTTTTTGATATAACACAAAACATGTTACATATAAAAATGTATATTTTGACAAACCCCCCTTCCTGTCGATTTTATCTGAGGTAACTCAAAATATTATATTTTATTTTTTAACCAAGATGCTGCTGTATTCTACACATTAAAACGTTTTGACATACATCGGTCACTCCTCCCATTGTACTCCACAAACTCAAAAAAAAAACAATTTATTAACAAGTCATAACTTGACTAAAATTTTAATTTTTGGAAAATTTTCCCAATGGTTTCGTTAGAGTTGTAATTAAGAACAAAATTGTTATTTTGCAGTCGGTTTACTTTTTTAAAATTAAAATACCAAGGTGACATTTTCATCAAAACTCTCACAATGTCGTATCATATATCAACAACAAAAGAAGAACAAAATATAAAACGGGCTCTAGATTCAAAGTTCAAAATATACAATGTGTCCTAGCTCCAACAAAAATCACTGTAAACAACAACAACAACAACAAAGAAAGGGTAAAAGTTAGGCTATAGGTTTATTTAAGGAAATTTACAACTGCTTATTTCTAGGGAACTTACCGAGTCGATTTTCTTGCTTCCTTTCTGTCGGGCCCTGCTGACAGCATCGCCATTACCAAGTTGAGTGTAGGTATTACTAGATAGTCATTAGCTCAGTTAAAAAAAACCGGTAAATGCTGTCACTTTTGTTGAGTAATAGTAAGTAAGGAAGAACGGAAAAGTACGTATTTTTTAAAAAGCAGACATGTTGGAAGTTTTTTGATCCTGCGCATTTCGTTCGATGCGCCCAAATACAAGATGACAATTTAAAAAGGATCCACCAAGATATTTTCGAAATTTATCGCAAAATTAAAAAAACGCCGAAACACATCGATTTTGTTTGCAAGAGGGACACTTTTTGGCTATCTTGAAATTTTTGTAGCACGAACCCCCTTCAAGGGGTATAGTTTACCACTATATTTTGAATAGGGAAAGTGGGTCTAGTAATACCTTGTTTTGAAGGCCTTTGGAGTGTCCTTACAACCGTGTAAAAATTTCAAAAAGCTATACATTACTTTTAGAGATAATTGCCTTCAAACTTTCAAATTTAACATGGACTGATAAAATAAAAATTTAATTAGAATTTTATATTTTTCGGATTTAATTTTTATTTTATCATTCCTTGTTAAATTTGTAAATTTGAAAGCAAATATCGCAAAAGCTAATCAATGGATTTTCAAAATTTTTACATGGTTGTAAAGATATTCAAGAGAGCTTCAAAAGAAGGTATCACTAGACCCACTTTCCCTATTCAAGATATAGGGGTAAAGTATCGGGTAAAGTATACGGCCTCGAAGGGGGTTCGTGCTACAAAAATTCCAAGATAGCCAAAAAGTGTCCCCCTTGCAAACAAAATCGAAGTGTTTCGGCGTTTTTTTAATTTCCTGATAATTTTCGAGAAAATCCAGGTGGGTCCTTTTTAATTTATCACCTTGTATATTTAGACAGTTGCGGATATGAAGGAAATGCCCGAAAGCGAATTAAAATATAGGAAATAACTTAAAATAAAAAAAAAACACTTGTGCATGAACAATAACAGTAAGAAAAACAAGGACAAAAAAGAGAATCTCCTTTCTTCGATCGATATATAGTTTATTACTCACATGCTGAAGAACAACTATGTTTCTCTTTTAGATTTTTGAAGATATTAATTACCCTGTATATTAATTCAGTTTTCGTTTATACTCTTGCACTAAACTTCCCCTGCATTAAACTTTAATATATGTGCTGAGTTTGTTGCGATAGGCTGTAAACCTCAGTTCGTATTTGAAGTTTGGTATTAAGTTTTGCGGTCATCAAACTATATCACCATAACACAAATCTGCAAGCATGGTAAAGCAAATAATGTTTCTCTAGAAATTCAAACAACATAGGCGTAACAGATTGAAACAAATAGCACGCAGTCAGTTTATTATTCGGCGGTTTGTGGGTTTTATAGAAATTAAAATATGTTTGCCTATTTAATAAATTTTTACCATTTGATAGCTGTGAAAAATATATACCTAAATATAGTTTTTAATATTTTAGCCAGCGGCGTATGTAGAAAAAGTTTAAGGGGCGAGACCCTACGATGCCGTATTTTATGCTATTTAATGTTTTTATTCATGAAATATGTGGAAAATACTTTAAAAAATCTTAGCATTAGGGGCGGGGAAGGTGCTCCCGACTCCTCTCTAAATACGGCACTGTTTTAACTCTCTATTACTTTAGAGTTCAATCATTTTGCTAATATTTCAAAATATTGCTCTTTAGATAAACTTTAAAAAATTTTTAAATTTGGTGCATAAACCATAAGTCTAAAAACCATAATTCGCCACGAGCACAAATTATATTTTGGTCCACTACTAAACTGGACTTTGGTTGATGAAACCCGCAAGTTCTTTTGGTATTTGCATGTTTATATTTATATACATGCAAGTATTTTGTTTAGCGGTTCATTTAGCAAGTTTGATATTTTCAAAACTCAAAAGCATTATTTCCATGCAGACTGAATTATCTTCAAGCCAATAACGAATAAAAGAACGCTAATACGGGCCAAACCAGTTTCGTGGCTAATCGGGCAAAAAGGAGTTTTTGTTTCTCTCATATTATTCCGTGGGTAGCCTGAAAGCTTAACCTCACGCGGGTCCAAGATCTAATGGACACCTAATAAGTGTTGACAGTTAACTGTTTCGTCATTATGGGACTCCTCAGAACACTGCTGGTCAATGTGACAAATCTTGCGAAGTTAATTAGACGGTTTTATCTCTAATCAAATGTAAATAGTGAGAAAACTATCGCAAGAAGCGCCATCTACCGAGATACGAGAAAAACAAAAACAAAAGCAGGCGAAAAACTGCTATACAATATCGATCAATGAAAAGATCGAATGCAAATAATAGAAAACAAAATAGTCCGTGACCTGCGACAGCTCTTTGTCTTTCAGGCCGGATCAACGCATATTGCATTTTTACCCGTCATCAAGACAGTAAGCGTCAATCAACGGAATTTTTAAGCCAAATAATACTAACAAACGTGGAATTTCGTACCCGTGAATTTAAAAATCAAACCAGTTTCGTGGCTAATCGGGCAAAAAGGAGTTTTTGTTTCTCTCATATTATTCCGTGGGTAGCCTGAAAGCTTAACCTCACGGGGGTCCAAGATCTAATGGATACCTAATAAGTTTTGACAGTTAACTGTTTCGTCCTTATGGGACTCCTCAGAACACTGCTGGTCAATGTGACAAATCTTGCGAAGTTAATTAGACGGTTTTGTCTCTAATCAAATGTAAATAGTGAGAAAACTATCGCAAGAAGCGCCATCTACCGAGATACGAGAGAAACAAAAATAAAAGCAGGTGAAAAACTGCTATACAATATCGATCAATAAAAAGATCGAATGCAAATAAAAGAAAACGAAATAGTCCGTGACCTGCCACAGCTCTTTGTCTTTCAGGCTGGATCAACGCATATTGCATTTTTACCCGTCATCAAGACAGTGAGCGTCAAACAACGGAATTTTTATGCCAAATAATTCTAACAAACGTGGAATTTCGCCTTTTTGCCCGATCAGCCACGAAACTGGTTTGATTTTTAAATTCACGGGTACGAAATTCCACGTTTGTTAATACGGGCGACGCACGGAGGAGTATCTGTATAATAAAACCGGTTACAAGTTAAAATTACCAAGATACTCAAAACTACCTTCTAATCATTTTTTGTTCTAGTCCAATAACCTATATATCAAGACATCCCCAAGAAACTTCCCCCACTACTTGCATCGTGTCGTGAGGTCAGTCGAAACTTAATGAATTTTAAAATCATAAGCCTTTGTTCTCGACCTTTGTTTTGAGGTGTGAGTTAGTGTTGATATTGCGTTTTCGTGTGGTTCATATTAGAAAAACCAACCATTAAAAATAAAATAGAAAGTATGTACCATATTTTAAAACGTGACCTTAGTCCTTTGTTGTTTACATCTTGCGTTGACGAAATATTTATTAAAAACAATTAAAAGCAATAAAACTCAACAAATATGTACAGGGTGTCCCAAATTCCAAGTTTTTGGGGTTTTAAGCATTTCTAAGAGAGATCGAAATAACCTAAAGGTGATAATTATATCTTGATATTACAAGCTGTTTGCAAAATGCAGCTTCCTCAAAAGCTCCCTGTCTTTTGACAGGTCTGCATTTGGGGAGGGGGGATCACTTCCTGTCCTTTGTAAAGCCTACCAAAGAAGATCCCGTTTTACTTGTATTAGATTGCCATTTATCTCATACGAAAAATCTCAATGTCATACAGAAAGCAAGAGACAATTTTGTCATTATATTGTTACCTCACTGCACAGATAAGATGCAACCTTTGGACGTCGCAGTAATGGGCCCACTCTGGAAGAACTGTCACAGTATTCCAAATAAGCAAGATTTTTTGTAAAGGCTACCTTAAAGCTTGCAATATCAAACATGGAATCAACGGATTTCGCAAAACCAGAATTCTTCCGTATGATCCGGACGTCTTCTCAGAAGTGGATTTTATAGCTGCTGAGGTTGCCGACCAAGTGCACACCGATCAACAACCTGTTGACGTCCAGATTCCATTAACCACTCAAAACGCCAGTGAGGCAAGTGAGGTGACTGACAACGCTCCTGCGGAACCAACGCCAGGACCTAGCTCTCGAGACGATGCAAACAATGCTTTTGCTGAACCAACGCCAGGACTTAGCTCTCTAGACGATCCAAAAACGCCAGAAATACTAAATGACTCATCCTTCTTAGTTTCACCTCAAACATGCCATCCACTTCCAAAGCTAGAAGGAAAACGAAACACTACAAAAAGAATGTTCATCGGTAGTATTTTACTGACAAGCACACCATATAAAAACTGTCTCGAGGAAGACATGAACAAAAAAACATTAATCCAGGCAAAAACGCAGAGTAAAGAGCAAAAAAAAAAACTTGAAAAGAAGAAGAATCGTCCGCAAAAGAAAATAAATGGATCCATGACGGATCTGCTACCTTCCTAGCTAGCCTATTACCACACTTCAAGTAAAGCTATAATAATCAGCCTTAAAAAAAAGTTTTTTGTAAATATCTCGAAAACTAAAACTCCTATGAAGTTTTTATAACACAAATTATTGAGCAAAATTTGGTTACTATATTCCAAAAACCGCATAATGATGCGATGCTCCGTTAAAAAGTTTGCATTTTTAAAATTCTTTAATTGTTAAAAACCCTCATTAGCATTAATGGATTTTGACCAAAATCTAATCAGCTCGTTAGAGGGTCGAACACTACTTTACCTAAAAATTTTGTGAAAATCGGTTCAGCGGTTTAGGAGCTATCGTGTTACGGACAGAAAAAATACACACACACACCGACAGACATCATGAAGATATTGCTAGGATAGGTCAAAATTCACCCAAATAACACATTTTCGGCGTTATCTCAAAAAAAGAAAATCGTCAGAAACAATACCTTCTTCAGCCATTGCTAAGCGGGCTATGAAGGTAAAAATTAAAAAGGATGTTCAGTATGTTTCTACTGTTCTGAGGAATACCTTCAATCAGCTGGAGGGGAAGGTTGGATCAGATGCATGCAATGCTTGGGGTGGCACACGACCAATGCGCAGGTGTCGAACAAGATGAAGAAATGTTTGTATGAGGCTTGTGCTCCGAGTGTCCGTTAAGCAAAATCAAAAAGGGAATTAGTTTATAATTTAGTGTATATAAATCTCTTTTAGTAAATGTTGTATTGTTGTCTCCACGTTTTATTGACTTCCAGAGAGTAGTAATGCAGGTACGAAATTTCAAAAACGTCGAAATTGTCACTCATTCACTCATGTATAGATCATCAAAATTCTACTGTACTTTCAGACATGCTAAAAAGCTGAAATTTAGCAGACTGATAGAAATTGGGACCAAACCCTTGGAAAAAATCAAAAAACACCAAAATTTTAATTTACGTCCTCCCCTATAAATATAAATTTATGTAAAAGTAACATTGTCCACTTTCAGAAACACTAGAGAGCTGAGCCTTGGAAGGCCGATAGGAACTATAATAAAACTAATTTAAAAATAGTAAAAAATCTCAAAATTTTAATTTACTTCGCTCCCCTATAAATGTAAAGTTATGCTGAGCTTTTGAGGGCTGATAGGAACTATGATAAAACCACGAGAAAAAATTAAAAAACCTCCAAGTTTTAAATAAGTTTTGAACAATATTCCGCATATTTTACTATTTCAAAACTTAACTATTATCCAAGTCCTTAAAAAAACCGGTAAAATCATAACAAAAACATTTCATGTAAAAAAAGCCAAGTACGCGAAAATGATATTCCGTAAAAATTGAAATAACAGTAAAGCAAAGTTCTCCAATACAAATTGTAAAATGAAAATGTTTTTCTAAACTTGGCTATTACGGCTGCAAATGACTTTTAGGCACAATGCTAAATTGAACATAAAGAAGTTTGGCTGTAATAGCAAAGCTAAAAAAAACATTTGCAAACTAGTTCTTACTAGTTTAGAAATGTTTTTTTTTTAAATTTGTATTGGAGAACTTGGCTTTACTTTTCTCTCAGTTCTTTTTACGGAACATCAATTTCGCGTCCTTGGCTTTTTTTTTAAATGAAATGATTTTGTTATAATAATTTTATCTATTTCTATTACTAATTTCTTTTACTGCATCGGGTGATCTAAGAGTAATTTGCATTCTTTCATCTGCAACATTGCTGTAAGTAGTTTTCTGTCACAAGTATATACTATTTTAAGCTCCGTCATCGGCATGAAAATATTGATGATTCGATAGAAACGTGCTTAATACCCCGATCATGTGGGGCTCTCGATTTCGGAATAGCTATTACGACTTAGCTTCTAAAATAACTTTGCATTTGCTATTGTCAAAGAAGTTAAGTTAAACTAGAGCCACCCAAAATCAGTGCAGTGGCGGATCCATGTAGCAAATAACAAAACAAAATTTTATTTGCCGTTTTTAGTAAATCTAATATCTGAAGTTTAGCAATGGGTACCTACAAACAAATTGCGCCGCTGGAGATTTTTTTTTGAAAATTAAAAAAAATATATCTAATTGCAATTTTTTCATTAAAACTAAAAAAAAAGCTTTATGTAAGGGGGATGTATCCACATTTGCTCATAGTATAGTACAATAATTCTCGCTCGAAAAGTAGTTGATTTTCCGGTTTTAACGGGAAATCGGAAATTTCGGTTAAACCGGTGTATTCGTGTATGGTGTCAATCGATAAATAATTAAAAATAAGGATAGGGACATGTAAGCCGTTTTTCCATATACTTGTAACCGTTTTCGAAATTCCGCCTCGAAATTGGAAATTGTCGTTTTTGAACTTTCAATATTTCAAAAATGTTTAGACTTAGGTATAGAACATTGTACAAGAATTATGTCTTGAATTTTCCAAAACATAAATATTTTATTGAATTCGATGTTCCACACTGTATATAGCTTTTGAAAAAATCGGTCATAGTTATGTCCAAGAAGATGTGACGTTACGGTACACCATATATAACAAACTTTCTATTATTCCATAATATTCTTTATTTTTTTGTGTATTTAATTTAAAAAGTAAAATAAATAAGTATTGTTAGGTCAGTTTTACGTGCTTATCACACGTGCCGGAACGTGCAAGACTTTTATGACAAAAATATATGTTGCAGCTTTACAAAGTTGGAAGGATATGTAATTTTTATTTGTCCTCAATATACCTAGGTTCAAAATGTTAACATAAAAATTGTATTTTTTTTTTATAATATTTACTGTGAGCTAAAAATAGGCTACAGCACTGCGTAAATGGTTATAGTCCACAGTACATCGTTCTATTTTTTAAGTGATGAGTAACAGGTTGAATTTTTGTTCATAGCTTTATTTCGTTGAGAAGACCACCTTTGCCTCTGCAAAAAAGAAAAGAATGCGCGTGTACAGAAATCTTTCAAGCTTCTGGCTGACTAAACGAAGCATGCAGTTTTGGCAACAATGTTCCCATTTACACAATAACACATTTTTAAGCTACAGAAAAAAAAAATCCAATCTAATTATTTATATTTTTCTTCATCCCGTAATTTATGAGATAAGAAAAGTAACACTAAGGAATTAGTAACCGGCAAATTTTTTTCTGTTGCTAAATAAATATGTTTAAAAGTAAATGGCAACATTGTCCCTAAATGCCCATGCTTGGTTTAATCAGTCCGAAGGTCGCCATATTTCTGTGCCCGCGCACTCTGTTAGGAATGACTTTTAAGGATTTTTGCAGAGGAAAAAAGCGTTTCGTTTCGGCAAAATAAAGCTATGACCAAAAATTAAGCCTGCAGCTTATCCCTTAAAAAATAGACCGATGTACTGTAGACTATTATAGTCAGGAATCTGACTGCTACGGTCTCGATACTTTATTATATTTAACAGACTGATTTACCTTACGTATATGTTTTGTTACCAGAGAAGGCTGTCAAAAAAGTTGGATCAAACCTTAAAATCAATGGACCGTAACGCAATAGATCACTAGACTATTTTTTATAAGTGATAATTATTATACTTAGGTTACAAGACATGGCAAAATCGACGTCAGATTTATTGATGACATTTATAAATGTAGAATGAAACCCCTTAAAATTAAAACAAGTTTTCATAGCTAATCGGGCAAATAAGAAGTTTTTATCATCATCATTTTATCATTATGGGGGTCCAAGATCTAATGGACACCTAATAAGTTATGGGACTTCTCGGAACAATGCTTGGCCAATGACCCTTGCGAAGTTAATCAGACCGTTTTGTCTCTGAAGCGCAGGCGAGTATTTAACTGCTCTTTATATCGATCAATGAAAAGATCGATTGAAAAGAAAAAAATCCATCGACAGCACTTTTGTTTTTCATGTCAGATCAACGCTGGTTAGCGTTTTTACCCACCTTTAAGTAGTGAGCGTAAATAAGCGGAACTTTAGGCCAAATAAATACTATCAAACGTAAATTTTAGAACCCGTAAATTTAAAAATCACCCAAGTATTTGTAGCTAATCGGGCCAAAAAGAAGTTTTTGTTCCTCTCATATTTTTCTGTGGGTAGCTTATATTACGTGGTGTCAGTTCTTCTATATCCTTGTCGATTTCCTCCATTGCAGCTTTACCGAATCGCGAAATTTTTGAGAAATAAAATCCGGGACAAAATCGCACAAAACGAATTTTTTTTTGTCTAAATGCTAAACTTTCATGAAAACGACAATAGCAACCATATACCGCATGACAGCATAGATCCCAAGCCTTCGCCACTTGACTTTTACCTACCTATCCAATTATTCTTTTGAAATTCTTGGGTCACCTAAACAGTTATGCTTTGAATGATTTTAAAATTCGATTTATGAAATTCTCCAATAAAATACAACTTTTGCATTAAAAATGCATTTTTAACTAAAAAAAAAGCACTTGTGCGCTGTTTTTTTTTTTTCAACTTAAAATGCATTCGACCAAGTTTTCCAAAAATTACCGATATTTTTTTTTGTTTTATTGCTACGATAATACCACCAAAATTTAGCAACAAGCGAAGCTACTTTGAAGAGTAAAATGAAAGAAATGGATCCATGTAGATCTCCTCACGGGGGTCTAAGATCTAATGAACATCGCAAGAGTGTCACATTGACCAAGGAGTGTTTTGAGGAGTCCCATAAGGACGAATCAGTTAACTGTCAACACTTATTAGGTGTCCCTTAGATCTGGGACCCCCATAAGAATAAGCTTTCGAGCTACCCACGGAAAAATATAATATAAACTACTTTTTTGACCGATTAGCCACGAAAACTTGTTTGATTTTAAAATTAACGGGTACTAAAATTTACACATTTCTGTGATGTCACACTACTTATCATCAATTATTTATACTCTACTGATTCCCTAATTAATCTTGTGTATAATCCTTACTACATACAATAAATATAGTAGCTTAGGTATCGGGGGATATATTAATTTAATATTGAATCCGACGGTTACGTTTCAATTACTAAAGTTAAAGGATTTTTTCTAAATCATCAGAATCTGATACCAAAAATGGCGTTTTTAAAATAATTGCATTTTGGAATCCTGAATAAAAAACAATTAAAGGAATGAAACAAAAATAACAGAAAGGAAGGTTCTTAAATATTAACTCACTTAATTAAGGACCACGCACTTCTAATAATGTGATTTTAATCAAATTTGGCATACAGGTTCGTGCCGAAAATGCAGTGAACATTTTAGCACCCCAGGCCTCGCCATAAGGCCATTAGGAAAAAAAAATCACATTGACTATAGTTATGTGATTGTAATGAAATTTGGTGTACAAGTTTGCGTGGGAAATGTAACTTTTCTTCCTAGTTTGGCAAATCGCATACCGTTGGATCCCGGCTTAAGAATTGGACTAAAAGTAACACAAAACCTAACCAGCAATATTGTTTAAATATTGCGCTATATTGTTTCAATATTAAAAGCCTTTGAAAATTTTGTGGCTTGGTAGCCCTAACAAAATTACTCGCTGGCGCAGTGGTATTTTTGCATGAATTTATAAAATGCATCTTAAAGGTTATTTTCGAAAATGTAGGTATTTAATAACAGATTTTTCTTAAACTAAATGAACACTTATCACCTTCCCGAGAAGGTGGAAAAAATATAAAACCTTTTAAATTCCAGTGCCTTATTTTTCGCCTGATTCTCGGAACTTCTAAATCGAAAATTGATTAAAATTACGGCCTTTGATCGATGAAATTATAGAGTTAACTTTGTTCTCTCTCTTCGTTCGTTAAAAAATTCAATCATAGCCGCCTTATTCTAGCTCGTTAATAGCCTCAAGCGTGCCTCTATTTTAATAAAATTGAAAAACAATTTGGGTTAGTAGAGGTGCGAAATGCGGGTGGTATTAATAAGAAAATTAAATTATTTCCGAGACTTGGGTAGGTTTTAACCACGGATCACCTAACAAACACATCGGAATTTTGAAGAATTTAATTAAAAGAATGAAAATTTTTTTCAAGTCAATTTAAAATAGCGCCTAAATGGCGACTTTATTGCTACTTTGTTATTTGTGCAGATGTTAAAATGTTTAAAATTATAGATTAAGATTTTACAAAAAGCATCAAGAGTAGTGTAGTCTGTAATTATCAATAATTAGCCATCAAATGCTTATAAACTGCTAACTCCAGATTATCAGTAACGGAGTTATAATTTTATTAGTTAGGAGAATTTTTAAGAAAATACAATACTTGCTGATATCTTGACAATAAATTTTTACGAAAAAACATGAAGGGTGTACAGTTCGGAAGACGTCCAAAATACCAATATACATTTTATCGATAATCAAAATCTTTAATAATTTTTCAAAATTTCAATATGTTAATTCAAAAAAATTTTAATATATATAAAATTAAAATCTCCAATAATCAAGATATCGAGAGCCAAAATATCGAAATTAAAAAATACTGAAGATACCAATTATGGAAAAAAATTTCTAATTTTGATCCTAAACCATTACCTAACCAAAACACCAAAACACACCTGACTCCCCAATCTAACTAACCTAACCAAACTAAATAAATAACATTATTTAACGTAAAAATGGAAAAGCTAAGAAACCTCTCTATATTCTTTCACTCAATTTTATTGTTTTGGACATGTTTGGAGTTATTATTGTCAGCCAAAGCAAATTAAACAAAGAATTTAATAAAACCAAACCCAGTTGTAAGTTTTTTTAAACTCATATACTGTACTTTCTATAACACTGGTCAACACTCACACATTTAGTGCAGGGTATTTTATTGGTGTTTTTAGCTCATTTTAATACGGGGAATTAAGAACTAGTATTAGTGTCTAGCATCCTATTACATAGTTTTTACACACACTATGATTATTTTTTAGGCAGCCACTGAGAATGATGTGGGGCTGTCCGAATTCCTACTTCCTGCCGAGAGTCTAAAGACTTAGTACTTGGCAATTTTGAGATAGTCTATCTATCTTAGCCTTCTTCGATCCACTTTGGACATAGGACTCCTCCAGTATCTTCCACTGTTCTCTGTCTTACGCTATGTTCATCCAACTAGTTCCAGCATTTTTCTTCAGATCATACATCCATCTCAATTGGGGTCTTCTCCCAAGGACTGTACACAGAGAATAGGATGGTCCACTTCGCGAAATCTGTCAGACGGTTTTTAATACGTCTCAAAATACTGAACGACATAACCTCACTTTTTCGTAAAATATAAACAAAAACTAATTTTAAAACGTTTTTTTTTAAACCATGTCTCGCTGTAATGTAGAAGGATAATAAGAATATACAATTTTATGTAAAAATATCATAGGTGTATCTTCTTCAGAAAATAGTTTACAGAACCCCTCAATCATCAATAAAATCAAATAAATTTTTTCATTGTCATTCATCAGCATTTTCTTAAAAAAACATGTTAATATTTGGAATATCATCTAGAATATTTTGTGAATAGTATTTTACTCCCCATTACCTATGCCTAGAATGAGGGGTGATTAGCTGCCCATAGTAGATAATTAGTACAAAATTCATTTACAGGACTGTGCAGGACACTATATTGCCCGGCTTAAGCTATAATGCTTTTATCCAACATTTGGACAATTTTGATGCTGTCTTAATCACTACATTATTCTGCTTATCAATTTCTATTAGCAAATCTTCTTAAGCTTTTATGGTTTTTAAGAAGCAAATAACTTACCATTATCAGAAAGTAGCATTTGTATATTCTTTTTCAGGTTTTTTTTTTATCAAAACTAGGAAAATTTTATAGGTAGATAGCGGCATTCTAGCTTAAGCAGTATACATGCACCCTGCAATCCACTACAGGACCAAAAATTTATTGCTAATTCCTGTAGAACAATGCATACATTTCATTCCACTTATCACCTAGTAGTACCACCTAGAGTGAGGGGCTTATCAATATGTAAGGACCTATACAATATCTCGACACTTTTAATGACCACTCAGGACTGATAAGAATCAGGACCTGGCACAACCTTTAAGGACTAACAGGGTCAACGAAAATATGGTTTATTAAGTCCCTGTACAAAGTTTTTGCTATTGATCAGCAACAAACCCAGAGGTATTTTTTGCACTTAAGAAATATTCACTTTTTGTCAGTAGCGGCTTGTGGTAGAACATGGCACATCAGTTGAATAGAAAAAACCAAGGACCATAAACTGACCGTCTTTGGTAAAAACAAGATATTGTTGGCAAAAATGTTCAGTTATCATGGCATTTGTACAGTATGAAACCTCATTCCACATGACATGATAAATTAAATGTTTTCTCAATACATTATACAGTTTTTTCTTTTAACTGATGTAGAGTGTTCTACAACATTGCTATGTTTAAAAGGAAATAACATGTGTACCTACTGAGGTGTGTATATTGCTCAACTTTACCTAACTAGCAGCAGTACTAGTTTTTGTCCCTTATTATTTTAGTAATTAAAATCTCACTTTTTGTCCTGTTGAAGCAATTTGTAGTTATCAGTATTTTAACTTATTGCTTCATCTAAATGTTGCCTATAGGTTTGATTTTATGAGGTATATGTTAGTGCCCCCAAAAATATCATCTCAGGATACGTGTTTACATATTTAAAGATAAAAAATAAAATGATTAAATAAAAGTTATTTTCCTATTTTAATTTCGACCAAATTTATTATATTTATTGATTTATAATACTAGAAATTATCTAAGTAGATAAAGTCTTTAGGCATCTGTGTACATTTTTGGAATTTTTTTGTTATATCACTCATAATAGCAAAAAAATAACAAACCTGTATACAATATTAAGGGGGGTTATTGATTAGAAGCAATAAGGAATTGGTTACCATAAACATCAGGATAACAAATGCTGAATTTGATAAATGAAACCTAAGAAGAATGAACCATGGGGGCAAAAAATCTAGGACATGTAGGTATTTTACCTTTCTAAGAAATGTCCTAGTATTTTTTACCCAACTGCAAGACCTTTTTACTTCTAAGCATCATTTTGTTTTTATTAAGTGACACTAGCTTCTAAAAAATTGAAAAAAATATAATAATATACTACATTTTAATAATATATATAAAAAATATAAAAATATCTTTAAAAAAACTGTGCTAAAGCAAAATCTCCATTGTGCAAAAACAAAAATTGATAAAATTACAAAACAAAAACTTGGAACATTATAAATAAATTATTGGGGAGGCAAAGAAAACAACTAAATTAAACTTAGAATGGATTCTGAAACTATTAAAGACACACAATAACAGTCGCAAACCAACTGAATACTCATTTTTGTACAATAGCAGACTCCAGTACAAAAAATTCAACAATAAATCTATCAATTTGCACAAAACAAAAAAAAATCAGACTTTAACTAAGTAGTTTTTTTTTGTACCAACATCAACCAGCAAATGTTCCTCGATTTCAATGCTTGTACCTGCAGTTGGGTCTTCAGGATCAACTTCTATTGGTTTCACTGATAGGTTTTGACTCGGCACAGATGTATTCCTTAGTATTGTTTTGGAAGTACATAAGCCTGTAATAAAAAAACATATATAAGGAACTTTTTTAAAACAAGGTAGTTTCTACAGTGTACATTTTGTACTCTAGTTCATATGGAATTCACAAAAAAACATGAGGTTTTAGAAATTGTCCAAGTATTATTTTGTTATGATATTTTTGTCAAAATTACAGTAGGTGTCGCAAATTAAGTTGGCACTATTGATAACTTCACTATAATTGGAGTCAAATTAGTACACTAGCAGCATTGTTTGAGCTAATTAAGATAATCAAAACAGAAAAACAATTAAATTGCACATTTACAGAAAAAAAATTAAAAAATATGTTTAATGTCTAATTTTTGTGGTTGTGGAGGTTTCTTCATAGACAAGGCGTGATCAGCTGCCCACAGTAGGTCTACAGGACTCCATAGGACACTACAATACACTACAGGATCAAGAATTAATTAAAGTCCTGTAGGATGGTGCACAAATTTGGTTCAGCTGATCATAGATGAACACAGGCCTAAATAAATTCACATGCGGCTTAGTGTTACATTAAGTAATCTCTGGGGGGGGGGGGGGGGGTGTTACCTTTGTGTCATAGTCTTGGCCATAGGTGGTTACACTTTTGTGACATTTTTAACCTATTTCTTTATCAAAAAATCTGAAAAATGGTATGTTGTTGAGTTGTTTTTATGAGAACATGTTTTTTGTCAACGTAAGGTGTGTATGTATTCGAAAGTGGTGGCAGGCCCTACTGGACCTCCATGCACTGCGACCACATATGGATCTATTGTGCCCACGTACCTACATACTGAGTTTGACTAAAGTGGCATATTTTTTTTTCCACCCAGCACTTAAAAAACTCTGCAGATTACAACAATAAATGATTTAGGCTTAACACAACATAAGGTATACCTACACAACATATTTAATTTTTAATATATTTGTGGTTAGGAAATATGCTTGGAAATAGGCTTGGAAATAGGTTTGTTTATGTCAAAGTCACAAAAGTGTAACTGCTTATGGCAAGGACTATACACTGAATAATTTTTTTATATTTTTCTTGAAAATGCGTTACGACAGGAGAAGGGCGGCAAAAAATCCTGAATTTTAGCCTTACATAATTAATGAATGTGGCCCTAAATAGATTTTAAAAAATGTTAAAAATGATATTTACCTAGCAATTTATCTTGAAAAGGAATTTCGAAATCTGTTCTGTAGAAATGCTTTCGTGGGATCCATCTTGTCTTTTCCACAACGCCTTGGGCACTCTTGCAAAATAGTCTTGGGAACAGTCATTGGAAGGTGGAAATTTAAAAAAACTCATAAACGTAGAACTTCTAAGTTCGAATAGTTGGATTTACATCCAGAAACCGCACAGGATGCTCCTGGGATTTTGCGATTCCGAAAATTGTTTAAAATAACGAAAATAACAATACAAAACCAAGATTCCACAAATTTTTTCCCTTAAAATAAATAAAAATGCGAAATGCACGGAAAAATTAACCTCACTTTGGATTCGCGAAAAAAATCAATAAGTTCGGTTGTCCTTTTTCATTTAATGTGAATAGAAAAGGAAAGACCACCCTATCAAACAGATCAAGGGTCTTTTGAGAAGGATGAGTAGGTTCATAGAAGAATGGCTCAACACCTTGAGGATTTTGTGACGTAGCGAAATTTGGAATATATGGGACTTATGGAAGTAGACCATCCTGTTCTCTGTGTACAGTCCTTGGTCTTCTCCTACATCTTTTATTTTCCCAAAGCTTCCAGGTTACATTACATTTGTTCCATCGACCGTCTTTTTTTCTGAATTTATGACCGGCAAATTTCCATTTTAATTTTGCTACATGTCCTCTGATATCCTTTACTTTTATTTTATTTCTTATACATTCATTTCTTTTTCTATCTGTAAGCTTTACATGCAACATTTGTCTTTTTATTGATCTGTGGGCTTTTGTTACCTTATCCATGTTTGATTTTGTAGGTGTCCAGGTCTGGTATCCATAGGTAAGTACAGGAAGGATACATTGATTATACGCTTTCGTTCGTTTTGAGGTACTGAGGATAGTTTTTATTTTTTAATGTGTAGCTTAATTTACCGAATGCTGGCCAGGCCGTTTTTTTTTTATTTAATAATTTGTCCCAGATATTCCTCTACTTGTTTTGTTTTTTCTTTAATTATTATTCTGATAATAATATCTCCATCTGTCTTTGTTATGATTATAGTTTTAATGTAGTTCATAATCAAGACTATATTTTTAGCTGCTTTATTCAGTTCTTCCAATATTTTTATCAGTTCTTCTACCATTTCTTCCCAATCTAAGTTTTTTAAAACATCCTCTAGGGTCTGGTTAAATAGTTTAGGGGATATTGTGTCATACTGCCTGACACCTCTTCTTATGCGGATTGGTTGGTTCCTTCGTAGATTTTTATTGATGTTGCTTCTGTATATATATTGGCTATTAAGCCGGTGTATCTGTGATCTATTTGGCTATTAATTAAAGATGCTTTTACTGTCTAGTGCGCAATGCTATCGAAAATCTTTTCAAAGTCTATAAATGCAATATATAGTGGAATTATGTATTCGGTGGCTCGTTCTATTAAGATTTTTATCGTTAATAGGTGGTCAACTGTACTAAAATCTTTTCTAAAGCCTGCTTGTTCTTTTGATTGATATCTGTTAATATTTTGGTGAAAAGCTTATAAGTTAGATTGGGATGTGTAATAGTTCGATAGTTTTTTAGGTCTGCCCTATCGCCTTTCTTATGTAGAATATTGGCTATAGATTCTTTCCCGTTATTTGGCATTTATTTTTCTTATTTTAGTGTTTTATTCAAGAGAATATGGAGGGTATTAACTACAGATTTATCACCATACTCGAGCATTTGTACCGTTCCTTCGTGTTTTCCAAATAATTTATTATTTATCATTTTCTTTTATACTCTCTTTATTACCACTTTCCTTATTTCAGGTTTGTCCCTTGTTGTTTGTTCTATTTCTGTATAGAATAGTTCTGTGATATTTATTATATCATCTTTAACTCGAGTTTTTATGCCGTTTGTATCCTTTAATCTAATTATTTTATATCTACCTAGAGTCGGCTTTAGCCATTTCATATATCTGTTATTTTGTATAATTATCACAACTTTTATTTTCTTTTATTTTCTTATAGTTCTATTTATTTCTGTATATTTTCTGTATGATCTTTTTCCTTCTTTCTTTAAGTTCCGCTTTTTTTCTTTTATTTCTTTTGATATATAATTTTCTATTTTTTTTTAAATTTTTTTGTGCAACATCTTTTCCTACTTTGGTCGTAAGTCTTGTCAACGTATCATTTATTTCATCTATATTTTCATTTTCGCATCGTAACTTTTGGGTTAGCTATTACTTTAGCCTTTCTTTGCATATAGCTTTATTTTAAGTAAGTTTATTTATGTCAAATTGTTCATTGTTATTATTAATTTTTCTTTTCATTTCGAAATTGCTATCCTTGCAGATTTTCGTTCTGACCATAATATGATCACTGCCTGTTGTAATGCTGTTTAGGACTGTTAAATATCTAACGATGTTCTTCTTAGTAGTCAGTATGTATTCAATTTTATTTTCGTTATTCCGTAAGGGCTGAGCCATGTCCACTTTATTTGCGGTTTCTCTCTGTAAAACGAATTCATTGCGTAAAGGTGTCTTTTCTCTAGATGATTTTGCAATATCCAAAATCCTCTATTTTAGTTTATGATAATACTGCTGCTAGATTTTAGACCAATTATTAAAGAGCTTGAGAGTCACAGCTGCCTAATTAAAGAAATATATATCTACATCGCACCCACACACCTTTATCGATTGTCGTGTCGTTGGCACTTGCTTGAATAACCCTTTCCATGTTTTCAATCTAATTTCCATTGTTACTTGCTTGCTCGTACTTTCGCCATTTTATACATATGTTACTATCAAGAAGGTCGTATTTCCATTTACTTGTCTTTTGCATTGTCTTATTGTCGTCTTCATATATTTGTATTTTTCAATATTGATACACAGGACCAACCAATAATCATAAATTAACAAGTGACTTCATACGACTTTAATGGCTGGTTTACGCTCCTTATATAATAATAAAGCAAGAGAGATTCTTGATACTTAGGTATAATTAAATTTTTATTCGTCGAAGTTAAAGCTTAATATATTAAGTTGCGCTTATTAGACGATTGAATAAATTAAAACTCAAAATTCATCTTCGGGTGTAATGACCAGCTTACACTTAAAAACGGTTAGAGATACTTACTAACCAAAACGTCGGGTTTAAAATAAATAAGGACAATGGATGTCCGAAATTTGGTTTCTACTCAATCATTACATATGAGTTTCAAACAAAGACCATCATAACACGCCTGTTATGTAAGTTATGATTATGTACGACCCCCTGTTTCTATGCTAAAAGCATTGTTATCCTGAAGTTGTTCAATTAGTGACAAACAGTTTTGCGAAAAAATCGTTTTAAGTTAGGTTCGGAAACAATATTTTAAAACATCTCAAGTTGTTGATCAAACATGCCTTAATATAAATCAGTGTTTTATTGTATTATTATAAGGTAAGTGTGCCATATTCTAATATTGTGCCATAAGCTGATAGATTTTTATAAAATTTACTAAAACAAGAATATATTTAGAGATTTGTGAGTAGCTCATGTCTGTTAAATTTTTTGATTGGTCCCCCACCAACTAAAATTAATTTCATTGGATTAAACTATATTTTTGATGTCTGTCAGTCATTTCATAATCACTTTGATTGTTGTTATTTGGTTATATAGATATAATCTTTAGTTGATCTAGAAATAATAACATATAAATATTTTTGTGTTTTTAGATTTATTATACAAATTATCTTAGTTTTGGGGGTGTCAGATTTAGGACCGGTGCAGTGCTCTACTGTGGTTCCAAATCTTATATAATTTTCATACAACATACAACATAAAAAAAATATATATTTATTTTTGAAATTCCTTACAGAACAGGTTTTTTAAATACTTAATTCTGATAGGGGTGTAAGAATAAGAAGCATGGTAGAATATCAAATTTAGAATTAGAATTTAATAAAAACTCTTGGGCGTTTTTTATTGTAATACTAAATAATACGCTGTTAAAAATAAAATTTAATTATTCTAATAAATTGTTATTAAAAATATTTCTGTAAAGAGCTTAGTTTTTACGTAAAATGTAAAGAATAGATAATAAATAGGATTTTTTGTGATTTTTAAAAATGATTTCCAAGTTTAGGGACCCCATTCAAAGTTAGCTGCCATTTTAGGCGAAATATTATATATTAAAATAATTCTAGCGACTTATTAATACATTTAAATCTATTTTACAAGCTTTTATTTAGCTTCAGATGTTCTGTCTAACTAACTATCTAACTAACTATCTAACTAACTATCTAACTATCTAACTAACTATTTAACTAACTATCTAACTAACTATCTAACTAACTATCTAACTAACTATCTAACTAACTATCTAACTAACTATCTAACTAACTATCTAACTAACTATCTAACTAACTATCTAACTAACTATCTAACTAACTATCCAACTAACTATCTAACTAACTATCTAACTAACTATCTAACTAACTATCTAACTAACTATCTAACTAACTATCTAACTAACTATCTAACTAACTATCTAACTAACTATCTAACTAACTATCTAACTAACTATCTAACTAACTATCTAACTAACTATCTAACTATCTAACTAACTATCTAACTAACTATCTAACTAGCTATCTAACTAACTATCTAACTAACTATCTAACTAACTATCTAACTAACTATCTAACTAACTAACTATCTATCAAATCTTGTGAAGCGTTTTTGACACACTTCCCATTATCCGATTTGGATGAAATTTGGTACACACATAGTGGTCCCATGACAATACAACATTAAGAAAAAAAAATCCTACCACCCCTACCCCCACCCCTTCTATAGAAAAATGTGTTTTTGACACACTTCCCGTTATCCGATTTGGATGAAATTTAGTATACATATAGTGGTCCGATGACAATACAACAATAATGAAAAAATGTCCACCCACCCTACCCCCTACCCCCTTCCATTAAAAATGCGTTTTTGATACACTTCACTTCAAATGACTGTTATTAAATTTGGTATATACAATACAAACAAAAAATATATTTCTACCTCTACCCTCACCCTCTCCTTCCCCCAATAGGAAAATAGGTTTCCAAACAACTCACGATCAGCGATTTCATTATAATCCAGAATAAACTCTTCTGTTCAAATATTTTCATTTAATAGAGTAGATAGCTGAGACTAAAAAGTAGAAAATAAATTGGTAAAAAAAAATTTAAGTCACAAGCTTTTATGAAATGCACTAAAAATTAAAAAATAATGTTCTAACATTCTAATATTATCATAATAATAAAAGCGATGCCCGCAAATCAAAGCATAAGTTAATCTAAATTTATGATCTAAACACTTAAAGAATATTCAACATAACAGGTCAAAGATATTTTTAATGTGCCGCAATGTTATGCCATTGCCATACTTATGTCAGAGAAATGCTGGGGTATCTTGGGTCGGTTTGGTACCTCGGCATTTTTCTGCTAGATTGATTCTTGCAAATAGTGATATTTAATTGATACGGATATCTTATCGTGCTAACATCGTCAAAATTTCCATCAGTTGGCCATCGCTTTTATTATTATGATAATATTAGAATGTTAGAAAATAATTTTTTAATTTTTAGTGCATTTTATAAATCTTGTGACTTAAAAAAAAATTTTACCAATTTATTTGCTAGGGAGCTTTGTTTTAAAGAAAATTGGATAAAAATTTTACCTCTTAGGGGATTTCTGTAATCCGTCAAACTTCATAAAATTTTGGTATGTTGTAGAATGAACCTTTCTTAACAAAAGTTCTTATGGGCCCAACTCAAATTAATGACCAGTCTCTGAAATACACGGTGTTGACAGTGATAATATCCAAGAAGCATAATGGCTCTTTAGACGAGTTTTCCAAACATATACGCATTGTTAGTATTGCATATATCTCTACCTTTAAAACATTATCTACAGGGTGTTTAAGTAAATATTATTCAAAAGCGATAATGACAAACAACCATTACACCTTTTTGCAGGGCACGACACAGATGTGCAAAACGCTTAAATAATTTTTAATATTATTTAAAAAATATTTGCTGAAACATCCTGTAATAAATATTTAATAAGTCAGGAATCATTAAAAAACTAATCTATATGTTAAGTAATATTTCGTATATATTTAAAAACCCCGTCTAAAGAGCTATTATGCCCATTGAACATTATCACTTTCAAAATTCTGTATTTCAGAAAGTTGGGCTCATGAGAATTTCTGATGAGCAAGCTTTAATCTACAACATACCAAAGCTTGTATCTCATTAAAACATTCGACTAATACTTATTAAACACCCTATAGATAATAATTTTTTAAATGGACCGATTAAAAATAATAAATAAATCGTAAAAATATGTAATAGTATAGTTCATTCCATAATTTTTGAGATAACTTTTTGACAGTAGCTGTTTACCATAACAAACAGCATAGGCCAGCGAGAAAAAATCGTGAAAAGTTCCAAAAATAACGAAATTAACTGTAATTGCGTATATGTTTAAAAAACCCATCTAAAGAGCGATTAAGCTTCCTGGACATTATCACTTTCAACACCCTGTATTTCAAAAACTGGTCATTATTTTGTGTTGGGCCCATGAGAACTTTTGATAAGAAGAAAGGTTCATTCTACCACACGCCGATATTATGTGGAGTTTGACGGATTACAGAGATCCCATAACAGGTGTGCCTGATCCTTTTTAAAGATTTTTGTAAATCCCCACATTTATAGATGCCACAGGGCTGTGAGGGGTAAACTTATTTGTACCGTATTTGCATTGTTGCAAAGAAAAATTTATTCTCTTAATAAAGTTTTATACTTGTTTTTTGTAGAAGGCTTAGTTTGTACCTTAGAGTAATAAAAATATAAAGAGAAGTAATCAACCGCGGCCCTGTATAAATTTTCCCTATTCGTGGCGGTCATTCCTGAAAACTTAGAATTTACAGAATCCGCGGCGATGGCAACATCGCTGCATCACTGGAATCATCTCGCTAAAACCAAAGTGAGCTGAATTTTCACAATATTTTCATAAACATAGCATTTCTTGATTATTTTTACGTCCAACTAAGTTCTTATTTACAAAAATAAAACTCAACACACAGTAAAAAAACATTAAAAATTCAATACACCGGGTCCGACGACCAGGACAACACTGCATTTAATACAAACAAATGTTACTGTCAGTGTCGACCTTAGAGCTTATGAAAATCTGGGCTAACCGTTTACGACTTGAGAACCCACCTAATTAAACTTGTTGCCATTATATAAGTGAAAAAATAATCTTTTGTTTGAAACTCGCACACAATGATTGAGTAGAAATAAAACTTTGGACTTCCATTGTCTTTATCTGAGGGCACGGCAGTGCGTCGCCAAGTTCGCGCTGCCGTACCATCTTTTCTTGAAACATTTCAGCCCCTATTTGACCTATCTAAAACTCTACTTCTGAAAGAGCTACGAATCTCATACTTTGCACAGTCGCAGACCTTCATAGAGTTAACAACTCCTTCAAGTTTTATGGACTTCCATAAAGTAGTAAAGTAGTTACAAAATTTCAAAAAACGTCGAAATTGCCACTCACTCACTGACTCACTCATTCATGTATAGATCATCAAAATTTTACTGTACTTCCAGACATGCTACAGAGCCGAAATTTGGCAGACTGATAGAAATTATGACGAAACCCCAAATCAAAAAGCCCCAAAACTCTAATTTACTCCCCTCCCCTATACATGTAAAATTATTTAAAAGTAACATTACCCACTTCTAGAAATGCTAGAGAGCTGAGCTTTGGCAGCCTGATAGGAACTATAATAAAACAATAGGAAAAAATTATAACACCTCAAAATTATAATTTACTTCCTTCCCATATAAATGTAAAGTTATGTAAAAGTAACACTGCCCACTTCCAGAAACGCTAGAGAGCTGAGCTTTTTAAGAATGAAAGACACTATGATAAAACTATAAATTTAAAACACCAATATTTTAATTTACTTCCCTCTCCTATAAATGTAAATTTATATAAAAGTAACATTGCCCACTTCCAGAAACGCTAGGGAGCTGAGCTTTGGAAGGCTGATAGAAACTATGATAAAACCATGGGAAAAAATTTAAAAACCCCAAAAATTTTCATTTACTCTCCTCCGCTATAAATGTCAAGTTATGTGAAAGTAACATTACCCACTTCCAAAAACGCTAGAGAGCTGCGCATTGGAAGACTGATAGGAACTATGATAAAACTATAGGAAAAAATTTAAAAACACGAAAATTTTAATTTACTTCCCTCCCCTATACATGTAAAGTTATGCAAAAGTAACATTGTCCACTTTCAGAAACGCTAGAGAGCTGAGCTTTGGAAGGCTGATAGCAGCTATGATAAAACCATGGGAAAAAATTAAAAGACCTCAAAATTTTAAGTAAGGCATTGCAAAAGTTTTGAACAATATTCCGCATATTTTACTATTTTAAAAATTAAATATTATCCAATTTCTTTAAAAAAGAAGTGAAATCATAACAAAAACATTTCATGTAAAAAAAGCCAAGTACGCGGCATTCCGTAAAAAGAATTGAGATAAAAGTAAAGTCAAGTTCTCCAATACAAATTTCAAAATGAAAGTAAGAAACTAGTTTGGAAATATTTTTCTAAACTTGGCTATTACGGCTATAAATGACTCTTAGGCACAGTGCTAAATTGAACATAAAGAAGTTTGGCTTTAATAGCAAAGTTTAGAAAATCATTTCCAACTAGTAAAAATCTTTCATTATGAAATTTGTATTGGAGAACTTGACCTTACTTTTATCTCAATTATTTTTACTGAATGTCATTCTCGCGTACTTGGCTCTTTTTACATGAAATGTTTTTGTGTTGATTTATTTTAAACAGGACGTTTCAGTAAGTAAGTTTATCTAACCGTTTTCAAGTGTAAACTAAACAATCCAGTCTAAAGGCTACTACTTATACTACTTGGTGTGCAGTCGGCCCGCCTCCTTTTTACCTTCCTAGCCTGCACAGCAACGGCTAGAGAAAGTATTGTTTTCGACAAAAAATTTTTTTTCAGATAACACCGAAAATGTTTTATTTGGGTGTATTTTGACCTACCCTAGCAATATCGTCGTGATGTCTGTATGTGTTGTGTGTGTATGTATGTATATCTGTCCGTAACGCGATCTTAAACCGCTTAACCGATTTACATGAAATTTTCAGGTAAAATAGTACTCGATACTGCAACGAGCTGATTAGATTTTAGTCAAAATTCATAAATGCTAATGACAGTTTTTTGACAGTTAAAAAGTTTAAAAAATGCTAACATTTTAACGGAAGGTTGCATCAATATGCGATTTTCGGAATATAGTAGTGCGTGTTTTTTTTTAAATTATGTTTTAACCAAAAAGTTCGTAGGAGCTTTCATTTCGGAGATATTTACAAAATACTGTTTTCAAGGTTGATATAACGTAGAGTGTGCTAATGGGCTAGAAAGGTATCAGATCCGTCATGGATTCATTTATTTAATTTTTGTTGTTTTCCTTAAGGTGTGGTTTCACACAGAAAAACTACAAAACTACTAAATAATTAGAGAAAATTAAAACAATCCTATGAAATTTTCATTTGGATGGTTAATAGTGCTTCAACTCTCCAAACAGAAAAGCCGCATTTTAAAATAATAAAATAGAATATCCTTAATACCGGTTAAAACTGTTGGACTAATAGTTAATCGTCCTCTACAATCGGAAAAAGGATCCCCTTTTTACCTGGGATATAGTCCAAGTAGCTCAAAACGAAAAAAATCCGGCCCTGCTAACACGAATTCCGTAATATGATGTCATACACCTGTTGCCACGTCCTGAAAAAATTGTGGGAAAAGGGGCCGTTCATAAATCATGTTGTCTAAATGGGTTTTTATCGCAGAATGTAATAAGAAATACACCGCATAAAACGACGCGACGCGAGCTAATAAGCGCATGACAAATTATCGCACGGTTTGAGTAGCCTAACCAACTCAAAGCACTATATATTTTGGTAAGGTAAGAAGTTGAACCTTACTTATTATTTATAAAATTTTACAGAGGCAGAGGAGGCGGCAACAGCGGAAAAGCTACATTGTTTACCAACAAATGAATGAATGACCGGCGAAACCGGGGCTACTACTTCTCTTTATATATTATTACTCTGAGCTCTGAAGTTTGTACGTCGTAAAATTGCAAAAAAATAGTTTTTGTGACATTTCGTTTGCTACAAAAAACTATAGTATACTTTTTTTGCACAAGGTTTTGTTTTTAAGAAAACTGGTTTAACTTAACAGAAATTGAGTATTTATTTTGAGTAAAATCTGCAAGAAACTAGTGTTCGTGCAACTTTAATTTTAAATTCAAATTTTGCGCCAAATTCCCGTATTCGGAAAACCCACACAATTTCAATTTGATTGGCACAAGCAAAACGCCAGCGCCATCTACGGAAAATGAATCTGCGCAAAAAGGCGTAACCAAAAAGAGATTCGTCTGTCGTATTTTATCGAGATCACCACGCAGCATGGTGATAAATTCTATTAACCAAAAAATCCAATAACATTCTTAGAAAATCAAACTAAACCATTACACAAACAAGTGATTCTAGTGTGGAGCGACAGCAACGACTGGGCCAGCGAGAGGAGCTCCTCTGGACGACGGAAACAGCTGAAGAGGTGAGTGCCAATCCTCTATATTGTCTTTGTGTGGCTCGGAAGAATTAATATTTTTACATCGTCCTTTAAAGGATTTTTGCACCCAGATTTTATAAAACGACCAGTGCGCTTACAGTCCCGCAGCTCTCAACCCTCAAAACCACAACATTTTCTGGTCCTTCGAACCGGATAGTTTTTTAAAATTTGTTTGCTAGAAATATTGGATTTTTTCGCCTCGCCATTTTGGTTCATTTGTTGCCGTGTCCGGTTTAGAAAGGAGGTTCCGTCCCCCCTTGCGTGGCTTAACGGTGGCTCCACCCACATTTCATTGCAGTCGAAATTGGCACTTCGTACGTCGTTTGTTTTGATTCAAAAATCGAAATTTGTTTAAATAATAGTTATTTGTTTAAATAATATGTTATAGTTATTCAAAACAACAAAAGTGCTTGTGAGTTGAATGCTTTATTCTTATTTAACAGGTAAACAAACACATCTAGTAGAATTAGTATTTACCTGTAAATAATAAGAGAAACGGTAGTAGGTACAAGTTGTATCTGTGTGCATTTATTTTGGGAGAAAAATCGCGACCTAGGATAACAGTTTTTGCATTTATTCGAGAAATCGATAATAAAATATATGCTGTCGAACTCTTTTGGACTGATTAAAGTCAATAGGGGTCAAGTGTTAGTTTTATTCCTTTTAAATATTTTTTATTTTTTTTAATTAACAATATGTCGTTAAAAAAGCTTGAGAATCAACGCAAAGTTTCAATATCTCGTATTACGGAAACGTATAACTTGGGAACAAAAGCTAAATCAGATAGTTCTTCCTTGCCAATTTTTAAGGCGTTTTACGAATCGTTAGATGATCACTATGAACAATTTAAAAACATTCATAATGACATCATAGGTCTCTTGAAAGACGACGACGAAGATGAGTTCGAAGTACAAGACAAAATTAGGAAAGATACGGATCTATTCTACCACCAAGCTAAAGTTCTTTTTTCGAGTTTATGTTCCGATTCAGTTCACTCAAATTTCACCCCCGCAACTTCACACTATTCACGTAGCGATGATCTGGGCCCTTTAAAGGTACCTTGCTTTAATGGAAACGTAAAAAAGTGGCCAACCTTTTACGATGTTTATTCTTGTTTGGTTCACGAAAACTCTAATTATTCCGATATAAGGAAATTTCAACATTTGCTAACCTTCCTTGAGGGCGAACCACTTAATATTTTAAGCTCTATAAAATTAACGGCAAGTAATTACGCAATCGCCTGGAAGGTATTAACAGATCGCTATCAAAATAAAAGACTTTTAGCCAGTACCTACTGGAACTCAATCTACTATGCAAATTCTTTAAAGGGAAACCAGTCAGCAAAGGATCTTAGAGTCTTGGTAGATACCTTTTCCGAGAATATTGCGGCGCTCGAAAATCTTGAATTTCCAGTAACGTCGTGGTGTTTTTGTTTATTTTCAATTTTATTATCAAAAATCGATCAAACCACAAGAACCGCTTTCGAATTAAAGTATAGTACTACCGAGATTCCAACATATCAAAATCTAATTCAGTTTCTTATTAACCAATGCCGTGCTCTTGAAACAGTACAGCTATCTCCCCAAAATACGCAAATGCAACCTTCGACTTCAAAACAGCAAAAACCAAATTATTCGAATTCTAGTAACCAAAAATATAATTCTTATTCAAATAATCAGTACAAATCAAGCCCTCCATCAAATTTTTTAACGCATACGCACTCACAAGTATCAAATAAACAATCCAATATTCAATTTCGACAAAACCAACAACCCTATAAGTGCAAATTATGCAATAATTCTTTTCATCCACTCTCGCAGTGTGGTGTTTTTATCTCCAAATCTCCTTCAGATCGTTTTACTTATGTAAAACAACAATCGTTATGTATCAACTGTTTACGTTCAAATCATCAAGTAATCGACTGCAGTAGTACCTACAACTGCAGGGTATGTCGACATAGGCACCATAGTCTTATTCATCTATCGCAAACGACAGATTCAATCCGTCAGAATTCAAGTCAATCCTTTGTTAATTCAAGCCAAAATTCAAATCAAAATTCGAACTTAAATCAAAGTTTTAATTCAAATCAAGTGGCCGTGCCTAGCACAGGCACAAACTTATCGTATCAGAATTCAAATTCAAGTCTTAGCCAACAGAACCCTAGTTTTGTTCAACCCAGTTCAAATTCAATTCAAATCAATTCGAATCCAAATACATCTACAAATCAATACTCTTCGTTATCCACCTTCACGCCCCGGACGACAGTGCTTCTAGCGACTATAAAATTAGAGGTACTGGATAGTCGGGGTAACTACCAACCTGTCCGAGCACTTCTGGACAGCGGTAGCCAAGCTAACCTGATAAGCGAAGCTTGTCTTAACAGGTTAGGCTTGCCAAGAAACAAAATTTCGATCCCTGTTCTGGGACTAAATCAATCTTCATCGGCCACTAACGGCATTTCTACTTGCACTATTCGAGCCCTAGGCCAACAAGAGCCTACCTTTTCTATTCAAGTCTTCGTTTTACCGAAACTCTGTTCGAATATGCCCTCAATACAGGTAGATTCATCCAATTGGAGTCATATTTCAAATCTAAAGCTTGCAGATAACCAATTTTACAACCCTGGTCCAATTGACTTACTCTTAGGTGCACAACTTTACACAGAAATCGTCCAATCAGGACGAATTCCAGGACCTCACGGCCTACCCTCCGCTTTTGAGACAGTTTTCGGGTGGGTCTTGATGGGCCAAACTCAAAGCATAAATATTTCACCTCAAGTCAATTCTTACTTTACTTCCTGTGAGCAGTCTCTCGACTTTAATATTCGCAGATTTTGGGAACTAGAATCAATTAAGTCAAAAACGTTTCTCTCACCCGAAGAAAAAAGATGTGAAGAGATTTTCCAAAAAACTACCACTAGAGATATTTCGGGCCGATTTACTGTAAATTTGCCTTTTCGTCACATTGACCCTCCTGACCTAGGAGACACATATTCAGTGGCCTACCGTCAATTTTTGTCTCTCGAATCTCGCTTAATAAAAAATTCAAATTTCTATAGTATGTACTCGGATTTTATGAGAGAATATCTCAAAAACGGGCACATGTCTTTAATTCCAAGATCCGAACCTAGACCTCAGTTATGTTCTTATTTACCACATCACGGAGTCCTTCGTCTTGACAAATCAACGACTAAACTCCGGGTGGTTTTTAACCCCTCGATTAAGGGTTCGAAAGGCCTAAGCATGAACGAAACTCTTTTAATAGGACCAAAATTACAAGCCGATATTTCCGAAATTCTATTAAAATTCAGATTTTATTCTATCGTATTTTTGACTGATATAAAACAGCACTTTTTACAAATTCAAATTAATCCAATTCATCGGGACTACCAAAGGCTACTTTGGCGATTTGATCCCAATGAACCCCTGCAGGAATACAGGCTTAATACAGTGACGTTTGGTGTTAGTTCAAGTCCCTATTTAGCTATTAGAACTCTTAGAGAACTAGCCATCCTGGAGGCTAAGAATTATCCTGAAGCATCCCAGGTCCTTTTGAATAACATTTTCATGGACGATATTTGCTGTGGAGCTAACTCTCTAGAAGGTGCTTTATCACTTCAAAAGGATCTCATAGCGTTGCTTAAATTGGGAAAATTTGAATTAAGAAAATGGGCATCAAATAATCCGAAACTTCTTTCACATTTGTCGCCCGCTGATTGTCAGATCCCTGTTACCTTTGAAGACGATTCTTCAACATCGATTAAGGTGTTGGGCCTTCAATGGCACCCTTCTACAGATACTTTTACCTATTCTTGTACCCCTTGTGAAAAACCTTGCACCAAAAGGAATATTTTATCGGCTATCGCTAAAATTTGGGATCCTATAGGTTTCTTATCGCCTGTTTCATTTTTAGCCAAAGTGATTATGCAAAAACTTTGGTTATGCAAAACTGATTGGGATGAAATACCCCCCGATCCAATCAAAACTCTTTGGAATCAATTCAATAATCAATTAACCACTCTTTCGAATCTTTGTATACCTAGACATATTTTTTCGAATAATATTCAACGATGTCAATTGCTAGGTTTCTGCGATGCATCCGAGCTAGGATACGCTTCTTGCGTATACGTTCGCGTCGAATTACCAAATAAAATTATCAAAACTGCTCTAATCATGGGCAAGTCAAGGGTTGCTCCCTTACACACTATTTCAATCCCACGTTTGGAACTACTTGGAGCTACTCTATTAGCTGATTTACTCGAACTAGTTATTCGCACCTATTCATCATTACTCGTAATCGATGAAATTCTTGCGTTCTCGGACTCACAGGTCACGCTTCATTGGGTCACATCTTCACCTCACAAGTGGAAGACCTTTGTGGCAAACCGCGTGAGTCGTATTCAAGAAACAATCCCCGAAGTCCCATGGTATCACATTACTTCACTCGAGAACCCTGCCGACTGCGCTAGCAGAGGGTTGTCGCCCAATAACTTAATAAATCACCCTCTTTGGTTTCACGGCCCTCCATGGATTACCTTGCCCACTACGGAGTGGCAAATTCAAAGGTTTATAAATGAACGTTCTTTGGGAGTTCCAGACGAGGTTCTCAAAGAAGAAAAACCGGAAAATTCAGTGGTGCTGACGGCAGAAATTCAAAATCAAAACTTTTTTGATAGATTAATCGATAAAATATCCAATTTAAATACCATTCAAAAAATCATTTGTCATTTTCTAAGACTTATTCACAATCGAAAAACCTCAGTTGACCCTTTATCCGGCGTTTTTTTCGCTTTTGAACTACACAAGGCTCTACTTGTTTTAGTTAAAAGGGTCCAAGAAGAGTGTTTTTCGGATATCATTCAAAAAATTCAAAATACTCAGCTATTACCTAAGCCGTTTCGTAAACTCGCGCCCTTTTTGGACGAATTGGGTTTCCTTAGAGTGGGCGGACGCTTACGGCATTCTCAACTCTCCTTTGAGGCAAAACATCCCTTATTATTGCCGAAATCTCATAGATTAACCCAATTGATCATTATTCAAACTCATAACGAAAATTTACATCCCGGAATAAACACAGTCCAATACTTAATTCGTCAAAAGTTTTGGATTATGTCATCACGTCGAGCTATTCAGAGGGTTTTATTGAAATGTATTCCCTGCTTTCGCTTAAAACCAAAACCGTATACTCCGTACATGTCGGATTTACCTTCTTTTAGAACGTCACAATTAAAATGTTTTTCACACGTTTGCTTAGACTATGCAGGCCCAATCAAAACCTTTGTAGGTCAGAGACGTCGTGGAGCACAAGTTGGTAAATCATATATCGCAGTCTTTGTCGATACTTCTGTCAAAGCAATCCATATCGAGCTTGTTTCGGATTTAACCACAGAGGCGTGCATCGCTGCTTTACGACGCTTTGTCGCTAGACGTGGCACTTGTGTCCAAATCACAAGTGATAGAGGCTCAAACTTTGTTGGGGCTATTAAGGAGCTCCATAATCTTTCGAAATTAGCTTCTGAGAGCTTAAAAATCAAATGGTGTCTTAATAGTCCGGGAGCCCCCCACCTAAATGGTCTAGCAGAAGCAGGAGTCAAATCTATAAAAACACATTTGTATCGGGTCATCGGTGACCAGATACTAACCTTGGAAGAGCTCTATACTCTCCTCGCCCAAATAGAGGCATTACTCAATTCTCGACCCCTTTGTGAGCAAAGCTCTGACCCAAACGATCTTACGTCTTTGACTCCGGGTCATTTCCTCACAATGGAACCCCTTAATTCGTGTCCTGATCCTGACCTTTCTACCCTTAAAGTTAATACCCTTAAGCGTTGGCAACTTATCCAACGAATTCATGCCGATTTCTGGAAGCGTTGGAAACTCGAGTACTTAAATACTTTACAACAGCGTTCTAAGTGGTCGGACCCTTCGGTTGAAATCAAGCTAGATACGCTTGTATTAATTAAGGATGAAACTAGGCCGCCATTACACTGGTTGCTGGGTAGAATAGTATCTGTACATCCTGGTCGGGATAATCACATTCGAGTTGCTACTGTTAAAACACAACACGGACTTTTCACTCGTCCCGTGGTCAAGTTGTGCCCACTACCTTTAGATGCGCACTAAACTCCCAAGCAACTTCCTTTGTTTCGTGTGTCGTTATCTAGAATATATATATATATTTTTTTTTCATTTTTTTTTCTTTTGATCTATAAACCTAAACGGATTTAATTACCTACCCTTTAAGGTTTTGAATTAACTTATATTCTTTTTATATAGCCATTTGTTTATTCAATTAATCTCAATGTAAAACTTCGTTTTAAGTGGGCGGAAAATGTTCGTGCAACTTTAATTTTAAATTCAAATTTTGCGCCAAATTCCCGTATTCGGAAAACCCACACAATTTCAATTTGATTGGCACAAGCAAAACGCCAGCGCCATCTACGGAAAATGAATCTGCGCAAAAAGGCGTAACCAAAAAGAGATTCGTCTGTCGTATTTTATCGAGATCACCACGCAGCATGGTGATAAATTTTATTAACCAAAAAATCCAATAACATTCTTAGAAAATCAAACTAAACCATTACACAAACAAGTGATTCTAGTGTGGAGCGACAGCAACGACTGGGCCAGCGAGAGGAGCTCCTCTGGACGACGGAAACAGCTGAAGAGGTGAGTGCCAATCCTCTATATTGTCTTTGTGTGGCTCGGAAGAATTAATATTTTTACATCGTCCTTTAAAGGATTTTTGCACCCAGATTTTATAAAACGACCAGTGCGCTTACAGTCCCGCAGCTCTCAACCCTCAAAACCACAACAACTAGTATATTATGGACGGTTAAGGGTATGCAAGGGTGGTACCTAGGTAGTCCGTAGACATCTCGTTTATTAGGTTTCGTAATGTGCTTTAAATTTACTTTCTTTAGATTTTTTCAAAAAATAAGTAATTTCTGGGTAAAAGGCTAATAAAGCAAAAAATATAAAAAATCCAAGATGGCGGTGCCATTTTAACTACGTTTATGAAGGGATGAAGGCTTTTGCTATGGTTAATAAAATCTCAATAGCTATTTATTACACGCATTGTCATTTTATGTGTTTAAAAACTTATTATTTTTAAAAAATTTTAATCTCTTATCTGCCGCAATCTTGAATGTCTTAAAATGCCCAAGAATGACAGCTTGTCATTACTGGGATATCAAAACTAGGAGCCCTTTGCTGCTTGAAAAACAAATAATACCAGTTAAGCCTCTTTCGATGGCGATTCTTCCATAGTTCGCTTGTCGTCATGGACGAATATAAATGACCTTTAATTATATCGGTCTGATTAATGCGATTTAAATTACTGCGATAGCAGCGTACACATGAACGCTGTACCATCGTATATTCCTTAGATTACCCTCCATTCTGTAAACGATTCCCTGTTTCCCACTTAACGAAAAAATTATTAAATAATGATTAAACAGAATAGCGACCTATTGCAATAAAGCCAGGCCATAATAGTGCCGAGTAGTATTCTAACAGTTTTCCATTGGTCTTTCAAAATTGACATACCAAGTCGAATTCATAAATCCAGTCGTTTATTTTCCAATAATAATGGCGGCAGTATTAATTCCGGCTCTTATAATACACAAAGGCCTAATTTTGAAAGAAGACTCCTATAATGCAAAACTGTCAGAATAGTGCCTGGCACAATTACTGCCTGGCTTTATTGCATTAAGTCACTAATATATCATAACAAAAACATTTCATGTAAACAAGCCAAGTATTCGAAAAGGCTATTCTATAAAAAGAATTGAGATAAAAGTATAGTCAAGTTCTCCAATACAAATTGCAAAATGAAAGATTCTTACTAGTTTGGGAATGTTTTTTAAAACTTTGCTATTATTAGTAGTGCTTTTCTACAGTTTTATTATAGTTCCTATCGGTCTTTCAAAGCTCTTTCAGCTCTCTAGCGTTTCTGGAAGTGGGCAATGTTTTTTTTTACATAATTTTATATGTATAGGGTAGGAGAGTAAATTAGAATTGGAGTTAAATCATTATTTCTATAAACTTTGTAGCATGTTTGGAAGTACAGTAGAATTTTGATGATCTATACATGAGTGAGTGAGTGGCAATTTTGACGTTTTTTAAAATTCACTACTTTACTGCTTTATGGAAGTCCACGAAAGGTGGAGGTTGGAGAGGTTGTTAACTATTTGAAGATCTACAACTGCTCAAAGTTTAAGTTTCGTTTTAGATAGGTCAAATATGGGCTGAAATATTTCAAGAAAAGATGGTACCTCAGTTTACGCGAACTTGGCGGGGCACTGTTGTATCCCAAGAAACTTAAGCCCAGCAAATATATTGTTCATGTTGAGCAACTACATGTGTACTGGATGTAATCAAGTTATCTTCTAAATAATTTGACATCGTTAATAATATATTTACTTAAAATAAGTATTTCAATATTTGAAATAGCCGATCGTTTGCTTAATTTTTTGAAGATTTTTTTTTGGTAAAAACATTATATTATTTACACACGTGTAATTTTCTGGCTATATATCTGAGGCGTAACATTCTCTGGAATTGATTTAGTTTGGATTGGAATTTGGAAAGCAGCCTACAACTGCAGGTGCATGTTCAAGAAATTGCGTTCCTACGTTATAGTGGATCATTCATCACTACTTTGAAACTTTGAAGTTTGTCTGAATTTAATGGTTAGGTAATTTGTTTTGTGGAATACCTATTTTAGCACATATTCCTTTGGTGTCTTCAGCTCAACAAAATTTAGACTAGAGGGGGTGATGGTTTCGTGCACTTTTATTGGTAAGAAAAGGTAATTACTTATTCAGTGCAATTTTTTATTTAAAAAAATCAGAAACGTTAGCGCTTTCGACACTCCTGTGTCATCATAAGACGTACCCTAATGGAGGCATGCCTTTCCAAAACCGGGATGGGATAATTCGCCGCAGCCGATCCGCCGCGGCCGATTCGCCGCGGGACAAGTCACCGCGGGACAAGTCACCGCCGGCCGATTCGCCGCGTTTGAACATTTTTATTTAGCTTGACTACATATAATATATATGTTTATTAATTTGGTTATAACTTTTTTCAAACTTTTCCAACTAGTTTAAACAATTGCCAATGGTAATATCATAAAACAAAAAATCTCGCGGCGAATTGTCCCAGCGGCAAATCGGCCGGCGGCAAATTGTCTCCGCAGTGTATCGGCCGCGGCGAATCGGCCGCGGCGAATTGTCCCCTAGTCTTCCAAAACATTGTACATGCCATTTTAAAAATTTTACAGGAAAAGCAAAAAACTGATTTTTTCACCTAGCTGTGGTAATATTGCAATTCCCTTTAATGAAATTGGAGTTTATCTTATATTTAACGATTATCAAGGATGAAATCGGGTGAACACGTATCGATAACCCAAATAAAAAAAATCCAAAATCGCTTAGTTCCAAAACGTTGTAAGTCATAACGTACGTTGCAATTTAAAACGTTGTAACTACAATGAAAATCACAGGTCTTATTTGATTTAATGTCATAACAAAACACTATAGAAAAACATTGTAACTTTATTAACACAGGTTCAGTACAATAAAAAACGAATATGTCGAACAATACTCAGATGCATTCTAGCCCAGAAGCTGGGAATGTATTCCTTTGATTAATTTATGAGGTAAGGAAACATGGCTCTAATATGGGCTACTTTTCTTCTTACTTTTTACTAATATGGGCTTCGTAGGCTGTTCATTAACTTCAATTGTTGCAAAGTCGTGAATATTTCGCAGAATATTAGTTTTTGTAGGGAACTCTAAGGCTCTATGCGACTTCCAGACTTCAGCTATTCCAAACTGATCTCTCGATAATCTTATTTGCGCAGCTTCACTTATTTTAAATTTTGTCGTATTAAGGTTCTTTGCTACAGACCTCCAGTCATAAAAACCATTAAGAACGGTACGAACAACATCCATAAGAACCATACACTTACACCTTTTTTTTTCAGTAATTCCAGTCTCTGTCACGGGCCAAGATTGTGAAAACACGAAAACAGGAAGAATCCATGTTTGCGCGCAGAGTGTTAGCTAGCGGCACATACGGCATGTTCGCGGCTTAGTTTGGTACTCTTAGTTTCCCTTGCCCTTTTTTTTAGCATGAAAATAATTTTTAAATGGTTCGTTGTCTGTTATGAGCAATGAAAATGGCAGGTGAAGTTAAACTTAATTTTTTAAAGAGACTGGTTTATGACTAATTTTTACAAAGAAAGACCTTTTTAAAAAGGTCAATTGCTAAAATCAGTTCTCTAAAAATATTAGTTTTTGTTTCAATAATTGTTTTATAGATTATGCGATTACTTTGCCAATTCTCCCTGCATTTCTCATAAATTACTGAACCGATTTTAATAAAATAAAAAGCATCCTAGTAAAAATTATTGCTCGGTCACCACCGTAATTTATTGTCGTCTTAAATTTTGAGATGGCGGATAGAATCAAACCTAACACTTCAAAGAGGCTCGTTAATTTTTGTAATATCAACATTCACAAAAAGGTACTGACAGGATTTTGATGATTAGTGTATTCTTTGCAAAGTCAATTAAAATACAATAAAAACTAATTGTTGGCATATCCTTTATGGGCGGCGATAAATGTATGAAATTCGTAGACAATGATTGAGTAGAAGTAAAATTCCGGACCTTCATTGTCTTTATTTATTTTAAACACAACGTTTCGGTTAGTAAGTATCTCTAACCGTCTTCAAGTGTAAACTGAATGAATGATGAACCAGTTTACACTTAAAGACGGTTAGAGATACTTACTAACCGAAACGTCGTGTTTAAAATAAATAAAGACAATGGAAGTCCGAAATTTTATTTCTGCGATAAATGTACTCACGAAAATTATTACATTAAATATTAAACAATGGCGTAAAGACCAAAATTGTGTTAAAAACCGTTAATATCCAAACTTAAATTTTGTTCACCCCCGCCTTTCCCTCCCAAGAAAAGTCAGACAATTGACAATAACTATAACATATTGACAGTGGTGCACCCAAGATCATCTCTTGGTTTTTATGAGGGGCCCGAAGCCGCATATCGTGGTTAATACTCCAAAAGGTCCTATGTCAGCAAGTATAAAAATTTCAACAGGTAGGAAAAAAGATTGGAAGTATTGTGCTGAAATTACTGACACTAATGGGTTGATAAGTAACTTTTGAATCTGAAATTTTGTTTATAGAATAATGTTATACTGTAGTATCACATTACCAAGTGTTTATTGATTTTTGTATTATTTTTTTAGGTTTTTGTGTGATATTAACCCAACTTCTTAACACTATATTGGTACTACGCTATGTGCCACATCATAACGACATACGACTTCTAGATCCAAAATTAAAATTAAAATTAAAATTTTCCAATAAACATGTTTAATTCAGGCATTTAAGGTGTTACAAAACTTCATAAGGCTAACAAAAATAATTTTTATACACAAATGAACTAAAAATAATCGAAATCACTTCTACAAAAATGAAAACAAGTGGTCTTTGTTTTTGTTTTTCGTGAACGACATAGGACTAATTGGTTATAGCCAATTTCACGACGTTAACCACATGTGAGAAATTTCCATATTGAAATATTGCGTTTCTGAATGGTCGGAGACATAAGAGGTTTTTCTGAGATATAAAGTAGTATATTTGAATGCGTAGCTACCAAAAACATAATATTGAAAAATTTATGACATACGACCTATTGGAATATCACCGACGATATGTTGAATTTTGAGCTATTTTATATTTTTGTTCATAAAATATGTGGAAAATATTTTTAAAAAATCTTGGGCTTGGGGGAGGCAGGCATTGAGCCCCTCCTTAAGTACGTACGTACCTACTTGAAAATATCAAAGATTGTGTTTGGGTTCTAGATAGACTCAAAAAAATAAAAAGAAAAAATATTGTTTTTCACTTTAGTGCTACAATTTAGTTATTTAGTTTATTAAGTTATATTAGCACTTACTGTAACGTTAATAAACTTTGGGGGAAGATAGCTTCCCACATGAGTTCTTGTTATACACGCTGCTGATACGTATCCAAACAAAAATGCGAAGCTTTATGAAAAACCAGATTCCCTTTTGGTTCTCTTCGGATAAGTAAATAGATTTTAGAAGGACTTATTTCCTTGATCGAGAGGGCGAGCAGACGACGCGTAGGAAAAAGAGAAACAACCAAAAGCAGGAAGCAGGATTCGAAAGAATAATACGATTTATTTAATTCCAAGATTTCCACGGGCTCTTAGTGCCATATTCAGTAGTTGGGAGCCTAAGCCACTTTGGTTTGCATTTTTGCGTACAGCTTATAGCACTGAATTAACTAGAAGAAGCATTGTCAAATATTGTGCTAGGTTAGCATATGCACAGACGTAATTTGGGTTAGTAAGTATCTCTAACCGTGGGTATTTGCTTAATATTTTTCTTCAATAAATAAACACGCTAATTCTTGTTCCCAAGCTTTGCGGTTATATTATAGGATATATTAATTTTTAAAGCATTATTATAATAGTACTGGCAACGTCACCAGTTCTTTATTTGATTTTAGCAACACCACTCCATATGTATATAAAGGGGGTTGAGATTTGAAAGTCATATAAAGTTTTTGTGTGTGTTTTATTAAGAATTGGTTGGCAAAAAGTGGTAAAACATTGAGTATTAATTATGGAAGTGTGTACACTTAAGTATATTTAAACCATTATTTCGACAAGTTTCTGTTGTCAAGGTTATTTATTCATAAAAACACATCTTATTTAACACAATTTCAAGCTAAATATCACTTTATATAATAACTGCAACTCGTTTAAGAATATTAACAGTTAACTGTCAACGCTTAGTAGGTGTCCATTAAATCTTGAACCCCCGTAGGTGCACAGCTTTCGAGCTGCCCACGGAAAAATGCAAGAGAAACAAAATCTTTCCATACCCGCTTAGCCACGAAAAGATGTTGTTTTTTAATATTTACATTGTTAAATTGGAATTATGGAATTTGAAATTTTTGCGACACAAACTTGCCTATGATTTGGTATTAAACTGCCTCTATTAATTCAATGCTCTAAGGTGTACCATAATGAAACTTGACACGAATATACTGCCATCCTTAGTAAGACCCACCTATCTGCAAAAAAATCATAAATGAGTTTTAAATAGATTACATTCATCTGTTTTTTAAGAAAAATACCCAATGTTTTGTTAGGAAGTATTTTATTTTGAAAAAGAAAAAAATATATTAACATGTACTCTTAGCAAGCATTTAAACTTTAAACTCGCTTTTCTCGAAATAAGTGAAAACGTAGATAGGTGGGTCTTACTAAGGACGGCAGTATAGTACGACACCATAGTATTATTATTCGATGTAGAGCTTATCGCGAACTCATTGCTGAGAAAAGATACAGGATGTGTTATTATTAATTGCATATATCTCATTAACAGTCTTTAAAAAATTTAAATTTAAAGCTGAAGCAATGAAACTTATCACTGATTTTTATTTAAAGTGATAACGAAAATATATTCTTTTATTGTCTTTCAAGAAATAAAAAATAATTATTTTTTTAAATAAATTTTTGGTGTGGGTGTTGAGTAACGAAAAAAATATTCAGGGGCTTAGTAATAAAAGATACGGCATTAAAATTTAATCTAAACATAAATAAGATATGTCTCTTTAAAAATAAAATTACTGGAAGTGTGTAAAATAAACAGGAACGGGGTACAGGGGGCGTTTATAAATAATTCTTAATAAAAAAAATCTAAAAAAATGGAAAAGTAAGTGGATTTCGTAGACGTAACAAAAACAAAAAAAAAGTTTGAACTGTTAAAAATACAGGGTGTTTTTAAAAATAAGTTAAGTTTTTATGATCATTTTAAGCAGTTTTTTTATAACGACCTTACAAATCAATATGCAAAAGTGAAAGTCAGTACATTAAAACAATATTACTGCAGCTTCCTTTCTCTAAACTAAGAACTATTTGCAATGTGGTAAAAAGTAACTATACCATAAAATTTTTATTTAATTTCAAGTTAGTTTTGTATTTAATTTATCAATTTTTTATTGTCTTACCCCAGGTACGCTCCTTTAACTTGGCCCTGCACTGGGTTTTATCAGAGCACCACTTCTAAAACGGCATCTCTAGGCGTCTACTACAGCTGTGCCAAATTATATCACGGTACGCGAAAATGCAGACGACCCTAAATTTCTTTCTAAGACTCCCAACTATAGTCGGTCGGCACCGGTTAAATAGAGCGATATTTAAATCAGCGACATATAAACAGAGCGACAAATCAAAACCGCGACATTTAAAAGAGCGACATTACATTTAAATCAGCGTTATTTTAAAAAATCAATATTAAGCACCCTTAAAAAATAGCGTCTTATGGCTAGTCACTCTCGGTATTTCAGTTACCCCAATCTAGCATATTTAAAAAAAAAACTTCCTGACTTCTCTCCCGGGATCCTAGAGGATGTGAAAGCAAACCGAACCGAATCGAACCGAACCAACCCAAAACATTTTCTCGAGAAATTAATTTCTAAAAAAATATGTTAGAAAGGTTTGGTTCGGTTCGGTTTGATTTAGTTCGGTTCGATTTTATACCGTTAAAAGAAGTCAGGAAAGTTTTTTTAAAGAAATATGTTAGAACGACAGCGTCATTTAAAAGACCGACATATCAAAACAGCGACATTAAAAAGAGCGACAATTCAAAACTGTGACATTAAAACAGCGATTTTTCAAAAAAATCAATATTAGGCTACATTAAAAGAAATGTCTTGACGTGCCACTCTATCACAACCGCGATATTCAAAAGAGCGACAATTCAAAACCGCGAGATTTAAAAGAGCGACAATTTAAAACAGAAATGTGAATAAAATAATTATGAAACAGTTTTAAAAACGTTACAAACTTTAATGAATACAAAATAAAACTCTGTTGCAATTTACAAATTGTTACGAGACTTTTCTTATGACCTATAAAACAAACAAGACCCAAAATATTAAAATAAAACTTTAACTTACCAAAATAACAAACTTCAAAATATTTTTTAAATATAAAAATCTTATGTTTCTTTACTGACAATTAATTTTAGAGGTTTTAGTTAAGTTCAACAAAACTTAGAATGTAACTACCGACTTGTCTCCTCAAAGTTTGGGTTTTTATAAATGGTAGGTTGGACCTAAATAATCCATTATCCCCTCTTTGAAGAGTTTCGAGGAACCAAGTCAGTGGCGTTGCTGATAATCCTAAAATTTACTTTACATTCTAGCTAATGAGCTAAACAAGATAAGCTAAACAAAAACAGAGATAAAATACATTTTATAGACAACATTTTCTTATCTCACAGTATTTCCATGTCCAATCACTTTGAAGGGAAAACCCTCTCGCTACTTGCTGTATCCCCACGCTCAACCATTACGACTCCCACTCTAGACTTTTTAATAGTTTTTCTCGCCATAACCTTCTGTTGTGTGGTAGGCGGCAACCAAATGTTTTCTATTTTGGAGGGAGACGGAACCACTTTCTTATCTCAACAGAACCATAATTGTGTTTGTCGCTTTTCCAAGATGGTTTCGTACAGTGGCACAGTCAGGGGTTATTTGCATTCCTGACAATATCTTAGAAAATCATTAATAGGCAACCGAACCAAACCATCAAAAAATGAGGAATAAATTAATCAAAAACAATATGTACTAACTTCTCAAAAGACAACGAGAGAAATGCTCATCATTTGCAAGTACTTGGTTGCGGTTTCGAGCAATTGGAAGAGTTTACATACTTAGCAGCAAACATAAACATATACAACTCTGTTACAGGGCAAATAAACAAGATTCAAAATTAAATCAACGAAATCTAATCTTATGAGATCTTTCAAACAAAAAATTTGCACTAGAATTATTAGGGCGACAGTGACATATAGGTGCAAATCAAGGTCTGTAGAGGAGAGGTTACCTGATAACTTTCTGACCATTCAGAGCCAGTTGTTGAATGCGGGAAATGACGTCACCCGGTGTGCCCATTTAAATAAAACGCGTTTAATATAGTAGGAAATCTTCAAGTTTCTTGTGTTCCTTTATTGATTTAAGTGTAAATATGTTTTGTTATTTTTCTTAACGTGATATCCATGAGATACATCAACTAATTCAGATATAAAACTTACATTATACCAAATATCCCAAATGCATAATATCTTGGGAAGCTTTTAGCTTCCTAACACCATTAAAATAACTACAAGTAGAAAGTATAAGTAAACTAGAACAAGTATTTACAGCTTTTAAATAAATATAGTATGAGAAAACACCAAAATTGTAAAGAATGAATTTCTTTTACAGTTGGGTATATTCAGATTGTTTTGATTATAGTGAAACCTCTCCTTGCGGAAACCTCTAATAAGCGGACACTCCCTTTAAGCGGACAAATTTGTTGGAACCAAGCTTTTCCCTATTTCATTATCTGTAAAATTTACTCCTGTAACCGGACACTCTAATAACCGGACGCGGACAATTTTTTTTGGTTAAATAATTCTGAAACCTCCCTTAACCGGACGCGAACCTCTGACAACGGGACGGAGCGTTGCGCCTCATTGGCATAAATATTATGTAGTATGTTGGGAACAACGCACTCTGCAGCCAGTGAATTACCTCTTTCCGTTTTAATGCGGAGACTAAATACTTCTCTCGTATTTACAACATATTTTATTCGGCGGGACTGTGTATTTGATTTTTATTGTTCAGTTGGGTAGTAATAGATCTTTGTAAACAGGCGCCTAGTAAAAAACTTCTTAGTTTACGTGAAAAAATGGAAGTTGTTAACGTTTCGGAGAAGGAACATCTTTCAGCACGAATGACCGCTAAAAAATTTAATATCAGAAAAACTCAAGCAGCGGAAATTGTTAATAAATATATATTCAAATTTCGCAGTTCCCTCTCATAAGCGGACACCTCCAATAAACGGACAAAATCGACGGAACCGTGATTGTCCCCTTATAGGAGGTTTCACTGTATTGTGAAAGCAATATGTTTATGGATGGGACAAATAATTTATACAAATAATTCAGTATATTTTATTGCAAAAATTTATTAGTTAACGACATTTAATATTTAAACATTAATATTAAGTAACAGTAACAATTAAAAAACAGCCATTTATCCGGATGAGGTTCTCCAAATCTTTTCACAGTCGGTACAATAATTGTCCCTTAGCATACAAATTTAATTGGTCATCTTACAACAAACTTCTTTTAGTAATACATTAAGTACCATATTTTGGAAACATATTAGCATGCTGGCTATATATTAGTTTCAGCAAATAATTAAAGTTCGCGTGAAAACGACACACGTATACATTATGGGGTGTTTCGAAGAAAGCAATACATATTTCGGACGCAAATTTTCCAACATGGATGCTGCTGTTTGGATATTCTTCTTTAAATAAACTGTACGCCTCTTTAATAGTCAGCATCATATGAGTCATCTGAAAAATCTCAGAGTTAGATTTAAATTGTATTAATTACATTTAAATTGTATTAATTTTCTGACAATAGATGGATGTCTATTTTCCAGAAGATTGATTGTTATAGAACTAGATCCTAAATTTATTGAATTTGGGTATTAAAATCACCAACTATCAAATCTTTTTCTACTTCTGTTTTTATTTATTTATTTTATTTTTAATACATATAGAGACGAGTCGAACGAGCCCAGATCTATAAGGAAGATTAATTTTCCAAAAAAAATGGACATCCGGTATATTGTGAACAATGTAAGCCATTAAGCAAAAAAATATACTTTTAGGGTTCCCATAAATTTTAAAAATTATATCGTACATAAAAAATAGAATATTTTTTATTTTCCTAAATTCTTCTCAAACTGAGACAAAACTTTATCCGCACTCTTTATATGATAAAATAATATTAACATTTTTTGTTAGAAAAAATCCCTAGCTAGTTGGTCGACATAATAGAATTTAAAAGTAGGTCTATTTCAAAGGAAAAAAAAGTTGCATGAAAAATCTTTAAAATTTCTTCACGGATGGGACAAAATAGCTAAAATTGCTTACCGAATTTTAGTAATTTATTGAAAAAACACCTTTTGACAATTTACATTGACACGCTAAATATGTTGTTTATAGCAATTTTCATTTGTTTAGGCGCCACGGCCTACCCGATATGGAAGAGAAGAGTTCCTTTTATTTTAAAATATGGGGAATAACATTTGAAGTGGCATAAATATTTAAAACGAAGATGGAATTTTTATATTTTTTGTTTACTTCAACCTTATGGTATATATAAAAAAGTCTAATTATTATTAAGATATTTATGGTTTCCAAAATTTCTAGAAAGTTGACATGTTCCGTGGAATGGCTGAAAAGCGAATAAAGAATAAACAAAAATATTTGAAAAACAAAAAAATTCTTAAGATATTGGGCCAGTACAAACAGAAGGGGGTTATTGGTGGATATGGGTGAATTATAAAAAGAACAGCTAAGAGATGACGTGAAAGTCGTGAGATTTATCAAAAGTAGACGATTAGCTTGGTAGGGATATGTCCGAGAATTAATGAGACAAGAACACCAAGAATCACAATGAACTGAAGACCTGTAGGAAGGAAAGTAAGAGAATTGCATCAAAACAATCAGATAGATGATGTTAAAGATGCTTCAAGAATATGGGAATAAGGAGGTGGCGAAGAATCGTTTTAGAGCGAGCAAAATGGAGAGCTATGATTAGTCGGGCTAAAACTCAACAGGGATTTTAATATCAATTTAAAAAGTAGAAGGAGCAGGAAAAAGGTGTGCTGGGCCTTTTTCTAAACGACTGTTTGGCTCAGAAAAATGTTGAAATAAATCGCTACATCCGGACAATCCACTAGTTTTGTGTGGTCTGGAATTCCTTCCGCAAACAGAATTTTGAGACGTTGGCCAGCTGTACTGCACCGTGGATCGGGGTCAAGGTCCCTAGGATAGACCGGTCTTCGGATCTTATGGTGGTCCAGCTGATTTTTGTAAACAAATATTAGAAATGATATGAACAACTAATATTTTTTGAATTTTTTGAAATGTAAGGAAATGTTCCTAGTGTTTTTTAGTAAATCCTTTTTTTTGTTTATACAAAACTTAAAATATATATTGCGCAACCAGACTTCACCGCCGGCACTTGTCGATTGGAAAAAAGTGTGGCAGTATTTATTTAATTCGTCCAATGAAAATTGCCAAATAAAAAATGTCATAAAATTAGCGGGCGCTACTGAAATTATATTAACCATATTTGGTTGGGCAGAATTTCCGAAGTTGTGGTGATTTTGATATAAATTGGTACGATTAATAAACTTATGAAGACATTTACAAAAATCATATTTTTTTTTCTGGCGACCTAGTATATGCAGCGTCGCGACGCTTTCAAATGTGTCGTGACATTGATCCACATTTTCTGAAATAACTTAATAACTACATTAGATAGGACAGTTCTAATTTCACTTTTAGGCAAACAATGAGTGTGCCTTTCTAACAAGGTATTACATTTTAGAAGCGTGATTAAGTTCCATTAAATAAAAATTGTTAAATTTAGTTCTTATCAAAATTTACATTTTTGTATTTTTCCTTAATTTTGGTTTATCTGAAGCGGTTAAGTGGTTTTAAGGGTGATTTTGGTTTTGGTTGCAAACTAAGGTTCCTTCTGAGTCGGCCTATAAGAATATATTATAACTTAGATTTTTCACTCGCAGGAAATGACAAAAATGAAAATTTTTGAATTTGGTTAAATCAGTTTTTTTATAAAATCCATGGATTGCGCTCATAACAAAAACATTTTTTTACTACACTTTATTTTGAACAATTTTTTTCTTAAGTTTTTATTATTATGTTTTAGAATTTAAAGGAAATTTTAAAAAATATATTGTTATTCAAAACAAATGGTCAGGGAGTTTAGGAATTTAATCGAAACACAAGAAATGATACTTTAAAAATCCTTGAATTTTGGGTCAATTTTGGCACCTCTTCATTCATGTCCATTGGATTTTTATATTTCCCGGGGGATTTTGTTCCTCCAAACGAATTTACTTTCCCAAGGAACAAGCTTTCAAAATGTGTGTAAATCTCCAAAAACCATATTGAAGTTTTCATGCCATTTGCCCCAAAAATAGCTATTTTTAGAGAATCTATGAAATCCCATAAAAAGCAAGTCATTACTGTTATTAACTTGCTGTAGATCTATGACTTGAACTTAGCTATAGAAATTTGTGTAATTCCATTATATAAAGCATTAATTTTTTTTTAATTAGTGGGGATGCTGACCACATACTATCATCCAGTTTATTAAAATATCGGGTGAAGCAAAAAAAATACGGAAAAATTTTTTTTTTCTTTATAACTTTTGAACTATGCTACCGATTTTATTGCAAAAAGCTGATGAATACAGGAAATGAATCAGGATTTTTAAAATAAATAATTTATCCGCATTCTTGAAATTACAAGATGGAGCACAAAATCATGCTAAACCCTTTGTTGAAGTGTAAACTTCTTTAGACGCGTTTAGCAGTTTTTGTGGGTAGTGAATTGAACTGAGCCGTCAAACTCGGCTATGTAACGCTCATTCGGGTGAAGTCGGCTCGAGGTGACTAACTGCGAGAGGAACATTCAGCAAGCGATATGATGATGCAGATGAAGGCCATTATTATTAATTTTGCCTTGTTGAAGTTTACACTTCTGCCGTGTGGTCTTAAGCACATACACTTTTTTTTTATTTTTATGTTCCAGATCTTTTTTTGTTTTTTTTTTTAAATTTATAAAAACATCCTATTTCTGCCACGCACGGACGAGGTACGCATTACTAAAATCAGTTGGATTGTTCCCAAAAAATTAATTTTTGTTTTAACTTTTATTGCATAGATTTCAATTCTGTCTACATTCATTTCCTAATAAATTAATTATTACTAAACCGATTTTCTTCAAATAAAAAGTATCAAGGCAAAAATTATCGAAATTTATCACCTTCTTAAAATTCAAGATATCGTTCAGAATCAAACCTTTCAAAGAGGTTTGTTTATTCTTATGTTTCGAGAAACTATTCGTTTTTTGTTCATTCGTTAAAAAGCTCTTTATACGCCACACAGAACAAAACTTAATCATTAAAATTGGCTTAGCTGTTTCGGAAATATTAATTTTTATTTTAACCATTGATAGAGCAAAAATGTTTCATAAACTATACGATTACCTAATTCTGTCTGCATTTCCTCACAAATTCATTAAAACTAAACCGATTTCATTTAAATGAAAAGTATCATAGTAAGAATCGACTGCTCTTTGAGCATCACCATAATTTTTAACCATGATGCTTTTTTGTTCATTAAAAGCAGTTTATTAATAAGGAATTCATAAGCAAAGAAATGCAAGCAGAATTAAAAAAGCAAACAAGAAATCCATCCCAAATTTTTAGGCTCATAGATTGTTTGCTAATTTCCGAAGAAAGTGTATTTTTACCATGTAATAATATTTTTTAGCTCACACTACTATACTATAGTAGTGTGAGCTATAGTGATCCTAATTTTTTCGAGAAAAAAAAAGTTGCTCCGATTTCAAAAATTTTTATATATCTTTGCGTTTTAGATGATTTTGAAACTTTTTTGTTTCGCCGTCTGTCTGTCTGTCTGTCTGTCTGTCTGTCTGTCTGTCTGTCTGTCTGTCTGTCTGTCTGTCTGTCTGTCTGTCTGTCTGTCTGTCTGTCTGTCTGTCTGTAACGACCAACGCGCATAACTCAAAAACCGCTTGCTCGATTTTAATGAAATTTGGAACCTGCGCTGGGTTTTGGGTCGAGATGGTCCCATTTAAAAATGAACAAAATCCACCAAACACAAGCCAAATAAAAGGGTGGGGGTATATTTCAAAAATCAGAGTTTATGTAAAAATATGGCGTGTGTGATATCAAACGAAAGGTAATTGCGTCTGGAGTTAAATAAAATACATTTCACTTTTAAAAAAAGGGTGGGGGTAAATTTAAAAAATTAGTGTTTATGTGGAAATATGGCGTGTGTGATATCAAACGAAAGGTAATTGAGTCTGGAGTTAAACAAAATTAATTTTAGTTAAAAAAAAAGGTGGGGGTAGAATCGAATAATTAAAGTTTAAGTCAAAACATGGCTTGTGTGGTATCAAACGAACGGTAACTGAGTCTGGAGTTCAATAAAATATATTTCAGTTTTTAGTTATATTAGCTCACACGTACACTATATTTATAGTACCTAGTGTGAGCTTAGGTGCCCATAGATTGGCAGAGTATTTTTACTACCTGTTAAACTTTGATAAATTATTATAATCCAAAAAACTATTTTGTCTGGGGGTAAGGCCATCAACGACGCAGTAATCTAAGGTTTGTTATATTGTCGGGTATGATTTTGGTTAAATCAATCCCTAAATGCGAGTGTACCGTTAGGATCTCGCATGTATGGTTGATCCAATCAATAATCCAAATAAAATAAAAAGAACCAAATAATTAAATTGACAAATTTATAATTGATAAATAAAAAACTCTGTTACATAAACGATGTCCAAAATTATTAATTTTGTAAGTTAATAAAATAATAAAATAAAATCAAAAACATCAAAAAAACATAAAATCAAAAGCAATATAAAATTAATTAACAGCAAGACAAGATCCAAGTGACAATTTAAGCTAAATACACAAAATATAACTTACCAGAGTACTATCGGGAAATACTGCCCTGGTGGCATGTATATCATTTTGAACAACAATTATTATTTTGAAAAAATAAAATAAAAATACTAAAATGTTAATTTATCAAAAATTAACTTTTAAGTGAAGTTAACTTTAAGCTTAATAACCTCAAGACTCAAAACTGAACTACCGACTTGTTTCCTCAAAGTTACGCTTTTTATGCAAGGGAGGCTGGGACAACCTACCCTGGTAGGGAACTCATTATCCCCCCTTTGGAGAGCTTGGGGGAACCAAGTCAGTGGCGTTTCTTATAATCCTAGATTTTACTCTATCATTATAGTTAATGTGTTAGACAAGAAAACCTAACCAAAAACAGAAATAAAATAACATTTTTATTGACAACACTTTCTTATCTCAAAGTTTTTTGATAGCCAATCACGATAAAGGGAAAACCCTCTATATACTTGATGTATCCCCTCGTTTACCCATTACGACTCCCACTCTAGACTTTTCAGCAGTTTTCCTGTCATCAACCAATTTTCTGTGTGGTAGGCGGCAACCAGTTGTTTACCATTTTGGAGGGAGGCGGAACCACTTTCTTATTTTAACAGAACCATATTTTGCGTTTTTCGTTTTTCCAAGATGGTTTCATACAGTGGCACAGTCAGGGGTAAATTCATTCCTGACATATGCCCCCCGCCAATTTGTCGGCGACCTCGACGATAAGACGTCCCATGGGTCAAAGGTTGTTTGGATTTGACTATAACCAAACTCTGGAACCATTCATCTATTCTGTGGTACTGACATCGAATGCTGGGAGTCGTTTTTAGGCTGTTCGGTGTATTTCCATGTGTTGCACACCATTGACATGTAACAAAACGAGGCATTAGTTCTGGGCTTATCAGTGTTGGCAGAGTATGAGAGATTTTGTGGTTGTCTTTACAATATTAAAAATTTTAAACTTTAGTTACTTAATCCTGCCTAATTTTTTTATTTTGAAATAAAATATATCAAAAGCTGATTTTATACATACAAAAATGATTTAAACTATTATAGAACAAAATTTAGTTATAATTATAATACTTTTTATAAAGTTGGGTCTATGTAACAGAGCCGTACTTAAACACTAAGTAGGTAATTTATAATCTCTTGTTGCTTATTTCCATTTAATACATACAATAAGCAAAAAGAGATCTTAATTTTACCAAAAAAATCTCTCAAACTTTTTGCATAATAAACATATTATGACTAATATGTGTACATGCGTATCGAAACATCTTAAAACTCGAGTTTAAAAAATTATTTCGGTAAAGGTTAATAAGGTTTCTTATTAGCCCAACCGAACCTGACCTCTCAATAGGTAGGTCTTTTTGTACCAGCTGGTTTTGATTGATTTTTTTTTTTTATTATATCTTGAGTTCACTCTGTATTGAGTAAAACTTGAAAATTTTCACCTGATGGAAGTGAAATTGTTGCAACTTGATTTTTTGTTATTAATTCCGGTAAATTAGTGTTGTTCTTCTTTTCTTTGAAAAATTTTATTAAGAAAATTATCATTATCCCCACTAAAAAAAGTAACATGCATGTAATTAAAAAAATTAATAGGACCTCCTCAGTTTTTAAAACAGTCTCGAGATTTTTTTAATCTTCTGCTGTAACTGATTTATAAAACGAGAACATTGCTATTATGTTTTGCTTCCACAGGATATATAAAATAATAAACGACAAAATTATATTCCAACAAAGAAATAAACCATTGTGCATATTGAATAACGTAGGTGGCTGAAGTGTTTTAATTTCATGAAAGTCGCTGACTATGTGTCTGACTGCCTCTGCTGTTGAAAGATTGAGATAAGGAGTCGCCATCGACCAATTCTGATTTAGGCATTCCTTAAGATTTGTAAATACAGGGCTCGCCAAATGATTTTTGTCAAAAGAAATTATAAATGATTCCAAAGTTGTCCATACTGTAGGAATCAAATGGATTCCTAAAGATGGCAAAATAATTTTTTGACTGCAAGGAAATCGTTTTTTAATCAAAACATCATTATTGACCAATAATTCGCATTGACAAGGAACTCTCATTTCTATGGCTCCTGGCTGGTCATAAAAATGTTCTGGTAAAAATTGTTCTTTATTTGGACATTTTATCTTTACTTTTCTTTTTAAATGAGTAAAAATAAAAGTGTCATCGTCAACTTTCGAGATGATTGTTTGATTTGAGTGATGACATTTTAAGGGACAAACTTGTGACAGTTCCTTAATGGTTTTGCCAAGAAGTAAATTTTGAGAACAAGTACTTCCAAAAGAAGTATCTGACAAATATAATGGCAAATAGCAAAGTTTATCTTTATATGGTTGACATTCTTGTATTAAAGTTCCTGTTATAGGCCTTACTGATACCAAAGTGTCGTCATAAGAGCTAGAATTTTTAGCTACCGCTATAAAATGATTTTGTTGTAAAAATGTACAAGTTGTGTTATACCAAGCAAAAGGTATAGGCAAAAGTTCATAGAGTTTCCAACTAACCTTACTGGTTTTTATTGGAATTTTTACTGTGACAACAGTATATGTTTTACTGATAGCGCAATCAGCAATTGGAATTTGATAATATTTTGAGATATCAGTAAATGGTATTGCTAATTCGTTATCATAAATTTGAATAATTTTTGAGATATTTTTAAGTTCTTCTTGAAGTTTTCTTGGAGTTATTGTAAATTGTGGAATAAAATGAAATCTACATGAATTTGATAATTCTTGATTTTTAAATGTTAATAATAATTCAAGTGAAGCTAACAAATTTTTAAATATTTCGCGTCTTAAATAAATGTCATTTTTACTAGAATCTAAAAACTTTTGTAGATTTTTAACTTTAGTCTCTAAAATTTTAAAATTTGATGATTCAAGATGCGAAAATTTTTTATAATTATCCAAAAAATTATTAAATTGATATTGAAAATTTTGATAAATTTTGGAAACTTCATTTTTTAAATTTGTATCATCCATATACAAATTTTCAAACTGCCTTTTGGTAACCAAACCGCAGCACCATGACATTGCTTCACCCAAAAAATCTATAGATCTTTTTGACCTACCCTGTATATCTGCAGAATCTCTAGCGGCCATATTATTGTTTATGGAAACATCATGCAACAACGCTGTGAAGTTTAGTCTTAATCCGTCGATCTCCTGGAGAATTGCGCAATCGTGCGTCTCCATGCAGTGTTCTTTTTCGGCGGTGCGTAGAGTTGCGTAATTCCATACGGTTGGTAATTGCGGTACTTCAAAAATGAGTGGAAACGAACTTTCGTATATCGTGACGTCGGGAAGTTTGTGTAAATGTGCCCCTGGCACAATTTTTATTGGTGTATTTGTTGAAAATCCAAAACATATTAGTGATAACCTCAAACATAAGAAAAAAATACGTTATTTTCTGTTAAATCCTAGAAAAAATAATATTTAATAAAATTAATCTAATTTTATGAGTGATGGTGGTTAATCCTATGTTTGAAAACCCAGATGAAAATGACAAGCATACGCTTCTTACCTACAAGCGTATATCATAGTATAGTGTAATATATACTTCTTCTGCAATAAGTATATATCTTAATTATAACTAAAAAAAAATACTTAGAAAGTTAGTAAATAAACATATTAACCAAAAAATTGTACCATTTTTTTTAATGGTAATAAAAAATAATTAAAAATGAAAATAAAATATTAATTGTTAGAATTTTCTTCCTGATTTTCAAGCACGTCTAAGACATCTTCTATGTTTTGATTATTATGTGGATTATTTTGGGCCTGACGATTATTTTGTTCCTGATCAAAAATGTTATAAATCTCATCTATAAAACTTTCATCCATGTAAGGGATTGAATAAAAATTTGGAAACGTTTCATTTATTGTTAAAATGCACATGCAGTGCGAATAAAGTTCTAATGCTTTTTCACTCAAACTGTTCATCGTCAACTGATAGTAACATTGGGCAGCTCCTTCAGGATTATATATAGGGCTACTTATATATTCTTTCGCCCAATTAGCAAAATGGCCCAATTCGGCCACCAAAGGTACAATTTTTTGCTCAAACAAAAGATGAAATAAGTCATCCAGTTCTATTTTATTTACGACTGCTGGTTTAATAACGCGAGAATAATATTCCCACCACCAGAGGAAGTTAGCACAGTTGAGCTGGATCTCCTGGCCATAAGAATTGGAACTGAAAAATAGGTGAGTTTTTGTTAAAAATGTTTATTTAGATGAATTATTTGATTATTTTAGGTCAATTAATAATGACGTATATTTTTTCCTTTTTTTATTTTTAATTCTCCGCATTTTCCTCCCATGAATCATAGTATGGTAAAATACGAGAGACATGCACGACGTCTTTTTTTGAATTTTTTAATGTTCCTTTGCGAATTAAATAATCTACCTCATTTAGCTTTTTTTCCACGATATAAGGACCAAAGTATTTTAATAGCAATTTTTCAGTTTGTCAATTTATTCAACCTTTCGGATCGGTACAAAAATTTTAACTTTTTCGCCTTTTTCAAATTCAATATGCCTATGCTTGCTGTCATAGCGAATTTTGTCTTGCGCTTGTCTATCCTGTATATTTTTTATCGCGTTATTACGTACTACAAGGGCCCTCTTTCTAATTTCACTCACAAATTCCATTTTTGTGGGTAAATTAAGGGAAGCATCAGTTGGCAATACTGGTTCTCTGGCATAAACCCACATAAAAGGGCTATACTTGGTTGTGCTTTGAACTGATGTGTTATAACTAAAAACCGCGTGACAAACATACTCGCACCAATCATCGTGATTTGAATTGGTGTATAAACTTAAGATATTTGCTAAAGTTTTGTTTAGTCGTTCACAGAGCCCATTTGTTTGGGGATGAAAAGATGTAGTAAAAAGTGATGTTATTCCCATAATTTTTAAAAGTTCTGAGACCAATTCACTTTTGAACTGGGCTCCGCGATCTGATAAAATAAAAGATGGAGTCCCGTGTCTGGTTATGACGTTTTCTAGTAAAAATTGAGCTACAGATTCTGCCTTTGCGTTTTTTAAGGGTTTTGCCTCAGCCCAACGGGTCGCAAAATCAATACATACACAAATAAATGTATTAGAGTTTTTACTTATTCTAAAAGGACCAAGCAAATCGATACCAATTTTTTGAAAAGAGGTGCCCACTTTTAGGGGTTGTAACAAACCTGCTGGCTTGGTTGTCGTTCCTTTTCGGAGTTGACAGTCTTGACAACCTGTCACATATTTAGCTACGTCTTTTTGCATACCATCCCAATAATACCTATATTTAATTTTATTATATGTTTTGAGAAAACCTAAATGACCTGATAAAGGTTCATTATGATTAGAAAATAAAACTTTATGTTTTACTGCGTTAGGTATTACCAACAGTTCGGAGTTTCCTTTATCGCTTGTGTTGCGTTTATATAAAACATTTTCGATTAAAATATAAGATTTAGATTTTTTTCGATCTAATAACGAAAAATTAATATCGTCCGGATTTTTTAAAATAGACATAATGACATAATTTTTTCTAGTTTTTTGTCATTTTTCTGCAAAGTTGCAATTGAGTCACTGTCGAGAATGTATGTCGGTACGTCGTAGTCGTCCGGGTCTATTACAGAGTCCGGATAGTCTATCGGATTTCTAGATAAACAGTCCGCATCTCTGTGTGCTTTTCCACTTTTATGTTTTACAGTATATGTAAAATCGCTAAGTTTTATGGACCATCTGGCCAATCTTCCATTTAATTTTTTTATATTTTTTTACCAACACAAGGCATGATGATCGGATACTATGTCAACTTGTCTTCCGTACACTAAAGGGCGGAGTTTAGTTAAACTCCAAACTGCGGTTAACGCTTCTAGTTCTGAAGAACAGTAATTAGTCTCTGGCTTCGACAAAGTTCTGGAAAGGTAAACAACGGGATGCAATTCGTTTTTTTCATTTTTTTGTAAAAGAATAGCACCTAGTCCCAATTTTGAGGCGTCTATTCTTAATTCACAGTCTAAATTTGGATTAAAATGAGCTAGTACGGGAGCTGACGTTAGTTTTGGCTTTAGTTCCTCAAATGCGTCTTGGTGTTCTTTTGTCCATTTAAATTTAACATCCTTTTTAATTAAATTATATAGGGGTTTAGCAATTTTAGAGAAGTCTGGAATGTGTCGCCTATAAAAATTCATCATTCCAAGAATACTTTAAACTTTTTTTACTGTTTTTGGGGGTTGAAGGGCCTGAACTGCGAAAATTTTTTCTGGATCGGGTTTTATCCCTTCCTTTGAGACTATGAAACCTAGTAATTTAGTTGTTTCCAACGCAAATTTACATTTTTTTAATTTTAAAGTTAATCCCGCATTTCTTATTCTGTCAAATACTTTTTGCAACCTTATTAAGTGCTCGTCAAATGTTTTTGAGTACACTATGACGTCATCGATGTAAATTAGCGCTTCTGACCATTTTAAACCTTCAAAAACTTTGTCTGCCATTTTTTGAAACCTTGCAGGACCGTTACAAACTCCAAAAGGCATAACCTGAAATTCCCACAGTCCGTCTTGTGTAATAAATGCTGTTTTTTCTTTAGAAGATTCCTCTAAGCTTATTTGCCAAAAACCACTAAACATATCTAAGCTAGAAAAATATTTTGCATCGTTTAGGTAAAAAAGAACGTCGTCCACTAGTGGAATTGGATATACCTCTTTCTTTGTTAGGAGATTTATTTTGCGATAATCGGCACAGAACCGATAAGAGTTATCAGGTTTTTTAACCAATACAACAGGGCTAGACCAAGAGCTATTACTTGGCCGTATAATATTATTTTCAAGCATTTCTTTTATTTGCGAATTTATTATTTCTCTTTCTTTTTGTGACACCCTGTATGGTTTTGAGCTACACGGAGGGTTGTCACCTGTGTCGATAACATGTTGTGTCAAATTTGTAAACCTACCTCCTTTGGGCTTAAAGCTAGAATGTCTTTATTTTTATTTAAAAGATCTATCAGTCGTTTTTTATTCTGAGGAGATAAAGAATCGTTTATATTATATGAGAAGTCTGAGCTTATCTTGTTGACTTCCTTTGCTATAAATACTTCGTTTGTTATAAAGACTTCCGATAAATCCACATTGCAAATGCGTATTAGCCTTCCAAATGCTGTTCCAGCAAAAATTTTTATCTTAGATTGCTTGCAGCTTAAAATGCTTACAAAAACGCAATTGTTTTTAATATGAATAGGCGTTTTAATAACAAGTCCTTGTTTTACTAAGAATTGCTCATTGTGTTCAAAATAAAAATTAGAAATTGCCATCTCAAGTGGATAAGAAAACTTTGGAATATAAAGTTCTACTTCTACAATACTGCCAAAAGTTAAAATTATATCATGAGCGAGACAAACCTTGAAGTTCTTTTCGATTTCGTGAACTTTATTTAAAGTCAAATAATTTTCTACCAGAGATTGTGTAAAAGGCACAGAAGTCGATATTTTTGAAAAATAAATATTTTTTTCTGGAAATTTATAACAGCTCCATATTTATATAAAAATTTGACTCCCAAAAGTAGTGGTTTTGGTAAAGTTTGAATAACCAAAGTATCAACTGTAATTTTCGAATTTCCAAAAGAAAAGTTTATAATATTTGTGCCTAAAACTTGAATTTTATGGCAATCCGCAGTTTGCAATGTTCTGGAATTTTTTTTTATAGTTTGAAAGTGCTCAAAAAAATTTGCACTACAAATATTCTCTGTATCAATAATAATATCAATATTTTTAGTCAAAAATATACCTTGAACGACCAAAATTTTTGAGGAATGCATATTTAAGTTAATTGATGGGTAGTCTTTTGGTAACTGGTTAAGAAAAAATAGATTTTCAGTCTCTTGACCAGGGGTTGGTTGGGGTTGGGGTAGTGGTTTTTTTAAAGGGGTGACGTTTTTAGTTAACGGCACCCCTGTGACTCGTTTGGGTTGTCACAGATAGCCAACAAAGGTTTTTCAGTCTCAGTAGACTGTTTCTGCCTTCCGGCACATGGGCATTGAGAAGTGGTAGGTTCAGTGAGTGCAAGTATAGTAGATTTTTGTACTTGCTGAGTTTTTTTCGGGAATCGGCATGTAGTTTGAAAATGTCCTGTTCTTTTACAATTAAAGCAAATAGGACGCCCTGTATTTGTTCTTGTTTTTACGTAAGGTTGATAGTGAAAATTTTTTCGGTTATCCTGATATCTTTTTTGAATTCGCCTAGTATCATTTTGTTGATATTTTGTGTTTGGCAAAGAAACCTGATTGTTATTAAAACCGAAGTTTTGTTTCCTAAAGTTAAAATTTTTAAAGTTTGGACTTTGATAATTTGGTTTTTTAAAATTTTGATTATCATTTCGATTTTTCTGAGGCCATTTTTTCTGACTTGTACCAGGTTTTTCGGACATTGTCAAAACCTCAGAAAATGACTTGGAAAGATTTGAAATGTTTTGAATTTCACTTATACGATTTAATAATTTTAGAAGACCTTCTTCATCTGTGGGCGGATTTTCTTGTAACATAAAATAATTTGTCAAAATAGAAGCATGCAAACCTGCTTCAAAATATTCTAAAAAATTTGAGAACGTCATAGCAGCATCGTATTCATTGCAAATATTTCGTTGTTTCGTATTCATTAGTCGTAACTTTAATTCACGCTTAGCAGAAACTGAACCAAATCGCGTTAAAAAATCATTAGAAACGTCTCTCCATTTTTTATTTTGATTGCCCGCGTTTTCCTTATATTTTTTAAACCAAGTAAAAGTACCGCATCAAGCAGGTAAGTGCCAAAATACATCAATTTTTTTTTTCAGACCAATTGTTTAAAACAGCGCACCTTTCATAACTTTTTAGAAAATCACGCGCTTTTTTCTCTGAGGGGTCAAACAATTCAGGGGATATATATTTAGGCGTTGCCGGCGTCGCCAATTCATTTCTTATATCAGAGATAGTAACATCGGCCATATTTAAACGTTTTATTGATTCTTCACTGTCAGAAAGTTCAATAATTGAAATATAACTTGTTTCAAAAGAAGAACTGGAATTTGGTTTTAGTATCTGGGTTGAAGACCCTGATAACTCAAATTCCTCTTGCGTAGTACTTTGTAGATTTTCTAAATTAGGGCCAGGGGGTAGAACAAATTTGAGCTCTGAGAGTCTTGAGGAAAGCTCAGTGATACCTGGCTCTAATTCAGTACTACGCACCTTAGGTAAAAATTGAAATAATTCCGGTAATAGGGGTAACTTGCCTTGCTGTTGTTGTATTAAAAGTAAGTTTAGGTAAATTTGCACTTCTTAGCACCCTATCTCTTAGGTATTTTAGTTTTATCTTTATTAGACTTGGACATTAATTAACCATACAATCCTAGCCTCCACCAAATTGTCGGGTGTGATTTTGGTTAAATCAATCCCTAAATGCGAGTGTACCGTTAGGATCTCGCATGTATGATTGATCCAATCAATAATCCAAATAAAATAAAAAGAACCAAATAATTAAATTGACAAATTTATAATTGATAAATAAAAAACACTGTTACATAAACGATGTCCAAAATTATTAATTTTGTAAGTTAATAAAATAATAAAATAAAATCAAAAACATCAAAAAAACATAAAATCAAAAGCAATATAAAATTAATTAACAGCAAGACAAGATCCAAGTGACAATTTAAGCTAAATACACAAAATATAACTTACCAGAGTACTATCGGGAAATACTGCCCTGGTGGCATGTATATCATTTTGAACAACAATTATTATTTTGAAAAAATAAAATAAAAATACTAAAATGTTAATTTATCAAAAATTAACTTTTAAGTGAAGTTAACTTTAAGCTTAATAACCTCAAGACTCAAAACTGAACTACCGACTTGTTTCCTCAAAGTTACGCTTTTTATGCAAGGGAGGCTGGGACAACCTACCCTGGTAGGGAACTCATTATCCCCCCTTTGGAGAGCTTGGGGGAACCAAGTCAGTGGCGTTTCTTATAATCCTAGATTTTACTCTATCATTATAGTTAATGTGTTAGACAAGAAAACCTAACCAAAAACAGAAATAAAATAACATTTTTATTGACAACACTTTCTTATCTCAAAGTTTTTTGATAGCCAATCACGATAAAGGGAAAACCCTCTATCTACTTGATGTATCCCCTCGTTTAACCATTACGACTCCCACTCTAGACTTTTCAGCAGTTTTCCTGTCATCAACCAATTTTCTGTGTGGTAGGCGGCAACCAGTTGTTTACCATTTGGGAGGGAGGCGGAACCACTTTCTTATCTTAACAGAACCATATTTTGCGTTTTTCGTTTTTCCAAGATGGTTTCATACAGTGGCACAGTCAGGGGTAAATTCATTCCTGGCAATATGAGGGCAGCCAAATGCGTACAATAAAATGAAAAATTTATTAAAAAATTAATTTTTAATATTTTAAAGAATTCTTTGATCAGGAGAGGCATCAAAATACTTCGGCCAATACTCCAGCCCCGGACCTGAACCTAATAATTATAAAAACATGTAATTTAACATTCTCTAGTTAGAAAAAACAAAAATTTATAATTACCGAAATAGAAAATAAATACCTATTAACTTAGATATTTATGAAATAATAAACTCCACTAGCGATATTTTTGAAATACCGGTAATTTTATAAAAAAAATGCAACTTACCCAGGAACCTAAATAAGTTTTGTTGCAAAATTTTATTAAAAGATTCTGATTTTCTTCTCTACGAACGCACCAAAAAGGTAATGACACAATGTGTTGCATTGTTTTTGACACATTTATTCCAAGCCATCAGATTTCTAATTACTTGGAGCCATATAACTAGTGATGAGATACTTGAAATAATACTCTAGAGGTGGTATTGCATAGAGTAGGATTTCCTTAAGGTCAATAAGTATATCAGTAGTAACACCGGTGACCAACAAATTGGGAGGAAACACGATGACGCCTCCGCGATGCTTAATTTCAAATTCACTATTACAGGTATTATGGGAAGTATGCCAACATTTTACAAATAAAGCCTTAAAATTACTGCCTATATAAAGCATTCCTAAAATTGTCTTATTATAATATTTTTACCCTAGAACTAATATTGTACAATAAATATAGGTACACGCTGATCTAAAGCTAAATAGAAAACATTTGTAGGTACTTGTAAACCCCAAAAGCCGCAGAAAACACCCAGTAATTTATTTGGTATTTGTATTTTTTGTAACTTTAGCCTTTAGTACGTCTATGGGCAGGGCTCTAAAGGTGCTAAATTGTACATCTAGAGTAGCCGGATTAGATGTATTTAGAAGTATGAGCATAGGCGCGCCAATTTACTGTTTTGCCCAGGGCGCCTAAACATCTAGGGCGGGTTATTTAAATATATTTTAGGTTCTAAGGTTTTATATAAATTCAAAGCATTTTGAGACATAAAACATATTAATATTTTGCCAGCAAATAATTAAAGTTTTTGTAGTCGGCACCCCTACTAAATATAAAAATTTTGGTTCCGTTTTCGAGAATTAAGGTTCTCTTTAAATTTGGTATGGCTGTATGATTTTAAACATTATAAAATTGTCATTTGTAAAACGATATTTAAGGTAAATGTTGTATTTTTGGGAATTTCGACAATTTTTTAAAAATGCTATATTTAAGTATGTTTGGCATAAAAACTTCGGCACGATTTTTATAAAATTATACAGTTTTTGAAAGCTTGTTTCTTAGTATAACTAATTCCTTTGGAGGATCAAAATCACCCGGAAAATATAGAAATCCGCGGCACACAAATGAAGAGATGTCAAATTGAGCCCTAAATCCAATGTTTTTTTTTACATAGCATTACTTAAGTTTGAATTTTTTTATTAGACACCCGGTCTTTTTTACATTTACCGCAATTTTTTTTAAATAATTTTGTTAAGTTTTAATAATATTTAGACAAGAAATAAGAATAAAAAAATTAGTAGTAGTACTTAATAAAAATTATTTAATCTTAGAGCATTTTTTAAAAATTTTTTACAAAACATAATATTGCTAATTTTGGTATTTTTTGCGCGGTTCCGTGTAAAGATAATATATAAATTTAAACACATTGTGATAGGCTAACTCAAAAAATACAATAATTATTATACGAGATCAAAATCACCACTAAACTGTGTTCGAGGGAAGCAAATAATCCAAAAATTTTAAAAATTACAAATTTAAATTTTTGTGAAAATTTCATTTCTAAAATTTTTAATAAAAAACTCAAAATATTTGATGAGATTGTTATAAAGCGGTAGATAGATACATCTACTGGCTGCATAAAACTGACAACAAAATTGTCCTACAAATGACCGTTTGTGAGATATTTGACAAAAAGTAGGTTACTATCTAATCTTCACTTTTAGGGCGTCGCGACGCTACCTATAATGCGACGCCGAGCAAATCACTGTTTTTTCCCAACTTCGTAGGGAGTCCTGAAACAGCATGCCAAGTTATATCAAAATCACCAAAAAATTGAATATTTCCAATTTGACTGCCCGACATTTTCAATTGTTTACGAATCCTTTCTGGTCAGGCTTAACAGAGGCTATCGATAAGTACCTATTACCTGCACCCTTGGGTTTTAGGTTGCAAATCTTTACCTTTTTATTATTACAAGCTTTTATTTAGCTTCAGATGTTCTGTCTAACTAACTTACTATCAAATCTTGTGAAGCGTTTTTGACACACTTCCCATTATCCGATTTGGATGAAATTTGGTACACACATAGTGGTCCCATGACAATACAACATTAAGAAAAAAAATCCAACCACCCCTACCTCCACCCCTTTTATAGAAAAATGTTTTTTGACACACTTCCCGTTATCCGATTTGGATAAAATTTGGTATACACATAGTAGTCCGATGATAATACAACAATAAGAGAAAAATATCATCCCACCCCTTCCCCCACCCCCTTCCATAGAAAAATTTGTTTTTGACACACTTCCCATTATCCGATTTGGATGAAATTTGGTATACATATAGTGATCCGATGACAATACAACAATAATGAAAAAATGTCCTCCCACCCCTACCCCCCTCGCCCTTCCATAAAAAATGCGTTTTTGACACACTTCACTTGGCATGGCAATACAGCCCAAACAAAAAATATATTTCTACCTCTACCCCCACCCTCTCCTTCCCCCAATAGAAAAATGAGTTTCCAAACAACTCAGCGATTTCATTATAATCTATAATAAACTATTCTGTTCTGTTATTGAACAAATATTTTCATTTAATAGAGTAGATAGGTGAGACTAAAAAGTAGAAAATAAATTGGTAAATTTTTTTTTTAAGTCACAAGCTTCTATAAAATGCACTAAAAATTAAAAAATAATTTTCTAACTTTCTAATATTATCATAATAATAAAAGCGATGGCCGCAAATTAAAGCATAAGTTAATCTAAATTTGTGATCTAAACACTTAAAGAATATTCAATATAGCAGGTCATCAAAGATATGTTTGATGTGCCGCAATGTTATGCCATTGCCATACCTATGTCAGAGAAATGCTGGGGTATCTTAGGTCGGGTTGAGTGGGTTTGGTACCTCTGCATTTTTCTGCTAGATTGATTCTTGCAAATAGTGATATTTAATTGATACGGATATCTTATCGTGCTAACATCGTCAAAATTTCCATCAGTCGGCCATCGCTTTTATTATTATGATAATATTAGAAAGTTAGAAAATAATTTTTTAATTTTTAGTGCATTCTATAAAAGCTTGTGACTTAAAAAAATGTTTTACCAATTTATTTATACAGCGAATTACAGTGGAGGAGCTATTATATACTTTATAGCATAAACTAATTACACTCGTTTCTGCTTATAGTGATATAAAAGCTAAATATAGCAAAATAACACAAAATCATTTTATTCGCATAATATGGCAGTTTCTTTTTTTTTCCCGAGAGGTGACACTTGCCGAAATTATCAAAAATGTTCATACATCAAAATAATTTTTTTATTTTGGTAATAGATTGTGCAGGAAAAAATGTTTCATTCATTTTAAAATTTTATTGCAATATCCCTGACACTAATTCAACATTCACGGTAATTCATCATCATACATATAAAAGCTCAGCAAAAAGCCAGAGAGTCTGGTTAGAAAATTCTGACATATTCTCCTGAATTATTGTTTTGTTGTTTCTTATTTTGTAATAAAATCAGACAGGGCTTCATGGCTTTTGATTAATTGAATCAGTTTAACATGCTTGCGCCTATTTCAACTTTGGTCCAGTAGGGCCACAGGGGACCGGTAAGACTTTTACAAAATTTAAATATTTTCGTAACAAAAATTCAATTTTTATATTTCTACCAAGAAAATTAGCCTTATAATTTTTGTCCACGAACCCGCGTCTCTCTTGTCCAAGAAAGTGAAGTTTTTCTACTATATAAAGGGGGGTTAGGGGGACTGAAAATGTTGAATTATTCTTAATAATTATATCTTAGTTTATAAAAGCATTCTTATTATTACTATTTAAGTTTTATCTGTGGTGTGGTTGTTTTCTGTTTAGTACCTATTTACAAAAATAATTGTGTTAAATTAGGTTTACATTTGTCATCATACATTTCTTAACATATACTTACCGGCGTATAATAGAAGAGTGGTAATGGGGGTAATAAACCCAACAAGATTGATAAAAAGTCGGGATTTTTCTACAAAAGTTACAAAATGCTTGCCGACGCCGCATAAAAAATCTTTAATATTACCAAATTGTACCACTTTTAGTGACATGGGATTTGGTAGTTGGTCTAAATTCGTCAAACATTTTTTCGCCTAGAACGCCACTTAACTTTGCATATCATAAAAATAATAAAAACGGCAGAATTTTTTCTCTTCGAGACCTTACCACGGGGATTTGTTTATGTTTAAGTATGTATGCGTGGTTCGCAGCCAACGATTAAGACCGGCCATGGCGCGTTATAAGCAAGTCGGTGGTCACGTAATCCTAGGAGTTCCAGGATTCTTATTGTATTGCTTAATATATTATGTGTTTTTACACAATTTAAATAAATTGACAAAAATTTTTTGTTCTCATATAGGCATAAATTGAAAAAAAATATTTTGTTGATGTATGTGTTTATTATGGATAAAAGAACTGAATCTACAAAATAAAAAATATACAAAATTTGCTCTCTAATATCTTCAGGTACATATAATATGTACATAATATCGTTAGTTACTTCAAATCTATACAAGTCTTTCAAAATTGGACATATCAAACCTAAGCTTTTAGTTTTTTAAGTTTTCTTTGCGTGTCATCTTCTTTGTCTGAGTTCTTATTCAAAGATTTATTAGCAGACACTAAATCATTGTGCTTTTTAATAAAATTATTTAAAAAAACTTTACATGCCCTTAAACTAATTTTTTCAAGCTTTGACAATAGTTTTTCTCCACAAAAACACTCGCTAGAGCTATCTGGAAAAAATTTTGAATATAAAACATTTCACAATAATTTATTAAAAAGAAACAAGTGATTTTGTGAATAAGTGAAATGGTTTTCACATTTAATGAACTGAATGTAGTGGTCGTCAATAATTTTTTGAAAAATTACCCAGCACAAAGTTTAATATATATTTCATTAATGTGTAAGTTAACTACCAACTCATGTTCTTTTAAAAGATGTATCTTACTTTTTAAATATTTCACACTAACAGAGAGATTACTATCTGTTAGTGTGAATAAAAAATGACAATTGAACACATTTTTCACTCTCACTATCGAAAATGTCACTAAGGATATCTATTACTTGATCAATCTTATTCAAGATCTTATCTTTTACCACTTCTTTCCCGTTTGCAACTTTCATTTCAATAAACTACATTAGCACTTCAAGTGTATGGTGCAGTCCAAAAATAAAACTCCTGCTTTTTTGGCAGTTTGTTATTTGGAATGGACACATTGTTAACATTCACACAAAATGACAAATCTCCCGCAACAACTAGAGATGCTAACAGTGATGGATTGTTGTTCAAAAATGTCATCAGGCATAGGCAGACTGTGTCACGTTCTTAGGTTAAAATCCAATTTTTGTTTATTTTAGTATTAGAACAATAAAATTTTGAAATGTTGTCAATATTTGATAAAACTTTTGATTTCTTGTATTGCAGTTTCCATTTGTTACCTGTCGACATCAGCTTATCAAACAGTAGATACAGGTTATCTACTTAGTTGTTTCGGGACATTTTCAAAACTCGTAGATACAGCATTTTCTGTTAATTTGGGTTTTTGTCTTTGAAAATTTTTTAGCTCTCCATTTAAAACACACTTATCAAACCAAATAACCTGTTAGTTAGGAAAATATTTGATGCAAACTTGTGGACGTTTTAAATTACTTAAATCATTAAGAATTTTTCGCAACCAAATTTCATGCACTTGTTTATCCACTGGCAAATTAAAAGTTGACACATATTAGGTTTCAGTTTTATAGTTGGACCGACAAGGAACAACACTAATTACACGTTCGCGGCATTCTTTATCTTAGGTATTTTCTTTATAATTTACTCATTAGCCATTAATCATTTTAACGCAGCCCACTACAGTCTTTTTGGTGGGCTTTATCTAAGAATATATACAGAGGATTTTAAAATTTTTGATACATAAAAACAAATTAAATTTGGCTTAAAAAACGTAAAAAGTTAAAAAGCTATAATAATTAGGTCATACTAGCAGTTTGTATGCTTTATTATATTTGATACTTAAATAATTACATACAGGGTGTCCGAAAAGTCCTAATATACACAATAACTCTTATAAAATTATGTTGATTAAAAAAAATGCATTATAAAGTAATTATTTGTCACGACTAATTTATTTCAGTTATTAATATTAGAATATGTACAGGGCGTCCCCAAATTCTTATGTACACGCATATATAAATAGAAAAAATGCATTTTTTTAAATAATACATACCTATTATATATAAAACTACATCTTTTTAAACTAATATAATATCTATTAATATAAAAATTAATGTCCACAGATTGAGTTCGGGTAAGGTATATATGACCAAAAAATTTCGATTCAGATTCTGATTTTCTGGGAATTGCGCCTGCTTGGTCTCAAACTAAGATGTTAAAAAATGAGCCAAATCAATTAATATACAGGGTGGTTTAGTATGCTGATTTGATGATGTAAGGTATGAATGACAAAAATTGTTCGATTTAGATTCTGATTTTCTGGAAATTGCGCCTGCTTGGTCTGAAACTAAGATGTTAAAAAAATGGATCAAATTAATTAATCTACAGGGTGGTTTAGTAGGCTGATTTGATAAAAAGTGTTAAGAGTAAAATACCCTTGTTTTAAAAGATATCCAAAATTTTATTAAGAAGAGTTGTTTAGATGCAAAAGTGTGAAAAATAAGAATCTGTCGTAACTTTTAATTATAAACAACTTTTCTGATATCTCGTACTACTTTACACTTAAAACTTTTTATCAAATCAACCTACTAAACCAACCTATACATATATACGTATATTTTCTTAACATATTAGTTTAAGACCAAGCAGGAGCGATTTCTAGAAAATCAAAATCTAAATCGAAATTTTTTGGTCATTTATACCTTACCCGAACTCAATCTGTGGACATTAATTTTTATATTAATAGATATTTGGATTGACACTCACGAAAAGCACAGTGATATCCTTTCAATATCACTCTAATAAAACACAAAGGTAACAAAAACTCACAAGCTTAAAACTGCCAAAATATGCGTTTAACAGACGTTAACGACTAGAACAACTCGTGGACGTCGCGGAGTTTTAATAACGTCAATATATGATGGTCATGGTGCACTTTTCAAAATGGAGCGTTCCAGTTATGGAGAGTTCGAGTTATAGAAACTCGAGTTACATAGGTTAAAATACATGTAAAACGTGCAGGGACCACTTAAAAGGTTCGAGTTATAGAGAGGTTCGAGTTATAGAGGTTCGAGTTAGAGAGGTTCGACTGTATATGCGTGCAAAAGTTTACATTAGTACATCTATTTATTTGCCCATGTTCATTATTTAAATAAAAATGTAAAGCACTTTTTCCCACATAAGCAGATTTACGCTGTTTTTTTAGTGTACTTAACACCTCGCGCGCACTTTCTCTCAGTGTGATATGTTGTCCATCCCCACTACTCGATTTTGAAAGCAGGGCGCTTTGTCGCTTCTGTGTGGCTCTTCTGTGCCCACAGCCCGCGATTTAAGTTGTCTTGATCTTGCAATCAGCCAGCCCTAACAAGACGCTAGTCCTACCAAGTCCACTTTCAATCCCTGACTTCGCATGCGCAGATCTACCAATATTATTTTCCTCATGTATTAGAATAGATGAATAAAGGGTGATTTTCACTTGAATGATTCTAACCACATGAAAATAGAACGTTTCAAAAACCTAACCTAACAAATCCTAATCAAATCTAACCGAACCGAACCAAAGGAAACTGAACCAATAATTAAAAAAAAAAAAAAACTTTCCTGACTTCCTGCCCGGGATCCTAGAGGATGTGAATCCGAACCGAACCAAACCGAACCTAACTAAACTGAACCAAAAATAACCTAACCAAACTAAACTACAACACGTACTGCTAATTAGGTTTCGTTGGGTAGGGTTAGGTTTGGATAGGTTCGGTTCGGTACGGTCCCGTTCGGATTCACATCCTCTAGGATCCCGGGTAGGAAGTCAGGAAAGTTTTTTTTTAGGTTTAGTTGGGTAGGGTTAGGTTTGGATAGGTTCGGTTTGGTACGGTCCCGTTCGGATTCACATCCTCTAGGATCCCGGGTAGGAAGTAAGGAAAGTTTTTTTTTGAAAAAAAATATTGGTTTAGTTTGCTTTGGTTCGGTTCGGTTAGATCTGATTAGGTTTCGTTAGGTTAGGTTTTTGAAACTTTCTATTTTCATGTGGTTAGAATCATTCAAGTGAAAATCACCCTGTACATCTATTCTAATACATGAAGTAAATAATATTGTAGATCTACGCATGCGAAGTCAGGGATTGGAAGTGGACTTGGTAGGGCTAGCGTCTTGTGCCAGCCCTATGCTTGAGTGGCACAATCGTTTTAGTCTATAAGCCATTGGGTGGTTTCTCATGCCTAGGGGACGTAGGTTTGCTGACTGTGCACCAGCATATCCAAGTTAATAAATGTCTCACACAGGCGTCGCGTAGTCTATTCTAAAATACACACTACTCTTTCGGCGATAGGAAAGTTGCGATGGGAGCAGGATCGTTTAGTCTGGAAGCTCTTAATGAGAAACCGGTACGAGGGCGGATTGCGTGATCACCATTTTGGTTAAGGATTGGCTGTAGAGCAACTCGTGTGCTGCATCTGTGACAACCCTACTTAGGATCCACTCTGTTCATCCTAGAAGAAAAGGGGCTATAAAGGTGCTGTAAATATAGCCAGCCAAGAAATTCCCGACTGAGCAGCCGCATCCAGAGAGTACATATAGTGTAGCAGTCGAAACATCCTACACTGCTGGAAACCAACACAAGCTCAAGACAACAATAGAGAACGGTAATCGTGGCACACGGATGAAAGAGATACATTAGTATCGTAGCCTTCAGTGAAACAAGAAGAGCAGACAAGGGCCAACTTAAGGAACACGAAGAAGCCAACAAATTTTTCTGGAACAAGAAGGGAGAGGATGAACCTCGCATCCACGGAGTAGGTGTTTTGCTAAAATAAATGGATCCATGACGGATCTGATACCCTCCTAGCTAGCCTATCAGCACATTTCAAGTGACGCTATGAAAATCAACATAAATTATTGATCAAAATGTTGTCTACTATATTCCGAAAACCGCATATTAATACGATGCTCCGTTAAGAAGTTAGCATTTAAAAAAAAAATTAATTGTCAAAATACTGTCATTAGCATTAATGCTCGTGAGAGTGTCGTTTTGAAGATCTAGGTGGACAACCCATAAGCAACATTAACACTCTCTAATGCTTGATTTTTTTTACTTTAAAATAACATAAAATCTATAAAAACATTTAGTATTTGCAATATTAGCTACCTCTTATATAGGGTGATTCAGATTTTAACGATCTTAAGATTTGTACCAATACTGTATGTTTTTAACGAAAATTGTTTCAACAAACAACAATAAAGTAACGGTATATATTCGCTCTAGTTTTTGCAAGAAGGAATTTAAATAAAACAGTTTTGCAACATACAGGGTGTTTCAGAAAAATTGAAATACAGGCGTTGTAGACGGTAAAGTACTATCAAAAAAAACATTCCGGTCTCATCCATCACTATATGAAAGAGAGACATTCCTTAAACGCATTAACAATTTTAAAGGTCTCACCCCTTACCCGAAGTGAAACAAACCTCTAAAATTATAATGGGAAATGTTTATCGGGTGGCATTATCTTTAAAGGTGTTTAATATGAGAAAATTAAAAATATGTGTTTATTTATTCTTTTCAAGGCTATCAAACCAGACTTCTTATTATTATTGTCTTGAAATTGTCTGCAACAGAAATATATAACTAAACAGTGGAAATACACCCACATTAAGTTCCCTTCGCAGTACTCGACAAAAAATAAAAACACATAATATAATATGCTATGGATAGAGATAAAATTTTGTAGTGTTTAAAAAATATCTTTATTATTACCTTACAAACTAAACTGCGCCTCAGTAATTGCTCAATCTGACACAAAAAAAAACAAGAAAAATATATATTCATCTTTCTAAAACCACATATTAATAACTCGTTCCGTTTAAAACTTAATTTTTTTGGATTTTTTTAACCTTAAAAACGTTCCCTTGGGGCAAATGCATTTTTATTAAGCTTGTTGCAGAGTCAAACGTTACTGCTTAGAAAAATTCGATTAAGGCCGACTTTTCGAGAGTTTCAAAAACCCATCATACAGACATACATAGGGCAGATTCTTAAATTACGTAGCCCCTCCTTCCCTTTCCGTAATGCATTTTTAAGAAAGAATACATTACAGAATCATGAAAGTGTAACGCAAGCTTAATAACCCCCCTCCCCCCTTGAGCGTTACGTACTTTAAGAATGGATCCATACACATAGATACAGGGTAACTCAGATAAAAGTAGTAGTAGTAGTAGCATGGGCGCACCCAGGGGAGGGGGCCTCGGGGCCTGGGCCCCTCCAAGCCTTAGATTTTTTTACCTATTTTCTGCATATTTCTTGAAAAAACACAAAAAATACCTTAAAATTCGACATCATGAGGCTTCGGCCCCCCCCCCCAAGAGGCCTTGGCCCCCCCAAAGCTTATTTCTGGGTACGCCACTGGTAGTAGTAGTAGTGTGGGGTAGGCTCTGGTCCTGGCGACTAGGCAAATGAAGCTCCCTTTTCTCCAACCCCCGGGCATCACACTACTGCACCTCGTTTATACGAAAAATCCGCCAACCGTTAAATATTATATTTATGTCTGCAAATAATTACCCCGTACTTTAGAATCCATTGAACATATATTTATTTGCGGCACAGACTTCTAAAATAAATATATATTGGATTGAATTAAATACATAAATGATGACATATTTGACAAAATCCCAGAATCGCCTGTACAACACAATGATCTCTATATACCGTCATCCTAATTCTGAAACCTCGTAACCCACAAAAAAATGAAAATTCATATTTTTGCGTCAAAGGTTAGTAATTATGCATAGCTATATACTGCTAAATTCTCGCAACCAAAAAAAAATATATAAAACGGTTATTCCCGCGATTGTCGCATATTGCTTACCCTATGTAATTTGCTTCTAAGTTTTCTTATTCCTGTAAAATTTTGTTGAGTTGGGTTACGACGTTTCAGAATTAGGGTGACGATATATATAACTGGATAGGCCTTTACATATATGCAAAGTGAGGCAAAAATATTGATATTTTTTGTAGAGAGAACACGCTGCGCAGGAGGTGCTACCTTTCCTTTTTTACTTTTACTCTCCGATGATATTCTGTGGTTTTGAAAGTTCGCGGACGTTTGATGATTTTTAATCTATAACTGAATTTTTACTGCAATTAGGTACTAATAACGTTTTTTAAATAATCAAAGCTACGTACTTCAAAAAGGAAGCCGGCTTGTGAATCCTATAAAACTCGTTTGTAGAAGCAACGCATTGTGTTCTCATTTTTTATTTTTGTTCAACAAAAACAATTTCAAAAATATACTGACAACATTGACAAACACTTTAATGACATATCAGAAATGAGAATCTATTTGAAGTATTAAATTCACAGAATACTAGCGGTGATCAGAACTAGAGAGATAAAGGTTGTACTGCTTACACATTCATTGTATGTTCTCGCTTCAAAAGAACTATTTAAATTTTTGCCTCAGTGTAGTTGTAGTGAAGATATTTGCTAGAATATTGTCAAATCTTCTTATGCCAGGGGCCGAACAGAACCTTCCTGAGACACATTATGGTTTTAGGCCCAACAGAGGAACCTCTTATACAACAAAATCGCCCTCTCTACATGGCCGTCATTGATCTAGTGACAGCATTCGACTCAATCAACAGAGAAAGTACCAGGCACCTTTTGAAAGTACTGGCAAACATTGGGTGTCTCCAAAAGAACATTCAAATATTTCGCCCGCTCCATGATAACATGAGTGCAACTATCCTAAGCCCTTTCAGACAAACACAGGTGTCAAGCAGGGCTGCTTTATTTTCAATATTTGTAGGTGCCATGCTTCACCTTGTCAATGAATACTTGGCACAGGGGTAGGGTGTGGACATCCAGTACAGATTCGAAGGAGGCTTATTTAATCTAAAGTCACTGTGTGCTAAAACAAAAGGTCATACAACGATAATTATAGTCGATTTGCAGTATGCCGATGATAACGTCGTGTCTTCCGATACAGAGGAAGGTCTACAGGCAACCCTCAATGCATTCAACCAAGAATGTAAAAGCATGCCCTTATGAACCCACTTGAAGATAGAAGTTCTTCATTAACAAGCACCGGGTACGTACGGTACGTACCCAAGGCCCAAATATAATATTAAATAATCACCCTTTACAGAAATTAGAGCACTACGCATACCTAAAAAGCCGTCTCACGGTTCGCCAAAAATTAAAAATAGACGAAAAAATTGTCAAAATTTTTTTGTGTATATAATATTTGCACATTAAATTGATAAAAAAACATAAAATTAAAATTACCAAAAAAAATATTGTTTTTCTTTTTTTGAATTAACCAAAATCCTAAAAAACATCCCTCTTGAAAAAAAAAAGAGGTAAAAACACTACTATTATTGGAAATCTAATTATGACTGCTATTTTGGAAAGTAGCAGCTGTCAAGAATTGCTTCGATAACTTTGGTTTTTCGTGATGTACAGGGCGATCAGTTATATTTTACACAATACCTAGCTTTTTCCATTAATTTATCAGAAATTCAAGTTTAAAAGGGCAAGGTTCTGAGCTTTTTCCTCAATAGTTATTTAGTAAGTGACATATGTCAAATTGTCAATCCCTTGTAAAATGTTTAATTTTTTAGACAGGGTAATGTGCTCATTTACATTATTGAATTACTCTTTCTTGAAAAATATTTTAAAAATATAAAATAAGTGTAGGTCTATGATTACCATTTTCTGATATATAACGCATTATTTTTCCATTAGAACTTTATTCTCTCAATATTTATTTCGTGTTTTGTTTAAAATAGTACACACTTGTAATATTAGACCTATGGCATAGAACTCAACAAATATCATCTAGGTCCTACATATAAATTAAAGTACCTAACACCGCAGCATCAGGGATTCTTATTGGTATTGCCCAGCTGAAACTTTTTTTATATACTTTTTTGAGAATTTCTATTATTACTACCATTGCATATTCACAAGTAAAAATGCTTTATGTCCCAGGAAATGTTTATAATAGCATAGACATATTATCCACCCTTAAAATAAAAAAAGAAAAGGAATCTAAAAATGCAAGTACATACAAAGTTTTTAACTAAAAAAATTAAAATTCATGTCAAAAATTTAACCTGGGACTTTTGAAATATCCTATAAGTTTGCCCATTTAAACTTTAATGTGAGATAAATATTAGGGGAAAAAGCTAGCACAAGTATAATACACCCTTGAGATCACAGAACTCCAAAATGTTAGTAGTCACGTTTAGATTTACAATTATGATAGTGGATCTGCTTCTTTTTAATTTTCTAGATTGATATTTTTGAACTTTTTTGTAAATTTTTAACTTTCTTCAAAAAAACAAAACTACACTATAAAAAATTTTAATTTTAGTTTTTTTTTTCTAATTTAATGGTCAAAGAATATATTATTTACACAAAAAAGGAACTTGGTCAATTTTTTCATCAATTCGTGTTTTTTGTCAAATGCAACCGTCGACAGCGAGATTCAGTATCGCTTGAAGTGCGCCAGCGCAGCATTCGGACTCCCTTAAAGGGGGTCTTAATACACAACAACAACTAGTATAAAAGCCCTTCTTTTCAATTTTCAATTTCGACACCCTCAACTTTGAGACGGTAGCAAATGATAGAGCTGTCCCACGCCGCCTCGTCAATGAAGGTTCACAAAGATTTGAACAGAAGCGACGGAGGCTAGAGATGCAGAAGAGATACCGCAGAAAGGCATAAGAAAATCAAGAGAGGAACGGTCAAGCTATCGCAGGAAACTAGGCGTGCCAGGACTGTGGAAGAGTGTGCGCTTTCAGAATTGGCCTACATAATAGCCATTAAGGAGCGCAAAGCAAACTACGATAATGATGAATAGATGATAATTATACCAGGTACCAAGTGATTGCCTATAATGTGGCTCCTGGTTTGACTAAATTTCCATAGTCAAATCAGGGATTAATTAAAAAAATTGCAGCAATTGATCTGACTAAAAATGAACTAACTTAACATGTTAACTGCTATGTGTTAGGCCCCAAACTGGGGTCTCTTGTATATGCAACAAATTTTCGCCGCGAGTAGTACATTTGGTTCTCAATGCATTTATTTTACTATGGATAACGAAAACGGTGGCTTGTGGAGTAAAAGTATGTGCTTGGCCGTTAAGTTTTCTACCAGTTATGGGTACACTCGGCCAGAATGCATAGTATTCTCGTGACAAACTTGAGTAATATATTTTCAACAAAAAAGTCAAAGATAAAATGGTACGTTATTTCCAAAAAGAACTTCCTTTACAGAAAAAATACTCTGCCAATATATGGGCGCCTGAGCTGACACTAGGTACTATAGTTATAGTGTACGTGTGAGCTAATAAAACTAAAACCTGAAATATATCTTATTCAACTCCAGACTAAATTACCTTTTGTTTGATACCACACAAGCCATGTTTTGACTTAAACTCAAATTTTTGAAATCTACCCCCACCCTTCAAAAAACAAAAACTAAAATGTATTTTGTTTAACTCCATACTCAATTACCTTTCGTTTGATATCACACACGACATATTTTCACGTAAACTCTAATTTTTGAAATCTACACCCACCCTTTTTGCAGAAAAAAAACCATTTTAGTTTTTTTTTCTGCAAAAAGGGTTTTTGTAATTGGTAATTTTGTTTAACTCCATACTCAATTACCTTTCGTTTGATATCACACTTGGCATATTTTCACATAAACTCTTATTTTTGAAATCTTCCCACCCTTTTATTTGGCTTGTGTTGGGTGGATTTTGTTCATTTTTAAATGGGACCATCTTGACCCAAGACCCAGCCTAGGTACCAAATTTTATTAAAATCGGCCTAGCGGTTTTTGAGTTATGCGCGTTGGTCCTTACAGACAGACATACAGACATACAGACAGACAGACGAGTGGCAGACGGCGCGACAAAAAAGTTTCAAAATCATCTGAAACGCAAAGATATATAAAAAATTTTGAAATCGGAGCAACTTTTTTTTTCTCGAAAAAATTAGGATCACCATAGCTCACACTACTATAGTATAGTATATGTGTGCAGCTTACTTTAGACAAAACAGTACGTATCATAAAAAAATTATTTTGATACTTTGTAAGAATCAAAAAAGCATTTCTTATTTGCGTTTTTCAATGCACTATGGCCGTGAGTACCCAACGTGGAATCTCAGTTAAAAAACCAGCTTTTTGCCTACAAATCTCCAAATTTACTATGAGTTGTGTATAATCACCATAACAAACTCAACAAAAATGTAGCGGCCGTAAGAAAACGATTTTTCCAATACATTGTGGCAACGTGTTAAACTTTCCTAATTCGATCCGGTATGACCTAACCTAACACAACCCTACTTATCTCACCTAAGCTAACCAAAACTAAAGTTATCTTATTTATTCTTACTTAACACAACCTATCATAATCTGACCTGATCTAGTCTAACCTAACCTGAGCTGACCTAACCTGATCAATATTTTACGCAAGCACGATACTTGCCTCAGAAACGGTGAATTCCCGCAAAGCTTCCCTAAGAATACGTATGTATGTATTTATTCGAAAGTGCTGGCAGGCCCTACTAGAACTCCATGCACTGCGACCACACATCATCTATCTATTGTGCCCACGTGCCTACATACTGAGTTTAACTAAAGTGGAATATCTTTATTTCCACCCAGCACATACAAAATTTTTAGATTACACAATATGATTTAGGCTTAAGGTGCCCGTCTCATCCCTATTTCTGCGATAAATTACACAATTGCAGTGTTGGAAATTATCCATATGATGCTTTTTCAACCAGGTCATCCAGGGAGAAACTGGTAGCATTAGAGGAATTTTTGTTTTCTCTAGTAAATTCTTCATCGAATTTAGGGGTGCTGACTTTTTTCTTTTTTTTGAAATTTGCCTTATTTTGGGTTTTATCAAACATTTTAGAAATTAATTTTTTTGAAATTTGGCAACGATGCGTGTTTGTACTCCCCTATGTTCTCCTCCACAGCTTTATTCTAAAATATGCACATTTTTCTATGGGTTTTTCGCATTTTGCCATCGTTTTAGACCATATTTTCAAAATCGGAAAAAAGTGAGCACCCCGAGATTCTTTTGTTTATTACACAACAAAAAAATAAGTTATAATTGGTTTCTATCATATGGCTTGATCGCCCAAATTTTAAAATTGCATGGGTTTTTTTGTAAATTTATTTTGATCACGTGATCGTCGATTCACGGACTGCGAAAAAGGAAGATGAAAGAGAGAGACGTGGTCTGTCGTGCAAAGCAGAAACCTAGTGAGTCAAAAACTAGTGTTTTGGGAAATAGAGTTTGAAGTTTATTTAACTACATACTAACCATATTTTATTTAACTACATAGTAACTACATTCAACTTCCTTGTTTTTTAAGATAGCCACATTCTAGAAAAACTCTCTGGTGCCGTTTTTTACGGTTATTTCAATGATATAAAAATCTCATTTTCGAGTAAGTCGAGTTACTAGGTTTTTGCTTTGCACGCCAGCGGTACTTTCTGATAGAAATCTGTAATTTTTTCTTAATTCTTAATTTAGTTTTGACATCAATTACACAGCGGCGCTGTTACACTAGGAAAGCTGTTTTTGACTTTTCCAGTAAAAACAAATATTTCTAACCCAAGAAAAATAAAACACTAAATAAAAATTGATTTAAACGAAAAGTACAGGCTGCTTTCTTTTTTACAAACGCAAATACTGGTACCTGTTAATAACAAATTCTACGAACCACAATATAGCTGGCAAAACGCGGTTTTCAAATTTAGATTGAGAAAGTACATTCCCGAAGTAGTATCAAAGTTTGTCACAATTTTTGAGAAAATAACATAGTACATATACCTCAAAAGCGACAGCAGCTAGTTGTTTTCACAAATAAATTGAAAATTTCATTTTCAACAAAAATAAATTTACCTCAACACCCAGAATGACTAGGTCTTTTCCTATGGATAGCTGTATATGCCTCCTGGCGAAAATTTGTTTTTTAAATAAGATAATTTGTAGTATTACCAGAGACAATATAAGAAAGAAAATAAAAAATTGTTAGAAGTCAGGGTGCAAGCATAACAGAGATGTGGGGACATGCATTTTTGTAAACGATAAGGTAAAGTTTTGACCAATTGTATGTTTACTGCCTTCAATAAGAATCTTCTTTTTTATGCTATTATTGGAGACAACATATAAGAAATAAAATAAAAAAAACTATAACTTAAAACTTGTATAAAAAAAATCTACTTTACCCAGTGACTCCTATCCCTCGATAGCCAGCTCTTAGATCAATAAACAATGCCCCGATATAATAAACAAAGATACCAGGAAATGATGTAACTCTATATTCATAAAAATTCTACTATACATATTAGGGACATTTTGAAACACTTTGACAATTGTTATCGTTATAGTTGTTGTCTAGGTATCACAACTTAGGTTGAATTACTTTATTTGCCTGACTATTTTTGCACTTACCTTTAGTAGAATCTTCTTTAATTAAAGAATAATACTTTTAAGCTAATTTTTCTTTAAAAAAATACCATATTGCACAAACTTAGAAGTTGACTGTGGTTAATAAGCACTTCATTATAATTATTGGGTTTTTATTGTTACTTAGTAGTTATTTACTTTTTCGTCACATTTACGTCTAACAACTGACCTCAAAGTGTGTAAAGTTTGGTAGTTTTTTTAATAAAAATAAGCTTAAAAGTATTATTTTTTAATTGAGGAGGATTCCACCAATAGTAAGTGTAAAAATGGCCAGGAAAACAAAGCCAAATTAGTCAGGTTGTGAAACCTTAAAAATACTCTGCTAATATATGAGCCCCTAAGCTCACACTAGGTACTATAGTTATAGTGTACGTGTGAGTTAATATAACTAAAAACTGAAATATATTTTATTCAACTCCACACTAAATTACCTTTTGTTTGATACCACACAAACCATGTTTTGACTTAAACTCAAATTTTTGAAATCCAAATCCACCCCCACCCTTAAAAAAAACAAAAACTAAAATGTATTTTGTTGAACTCCGGACTTAATTACCTTTCGTTTGATATCACAGACGCCATATTTTCACTTAAACTCTAATTTTTGAAATATACCCCCACCCTTTCTTTAAAATAAATTAAGATGTATTTTATTTAACTCCAGACTCAATTACCTTTCGTTTGATATCACACACGCCATATTTTCACATAAACTCTAATTTTTGAAATCTATCCCCACCCTTTTATTTGGTTTGTGTTTGGTGGATTTTGTTCATTTTTAAATGGGACCATCTCGACCCAAGACCCAGCCTAGGTACCAAATTTCATTGAAATCGGCCAAGCGGTTTTTGAGTTATGCGCGTTGGTAGTTACAGACAGACATACAGACATACAGACACCTATACGGACATAAGAGGCGCTGTGGGGACTCCTACTTTTCACATGCGTTGCGCGGACCACTAGATAGAATAGAGATAAATTAAATGTTTAAAAACGAGTGTTTTTTGAGGCGCTCCAGTAAGTTGGAAACCTACTCAAAATTTTCAAAAATGTCAAAATAAAGAAAATCTGTCAAACAGGTTTCACATGCGATGTGAGGTCCCTACGTTGTGAGGTCCATAAACGATGTGTGGTCCTTAGTGACGTCGGCGTCGCGGCGCCTCCAAAAGTATGAAAATCGAAATGTCGCGTCGTTGCGCGGTCCGCTACAACAAATGGCTGAGATAAGTACGATAAGGATTTATTTCCCAGACGGACCGATATTTTATATATGATGTGTGGATTTTTTGCGGCACGAGGCCCTAACAGGGTAAAAATTTGGACAGAGCGTCGCTGCGTGGACTGCCTGAATTAATAGCTACTCTACAAAAATAAAAATCAAATTTGAATTTATTGGATAAAAACTTCATTTCTTGGACAGAGGTCTGTTTATGAAATTTACTTTATGCCTAGTACAATATTTATACACGCCCCAGCTGGCGTAAACTTCAATACTCCACTTAAATATGGCTAATTAATAATTTAGGCACTGTTCAAACTTGACCCCTTATAGGGCTTGTCTATTCTTATATTTTGAGAAAATTCTAAACTCATTCTTTCATTGCCTTGCCAATTGTGTCTGAATTCATTTCCTTAATTATTACTGAACCTATTTAGATGAAAACAGGCATAATCGTAAAAATCAATATCAACATTTTCCTAGGTATATAATTATACAGTTCGGTTCAGTTTGCTTTATGCTCGAAATAAAAAGTTATTTTTCGACAACCACCAAACCGATTTCAACGGCTCCTAGCTTATTGTGTGACAAAAATAAAGTTTTTTTTATAAATCCAAAACTATTTCTAAAAAAATTCTGGATCATAAAAATAAAAGGGCCTCTTTAATGGGTCAAGTTTAATTCTCTCCGCTATTTTGGATTTTAAGACGGATTAAAAAGAAATATTTATATATATATATATATATATATATATATATATATATATACACGTTTTTTCACCGAAAACTGTTAATGGCCTATATCTTAAAAACGGTAACGAATTTGGAAAAACCCTCGGACACGTCGATTTTGTGTGCGAGGGGGACACTTTTTGGCTATCTTGAAATTTTTGTAGCACGCACCATCTTCGAGGGGTATACTTTACCCCTATATTTTGAATAGGTAAAGTGGGTCTAGTAGTACTTTGTTTTGAAGTTCGCTTGAATATCTTTACAACCGTGTAAGAGTTTCGAAAATCCATCGATTTCTTTTTGAGATATTTGCTGAGAAAAAATGTGACAATACCTTTTTAGAGAACATAAAATGTTCTTTTAAATAGCGTATTACAAAGAAGTGTTTAAGCTATTATTGGCACTACAGGGGCGTCCGCATATTGAGGTGATTTTTTTCTAATTAATTTTTAAAAATTTTTTATTTATTTTGTTAAAAACTAAGCTTTTGGAAAAACCTTGTTTTGCTCTATTTTGTTGAAAATATAATTATCTTTAAAACGATATGTATCTAGTGGGTTTTTGTAAACAGGGAACACTCATAAAGAATATACGCATGAATAGTGAATTTTTTTTAATCACAAACGCCCCTGGAGTATTAACGGCTATGTAAATGTTATAACTACACACATGTTTCAAAAGAAAATTTAATTGTCGATAACACATGGTAAAACGTTTTTCTCGGTAGAGCTGGTTTTACAAAAAATTGGTAAAATACTTGATAACAATACTTTTTTTTGTGATTAAAAAAAAATCCCTAAATATGTTGTATATTCTTTGAGTGTTTCCCGTTAACAACAACCCACTAGATTAAACCAGTGGCTTTAGTTGGATTGCCTAAAATGGTAATAAAACACAAAAAAAAACACTAAAAAGAAAACAAGTATTTTTTTATTTAACCAGAGGTTTTAGTTGGATTGCCTAAAATGGCAATAAAACACAAAAAAAAACGAAAAAGAAAATAAGTATTTTTTGGTTAAACCAGTGGCTTAAGTTCGATTGCTTGAAATGGTAGATAATAAAACTGAAAAAAAACGAAAAAGAAAACAAGTATCTTTAGATTAAACCAGTGGCTTTACTTGGATTGCCTAAAATGGTAATAAAACACCAAAAAAAAAACGAAAAAGAAAACAAGTATTTTGTTTATTAAACCAGTGGCTTAGGGGCCCATATATTGGAATGCCTAAAATGGAAATAAAACATGAAAATGAAAACAAAATTCTACATCAAAACGAAAACAAAGGTCATGCGATGCGATTTCACACATGCTCAAAAATAAAAATATCTATTTTTTTTAAATTTTAATATTTATATTTATTTTTATTTGTATAAACCCAGCATAAGAAACTATGGCTGAATACTAACCAAACAAATCCTGAAGTCCGTCTTTAAAAGTATTGTAGTTCAAGGGGCCGACTACTGGTTTTGAAAAAAATATTCAGTCGGCCGCCCGGCCGACTAATAGATTTTTAGAATTATGCGCTACCAGTAGTCGGCGATCAGAAAAAAAAACTAGGTTGTGATTATTTTTTACAAGCTTTTATCAAAGAAGATATATCAACAAGAAGCGAAATACTGTCACTCAAAACATTGTTCATATGGGAAACAAATATGTGACGTCACGCTTAGACCAAATGAAACTAATGCAGTTATATTACACTCAGAAAAATTTTGTGTAACTGTGGGTGCATTTTTATTACACGAAGAAAAAAATCAAATTAAGAGGGACATTACACCTATACAGGGTGTCATTAAAAGTTTGTAAAAAACTTTGACAGGTGATAGTACACATAAAAATAAGAAAAAAAGTTCATATGAACATAGGTCCTAAAATGCATAGTAGGGGAGCTACGGGCACCAAAAGGGTTAATATCGAAAATTGTTTTTTTATCTAACCCCAATTTATGCATACCAATTAAGTGCTAACTGTAGACTTGGCCCACTTTGGTGATACATCGTTTAAAAGATAATATAATTTTCCATAATTAAGTTGATTATGTATACACACTTTCTGTAACTTTTTGAGAAAATGACATAAAACTGAATAATTTCGGTTTATTTTGCATATATATATATACCATAAAAATAATTACGCACTGTAATAACTGTCAAGCACCCGAATTTGCCGAATTATGAAATACAAATGGCCCTCTCTAGGCACGTGCCCGGCGTTAAGGGGTTTGATTAACTGGACCTCACATCGTAGGAATGTAACCGAATTTTCACACATGACCAAGAGACGCACGGATAGGTGTTGGCGTAACATACCTTGTGAGAACACACGCCAACCCCTCACCGGAGCTGCGAGGTCCGCTGTGTTTAGACCGTATTTCGGCACTCTTCATAAAATTTTAAAAATCACTTAAATTTTTACCTGGACCACACAACGCATGTGAAAAACAGGAATTTAGCTCCAACAAATTTCTTGAGAGTATTGTAGAGTGCGCTTTTAGTGTGTATGCGAGTGGACCTAGAAATCATTGTGAGGACCCAACTCTTTGCGTATGTATTGTGTAAATTTAACACACACTTTGGTAATTTTCAAGTATGGTCCATACATCATCGGTTCTGTTCGGTTTGGTTTAAATACCTAAACGCCTTTGATAAAACGTGTTCATCAAGTGCATTTTTTAATTTTTTATAATAGCATAGAATTGTCTGATCCTTATAGCATCGTATAGATATTAGGGACCTATTCCATGTCCCATTTCTCTCAAGCCAAGTTTAGAAAAACATTTCCAAACTAGTAAGAATCTTTCATTTTGAAATTTGTATTAGAGAACTTGGCTTCACTTTTATCTCAATTCTTTTTACCAAATATCGTTTTTGCGTACTTGGCTTTTTTGACATGAAATGTTTTTATTATGATTTTACTCCTTTTTAAAAGGATTTGGATAATATTTAAGTTTTAAAGTAGTAAAACATGCGGAATATTGTTCAAAACATTTTTTATTTCGTAAGCTAATAAACTTTTTCAATGCCTTATTAAAACTTTTGAGGTTTTTCTGAGGGCACGGCAGTGCCTCGCCAAGTTCGCGCTGCCGTACCATCTTTTCTTGAAACATTTCAGCCCATATTTGACCTATCTAAAACTGTACTTCGAAATGAGCTACGAATCTCAAACTTTGCACAGTTGTACCCCTTCATAGAGCTAACAACCATTTTAAGTTTCATGAACTTCACTAAAGTAGTAAAGTAGTTACGAAATTTCAAAAAACGTCGAAATTGCCACTTACTCACTGACTCACTCACCCATGTATAGATCATCAAAATTCTACTGTAGTTCCAGACATGCTATAAAGATTAAATTTGGCAGACTGATAGAAATTATGACCAAACCCCTGGAAAAAACCCCAAAATTCTAATTTACTCCCCTCCCCTATACATGTAAAATTATTTTAAAAGTACGAAAATAGGAACTATGATAAAACTATAGAAAACAATTTAAAAACACGAAAATTTTAATTTACTTCCCTCCCCTATACATGCAAAATTATGTAAAAGTAACATTGTCCACTTTCAGAAACGCTAGAGAGCTGAGCTTTGGAAGGCTGATAAGAACTATGATAAAACCATGAGAAAAAATCAAAAGACCCCAAATTTTAGACATTGCAAAAGTTTTGAACAATATTCCGCATAGTTTACTACTTTAAAAATTAAATATCCAATTCCTTTAAACAAAAAGTGAAATCATAACAAAAATATTTAAAAAAAAAGCCAAGTACGCGAAAATAGCATTCCGTAAAAAGAATTGAGATAAAAGTAAAGCCAAGTTCTCCAATACAAATTTCAAAATGAAAGGTTCTTACTAGTTTGGAAATGTTTTTCTAAACTTGGCTATTACGGCTGTAAATGACTCTTAGGCACAGTGCTAAATTGAAGTTTGGCTGCAATAGCAAAGTTTAAAAAACATTTCCAAACCAGTAAGAACCTTTCATTTTAAAATTTGTATTGGAGAACTTGGCTTTACTTTTATCTCAATTCTTTTTACGGAATGCCATTTTCGCGTACTTGGCTTTTTTTACATGAAATAATTTTGTTATGATTAATTTTTTCACAAGGTTTTATTATCAGCCTTTCAAATCTCAGCTCTCTAGCATTCCTGGAAGTGGACAATGATACGTTTACATAACTTTACATTTATGGGAAAGGCCAGTTTTGCTGTTTTTAAATTTGTTCCTACAGTTTTATCATAATTCCTATCAGCCTTCCAAAGCTCAGCTTTCTAGCGTTTCTGGAAGTGGGCAATGTTACTTTTACATAATTTTACATTTATAGGGGAGGGAAATTATTTAAAATTTTGGGGTTTTTAAATGTTTTCCTATAATTTTATCGTATTTCCTATCAGTCTGCCAAAGCCCAGCACTCTAGCGCTTATTGAAATGGGTAATTCTACTTTTACATAACTTTACATGTATCGGGAAGGGTCATAATTTCTACCAGTCTGCCAAAATTCAGCTTTGTAGCATGTCTGGAAGTACAGTAGAATCTTGATGATCTCTACGTGAGTGAGAGAGTGAGTGATTGAGTAAGTGGCAATTTCGACGTTTTTTTTTTAAATTTCGTAACTACTTTACTACTTTATGGAAGTCCATGAAACCCGGAGGGTTTATTTTTTGAGAAAATTTGGAAAACCCTAAACATTTTAGGTTTTGGGGGGTCTAGGGGGTTTTTGGGGGTTTTTGCAGCTAAAATTTAAAAAACTAATATAATTTATGTTAGATTTTACACATTTTTGATGCATTTATGTGTCATTGTGGCTCTAGAGCGTTAACTTGGGGAGGATAAAAAAATTTGCCCAAAAACTGGCTTGGTAACATCAAGACCGTTAATCTGTGACCGATTCTCAGCTAGAATCCATGGTCAAACTTTGCTCCTCATATTTACCATAATCAACTACCTTTGGCGCCTGCATTAATATCTCAAGGCACCTTAAATAATATGAAGAATAGTAATATTAGCAATATATTTTATAACATATTTGTTATGTTATGAAAAAAAAAACAGATTTGAGAATTAATTTTTTTTAAATAATTATTATTTTTATTGTAATGCTGAATTCCAAAAAATGTCAATAGTCTGTTGTCATTTTTAAGAAAGTTATTAAAAAAATATATTTTATTTTGACACCCTATATCTAAAAACAAAACAAAATATATATATATACCCAGTGGCACACCTATGAATTTTTCCTGGAAGGGGGTTCGGTTCGGTTCGAGGGGAGGCCTCATGATGTCGTATTTTGTGCTATTTTATCGTTTTATTTATGAAATATGTGGAAAATACATAAAAAAATCTTAGGTTTGGAGAGGGGTGGGGCGCGGCTCAAAAAATAATAAAATATTGATTCGATTTTAATTTTTTGTTTTGTATTTAATCGCTTGATAAGATTTAGCAAATTAATTAAAAGTAATACTGATTTTGCTCTCGCATGTCTCTTTTTCGAGATATAGATCAAAAACTGAAAATTTAAAAACTGTTCTTTTTAAAAACACAAGGTCGGTTTTCTCATCTTTGCAGTATCTGGGTGAGATGAGGAATGTTAATTTTGTGGTTTTTTAAAGAAATTGATTCAAACCGACGGCGACTCTGTCTAGTAGATCAAAAACAAAAATCCAAAATTTTCTTAGATAGTCCCATTCAAATGTTTAAGGCTATACGCTGGAATGTACCTCGGAAACTATCAAACCGATCTAAATTTGATTTTCGTTTTTAAATAAGAGGGGCTTTCCTATGACTCCCGTAAAAAAAGTAGGGAGGATGTATTCTAAAAACTCGATTTAAAAAAAAATAGTTGACTTTCCTATGTTCACATGATTCTTTTTACAATTATTATTTTTTTAGAAACAAAATTTCGGACTTCCATTGTCTTTATTTATGTTAAAGTCTCTCTATCCGTTTTCAAGTGTAAACTATTTACACTTGAAAATGGTTCGAGATACTGACTAACCAAAACGTCGTGTTTAAAATAAATAATGACAATGGAAGGCCGAATTTTTTTTTCTACTTAATCATTGTCTACGAGTTTTAAACAAGGAATTACTTTGTTATGGATTCACTCGCTGGCATCATTTATGTAAAGAAATAACACAAAGACTTGCAGTGGTAATTTGATGAGGAAAAAAGCTGGAGAGGGCGGTTCGGTTTTGCTCCTGGCGGCCAGCCACCTTTTTCACTTAAATATTTAAAAAATATATAAATTTATTTATTGGTTCTTCTATAGATACCGATTACACCAAGATAAAAAATTAGAAAAAATGTTGCGATTCCTTAAATCTACAGGGTGTTTTATCTTCTTAATTGGCCAAAGCATATCTATGGTTTATGATTTTACCTGAAAAAATACAAGCTTTGCAAAAAAAATATACTACTGTTTAGAAATAAGAGGCATTAGGAAAAAATAATAAAAATTACAAATAATCGCATCAATGACCTTAGTACATGACAATAAATTTAAAAAACCGCCATTTTGAAACACATTTTTCGAATTAGACTAGGTACCTATTCCCACACTTTTATGACACTGGACGCCCTATACAGGGTGCCCCAAATTCGATTTCTTTGAAAAGTCTCAACCCTCCGTTCCAAATGTCTAGTAAAAAGGAAAGCGATTTTTTTTAAACTATGCGCTTTGGGAGCGGGGCTTAACTTGCCTAAAAAAATACCTAAAAAAATTAAATACTGAGTGATACGTTTCTTTAAAGGAAACTTTTCACTGGCTATTTCACTTTATGACTAAGTATACCCTAAAAATTAAAAGTTCAGATGAAATTCAACTAAATAGTTATACTCAAAATAGACTATACAAAAACGATTCAGCAGAAATTCAATTTGTATGAACATTAAAGTGATAGCCTCCCTCCCAAAACGCAGAGTTATATAACAGTGCAGGACTAGGTATTCTAATTAGAAAAATGTTCCACAATGTTGGTAGCCGATAAGGTTTTAAACAGTGGAAGGCCAAGGCCCGTCTTGGCCCTTCAATTTGACGCCGCTGATGTCATATGCAAGGGGGGTCTCAGAATAAAAAAAAGATATTTTCCTTAAAGGAAAACATCTTTTTTCAATAAAATGTATATTGATTCACACGTTGGGCGCCTCAATAGGACTGTTCTCTTGCCCATATACATATAAGTACGGCCAAGGCCTCCGCGCACTTACACAAGAATTTTTCTCTTTTGGCATTTATACTTCTCAGCCCACTCTAAAATTTTTAAAGGCAATAGACAAGATATTGGAGTATCTTTTTTCAAAAAATATAAAAAATCAAAGGGGTCACATTTTCAAAATGACGATTTTTTCAATTTATTGTCTTGTACTTTTCCTAAAGCCGCTTTTTCTTATTTCTAAACAGTAGTAATTTTTTTTTTCAAAGTTCGTATTTTTTCAGGAAAAATAATAAACCATAAACACCCTGTAGATTTAAGGAATCGCAATTTTTTTTAAAATTGTTTATCTTGGTGTAATTGGTATTTATAGAGGAACCAAAAAATATTTTTTTTTTAAATCAAAATTGCAAAAGGTGGCTGGTTTGACATGGAAAGCCCCATATAATATAATTTTTTGTTGACCACCTGTGCGTTAAGACTCTTGCACATGTGACCTATGAAAATTCGGACCTAGCACACGATGTGAGGTCGCCCTGTGCCCTGTATCCCAAAATCCTATTCTTTTATGTGATAATTTTGTATAAGTATAAAACTCTATTTCAATCTTATATGTGTATAAAATGCTTTTTTTAATAGGCGGCTAAATTGATTAACTTACACACTTGACTGCATCTCAAAACTCCTATTTTACTTTTGTATTTGCATTCATATCATTTGATAAATAAATATGTGAAGTAGCACTTTTTTTCTCGAGCCAAAAGTTTGCTTGCTAAGGATGCATAGGGTAGCTCAATCTTACCTAACCCGAGCCCATGAAAGGTAACAATTTGCTTATGGATTTAAACACTTTTTGACACGTGAATATCTGAGGGCACGGTAGTGCCCGGCCAAGTTCGCGCAGCTGCTGTACCATCTTTCCTTGAAACATTTCAGCCCATATTCGACCTATCTAAAACTCAACTTCGGAATGAGCTACGAAAATCAAACTTTGCGCAGTCGTAGAGCTAACAACTACTCCAAGTTTCATAGACTTCCATAAAGTAGTAAAGTCGTTACGAATAATCAAAAAACGTCGAAATTGCCACTAACTCACTCACTCACTCACTCCTCTTCCCTATACATTTAAAGTTATGTAAAAGTAGCATTGCCCACTTCGAGAAATGCTAGAGAGTTGAGCTTTGGCAGACTGATAGGAAATATGATAAAACTATAGAAAAAAATTAAAACACCCCAAAATTCTAATTTACTTCCCTCCCCTATAAATGTAAAGGTAAGTAAAAGCAACATCGCCTACTTCCAGACTTGCTAGAGAGCTGAGCTTTGGAAGACCGATAGTAACTATGATACAGTTATAGAAAAACATTAAAACACCCCAAAATTCTAATTTACTTCCTTTCCCTATAAATGTAAAGTTATGTAAAAGTAACACTGCCCCCTTTTTCAGACTGAAAGACAATATGATAAAACTATATGAAAAAATTTAAAAACACCAACATTTTAATTTACTTCCCTCTCTTATAAATGTAAATTTATATAAAACTAACATTGCCCACTTCCAGAAACGCTAGAGAGCTGAGCATTGGAATGCTGATAGAAAGTATGATAAAACCATGGGAAAAAATTTAAATAGGCCAATATTTTCATTAACTCTCCCCCCTATAAATGTAAAGTTATGTAAAAGTAACATTACCCACTTCCAGAAACGCTAGAGAGCTGAGCATTGGAAGACTGATAGGAACTATGATAAAACTACAGGACAAAATTTAAAAACACGGCATTTTTAATTTATTTCCTTTCCTTATACATGTAAAGTTATGTAAAAGTAACATTGTGCACTTTCAGAAACGCTAGAGACCTGAGCTTTGGAGGGCTGATAGGAACTACGAAAAAACCATGGAAAAAAATTTAAAAACCTTGAAAATTTAAGTAGGGCATTGCAAAAGTTTTGAACAATATTCCGCATATTTTACTACTTTAAAAATTAAGTATTATCCAATTCCTTTAAAAAAGAAGTGAAAACAGAACAAAAACATTTCATGTAAAAAAAGCCAAGTACGCGAAAATGGCATTCCGTAAAAAGAATTGAGATAAAAGTAAAGCCAAGTTCTCCAATACAAATTTCAAAATGAAAGGTTTTTACTAGTTTGGAAATATTTTTCTAAACTTGGCTATTACGGCTGTAAATGACTCTTAGGCACAGTGCTAAATTGAACCTCAAAAAGGTCTATTTCTGCCACACAATAAGCTAGGGGCCGTTGAAATCGGTTTGGTGGTTGTCGAAAAATAACTTTATTTCAAGCAATGAACTGGATAATTATATATAGGAAAATTTCGATATTTCCATTTTTTCATCAAAATAGGTTCAGTAATAATGAGTCGATGAGGAAATTAATACAGACACAATTGGCAAGGCAATGAGAGAATAAGTTCAGAACTTTCTCAAAATATCAAAATATACAAGACGTATAAGTGGTCAAGTTTGATTCTATTCACCATTTGGATTTTAAGATAACTGAAATTGGTTAAAATGTTCGTAGGGCCTCGTATCGTAAAAAATCCACACATCATACATAAAATATCGGTCCGCCTGGGTAATAGATCCCTATCGTCCTTATCTTAGCCATTTGTTCTAGCGGACCGCGCAACGACCGACACAACATTTCAAGTTTCATACTTTTTGAGATGACGTCCCTAAGTACCTCACATCGTTTATGGACCTCACAATGTAGGGAGCTGTTTGACAGATTTTTTCTATTTTGACATTTTTGAAAATTTTAAGTAGGTTTCCACCTTACTGGAGCACCTCAAAAAACAGTTGTTTTTAAACATTTCATTTATCTCTATTCTATCTTGTCGTCCGCGCAACGCATGTGAAAAGTAGGAGTCCCCTCAGCGCATCTTATGTCCGTATAGGTGTAATTATATTATTAGGGCTGTAATTTAATGATGTACCATACTAAGGCGTGATAGGAAGTCAACAGCAAAAAAAATATACAGTGTGTCCCCGGATGGAGTTGACAAGAGGAAAAAATCCTATATGTTTGATTTTACGAAAAAAACTCACTCTTTATAAAAAATTCTTGTTGCTTGTTGAAAAATAAAGATTGCCATAATGGGGTGTTATCAAATCTAATATAATATAATATGTTAATATAAAAAATCTATCTATCTAGATTTATGTTGTTGATTGTCATATTGATTTTCAAGTAATAGGTTTTACATTCTAAAATGTTTACAAAAGCAGAACGGATTGTTTTTTCATCAAATGATTAACTTTTAAAAATTAACACCTGGTTAGATTTTGTTTCCCTAGATTTTGTTATGTTGTGATACAAACCCTTTTGTTTACATAACATTTTGCTTTACTGAATAAATACGGCCCTCTTCCTCTTGGATTATTTTATGTTTCTTAATTCGATAACACCTTGTACTACTAATCAAGGATATATCGTTATCTCAGTTTGTTGACAAGCAGAATTTTTTATAAAAAGTGATATTTTTCGTGAAATTAAAAATAACGATTTTTGTCCTCTTAATAATTACATGTTTCTTAATTTAATAATACCCTGTACATCTAATCAAAGATTTTATTATGGTAGTCTTAATTTTTCAACAAGCAGATTTTTTTATAAAGAGGGAGTTTTTTTCGTAAAATCAAAAATAAATGATTTTTTCTTCTTGTCAACTCCATCCGGGGACACACTGTATAATATAGGTAGATCATGGCGCCAGTAGCGGCGCGTGTTCTTAAATAGTGTATAATTTCTGAAGTAAATAAAATTTTACATATTACCAGAGAAAACCAGTTATTTCTTCGATGATATTACAAACATATTATGGATTTTGAAAAAATATTATGTGGTTTGAAAAAAGTGTAGGGGCCAGGGGGGAGGGGCCTTGGGACACCCGATTTTCTTAAAAACCAGGCTCTATATCAAAAATGTAATATCTGCTTTATTTTAGACAATTATGTAATTTAAATGATGTAATAAGGCAAGATCAGGAAGAATAATTTAGGGGGTCCGAATTTTAAATTAATTTTAAAAAATCACTAAACTTACCAATGTTTTACAAGTTTTATCCAATTTCTCAGAAATTAAGCCTGGTTATGGTATTGTAGAAAATAAAATTCCCTTTTTTACAATATGTATATATTTTAGTGGGATCGATTTAATACCAGCGGCGTCGGGTAAAAAAACCACATGTTTGTCACATGTTTTACCCGATTATCTTAAATTTATCAAAAATTGTAATCTATAGTCGATTGTAGCCAATACAGTTTCCTTTTAAACTCTTTATAATAACGCAAAATTTAGCTTCAGATTAAAACTTTACAGGTGTCCGTAAATTAAATTACTTTATTACAAATCATCAAACACATGGGCGTAGTCAGGGTGTCTCTCAGGGTGGGGCAACAAAGCAAAAAAAATGTACAATCAAATATTTATTGAAAACTTTTATAGCTCCCCTTTAATTCTCGTCTTACTAAATGAGCTAAAGCCAGGTGGGGCAGGTGAAAAGCCAGGGTGGGGCAAGTGCCCCACCCTGACTACGCCCATGATCAAACACATTAATTTTGTTACAGGTTTTGTCTAATTTTCTCAGAAACTAAGCTCTATTGACAAAAACGTATTCTACACATTCTTGCAGTGGAGCTTCGTAAACAAACTCTCCAGCAACGTCCGTAAATAAGGGTCATTAAAAAAATAAAATAAGCAAATACATTTTTCTCACCCGATTTTCCTAAAAACCAAGCTCTATAAAAAATGTGCCCTTAGGTTGTTTTAAAATCTGAGGGCACGGCGACAGTGCCTCGCCAAATTCGCGCGCCGTTCCATCTTTTCTTGAAACATTTCAGCCGATATTTGACCTATCTAAAACTCTACTTCGGAATGAGCTACGAATCTCAAACTTTGCACAGTCGTAGATCTTCATGAAGTTAACAACCCCTCCAGTTTCATAGAATTCCATAAAGTAGTTACGAAATTTCAAAAAACGTCGAAATCGGGACTCACGCACTCACTCATGTATAGATCATCAAAATTCTACTGTACTTCCAGACATGCTATAAAGCTGAAATTCGGCAGATTGATAGAAATTATGACCAAACCCCTGGAAAAAATCAAAAAACCCAAAAATTCTAATTTACTCCCCTCCCCTATACAGGTAAAGTTATGTAAAAGAAATGCTAGAGAGCTGAGCTTTGGCAGACTGATAGAAACTATGATAAAACTGTAGGAAAAAATTTAAAAACACCATTATTATAATTACTTCCCTTCCCTATAAATGTAAAATTATGTAAAATTAACACTGCCCACTTCCAGAAACGCTAGAGAGCTGAGCTTTAGAAGGCCGATAGTAACTATGATAAAACTATAGAAAAAATTAAAACACCCCAAAATTCTAATTTACTCCCCTCCCCTATAAATGTAAAGTTATGTAAAATACCTTTGCCCACTTCCAGAAACGCTAGAGAGCTGAGCTTTTTAGGACTGAAAGGCACCATGACAAAACTATAGGAAAAAATTTAAAAATACCAAAATTTTAATGTATTTCCCACCCCTATAAATGTAAATTTATATAAAAGTAACATTGCCCACTTCCAGACACGCTAGGGAACTGAGCTTTGAAAGGCTGAAAGGACCTATGATGAAACCATGGGAAAAAATTTAAAAACCCCAAACTTTTAGTTTGCTCCCCTCCCCTATAAATATAAAGTTTTGTAAAAGTAACATTGCCTAGTTCCAGTAACGGTAAAGAGCTGAGCTTTGGAAGGCCGATAGAAACTATGATAAAACTCTGAAAGAAAATTAAAAACCCCAAATTTTAATATACCTTCCTTCCCTTTAAATGTAATGGTATGTAAAATTAACATTTCCCACTTCCAGGAACACTAGAGAGCTGAGCTTTAGAAAGCTGATAGGAACTATGATAAAACCATAGGAGAATATAAAAAAAACCTCAACATTTTAAATAAGGCATTCCAAAAGTTTTGAACAATTTTCCGCATATTTTACAACTTTAAAAATTAAATATTATCCAAATCCTTTAAAAAAGGAGTGAAATCATAACAAAAACATTTTATGTAAAAAAAGACAAGTACGCGGAAGTGGTATTCCGTAAAAAGAATTGAGATAAAAGTAAAGCCAAGTTCTCCAATACACATTTCAAAACGAATGGTTCTTACTAGTTTGGAAATGTTTTTCTAAACTTGCAAGCGCAGATTTGAGGGGGTATCGGGGTAATTACCCTCCCCCCCCCTAGTGCCCAAAAATATGCACTTTTTTTTAATAAAATAAGGGAAAACAGGAGAATTACCCTCCCTAGAAAAAAAATTATATGACAAAAAAAATTTTTGTCGACCATTACCCCCGCCTAGATTTTGACCCAGATCCGCGCTTGTAAACTTGGCAGTTACGGCTGCAAATGGCTCTTAGGCACAGTGCTAAATTGAACGTAAAGAAGTTTGGCTGGAATAGCAAAGTTTAAAAAAACATTTCCAAACTAGTAAGAACCATTTGTTTTAAAATTTATCTCAATTCTTTTTACGGAATACCACTTTCGCGTACATGACTTTTTTTTACATGAAATGTTTTTGTTATGATAAATCCCTTTAAATGATGGTTAACAAGGTAAGAATAACCTCATTTTTAAAACTGCAAAGGCGTCTGTAAACAGAATAACATTTTAAAAATAACCAAATGAATCATCATACTATAGCCGCAATCCGCATTGATAGTTTCCAAACCCCCCAAACGACCTTATCCCCCTACGAAAAAAAAAGATAACCCCTCCGAATCAAACCTCCCCCACGAACCGAACCTAATCTTATAAAAGTAGTTCAAAAGTTTGGTGTTCCACTTTTTGTTTACCCACTTCTGATGATATTAACAAAACCTCCATAATATCAAAAACAAAAATACCACAAAATGACTTCGTTTTTTTTATGTAAAATTTTTGTGCGAGGGCCGAATAAAAAAAAATGCCATGACCGGTTTGTTTGAGCCCATCCAACCCTGCCCATATAGCGTTTTTTTATCGAATTTTATTGGGGAAGTGCAGGGTGAGACTTTCTATTTTGCTTTAACATTACCTTTTAGCACCCCCTCGCCCCACAGCAATCAGTGTTCTACAGAGATGGATGCATAACGTGAATAACATTGGGTCACAATTGAGGCGTGTTTTACAAAAACCGCATAAGTCCAAATTTGACGAAAATAAGTTAGTGGCGTCATCTAGTCGAAAAAATGGATGGCTTTAAGATCATGAAATAAGATTCTGCAAAAACGTCACAAGTGCCAAGATATGAGCAGTTAAAATTTGTATTATTCCCTTGTAGTTTTCTTTGTATTAACTTTTTCTTTCTTGCAAAAACAACTTATGTCCAAAAGTTTTTTCTTTTTCTAAAGTAATTAGGCAACAAATGTTTTTTCTTATGTAACGAACGGAATTCGTAAGTCAATAGTTACTGTGTGTAATAAAAAAAATATTTAAGAAAATCATTTTTAAAATAAACCGTTTTCTTTATTTTCTGAAATTTTTTTGTTTTGGATATATGCTGTTTTTGTAAAACACGCCTCAATTGCTTACGCGCAACTCATTTTGGATTGCCATGCGTGATACGGGCCAAATAGATTGTGAGAGGAAAGGTACTATTCGGCACTGCCAACTCGGCGCGAGCGATTCGGCGCTAGTCGAATCAGCGGGAAAAACCTGGCGCAGGTTTAATTTGATATTAAGTTTATTGTTTTCATATGATGTTTACAAAATTTTTATGTAAACTCACTAAATTGATTTATATTATGTTACCAGGTATATTTTGTCAGACGACCTTTTTAAAAACAAAACTCTCCTTACCTCTTCACCGGGGTTCTAAAGAGTCTGAAACCTAACCGTTGTCAATTGATTGCCAACTTATTCTAACCGTGACAATAAAGACCCCTAATCTTTAATTGGCACGGTTAGGTTTGACATTCTCTATAATTCCCAGTCCCCCAATCATCATCCGTAGCTTAGTGTTAGCAAAATTTGCTTCACACTCGGTCGAGCCGGGTTCGATTCCTCACTAGGTACATGGATGTTTTTGATTGTTTAAAATGCTTTAATTTTGCTGTAACCTTGCGAAACTCGGCGATTGATTCTAATTGGAAGGAAAGACAAAGTATATAAAAAAAATTCTAGGATACCGGAAAAGAAGCCAGGAGAGTATGTTTTGCTTCCTCGCAGGCAATAGGACATATAAATTGGGAATTTACGATTTTTTAAAGAAAGATTGTGGTTCTGAAAAGAACTGGTTTTGTTGATTCGGTCCGCGTCCAATATTACGGGCGTTAAAAGTTACTCACGCACCTACTAATTTACAAGAATTGATATTTTAAAATTTTACAGAAACTAGCCTAAAATTATCTAAATTAACCTGAAAGAACATAAGGTTTTCGTCCAGGATTGTAGTAATAAAAGTTTTCAGCTTTCTTTTTTCCTCTTTCCAAAAAAGCTAAAATCTACTTTTTACAAATAGTTTTAGTTCTGCAACCTAACCACAGGCCTTTAGGTTTGTAAGCTCATATGGGCATTATAATAGGGACCTTCACCCTTATAAATGCGACATTAAATGACAGATGTTACGTGTTATTTAGAAGCCCAATTTTGACCTTTTGCAGACACACATTATCCATTACCCTTTATTTATCTGTCAAAAGCCGTTCTTTTTGTACTGTAGGCAAAATTAATTAAAAAGTTCAGATGACCACTAAGGAAAAAACTGAAAAAGCAATATCAGTGAAAAATCGCCAGGAAAGTATACTGCCATCATAATCAAAAACACAGTAAGTAAATTTAACAGTTCACAGTCTCAGGTAATACTCTATTCAAAATTTTATTTTTTGAGAAGGTTTGACTGTAAATTATCAAATTTCCTTCTGATCCTGTTGCCAAACAACACCTACCAGTTTTTATAAAAAATAGTGTTCAATAATTGGCATAAAATTAAATCTGCGGATTACCCCGCATTGGTAGCTCTTGAAATAAGTCTGGTATTAAAAATATTTAAATTTACATTATATTTTGTCATAACGTTATATGAGCGGCAACACTTTCTTTATACTGTGCGTCCGTAAAGTCTGAAATCACCGATATTTTAAAGAAAACTACAAGTTCTTAGGAAAACTTTGATTCTTATTCTAAAACACGGCATAGGTACCTTTTTTTAAAATCGTGTCGTGGTTTAGAATAAGAATCATAGTGTTCAAATTTTTGTCTTAAGAACGTGTAGTTTTCTCAAAAATTCGGTGATTCCAGACTTTTTGGACGCACAGTATAAAGGAACTAGTAGCCTGCGATATTCGAAAATAAGTAAGGTCAAACACTATCTTTTAGTAAAGGATAAGGTTTAAACCAGGTAACTGCACATGCGTCAAATAAAAGATAATTGAAAATGGTACATGCAAAAGATCCGTTATATCTTCATACGACGCTGTAAGGATCAGACAATGCTACACTACTATAAAAAAATTTAAAATGTACTAGTCGAACGGGTTTTATCAAAGGCGTTTAGGTATCTAAACCAAACCGAACAAAACCGACGATGTAAGGGCCAGACAATGCTACTACTATAAAAAAATTTAAAATGCACTCGGTGAACGGGTTTTATTAAACCAACCGAACAGAATCGACGATGTAAGGGCCAGACTTTAAAATTACCAAAGTGTGTGTAAAATTTATACACACGCAGAGAGTTGGGTCCTCACAATGATTTCTAGGTCCAGTCGCATACAGACTAAAAGCGCCCTCTACGATACTCTCAAGAAATTTGTTGGAACTAAATTCCTGTTTTTCACATGCGTTGTGAGGACCAGGTAAAATTTAAGTGAAATATATCAAAATGTTGGAAATTTTATGAGGACGACCAAAATAAGGTCCAAACGTTACGAGGTCCAGAAATTGGACCTCCCAACGTAAACAGTCCTCGCAACTCCGGTGAGGGGTTGGTGTGTGTCCTCGCAAGGTATGTTACGCCAACACAGACAGACAGACAGACAGACAGACAGACATACAGACAGACAGACAGATAGACGGCGCAACAAAAAAGTTTCAAAATCATCTAAAACGCAAAGATATATAAAAAATTTTGAAATCGGAGCAACTTTTTTTTTCTCGATAAAATTAGGATCACCATAGCTCACACTACTATAGTATAGTATATGTGTGAGCTAATAACTATAACAATAACAGTTGTCAAAATTTTTAGAGTTTTAAAATGTCCTTATTATCTCTGTCTTTCCAACTAAAAATATATTGGTATGTAAACTCCAGTTCAAAAAAATTGAGACAAAATTTACTGACAGTTTGATGAGTCCGACATTTAAATGTTAATTGTAATGTTACATTTGTCAATAAAAAGTTCTCAATTATTTTGCATTGGAGTTTTATGTACCTATGAGAACTTTCTTGGTGTGTTCATTGAACATTTTTTAAAACAACCTGTTCTACATTTTTAGGTCGTTTTTGACAAAGCATGTTAAAAGTTATCAGGTAGGATATTTCAGTTCAAACCACATTTTAGGTTAATTTAGATCAAGTTTGGATCAGGGTGTTTATTCTTGATTGTCTGTACCGTGAGGTGAGCGCTCACCTTGTGGATTCATTTCCCCATGTAATAAGGTGGTGAAATCATTTCAAGTTCACCCGTGAAAGTGAACTTTTCACTCACCTCACCTCACAGAAAGTAGAGAATAACCATCCAGATCTGATAAAACTCACCCTTCAATTTGTTTTTTTTTAAACAAGGCAAAAACAGATTTTACTGTATGCAGAGGAGTTTTGTGTTTCTCTCAGAATGTAAGTATCAAAAACCAATAAAAATATTTTTATTAAAAAAAGAAAACCCGAGAGAAAACCATATTCTTACCTACTGCATATTTATGTTTTCTCGGAACATAGATTTGTTCAAAAATATTATCTTTTAACAAAAACACTTTCTTTAAACACAAAAATATTTACAATCATTTTGGCCTCCTAAAAGAAAAACAGGAAGCTAATATTTTTTAAAGAAAATGTCAATTTTTTTTTTAATTAATAAAAGTTTTTAAACAATTTCTAATTGAAGAAAATATTTTGGGACAATTTCCTTCCCCTCCTTCAAACAAATTTTAAAAACTTTATAGTAGTACATAATTTGACATAGGTGCAGAGGTGCACTATAAATGAAGCTCAGAAAAATTACGTTTACATTTATTTATTGTTTAAAAATATTTATTATTCTATTGCTACAAATAACAAATATATTGCTGCCGATTTATTGTTTTTTTTTTAAATAAATTAGAGCATAGTAATAAAAATAGAAAACTTCTTAACTTGAAAAAAAATTATTAGAAAATATCTCTGAAAATACACTCTACTACAGTTTTAAAAAACAACCAATCATTTTTTATTTAGCAAAACTATTTTCTAACATTTAAATTTACAGCCTACTCAGTTATTATTATTATAAATTTACATTCTATATTCTTATAAATAAACTCTAAAATAGTTCTATAATCAAATTCAAAATAATTGACACTTTTTATTGACTGTTTGACAGATGTGGCATTATTAATAATCTTTAAATGCCAGACTCGTCAAACTGTTAGTAAATGTTGTCTCAATTTTTTTGAATTGGAGTATATAGAGCATACACACACAAACAGTTAGGTTAGGTTAAATTTTTTATATTATAAAAAACAAATGTTTTCTGAAAAAAAACCTATTCTTTATAGAAAACTAATTTTCAATAATATAAGTAACATTCAAAACAAATTTTCTTACAAAAGGTTCAAACATAATAATATAATATATGGTCGTTGGTTTACTGAAAACTGATTTGTGTTCAAAATAAAATTTTACAGAAAAGACAAAAAAGGTCTATGATGCCATTTATAAGCTGTCTGGATCCTTTTTTTATCCTTGCTTCAATTAACGTTATTATTACATTTTTTACAAATAATTTTATATAGGATATCCATTATGACTAGGGCTAATTGATTATGCAAAAAACTTATTTTTGAAACAAATGTCACATATCAGGTTTCATCGAACCAACGACGATGTACAAGTAGCTCTTGTAATTTGTTGTGGAAATTTTAAACTGTTGTTTTTGAGTACCTGGTTTCTTATGGAGTGTGAACTTGTATTGCACTTAGTAAATCCTAATAGTCAACCACCATCAAAATTTCTGAAAAAAGAAATTTATCATGAACATGAAAAGCACATTATACACGAAATTATAATACTGGCACTTTTTGCAAAGCAATTCATCAAATTGTAGATAAAAAATCTCCAAGATAATAATAATAATACAGATGTATTTTACTGCAATACAGATGAATTTCGCTACACAAAAATATTTTCACGTAGATTAGGGGTTTTTTATTTATAATCTATATTTCGATATATGTTTAGCAATTTCGGTTAGTACAGTAATTTGCTTAAAGCAATAAAAAAAATAATATTAAATGTATCTTTTAATATACAGGCCGTTTCAACAAAAACTTAACAGAGGCCTTTTGGGGCACTTCAAAAATCCACGAACACGTGGATTTTGTTTGCAAGGGGACCCGTTTTGGCTATCATGCATTCCCTCCGAGGGGTATGCTTTACTAATATATTTTGGATATGAAAAGTGGGTCTAATGATACCTTGTTTTGAAGGTCGTTTGAATATCTCTACAACCATGTAAAAATTTTGAAAAGATTTTGATTTTATATTTTTTTTATTTAATATGAATAAATATGAAAATTTGAAGGCAAATATGTCAAAAACTAATCAATAGATTTTAAAATTTTTACATTGTTGTAAAGATATTTAAGAAACCTTCCAAATAAGGTATCACTAGGGGCAAAGCATACCCCGTAAAGGACATGCATGACTCGCGGCTACATACTAAAATGCACTCTGGCTCCTTCGATTTCGAGGTTATGTTTTAATTGTTTTGTTTTTCTTCAGATAGCCTGGGGGTGTTTAAAGTTTGAAGTCCCTTCCAGTTTTAAAAATTAGTCCGTGTTTTATATTTGTCGTGTAGTTCGGTCAAATTTATTTTGTGTTATTGTTTCAATTCATATAAAAATACATCGACCTAAAAATATGGAATGTACCGAGTGCACTCAGGAGATCAGTTTTTCTTCCTAGTCTAATTTAAGAGCTCATTTAAAAAAATTTCATCCAGGTAAATTTTTGACCCTGATGCTTTTTATTATTTATTATTATCACACATATACCATACTATAGTAGTGTGAGCTATGGTGATCCTAATTTTTTCAAGAAAAAAAAAGTTGCTCCGATGTTAAAATTTTTTATATATCTTTGCGTTTCAGATGATTTTGAAACTTTTTTGTTGCGCCGTCTGTCTGTCCGTCTGTCTGTCTGTAAGGACCAACGCGCATAACTCAAAAACTGCTTGCTTGATTTCAATTAAATTTGGTACCTAGGCTGGGTCTTGGGTCGAGATTTTCCCATTTGAAAATGAACAAAATTCACCAAACACAAGCCAAATAAAAAGGTGGGGGAAGACTTCAAAAATTAGAGTTTAATTGAAAATATGGCATGTGTGATATCAAACGAAAGGTAATTGAGTCTGGAGTCAAACAAAATAAATTTTAGTAAAAAAAAGGGTAGGGGTAGATTTCAAAACTTAGAGTTTAATTTAAAACATGGCTTGTGTGGTATCAAACGAAAGGTAATTTAGTCTGGAGTTGAGTAAAATATATTTCAGTTTTTACTTATATTATCTCACACGTACGTAGTATACTTATTTTTGTTTTATATTGAATCTTCATTATAAATGTGATTTAATTATATAGTACCAAATTTTCCATAAATCCTAAACCTCAAAAAGATTTAGCCTGGATTCCTATAGTTCGGAGCTTAAGCCACTTTTGTCTGCATTTTTGGGTACCGTAATGATACTTGGTACGAACATAGTACAACACTGTAGTATTATTTTATTGGCTGAACTGAATACCGGGTGTCCCATTTAAAAAATGTGTTTTTTTTAACATAACTCACCTACTCGTCATTTGATTTTCTTTTCGTTCATCACCATCGTAATCAGAGAAAAAAAATACCACAACTTTGTCTATTTAACCGACCCTGTAGCTCTAATATTAACGAAGTAAGTAATAGTGGCGAATTAACTCTTAATACCCTGTACATTATAATTTGAAAATTCCAGAAACTTCATTTTTACTTAATTTATGTGTTTTTAATATTCTCTCACGTAGATCTCAGAACAGGTACATTTCAGGTGTCAGCTTTTGATATATCATGTGAACAGTTTGACGTTTTGACTTTATTTATATCTATTTTCGTTTAGAATACGAAATTACCTAGAAATCGATACCCCACACGACCACTTTAGATGAAATAAGATTTTAACAATGTCTGTCCTCGTTCCTTTTGCTCCCTCCCCTGAAAAAAACCGTTTTCAAAATTTTACTTTTTGTAAATTTTTTGGATTTACAAGCTCTAAGGTGAAACAAGCAAAAAACTGTACGCGAAATGAGTTTCATATTTAATTTATCAATTTTTTCTTGCCCACCTCAAGTACGCCCCTGTATCTGGGCCCTGCACTGGGTTCCATCGGAGCACCTCTTCTAAAATGGCATCTCTAGGTGTCTACTACCTCTGTGCCAAATTCTATTACGGTACGGAAAAATGCAGACAAACCCCAAAATTTCCTTATTAGGCCCACAACTACTACGAATTTTAAAAATATACTTTCAAATTAACCCGCGAAATCGAAGGAGCCAGAGTGCATTTTAGTCTGTAGCCGCGAGTACATGCATGCTACAAAAATTTCAAGATAGCTAAAAAGTGTCCCCCTTGGAAACAATATCGACGGTTCCAAGGGTTTTTTCAAATTCTATCAAGAAATATCTGAAAAGGTCTTTTTGTTGAAATACCCTGTATATGGTTACATGGAGGGTTAACTAAAAGCAGATATTCCTTTCTAATGGGGAGGATTTTGACTTTGCAGAGCTAGGTGTAATAGTATGTCAACTCGATTTTTTGCAAGAAGAACTAAGTTTGTTAGGGTCTAATAATGTCAAAAATATACCTAATTTAGATAAAATTTATAAATGTTCTAAAAACTCACACAAGCATAGATGACAAAGCAAAATTATCATTCCAGCTTCCCTTATTTTTGTCTACTCTCTTTGTTCCTTCAGTATAAAGATGAAAATCCAATGTAACATAGCAATGTTCATCCCCAACTGGATTTTTCCTAAAATAAGAAAACATAATAATTTTACTACATTTTTATGCAACTTACGATGGTTTCTAGTTTTTAGTTTGATAGCTATTGTTTTAATTTAAATGTTTTTTTATTCTTAATAGCTTTAAATATATTTTTGTTTCTAAAACTTATTAAAAGGTCACATCAAAAGATATGTATGCTTTGGATTTATAAATAACAGGTCATGTCATACCAAATTAACCAGCCTCCAGTATTCATCAACTCCGATTTTAATGATTTTTAGTACAGTTATACTAACCATTAATAAACTTAAAAATCAAAAATTTCTGATTTTTTTGAGAAGTAGTTCTTTTAAATATTTTTTTAAATTGTAAGTTTGACCTGACAAAAAAAAATATCTCAAATAAAAAATAGAAGTCAGGGTGCAAGCATAACAGAGATGTGGGGGACATGCATTTTTTAAAATATGTGGTAAGGTAAAGTTTTGACCAATTGTACGTTTATTGCATATAACAAGAACCTTCCTTTTTTATGCTATTATTGGAGACAACATAAGAAATAAAAAAAATAAAAAATCATAACTCAAAACCTGTATAAAAAAATCTACTTTAACCAGTGACTCCTATCCCTCAGCCAGCTTTTAGATTAATAAACAATGCCACAATATAATAAACAAAGAAAAAATTCTACTATACCTATTAGGGACATTTTGAAACTGTAACAGGGGCCTGTGTATGACAGTGGTACTGTCACCTCAAGTGGCCAAGGCTTAAATGTTGTAAGCTACCAACTTAGGCTACAACTTATATAAATTATAAAAAGATTAAATGTTACTATTTGTTTCCTAGCTTAATGTCTATATGAGAGCACATATTTTCTGAAACATTCCTCAATATTTCAGAATGTTTCTTCAATTTTAACGGATCACAACACCTGGTCGCAAATATTTTATATTTTGGCGTGTTCTTGCGACAATTTCTTGAATTGATTTTTCCTGTATCAAACAGGCACAGATTGTCTGGTCTGATTGGCTGGGAATCACTCACCAATGAAAAAGTAGAAATGATAGGAATAAACAAATTTACACACTGACTGACGGGGGGGGGAGGGATGGAAAAAAGGGAGTATTTTTATTTTAGCTTTAATTTAACTACACCGAATTAATATTCAATATATAACTTTTTCCTACAGCACATACACATATTATGTATGCATGATAATACGAATTTCAAACAATTTTGTTCAGATTTTTTGTTACTTTTATTTGGTTTTTATTTTTTTTAACCATGAACCCATAATTTCTCCATTTTGAAATTTGGCACATATTTTCCTAAAGCCTTGATAAAAAAATACTTTTTTTTGAAAAAAATCAAAAATAACTTTTTTGAAAAAAATCAAAAAATGTTTTTTTCAAAATTTCAAAAAAAAAAACAGATGAAAATATACTAGGTCATGTGACAAATAGTTGGAAAGGTATTTAAATTATCTTTACAAAGAGCTATATCTTAATAATCTGCGGTAAGTGGTCCCCAAGATATTTTAATTTTGGTGAAGCTGTGTTAGACCAAAATGGATCAATTTTTTGATTTTTGAAAATTAATTTTAAAAAAACTACCAATCAGAAAAAAAACATATTTTGGAATTTTGATCCCACCCATATAGAGAATATGTGTACCAAATTTTATCAAAATCGGTGAAATGGTCTGCCAAACCTCTGGTTAATTTGATATGAAATTACCCTATTTTCTCACATATCTCAAAAAATACCCCAAAAAAAAGAAACAAATTTTACACAAAAACAAAATTTTCATAAACAAAATTGTTATAGACCCCCTCCCAAAATGCAGACTTATGGCTTACTATATTAAAATATGGTTTTCACCTTTCAGCTTCGCTTGAAATTTGAGCATCGTAAAGGTGGGACAGTTTTTTCTATCCCTCCTAGAAATACCCTAAACCCCCCAAAAACATCGAATTTGGGACACCATGTACAGGGTGTTTCATTATATTTCTACCATCCAATTTTTCCAGAATTTTTGTCCTAAAGGAACAAATTAAAAAGAGATCTGCAAATGTTTTCCTTTTTGTTTACGGTATGATATTTATTTTGGCAGTTTCCATATACAAGTGGCAGGTAAAAGTAACTTTTTTTTAAAGGAAACAACCTATATATTTTTACATTCATATTATGAATAGGGCTTAAAATCTTCTTTCTAAAATAATAACATACTTTATAGCTGTGAACAATAGTTTATGAGATATAAGCACTTCTTTTTTAATAATAAAAAAAAGTACCTCTCGGCACCCCTGGTATATACCACTCTTTTAAGTTATATGTGACAGGTTGTGAGAAAATCAAAACAATTTTGACGGTCAAATGTCATTTTTAGATGTTATAGACATCATATATGCCCATTGAAATCAGTAAAAGGTGAAATTATACTAGGAGTGCTACCATATTTTTTTAATAATTGTAAAAATTTTAAATGGTTATGTCTTGTATAAAGTATGTTATAGTTTTATAAAGAAGATTTTAGGCCTTATTCATACCTGTAAAAATATATATGGTGTTTCCTTTACAAACACATCACTTTTATCTCCTATCTCCCCCCCCCCCCGCATATGGTAAATTTTAAAATAAATGTCATACTGTAACCAAAAAGGAAAGCATTTTCTAAACACTTTTTAATTTGACTAGTAGATTTAGCACTTACTCGTTTTGTAACGTCCGACTTCTTCTGTTATAACGTTCCAAACTCCTAAACTTCTTTGTACCCCAATTTTGTGGACGCCCAGGGGTCATTTTGCTCCCAGGTTCAAGTTCACGGCGCACAAATCAAAACAGTGACTTATAAAGTTCACCAAAAACACTATTTCTCACAAATATTTATCGACATTTTCAAAAATGTCTATCTATCTATTGTTGGGTTTTTGGCTTTACCCTGTCTTTGGGTAATTAGCCAGCTCTTGGTGGTTGAGATTGGGGTAGTCTGGCTCTCTAGGCCACCCAAACTCAGTTTCTTTTTTTTTTGCTCTTTGACTCTTCTAATCAGCTTCAAATCATCTCTTTTAGTTTTGTAGATGTTTCTCTTCCCATTTGATAACTTTGTAGTTATGTTGTGTTTCTTCTTAATGCTTTTCAGTGTTTCTTGCTTGTTTTGTACATGTGTATATCTATTTCACTGCAAATTTTTAAACTGGGATTGGGAGTGGGTTTCAAAAATGTTAAAAAACAATCAAAACTGTTTAAAAAGATCAAATTTTTTTAAAAAATTGACATAACCTGTCTAATCAAACAAGGCCAACAAAAAAATAATCACAGGCTAAATAGTAACGCCGCATGTGTTATTTTTTTTCGTTGGCCACAGTATGAGTCAAAATTTGGTCTCTAGATGACGCCCATCGACAAATATTAAAGTCGGTAAAGGACAAAAACTATTATAGGCAACCAAGCCAGGGGAATCTCTTTATCCCTCCGTTAATTTTTTGGGTGTTCCAAAATTTCTGTAGATTGTGACGCTGGCCTTAACACTTTGGCTCAAAAATGAATACGTATACACCAAACTGCTCCGCAAACGCCCCGTATGTGCGCCGCTCACGCGCTGCTCACACTACGTGCTTTTCGCAGCCCCCAAGAAAGACCGGCCCGGGCGCGGAAATATCACGTGACCATAGGAGGGTCACAAAAGAACGCCTCCCGGCCAGCTGTCATTATAAACCATGTGTTTTCAGTTTTGGAATGTTTGTTGACGTCGATTTTTTTTTAATTCGGGGACGAATTTTATGTGAATTTTATCAAAGGTATTAAAATAACGCAGCCCACGAAAAAGACTGTAGTAGGCTGCGTTAAAATAATTAATGGCTAATAAGTAAATTATAAAGAAAATACCTATAAGATAGCCAATGCCGCGAACGTGTAATTAGTGTTGTTCCTTGTCGGTCCAACTATAAAACTGAAACCTAATATGTGTCAACTTTTAATTTGCCAGTGGATAAACAAGTGCATGAAATTTGGTTGCGAAAAATTCCTAATGATTTAAGTAATTTAAAACGTCCACAAGTTTGCATCAATCATTTTCCTAACGAGGAGGTTATTTGTTTTGATAAGTGTGTTTTAAATGGAGAGCTAAAAAATTTTAAAAGACAAAAATCCAAATTAACAGAAAATGCTGTACCTGCGATTTTTGAAAATGTCCAGAAATAACTAAGTAGATAAACTGTATCTACTGTTTGATAAGCTGTCGAGAGGCAACAAATGGAAACTGCAATACAAGAAATCAAAAGTTTTATCAAATATTGACAACATATCAATATTTTATTGTTCTAATATGAACAAAAATTGATTTTTAACCCAAGAACGTGACACAGTCTGCCTGTGCCTGATGACATTTTTGAACAACAATCCATTACTGTTAGCATCTCTAGTTATTGAGGGAGATTTGTCATTTTTTGTGAATGTTAACAATATGTCCATACCAAAAAAGAAACCGCCAAAAAGCAGGATTTTTATTTTTGGACTGCACCGATACACTTGAAGTGCTAATGCAGTTTATTGAAATGAAAGTTGCAAACGGGAAAGAAGTGGTAAAAGAAGTAATAGACATCCTTAGTGACATTTTCGATAGTGAGAGTGAAAAATGTGTTCGATTGTCATTTCTGATTGAACAATTAGGTACCTTGAAAAGGTAACCTGAGAATCGAAGATATGGTTTTGTTTTTTTTACGGGAATGCGCACTCGCAAGGAGATCCCTATCACGCTCGAGAAGCGGCAAGTGCGCGGAAATGTTGGTGTGTGTTGGTTTTGAAACGGTTCAGGTTGTAACCTGCAGGGAAAACGGTCGCAGGGAGTTTATTCCACAGCGATGCTGTTCTCCAGAGATATAAATTCTGATATAATGAGGTTCTTGGTGCCTCTATTTTGAAAATAAATTGATGGTTACCGTCTGTTTGACGTGTTCGCCTAGTAGGTGCTACTCCCGGGGGGATCATACGTGCCAACTCTTCAGAGCATTTTCCGTGATAATACCTGTAGAAGAGAGATAGATCGCCCACAGTTCTTCGATGTTCGAGACTATCCAAGCTACGGGTAAGTGAGGGGTCATTGATCAGCTTGATAGCTCGTTTTTGCACGGTGTTCAAAAGCATTAAGGTATGTTTGGGTGCCGCACTCCATATATGTGAGCAGTACTCCATAGTTGGTCGAATCTGGGCTTTGTAGAGTGTCAGCAGTTGGCTTGGTGTATACAGATGTCTTGTACGAAATAGCACCCCAAGCTTTTGGGACGCCCTTTTAGCTATTTCTGCCACGTGACTGTGCCAAGGCATGTTGGTCTCTGCAGTGACTCCTAAGATGTTCAACTGGCTCTGCAATGCGGCAGCACTTCCAAATAGCATGATGTTTGGCTCACCGGTGCTGGTCTTTTTTGAAAACAGGGCTGCTTGGGTTTTCTGCGCGTTGAACTGTACAAGGTTTTTGTTGCCCCAGTCCTTTATTATCTCCAAGTCGTTATTTATCTGTGATATTTCAGTTAGTCTAAGGTAATGGAATTCACGTGCGGAGAGACATGTGGGTGGTATGACTGAGGAGACTACATTGCCATCATCTGCAAAGCAATAAAGTGGATTTACTGTTTTATCTATGAGGTCATTTATGTAAATCAGAAAAAGTGTTGGCAAAAGGATTACTCCTTGTGGCACACCAGCATTTATTTGGTAAGAGTTGGAGTTCCGGCCATCCAGTGCAACATAAATGGATCTATCCTTAAGGTAACTTTCAAACCAAGTGCAAAGTCTCGGCGACAATCCCGTTGCTTTGAGCTTGTTGAGCACATTTTCATGCCAGACTTTATCGAATGCTTTAGTTGACCTATATTTTCGAAATCCGTATTGCTTGTCGTTGATAATTTTGTACTTTTCCAAGTACTTGGTTAGGTGATTGTTTACAACTCTTTCCATTACTTTTGATATCACCGGAAGTAGAGCAATTGGTCTACAGTTTAACGGATCTGTCTTTTTTCCTTACTTTGGAATGGGTTGTACTGCGGCAGACTTCCATGATGATGGATATTCTCTTTGCCTATAAGATAAATTGAATAATTTTGCGAAAGTTGGGGTGAATTCGCTAGCACAATTTTTGAGTACTATCGCGGGAATGCCATCTGGACCCATTGCTTTGTTTGTATCCAACTTTTTAAGCGATTTTCGTATTTCTCTGTGACAAAAGGGTACCTCTGGAATACTGTGGGAAACCCTTTCAATGAACGGTGGAGTTTTTCCATTTGGCACTGTTAGGTTTGAGTTGGAGGAAAAGATTTTGGCCAGCATATTGGCTTTTTCCTCTGATGTGGATAAGTGAGTATTTTTATCTGTAAGTGGTGGTATGGATGACTTGGTGAAGTTTGATCCAACGGCTTTTGCAAGAGACCAAAAGGACCTAGAACTACTTGGACAATTCAGCAACCTGTTTTTTATTCTTTGATTGTATGTTTCTTTGGCGGCATCAATAGTAATTTTGCAACTATTTCTGGCTTCTATGAATTCTGTGTGGTTTTGAGCGGTTTGTTGTCGTTTCCAAAGGTTATATGCTCTGTGTTTTTTCTGCACAGCCGTTTGACACTGGCTGTTGAACCAAGGTTTTGCATTAGCTCTGCGTTTTGTTGTATGTGGGATATATGCATCTATTCCAGATAAGATTACTTTTGTTATTTCATTACAGCAAATAGTGGGATCAGCTGTTTTAAAGCAAACCTCTTGCCATGGAAAATCCAGGTAAAACTGTTTAAGGTCATTCCATTTTGCCGATTTAGAGTGCCACATTTTACGAGGAAGTGATTGTTGGCTTGGCGGTATGAACATTTCGCACTTTGTTCTTATAAGTTTATGATCGGATGAACCACGTGGGGGATCTACTTGAATTGTGTACAAGTCAGGATTTGTAGTTAGGAACAAGTCTAAAAGCGCTGCAAATTCACCCCTTTCTGAGATATGGGTAGGTTCATCGACAAGCTGCGTTAGACCACAACTTATGGCAAAAGCTTCTGCTTCCCTGCCTTCATTATCTGTTTTGTTGTGGTGTTTTAGCCAGGGTATATTGTGGACGTTGAAATCGCCTAAAAAAACAATTTCCGCATGTGGATAGTTACACTGTATACTATCACAGTTTTCGGATAATGTCGCAAAAAAGTTTTGATACTCGGTGTTACTTGGCGGTCGGTAGAGGCAGCAAATGAACTAGGTCGATGACTTTGAGGTGAATTTCAGCCACATGATATCGAGGGTTGCTGGTTCTAGCTTCTCTAGATCATTTTTAATGTACATACAGATCCCAAAATTATGTCGAAATCGGTGGTGTAGGTCATAGCCGGGATAAAGATAGTTCACAATAGGTGTTGCAGAACTAATTTTAGTTTCAGTGAGAACAAGGATGTCAGGTCTTTGTTCTTCAAGATGTTGGTGAACTAAATTCAAGTTGGTACTTAATCCTCTTATATTGCTAAAATCAATTCTGAGTTGAGTTTTTGGTCTTCTTTTAATATCTTTGCATAAAGGACCCAAGTATCACCCGACGCCCGGAGATCCGAGTGGTCGGGTATTTTACCTCCGGAATATTTTGATCCTGGAGGCGCCATCATGCTATCTGTTACTCATTGTTGGAACCGGACTGCCAGCGCATTAGCGGAACGTGGTGATACCACTTAGCGCTACTCAGTTCTGGCATGGTGGTATCTCACCGGTCGACGCCCAATGAGTAAAAAGCGTCTACCACCTACCAAGATATGGTGGATACACTCTTCATCTTTGTTTATCCAGTCATCCAGTACATATACGTCAATTTACAATTCTAATGTAATATGTCTTCCGCACCCTCGCAATATTAAAAAACTGATTTGTAAAATATTGTTAGCAAATAGTAATCTCTCTGGTAGTGTGAAATATTTAAAAAGTAAGATACAGCTTTTAAAAGAACATGAGTTGGTAGTTAACTCTGTGCTGGGTAATTTTTTTAAAAATTGTTGACAACCACTACATTCAGTTCATTGAATGTGAAAACCATCTCACTTATTTACAAAATCACTTATTTTTTTTAAATAAATTATTGTGAAATGTTTTATATTGAAAATGTTTCTTCAGATAACTCTAGCGAGTGTTTTTGTGGAGAAAAACTATTGTCAAAGGTTGAAAAAATTAGTTTAAAGGCAAGTAAACTTTTTTTAAATAATTTCATTAAAAAGCACAATGATTTAGTGTCTGCTAATAAATCTTTGAACAAGAACACAGACAAAGATGATGACACTCAAAGAAAACTTAAAAAACTAAAAGTTTAGGTTTAATGTGTCCAATTTTGAAAGACTTGTATATATTTGAAGTAACTAACGATATTATGTACCTAATATATGTACCTGAAGATATAAGAGTTCAAATTTTGTATATTTTTTATTTTGTAGATTCAGTTCTTTTATCCATACTAAACACATATATCAACAAAATATTTTTTTCAATTTATGCCTATATGAGAACAAAACATTTTTGTCAATTTATTTAAATTGTGTAAAAACACATAATATATTAAGCAATACAATCAGAATCCTGGAACTCCTAGGATCACGTGACCGCCGACTTGCTTAAAACGCGCCAACTCTTTGTGTGTTCGCAGATCCTTTGGGACGGCGCGGCATCGGCAGTTTGTTGTTTTCATTTCAATGCGTGTTTGCTGTTTTTCCGTGTTAGTAGAGTTAAAAAAAGCCGCTTCTATCGTGTCACCCCGTGTGCACTTCATTGCTAAAATGTAAGACACAATTTAAATCATTTCTTAAACCCTAAGAATGCAAAATCGACTGGTCGTCCAAAAATCGTCGTGTGCAGGGGGTGGTGAGGGTAGTTTTTCCAAAAATTTGGAAATTTTTTTTTGCATTTTTTGAATCTATAAAGTGACTCTCACCAAAAGCATATAGTAATATTACTATCAGAAACATTTATTTTTCAATGTTGAAAATATCGTTCCCAATGCTTTTAAATGGAGTTCCCTATTAAACAATTGCTCGCCCTGAAAACGCGTATTTATAATAATTAATAACTTGTTATAACTCGAGAGCCCTTTGCTTAATCAAAAAAACACCTTGTGTAAACTTTGTGTATCGAAGATCAGGGATTACAATGATTTTTGAAAAATGTCAATCGGACGCTTAGTTTTTTTTTAAAGTAGCAAAGAGTGATGCCATGACGCGACGAACGCGGCAGACACTGACATGCGACGAAGGGTCAGATATTTTACAAATGCACGGCGAGCCAGGCGAAACGTGACTATGTCTTGTGACAAGTCGAGACACACATAAGTTCGTTTTTCGTTTAACTCTCGCGGGTACAGATGTTTAAGTTACTTACTTGGTTTTTTGCTTGTAAATTGTGTTATGTATACATATTGTGCTGGTGTGATTTGGCCGTGAAGGGCCAAATATGAAAGGCTAGGCGTGAAAAAAAGGGAAATTTAGTTCTATATAAGAATGTGACTCTCGGCCCTACGGGCCTCCGGGAGTCTATATTCACTATATTAGTATGTAACTCTTGGCCATACGGTCCTCTAGTCGTCCATATTCACTATATTAGTATGTGACTCTCAGCCCTACGGGCCTCCGGAAATCCATATTTAAAAGGGAAACTACCCGCGTCCAGTTTAATTCTATATTATAATGTGCCTCTCGGCCCTACGGGCCTCCTATTTATGTCTATATTAGTATGTGACTCTCGGCCCTACGGGCCTCCGGGAATCCATATTTGAAATTGAAACTACGCGCCTCCCGGTAAATTTGATATTGGAATGTAACTCTCGGGGTCCTCCAATTTATTTCTATATTAGTATGTGACTCTCGGCCCTACGGGACTCCAATTTATTTCTATATTAGTATTTGACTCTCGGCCCTACAGGCCTACGGGAGTCCATATTCACTATATTAATATGTGACTCGACCTTACGGGCCTCCGGGAATCCATATTTGAAAGGGAAACTACGCGCCTCCCGTTAAATTCTATATTGGAATCGAGACTTTTGATTTGAGCGCCCCACTCCCTGCTATAGGCATAATATGTGAAAACTGAAAATTTGACATGGTGTAATTAGTTTACACCTGGAAGACACAATTTTAACGGTAATAAACTATGTTTTTTTTTGCAAGCCTACACAATAGCGCATCTGTCGCCGTCGAGATAATTAAAATAAATTGTCGGCGTCTTAAAATATGAGTCGTCAAAGAAGCACCACTTTTTGGTAAATTTTGATGGTTTTTTGACAAAAACTCAAAAAGTACCAAACTAATCTAAAAATTTTTCTCTGATGTTTATAGATCTTGGTAGGCCCTATCGTTAAAATTAATATAAATTTTTCATTTTGAAGTCTCTGTTTAGTGATATAGGCAAATAATTGAAATTTAAAAAAATTCTGTTTTTGAAAAACACAGGGACCTATTGCGCGTCAATACACTAAGTGGGTGACATCTAAAGCCACATAAAAATTTATTTTGTTTTCATAGAAATAGGTTCAATCAAGGGCTGTCAAGTCACCGGAAGGGATGCAGCAATATCGTTTCTGAGATATAAATTGTCAAAATATAACCAATTTAAGGTTTTTTATATTTAATCCATATTTGAAAGGGAAACTACGCGCCTTTTTGATTTGAGCCTCCCACTCCCCGCTATAGGCATATTATGTCAAAACAGAAAATTTGACATAGCGTTATTAGTTTACACCTGGAAGACACAATTTTAACGGACGCATCTGTCGCCGTCGAGATAATGAAAATTCATTGTCGGCGTCTTAAAATATGGCAAATTTTAATGGTTCTTTGGCAAAAACTCAAAAAGTACCAAACTAATCAAAATTTTTTTCTCTGATGTTTATAGATCTTCGTAGGCCATATCGATAAAGTTATTATAAATTTTTCATTTTGACGTCTGGAGATATAGGCAAATAATTGAAATTTAAAATAATGCTGTTTTTTAAAAACGCAGGGACCTATTGCGCGTCAATGCACTAAGTGGGTGACATCTAAAGCCACAAATTAATATTTTTACCGTAGAAATAGGTTCAGTCAAGGGCTGTCAAGTCACCGGAAGTCGAGCAGAAAAATAGTTTAAGATATGACCCTTCAAAGTTTTACATACAAACGCTGATATCTCAAAAACAACTAAACCGATTCCGATTTGGTTTTTGGTTTTCTCAATAAAACCAACATTGCTATGATTCTTATAGAAAAAATTTTCGTTTTTCACAACTTTGAAAAAAGTGGAGGGGGAGGTACCCTAAAAGCTTGATTTAAAAGAAATAGTCCACTTCGGGGGGGGGGGGGGGGTGGGGTTCGGACGGGGGAGGGGGAGGGGGAGAGTTACATACTAATATAGAAATAAATTGGAGGCCCGTAGGGCCGAGAGTCACATTCTAATATAGAACTAAATTTCCCTTTTCTTCACGCCTAGCCTTTGATATTTGGCCTTTCACGGCCAAATCACACAAGCACAACATTTAAACATAACGCAATTCATAAGCAAAAAACCAAGTAAGTAACTTAAACATCTGTAACCGCGAGAGTTAAACGAAAAACGAACTTATGTGTGTCTCGACTTGTCTCAAGACGTAGAGTCGCGTTTCGCCTGGCCCGCCGTGCATTCGTAAAATATCTGACCCTTTGTCGCATGTCAGTGTCTGCCGCGTTCGTCGCGTCATGGCTTCACTCTTTGCTACTTAAAAAAAAAACTATGCGTCCCATTGACATTTTTCAAAAATCGTTGTGATCCCTGATCTTTGATACATAAAGTTTACAAAAGGTATTTTTTTGATTCAGCAAAGGGTTCTCGAGTTATAACAAGTTATACATTATTATAAATACGCGTTTTCAGGGCGAGCACTTGTTTAATAGGGAACTCCATATAAAAGCATTGGGAACGATATTTTCAACATTGAAAAATAAATGTTTCTGATAGTAATATTACTATATGCTTTTGGTGGAGTCATAAGCACGCTTTATAGATTCAAAAAATGCAAAAAAAAAATTTCCAAATTTTTGGAAAAACTACCCTTACCACCCCCTGCACACGACGATTTTTGGACGACCAGTCGATTTTGCATTCTTAGGGTGTAAGAAACGATTTAAATTGTGTCTTACATTTTAGCAATGAAGTGCACACGAAAATCGGTTCTAGAAGCCTTTTACGCGCTTTTAAACTCTACTATGTCTCGTAGAAACTTTGTTAAAACGAATTCGGTAAGCGGCGCATTTGCAGAGCACACTTTAGCATCAGTGGCGTGCAGTGCTAATCAAAGCTGATTAGGCAAAAATTCGCAAAATGAAAATATTTCTTGCAAAATTACTTACTTACCGGTCATGACATTTTCATAAAAACCACTTTTGCGTTTTAGGACTTTTGAGAGGTTTTTTTTAGGGCTACGTTTTTGGTCTTGTAGGAGGTTTTTTTCTAGGGATATTATGGACAAATCGTCTTACTTATTTTTGAGTATTGCGCCAATACGTATGGGTCCATTTCAGTCCCGAAAAAATACCTTTTGCTAATGCGCTACTCACTATACTATTCACTACGCTTACTGATCGTGTTTTTTGCAGCGTTTGTTAATTTGTTTAAATCTGCATCCTCTTAATGTGTCCACACGTTTTTGTCTTTTAAAAACAATAAACAGGGCCAGCACAAGAGTTTGTTTATAAGCTTATACCCTGTACTCCATTTATGAGTCTCATAATTGTTTGAGTTGAAATACCTACTAAAGGTTTTTGTATAAGGAACTATGTTAAGCATCAGTGTTTTCTTTTCTTTAAATGTTTTTGAAAAAAAATTGAATTGAATCTCAACGTTGCACACAGTTTTCGCTTTTACTACATTCGCAGTGCATTGCTTTGTCACTTAGATACAAACCTATATTTTATCAAAATAAGCTAAAACAAAACAAAAATCTAAGAGAATAATGATTATAATTTAGGGTTGGATGGGACAGGCGGGCAACCGACCAAATGCCCGGTGGGCCGGTACAATATAGGATCGGTTGGGCCGCAGGCCCGATGTACCTGTTCCAAATTATTAATATTTATTTTTGTATATTTGACAAACGAACTAATTAAAACATTAAATATTTAAATTTAAAAAAAAAATCTCTAGGTAGTAACTCCAGGCCTGCGTCACTCGTTTAATTGTTGCAGTTACTTTTATATTAAAATAAGTATAATGTATCAAGGAGATAATTTAATAATGGCACTAACTATATTAATATATCTTTTTACAATACCAGAAGAAAAAATCTGGAGATTAAAAAAATGTAATAAAAATATTGTCCAATTTTTTTTCTTTCTTCTAGGGCAAGGAGGCACACAAGAACAACGCCTGGGTATTAGCAACACTCCCCTTTACCCCAGCTGCAAGGGTCAAATCGGATCGGCAACCTGCAAAACAGGTGACCCGCGAGGACGAAAATCTACTTCTCCTAAATGTCGACCGGGGGCTGGCCAGGGTAACCTCCTGCCAGTCCCTAAGACTCGGTTCAGGACGCGGAGGATCGAGAGGGCCCCCACGACCGACCCCGTCGGATGAGGGGTCAAAGGCAAGGTGGAGGGGCCAAGGACGCTTTGAGTGGACCAATGATCTGAGAGATGACTTGCTGGAATGCTATGAGAGCAGTAGCCCAGGTCGAAGGGGATATATGGCTCGTATGCGTGAGCAGTGGAATGTTATGCATCCTGAGCATAATACATTTACTGCTCAGAGCCTGCGAGACTATGTATCCTACCTTCGGCGAAGGGGATATGTAAGAAGACCTCAACAGCCGGCAGTACCTGGGGTACAGGAATTGCAGGTACATGTGGCTGAAGAGGTACTTCCCATTGCACCAGAAGAGAGTCTTCAAGACCGCAGGGCGCTACACAAGATAAAGCGCCCGAAGCCACAAGACCTAGCTAGAGCGGACGCAGAGCTATTGAATACTCTAACAGAAGAAGCTGACATCTGGCGCATTAATTGCCTCGTCTACGAGGCAGCTTGCTCCGTGTCGCCCAGGGCGCCCAATAGGGACCCCTGCGGCGACAGGGCGCAACGCCGAGTGAAGAAGATGGAAGCAAAAATCCTCTCAGCAAGGCAGCACGCATCCCGTATACAGTGTGTGGTGGAATACAAATTGGCAGGCAGGCCTTTTACGCCAAAAGTGCGCCGCATAGCGGCCAACTAGCGACGCACCCACCACACACTGAACGAAGCACTGTTGCAGACCATCAAGCAGCAGTGCTGCGAAAGGATACGGATGTTAGTGACTGCCAAACAAAATCTAATTCGGCGGGCGAGGGGTATTTCGGAAAATAAATTATTTTTCGAAAACCCCAGTCGCCTATTTCAGGCGCCGCCGAGGATTATTAACGATCCTCCGACCGCTGAGAGGGTGGAAAACTTCTGGAGGGGTATTTACGAGGTAACTCGGCCGCTCAACGTAAACACACCAGCCCTGGCACAGTTTGGGGGTTTCCACCACCTGAGCAACTGTGCCCACCAATAACCGTGGAGGAAGTTCGAAGTGCTCTTACGGGTGCTAAGAACTTTGCTGCCCCTGGGCCTGATGGAATTAACACCTACTGGTGGAAAAAATTTCCATCAACCCATGAGGCCCTTGCCCGAATTTTTAACTCCTGGGTTAATGAGGGGCAGCCAATCCCTCCCTGGTTTATTGAGGGGCGAACCGTCCTTCTCCCCAAAAACGGAGACTTGTCCGACCCAAAGAACTATCGCCCGATAACATGTTTAAACGACTGTTACAAGATTTTTACGCGACTCTTGTACCAGCGGATACTCCAAGCCATGGGTCCCGTGTTTAGTGGAGTATACGAGCAGCGAGGGTCAAAGAAAGGCGTAGCCGGCTGCAAGGAGAACCTTCTAATAGACCGATGTGTCACACAGGACTCCTTCCAGTACAAGCGAAACCTTTTGATGACCTGGATTGATTACCGTAAGGCCTTTGACACAACTTCTCATGAACTTATTATTCACCTTTTGAGAGGCCTTGCGATGCCAGATCCCATAGCGAGATGCATTTCAGGAATGATGCCATTTTGGAAGACCCGATTTACCATATGTACGGGTAACGCAAAGGTGTCGACTGAATTGGTGTCATTCCGACGGGGAGTGTTTCAGGGTGATTCCCTCAGCCCACTCCTCTTTTGCGTCTCGCTACTTCCGTTATCCGTTGCTTTGCGGAACACAAAGGGATACATGTGCGGTGCTCCTGGCCGTAGAACCCATAAGGTTACTCACCTCTTTTATATGGATGACCTTAAGTTCTACGCGTCGACGAAGAGAGACCTCGACCAAGCTCTTCGGGTAGTACAGGAGTATACTCATGCGATCGGGATGGAGTTTGGGTTGGATAAGTGTGCGACGGTTCAACTTAAGAAAGGACGCCATGCGGATCACGCCGAGGACTCGCAACTTGTAGATGGGAGCATCCTACGACATCTGGATGCCGGAGAGACCTATACCTATCTGGGTGTTCCCCAGGGACACATCCATGATAGTGTCGCAATAAAAGGGTCTCTTCGCGACAAGTATCAGCAACGACTAAGACAAATCTGGAATTCAGAGTTGTCTGGAAAGAACAAAGTCGCTGCTACAAATATGCTTGCCGTCCCTATAATCACTTACTCCTTTGGAGTCATTAAGTGGAACGTGAACGAGTTGCGTGAAATTGACGTGAAAACCCGCAAGATGATGACTCGATACCGAAGCCATCATCTTAAGGCGTCTGTCCAACGGCTTTACTTCCCACGTTATCAGGGAGGCCGTGGACTCTTAAGTTTGGAGTGTTTACACAGACGAATAGTCCTAAGTACCGCGTGCGAAGTAATCAGAGACGAGGATCCCCTGCTATGCATGGTGCGTAACCATGAAACATTTGGGGTGGGGGCATTTCTTTTTAAAGCAGCACAAAGAGCAGCAGATGAGCTCCAAATAGTTTTCGACATAAGTTGGCGGCAGGAAAACTCCATTACACAGTTGACCTGCCAAAGACTTAAAACCACCTTAAAGAATGCAGAGGTAGACTATTTATTACGTCTACATATGGATAAGCCATTGCACAGTGTTTTCTATAAAACCATTGAAAACACTGGCTTATCCAAAAAGCTAAGCTTTGCATTCTTAAGGTCAGGTGCATTAAAGTCGGAAACTGAGGGGTTTATCATTGCTTGCCAAGACGGAGTCATCAACACCTTGGAACACCGAAGTCGCGTGATGGGTATACAGGTTCCTGATACAAGTTGTAGGGCCTGCCATAGGGCGCCGGAGACCTTATATCATTTGCTGTCCGCTTGCGGGCGCTATGCGGTCTCGGCGTATATCCATCGACACAACGCAGGGTTACGGGTGCTGTATTACCATCTAAGGCACTCGTACGGTGTTGATGATGCTCCAGTGCTGCCATATGTCCCCTCTGATATTCCGTCCGTCGTGGAGAATGACAGAACCAGAATATACTGGAATTTCGCATTCCCCACACTCCGGCTTGTAAACGCTAACAAGCCGGATATAGTACTCCTTGACAAAAATGACAAAATTATGTATGTCATTGAGTTCTCGGCTCCTGCCGAGACGAACATCATTGCCAAGGAAGAAGAGAAACGGACGAAATATCAGGATCTTCTCTTTGACCTTCGCCGAGTGTACCGGGGCTATACAGTCAAGCTAGTGGTTTTGGTAATTGGAGCTCTCGGAGGCGCACGGCAGACACTGCTCTCAGCTCTCAAGACCTTGCCGGCCTGCCGTGACAGGGCAGAGCAACTTGCAGGCAACATGCAGAAAGCAGTCATCCTCGGATCATTGCGTCTACTCAGGGCACACGATGCGGAACACCGTTTCTACTAACCCCGCGGTTGGTGGGGAGTAGAAACGGTAACGGACCATCTGGCCTACTTGCACCCGTGTGAGTCGGAGCCGCGGGACCGCAAGTAAGGCCACCACAAAAAAAAAAAAAAAAATAATAATAATAATAATAATAATAATAATAATAATAATAATAATAATAATAATAATAATAATAATAATAATAATAATAATAATAATAATAATAATAATAATAATAATAATAATAATAATAATAATAATAATAATAATAATAATAATAATAATAATAATAATAATAATAATAATAATAATAATAATAATAATAATAATAATAATAATAATAATAATAATAATAATAATAATAATAATAATAATAATAATAATAATAATAATAATAATAATAATAATAATAATAATAATAATAATAATAATAATAATAATAATAATAATAATAATAATAATAATAATAATAATAATAATAATAATAATAATAATAATAATAATAATAATAATAATAATAATAATAATAATAATAATAATAAACCCGCACGGGGTAGTATAGACAGCTTCTATACTAACGGGGACTGGCGACCCCGCGGCCCGAGCTCCCCGGCACCAGGGGGGATCTGGTGTAAACACCGCTCAGTGTGTTGGCAACTCACGAAGCGAGATAATTTTCACTTGCCGTGAATACAAGAAGAAAAAGATACTCGGGCGTGGCAGATAACCAGGCCTTATCTGCTCGGACACGTCAGGAAGATCCTAGGCCTGGCTCGAGTCAGGGTGAACCAGGTGGCACCCCCTCGAGAACGGACACCACCACACGCGAAATTGGAGCTGATAGCGATATTAGAACCGCAAACAGACAGCCTGACACTCAAAATGCTCCAGCTGCTGAAGGTGCTGCGCAAGAGCTACAGCCAGCGCTCACCCAAGCAGGAATACCCAGGAGACGCATGAAATGGACTTTGCAAATGAATCAAACAATCATGCATATATTTTATCGAGTTACGGAACTGGGTACAAATAAAACAGGCTACAGAAAAAGAATGCACGAAGCATTTATCAGAGAATTCCCAAACCTTGATGTTACTGAGCAAAGAGTGGTAGATCAATACCGAGCAATAATCAGAAATAAACTCATTTCAGAAGACACCATTGAAACTATAAAAGCGGAAGTTCAAAGGGAACATAGAAGAAGCTCTCGACGACGTACCACTATCAACATGCGGCGTACCAACTCTGAACAGATACATCCTACGATAATTACTGACAACCAAGAACAATTCGAACACAATGACGAAAACCATCCCGAACGACTAATTCTAGCACTGCAAAATGAGATACAAAAAGCAATGTTGGAATACGAGGGGATGGATCCGACCTCAAGACCTGCACTGCCAAGAATAAATTCTTCAAAGAACTTAGCTGTTGCACTAGAAATTATGAACCAAAGAATTCTTCCTCAGTATATTGGTGAGGCGACCTGTTTAGAAGCGGTCCACTCCGTCGTATACTGCGCAGCATCGTCGATCGCCACAAACCTTGGAATTAAAGTAAAAAGAAAGAACTCTACGAAAAAGGGCCATAAAGTGTCCGAACCCGCCTGGTGTAAACGTCTGCAGCAGAGAATAGACAAACTGCGGAAAGAAATAGGTCAGCTAACTGAGTTCCAGAAAGGAACACGAACAACGAGATTAAAATCGCGAGTAAACAACGTACTCAGCAGAAATAAAATCCATACACTAAGAGATGTAGAAAACAACACAGTTCAATTATGTCTGGATACACTAAAACAGAAGCTTGGTAAATACGCTGCTCGACTAAGTAGATACAAGTGCAGTAACGATAGAAAACAAGACAACAAGCTATTTGCGAAATCGGAAAGAGTTTTCTACAGACGCTTAAACGAAACTGAGCATGACATGGCAACAAAATATCCTTCGAAAGAATCTATGGATACCTTTTGGAGGGAACAGTTGGCTACGCCTATTAACGCGAATTTAGACGCAGCCTGGATACCTCAAGAGACTAACCGATCACGAACCTACAATGATATGAATCACCGCCCATTTACAACAGCGGAAATGAGCAAAATAATTGGTGAAATGCATAGCTGGAAAGCTCCCGGTCCAGATGGAGTCCAAAACTTTTGGTGGAAAAAGCTGGTGTGTACTCACGATAAACTTACAGATTTTATAAATGAGATTCTGAGGCAACCTGCCAAAATGCCTTGTTTCTTAACACAAGGAATCACGTATCTCTTACCAAAAGACAAGCAGAATACTGAAGATCCATCAAAATACCGCCCTATCACGTGCTTACCAACATTGTACAAATTAATCACATCCTGCATTGCTAATCGACTGTATGATCATGTTACCCAAAATCAAATTTTAGCAGAGCAACAAAAAGGATGCACAAAACACGCTATGGGCTGCAAAGAGCAGCTAATAATTGACTCTGTAATCTGCAATCAGGCATACTCGAAGCACCGGAACTTGTACATGGCTTACATTGACTACAAGAAAGCATTCGACTCGGTTCCACACGATTGACTGCTAAACATCTTAAAAATATACAAAGTGGACAGATTTATGATTGACTTCCTGGAACATGCGATGAACTCCTGGCGTACGACTGTAATTTTGAATGAGGCTGATATCAAAACCAGTACAATTCCTATTAAGAGAGGTATTTTCCAGGGTGATTCACTCAGCCCGTTATGGTTTTGTCTTGCATTGAACCCTCTTTCAAACAGACTGAACTCGACTGGATGCGGATTCAGTCTCAGAGAAAACAAGAGAGAACTTATCAAAATCAATCATCTGCTGTACATGGATGATCTTAAATTAACTACATCAACTAGAAGACAACTAGAAGAGCTTCTTAAAATCGTTGAAGGGTTCTCCAGTGATATAAAGATGTCGTTTGGCCTTGACAAGTGCAAAACAGTCAATATAGTTAAAGGCAATATTCAACCAGGAGACTTTGAAACACAAGATGGGCAACTAATTGAAGCACTAGTTGAAGGAAGTACATACAAATACCTCGGAATGAAACAGCTTTACAGTATTGAACAGAAAACCATGAAAAAGGAATTTGAGCAAACATATACAAGTAGGGTTCGAAAAATATTAAAAACGAGGCTCAACAGTAAGAACTTATTTTCAGCCCTTAACACATACGCGGGTGCAGTCCTCACATATTCCTTCGGAATTATAAAATGGACGCAAACGGAAATAGACTCGTTACAACGAAAAACTCGTGTACTTTTGACTAAACATAAAGTACATCACCCAAAAAGTTCAATAGAACGTACAATGCTACAACGTTCAGAAGGTGGTAGAGGACTTGTGGATATCGGTGAAATCCATGATAGACAGATAGCCAATCTACGAGAATATTTTCGGAAAAAAGCAGTCCAGTCAGAATTATATAACGCTGTGTGTAAAGCAGATACATATTCACCATTAAACTTGAAATATGAGCAAGTACCAGTAAGACACTACCGAACTAAAGAAGATAAAGTACAGACCTGGAAAGAAAAAGCACTACATGGAAGACACCTGAACGAGATGAACCAAGATAATGTCGACAAAAATGCGTCGAACTATTGGCTAATCTCAGGACAGATGTTCCCAGAAACAGAGGGGTTCCTTCTAGCCATTCAAGATCAAGTGATTCCAACAAGAAACTATCTGAAATATATAATCAAAGACGGAACTATAACAGATGGTAAATGCAGATATGGCTGCGAAGCTCAAGAAACAGTTCAGCATATAACCAGTGGCTGTCAACTTTTTGCAGCAACTGAGTATAAAGAGCGGCATGATTCAGCTGCAAAAATTCTGCATCAAGAGCTTGCATTGAAACTTGATCTCATATCAACTGAAAAGCAGCCGTACTACATATATAAACCAGAGCCTGTTCTAGAAAATCAGAGATACAAACTGTACTGGGACCGTAGTGTGCTTACTGACCAAACAACTCCTCACAACCGGCCTGATATTATTGCTGTAGACAAGAACACCAGAAAGACTTTTATTATCGACATTGCTGTTCCTAACTCACATAATTTGCGCGACAAACAAATAGAGAAAATAGTCAAATACAGAGAACTGGAGATACAGATAAAAAGACAATGGAACATGCTTAATGTAGAGACAATACCCATCATATTATCTGCTACTGGAATCATCCCCAAACAACTGCTTAAGAACTTAACGGCATTGGAACTTAATAACAACCTGTACATTCCAATTCAGAAAGCAGTACTGCTCGGCACATCAAGAGTTGTAAGAAAATTCCTTGGAAACAACCACAAAGGACCCGAAAGGGCGCCCACAGAGCTTAATCCCTCTGACACTTAGAATGTCTGGGATAAGTGAAAGTTCCCCTTTTAAATAAGAGGGAGTGTGAATGACCAAGAGTAAGGTCTAAGTCGGATAATAATAATAATAATAATAATAATAATAATAATAATAATAATAATAATAATAATAATAATAATAATAATAATAATAATAATAATAATAATAATAATAATAATAATAATATTAATAATAATGATAATAATAATAATAATAATAATAATAATAATAATAATAATAATAATAATAATAATAATAATAATAATAATAATAATAATAATAATAATAATAATAATAATAATAATAATAATAATAATAATAATAATAATAATAATAATAATAATAATAATAATAATAATAATAATAATAATAATAATAATAATAATAATAATAATAATCCGGTACAGTCACTAGTGGGACCTGACGGAGCAAGTGGCGTCAACCTGCGAAATGCTGCCCCCACAAGGCCACAGTTACCGGAACCAAACTTGGTAGGCGAGCATGGCTTGGATAATCCGATTCAGGATAATCCCGCCCCCTCACCTCCTCCAGCAAACCGGACAAGGCGTATGCGCTGGACTAGACAAGATAACCTTGATCTTATGCGCGCATACTACCTAGTAACGAACGTCGGACAAAATCTTACGAACTACAGGAATAACCTATATGTACAATGGTGTAACATGCGACCAGATATTCAGAAACAGGCACAACAACTAGCGGATCAAGTTAGATCAATTCTGAGACGGAAAGCTCTGTCTGATGCTGAACTGGAAAGGCTAAAGGCAGAAATAAGGCCGCAGCTGGGACCGACAAACCAAAACGAGGAACCACGTCAGCAAGCTCTACCACGAAGATCTACAATATATGAGCTTCCCCCAAATGACATCCAGCGGGAAGTGGAAGCGAGACTAGATGAGATGTGTCTGCTTTATGCAGGAATTCCGTTAGAGAAAAGGCCACGTCTCCCTAAAATCAGATACTCACTGACGGCAAAGAAGACACTCAATCAAGTTAATATTGCAGTTGGTCAAAAGATTAACAGCACCGAAGACCTGAGCAGCACATGTCACCTTGTATACTGCGCGGCTGTAGCAACACTGTCACTTCTGGGAACTTCAGTTGAAACAAAAACACACAATAAAAGCCAAAATTCTGACGCGGACCCCCCTTGGCGAAGGAGACTTATACAACGTATCAACAAAATAAGAAAGGAAATTGGGCACTTGCAAACCTATCTCAGTAAGCAAAATCCATCCAAGAAAATTAAACACTCTATAAAGAAAATTGCACAAAAAGTACAAACTAAGGTTGATGCTCCTGATGCCAATCGAAAATTTCAGATATATTGCGAAGAACAAAAACAAAAAGTAGCTGCTCTTGGTAGCAGAGTAAGGAGATACAATCTAAGAGTAAAAAGATATCAACAAAATAAACAGTTTAGAGAAAATCAAAAGTGTTTTTTCCGGGAACTGTGTAATCAGAAGGACCCCATTACAAAAGAACCGCCAAGTATGGAGAACACATTCCAATACTGGGCCAATATCTGGAGCAACCCAAAAACGCACGATCAAACAGCGTACTGGATAGAGCAGGAGCGCCAGAGGATGCTCCACATTGAGGAGATGGTACCAGTGGATTTTTTAAAACAAGATGTCGAATCGGCACTAAAAAATATTGGAAACTGGAAAGCCCCTGGAATTGATGGAGTCCAAGCCTATTGGTGGAAGAGCTTTACGGAAGTGCATGAGAAGCTTGCTAGCCAATTTAACACAGGAATACGAGATTCTGGTACGGTTCCGGACTTCTTCACTAAAGGTGTGACTTACCTGTTACCAAAAAATGCCAACGTAAATAATCCACAAAACTATAGGCCCATCACGTGTCTACCCGTTATTTATAAAATATTTACTGCAGCCATAGAACAGAAAATTGGCGGACATGTGAACAGTAACAATATTCTTCACAGAGAACAAAACGGCTGTAGGGCTAGAGCACGAGGAAGTAAGGAATGGTTAATCATGGACTCAGTGGTTACAAATCATGCTAGACAAAAAAAGAGAAACCTTTCGGTAGCCTGGATCGACTACCGAAAAGCGTTTGATTCTGTTCCACACTCGTGGCTCATTGAGGTCCTAAAGATCTACAGAGTGAATGAAGAATTACTTATATGCCTGAAACATCTTATGTCAACCTGGCAAACCTTTCTAAGTCTTAGTGTTGGTAAAACATCCTTCACAACTCCCGGGCTGAGAGTCCAACAAGGAATCTTTCAAGGAGACAGCCTTAGTCCGTTGTGGTTCTGCTTAGCTATGAACCCACTTAGCACCATGCTCGAGTCCAGTAAATACGGATACGTTTTAAGACGAAAACCACGCACAATTATAAGTCATCTGGCATACATGGACGACATCAAGCTCTACGCGGCAAATGAAGAGCAGTTAAAAGGGCAGCTAGAGCTTGTCTCAACGTTTACAGAAGCAGTCAAAATGTCCTTTGGTATGGAAAAGTGTGCGTTTATTAACATTAGGGCTGGAAAAATTGCCGAATCCCAGAATATTGTTCTAGCGGATTTATCAGAATTCTCTCCTTTACCACTCAATGAAAAATACAAGTACTTAGGTATTTATCAAGCGTTTAATATTGAGCATTCAGATGTGAAAAAACAAGTAGAAACCGCCTTAAAGAAAAGGCTAAAGATAATATTAAACACAGAGCTCTATTCTCTAGCCAAAATTGAGACATTAAATTCCTGGGTGCTTCCTGTTGTAACATACAGCTTTGGGATCGTTAAATGGAGCCATACAGATCTAGAAAGATTAGATATGCTAGTCAGAACAACACTTACCAAGTACAGGCTACACCACCCAAACTCCTCAGTAAACAGACTATACATCCAGAGAAAACGGGGAGGAAGGGGACTAAGAAACCTTAAACAAGCGCACGCAAAAGAAATCGATAAACTGAATACTTACTTTAAGTCAGTTAACCATCCCCTTCACAGATCCATTGCCGCCATTGACCTCAACTTAAGTCCGCTCAATCTAGCAGGAACTTTTGCACCAGAAAAAGAAAATAAAAATTATCTACAAGAAATTGAAGAAGAGTGGAAACAAAAACAACTCCATGGCCGGTATGCTGCTGCTCTTAATGGACCCGACACAGATACAGAGCACTCAACGTTGTATCTAGAGGATGGGAACTTACTAATGGAGACGGAAGGATTTATCGGTGCAATCCAGGATCAAGTTATGTCAACAAAAAACTATAGGAGGTTTATTCTAAAACAAAACCTAGAAAGTGACCTATGCAGATTATGTAATTTAAAGTCAGAAACCGTTCAACACTTAACAACAGGATGTTCTTTTCTGGCCCCTAGGGACTTTAAGAAAAGGCATGATGACGCAGCTAAAATCCTGCATCAGGCTCTCTGTAACAAATACAATCTTATAAAAGAAACCACACCGTATTACAAATACCAACCGAAAGAAGTTATAGAAAATGATGAAACAAAAATCTATTGGGATCTGGCAATTGTCACGGATAGAGAGATACAACATAACAGGCCTGATATTGTTGTTTTCAACAAGCACAAAAAGACTGCAGCTGTGATAGACATCACAGTCCCAGAAGACAGTAATTTGAGGGAAGCCAGAAATAAGAAAATCTCGAAATATATCGACCTGGCTCACGAAATAAAAGCAATTTACCAATTAGACAGTGTGTCAATCCATCCATTTGTGATATCTGCAAATGGCCTGGTTGAAAAACATACAAAAACAGAACTAGAAAAGTTGGGATTAGAATCTCCAAAAGGCATCATTAAGCTAGCTCAAAAGGCCATTATACTGGGAACCTGTAGGACCGTACGACGAGCACTTACAAGCGAATAGAATGTTAGTTTTATTAAGAACTCCATTGTATTTGTGCTTATTACCAACGTAAGTTGTGAAGAAAAAAAAAAAAAAAAAAAAAAAAAAAATTATAATAATAATAATAATAATAATAATAATTTGGAGAAATATCTGGGAGAAAGAAAAATAATAATAATAATAATAATAATAATAATAATAATTTGGAGAAATATCTGGGAGAAACCAGCAAGTCATAAACACAACGCTGATTGGATGACACTCGAGAAAAAAAGAGTGGAACATATACCAGCTATGCTACCAGAAACAATAACATTGGAAGACCTAAAAAACACCTTGTCAAAAGCACACAACTGGAAAGCGCCAGGACCAGATGGCATTCATAACTTCTGGTATAAACGATTCACACACTTACATGAAAAACTGGCTTATCTTCTTACAGATATTCTTAACCACCCAGAAAATCTACCTAAATTCTTCACAATGGGAAATACCTACCTGCTCCCCAAATCGACACACCCACAACCAGACCCGTCAAAATATAGACCGATTACATGTCTGCCCACCATATACAAGATTTTGACAGGCATTCTCGCAGACAAGCTCTACAGACATATGACGAGAAACAATCTTCTCGCAGAAGAACAAAAAGGTTGCAAAAAGAAATCACAGGGCTGTAAAGAACAACTAGTAATAGATACAGTCATAACGAAAGATGCAATTAAAAATCACAGAACCTTATACACAGCATTTATTGACTATCAGAAAGCATTCGACAGCGTTCCGCACACCTGGCTAATTGAGAGTCTTAATATATATAAGGTAAACCCCCAAATTACAAATTTCCTAAAAATAGCGATGGAAAAGTGGGAGACAAACCTTTTGATATCAAACTCAAAAATAGAACCACTAAAAATGCGAAGAAGTAGAGGGATTTACCAAGGCGATGCGCTAAGTGCATTGTGGTTTTGTATTGCTATCAATCCACTATCCAATGCTATAAACAGCAAGAAATCCGGATATAAAATACCAGCGAGCAATCAGCAAGTAAGTCATCTAGTATATATGGATGATCTGAAACTCTTTTCAGAGACAAACAATGGCATAAAAAAGCTCCTTAGACAAACAGAAATTTTCTCAGCTGATATATCCATGAACTTTGGCTTGGACAAGTGTAGAATTAACAGCCTTGTGAAAGGTAAGTGGCAAAGAAGTGACGACTTTGAAATGTTACAAAGATCTGAAGGAGGTACGATTGCAGCTATGGATAAAAATGAATCCTACAAATATCTTGGTTTTCTGCAGTCACAGGGGATAGATGAAAAGTTGGTAAAACAACAACTGATAAACAAAATGAAAGAGCGGATAAAAGCCATTCTGAAGACTCAGCTGTCAGCTAGAAACAAAATCAGTGCAACAAATACACTCGCAACACCGGTTGTCGCATACAGTTTTGGAGTGGTAAAATGGACCGAAACAGAGCTGGAAGAAGCAAATCAATCCCTAAGGAAACTCTACACTAAGTACAGATCTCACCACCCAAGAGCATGTAAAGAACGGTTTCATCTCCCACGGAGCCAAGGTGGAAGAGGAATTACTGACCTACGACTCCTACACAAGCAACAAATCAACAATCTAAGAGAGTTTTTCCTTAAAACTGGTGAGAATTCCTTATTTCATGCTGCAATAAACACCACAGACAAACAGCTCACACCTCTCCAACTCTGCAAGGGAAATTATAGTTGTGATCCTGAATACAACATAAACACTCAAACACAAAAATGGCATCAGAAAGAACTACATGGAAGATACCCTCATACACTTAACCATGATGACATAGATTAAAAAGCATCAAGAAGTTGGCTACTTAAGGGTAACATCTTTTCAGAAACTGAAGGCTTTCTCTGTGCTATTCAGGATCAAGTAATTCCCACAAAGTCATATCAAAAATACATTGTCAAAGACCCCAATATAACAAACACAAAATGCAGACTCTGTGGACAAGGGCACGAAAACATTGAACACATAATAAGTAGCTGTACGACGCTTGCTCCAAAAGACTACACAAACAGACATAATGATGTGGCAAAAATTATACACAGAGAATTAGGAATAAAATATGGTTTATTACAGAACCGGGAACCATACTATAAATACAACCCGCCACCTATCACTGAGAACGAAAAAACAACAATGTACTGGGACAGAAGCCTACAAACAGACCACCCAGTCCAACACAACAAACCAGACATATTTGTTTTAGATAAGGAAAATAACGAGATTCTAATCATTGACATCGCGATACCAACACCAACAAATATACATAAAAAGCACAAAGAAAAAATTGAGAAGTACTTACTTTTAAGCGAAGAACTAAAGAAAATCTGGAGGGTGGACAGAGTGCAAATTGTCCCAGTTATTATTGGAGCAATCGGAGAAATCCCAAAGAAACTGTTCAATGCACTCAAAATCTTGACTGTCCCGGAAAAGTTCTACCTAGAAATGCAGAAAGCTGTGATCTTATCCACCTGTAACACAGTAAGGAGAGTTTTGAACATTAACAAGTAACAATAACAAAAAGGGTATGTCTTGCTCTACTTACCAAAAGCCGACATACTCTTATACTTACCGTAAAAACGAGCAAAAAAAAAAAAAAAAAAATAATAATAATAATAATAATAATAATAATAATAATAATAATAATAATAATAATAATAATAATAATAATAATAATAATAATAATAATAATAATAATAATAATAATAATAATAATAATAATAATAATAATAATAATAATAATAATAATAATAATAATAATAATAATAATAATAATAATAATAATAATAATAATAATAATAATAATAATAATAATAATAATAATAATAATAATAATAATAATAATAATAATAATAATAATAATAATAATAATAATAATAATAATAATAATAATAATAATAATAATAATAATAATAATAATAATAATAATAATAATAATAATAATAATAATAATAATAATAATAATAATAATAATAATAATAATAATAATAATAATAATAATAATAATAATAATAATAATAATAATAATAATAATAATAATAATAATAATAATAATAATAATAATAATAATAATAATAATAATAATAATAATAATAATAATAATAATAATAATAATAATAATAATAATAATAATAATAATAATAATAATAATAATAATAATAATAATAATAATAATAATAATAATAATAATAATAATAATAATAATAATAATAATAATAATAATAATAATAATAATAATAATAATAATAATAATAATAATAATAATAATAATAATAATAATAATAATAATAATAATAATAATAATAATAATAATAATAATAATAATAATAATAATAATAATAATAATAATAATAATAATAATAATAATAATAATAATAATATAATAATAATCCGTGGCTGTTGCTGGTCTGCTATCGGAGGCTGCCCCTGGCGATGGGGTACGCTCGCTAGCCTAAAACCTAGAGGGCACCGGGGAAATAAAATACCCGGGGTGGACAAAAACCAGCACCGTTACATGGGTTAGCAACCCATCTAGCGTGAAACTCTCTTGCTGTGAACACAAGAAATAAGAGATACTCAGGCGGGCCGGGGCAGCTGGACCCGGGTCGGAACCGCCTTAGACCCACCGCAAACGACCAAGGCAACGGACAAGGACAACGAATACCCAACGCGCAAGAACCCCTCAATGAAGAGCAACATGAAATCCACAATGCAGATGTTGCTGAGGCTGCGCCTCAGCCCACTACATTACAGGGTAGACCAAGGCAGCGAACAAAATGGACAACAGCCATGAATGAATTCCTATACGGACGCTACCTTGTTCTAAGTGAACTCGACACCAAAAAGACAGGTTACAGCAGAGAACTGCATGCACAAATGACTCAGCAGTTCCCTGAACTTGCGCGTAAAACAGTGCAAAATATACTAGATCAAAGACGAGTACTACTAACCTCAAAAACAATAACACCCGAAACCGCCCAATGCATAAAAAGAGAAGCAGAAATTGAACTAGGAGTACGAGACCAGAACGAAAATCAACCCCCAGTAGCAGACGTGGATGTAAATGTGATAGACGAAGGCCAAGCACAAGTAATAGAAAAGTTCGATGAGATATACATGAAATACAACGGAACCCTACCAGAAATGAGGCCAAGAATACCTAAGCTAAAGACAAATAAAAACACAAAGCAAACAATAACCCTCATAAATAACACAATAGCAGAAAAAATCAACGATGCACACAATATCCTTGACCTCCACACAATTATTTACGTTGGCGCAATGACCACGATTGAAATAAACCAACAAATAAAAAATAAACCCAAAGAAGACACCTCGACCTCAACAGAATCTCAACCACCTTGGGAAAGACGACTCATTAAACGAATCGAGGAACTTAGAAAACATATAGGACAAATAGAACAAGCTAGCAGAAACACAGCAAGCGAAAAACTTAAACGAAAAACAAAAAAACTGATAAGCAAATACAAAAATGAAAGTAACAACACCAACCAAGAAATACTCGATCTACTCAAGCAACAATTAGCGGCCAGAGCTAAAAGACTCCGAAGATTCAAAGAAAGTCGCCAGCGAAGACAGGACAACAACCAATTCGAGGATAACGAGGGAAGGTTCTACAGACAACTTAAATCCACAACAAATAACAAAGAAGACGAACAACCAGGGAAAGAAGACACAAAAAGCTATTGGAAGAACATATGGGCCGTCCCAAAACAACACAAAAAAAAAGCAAAATGGATAACGAAAGAAAAAGAAAGGATGACAAACAAGAGGAGAATGATTAACCACACAGTAGTACTGGAAGAACTCGAGAAGGTGATCAAAAAGAGCAAAAACTGGAAAGCTCCAGGCATTGATAAAATACAAAACTTCTGGATCAAAAAATTCAAAAGCACACACAAAAAAATCGCCGACATCTTCACAGACATACTGGAAAACCGGACTGAACTACCAACATTTATGACACAAGGAATTACTTATCTTCTCCCAAAAACGTCACCTACGAGCAAGAACCCTAGTAAATATCGCCCTATTACATGTCTCCCAACACTCTATAAGTTACTGACAGGAGTTATAGCTGAAAAAATATATAAGCACCTAACCGAGAACGAACTCTTGGCAACAGAGCAAAAGGGATGCACAAAGTCAGCAAAAGGATGCAAAGACCAACTGGTAATCGATGCCATAATAACAGGAAACGCAAAGAAAGAGAAAAAAGATCTTTACACTGCATATATAGATTACCAGAAAGCCTTTGACAGCGTACCACACACTTGGCTGCTGGAGGTACTGGAACTATATAAGATTGACCCGCAAATAATAAAACTCCTAGAAAAGGCAATGAACACATGGAAAACCACATTAACAATCACAGCTAAAAATAAGCAACAAGTAATCGGAGATATACCTATACAGTGCGGAATTTTCCAGGGAGACGCTCTAAGCCCGCTATGGTTCTGCCTGGCTCTCAACCCGCTCTCCTCCACACTAAAAGAACAAAATAAAGGTGTAAAGTTAGAAAACAACAAAATACTTACCCACCTCCTATACATGGACGATCTCAAAACATATGCGTCATCCAACGAAGACCTGGAAAAAAACATCCAAATAATAAAAAAGTTCAGTGAAGACATTAACATGACATTTGGCCTAGACAAATGTCGCATCAACGTCATGGAAAAAGGGAAATGGAGGAAACATCAAGGAGTAGAAATGGGAGAGGATGCTGGAGTGATAGAAGGAATGGAAGAGGACGAGCTGTACAAATATTTGGGATACCAGCAAGCACGTGGGATAGATCAGAAACAAACCAAAGAACATCTCAAACAAAGGCTCAAAATGATAATGAGGACGAAGCTACGTGGAAGGAATATGGTGAAGGCAATCAACACCTATGCAATCCCAATCCTAACATATAGCCTCGGCATCATATCGTGGACACAAACAGAGCTAACCGAACTTAACCGCACAATACGAACTGTAGCCACTAAACACAGGTTCCACCACCCAAGAAGCTCTATGGAAAGATTTCACCTTCCCAGAGAGCAAGGAGGATGGGGAGTGTTAAACATTGAAGAACTACATAAGAAACAAATAAAAAACCTAAGAACCTACTTTCACAAAAAAGCGGAAGAGAGCGGACTGTACAAAGCAATAGTAAACAAAGACAATAAAATCACGCCCCTGAACCTACAAAGCAGACAATTACCTGAAGAAGAATCCATAAATCACATGGAAAAATGGCTTAGCAAAGAATTACATGGACGATATCCTGCATTACTCAAGCAGGCCCACATCAATGAAAAAGCATCACTGGACTGGCTTAAGAAGGGACAGCTGTTCCCAGAAACAGAAGGGTTTGTCATGGCTATCCAAGATCAAGTAATTCCCACACGCAATTACCAAAAACACATAATGAAACAACGCATAGAAACAGATAAATGTAGAATGTGTGGAGAACAAACAGAATCGATAGATCACATAGTGAGCGGTTGCACAGTACTAGCCCCCAACGAATACACAAAAAGGCACGACAACGTAGGAAAAGTCATATACCAGGAATTTCTAAAAAAAATAAAACCTGACGCACCTCACACCCCGTACTATAAGCTAAAACCCGACTCTGTGAATGAAAATGAGAACTACAAGCTATATTGGAACAGAGAAATAATCACGGACGTACATATACCACATAACAAACCAGATATGGTGCTTGTGAACAAACAAACAAAACAAGCGTACATCATAGACATGGCAATCCCGCTGCCCACAAACAATCAACGAAAATACCAAGAAAAAATAAACAAATACTTGCCATTAGCAAATGAGATCAAAGACGTGTGGAACCAAGATCGAGTCACCATTGTGCCAATAATCTTCGGAGCTACTGGGGAAGTACCGTCAGCAACACTCGATGGCCTCAAAACCCTGGAAATAAAAGAAAATCTAGTTAGTCAAATGCAAAAAATCACTCTGATAGAAACTACTGGAATCGTACGTAAAGTTCTGAACTTACCTTGAAAATACTTACCTATACCGTAGACCCCACTTCGAATCCTTGTACGCAAGTACCGGAGAGAAGCTCTAATCAGGAAGACCTGTGGAACCTGAAAATAATAATAATAATAATAATAATAATAATAATAATAATAATAATAATAATAATAATAATAATAATAATAATAATAATAATAATAATAATAATAATAATAATAATAATAATAATAATAATAATAATAATAATAATAATAATAATAATAATAATAATAATAATAATAATAATAATAATAATAATAATAATAATAATAATAATAATAATAATAATAATAATAATAATAATAATAATAATAATAATAATAATAATAATAATAATAATAATAATAATTGAGGGCAAGGAGGCACACAAGAACAACGCCTGGGTATTAGCAACACTCCCCTTTACCCCAGCTGCAAGGGTCAAATCGGATCGGCAACCTGCAAAACAGGTGACCCGCGAGGACGAAAATCTACTTCTCCTAAATGTCGACCGGGGGCTGGCCAGGGTAACCTCCTGCCAGTCCCTAAGACTCGGTTTAAGACTCGGTTCAGGACGCAGAGGATCGAGAGGGCCCCCACGACCGACCCCGTCGGATGAGGGGTCAAAGGCAAGGTGGAGGGGCCCAGCCGGATGGATTGCCCGATGACGACCGCGATGACCAAGGACGCTTTGAGTGGACCAATGATCTGAGAGATGACTTGCTGGAATGCTATGAGAGCAGTAGCCCAGGTCGAAGGGGATATATGGCTCGTATGCGTGAGCAGTGGAATGTTATGCATCCTGAGCATAATACATTTACTGCTCAGAGCCTGCGAGACTATGTATCCTACCTTCGGCGAAGGGGATATGTAAGAAGACCTCAACAGCCGGCAGTACCTGGGGTACAGGAATTGCAGGTACATGTGGCTGAAGAGGTACTTCCCATTGCACCAGAAGAGAGTCTTCAAGACCGCAGGGCGCTACACAAGATAAAGCGCCCGAAGCCACAAGACCTAGCTAGAGCGGACGCAGAGCTATTGAATACTCTAACAGAAGAAGCTGACATCTGGCGCATTAATTGCCTCGTCTACGAGGCAGCTTGCTCCGTGTCGCCCAGGGCGCCCAATAGGGACCCCTGCGGCGACAGGGCGCAACGCCGAGTGAAGAAGATGGAAGCAAAAATCCTCTCAGCAAGGCAGCACGCATCCCGTATACAGTGTGTGGTGGAATACAAATTGGCAGGCAGGCCTTTTACGCCAAAAGTTCGCCGCATAGCGGCCAACCTGCGACGCACCCACCACACACTGAACGAAGCACTGTTGCAGACCATCAAGCAGCAGTGCTGCGAAAGGATACGGATGTTAGTGACTGCCAAACAAAATCTAATTCGGCGGGCGAGGGGTATTTCGGAAAATAAATTATTTTTCGAAAACCCCAGTCGCCTATTTCAGGCGCCGCCGAGGATTATTAGCGATCCTCCGACCGCTGAGAGGGTGGAAAACTTCTGGAGGGGTATTTACGAGGTAACTCGGCCGCTCAACGTAAACACACCAGCCCTGGCACAGTTTGAAACCTTTGTGAGGGGGTTTTCACCACCTGAGCAACTGTGCCCACCAATAACCGTGGAGGAAATTCGAAGTGCTCTTACGGGTGCTAAGAACTTTGCTGCCCCTGGGCCTGATGGAATTAACACCTACTGGTGGAAAAAATTTCCATCAACCCATGAGGCCCTTGCCCGAATTTTTAACTCCTGGGTTAATGAGGGGCAGCCAATCCCTCCCTGGTTTATTGAGGGGCGAACCGTCCTTCTCCCCAAGAACGGAGACTTGTCCGACCCAAAGAACTATCGCCCGATAACATGTTTAAACGCCTGTTACAAGATTTTTACGCGACTCTTGTACCAGCGGATACTCCAAGCCATGGGTCCCGTGTTTAGTGGAGTATACGAGCAGCGAGGGTCAAAGAAAGGCGTAGCCGGCTGCAAGGAGAACCTTCTAATAGACCGATGTGTCACACAGGACTCCTTCCAGTACAAGCGAAACCTTTTGATGACCTGGATTGATTACCGTAAGGCCTTTGACACAACTTCTCATGAACTTATTATTCACCTTTTGAGAGGCCTTGCGGTGCCAGATCCCATAGCGAGATGCATTTCAGGAATGATGCCATTTTGGAAGACCCGATTTACCATATGTACGGGTAACGCAAAGGTGTCGACTGAATTGGTGTCATTCCGACGGGGAGTGTTTCAGGGTGATTCCCTCAGCCCACTCCTCTTTTGCGTCTCGCTACTTCCGTTATCCGTTGCTTTGCGGAACACAAAGGGATACATGTGCGGTGCTCCTGGCCGTAGAACCCATAAGGTTACTCACCTCTTTTACATGGATGACCTTAAGTTCTACGCGTCGACGAAGAGAGACCTCGACCAAGCTCTTCGGGTAGTACAGGAGTATACTCATGCGATCGGGATGGAGTTTGGGTTGGATAAGTGTGCGACGGTTCAACTTAAGAAAGGACGCCATGCGGATCACGCCGAGGACGCGCAACTTGTAGATGGGAGCATCCTACGACATCTGGATGCCGGAGAGACCTATACCTATCTGGGTGTTCCCCAGGGACACATCCATGATAGTGTAGCAATAAAAGGGTCTCTTCGCGACAAGTATCAGCAACGACTAAGACAAATCTGGAATTCAGAGTTGTCTGGAAAGAACAAAGTCGCTGCTACAAATATGCTTGCCGTCCCTATAATCACTTACTCCTTTGGAGTCATTAAGTGGAACGTGAACGAGTTGCGTGAAATTGACGTGAAAACCCGCAAGATGATGACTCGATACCGAAGCCATCATCCTAAGGCGTCTGTCCAACGGCTTTACTTCCCACGTTATCAGGGAGGCCGTGGACTCTTAAGTTTGGAGTGTTTACACAGACGAATAGTCCTAAGTACCGCGTGCGAAGTAATCATAGACGAGGATCCCCTGCTATGCATGGTGCGTAACCATGAAACATTTGGGGTGGGGGCATTTCTTTTTAAAGCAGCACAAAGAGCAGCAGATGAGCTCCAAATAGTTTTCGACATAAGTCGGCGGCAGGAAAACTCCATTACACAGTTGACCTGCCAAAGACTTAAAACCACCTTAAAGAATGCAGAGGTAGACTATTTATTACGTCTACATATGGATAAGCCATTGCACAGTGTTTTCTATAAAACCATTGAAAACACTGGCTTATCCAAAAAGCTAAGCTTTGCATTCTTAAGGTCAGGTGCATTAAAGTCGGAAACTGAGGGGTTTATCATTGCTTGCCAAGACGGAGTCATCAACACCTTGGAACACCGAAGTCGCGTGATGGGTATACAGGTTCCTGATACAAGTTGTAGGGCCTGCCATAGGGCGCCGGAGACCTTATATCATTTGCTGTCCGCTTGCGGGCGCTATGCGGTCTCGGCGTATATCCATCGACACAACGCAGCGTTACGGGTGCTGTATTACCATCTAAGGCACTCGTACGGTGTTGATGATGCTCCAGTGCTGCCATATGTCCCCTCTGATATTCCGTCCGTCGTGGAGAATGACAGAACCCGAATATACTGGAATTTCGCATTCCCCACACTCCGGCTTGTAAACGCTAACAAGCCGCATATAGTACTCCTTGACAAAAATGACAAAATTATGTATGTAATTGAGTTCTCGGCTCCTGCCGAGACGAACATCATTGCCAAGGAAGAAGAGAAACGGACGAAATATCAGGATCTTCTCTTTGACCTTCGCCGAGTGTACCGGGGCTATACAGTCAAGCTAGTGGTTTTGGTAATTGGAGCTCTCGGAGGCGCACGGCAGACACTGCTCTCAGCTCTCAAGACCTTGCCGGCCTGCCGTGACAGGGCAGAGCAACTTGCAGGCAACATGCAGAAAGCAGTCATCCTCGGATCATTGCGTCTACTCAGGGCACACGATGCGGAACACCGTTTCTACTAACCCCGCGGTTGGTGGGGAGTAGAAACGGTAACGGACCATCTGGCCTACTTGCACCCGTGTGAGTCGGAGCCGCGGGACCGCAAGTAAGGCCACCACACAAAAAAAAAAAAAAAAAAAAAAAAAAAAATAATAATAATAATAATAATAATAATAATAATAATAATAATAATAATAATAATAATAATAATAATAATAATAATAATAATAATAATAATAATAATAATAATAATAATAATAATAATAATAATAATAATAATAATAATAATAATAATAATAATAATAATAATAATAATAATAATAATAATAATAATAATAATAATAATAATAATAATAATAATAATAATAATAATAATAATAATAATAATAATAATAATAATAATAATAATAATAATAATAATAATAATAATAATAATAATAATAATAATAATAATAATAATAATAATAATAATAATAATAATAATAATAATAATAATAATAATAATAATAATAATAATAATAATAATAATAATAATAATAATAATAATAATAATAATAATAATAATAATAATAATAATAATAATAATAATAATAATAATAATAATAATAATAATAATAATAATAATAATAATAATAATAATAATAATAATAATAATAATAATAATAATAATAATAATAATAATAATAATAATAATAATAATAATAATAATAATAATAATAATAATAATAATAATAATAATAATAATAATAATAATAATAATAATAATAATAATAATAATAATAATAATAATAATAATAATAATAATAATAATAATAATAATAATAATAATAATAATAATAATAATAATAATAATAATAATAAACCCCGTGTGGGGTACGGGTGTTACAAAGAATATCCCCAAGGAATCCCCCTGCCTGTCGTACAAGGCGACTAAAAGGGGCAGAGGGTTAGTAACCCACTGTTACCATACAAGGGCCAGCTACCCTTGATATGAGCTTAAGCTAGCTGTCAATACTAGACATAAAAGGTACTCAGGCGGGCCGGGTATGCAGGACCCGGGTCGGACCCGTCGGGAGGATGGACCTGCAAATGACCCAAGCAATTCACATGGACAACGAGTAACAAAGACACAAGACACCCAAGTCAAAGGTGTTGCTGAAGAAGCTCTTCAGCCCACTACGACACAGGGGAGACAAAGACAGAGGACTATGTGGACGGAAGAGATTAACGAATTTATAGTCCGATGCTATTACAGATTAACAAAACTAGAGACAATCAAAACTCCATTTAGCAAGGAATTACACAAAAGAGTCACCGAAAAATACCCTAACATTAAAAATAAAACAGTACAGAACATAATTGACCAAAGAAGATCAGTTTTTACAAACAAAAGAATACCACCGGACACGATGCAGCGAATCAAACGAGAGGTAGGTACCGAGCTGGGTATAAACATTATAACGGAAGAACCAGAAACTGCAGATGGAACACAAGAACTCATAGTACAATCTCAGGAGCAAGATGAATTTGAAAATAACCATGTACAATACCATGAAATGAACCCACTCAGTAAGCCAAAACTCCCAAAACTTATTTATGGCCAAACAACAAACAAAATAATACAAAAAGTAGACGAAATTATACACACAAAATTGACCGAAAACACCAACATAGAAGAACTACACAGCATAATATACACAGGAGCATTGACTGTATTGAAAATCAATGGCCAAAAAATAAGTGGAATACCAGTGGTCAGCAAAACAAAACAGCCACAAGCTTGGGAAACCAGAATGACCAATCAAATAGCACAACTAAGGCGCGAAATAGGAATACTTTCTCAAAGACAAAAACCCAGCCCCAGCAAAAACGTAATAAGAAAAGCAGCAAAGATCATCACAAGGGAAAAAAACACAGATAATCCTACAGTAGTGGAAATTGTAGACTTCTTAAAGCAGAAACTCTCCGCAAAAGCTAAAAGATTGAAGAGATGTCGCGAAAGTCAAACAAGAAGGACCCAAAACAACCAATTTGTTAAAAATGAACATATATTCTACCGCACATTAAGTGAAACTGCTACAACACAAAACAGTGATCCTAAAATACCAGCAATCAAAGATATAAAAACGTTCTGGGAAAACATTTGGAGTAAACCAGTGAAACACAAACGCACGAAATGGTTACACGATGAGAGGAAGGCCGCTGCAAAGATAAGAACAATGATGGAATGGGAAGTCACAGAGAAAGAAGTGAAGGAAGCTATCACGAAAACACAAAATTGGAAAGCTGCGGGCCCGGATTCGTTATTCTGGTTCAAAAAGTTTAAATCAGTGCACCAGCAGCTGGGAAAATGCTTTACTTACCTACTTGAGCACCCGGAGATGACCCCTGCTTTTTTCACAACTGGAACTACTTATCTGTTACCTAAAACAAAACAATTTACAGATGATCCTGCAAAATATAGACCAATAACATGCCTACCTACTATATATAAAATACTTACCTCCATACTTAGCACAAAAATTTATACTCACCTGGATAAAAACATCCTATTGGACGAAGAACAGAAAGGGTGCAGAAAAGGATCACGAGGATGTAAAGAACAACTTGTCATAGATGCCACAATAATGTCAAATGCTAAAAAATCAAAGGGATCTCTGTATACAGCATACATCGACTACCAAAAGGCGTTTGATAGCATACCACACTCCTGGCTGTTAGAGGTGCTAGAATTGTATGGAGTTGGGAAGCACATATGTCTTTTCTTAGCGACTGCAATGACTGAATGGCGAACCCAGCTTACAATCAGATCACCAGATAAAATCGTAGATGCGGGAGTAGTAGAGATTAGACGGGGAATTTTCCAAGGGGATTCTCTCAGCCCATTATGGTTTTGTTTAGCTTTACGTCCATTAACACGCCTTCTTAATGCTGAAAATAAAGGCTAGAAGCTTCCTCAATCTAACCAACTTATTAGCCACCTATGGTATATGGATGACCTAAAGCTATATGCACACACCAAAAAACATCTAGAAAAATTACTTACCTGTGTGGGAAATTTTAGTACAGACATCCAAATGAAGTTTGGATTGGATAAATGCAAAATAAGCTGTATGGAGAAAGGCCTTTGGATTGAACATACAGGATATGAGGTTAACGAGATACAAGGTATTGTAACAGGCATGGGAGAAGAAGAACAGTACAAATATCTGGGGTACTTGCAGGCAAGGGATATCCAACATAAACAAGCAAAATCAGCGCTTACAGATACTTACCTTCAGAGATTACGTGCGATACTGCGTACTAAACTCCATGGCCGAAATACTGCAAAAGCTATAAATACCTACGCAACATCAGCCATATCTTACAGCTTTGGCATTATAAAATGGACAAATACAGAGCTAGAAGCGCTAAACACACAAACCAGAAAAGAATTAAGGAAGTACCGATGTCATCACCCTAAATCAGCTATTGAGAGGTTACATTTGCCACGAAAATTGGGAGGCAGAGGAATTCCAGACATAAAAATAGGACACTTCAAACAAATTTCAAACCTACGCAAATATTTTTATCAAAAAGCAGAAACTAGCAGCATGCATCATGCAGTTGTAAAGGCAGATAAAAATTCCACTCCTCTTAGATTGGCCGACAGATCATACGAGCCAAGCGAAGAGATTGAAACCCTGGAACAAAAAATTCAAAACTGGCGTAGTAAACCCCTACATGGAAAATATCTTGCGCGTATTGAACAAAACACGATAGACACTGCAGCGTCAACATCATATCTGCGACACGGTAACATATTTCCTGAAACAGAGGGGTTTATAGCAGCAATTCAGGACCAAGTTGTAGGAACAAAGTCTTATAAGAAGCGAATCCTTCACGAAAACATTGAAAACCTAAAATGCCGCTTATGTCACTCAATGGAAGAAACCCTGGACCACATTATTGCAGGATGCTCAATGCTAGCTCCAAAAGCATATCTTGATCGCCATAATAGAATGGGAAGGATAGTGCATATGAAACTTAGAGAGCAGCATATGGGACAGAAGATCGATACCCCATACTATGAGTATGAGCCTTAAGCTAAAAATACTGTGGAACAGAAAAATACAAACAGACAGGCCAGTACCAAATAATATACCTGATATAATACTTACCTTAAAAAAAGAAAACACTACTTATATCATTGATTTTGCTGTTCCACTGGGAAACAACATCCAAAAAACCTATGGTGAAAAAATTAGTAAATACTTACCTCTCCGAGATGAGATCATTCAAATGTGGCACATGGAATCAGTGACGGTAGTGCCAGTGATAATCGGAGCTGCAGGGGAAATACCGAAAAGTTTAAAAGAAAGCTTACTAAAAATAGGATTAGAATGGGAAATATACATACCTATGCAAAAGGCAGTACTGTTAGATACGTGTAGTGTAGTCCGGAGAGTGATTGAAATGAACTAAAGTATTTTAAATACATCTGAAAAGCTGATCATCTTGTCCTTAGACCGATGAATCAAAGCTTTATTTATTCCACCAAAATGGTGTGCGATCTCCAAATAATAATAATAATAATAATAATAATAATAATAATAATAATAATAATAATAATAATAATAATAATAATAATAATAATAATAATAATAATAATAATAATAATAATAATAATAATAATAATAATAATAATAATAATAATAATAATAATAATAATAATAATAATAATAATAATAATAATAATAATAATAATAATAATAATAATAATAATAATAATAATAATAATAATAATAATAATAATAATAATAATAATAATAATAATAATAATAATAATAATAATAATAATAATAATAATAATAATAATAATAATAATAATAATAATAATAATAATAATAATAATAATAATAATAATAATAATAATAATAATAATAATAATAATAATAATAATAATAATAATAATAATAATAATAATAATAATAATAATAATAATAATAATAATAATAATAATAATAATAATAATAATAATAATAATAATAATAATAATAATAATAATAATAATAATAATAATAATAATTAATAATAATAATAATAATAATAATAATAATAATAATAATAATAATAATAATAATAATAATAATAATAATAATAATAATAATAATAATAATAATAATAATAATAATAATAATAATAATAATAATAATAATAATAATAATAATAATAATAATAATAATAATAATAATAATAATAATAATAATAATAATAATAATAATAATAATAATAATAATAATAATAATAATAATAATAATAATAATAATAATAATAATAATAATAATAATAATAATAATAATAATAATAATAATAATAATAATAATAATAATAATAATAATAATAATAATAATAATAATAATAATAATAATAATAATAATAATAAAAAGGGCAAGGAGGCACACAAGAACAACGCCTGGGTATTAGCAACACTCCCCTTTACCCCAGCTGCAAGGGTCAAATCGGATCGGCAACCTGCAAAACAGGTGACCCGCGAGGACGAAAATCTACTTCTCCTAAATGTCGACCGGGGGCTGGCCAGGGTAACCTCCTGCCAGTCCCTAAGACTCGGTTCAGGACGCGGAGGATCGAGAGGGCCCCCACGACCGACCCCGTCGGATGAGGGGTCAAAGGCAAGGTGGAGGGGCCCAGCCGGATGGATTGCCCGATGACGACCGCGATGACCAAGGACGCTTTGAGTGGACCAATGATCTGAGAGATGACTTGCTGGAATGCTATGAGAGCAGTAGCCCAGGTCGAAGGGGATATATGGCTCGTATGCGTGAGCAGTGGAATGTTATGCATCCTGAGCATAATACATTTACTGCTCAGAGCCTGCGAGACTATGTATCCTACCTTCGGCGAAGGGGATATGTAAGAAGACCTCAACAGCCGGCAGTACCTGGGGTACGCCGGCAGTACCTGGGGTACAGGAATTGCAGGTACATGTGGCTGAAGAGGTACTTCCCATTGCACCAGAAGAGAGTCTTCAAGACCGCAGGGCGCTACACAAGATAAAGCGCCCGAAGCCACAAGACCTAGCTAGAGCGGACGCAGAGCTATTGAATACTCTAACAGAAGAAGCTGACATCTGGCGCATTAATTGCCTCGTCTACGAGGCAGCTTGCTCTGTGTCGCCCAGGGCGCCCAATAGGGACCCCTGCGGCGACAGGGCGCAACGCCGAGTGAAGAAGATGGAAGCAAAAATCCTCTCAGCAAGGCAGCACGCATCCCGTATACAGTGTGTGGTGGAATACAAATTGGCAGGCAGGCCTTTTACGCCAAAAGTGCGCCGCATAGCGGCCAACCTGCGACGCACCCACCACACACTGAACGAAGCACTGTTGCAGACCATCAAGCAGCAGTGCTGCGAAAGGATACGGATGTTAGTGACTGCCAAACAAAATCTAATTCGGCGGGCGAGGGGTATTTCGGAAAATAAATTATTTTTCGAAAACCCCAGTCGCCTATTTCAGGCGCCGCCGAGGATTATTAACGATCCTCCGACCGCTGAGAGGGTGGAAAACTTCTGGAGGGGTATTTACGAGGTAACTCGGCCGCTCAACGTAAACACACCAGCCCTGGCACAGTTTGAAACCTTTGTGAGGGGGTTTCCACCACCTGAGCAACTGTGCCCACCAATAACCGTGGAGGAAGTTCGAAGTGCTCTTACGGGTGCTAAGAACTTTGCTGCCCCTGGGCCTGATGGAATTAACACCTACTGGTGGAAAAAATTTCCATCAACCCATGAGGCCCTTGCCCGAATTTTTAACTCCTGGGTTAATGAGGGGCAGCCAATCCCTCCCTGGTTTATTGAGGGGCGAACCGTCCTTCTCCCCAAGAACGGAGACTTGTCCGACCCAAAGAACTATCGCCCGATAACATGTTTAAACGCCTGTTACAAGATTTTTACGCGACTCTTGTACCAGCGGATACTCCAAGCCATGGGTCCCGTGTTTAGTGGAGTATACGAGCAGCGAGGGTCAAAGAAAGGCGTAGCCGGCTGCAAGGAGAACCTTCTAATAGACCGATGTGTCACACAGGACTCCTTCCAGTACAAGCGAAACCTTTTGATGACCTGGATTGATTACCGTAAGGCCTTTGACACAACTTCTCATGAACTTATTATTCACCTTTTGAGAGGCCTTGCGGTGCCAGATCCCATAGCGAGATGCATTTCAGGAATGATGCCATTTTGGAAGACCCTATTTACCATATGTACGGGTAACGCAAAGGTGTCGACTGAATTGGTGTCATTCCGACGGGGAGTGTTTCAGGGTGATTCCCTCAGCCCACTCCTCTTTTGCGTCTCGCTACTTCCGTTATCCGTTGCTTTGCGGAACACAAAGGGATACATGTGCGGTGCTCCTGGCCGTAGAACCCATAAGGTTACTCACCTCTTTTATATGGATGACCTTAAGTTCTACGCGTCGACGAAGAGAGACCTCGACCAAGCTCTTCGGGTAGTACAGGAGTATACTCATGCGATCGGGATGGAGTTTGGGTTGGATAAGTGTGCGACGGTTCAACTTAAGAAAGGACGCCATGCGGATCACGCCGAGGACGCGCAACTTGTAGATGGGAGCATCCTACAACATCTGGATGCCGGAGGGACCTATACCTATCTGGGTGTTCCCCAGGGACACATCCATGATAGTGTAGCAATAAAAGGGTCTCTTCGCGACAAGTATCAGCAACGACTAAGACAAATCTGGAATTCAGAGTTGTCTGGAAAGAACAAAGTCGCTGCTACAAATATGCTTGCCGTCCCTATAATCACTTACTCCTTTGGAGTCATTAAGTGGAACGTGAACGAGTTGCGTGAAATTGACGTGAAAACCCGCAAGATGATGACTCGATACCGAAGCCATCATCCTAAGGCGTCTGTCCAACGGCTTTACTTCCCACGTTATCAGGGAGGCCGTGGACTCTTAAGTTTGGAGTGTTTACACAGACGAATAGTCCTAAGTACCGCGTGCGAAGTAATCAGAGACGAGGATCCCCTGCTATGCATGGTGCGTAACCATGAAACATTTGGGGTGGGGGCATTTCTTTTTAAAGCAGCACAAAGAGCAGCAGATGAGCTCCAAATAGTTTTCGACATAAGTCGGCGGCAGGAAAACTCCATTACACAGTTGACCTGCCAAAGACTTAAAACCACCTTAAAGAATGCAGAGGTAGACTATTTATTACGTCTACATATGGATAAGCCATTGCACAGTGTTTTCTATAAAACCATTGAAAACACTGGCTTATCCAAAAAGCTAAGCTTTGCATTCTTAAGGTCAGGTGCATTAAAGTCGGAAACTGAGGGGTTTATCATTGCTTGCCAAGACGGAGTCATCAACACCTTGGAACACCGAAGTCGCGTGATGGGTATACAGGTTCCTGATACAAGTTGTAGGGCCTGCCATAGGGCGCCGGAGACCTTATATCATTTGCTGTCCGCTTGCGGGCGCTATGCGGTCTCGGCGTATATCCATCGACACAACGCAGCGTTACGGGTGCTGTATTACCATCTAAGGCACTCGTACGGTGTTGATGATGCTCCAGTGCTGCCATATGTCCCCTCTGATATTCCGTCCGTCGTGGAGAATGACAGAACCAGAATATACTGGAATTTCGCATTCCCCACACTCCGGCTTGTAAACGCTAACAAGCCGGATATAGTACTCCTTGACAAAAATGACAAAACTATGTATGTCATTGAGTTCTCGGCTCCTGCCGAGACGAACATCATTGCCAAGGAAGAAGAGAAACGGACGAAATATCAGGATCTTCTCTTTGACCTTCGCCGAGTGTACCGGGGCTATACAGTCAAGCTAGTGGTTTTGGTAATTGGAGCTCTCGGAGGCGCACGGCAGACACTGCTCTCAGCTCTCAAGACCTTGCCGGCCTGCCGTGACAGGGCAGAGCAACTTGCAGGCAACATGCAGAAAGCAGTCATCCTCGGATCATTGCGTCTACTCAGGGCACACGATGCGGAACACCGTTTCTACTAACCCCGCGGTTGGTGGGGAGTAGAAACGGTAACGGACCATCTGGCCTACTTGCACCCGTGTGAGTCGGAGCCGCGAGACCGCAAGTAAGGCCACCACAAAAAAAAAAAAAATAAAAAAAAAAAAAAAAAAAAAAAAAATAATAATAATAATAATAATAATAATAATAATAATAATAATAATAATAATAATAATAATAATAATAATAATAATAATAATAATAATAATAATAATAATAATAATAATAATAATAATAATAATAATAATAATAATAATAATAATAATAATAATAATAATAATAATAATAAACACAGGTTCCACCACCCAAGAAGCTCTATGGAAAGATTTCACCTTCCCAGAGAGCAAGGAGGATGGGGAGTGTTAAACATTGAAGAACTACATAAGAAACAAATAAAAAACCTAAGAACCTACTACAAAAAAGCGGAAGAGACCGGACTGTACAAAGCAATAGTAAACAAAGACAATAAAATCACGCCCCTGAACCTACAAAGCAGACAATTACCTGAAGAAGAATCCATAAATCACATGGAAAAATGGCTTAGCAAAGAATTACATGGACGATATCCTGCATTACTCAAGCAGGCCCACATCAATGAAAAAGCATCACTGGACTGGCTTAAGAAGGGACAGCTGTTCCCAGAAACAGAAGGGTTTGTCATGGCTATCCAAGATCAAGTAATTCCCACACGCAATTACCAAAAACACATAATGAAACAACGCATAGAAACAGATAAATGTAGAATGTGTGGAGAACAAACAGAATCGATAGATCACATAGTGAGCGGTTGCACAGTACTAGCCCCCAACGAATACACAAAAAGGCACGACAACGTAGGAAAAGTCATATACCAGGAATTTCTAAAAAAAATAAAACCTGACGCACCTCACACCCCGTACTATAAGCTAAAACCCGACTCTCTGAATGAAAATGAGAACTACAAGCTATATTGGAACAGAGAAATAATCACGGACGTACATATACCACATAACAAACCAGATATGGTGCTTGTGAACAAACAAACAAAACAAGCGTACATCATAGACATGGCAATCCCGCTGCCCACAAACACTCAACGAAAATACCAAGAAAAAATAAACAAATACTTGCCATTAGCAAATGAGATCAAAGACATGTGGAACCAAGATCGTGTCACCATTGTGCCAATAATCTTCGGAGCTACTGGGGAAGTACCGTCAGCAACACTCGATGGCCTCAAAACCCTGGAAATAAAAGAAAATCTAGTTAGTCAAATGCAAAAAATCACTCTGATAGAAACTACTGGAATCGTACGTAAAGTTCTGAACTTACCTTGAAAATACTTACCTATACCGTAGACCCCACTTCGAATCCTTGTACGCAAGTACCGGAGAGAAGCTCTAACCAGGAAGACCTGTGGAACCTGAAAATAATAATAATAATAATAATAATAATAATAATAATAATAATAATAATAATAATAATAATAATAATAATAATAATAATAATAATAATAATAATAATAATAATAATAATAATAATAATAATAATAATAATAATAATAATAATAATAATAATAATAATAATAATAATAATAATAATAATAATAATAATAATAATAATAATAATAATAATAATAATAATAATAATAATAATAATAATAATAATAATAATAATAATAATAATAATAATAATAATAATAATAATAATAATAATAATAATAATAATAATAATAATAATAATAATAATAATAATAATAATAATAATAATAATAATAATAATAATAATAATAATAATAATAATAATAATAATAATAATAATAATAATAATAATAATAATAATAATAATAAAAAGGGCAAGGAGGCACACAAGAACAACGCCTGGGTATTAGCAACACTCCCCTTTACCCCAGCTGCAAGGGTCAAATCGGATCGGCAACCTGCAAAACAGGTGACCCGCGAGGACGAAAATCTACTTCTCCTAAATGTCGACCGGGGGCTGGCCAGGGTAACCTCCTGCCAGTCCCTAAGACTCGGTTCAGGACGCGGAGGATCGAGAGGGCCCCCACGACCGACCCCGTCGGATGAGGGGTCAAAGGCAAGGTGGAGGGGCCCAGCCGGATGGATTGCCCGATGACGACCGCGATGACCAAGGACGCTTTGAGTGGACCAATGATCTGAGAGATGACTTGCTGGAATGCTATGAGAGCAGTAGCCCAGGTCGAAGGGGATATATGGCTCGTATGCGTGAGCAGTGGAATGTTATGCATCCTGAGCATAATACATTTACTGCTCAGAGCCTGCGAGACTATGTATCCTACCTTCGGCGAAGGGGATATGTAAGAAGACCTCAACAGCCGGCAGTACCTGGGGTACAGGAATTGCAGGTACATGTGGCTGAAGAGGTACTTCCCATTGCACCAGAAGAGAGTCTTCAAGACCGCAGGGCGCTACACAAGATAAAGCGCCCGAAGCCACAAGACCTAGCTAGAGCGGACGCAGAGCTATTGAATACTCTAACAGAAGAAGCTGACATCTGGCGCATTAATTGCCTCGTCTACGAGGCAGCTTGCTCTGTGTCGCCCAGGGCGCCCAATAGGGACCCCTGCGGCGACAGGGCGCAACGCCGAGTGAAGAAGATGGAAGCAAAAATCCTCTCAGCAAGGCAGCACGCATCCCGTATACAGTGTGTGGTGGAATACAAATTGGCAGGCAGGCCTTTTACGCCAAAAGTGCGCCGCATAGCGGCCAACCTGCGACGCACCCACCACACACTGAACGAAGCACTGTTGCAGACCATCAAGCAGCAGTGCTGCGAAAGGATACGGATGTTAGTGACTGCCAAACAAAATCTAATTCGGCGGGCGAGGGGTATTTCGGAAAATAAATTATTTTTCGAAAACCCCAGTCGCCTATTTCAGGCGCCGCCGAGGATTATTAACGATCCTCCGACCGCTGAGAGGGTGGAAAACTTCTGGAGGGGTATTTACGAGGTAACTCGGCCGCTCAACGTAAACACACCAGCCCTGGCACAGTTTGAAACCTTTGTGAGGGGGTTTCCACCACCTGAGCAACTGTGCCCACCAATAACCGTGGAGGAAGTTCGAAGTGCTCTTACGGGTGCTAAGAACTTTGCTGCCCCTGGGCCTGATGGAATTAACACCTACTGGTGGAAAAAATTTCCATCAACCCATGAGGCCCTTGCCCGAATTTTTAACTCCTGGGTTAATGAGGGGCAGCCAATCCCTCCCTGGTTTATTGAGGGGCGAACCGTCCTTCTCCCCAAGAACGGAGACTTGTCCGACCCAAAGAACTATCGCCCGATAACATGTTTAAACGCCTGTTACAAGATTTTTACGCGACTCTTGTACCAGCGGATACTCCAAGCCATGGGTCCCGTGTTTAGTGGAGTATACGAGCAGCGAGGGTCAAAGAAAGGCGTAGCCGAGAACCTTCTAATAGACCGATGTGTCACACAGGACTCCTTCCAGTACAAGCGAAACCTTTTGATGACCTGGATTGATTACCGTAAGGCCTTTGACACAACTTCTCATGAACTTATTATTCACCTTTTGAGAGGCCTTGCGGTGCCAGATCCCATAGCGAGATGCATTTCAGGAATGATGCCATTTTGGAAGACCCTATTTACCATATGTACGGGTAACGCAAAGGTGTCGACTGAATTGGTGTCATTCCGACGGGGAGTGTTTCAGGGTGATTCCCTCAGCCCACTCCTCTTTTGCGTCTCGCTACTTCCGTTATCCGTTGCTTTGCGGAACACAAAGGGATACATGTGCGGTGCTCCTGGCCGTAGAACCCATAAGGTTACTCACCTCTTTTATATGGATGACCTTAAGTTCTACGCGTCGACGAAGAGAGACCTCGACCAAGCTCTTCGGGTAGTACAGGAGTATACTCATGCGATCGGGATGGAGTTTGGGTTGGATAAGTGTGCGACGGTTCAACTTAAGAAAGGACGCCATGCGGATCACGCCGAGGACGCGCAACTTGTAGATGGGAGCATCCTACAACATCTGGATGCCGGAGGGACCTATACCTATCTGGGTGTTCCCCAGGGACACATCCATGATAGTGTAGCAATAAAAGGGTCTCTTCGCGACAAGTATCAGCAACGACTAAGACAAATCTGGAATTCAGAGTTGTCTGGAAAGAACAAAGTCGCTGCTACAAATATGCTTGCCGTCCCTATAATCACTTACTCCTTTGGAGTCATTAAGTGGAACGTGAACGAGTTGCGTGAAATTGACGTGAAAACCCGCAAGATGATGACTCGATACCGAAGCCATCATCCTAAGGCGTCTGTCCAACGGCTTTACTTCCCACGTTATCAGGGAGGCCGTGGACTCTTAAGTTTGGAGTGTTTACACAGACGAATAGTCCTAAGTACCGCGTGCGAAGTAATCAGAGACGAGGATCCCCTGCTATGCATGGTGCGTAACCATGAAACATTTGGGGTGGGGGCATTTCTTTTTAAAGCAGCACAAAGAGCAGCAGATGAGCTCCAAATAGTTTTCGACATAAGTCGGCGGCAGGAAAACTCCATTACACAGTTGACCTGCCAAAGACTTAAAACCACCTTAAAGAATGCAGAGGTAGACTATTTATTACGTCTACATATGGATAAGCCATTGCACAGTGTTTTCTATAAAACCATTGAAAACACTGGCTTATCCAAAAAGCTAAGCTTTGCATTCTTAAGGTCAGGTGCATTAAAGTCGGAAACTGAGGGGTTTATCATTGCTTGCCAAGACGGAGTCATCAACACCTTGGAACACCGAAGTCGCGTGATGGGTATACAGGTTCCTGATACAAGTTGTAGGGCCTGCCATAGGGCGCCGGAGACCTTATATCATTTGCTGTCCGCTTGCGGGCGCTATGCGGTCTCGGCGTATATCCATCGACACAACGCAGCGTTACGGGTGCTGTATTACCATCTAAGGCACTCGTACGGTGTTGATGATGCTCCAGTGCTGCCATATGTCCCCTCTGATATTCCGTCCGTCGTGGAGAATGACAGAACCAGAATATACTGGAATTTCGCATTCCCCACACTCCGGCTTGTAAACGCTAACAAGCCGGATATAGTACTCCTTGACAAAAATGACAAAACTATGTATGTCATTGAGTTCTCGGCTCCTGCCGAGACGAACATCATTGCCAAGGAAGAAGAGAAACGGACGAAATATCAGGATCTTCTCTTTGACCTTCGCCGAGTGTACCGGGGCTATACAGTCAAGCTAGTGGTTTTGGTAATTGGAGCTCTCGGAGGCGCACGGCAGACACTGCTCTCAGCTCTCAAGACCTTGCCGGCCTGCCGTGACAGGGCAGAGCAACTTGCAGGCAACATGCAGAAAGCAGTCATCCTCGGATCATTGCGTCTACTCAGGGCACACGATGCGGAACACCGTTTCTACTAACCCCGCGGTTGGTGGGGAGTAGAAACGGTAACGGACCATCTGGCCTACTTGCACCCGTGTGAGTCGGAGCCGCGAGACCGCAAGTAAGGCCACCACAAAAAAAAAAAAAATAAAAAAAAAAAAAAAAAAAAAAAAATAATAATAATAATAATAATAATAATAATAATAATAATAATAATAATAATAATAATAATAATAATAATAATAATAATAATAATAATAATAATAATAATAATAATAATAATAATAATAATAATAATAATAATAATAATAATAATAATAATAATAATAATAATAATAATAAACACAGGTTCCACCACCCAAGAAGCTCTATGGAAAGATTTCACCTTCCCAGAGAGCAAGGAGGATGGGGAGTGTTAAACATTGAAGAACTACATAAGAAACAAATAAAAAACCTAAGAACCTACTACAAAAAAGCGGAAGAGACCGGACTGTACAAAGCAATAGTAAACAAAGACAATAAAATCACGCCCCTGAACCTACAAAGCAGACAATTACCTGAAGAAGAATCCATAAATCACATGGAAAAATGGCTTAGCAAAGAATTACATGGACGATATCCTGCATTACTCAAGCAGGCCCACATCAATGAAAAAGCATCACTGGACTGGCTTAAGAAGGGACAGCTGTTCCCAGAAACAGAAGGGTTTGTCATGGCTATCCAAGATCAAGTAATTCCCACACGCAATTACCAAAAACACATAATGAAACAACGCATAGAAACAGATAAATGTAGAATGTGTGGAGAACAAACAGAATCGATAGATCACATAGTGAGCGGTTGCACAGTACTAGCCCCCAACGAATACACAAAAAGGCACGACAACGTAGGAAAAGTCATATACCAGGAATTTCTAAAAAAAATAAAACCTGACGCACCTCACACCCCGTACTATAAGCTAAAACCCGACTCTCTGAATGAAAATGAGAACTACAAGCTATATTGGAACAGAGAAATAATCACGGACGTACATATACCACATAACAAACCAGATATGGTGCTTGTGAACAAACAAACAAAACAAGCGTACATCATAGACATGGCAATCCCGCTGCCCACAAACACTCAACGAAAATACCAAGAAAAAATAAACAAATACTTGCCATTAGCAAATGAGATCAAAGACATGTGGAACCAAGATCGTGTCACCATTGTGCCAATAATCTTCGGAGCTACTGGGGAAGTACCGTCAGCAACACTCGATGGCCTCAAAACCCTGGAAATAAAAGAAAATCTAGTTAGTCAAATGCAAAAAATCACTCTGATAGAAACTACTGGAATCGTACGTAAAGTTCTGAACTTACCTTGAAAATACTTACCTATACCGTAGACCCCACTTCGAATCCTTGTACGCAAGTACCGGAGAGAAGCTCTAACCAGGAAGACCTGTGGAACCTGAAAATAATAATAATAATAATAATAATAATAATAATAATAATAATAATAATAATAATAATAATAATAATAATAATAATAATAATAATAATAATAATAATAATAATAATAATAATAATAATAATAATAATAATAATAATAATAATAATAATAATAATAATAATAATAATAATAATAATAATAATAATAATAATAATAATAATAATAATAATAATAATAATAATAATAATAATAATAATAATAATAATAATAATAATAATAATAATAATAATAATAATAATAATAATAATAATAATAATAATAATAATAATAATAATAATAATAATAATAATAATAATAATAATAATAATAATAATAATAATAATAATAAAATAAACAAGTATCTACCATTATGTCGAGAAATAAAAGGGCTGTGGAAACTGGAAAGCGTTGAAGTCATACCTCTTGTTATTAGTGCCATGGGACTGGTACCTAAGAACCTAAGGACAAATTTAAAGAAACTTAATATTCCAGAAAATACCTACCATCTAATGCAGAAGTCAGTGATAATAGATACTACGCATACAGTTAGGTCGTTTCTAGAAACGTAAACACAGAGTCTGCATCTTGCCGTCAAGGCCGATGCATGCCTGTCAAAAGATCCGATAAATATCGTGGAATAATAATAATAATAATAATAATAATAATAATAATAATAATAATAATAATAATAATAATAATAATAATAATAATAATAATAATAATAATAATAATAATAAACCCCGTGAGGTGGGCGGGTGTAATAAAGAATACCCCCTCGGTCAGTCCCGCCTGGCGTAAAAGGCTCCTAAAGGGACAACCACTAGCAGGGGTAGCATCTCTGTTTGTGTGAAATACGCTTGCTGTTAATACGAGAAGAAAGCGATACTCGGGCGTGACAGGAGACCAGACTACTTCTGTTCGGAACCGCCCCAACCCTCAGTCTGGCGCAGGACCCAGTGGCGTGACGGGTGACGCTGCCCTGCGTATGGACCCCACCCAGGCCTCCCAAAGGAACCGAAACAACACCGATAATGCGGAAGTTCCACCTCCTGAAAATGCTGTGGAGAATCCTACTTCACCCATTAATGGAGAGAACCAAGAAGAAGGAAGAAGACGATTTAAATGGTCAACAGACATGAATGCTCACCTTTATCGTACTTACCTTCGAATCACAGAAATGCAAGCAAAAAGGACACCTTATGCTCAACCTTATGCTCACGAACTTTACCGCGAAATGATAAACGCATTTCCACAACTTCGCAACAAAACTTTGCAAAATATCTTAGACCAAAGAAGGCAGATTTTCGTAAAAAACAGACTACCAACAGACACAGTTGCGAGAATTCGACAAGAAGTGGCAGCTGAACTGGGGCTCATCACACTACCTATAGAAGCTCCAAACGAAGCCGGACCAATAACCCCACGTGAGCCACGATCCCTTAATAATCAAAAAACTTATGACCTACTGCAAGCAAACCTCCTTAAATACAACGGCATGAACCCCTTAAATCGTCCCTCAATACCGAAGCTCAAAGCGAACAAAGACACGAAAAAATTAATAGAACTCATGAATAACATACTAATGGAAGTAGCACCTGACTGCTCTGATATCGAACAACTGCATGGTCTTATATATGCATCTGCAATCACCATACTTGAACTAAATGGTCAAACGAAAAAATCTGACATTATCACACCACCTAAAAATACCGAGAAAAACCCTGGCTGGCTACATAGAATACAAAACAGAATAGACAAACTCCGATCAGAAATAGGAGTATTAACCGAGCTGCTTAAGCCACAACCAAGTGAAAAAGTAAAGAGAAAAGCAAAAGGCATAATAAAAAACTATCAAAGCGAGAATAACAAAACAAAAGTTGAAATCCTAGATTTTCTTAAACAAAGGCTTAAAGTAATGGCAAGAAGGCTAGGGAGATACAAAGAGTCATACCAACGACGAAAAGACAATAGCATATTTAACAAAAGTCAGAAAGCCTTCTACCGAAGGCTTACACCGGCGACAGCTCGTACTGAGGGAAAATATCCCAAGCCGGAAGAGATCAAGGAATTCTGGTGTAATATATGGGAAAAACCAGTAACACACAAAACTACAGCCAAATGGAACAAACACGAAACAAAAATTAGAGAAAAAATACCAGTTATGAACCCGCAAGAAATCACAAGGAATGACGTTGAAGAAGTACTGAGAAAAACAGCAAACTGGAAAGCACCAGGACCAGACAAAATCCAAAACTACTGGTACAAAAGATTTATATCCCTGTGGCCGAAATTAGGCTACTTTCTTAACAATATACTACAAGACCCTGAAACAGTACCATCTTTTCTAACTCAGGGCATTACTTACCTTCTACCTAAAACAGAAATACCAAATGAGGATCCTTCGAAATACAGGCCGATAACATGTCTTCCCACACTATACAAAATACTAAGCGGAGTCATTTGCAATAAAATTTACGAACACCTAAGAACTAATGACCTTCTCGCAGAAGAACAGAAAGGATGCCGAAAACGATCACAGGGATGTAGGGAACAACTATCAATTGACAACGTTATCACCAAACATGCAATTAACAATAAAAAAGATCTATACACAGCCTACATAGATTATCAAAAGGCATTTGACAGTGTACCTCATTCTTGGCTGATTCAGAGTTTATCCATGTATAAAGTAAACCCTAATATTATTAACCTACTAAAGCAACTAATGGGAAATTGGAAAACAGAACTAGTCAACAGTGGGCAAACAGTGTCAAGCGAGCCAATAGAAATCAAAATACAGAGAGGCATATTCCAAGGTGACGCTCTAAGTGCGTTATGGTTCTGCAACACTTTAAATCCACTCTCTACTGCACTAAACCAAACTAAAAGCGGATACCAATTAACAGAAACCGAATCAATATCCCACTTAATGTATATGGATGACATAAAATTATTTTCAAGTACCGAAACCGGACTTAAGCGACTCTTAAGATGCGTAGAATACTTCTCGAACGACATACGCATGACATTCGGATTGGATAAATGCCGGAAAAATAGCATCAAAAAGGGCAAATGGCACGATACTGAAGGACACACCCTCACGCAGGCTTCTGGAGGTGGCATAATAACAAATCTGGAAAAAGGCGAAACGTATAAATATCTTGGATTTGCCCAGGCTCAAGGAATAGATGTAGTGGCAATGAAAACACAACTTATCAAAAAAGTAGAGAATAGAATACAAACAATTCTTAAGACTAAACTGACAGCACAAAACACGATCACAGCTATTAATTCTTATGCTCTACCTGTCATTACATACAGTTTTGGAGTGGTAAAGTGGTCAACGACAGAACTAGATAGCCTTAACCGATCCATAAGAGTAAATTTCACAAAACATCGAAAAAACCATCCGAAAGCTTGTATGGAGAGATTTCACCTACCTCGAGGACTAGGGGGAAGAGGTGTAGCGGATATGCGTCTACAACATAAGAAGCAAATTGAACTTCTTCGAAAGTATTTTTATGAAAAGGAAAACCAATCTCTAGTTCACAAAGCCGTCATTCAACTTGACAAAAAGATATCACCATTAAATCTTGTTGACAGAGAATACCAACGCGACTTAAACTATACAGTTGCAAAGCTGCAAGAAACCTGGTACAGCAAGGAACTACATGGCAGACACCCACATGTCCTAAACAATGAATACATTGACAAAGAGGCTTCCAACGCATGGCTTAAGGGAGGAAACCTGTTTCCTGAGACAGAAGGATTCCTTTGCGCTATTCAGGATCAAGTCGTTGCCACTAAGTCATACCTTAAGTACATAGTACACGACAACACAATAACAAACACCAAATGCCGAATGTGTGGTGATGGACATGAAAACATAGAAAACCTAATTAGTGGATGTAAAACTATGGCGCCAAGAGAATACACAACAAGACACAATAATGTTGCCAAAGTTATTCATAATGAAATTTGCTATAAACTACAGCTGTCTGAGACAAGAACTCCTTATTATAAATACACACCACAGACCATAATAGAGAATAATGAGCACAAGGTATACTGGGATAGAGAGATACAAACCGATAAGCATGTAAAACATAACAGGCCGGACATCGTAATCCATAACAAAAAAACAGACGAAATACTACTTATAGATATTGCGGTTCCAGCACCAGCCAACATACAAAAGAAACACAAGGAAAAAAGTGAAAAATACTTACCGCTAGCTGAGGACATGAAACAAACCTGGAATGCAAAGTCGGTTAAAGTTATACCCATAATAATAGGAGCAACAGGCGAAATACCAAAGAATCTAAAAAAGCAACTACAAATTTTAGACTTACCTTTAAATACTTACCAAACCCTCCAAAAATCTGTTATACTTTCAACGTGCAACATCATGCGAAAAATATTAAACCAAAAACTAAAACCAACTGAATAATACTTACCTACGAGTTTTGTAACATGCCGTTACCGGCTCTTAGGAAAATCCCGTACCTGTACGTGAACCTAAAAAAAAAAAAAAAAAAAAAAAAAAAAAAATAATAATAATAATAATAATAATAATAATAATAATAATAATAATAATAATAATAATAATAATAATAATAATAATAATAATAATAATAATAATAATAATAATAATAATAATAATAATAATAATAATAATAATAATAATAATAATAATAATAATAATAATAATAATAATAATAATAATAATAATAATAATAATAATAATAATAATAATAATAATAATAATAATAATAATAATAATAATAATAATAATAATAATAATAATAATAATAATAATAATAATAATAATAATAATAACCTAGAGGGCACCGGGGAAATAAAATACCCGGGGTGGACAAAAACCAGCACCGTTACATGGGTTAGCAACCCATCTAGCGTGAAACTCTCTTGCTGTGAACACAAGAAACAAGAGATACTCAGGCGGGCCGGGGCAGCTGGACCCGGGTCGGAACCGCCTTAGACCCACCGCAAACGACCAAGGCAACGGACAAGGACAACGAATACCCAACGCGCAAGAACCCCTCAATGAAGAGCAACATGAAATCCACAATGCAGATGTTGCTGAGGCTGCGCCTCAGCCCACTACATTACAGGGTAGACCAAGGCAGCGAACAAAATGGACAACAGCCATGAATGAATTCCTATACGGACGCTACCTTGTTCTAAGTGAACTCGAAACCAAAAAGACAGGTTACAGCAGAGAACTGCATGCACAAATGACTCAGCAGTTCCCTGAACTTGCGCGTAAAACAGTGCAAAATATACTAGATCAAAGACGAGTACTACTAACCTCAAAAACAATAACACCCGAAACCGCCCAACGCATAAAAAGAGAAGCAGAAATTGAACTAGGAGTACGAGACCAGAACGAAAATCAACCCCCAGTAGCAGACGTGGATGTAAATGTGATAGACGAAGGCCAAGCACAAGTAATAGAAAAGTTCGATGAGATATACATGAAATACAACGGAACCCTACCAGAAATGAGGCCAAGAATACCTAAGCTAAAGACAAATAAAAACACAAAGCAAACAATAACCCTCATAAATAACACAATAGCAGAAAAAATCAACGATGCACACAATATCCTTGACCTCCACACAATTATTTACGTTGGCGCAATGACCACGATTGAAATAAACCAACAAATAAAAAATAAACCCAAAGAAGACACCTCGACCTCAACAGAATCTCAACCACCTTGGGAAAGACGACTCATTAAACGAATCGAGGAACTTAGAAAACATATAGGACAAATAGAACAAGCTAGCAGAAACACAGCAAGCGAAAAACTTAAACGAAAAACAAAAAAACTGATAAACAAATACAAAAATGAAAGTAACAACACCAACCAAGAAATACTCGATCTACTCAAGCAACAATTAGCGGCCAGAGCTAAAAGACTCCGAAGATTCAAAGAAAGTCGCCAGCGAAGACAGGACAACAACCAATTCGAGAATAACGAGGGAAGGTTCTACAGACAACTTAAATCCACAACAAATAACAAAGAAGACGAACAACCAGGGAAAGAAGACACAAAAAGCTATTGGAAGAACATATGGGCCGTCCCAAAACAACACAAAAAGAAAGCAAAATGGATAACGAAAGAAAAAGAAAGGATGACAAACAAGAGGAGAATGATTAACCACACAGTAGTACTGGAAGAACTCGAGAAGGTGATCAAAAAGAGCAAAAACTGGAAAGCTCCAGGCATTGATAAAATACAAAACTTCTGGATCAAAAAATTCAAAAGCACACACAAAAAAATCGCCGACATCTTCACAGACATACTGGAAAACCGGACTGAACTACCAACATTTATGACACAAGGAATTACTTATCTTCTCCCAAAAACGTCACCTACGAGCAAGAACCCTAGTAAATATCGCCCTATTACATGTCTCCCAACACTCTATAAGTTACTGACAGGAGTTATAGCTGAAAAAATATATAAGCACCTAACCGAGAACGAACTCTTGGCAACAGAGCAAAAGGGATGCACAAAGTCAGCAAAAGGATGCAAAGACCAACTGGTAATCGATGCCATAATAACAGGAAACGCAAAGAAAGAGAAAAAAGATCTTTACACTGCATATATAGATTACCAGAAAGCCTTTGACAGCGTACCACACACTTGGCTGCTGGAGGTACTGGAACTATATAAGATTGACCCGCAAATAATAAAACTCCTAGAAAAGGCAATGAACACATGGAAAACCACATTAACAATCACAGCTAAAAATAAGCAACAAGTAATCGGAGATATACCTATACAGTGCGGAATTTTCCAGGGAGACGCTCTAAGCCCGCTATGGTTCTGCCTGGCTCTCAACCCGCTCTCCTCCACACTAAAAGAACAAAATAAAGGTGTAAAGTTAGAAAACAACAAAATACTTACCCACCTCCTATACATGGACGATCTCAAAACATATGCGTCATCCAACGAAGACCTGGAAAAAAACATCCAAATAATAAAAAAGTTCAGTGAAGACATTAACATGACATTTGGCCTAGACAAATGTCGCATCAATGTCATGGAAAAAGGGAAATGGAGGAAACATCAAGGAGTAGAAATGGGAGAGGATGCTGGAGTGATGGAAGGAATGGAAGAGGACGAGCTGTACAAATATTTGGGATACCAGCAAGCACGTGGGATAGATCAGAAACAAACCAAAGAACACCTTAGATGCAATCTCAAACAAAGGCTCAAAATGATAATGAGGACGAAGCTACGTGGAAGGAATATGGTGAAGGCAATCAACACCTATGCAATCCCAATCCTAACATATAGCCTCGGCATCATATCGTGGACACAAACAGAGCTAAACGAACTTAACCGCACAATACGAACTGTAGCCACTAAACACAGGTTCCACCACCCAAGAAGCTCTATGGAAAGATTTCACCTTCCCAGAGAGCAAGGAGGATGGGGAGTGTTAAACATTGAAGAACTACATAAGAAACAAATAAAAAACCTAAGAACCTACTTCCACAAAAAAGCGGAAGAGACCGGACTGTACAAAGCAATAGTAAACAAAGACAATAAAATCACGCCCCTGAACCTACAAAGCAGACAATTACCTGAAGAAGAATCCATAAATCACATGGAAAAATGGCTTAGCAAAGAATTACATGGACGATATCCTGCATTACTCAAGCAGGCCCACATCAATGAAAAAGCATCACTGGACTGGCTTAAGAAGGGACAGCTGTTCCCAGAAACAGAAGGGTTTGTCATGGCTATCCAAGAACAAGTAATTCCCACACGCAATTACCAAAAACACATAATGAAACAACGCATAGAAACAGATAAATGTAGAATGTGTGGAGAACAAACAGAATCGATAGATCACATAGTGAGCGGTTGCACAGTACTAGCCCCCAACGAATACACAAAAAGGCACGACAACGTAGGAAAAGTCATATACCAGGAATTTCTAAAAAAAATAAAACCTGACGCACCTCACACCCCGTACTATAAGCTAAAACCCGACTCTGTGAATGAAAATGAGAACTACAAGCTATATTGGAACAGAGAAATAATCACGGACGTACATATACCACATAACAAACCAGATATGGTGCTTGTGAACAAACAAACAAAACAAGCGTACATCATAGACATGGCAATCCCGCTGCCCACAAACACTCAACGAAAATACCAAGAAAAAATAAACAAATACTTGCCATTAGCAAATGAGATCAAAGACATGTGGAACCAAGATCGAGTCACCATTGTGCCAATAATCTTCGGAGCTACTGGGGAAGTACCGTCAGCAACACTCGATGGCCTCAAAACCCTGGAAATAAAAGAAAATCTAGTTAGTCAAATGCAAAAAATCACTCTGATAGAAACTACTGGAATCGTACGTAAAGTTCTGAACTTACCTTGAAAATACTTACCTATACCGTAGACCCCACTTCGAATCCTTGTACGCAAGTACCGGAGAGAAGCTCTAACCAGGAAGACCTGTGGAACCTGAAAATAATAATAATAATAATAATAATAATAATAATAATAATAATAATAATAATAATAATAATAATAATAATAATAATTAATATTAAATAATAATAAGCTTCTCATAAGTCCAACCCTACGTCCGAGCGTAACACTACATAGCCACGTGAGGAGCGGGCAACGCTTAAGAACATCTTAGCGGCTAACAGGGCAATGGCAACCCTCTGTTTTGGGTCAGCAACCCCGACAGAGTGCAGATATACGCTAAACCTTCAAATAGAAATAAATCGGGCGGCCGGGAGTTACGGGCTGGCTCCCGTCGGAACCGTCCTGAGGAACAGCTTGTAGGGAGTGCGGATGGAGCAAACAGTGTCCCCTCCCGAGATGGTACTGTAAGGTCTACGCCTGCAACCGGAAATCGGACTGGAAACAACAGCTTGGAAGTCCCACAGGGGCAACCCGCTGATGAAGTAACCAGGCAGACGAGACGTGTGCGCTGGAGTAAAGAGGAGAATATCCAACTAATGAGCGCACATTACAAAGCAATGTCAGAAGGAAATGACCTAGAGAATGTGGGCAGGAGCTACAGACAGAGACTAGTGGAAGCATGGATTGAAAAAAACCCGAACAGACAACTATCAGGACAAACGCTTTCAGACAGAGTACGATGGCTTCTAAGAACTAACAAATTCTCTGACGCAGAACTTATTCAGATACAAAGGGGGAAGACACCACAAGTTCACACAAATGAAGCAGCAGGTCCAAACAGACCGGCACCAATGAGAAGAACCTCTGGCAGATTCTCTCTCGGAATCACGGTGCAGAGGGAAGAAAACATAATGCATAATAGAACTACTGAAAACATTAGGAGGAACCAAATGCAATACACAGGCCTCGATTTCAATAGTCGTCCAATTATCCCAAAAGTAAATTACTCTAATACTACGCTACAAATTGTGAACCAAGTGAACAGTGCACTTGCAAACGTCATCCAAGAAAGCGAAAGCCTATCTGACACATGCGATATTGTATACGCGGGAGCGGTCACAGTGTGCGAAATGTTGCAGATAAAGCTTAGATCAAGCCGCGCTGGAATAATACCAAAAAACAATGAGCCGCCGCCTTGGAAGAAACGAATCCAAAGCCGAATTGATCTTAGTCGAAAATATCTTGGACAAATCTACAACTACCTTCATGGAACGCCAAGTAAAAAAGTCGTGAACGCCGTCAAAACAATAGCTGCGAAACATCAAATCAAATGGACATCACCAAGGGTAAACCAGAAACTCGAAGCTCTTGAAGATCACCTAAAACAAAAAGTCAAAGCATTAGGACACAGAATAAAAAGGTACAACACAAGAGTTAAAAGATTCCAACAAAATAAACAATTTATCCAAAACCAAAAACAGTTCTTCAGATCTCTGAATAAGGAGTCTAAAGAAACAAAACAAGAACCACCAAAACAACAAGAACTAGTTCAGTTTTGGAAAGGTATATGGTCGCACGAGGTACAGCATGATTTTGAAGTTCCCTGGATAAACGAAATCGAAACCGAAGTAAATTATCCGCCCATGGATAACATCAATATTACAGTCGAAAGTATTTCTAGTGCACTAAAAAGGGCTGGGAATTGGAAGGCGCCGGGTGTCGATAAAATCCAAAACTACTGGTGGAAAATGTTCACTAGTGCCCACCAAAAGTTAGCTTTACAACTGCAGGAAGTTTATGAAGATCCAACAAAATGCCCAAACTACCTTACCCAGGGTGTCACCTATATGTTGCCAAAAGACGGTGTGCAACCAGATCCAAAAAAGTACCGCCCAATCACCTGCCTACCAACTATATATAAAATATTTACATCTATAATATCTTCATCCATTGATAGATTTACTCGCCAACACAACATAATTGCTTATGAACAAAACGGATGCCGGAAGATGGCCCAAGGAAGTAAGGAGCTACTTGTAATCGATTCTATCATTACCGAACAAGCTACAAAAAAACGACGCAACCTATCAGTGGCTTGGATTGATTACAAGAAAGCTTTTGATTCGGTACCGCATTCATGGCTCATTAAAGTCCTCCAACTTTATAAGGTAAGTGACAAAACGGTAAATTGCTTGCAAAACCTCATGAGCAAATGGAGAACAGCGTTGGTCATGAATACCGACAGCGCTAGCTACACCACGGAAGAGATCAACATCAACCGAGGGATATTTCAGGGCGACTCTTTAAGCCCTCTCTGGTTTTGTTTGTCTCTCAACCCCCTAAGTCAGTTACTAAACAGAAGACCAGGTTATATTATAGAAAGAGACCCATATATCCAAATTACACACTCCCTATATATGGATGACCTAAAACTCTACTCGTCAAACCCAGACCAACTGCAAAGCCAACTTGAAGTAGTAAAATCATTTAGTGATGCCATAAAGATGGAAATGGGCATTGAAAAGTGTGGGGTCTTCAATATACACAGGGGAAAAATTTTGGATCAAGATAATTTAAGCCTAATGGATGGTACCATAATACCCTCTATAGAACCAAACTCGTCCTACAAATACCTAGGATTCCAACAAAGCCTATGTATTAAACAAAAGGAAATGAAAGAAGTATTCCGAGGAAAACTTCTAGAACGAGTACGGCAAGTCCTCTCAACTAGGCTGGCATCAAAAAATCTATTTCAGGCGCTGAATAGTTGGTCTATTCCAACAATTATGTATTCGTTTGGCATCATAAAGTGGTCACTAACGGATTTAAGAGCAATGGACAGGACGATACGGACCCTATTAACAAAATACGGATACCATCACCCAAAAGCCGAAATGAACCGTCTTTACATACCAAGGGCTCAAGGCGGCAGAGGACTACATAACCTTGAAATGACATGCGGGCACCAAATATTAAAACTTCGGAAGTATTTCGAAAACACCAACTTACCACTACACAGATCCTTGGTTCGAACAGACAAGAAATTATCCGCTCTGAATTTATCCGGCGAAGCTCCAATAACTGCACCATCTTTTGTTGAGCTCGTGACGGAGTGGGCTGGAAAGCAACTACATGGAAGATTCCCAGCAAACCTAAAACAAAATCATATCAGCATTGATTTATCAAATACTTACCTTAAAGCCGAATATCTGTTTCCAGAAACGGAGGGCTCGCTTATGGCGATCCAAGACCAGGTTGTCCCAACAAGAGCGTACCGCAAGCACATCCTTAAAGAAAACCTCGATAATGATCTGTGTAGAAAATGTAAGGGAACAGCGGAAAGCATCCAACATGTAACAGCGGGCTGCCCAAAGTTAGCACCCAGGCAATACCTCAAGCGGCATGATGAGATGGGCAAAATTTACCATCAAGCCATTGCTCTCACGACAGAACTAGTCACTGAGGAAAAAGAGTACTATAAATACACCCCAAAAGGAGTCCTCGAGAACACAAAATTTAAAATGTACTGTGGCCTTATAAAAATTAAAAAAAAAAAAATGTGGGCGCCAATTTGTGGCCTTAAAAAAATTAAAAAAATTTGTGGCCTATTAAAATGCGTTGTGTGACATTTGTGGCAGCTTGAAGACGTTGCCGCCATTTTGTGACACAACAAACCCATTGAATAATTAAACAAATATCTGGAAGCAGAACTGTATTTTCCAGCTAGGTAAAACATTGATATGCCCGGTAACTTTTATACAGTGGAGAAGGGGGGTTCAGAAATAAGAAAATTTTAAGTGCGCCACATTATTTAATACCAATGTTTTACAAAGAAGATCTTAAATAAAATATAGTTCAACCCAAATGTTGTAGCCAAACAATGAAATTCCACCTACTTCCGAGGCTTCCAGAATATTTGTGTAATTAAAAAAAATAATAAACAGAATAAAATTCCAAAAGATTGAATTAAGATGACAAAGCTAGAAATACTTTACAGGTAGATGGACTCCTTTAACAGGTCATACTGTACCTACATCTGAGTCAGTAGCGTAGGACTCACTTACATAAATGATTGTAAAAAAAAAATACACATATACTTCCAAAATCGTTCCATCATAGGGGAGACCTAGACCAAATATCTGCTGTCATCATTCTACGCTGGGTAGAATGAGACAGACAGCAACCCAGTCCGAGATCCACCCCATGAGGTAAAAATGTGTAACGAAACCGCTAAAAAAATAATATAATCTCATCTCTCTTTTGTCTCCGCAAAGTTGGTTCATTGGGTTGTACAAATAACACAAGAAAAATTAGTTCATCTTGTTTATTTTAAGGGTAAAATCAGATAAAATTACCGGAAACATAAAAAAAAATAAATGAAATGGATGAAAACAAGGGCCAAAATAGCAAGGCACTTTAAATAGGGCCAAAATAGCAAGGCACTTTAAATTTGACAGTAAAATTATCTTAAATAAATGAAATGAAGGAAAACAAGTCAATGTAGTAAATATGCCGCAAAACCAGGGTTATGACGTCACACCTTATCTTGCGTTTACAAGAAATGTTGAAATTATACTGTGAAAACTTATATATGAAAAGATTACGTCTAAATTATATTAAAAATTTATATATGAGGGAAAAAATTATAGTTACGGCTTGCTCCTACCTTGGTCCTTGATTATTCTGTGTATGTTTTATTTTGTAAACCTGGAATCCTGTTGTCCAGTTGTATCACCACTGCTCTCGGGTCTCCTGCTCTGCTCGCGCCTTCCCTCGTGCTCGCTTAGCACATGATGTCAGGCCAGCACTTTGGTCTTAAAAGGGTTGTGGGATTCTTGCCCGAGCGTAAAAACCCTGTGGAAAATGAAATGTTTCAGTTTCCTGGAATTCGTCAATTTTGCACGAAGTTCCCCTACACAGTAACTTAACTCGAGGACCCCATGTCGACTCAATAAAACAAAGTAGATTTAAACAGATGAACTAAAATAATCCTAACGTACCTTTCTCAGGGTTATAACTGGCCCGTCCGGCTTCCCACCAGCGTCCAGCCCAACTGTCCCGTCGCTGGAATTGACAGGGCTGTAGACAAAGGAGAAAAACAATATATAGTTTTTATCCAACACGTGGTTAAAAGAAAAATATAAAAACGCCAACAATTCCCCACGTCCTTTGTCAAAAAAGTACATTTCCCACGAAAAATAATTACAATTTGGGAGGCAAATATTATCTTGAAGAGTACTCAACTAATAAAAAAAAATTAAAAAAAATAAAATCGAACTTACCAATGCTCTTTCTTCCCCGTACAAATGGCGTAGGCCGACCTAAAATCCCCTCAACAGGGTGTGAGCGTCACTTCCGATTACGCCGAAAACACGACGGCTCACTCCTCACAGTCTCTGGGATATCTCCTACAATTCGCTGCAGTGCCAAACCAAAAACAATGGCGATCCCAGAGCCTGTTGTCGACCCAACCAAATTTGTTAGCAAAGAGAGACCAAGCACTTCGTCGAGAATACCAGAATAATGTCGTGGCCGGAAACCGTTTTGTAAATTTGGTGGGGAGTGGGGACGGTAAAACGCAATAGTACCAACCTAATCTTCCCGGTGAAATTCAAATAACCTATTTATAAAAAACTTTTCCGCCAAAAATAAATCTCTACATTCAGTGGCAAGCCTGGAAGAAAAACCCGGGGTTTTCAAAGTAACCAATGAGGAGATACAGTTCTATACAGGTATATAGGGGGCAGCACCGACCAAGGGATAGGAAGTACGTAAAACAAACCTTGAGGTGTTGTCGGATCTATTTCCACGGTTGAAATTTTTATAACAAGGACGTCGAGACACCCTCCATACATTTGACCGAACATTTGCCTACCGGACCCCCGCCAACATATCAAGTAAGAGGAAAATAACCAGACGGACTATAAGAAGCTCAGCATTGAAACCATCAACTGTAAAATCAATTACTGGAGATCAGGGCATGCAGCAAACCCAGGAATATTCGAACACTCAACCAATTCCCATATGAATAAAGCTATACTAAGTGCAGAATTTAGTTGCACTCCAGTTACAGTCTTCGTCAAAAGTTTCCTTCGCTCTTTATAAATGTTTTCTCTAATATTCATATGGTTTAACGCCATTTTTGTAAAACATTTCTACAGTAATAAAGTTGTTTCTGAACCTGAACCCAAAAATACACACTGAACTATTGCTTAAAGGCACAAGAGTGTTCAGATGTTAACTCACACGATTTCGTTTATTCTTTTAGTCTTGGTTTTTATCCCTCGTTTATCTCCCATTTACAACAGTGCATAACTCGTATTTATTTTATCCTTTCCCTATCAAATTAATACAGATATCAAAGTGGCGGAGCCTCGGTTGTTACTGGTCAAACCGTGAACCTAAATATGTTTTCGTGCTATCAAAACTAGCTAATCCGTGAAGAATATGGGGTTCGGATTGTCCCAATATCCTCGAGAATAAACGTAAGGGAATGAAATGTTCATCTAAATGTTTCCTTCCTGTTACTGAAACCATTTGTGATGCGGCAACGCCGCCATTCCCCAGCATAACAGCTGTTTAACTTTATGAACGTCAAGTGAATCACAAAATTCCACAGATAAAAACAAAACAATCAAAACTTTTATGTGATTTTTTCCGAAGCCTGTGATCTTAAATTCCAATTACGATGTCCAGATAATGCGATGTGCGTAGTGTCCACAGTAATTCGATGGAATGCCTCCTTTTAAGGTAACTTCCTAGACCCTATATAACCTCCAAACCTAGCTCTTACAGAAAGACGAATCAAAGAGCCTTGATTATTTACCTAAATAAACAAATATGTAACGTTGTCTTAAACGTAAAAATGACACGTTACATAATCCCCCCCCAACTTCAAGACGATTAACCTAAAAAGGTTAATCGGAGAGGTCCGCTGCCGACTTAAGGTCTTTGGCATGCCAACTCCCTGGCAGTACTTTACCCGATGGTTCCTGAAGCTCAAATATCCATGGAGAAATTTTATTCCTAATCACATAAGGACCAACGAATTTCGGTGCTAACTTCTTCGAGAAAAACTTCGCAGCATCTGACAAAACATAATTTTTCTTCCAAACACGCTGACCCACAGCAAAGTTGGGTACCCTTGTACGCAAATTATACTGAACTACGTTTTTCTCTCCAGCCACCTCTAACCTTCTCTTAACATCAGCATAGAGCTTCCGGAAACCTTCGTTCTTACTTTCAGCTGCAGTTTGTACACCATTCTCTTCAGATAACAAAACTGGGTTGGAGTAATCTTTTCCTGACAAACACATATTCCTACCAAAATTAACAAAGAAAGGAGACATCCTGGTTGTCTCATGGGTTGCAGTACGAATCGCGCAGGCAAGTTTATGTATTTGTTCGTCCCACTTCCTGTGGTTGTCTTTCACATAACAACATAACATGGTTTTTAACGTGCGATTCGTCCTTTCTGTTGGATTCGCTCTGGGGTGATAGTACGGATTATACTGAATTTTAACCTGATAACTCTCAGCAAAACGCTTAAACTCATTACTTTTGTACTGAGGGCCATTATCACAAAGTATCAAACGGGGTACTCCGAAGACCATAAATACTTGCTCCTCAAGATGCTTAACAACAGCTTGAGTAGGGGCTGCTCGCATTGGAAAAACTAAGGAAAACTTACTCAAATAGTCTGTAACGACGAGAATCCAGCAATTACCCTTTGTCGAACGAGGTAAAGGTCCACATAAATCAGTCGAAATAATTTCCCAAGGACGAGTTGGTTTTGGGTGAGATATCATCTGATCAGATACACCTTGTGTATCACCTTTATGAGCTGCACAGACAAAGCATTTCTTTACAAAAGTTGCCACGTCCTGGCGCATTTTTGGCCAATAATATTTTTCTGCCAGTCTGTGGAAGGTTTTATACACACCCATATGTCCTGCGGTAGGAGGATCGTGAGCTTCTCCAATAATTCTACGCCTATGATCTTTGGGGACTACCTCTTTCCAATATTCATTAGATGGTGAAAGTTGAGGGTATTCTTGTTTGACATATTTATACAACTTATTATCAGTGTATCTCCAATTCATAAATTTTAATGGTGATTCTACGACCCTCTTTACCATCTTTTGGTACCATCGATCTTTAATTGCTGTTGAAACGTCTCTGGGCTGCGAAATTGTATCAATCATAGGTACTGCACGAGACAACATGTCCGGGACAACTAAATCTTTCCCTTTCCGATGGATTACTTCAAAATCATATTGCTGCAGTTTTACAGACCAACGAGCAAGTCTTCCACTGGGCTCTTTTAAGCTATGAAGCCATTTTAAACTAAAATGATCTGTTATGACCTTAAATGAGATCCCCTCAATATAAGGCCGGAGCTTCTCTATCGCCCAAACCAATGCCAAACATTCTCGCTCGGTGGTCGTGTAAACACGTTCTTGCTTAGTCAAAGATCGACTCAAATAGCATATGACTTTGTCTCCTTCAGGATAAGGTTGCGTTAAACATGCTCCTATTCCATATCCTGAGGCGTCTGTTTGAATGACAAATTCCTTGGTATAATCTGGACATGTAAGAATCGGTGCAGTCACTAAAAGTTCCTTAATCTTAATAAATGCTTTTTCGCAGTCTGGAGTCCAATCGAACTTTTGATTTTTCTTAGTTAGAGCTGTAATTGGAGCTATTATCGCTGAAAAATTATCTATGAAACGTCTATACCAGGATATTGTACCTACAACTCTACGAACTTCTCTGACAGTTCTTGGCCTCTGGAGCTCTAACATGGCTCTAATTTTATTAGGGTCAACTCGGATGCCTCGACGGTCCACTACGAAACCTAAATAAGTCATTTCTGGCCTACACAGTTGGCATTTCTCCCAACTTACCGTTATCTTTGCATTCTGCAATCTTCGTAGGACTTCCTCAAGAATTCTAAGATGTTCAGAAAAGCTCTGTGTGACAATTACGAGGTCATCGAGATATACGTACACGTAAGGGTCTAAATCGTTTCCTATGATGCTATCTATGAGTCTCTGCCAAGTTGCAGGTGCATTATGAAGACCAAATGGTAACCGCTTAAATTGGAAGAGACCTCGTCGACAGATGAATGCTGTTAGTGGCTTCGATGATTCTTCCATTGGTACTTGCCAATAAGCACTCTTAATATCTAAAGTTGACAAGTACTTAGCATCTTTCAATTTGTCAAGAGTCTCGGATACGAGTGGTAAAGGATAACTATCACGCGCCGTCACTGAGTTCAATTTGCGGTAGTCTACACAGAAACGATATTTCTTTGTGTTTTTCTTTTGTACCATTACCACTGGTGAAGCCCATGAACTACTACTACGTTCTATCACATCCATTTTCAGCATTTCGTCGATTTCGTCATCAATAAGTTTCTGAATGACCGGTGAGACCTTATATGAACGTTGTCTTATCGGTGCTGCATTTGTTGTAATCTTATGTTCTACTCTGTCTGTACATCCCAGTGAGTCACCCATCATATTCTTATATTTAACGACCAATTCCTCTAGTCGTTCTGATTCATAAGGTGTTAGAGTTGTTTGTTGGTCTGATGTTTCTAAAGAACAAATCACATCTTTATTATCGGCAAAATGCCACTCATTAGTACTTAAGTTCGGTACTATACCCATCGAAATCCAAAAATCTAATCCTAAAATCAAAGTGTGCGGCAACTCAGGAACGACGACGACCTCTATTAACCTAAATTTGTCCTGAACTCGCATAGGAAGCTGCACTGTTCCAATACTACTCGTGCTTTGACCATTTGCCACAATACAACTCGTCTTCTTCGTCGTATCAAGTGAAAAACCAAACCTCTCGATGATTGACCAACCATGATTCCCTAAAAAGGTACGTGAAGCCCCGGAATCCAACAAACCTAATAACTTATTTCCGAGCACATCCACTTCTAAATAAGGCCTTTCATCTTTACGAGCATGACTTATCACATAATCTAAAACGTACGTTAGCCTATCGGTCGATGCTTGTTCAGGCTGACTCGAAGGTCGACCACCTACGAGCGCCTGGGTCCGTTTCCCTGACGATTACAATTACGACATTCTCTTACTGTAACACCTGCCTGTCCACACGAATAGCACTGGTTGCCTCTAGGTAATGCGCACCCGATTGCCATGTGCCCTGTTTGGTTGCATCTATAACATACCACGTCCCTATTCGCCCTACCAGGTCTAACACCTTGTGGTGGTTGTTCATCTCTGTCATTTACACTAGACTGACCACTAGCTGGTTGTTGTCTCTCTCTATCAGCTCTAGCAGCGAAACTGCTTGCTGGTTGCTGCCTATCTCTGTTAAATCTATTATCAGGAATATTCAAATTCTGTTGATTTGATGTCCCGGCACCTGATATTTGAATTGCATCAACCCCTGTTGGAAAATCGTCAAAATCGCTCTCTACGTCAACGTAGGCCAAGTCAGGTTCAATAGATTGGTTTCTTCTAGGAGTAAAGTTCTCCTCCTCTAACCCATATCTCTGGTCTATTCTACGACACAAATCTTTTAAATGTGATAGGCTATTGACCTCAGTAGCAATCAACCCTTTCTTATAAATGTCCGCGATATTTCTGAAGACGATAGCTAATTTCGCCTCTTCGGAAACAGGACAGCCAAGTCTTTGGAAATATGTGTTCATGACAGCAATATAGGTCCCTATAGACTCTCCAGGGCCTTGTTTACGTTTTTGAATCTCCTTCAATAGCTTCTCGCCATATGAAGAAGGAAGATATTCTGCCATGAACCTTTGTTCCAGCTGTTCCCATGTATGGACTTCTCTTCGAACATCTTTATAAAAAGTTCAGTAAAACCTTTTTGCTGACTCCTCTAGCCTGACTCAACTCGTCCACTCTCTCGAAAAATGCGGTGACGGAGATTGTACCCCTCTCGCCTGTAAACTTAAGGTTCCATTTATGCGGAGGTACAGGTGCAACGTGATATGAGGTACCAGGATCACTTGACATTGGTACTGGCGACGAACATGAAAATGGTCGTGACTGAGCAATTGGTGCAATGCTACTTTGGAGGGCAGCTAGACTCAAAGGAACGGTAGACGGTTGTTGGTAATGAAAAGCTGATGCACGGTCATTCTGAATTAGCATTGGGGGTGGTGCCTGTATTGGTGCTTGAGTTGGGTTCGCTAGCACTTGCATTTGCACTGGAGCAATGACCGACGGTTGGTTCGTGGGCTGTTGAGCTGTTCTTTGTGTGCTCGAGAGCTGTGGTTGCGGGAAATGAGACTGGTTAGGTGTGTTGCCAGCATTTGTTGAGTGGTCTGAGCTTCGACTCGTTGATTGAGTTTCAGATGCTTCATCATCATCTGAGGTCACGCCAACTCTCAATAAATCTGTTGCTTGGCTCTGCAACCTCCCAATCAAACTCAAGGTTTCCGCAACCAGTATGCCTTTGGTTTGACTTTCTTCAAAGTTAGACGGATTCATGTTATTTATCCTGGCCAACACGTGTTCCAACCTCACAGCGATTTTTCTAAACTCTCCCCCTTTACTCGTACCAGAGAACTTCTCTACCAGCGGTACCAGACTATCAAGCTTCTTCATGCAGCTAAAAGCATCTTGGCCAAATTTAAAGGGATACGGAGGGTATCTCATACTTGCATCAGTCTTTTCTCTTTGTTTGATCAACATAAGCTGTTGTTTCATCTCTTCCACCGATCCAATAGCTATGCCTCTCCATGTTAACTCATAGATTAATTCGTCCTTGACTAAGTACCTTACGTCAGACAACCGACTCAAAGAAATAGCCATAGTGCCTTTTATCTTCAAACTTTAAACTTTAATTAAAACTGTTAATTATACCTCCCAATTATAAAAACTAAACCACGCAATAACAAACACAAAGTTCACTTTAAATTCACCAGTGAAAATCACTATAAATTTTCTCACAAATGTAGAAAATATAAAACTTAAATACGGGCAGACGCGAACAAAACCGAAAAACACCGGAGCAGTAAGAAAATAAAATTTATTTGCATTTAAAAATGTAATCATAATTTATGTTAAGTATTTGTACAACCAACTATGACGTCCAACCTTACAGAGAGAAATAACTACTTAAATCCTAAGTTAGAATTAACAAGTAGCCATAAAAAAAAAGTTAAAAAAATAAAAGAGAGACAAGAGTTTTGGCAGTGTTTAGGTCTTATGTTTCACTCCTGCGTGAGTAAAACCAAAAAAAAATAATTGCGCTTATCCTAGCTGAACTGGATTAAAATTAAAGTTAAGTGATGTTTGTCTACCCCAGCAACCGAATAGGTAAATTTATCCCTAAATGGAACGTACAACAGACTACCTATAACAAAAAATCCCAAAGCTGTTGTACACAGTTAACGCTAGGGTATACTCCTGCTATTGCAGAACGGCTCCACTAATAAACTCCTCAAAAAAAAACCCAAATCGCCGTATACAATGATTTTTCTAAAAAGAAAAAATCAAAACCCACTTTAACCTGCTTACCTACTCTGAGTTTACACGAAACATGCATTGCTTAAGGTCACATCATCCCTTAATATATAAGTGAACGCAATAAACGTCGGAACAGATGTTCATGTTATAGAAATCGTAAAATATGCTCAATTAAAAAAAAATCCGCTCGCTGAAATTGCGTTGAATTAGACTAGTGAGGATGTTGTGTGTAATTCAAAAAAAAAATTTGAAGAAAAAAAAAAAATTACCGATGGTATTAAAAACAATTTATACAAATAAGGTCTTGGTAGGACTGCAACTCTCTAATAATCGTTAAAAATGAAATTCCCAAAATTTAAACTAAATTGATGCAAACTATGGTCATGGTCAAAAAGACCCTAGGATCGTACCGAAAGGTGTCCAAAAAAAAAAAATTAAAAAAAAATTTTGGTGTCGACCACAGTAGTCCAATAGTCAAAAAAAATTAATTAGTGACTCACTAAAATTTTCAAAAATTACTCCACTCTGATAGGTGGTTTGGAGTAGGGAGAAGAAAAAAAATTTAAAACAAATGATGATAGGTTGTTAAAACGTGAGGGTTCGAAATAAAATTATATTTTAATTTAGAAAAAAAAATATTTAAATAAACTGGTAGAACCATTGTAGGGACAAGGTACTACTATGCACCAAGGAAAAAATGTCCAACAAGAAAATCCAGTCTCCCTTTTAAAAAAATATTAAAAAAAAATATTTAAAAAAAAATATTTTCAAAAAAAAAAAAATTAAAAATGTTTAAGTGGGGTTGCAGCTCCTATTAGTGAACCTAAAAAAAAATTTTTCTTTATAAAATCAACACCAGAAAAATCTTATTCGAGTTGTCATGCAACAGTTTTTGTTCTTTTCCTTTAAAAAAACAGTTGTCAATTCCCTTCCCTCTCCCAAAACTGTGGCAATGTGAAAAGTCAATGAGCTAGAAAAATTTATTTACTATAAAAAAAAATTTTGAAAATTAAATTTACTTAAGAATCATAAGGTATAAAAATCGTAATTGCAAAAAACCAATCAGTTTAGGAAAAGTAAAAAAAAATATTCATGTTCCAAAAAACAATGTTAGTGTATTTGTTTAAAATTATTACTTAAGGAAATAAGCAACGTTAGTACTTATTTACTGTACCCCTATATTAATGTGAACCTAAGTCTTAAACTTTGCACTCAACCCCGTAAAGAATTATCCCGTGTGCCCTTTCAAAAAAACAAATATGGAAACAATTTCAAGGATCACCTATAAGAACGTTGTAAAACTAAATCTGCCTACTCAAGTGTCTTTACACACAACATCTAATCAAAAAAAAAATTTTACTGCTTAATGCATTCTCAGATCCCTATTCCCGGTGTTTACGAGATATAAAATTAAGTTGGGCCCACTCCACAACTATCAGTCAAAGCAAATCTACCAAATGTCCAAGGGCTAATGAGACCCCATCACCTACAAATGATATTTAGAAATGAAACAGTTGGGAATAATCCTGCGTAAAAACCAGAGAACAAAATCAAGAACCAAAAACTATTACATTAATTTTAAAAGAGCATAATAAAACTCCCGGCCCCAATTAAACTTTTGTTATCTCAACAAAACTCGGCCTAAAACCAAAAAACTTTTTATTAGACATTTCCCCTATTCCCTAAGTATAATGTCAATAAAACCCAAAAACTTGTGATTTCTATTCCAATCCCATCTGGACCATATATATTTTTCAAACGGTTAAACCCCCACAGGCGAAACAATATCTTATTTCAAGGAAAGGGTGAAGATATTTTGAAGCACCCTGTGAAAATAGGACACTATTATGGAAAATTGTTCAGATCAGTGTTCTTAATACTTTCCAACCTAAATATATCTAGTCCCCTCATGTGCATGTTACTATTTTAGTTCCTATCATAATTAAATAGATCACAAAATTTGTCTTTCTCCGCGAATCTGCAAGGTCATGGAAAATGCGAGATTCAGCCTGTAGGCCAAATTTGGATGTATTTTAATTTAGCGAAAACCGAAGTTGCGAAATCCTAAAAAGATTAGCAGGAAGTCCTCGTTCCTCGATTTCTACACTCCGAACCAAACATTTCTTCCATTTCCACCCAGCTCGCGGGAGGAAAACCCCTAATTATTGCAATACAAAAGGTACTACTATCATATTATGCATAACAAAAAAATATATGCCCTCATCATTGTTTAGTCGCATCAAAGAAAACCTATTGTTTTTAAATTTATTCTTAGGTTGGAATCGTTTTTTTTTTAAATCAATCATCTTAAATTTATTGTTTAACCTGAACACTTTCCCATTTATTCCACAACAGTGTATTGTAATTTAAAAATTTGCTTCATTATTTGAGGTCACCAGTATGAAACTATTTTAAAATTAAAAAAAATGAAATAAAAGAAATTATTTCCCAATTGTCCACAACTTCCAAGTTTTCATCCCTAACTACCTAGGTACTTTCTCAGTCTAACACCATCCATCGTTATCCAACATAACGCTTTAATTTCAGAAGCAACAAAACGAAGATTAAGTGAAAAGCTAAGCAAGTATGTTGGAAGTTGCTTTACAATGGGCGCAGATGTAAGGCCCCTTTAAGTACACGCCACTGTCCTGAAATACAAACTAACAAAAAACTGAAGACTAGCATATCTGCCGTCAAACAACATTTGGCATGAAATTAAAATAATTTCATATCATACCAGTACCCTCCAAAAACAAAACGTTTTTTACTATAAGACCCAAACACTTAACCAATAAATCTTGTTATTTAAAATTATGATTTGGAAGTAAAAAGATTTATTTATTCCTGCCTGATCAACTAAGACAAAAAAAGTTCACCTTTTTGTAACTCAAGAAGTTCCCGTTTGGTCCCCCAAAAAAAAATAACCTGTCTGGTCACCCTTTAAAACTACGACCACTATACAAACCGTTTTGACCAAAACAAGAATTCGAGAAGTTATGTTAACAGAAAGGAAATAATTTTTTACGAAAAATTAAATTATTCAAAAAAAAGTAAAATTTTGGAAATATTTTTACCAATTACCCCCGCCTAGCATTTATATTTAGTTGAAAGTCTCTCTTAAATTCACTGACCAATTTCACGGCCTCACAATGACATTACTTAAAAAAATTACTGAACTTTACAAATGAACTCTACAAATGAACTAAAAAAAATCAAAAAAACTTATATCTATATCTGTCTCAGTTAAACATTTCTTTTGTGGTATTATATCTAGTTGGGCTTCAAATTCATTTTCTCTGTATTCAATCTGGAGCAGGCAAAACTTCTCAAGGCTCAAACATAAATGTTTGCTCTCCAATGGCCATGACCAAGCTATGACCTGAACGCAGAAAAAATACAGAAAAAAAAATAAATGTGTACCAGAAAACTTTAATTGATAGAAATACCCGTAGGTCATTTTTAAAAAAATGCACTCCAAAGCCCAACGCTGTATTTTCTACCAAAAAAAAATTTGACCAGTCACGAAACACAACTAGACAACTAAACCCAAAGACCTAAAAAAAACTGCCCCAAAAAAAAATGTTAACTGGACCTCTGGCGTCGATCTTCAGCCAAGGTGTCACTCTAGGATTTTAGCCTTGTGTTTCCTAACCTCCCGAGCCGACACTAGTAGTGTAGTACCCTCCTCTGACCCGATGTAACTGAGTGACGTAAGTTCTTAATTGTCATCAACAGTTACCTCCAAAAAAACAAGAAAAGAAAATGACAAAGCAAAATAAACTCATTTTCCTTTTCTTTCATTACTAATTAATACTTTCAACTAAACAAATCTACTAGCTGTTAAGCTATATTCACTTTAAAACAACTCAGCCAAGAAAAATTTGTGTGAAACCCTGTAAAAATATTCCAAATACCAAGTAGTGATATCCCACAAAAAATTAAAATCACCAAATAAAAAAATAACTTGACCTAAATAAATTGATTGCACTAAAAAATAATCGGTGAAACAATTTCTATCTTATCACAAGCAGGAAATAATAACATATTAGAAGTAGGCAACCTGCAAAAAAAAAATTGTTAGAAAAAAACACTACCCATGTCATATATTTAAAACCTAAAAAGACCATGTCTGGAAATCCATCCACCTATAAATTAAATAAAATTGAAGTAAATTTACATTGTCGTATTTATTTTTCTTAAAAAAAAATTAAAACAAGTTTTTCCTACAAAAACTTTAAAGAATTAAGAACATGATTTGGACGCTGCTGAATAAAAACTCCTATGTTTTTTTTTCCCACTTATTCTTCCTTAATAAATAAAAATGAATCTTTTATTTTCCAAGAAAAAACTTGTGAAGATAGGCTAATAAAAAACTATGAGGATCAACAGAGCGACAATGAATTTCAAATCAACGCCCAAATATTAAAATATTATAAAAAAAAATATTCAAAAAGTGTTTTTCCAAAAACAACCAATTATGATGGAAAATCCTGTTTTATAGTAAAAAAAATGATTGGGTGTCAAAAAAACACCGACAGCCACTGAAAGCTTTTAACCTGGCTTTGGCTGTAACACAAAAAAAACATCTTAAAAATTCAAAAAAAATTCAAAAAACTTTTTTTCCTTTTTCCAAATTTAAAAAATAAAATAAAAAAAATTACATCAGATGTTAAAAAAACTAGCCAAAGCCCCACGTTGGGCGCCAATTTGTGGCCTTATAAAAATTAAAAAAAAAAAAATGTGGGCGCCAATTTGTGGCCTTAAAAAAATTAAAAAAATTTGTGGCCTATTAAAATGCGTTGTGTGACATTTGTGGCAGCTTGAAGACGTTGCCGCCATTTTGTGACACAACAAACCCATTGAATAATTAAACAAATATCTGGAAGCAGAACTGTATTTTCCAGCTAGGTAAAACATTGATATGCCCGGTAACTTTTATACAGTGGAGAAGGGGGGTTCAGAAATAAGAAAATTTTAAGTGCGCCACATTATTTAATACCAATGTTTTACAAAGAAGATCTTAAATAAAATATAGTTCAACCCAAATGTTGTAGCCAAACAATGAAATTCCACCTACTTCCGAGGCTTCCAGAATATTTGTGTAATTAAAAAAAATAATAAACAGAATAAAATTCCAAAAGATTGAATTAAGATGACAAAGCTAGAAATACTTTACAGGTAGATGGACTCCTTTAACAGGTCATACTGTACCTACATCTGAGTCAGTAGCGTAGGACTCACTTACATAAATGATTGTAAAAAAAAAATACACATATACTTCCAAAATCGTTCCATCATAGGGGAGACCTAGACCAAATATCTGCTGTCATCATTCTACGCTGGGTAGAATGAGACAGACAGCAACCCAGTCCGAGATCCACCCCATGAGGTAAAAATGTGTAACGAAACCGCTAAAAAAATAATATAATCTCATCTCTCTTTTGTCTCCGCAAAGTTGGTTCATTGGGTTGTACAAATAACACAAGAAAAATTAGTTCATCTTGTTTATTTTAAGGGTAAAATCAGATAAAATTACCGGAAACATAAAAAAAAATAAATGAAATGGATGAAAACAAGGGCCAAAATAGCAAGGCACTTTAAATAGGGCCAAAATAGCAAGGCACTTTAAATTTGACAGTAAAATTATCTTAAATAAATGAAATGAAGGAAAACAAGTCAATGTAGTAAATATGCCGCAAAACCAGGGTTATGACGTCACACCTTATCTTGCGTTTACAAGAAATGTTGAAATTATACTGTGAAAACTTATATATGAAAAGATTACGTCTAAATTATATTAAAAATTTATATATGAGGGAAAAAATTATAGTTACGGCTTGCTCCTACCTTGGTCCTTGATTATTCTGTGTATGTTTTATTTTGTAAACCTGGAATCCTGTTGTCCAGTTGTATCACCACTGCTCTCGGGTCTCCTGCTCTGCTCGCGCCTTCCCTCGTGCTCGCTTAGCACATGATGTCAGGCCAGCACTTTGGTCTTAAAAGGGTTGTGGGATTCTTGCCCGAGCGTAAAAACCCTGTGGAAAATGAAATGTTTCAGTTTCCTGGAATTCGTCAATTTTGCACGAAGTTCCCCTACACAGTAACTTAACTCGAGGACCCCATGTCGACTCAATAAAACAAAGTAGATTTAAACAGATGAACTAAAATAATCCTAACGTACCTTTCTCAGGGTTATAACTGGCCCGTCCGGCTTCCCACCAGCGTCCAGCCCAACTGTCCCGTCGCTGGAATTGACAGGGCTGTAGACAAAGGAGAAAAACAATATATAGTTTTTATCCAACACGTGGTTAAAAGAAAAATATAAAAACGCCAACAATTCCCCACGTCCTTTGTCAAAAAAGTACATTTCCCACGAAAAATAATTACAATTTGGGAGGCAAATATTATCTTGAAGAGTACTCAACTAATAAAAAAAAATTAAAAAAAATAAAATCGAACTTACCAATGCTCTTTCTTCCCCGTACAAATGGCGTAGGCCGACCTAAAATCCCCTCAACAGGGTGTGAGCGTCACTTCCGATTACGCCGAAAACACGACGGCTCACTCCTCACAGTCTCTGGGATATCTCCTACAATTCGCTGCAGTGCCAAACCAAAAACAATGGCGATCCCAGAGCCTGTTGTCGACCCAACCAAATTTGTTAGCAAAGAGAGACCAAGCACTTCGTCGAGAATACCAGAATAATGTCGTGGCCGGAAACCGTTTTGTAAATTTGGTGGGGAGTGGGGACGGTAAAACGCAATAGTACCAACCTAATCTTCCCGGTGAAATTCAAATAACCTATTTATAAAAAACTTTTCCGCCAAAAATAAATCTCTACATTCAGTGGCAAGCCTGGAAGAAAAACCCGGGGTTTTCAAAGTAACCAATGAGGAGATACAGTTCTATACAGGTATATAGGGGGCAGCACCGACCAAGGGATAGGAAGTACGTAAAACAAACCTTGAGGTGTTGTCGGATCTATTTCCACGGTTGAAATTTTTATAACAAGGACGTCGAGACACCCTCCATACATTTGACCGAACATTTGCCTACCGGACCCCCGCCAACATATCAAGTAAGAGGAAAATAACCAGACGGACTATAAGAAGCTCAGCATTGAAACCATCAACTGTAAAATCAATTACTGGAGATCAGGGCATGCAGCAAACCCAGGAATATTCGAACACTCAACCAATTCCCATATGAATAAAGCTATACTAAGTGCAGAATTTAGTTGCACTCCAGTTACAGTCTTCGTCAAAAGTTTCCTTCGCTCTTTATAAATGTTTTCTCTAATATTCATATGGTTTAACGCCATTTTTGTAAAACATTTCTACAGTAATAAAGTTGTTTCTGAACCTGAACCCAAAAATACACACTGAACTATTGCTTAAAGGCACAAGAGTGTTCAGATGTTAACTCACACGATTTCGTTTATTCTTTTAGTCTTGGTTTTTATCCCTCGTTTATCTCCCATTTACAACAGTGCATAACTCGTATTTATTTTATCCTTTCCCTATCAAATTAATACAGATATCAAAGTGGCGGAGCCTCGGTTGTTACTGGTCAAACCGTGAACCTAAATATGTTTTCGTGCTATCAAAACTAGCTAATCCGTGAAGAATATGGGGTTCGGATTGTCCCAATATCCTCGAGAATAAACGTAAGGGAATGAAATGTTCATCTAAATGTTTCCTTCCTGTTACTGAAACCATTTGTGATGCGGCAACGCCGCCATTCCCCAGCATAACAGCTGTTTAACTTTATGAACGTCAAGTGAATCACAAAATTCCACAGATAAAAACAAAACAATCAAAACTTTTATGTGATTTTTTCCGAAGCCTGTGATCTTAAATTCCAATTACGATGTCCAGATAATGCGATGTGCGTAGTGTCCACAGTAATTCGATGGAATGCCTCCTTTTAAGGTAACTTCCTAGACCCTATATAACCTCCAAACCTAGCTCTTACAGAAAGACGAATCAAAGAGCCTTGATTATTTACCTAAATAAACAAATATGTAACGTTGTCTTAAACGTAAAAATGACACGTTACAGTACTGGGATACGTCGATGATCACTGATAGAGAGGTGCAACATAATAGGCCTGATATTGTACTGTTTAATAAGGATAAGAAATCAGTTATCATAATAGACGTTACAAATCCGCTCGACGAAAACATTCAGAAAGCTTATGAAGAGAAAAAACGAAAGTACACAGACCTGGCTTTTGAACTAACCCAAATCTACCAACTAAAACAAGCAAAAATTGTTCCACTTGTAGTATCGGTTAACGGGATTGTGCATGAACATTTAAAGCACCACACAAATGACTTAGGCCTGTCTGATAAAATCATTACCCTAGCACAAAAAGTAGTAGTTCTGGGTACTGCTCGCATTGTTCGGTCGTTTCTGAATGACCCGTAGTTTGCCTTGGAGAAATCCCGGCAACTATGTAACCCCAAAAGGTGACAAAAAAAAAAAAAAAAAAAAAAAAAAAAAATAATAATAATAATAATAATAATAATAATAATAATAATAATAATAATAATAATAATAATAATAATAATAATAATAATAATAATAATAATAATAATAAAAACCCCCGTGAGGTGGGCGGGTGTAATAAAGAATACCCCCTCGGTCAGTCCCGCCTGGCGTAAAAGGCTCCTAAAGGGACAACCGCTAGCAGGGGTAGCATCTCTGTTCGTGTGAAATACGCTTGCTGTTAATACGAGAAGAAAGCGATACTCGGGCGTGACAGGAGACCAGACTACTTCTGTTCGGAGCCGCCCCAACCCTCAGTCTGGCGCAGGACCCAGTGGCGTGACGGGGGACGCTACCCTGCGTATGGACCCCACCCAGGCCTCCCAAAGGAACCGAAACAACACCGATAATGCGGAAGTTCCACCTCCTGAAAATGCTGTGGAGAATCCTACTTCACCCATTAATGGAGAGAACCAAGAAGAAGGAAGAAGACGATTTGAATGGTCAACAGACATGAATGCTCACCTTTATCGTACTTACCTTCGAATCACAGAAATGCAAGCAAAAAGGATACCTTATGCTCACGAACTTTACCGCGAAATGATAAACGCATTTCCACAACTTCGCAACAAAACTTTGCAAAATATCTTAGACCAAAGAAGGCAGATTTTCGTGAAAAACAGACTACCAACAGACACAGTTGCGAGAATTCGACAAGAAGTGGCAGCTGAACTGGGGCTCATCACACTACCTATAGAAGCTCCATACGAAGCCGGACCAATAACTCCACGTGAGCCACGATCTCTTAATAACCAAAAAACTTATGACCTACTGCAAGCAAACCTCCTTCAATACAACGGCATGAACCCCTTAAATCGTCTCTCAATACCGAAGCTCAAAGCGAACAAAGACACGAAAAAATTAATAGAACTCATGAATAACATACTAATGGAAGTAGCACCTGACTGCTCTGATATCGAATAACTGCATGGTCTTATCTATGCATCTGCAATCACCATACTTGAACTAAATGGTCAAACGAAAAAATCTGACATTATCACACCACCTAAAAATACCGAGAAAAACCCTGGTTGGCTACATAGAATACAAAACAGAATAGACAAACTCCGATCAGAAATAGGAGTATTAACCGAGCTGCTTAAGCCACAACCAACTGAAAAAGTAAAGAGAAAAGCAAAAGGCATAATAAAAAGCTATCAAAGCGAGAATAACAAAACAAAAGTTGAAATCCTAGATTTTCTTAAACAAAGGCTTAAAGTAATGGCGAGAAGGCTAGGGAGATACAAAGAGTCATACCAACGACGAAAAGACAATAGCATATTTAACAAAAGTCAGAAAGCCTTCTACCGAAGGCTTACACCGGCGACAGCTCGTACTGAGGGATAATATCCCAAGCTGGAAGAGATCAAGGAATTCTGGTGTAATATATGGGAAAAACCAGTAACACACAAAACTACAGCCAAATGGAACAAACACGAAACAAAAATTAGAGAAAAAATACCAGTTATGAACCCGCAAGAAATCACAAGGAATGACGTTGAAGAAGTACTGAGAAAAACAGCAAACTGGAAAGCACCAGGACCAGACAAAATCCAAAACTACTGGTACAAAAGATTTAAATCCCTGTGGCCGAAATTAGGCTACTTTCTTAACAATATACTACAAGACCCTGAAACAGTACCATCTTTCCTAACTCAGGGCATTACTTACCTTCTACCTAAAACAGAAATACCAAATGAGGATCCTTCGAAATACAGGCCGATAACATGTCTTCCCACACTATACAAAATACTAAGCGGAGTCATTTGCAATAAAATTTACGAACACCTAAGAACTAATGACCTTCTCGCAGAAGAACAGAAAGGATGCCGAAAACGATCACAGGGATGTAGGGAACAACTATCAATTGACAACGTTATCACCAAACATGCAATTAACAATAAAAAAGATCTATACACAGCCTACATAGATTATCAAAAGGCATTTGACAGTGTACCTCATTCTTGGCCGATTCAGAGTTTATCCATGTATAAAGTAAAACCTAATATTATTAACCTACTAAAGCAACTAATGGGAAATTGGAAAACAGAACTACTCAACAGTGGGCAAACAGTGTCAAGCGAGCCAATAGAAATTAAAATACAGAGATGCATATTCCAAGGTGACGCTCTAGGTGCGTTATGGTTCTGCAACACTTTAAATCCACTCTCTACTGCACTAAACCAAACTAAAAGCGGATACCAATGAACAGAAACCGAATCAATATCCCACTTAATGTATATGGATGACATAAAATTATTTTCAAGTACCGAAACCGGACTTAAGCGACTCTTAAGATGCGTAGAATACTTCTTGAACGACATACGAATGACATTCGGATTGGATAAATGCCGGAAAAATAGCATCAAAAAGGGCAAATGGCACGATACTGAAGGACACACCCTCACGCAGGCTTCTGGAGGTAGCATAATAACAAATATGGAAAAAGGCGAAACGTATAAATATCTTGGATTTGCCCAGGCTCAAGGAATAGATGTATTGGCAATGAAAACACAACTTATCAAAAAAGTAGAGAATAGAATACAAACAATTCTAAAAAAAGACTAAACTGACAGCACAAAACACGATCACAGCTATTAATTCTTATGCTCTACCTGTCATTACATACAGTTTTGGAGTGGTAAAGTGGTCAATGACAGAACTAGATAGCCTTAACCGATCCATAAGAGTAAATTTCACAAAACATCGAAAAAACCATCCGAAAGCTTGTATGGAGAGATTTCACCTACCTCGAGGACTAGGGCGAAAAGGTGTAGCGGATATGCGTCTACAACATACAACAAGAAGCAAATTGAACTTCTTCGAAAGTATTTTTATGAAAAGGAAAACCAATCTCTAGTTCACAAAGCCGTCATTCAACTTGACAAAAAAATATCACCATTAAATCTTGTTGACAGAAAATACCAATGCGACTTAAACTATACAGTTGCAAAGCTGCAAGAAACCTGCTACAGCAAGGAACTACATGGCAGACACCCACATGGCCTAAACAATGAATACATTGACAAAGAGGCTTCCAACGCATGGCTTAAGGGAGGAAACCTGTTTCCTGAGACAGAAGGATTCCTTTGCGCTATTCAGGATCAAGTCGTTGCCACTAAGTCATACCTTAAGTACGTGTACTATACACGACAACACAATAACAAACACCAAATGCCGAATGTGTGGTGATGGACATGAAAACATAGAACACCTAATTAGCGGATGTAAAACTATGGCGCCAAGAGAATACATAACAAGACACAATAATGTTGCCAAAGTTATTCATAATGAAATTTGCTATAAACTACAGCTGTCTGAGACAAGAACTCCTTATTATAAATACACACCACAGACCATAATAGAGAATAATGAACACAAGGTATACTGGGATAGAGAGATACAAACCGATAAGCATGTACAACATAACAGGCCGGACATCGTAATCCATAACAAAAAAACAGACGAAATACTACTTATAGATATTGCGGTTCCAGCACCAGCCAACATGCAAAAGAAACACAAGGAAAAAAGTGAAAAATACTTACCGCTAGCTGAGGACATGAAACAAACCTGGAATGCAAAGTCGGTTAAAGTTATACCCATAATAATAGGAGCAACAGGCGAAATACCAAAGAATCTAAAAAAGCAACTACAAATTTTAGACTTACCTTTAAATACTTACCAAACCCTCCAAAAATCTGTTATACTTTCAACGTGCAACATCATGCGAAAAATATTAAACCAAAAACTAAAACCAAATGAATAATACTTACCTACGAGTTTTGTAACATGCCGTTACCGGCTCCTAGGAAAATTCCGTACCTGTACGTGAACCTAAAAAAAAAATAATAATAATAATAATAATAATAATTATAATAATAATAATAATAATAATAATAATAACCAACCTGCAAGACCCACGCGCGAAATAGGACTTGAAAACCAAGAAATAAATAACCAAGGCCACCAACAACATCCGCACATGGCCCCAAGTGATGAACATGTTGCTGTGGAGCAACCTCCACAGCCCATTCCACCAATTGGTACTAACAAGAATCGGCAGAGAACTATATGGACTATTGAGATGAACGAATATATAGTTCGATGCTACTATAAAATTACCAAACTTGAAACCAGTAAATTACCATATAGTGCTGAGTTGCACAGGCTCGCAATCGAAAAGTTTCCACAACTCCACAACAAGACACCACAGAATATAGTAGACCAGCGAAGATCACTATTCAGAAATAACCGCCTACCTGCCGAGAGAATCAACCAAATCCGGACAGAAGTAGGGCGAGATATTGGACTAATAGCAGAAGAACAACAAGAGCAGGTGACAGAGACCAAAATAGACAACAACCTTAATGAAGAACAGACTCCGGTTAATAATATAGAGGAAGAATTTGACAGAAACTTTATGCGATACAATGGCATGCATCCCTCTACGAAACCACGCCTTAAGAAATTAATATTTAAACGGGACACAGCAAAAATCCTACACCTAATAGACGAAGTCCTCGGAAAAAAGATATCAGATGAAACCAACTTTGAAGATCTCCATGCATTGATCTATGCAGCAGCATACACAACCATTATACTTAACGGACAAGATATAAAGAACCAACCGTCCAGAAAAAAAGAAAATAGACAGCCGGCTTGGGAACGCAGATTAAATTTAAAAATTAAACAGTTAAGAGAAGAAATTGGCATCCTTACTCAAAACAAACAGAACCGTCCTAGTAACAAAGTTATATTTAAATCTAAAGCAATAATTGAAAAGTATAAATCTAATGAAAACCCAACCCCAACGGACATCCTAGATTTACTAAAGCAAACGCTAGCTGCTAATGCTAAAAGGCTTAAAAGATATAAAAAATGTTACGATAGAAAGAGCCACAACCGCCTATTTAACACCAATCAAAAATCCTTCTACAGAAACCTAAACAAATCTGACGAAGCTGCAGCTGAAAACACAGAATTGCCAACCGTGGAACACATAAATGCTTTCTGGAAGAACATCTGGGAAAACCCTGTTAAACACAAGAGAACAAAATAACTATCTGATGAACAAAGAAGAATGGCTACCCTTAAAACAATGTTGAACTGGAACATTATGCAGGAAGAGGTAGAAAAAGCACTTTCTAGAGCTATGAACTGGAAAGCTCCAGGTCCAGACAAGCTGCACAATTACTGGCTTAAAAAGTACAAGTCAACGCACAAACACATAGCTAGATGTTTCAGTCAGATGATGCAGAACCCAGAAAGGACGCCCGAATTTCTTACGGAAGGAGTAACTTACCTGCTTCCAAAAGGTATACAAACTCCGGATCCTGCCCGTTAGCGGCCAATAACATGCCTACCAACTCTCTACAAAATACTTACATCTATTATAGCCGATAAAATCTACAACCATCTAAATGAAAACAACCTTCTGGACCAGGAACAAAAGGGTTGTCGAAAGGGTTCCAAGGGATGTAAGGAGCAACTGTTCATAGACCAAATAATAACTAGACACGCAAAAAAGGAAAAACGACCACTATATGCTGCCTACATAGACTATCAGAAAGCTTTTGACAGTATTCCTCACTCATGGCTTCTCGAAGTGCTAGAACTTTACAAGATTGAAAATCATATTACCGCTTTTCTCTCCCACACCATGACCAAATGGAACACAAAATTGCAAATTAGTACTGCTGACCAGCAAATTATTGCGGGAAAAATAAAAATTAAACGGGGAATATTTCAAGGCGATGCTTTGAGCCCGCTATGGTTTTGCTTAGCCCTAAAACCTCTGACTTCTCTACTTAATAGCCTTAAATTAGGATATAGATTGGACCAAAAATTGATGATTTGAAAATTTTTGCAGAAAAAAAAGAAGACCTTCAGAAAATGCTGGACTATATCGAGAAATTTAGTACAGATATACAAATGAAGTTTGGTCTGGACAAATGTAGGATAAATGTAATGGAAAAAGGAAAATGGAGAGAAGACGAGGGGTATAAAGTGGACAACTTGCAGGGAACGATTACAGGAATGGCGCAAGAAGAAACCTACAAATATTTGGGATATATGCAGGCAAGAGGAATTGAACAAAAAGCTGGGAAGGAAAAAGCAAGAACCACATACTTTACAAGAGTTAAATCTATTCTTAAAACAGAACTCTCTGCATGCAACACCTCTAGCGCTCTAGACTCGTTTGCCACATCAGTGCTTACTTATACCTTTGGAATACTTAAATGGACCGAAACAGAACTGGCAGACATAGATCGACAGACAAGAAAAGAGTTTCGAAACAGCCGAGGGCATCACCCTCAAAGCTCCCTTGAAAGATTTCACTTACCGAGAAACCTGGGCGACCGCGGAATTCCCAGTGTAATACCGAGACATGCTGAGCAAGTTGAAAACCTAAGAAAATACTTTCTAGAAAAGGCCGAAATTAGTACAATATTCCAGGCGCTCAGAAACATGGATAAAAATATTACTACCCTCAGACTTGCGGAAAAGCATTATAATCCCTTAGGAAAAATAAAAAGCCCGGAACAACTAAAGGAGCAATGGAGAGCTAAGCCATTACATGGAAAATACCTGGCAATAATCGAAAATAAGCAGGTAGATACAGTAGCTTCTCAGGCATGGTTAAAATCAGGCAATTTGTTTCTCGAAACAGAAGGATTTATTAGCGCAATCCATGATCAAGTCATACCAACAAAAATCTATCGGAATAGAATACTAAAAGAAACTATCCCACAAACAAAGTGTCGACTATGCAAACAGATAGATGAGAATCTGGATCACATCATAGCCAGTTGTCCTGTACTAGCACCGAAGCAATACCTTGAAAGACATAACAATGTTGCAAAAATTCTGTACCAAGCACTCAGGAAAAAATATCTTAATATAGATAACAAAATACCTTATTACCTACTGGAACCACCCCCGGTCCAGGAGGCGAACAACTGTAGTATCTACTGGAACAGAAAAATTATTACGGACAAGACGATCCCCAACAACATACCTGATCTAGTACTACACCAAAAAAGCGTAAAAACGTATTTATTATAGACATCGCCGTACCTTTACCATGCAATTTGAATAAAACACATTCATAAAAAATAAATAAATACTTACTGTTAGCAGAAGAAATTAAGAGAATGTGGCGTGCTGAAAAGGTGTCTATCGTACCAATTGTCATTGGTGCAACTGGAGAAATACCTGTAAAGCTAAAAAACAGTCTGGAAACAGTAGGGATTAATTACAACATATACCTATCTATGCAAAAAGCAGTCCTTCTAAATACCTGCAGCATCGTACGAAGAACCTTGGGTGATGGAGTCGTGGCAACAATGGAGCCCGAATAATATAGAGCATAAAAAGTAGAGAACTTTCCTACTCTTGCGAAAACCGAGTAGGAAAAGTAAATCGCCACAGTAATGTGTGAGCTGAAAAAGAAAATAATAATAATAATAATAATAATAATAATAATAATAATAATAATAATAATAATAATAATAATAATAATAATAATAATAATAATAATAATAATAATAACTCTTTATTTGTTGCTCTAGTTATGCCTAATACAACAAAGCTAAACAAATACAAATCCTCAATCGACTCTAAGAAACTAAGAAACATATTTATTACGGTTAAATGTCAAACAAATATATACAGTTACATTAAAAAAAAACATAGTAAAATTCCTATGCAATACGCATTTCGAAATTTTGAAGACTCTAAAATTAAGATTAACGCTCATTTAAAAATTGTCTTATAAAACGTTTAAAAATTTCAAGACTTTTAGATGGTTTAATTTCTGATGGTAAGCTGTTGTATTCTTAAAGCCCCTTAACAAAAAGCGACTTTGAATATTTTTTTGTTTTTACTTTAGGAATATAGAAATTGTACCTGCTTCTTGTTGGATACCTATGAACATTTATATTAAATTTTAAAAATCTATCAAAATATGGAGGCATCAAGTTATTAAGAATCCTATAAACAAAAATAAGTAAAAAATATTTGAGGCGATTGCTCACACTTAGCCAGTCTAATGTGCTTAACATAGTGTCTATAGGAGTCCTTCTGGTGCATTTAAGTATTATACGCATGCCTTGATTATGTAGTTTTTGAAGAGCTCCTTTGCAATTACTGTCTAAGAAGTATAAAACACTGGCACAGTAATCAAAGTGCGGTTGAACTAAAGTTTTATATACTGTAACCGTTGACTTCATTGATAAGTGTCTCGATACACGTGAAAGAAAATATAATTTTTTTGCAATTTTTTTTAAAACATATTCAAAATGTGTCTTTAAGTTTAATGTTCTTTCCAACATGAATCCCAAATATTTTGTGTCATCTACGATTTCGATATTTTCTCCATCGATAGATATATTTATTTGATTTAAATCAATTTTTCGATATAAATGCTGCTTACACAGAATCATTGCTTTAGTCTTAGAAGTATTAGGTTTAAGTTTATTTACCTTATTATAGTTAGAAATTATTTTAAGTTGATTGTTGATTCTACATATAGCTGAATTTAAATCTTTATCTTTTGTTCCTACATAAGTATCATCTGCAAATAGTTTAGATAGTCACATTCAAGTTTCAATGCAATATCGTTCACATATGTTATAAAAAACAGTGGTCCCAATACACTCCCCTGTGGTACGCCCAAGTTATTAGACTCTATCGTTGATATGGAATTATTAATAACTGTAACCTGCGATCTATCATTTAAATATTTCCCAACCCACTGCAGTACTATTCCTCTAATCCCATAGTACTCTCTTTTTTAACAAAATCTCCCTATCAATGGTCTCGAAAGCTCGCTTAAAGTCTAAGAAAACTACTACAACGTACTGACCATCCTCTATAGCTTGGTGCCAATTAGTAAGTGTTAACTGCAGTGCAGTCTCACATGAGTGCTTTGCCAGAAATTCAGACTGGTTTTCGATAAATATATTGTTAGAAGAAAAGAAGTGCATTAATTGATTATAAGCCGCTACTTCAATTATCTTTGCAATTGCTGGCAATTTATTTATGGGCCTCAAATCACTAGCATTTTTTGGATTGGGTAGTTTAGGGATTGGAATAACTCTGCTTGTTTTGAGCAACTTTGGAAATCTACCAGTTTCGAATGAAGTATTAATTAAGTGAAGTAACACATGACCTATCACTTGGCTAACATTTTTAAGCATCTTTGAATTAAAAATATCAGCAGGGTTACTTTTATTATCAAGAGATGCTATAATATATTTAAGATCTCTTAATGATAGCTTTTCAAACGTTTTCAAGCTACTAGATATTTCGGGTATCACAGATGTTAAATAAAAAAGGAGATTTTCTGAAAGTCTTTAAACACCTTGTATCTCACAAGTTAGGATGTTTAGGACATGCATACATATGTTTATATGGAATTTTTTTCTCAAAATGCAAATTACATCCTTTAAAATTAGCATGTTACTTAATAACAAAACCTCCATAATATCAAAAACAAAAATAACACAATATGGCTTCGTATTCTTTGCCGTAAAATTTTTGTGCCCAAGCGAGGACCGAATAAAAAAAATTGCCAGGGCCGGTTTGTTTGTGCCCATCCAACCCTGTTATAATGATTACATATAAAATCGAGATAATTCTGTCCAAATATGAAACAAGACAGTAACTGGCCAAAGAATCAAATTGCGTTTTAGTGTAGTAATTAAGCCTAAATTATGTTATATTTTTCATTTAATTTCAACGTAAAAATACAGCATTTTACATTATTTTTTGTAAATATTCTATAAATATTCTGCTTTCCGGAAAAACGAAAAATTTTCGAGTAAAACTCGATGTTCCACATATCGATGGTTGAAAGGCGAAAGGTTACAAGCGACAGTTTTCAAACTTTACAGCAGGGCCACTTAAAGTATATTTTGTCGCTTAGTTTAAACAAAAAACAAGGATCCATGATTTTTTCATTTGACTTAAGCGACAAAAAAACCACCGTAGAAGCCTGAATAACAGCTCATTCGACGCAGAAAAAAACTTTGGCGCTTAAAACTCTATTTCAAATAATGTTTCGCTTATGACCTTTTGCCTTTCAACCATCGATATATTCTAGTTTGCAGTTACCACCTAGTTGGCAGATTTTTTTTCAATTTATCAATGCAACGCAACGCACGCATATGCATGCTACACGACAAGGAAATATAACATGTGATACGTGCTGGTTCTTTCTCTCTCATTCATACAGCGCCAGCGGTCTGCAGAAAACTACTAGTGCTAAGTTGAGATTCAACCAAGTGCGCAAAGTAAGAACTTTGAACACGAAAGCAGAAAAGCAATATCGCGTACTCGCAGGAAAATATATTTTTGTTTTAAATAAAATATTCGTGACATCAGAAACTCCAGCTACCCAGTTTTCCGCCTCGGTAAAGCCTAATGAAGTGTCTAATTTTTCTGGCGAATTTACAAGAAGAGCGTTTTAAATTAGGTACCTTAAATAAAACGGCGAACTTCAAAGAAGATTGGCGGACAAAACTTATTATTTGATCAAGAACAAAGTACAATTTAACCGCCAATTTGATGATCCACTTCCCCACTTCTTTATAAAAAAAAATGGTAAGAAAAATTTTTTGACCGTAGATAAGGAGGGCAAACGTAAAACTATAAATGCAAAGGACCAGTAAAAAACTATGATTGTAACTTTGGAATTTTGGCACAAAAAACTATCAAAATTAAATGAACAATATCACACAGATGGCTTACCTGGCTTGTTGGTCGGTTTTATTCATCTAGCAGACCATTTTGTTGCAGCCTGCCGCCCTGGGTAGGTATTCTGGGTCTTGAACGATGTGATAATTCTCATCACATGCTTTGGCCATTGGCAAGCTTTAAATTACCTTCGAGCGATCACGTGATATGCGAAAAGACCTCCATTACGCAAGCTTCTTCTACGATCCGACCGAAAAACATTCAGTCCGTACGGGGCAGGAGAACAAATTTCACTTTAAACGTGTACAATTCACGAACTCTGAAGAGCGGGAGACTATGCCATTGGTCGAGACAAGTCATTTTGGTCTGGGTAGCTATTCTGACCAATAGCAAACTCTAAGCTGAACCTTTCTCGGTCGGATCGTAGGAGAAGCTTGCGCAATTGAGGTCTTTTCGCATAGCACGTAACGGCTCGGAGCTAATTTAAAGCTTGCCATTAGCTAAAGCATGTGATGGGAACTATCACATCGTTCAAGATTCAGAATAGCTACACTGGAGAGCTCGTAAATTTCAGCAGCTCCCACACACGTGCCATTGCCTTCCCCACTCTTTCGGGGGAGTGGATATTGCACTCAATGTTATTTGTCAAAATAATAATCAAATGTGAGCGCAACAATGCCAAGTTTAGCAAAAAACAAAATTAATAAAATAGGCCCGAAATTTCCAAATTTCATTCATGGACAGACCGAATTACACAGTTTTTCATGATTTGGAGAAAAACTTACTGACAATTGTATTTATTTTACCAACGTAACGCGTCAAGTTGAATTTTTTGTTTTAATGTTCTGATCACTATCTAAACAAAATTATTTCAAAGTGTTTACATGTTTTTTGTAGTTTTTCATATAGGTATTTATTTTAAAGATTTAATTTACATTATAATATGTGTGTTTTTATTTGCTGTTTTATACAGTCGCAGCCTGTTAATTTAGTTTAAAAATATTCATTCATTCACTTTCGGGACCAATTTGAAATTTTGCACCATACTTATCCACATCGATCAGAGTCACTTCCGAGATATACTTATACTTAGTGAGTGACTGGCCTATGGTCAAGTAAACAAAGCAAAAATTAGTGCTCCTACATTTTCGGTAATTTTAGTCGATTAATGAATCAATAAAAAGTGGTAATTGCTTTGTAAATATTACAACACGTTTAAACTTTGTTGTGTAGTGATTTTTCGGCTTAAAACAAGTGAAAAAATACCTTGTCTCACGTTTTCATTGTATTGCTAAAAATAAACTAACCTTGTTTTTTAACGAAAGGCGCTGATAAATTATACATAGGCCAGTAAAGCAAGTACTTTTAATTTTCTGATTGCAGTGCTGTTTAATCATGGCAAACCCCAAGACATGCAAAAAATGTAATCAAAATATTTGTAAATCTTCCCTTAAATTGTGTGGTGACTGCAAAGAGTTTTACCATCTTAAATGTGAAAAAATAGATGAAGTTGACGCAAGACTGATGATAGAGAATAAAACTCCTTGGAGGTGCCCGCTATGCGAAAATGACATTGAAATTGACTTAAGAAGATCTCAACAACGCAGATCGCTCTAGTTGTCTCAACCACAATCAACGGGAAGTACAGCTGTTGACTCGGAGTTAAAAGACATGATTAAAGAGTTGCAGGGTGATGTGCGAGAACTCAAAAAAATCGTCGAATTTCTAAGTCAGATGTATGAAGATGAAAAAAAAAGAACCAAAGTTCTGACGGATATGGTAAATGAAGTTTCATTAGAAAACAAGATATTAAGACAAGAAATGAATCAGCTTAAAAACATCCGCAATATTCAGGATAACAGAAAATTGGACAAAAACATATGCATTACAGAATTAATAGAAAACGAGGCTGATCAAGTAAATGTTCAACGAAAGTTGGGCAATCTTTTCCGATTTTTGGATGTTAATATCACCGAAAATGAGTATAAAAACCTTCAAAACATCAACACAAAATCTGGTTTTAAAACTTTGATCTCTTTAAAAAGTAGAGAAAATAAGCATGCTGTTTTAAAAGCTCGAGCAAAAAAGGGTAAAATCACTATAGCTGGAGTAGGACTAGAAGTTTCAAACTAGCAAATATTTGTAAGTGAGGAATTAACAAAAGAAAGCTATTTTTTGTTTAAAAACGCTAAGGGACTAAAAGATCTTGGTTACAAATATGTTTGGCACCGGGACGGCAGAATTCTCGCACGAAAAAACGACAGTGATAAACCAATCCATGTAAAAAATGAAACTATCCTTAATAAACTCCTATGTTAAATAATTTAATTTAAAATTTAATTTTTTTAAATATTTTTTTGTGCTTTTTTAATAGTTTTTCCAACAATAATTTAATTGTGTGTTTTTTTAAATACTTATTTTTTTAACCCTTAACTATGGTTCAACATATTAACACCAACAATCTTAACATAGGGCATGTAAATATACGTTCATTGCGTCCCAGCGTTGATAAAATTAATGAAATCTTGACTAGTTTGTACTTAGATATCTTAGGGATTTCTGAAAGTTGGCTTTCGAATAACATTTTGGATGAAGAAATTAAATTATTTGGTTATAACTTTTTGAGATGCGATAGGGAAGGCAGAGGCGGCGGTGTTGGGGTGTATGTCAGATCTAATTTGCAGGTGAGTACGAGAGATATTGAGCAAGCTGAAGATATTGAGCAACAATGGTTTATAGTAAAAATAAATAAGTTAAAAATAGGGATTGGAGTATTCTATCGCCCACCCCGTTTTAATATGTTAAGAGCATTGGAACAGTTGGATACATCAATATCTAGTATGTTGCCATTGGTGGATGAAACTGTGATAATGGGGGATCTTAATATTAACCTCTTAGAACATAAAACTATTAATGAACAATTTGATTTTTTATTGGACTCATATAACTTTCAACAAATTGCTTATAACCCGACAAGATTTTTAAACGAAAATGCAAGTTTATTGGACGTGATTATTTTATCAACCAAAAACCTATTATTAGGAAACGTACAACATTTTGACTTGCATGAGCACACGGATCATCAGCTCATACATTGTAAACTTAATATTAAGGTCCCAAGGATTCCACCTAAAATGGTAACATTTAGAAGTTTTAAATATTTTAATAAGCAAGAGTTTGATCATGACCTACAAGCTATAAGATGTAAAGAAATTTTTCGATTTACACATATTGATCAGAAGGTAAAATTTCTATCTGATAAGATTATTGATCTTTTTGACTGTCATGCTCCAATGACTACAGTGCGGGTGACTAAACCAAAAGCGCCATGGTTCACTGATACACTAAAAGAGATAAAAAAATATCGAAACAACTGTCTCTCTAAATATAAAAGAACCAAGCATCCGCAAGACTGGCAAGCCTATGAAAGTGCTCGTAACCTATTTACTACTGCAGTAAGGAATGAAAAAAAAGCCTACATAAACTTTTTGCATAATAAAAACGACAAAAAAGCGTTATGGAAGTCTTTGGCTGACAAGAATATCTATAGTAAGTCGAAAAACACTTTTGATTTGCCCGAAAAACTAAAAAATTCTGAGGCTATAAACCATTTTTTTATAGATGCTGTACAGAGGGCGGCTGGACCAGTTGCTCCAGAGACTGTTAGGGGATACCTGGGCAATCAAGCAACCGATAGCAGGTTTGAGTTGGAGCTGGTGGACTCTATTGGTGTGACGAATGCCATCTCAAAAATAAAATCGAATGCCAAAGGAATAGACAATATCTCATTGAGATGGTTAAATTATGCTGCCCTACTATTGTTCCATTTCTGACTCATATCTTTAATTTTTGTATTGAAAACAGCGATTTTCCTACACAATGGAAAGAGGCAGTCGTATTGCCATTGCCTAAGGTTCCAAATCCAAGTCAACTATCCTCAGTTTATTATCAGTTTTGTCAAAAGTCTTTGAAAAACTTATTTATAAACAAATTTTTAAATATTTTCTTGACAATAAACTTTTATCTGACACCCAATCAGGTTTTCGTCCGGGTTTTAGCACAGCTTCAACACTTGTTAAAGTTTTGGATGATATTTTGTCTGCTATCGACAAAGGAGAAACTACGGCACTTGTGCTATTGGATTATAGTAAAGCTTTTGATACTATCCATCATAATTTGCTCTTCGCCAAACTTTTTATTATAGTTTCCAATCAAAAAAGGTCAGATTTTTTAGTAACTGTTTGGGCAAAAGATTCCAAAGAACTAGGGTGGACGGTAGAGACTCCAGACCTGTAAAGCTTAATCGTGGCGTACCACAGGGATCCATTTTGGGCCCTCTCCTCTTCATTATTCATATTAATGACATGAACAAGTGTGTAGAAGACTGCAGCTTAGCCCAATATTGCGATGATACACAAGTATATAAGCCTTTTAATCGAACTAGTGCTCAAATGTCAATCACTATCTTAATTAAAAACCTAAACCTGATCCATCAGTATTCCACAACAAATGGTCTTAAATTAAATCCAAATAAATCAGCTGTTATATATGTTGGCCCTTTGGCAGCCTGGTCCAGACAAAATTTTAATATTTTGATAAATAATGTAAGGGTAAATGATGTACTAGAGCAAAAAAATTTGGGTGTAGTTTTTGATACCCAATTAAGATTTAGGACACAGGTTGCCAAAGTGGTTCAAAAAGCGTATATTTCTCTGAGGAATTTATACAAAAGTAAAGATGTATTAAACAAAAAACTCAAACAAAATTTATGCGAAACCCTTGTGTTGTCACATTGCAACTACTGCAACTTTGTTTACGGCCCCTGTCTTGATGGATCAAGTAAATATAGGTTACAAAAAGTTCAAAACTCTTGTATACGATTCGTGTATGGGCTGAGGAGGCGTGATCACGTTCGTCAAAAACTAAAGGACCAAAAATGGCTCAATATGCAAAATAGGGAAAAGTTGCATTTTAGTTGTTTTTTACATCAGCTTTTGCAGCGAGAGAAACCATTTTATCTTATTAAAAAACTTAATATTGGAACCATTAGACATCGCAATACTCGCACTGTGGGAGGATATGACACACCACGGCATCGTACGGCAACTTTTCAGCGAAGTTTTTCGTATTGTGCACCAAAAATAATAAATAGCTTAAAAATATTTGATAAAAAAGACATATCATCACCATGTTTTAAATCTGCATTAAAAAGACAACTATTGGAAAGCCAAAATTTGGAATGGAACTAGCAATAAATACTATTATGGCAAGTTTAGGTTGTTTTTTTTTCTCTATAATAATAATAATAAAATTGTTATTTTTTTTTTTCTTTAACAATTACGAAATTAGAATTTAATAATCATACTTATTAGATAATTATTAGTTACTTGTAATATTTTGTAATATTCTATAACTGTAATTTTTTTTTCTCTTTCTCGGTTAAGTAAACAGCAATGCTACCCTTCGCCGAGATTAAAATAAAGGCCTTTTTATTTATTATTTATTTATTTTACTTACCGTTGGAGCACTAATCAAGGGGCGAAAGCCTGTCTGAGAAAAAATTTGTAGATATATTACTTTTTCCATTTTTAAGAGTTTTTCAATTACAACAACCATTTATGCTTCACGTAATGAAGATATTTCCATTTCCCTTATATGGAACATGTACAGGGTATCACATTTTTGATGATAATGATATACGCCCCGCCCACCATAGCGTATATAACCTGCGCCCGCGACAGACTAACCACCGGTCTTCGAGAAGCCGACAAACAGTCAACATCTCCTGAAGATGCCATCCACTCGAGATGGCGAAACGTGGAGAACGAATTTTCAACGACGACGCACAGTGCGGACTCCTGTGGGCAATATTCGAAAAACTGAGGTTACATTTTGAAAGTTTTAATATTGCAAAAGTATAGATAAATGTCCAGTTTATCTGTAATCATAACCTATTTTTTAGTCACACTTGCGAAAGTGAACAAAATAAATAGTTAAAGTCGTTATTTTGAAACAGGTACAATAAAATCTTATAAAATACCTATCAGAAAATTAATTTTACTGGTTCTGCATTTAAATATATAAAAAAAATTATTTATGTATTACAGTGATATATATTTACGCTATTTGTTTAAATAAAATTTTGTCAAATTGACGTCTCGCTTTTAAAATAATTTAATTTAAACTGTTATGCTTACAAAAAACAAATTTTTAAAAAAATTGCAAAGATTTGCAAGGTCTGGCATATATCCTAAATATTAGTCCAATGAATTAGCAAAAAGGTAGCATAAATATTTTTTGCTACTGGCTGCTACTAGGGGTGCTTTATTTTTTTAAATAATATATTTCAATCCTAATAATTTATAACACATTGGTTTCTACCCCGGTTGAGAGGCCTCACACCATCTCCTGTTTAGGTATACTTAAAACCAGTCTTGCCGCCATTTGGACAAATATAAATTTAATGACAGCTCTCAGAAAAATGGCGGCAGCAAGGTGACAAAAATGGCACTAAATCTGGAGGAGATATGAGGCTTATTATTCGGTGATGGCGAGTGGTTATAAGTGATAATAAATTTTTAAAAAATTCCCAAAATATTTATGTTACTAAGTCACCTTATACTACTGTGAGTAAAATGGAAAATTAAATATTTTAGAATCGCATATCGTATTGGCCGTTTTTTGCCAATGGGAACGCACAAAAACAATAATTTGAGGTAGGCAATAAAATTATAAAAACACTGCTATCAGTCTTAAAATACTCTGCCAATATATGGGCCCCTAAGCTCACACTAGGTACTATAGTTATAGTGTACGTGCGAGCTAATATAACTAAAAACTGAAATATATCTTATTCAACTCCACACTCAATTACTTTCGTTTGATATCACATACGCCATATTTTCACATAAACTCTAATTTTTGAAATCTACCCTCACCCTTTTATTTGGCTTGTGTTCGGTGGATTTTGTTCATTTTTAAATGGGACTATCTCGACCCAAGACCCAGCATAGGTACCAAATTTTATTAAAATCGGCCAAGCGGTTTTTGGGTTATGCGCGTTGGTCGTTACAGACAGACATACAGACAGACAGACAGACGGCGCGACAAAAAAGTTTCAAAATCATCTGAAACGCAAAGATATATAAAAAATTTGGAATCGGAGCAACTTTTTTTTTCTCGAAAAAATTAGGATCACCATAGCGCACACTACTATAGTATAGCATATGTGTGAGCTAAAATAGTTTTTTTTGCACTTTGGAGATCAAAAGTGCGCTTTTTATCGCAACTTTTAGGGATAAAGTATCACTTTTTATCCCGTGGATAAAAAGTGACGTTCAAAGATAAAACGTAAAAATGGGAAGTCTCTTTTGAGCACTCGGCGAACTGTAGCTACATACAATTTTTTCTTCTCGGGATAAAAGTGCCACTTAAGTCCCTAAGAAGATAATATATTATTTTAGCACTTTTTTTTACTTTTAGAACGCATAAGCATAAAACATTCAGACTTGTTAAATGAGTGGCCTCTCACGAAAATCTGAAGGTGTTAAATATTTTCAAAAAACTTCAACCCTTGTTGGGTTTAGAGGAATGTTCTGACTAAAATAACCAAATTTTAAATAAGGCATCATTAAATTTTTGCAAAAGTCTCAGTCTCAAATGCAAGCTATCGGGACGAAACAAAATTTATTTTCAAAACCGTTATTTCGAATGGTTAAATAAAGATATTATATCTGAGAAATTTATTATAAAACGGATTCAGAAAAATCAAAAAATACAGATTCGGAAACAGAGGCCGTACCCGGACCGAGTCGTGGACGGCCTGAAACGGCTTTCTTAGAATCATCTTTAACAACAAAGAAACTGAGGGTGCAATGTATGTGTGTATGGTAAAAATAATTATTTTGGGGTTGCTAATTTAATTTTTCTGGAAGGGACTTAGTCCCCCCAAGCCTTCCTAACTACGCCCATGAATCCGAATAAAAAAATTATTTTAGTTTAATTTCTAATACAAAAGTAAATTGATTTTTATTTTTAACGTAACTGTAGTTTAAACTGAATGTACTTTAATTTATTTTTTTAATATTTTAAATAAAATGACATATATATATATATATATTTATATATATATATTATATATATATATATATATATATATATATATATATATATATATATTTATATATATATATATATATATATATATATATATATATATATATATATTTTAAAAAGTGTCACAGTTAAAAATTAACTTTTTGAAAAACAACAAAGATATTGATTATTGTCCAAAAACCCTATTTTTGTCCGCACTGTGCGACGGCCGAACAGCCCGACAGTACACCCACCATTGGACGATGGCCGCGAAAACCTTTCACACATTGTAGGTACACCCATGTTTTCCTCTTTGTTTGTGTGTTAAATTAGAACGTAAAATAATAGTTTAAATATCTGGATTTAGAAAATTTTACAAATTATTCATTTTACAAAATTTTGAGTAAAAATAATGTTATTTTTTGTGATCATAAAAAGCTATAAAATGTTTACTTCGCCAATTAAATATTCGAGAAAAAGACCTTGCTCCATTTTCTGAAAAATTACGTAAGTTTTGTTAAAAACTAGATTCTAAAAGGCTCTTATTCTAGAACATCGTCAAAATTTTTTCAACAAAATGCCTTAGTAGAGTTAAAAGTCGCTTCTATCGTGTCACCCCGTGTGCACTTCATTGCTAAAATGTAAGACACAATTTAAATCTTTTCTTACACCCTAAGAATGCAAAATCGACTGGTCGTGCAAAAATCGTCGTGTGGTGGTGGGGTGGTGGTGGTGGTTTTTTGCTTGTAAATTGCGTTATGTATACATGTGCTTGTGTGATTTGGCCGTGAAGGGCCAAATATGAAAGGCTAGGCGTGAAAAAAAGGGAAATTTAGTTCTATATAAGAATTATATAGTATGTAACTCTTGGCCATACGGTCCTCCAGTCGTCCATATTCACTATATTAGTATGTGAATCTCTGCCCTACGGGCCTCCGGGAATCCATATTTAAAATGGAATCTACCCGCGTCTAGTTTAATTCTATATTATAATGTACCTCTCGGCCCTACGGGCCTCCAATTTATGTCTATTTTAGTATGTGACTCTCGGCCCTACGGGCCTCCGGGAATCCATATTTAAAATTGAAACTACGCGCCTCCCGTTAAATTTGATATTGGAATGTGTCTCTCGGGGGCCTCCAATTTATTTCTATATTAGTATGTGACTCTCGGCCCTACGGGACTCCAATTTATTTCTATATTAGTATTTGACTCTCGGCCCTACAGGCCTACGGGAGTCCATATTCACTATATTAGTATGTGACTCGGCCCTACGGGCCTCCGTGAATCCATATTTGAAAGGGAAACTACGCGTCTCCCGTTAAATTCTATATTGGAATCGAGACTTTTGATTTGAGCCCCCCACTCCCTGCTATAGGCATAATATGTGAAAACTGAAAATTTGACATGGTGTAATTAGTTTACACCTGGAAGACACAATTTTAACGGTAATAAACTATGTATTTTTTTTTGCAAGCCTACACAATAGCGCATCTGTCGCCGTCGAAATAATTAAAATAAATTGTCGGCGTCTTAAAATATGACTCTTCAAAGAAAAACCACTTTTTGGCCAATTTTGATGGTTTTTTAACAAAAACTCAAAAAGTACCAAACTAATCTAAAAATTTTTCTCTGATGTTTACAGATCTTGGTAGGCCCTATCGTTAAAATTATTATAAATTTTTCATTTTGACGTCTCTGTTAAGAGATATAGGCAAATAATTGAAATTTAAAAAAATTCTGTTTTTGAAAAACACAGGGACCTATTGCGCGTCAATACACTAATTGGGTGACATCTAAAGCCACATAAATTTATTTTGTTATCGTAGAAATAGGTTCAATCAAGGGCTGTCAAGTCACCGGAAGTGATGCAGCAAAATCGTTTCTGAGATATAAATTGTCAAAATATAACCAAATTAAGGTTTTTTATATTTAAGGAGCCCTGGTTTTATTCGAGATTTAAAACTTATTGTAGAGCTCTGAAATTTGGCACACTAATAGGCATCGACAAACTAAATCAAAATGGATTCTTGAATTTTTTCGATTTGACCCTATACGGGCTTCCGGGAATCCATATTTGAAAGGGAAACTACGCGCCTCCCGTTAAATTCTATATTAGAATCGAGACTTTTGATTTGAGCCCCCCACTCCCCGCTATAGGCATATGTCAAAACAGAAAATTTGACATAGCGTAATTAGTTTACACCTGGAAGACACAATTTTAACGGACGCATCTGTCGCCGTCGAGATAATGAAAATTAATTGTCGGCGTCTTAAAATATAACACTTTAAAGTAGCATCACTTTTTGGCAAATTTTGAAGGTTCTTTGGCAAAAACTCAAAAAGTACCAAAATAATCAAAATTTTTTTCTCTAATGTTTATAGATCTTCGTAGGCCATATCGATAAAGTTATTATTAATTTTTCACGTCTCGAGATATAGGCAAATAATTGAAATTTAAAATAATGCTGTTTTTTAAAAACGCACGGACCTATTGCGCGTCAATGCACTAAGTAGGTGACATCTAAAGCCACAAATTAATATTTTTACCGTAGAAATAGTATCAGTCAAGGGCTGTCAAGTCACCGGAAGTCGAGCAAAAAAATAGTTTGAGATATTACCCTTCAAAGTTTTACATACAAACGCTGATATCTCAAAAACAACTAAACTGATTCCGATTTGGTTTTCTCAATAAAACCAACATTGCTATGATTCTTATAGAAAAAAATTTCGTTTTTCCCAACTTTGAAAAAAGTGGAGGGGGGAGGTACCCTAAAAGCTTGATTTAAAAAAAATAGTCCACTTCGGGGAAGGCGGGGGGGCGAGAGTCACATACTAATATAGAAATAAATTGGAGGCCCGTAGGGCCGAGAGTCACATTCTAATATAGAACTAAATTTCCCTTTTCTTCACGCCTAGCCTTTGATATTTGGCCCTTCACGGCCAAATCACACAAGCACAACATTTATACATAACGCAATTCACAAGCAAAAAACCAAGTAAGTAACTTAAACATCTGTAACCGCGAGAGTTAAACGAAAAACGAACTTATGTGTGTCTCGACTTGTCTCAAGACATAGAGTCGCGTTTCGCCTGGCCAGTCGTACATTTGTAAAATATCTGACCCTTCGTCGCATGTCAGTGTCTGCCGCGTTCGTCGCGTCATGGCTTCACTCTTTGCTACTTAAAAAAAAACTATGCGTCCGATTGACATTTTTCAAAAACCATTGTGATCCCTGATCTTTGATACACAAAGTTTACAGAAGGTGTTTTTTTGATTGAGCAAAGGGTTCTCGAGTTATAACAAGTTATACATTATTATAAATACGCGTTTTCAGGGCGAGCACTTGTTTAATAAGGAACTCCATATAAAAGAATTGGGAATGATATTTTCAACATTGAAAAATAAATGTTTTTGATAGTAATATTACTATATGCTTTTGGTGGAGTCATGAGCGCACTTTATCAATTCAAGAAATGCAAAAAAAATGTTTTACAAATTTTTGGAAAAACTACCCCCACCACCCACACGACGATTTTTAGACGACTAGTCAATTTTGCATTCTTAGGGTGTAAGAAATGATTTAAATTGTGTCTTTCATTTTAGCAATGAAGTGCACACGAAAATCGGTTCTAGAAGCCTTTTACGCGCTTTTAATCTCTACTATATGGTTAAGTCAACCATTTTCCGTAAATAAAAGAAATTAACAGCAATATTCTGCATGTTTGGAAGATCCATTGCCTTCTATTTCACGATCATTTTTAAGTTTATCTGACCGTCAGAAAAGAAGGAATAAAATGCCAGTTGTGACATTAAATTTGTTAAGTATTGTGGCTTTCCAAAATGACAATTATAAAAATTGGAACATTTTTTAAGAAATGAGGAATTGTCAAAAGCTTATTTTTGGTAACCACCCTAAATTATTAATTTATTTAAAAAAAATTCTAATAAAACTTAAAACTCCTCCTTCCCAAAAAATTTATTACGAAATAATTAAGTGATATTTAAGTAAAGTTATGGGCATTTTAAAAAAATATATTTTTGTAAAACATACTCTATATTTTTGGGCCGCCCTATATATGGTTTTAGTTATGCAAATCAACTAATTTTTTCAAATATAAGGCTTCATCGTTTATCTAATATTACTGTGTATAAAAGTAGGTTCTTAGTTTTCCAGATTGAAAGTACCAAGTAAAAACCCTCATGTCCAACTGTTCCCATAAGCCCGTTCCACTGTGCGCCGGCCGGGCCGCCGGTGTATGAAGCAAATGTTGCTACCACTACACTACGAACGACGGCTAAAGTATTTATTAAAAATTTATTAGTATGGTTTTGGTTTAAAAGAGCGATTTTTAAAACAACGATATTTCAAACGGCGACATTCGTTTAAACAAACAGACAGAAAACAAAATTTTGTTATTTTGAACAGTGGAATGCACTCACTAAAAAGATCCTAACCATAAACTTTGGTCAAGTTAAAGTTATAAAGTCCTACAAAATTTACGCGGTTGACTAGTAGCGTAGACCTACGTTAACTTTAAATTGGTAGGAATTATATTGGTTCTATTTTACTAGAGTAAATCTTACAAATTCAAAATTTTACTTCAAGTAGGTTAGTCTATATTTGTCCAATATTCAGCTCAATACGGTTAATTTTAGACTGCTTATAAAAGTAAACAGCTTCTCATTTGGTTGGCCTTGCCTGCCAGGTCCATGGCAGAAAATGCCTCAACGGGCAACCAAACAAATATCCCAGATAAAGAAATTGAGCCGTCAGCTTTTGTGATAATAATTTTACGTGATAAAAATATATCAAACGTGAAATTTCATACCCGTGAATTTAAATAGTTCGCTCACTAATTACATTTAATTAGAGACAAAACCGTCTGATTAACTTCGCAAGATTTGTCACTTGACCAGCAGTGTTCTGAGGAGTCCCATAAGGACGAAACGGTTAACTGTCAACACTTATTAGGTGTCCATTAGATCTTGGACCCCCGTGAGGTTAAGCTTTCAAGCTACCCACGGAAAAATATAAGGGAAACAAAAAACTCCTTTTTGCCCGATTAGCTATGAAACTTGTTTGATTTATAAAAATATATATTTAATAAAAATACATTTGTTCTGGCTCTCAATAAGATGATGGACGTAGGTGAGAGCCACGGTAGTTGAGAGTTTCTGATATGTGATCAAGGCATTCAGCACTTTTTGGTTTTGTAGATCTAAAGCAAAATGTTTTGTTTCAGAAAAAATTGTTTTAAACTGAACGTGTCAGACTTTAAAGTATTATGTGGCACCAATAGCTAGTAAGACTTTTTATACGGAGTTTTTGTCGGAATGGTCATTTTTTGCCCTTGTGTAACGCGGAAGTTTTTTCCACATTACTTACCCAAGATCTATGAAATGTGTTAAAATATGCTTGAAATAAGATAGCTAAGAAAACTGAGTAAAAAACACACAGCGTAATAATTTCATTATAACAAGCAAAATATTTCTTAAAAACTAATTTTTAGAGTTTTGGAATGAGTATTTCTACTTAGTATTTTTTTCTCACAAATGCATAAAATACACATTATATAATTATCACGGGACAGTACCTAAATTTTAAGTATAATCATTCTGTTGCTACAAAACAAGGAGTTATAAAAGGTTTATATTTAAGTGACGTAAATATTTTTAGTAATAATGAAGAATTAACCACAGAAATTAACAACATTATAAAGGACTTACAACAGAATTATATTATAATAATAACTCTTTATTTGTTGCTCTAGTAATGCCTAATATAAAAAAGCTGAACAAATACAAATCCTCAATCGACTCTTATAAACTAATAAACATCTTTATTACGGTTAAATGTCAAATAAATAACTACATCTTAAATTGTAAAGGAAAAAACATTAAACCCAAACACATTAAAAAAAAAAAAATCAACAAAATTCCCATGCAATACGCATTTAGAAATTTTGATGACTCCAAAATTAAGATTAACGCTCATTTAAAAATTGCCTTATAAAACGTTTAAAAATGTCAAGACTTTGAGATTGTTTAATTTCTGATGGTAAGTTGTTGTATTCTTGAAGCCCCTTAACAAAAAGCGAATTTGAGTATTTCTTTGTTTTTACTTTAGGAATATAGAAATTGTACCTGCTTCTTGTTGGATACCTATGAACATCCATATTAAATTTCAAAAATCTATCAAAATATGGAGGATTTAAGTTATTAAGAATCTTATAAATAAAAATAAGTAAAACATATTTGTGGCGGTTGCTCACACTTAGCCAATCTAGTGCTTAACATAGTGTCTATAGGAGTCCTTCTGTTGCATTTAAGTATTATACGCATGCCTCGATTTTGTAGTTTTTGAAGAGCTCCTTTGCAATTACTGTCTAAGAAGTATAAAACACTGGCACTGTAATCAAAGTGCGGTTGAACTATAGTTTTATATACTGTCATAGTTGACTTCATTGATAAGTGTCTCGATACACGTGAAAGAAAATATAATTTTTTTGCAATTTTTTTATAAACATATACAAAATGTGTCTTTAAGTTCAATGTTCTTTCCAACATGAATCCCAAATATTTTGTGTCATCTACGATTTCGATTTTTTCTCCATCGATAGATATATTTATTTGATTAAAATCAATTTTTCGATATAAATGCTGCTTACAAAGAATCATTGCTTTAGTTTTAGAAGTATTAAGTTTAAGTTTATTTACCTTATTATAGTTGGAAATTATTTTAAGTTGATTGTTGATTCTACATATAGCTGAATTTAGATCTTTATCTTTTGTTCCTACATAAGTATCATCTGCAAATAAGTTAAGATAGTCACATTCAAGTTTTAATGCAATATCGTTCACATATGTTATAAAAAACAGTGGTCCCAATACACTTCCCTGTGGTACACCCAAGTTATTAGACTCTATCGTTGATATGGAATTATTAATAACTGTAACCTGCGATCTATCATTTAAATATTCACCAACCCACTGCAGTACTTTTCCTCCAATCCCATAGTACTCCAACTTTTTTAACAAAATCTCCCTATCAATGGTCTCGAAAGCTCGCTTAAAGTCTAAGAAAACTACTACAACGTATTGACCATCCTCTATAGCTTGGTGCCAATTGGTAAGCGTTAACTGCAGTGCAGTCTCACATGAGTGCTTTGCCCGAAATCCAGACTGGTTTTCGATAAATATATTGTTAGAAGAAAAGTAGTGCATTAATTGATTATAAGCCGCTACTTCAATAATCTTTTCAATTGCTGGCAATGTATTAATAGGCCTAAAATCACTAGCATTTTTTGGATTGGGTACTTTGGGGATTGGAATAACTTTGCTTGTTTTGAGCAACCAGTTTCGAATGAAGTATTAATTAAGTGAAGTAACACATGACCTATCACTTGGCTAACATTTTTAAGCATCTTTGAATTTAAAATATCAGCAGGGTTACTTTTATTATCAAGAGATGCTATAATATATTTAAGATCTCTTAATGATAGCTTTTCAAACGTTTTCAAGCTACTAGATATTTCGGGATAGCCTTCAGATGACCAAGTTTCCCTACCACCAATACTATTAGCTATGTCAACTGCACTATTAACATAGAATTTATTAAAACTATTTGCAATTTTTAACTCACCAGAAACAGAGATCTCTATGCCCTTGACATTAAAAATAACAGAACTGTAATTACAGCCTTTATCATTAGATTTTATTATTTTTTTTAAAGTTCGCCACATTAATTTAATACTATTAAAATTTTCGTCAATTTTTTGTTCAAAAAATGTTGATTTCTTTGTTTTTAACAAATTAACGACATAATTTCTCTTTTGTTTATAGTTTTCCCAACATAAACTTTTTTTAATTTCATCCTTGTTTTTTAAAAAGTATTTAAATGAAATATCTCTGTTTCAGGCTGCTAAGTAAACCTCACAATCATACCATTGTAAATCGTTACCACGGATTTTAACTATTTAAAATGGACAAATTTCATTTACGACACATTCACAATGTTTTAAAATAATATTATATATCATGTCAACACAGCCGTCATTTAATGGCTAATCAAATTCTAACAATGTAAGACATATCCTATCTAAATTAGAACTGTTAAAATTTCTTACTTGTTTTTACCGTATACTTTTATTGCTAATACTGCGATCTTTATTTAAATTTACTACTAAACGAAAGTGATCACTTATTTTAGGACTAGAATTAATATTGCATTTTAAGTCATCACAGTTGGTTATGACTAGATCTATTATTGATTTACTATTATTAGTTATTCTAGTATAACTATTAACTAGTTGTTGCAATCCGTAAATTGATAAAATATTTTTAATTTTCTTAGTATAAAATTCGTCAGAAGAAAAATCAATATTAAAATCTCCAATAAAAAGCACTCTTCTGTTATTAACTAGATATTCGTTGCACCAGTCCTCAAAAGCTTCCAAAAATATTGCAATCGACGAACTTGGAGCCCTATAAATTAATCCCACAAACCACTCAGCACCGTTAATCACAACCTTAAAGAACTTCTTATTCCGAGAAATTAATAAGCTTCACGACCTCTAAAATTAAAAACAAACAAATCTCAAATAATAATCCATTGGGTGTTATTACCATTCCATATGTTCAACGGATTTCAGAAAACGTAAGACGAATAGCCAAACACTATAATTTAAGGGGCCGACTCGCGCCGATATTTTCGTGCCAATGTAAGGGTTTGGAAATACACGCTTTTCTTGAAGACGGCTAAAGGTTTTAACAAAAACTTTTTTTTATCGTTTAAAGTGATCTTTGGTAAAGGCCCAAAACTATTTTTTAGTAAAAAAATTTCTCCAAAATAGCATGAAATTATGCTTATCTATGTCAAAAATCGATCATTTTCATATCATTTTTTTAATAGGAAATTGTTATCTGATTCAATCGGGGAAGAATTTCGGGCCTACAAGGGACATTCCTCTAAATAAACAAAGAATAAAAATACAAAAAATTGTAGGTCATCTGGTAGGAAAACGTGTATTGTTAAACCCTTACAAGACCAACAATTGCCGCTTTTGTCATCAATAAAGTGGGCCCTCTGCTGGTCGCTAAGAATTATTTTTAAAACAATAGCAATATTCTTGTCTTTTCGGTGTTTTACGAAACCGGACCATCAGAGCCGCAGCTAGCATTTTTGGCGCCCGAGGCAGCATTTAAAATTTTTAGTCCCTTTCACCCCTTGATAGAGGTTTTACCAAATCAAAATGGTAAATTATATTTGACATTCTCATATACTTTCCGCACTGTTTTTGAATTGAGTTGTTTGGTATGGAAAGTGGCACGTTTTCGTCTTCACTTTACACACTAAAAAATAGGGCGGACTATAAACAAACAAATTGTGTGTAAGTGATTGGAAGAAAATATAAACATTTGTACGTGTATAGTACCGGTGTTTTTTTTCAAATTTATATATTTTATACAGGAGAACGTTAATTAGGCATTTTCACCTTAACATTGTTAACTCCTAGAGAATGAGCCAGAAATCGAACAAAACGTTCGAAAAAGGGCTGTTTCTATTAGGCTTAACCCGTGTTTGAGGTTTCTATTTGTAATATGTACAGAAGTGCCACAAAATACCTATAAAAATACTTTAATTACCTGTCTAAAAATCACTGCTTATTTAGCATTAATTGAATATACATAATTCCATCCACCCTTTTGACATTTTTTAGATCAATATAATAGCACAGATTTTTAAGGGTCAGAGTTGCGCCGATATTCTAGTGTAAATGTAATTTGTGGATGATTATAAATACACGGTCTTCTCCAAGACGGCTACAGATTTTTACAAAAACTTTCCTTAATTATTGAAAGTAATCTTTTGTCTAGGACCAGAATTATTTTTAAGTTTAAACAAAATGTCAAAAATTAGATAAAATTATGCTTAAATATAGTCACAAAGCGACAATTTTATAATAATTTTTTTTATAGGAAATAGATATTTGTTTTAAACGGGGAAGAATTTCCGTCTTACTGGTGATATTCTTCTAAATAATAAAAAAAATTGTTAAAATAAAATGGCATCTGGGACGTTTAAAACGCTTACAATTTATAAAATGTTCGTATCCTCTCTTCCTTTGATAGGGGTTTTACTAAATTCAAAATTACAAATTATTTTTTACACTCGCGTGCGGAAAATACTGACTTGCGGCAATTTTTTTGGATGAGTTTGATACGGAAAGTGGCACTTTTTGACACTTTCGTATTTTCACTTTATTTAGGCATCTTTTAATATTTTTGTTACTGTGTAAATATAAGTTTAAATATATTGTATGTGAATTGTCAATCTATCTACGGCGTGTTATTAATATAATTTGTTTTTTTATAAAAACCGAGGGGTGATCAGCTGAAGCAAATTTGTACACCTTCCTACGGGACTTTAATAAATTTTTGGGCTTGTAGTGTCCTGCATAGTCCTGACTGACAGGCGCCCATAAAAAAATTCGCGACCAACAAAAAAAAACGTCTTAACTCTCGTTTTTCTTAGAGAGTTGATTTGCCTTTGCCGGCCTCCCTACTTAATCATGCTTAGGGCACCCCTTAGGCGCCAGTACCCTCGGGGTCCTGTATAGTCCTATGGCAATCCTGTGGAAGTTCTATGGAGTCCTTATAACGATTTTCTATTTTAAATACATTTGGTAGAAAAATATTTTAAAGAAAAAAAAATTGCTAGAAAAACATTTGGTATACAAACATTTCATAGAAAACACATTTAAATGGTAAAAAATATTTTTGGTAAGTACATTTGGTAGAAAGTACAATTGGCAAAAAAACCTATCACAGAAAACACATTTTCTAGAATAACATTTGATAGAAAGTACAATTGGCAGAACAGCAAATGTTAGAAAGAACATTGGGTATGAAAATATTTCATAATCTAAACAAACCTATCCTGACCTAATATGTACTTTTTAAATGTTTTTTTACCAAGTCTCTTTCTATCAAAGGTTTTTCTACCAAATCTATTTTCCATTAAATATTTTTTTACCAAATGTTTTTCTAACAAATGTTATTTCTACCAAACTTATTTTCTATCAAGTGTTATTCTACCAAATGCATTTTCTATCAAACATTTTTTTACTAAATATATTTTCTACCAAATGTATTCTACTAAATGTTTTTCTACCAGATGTCAAAGCATTTCTAACCTAAGGTGACCACTCTTGACCTAAACTCAAAACATTTTATTACGCACATTTTGGCTTACTTACTTGGCTTTCTTCTGTTTCATTTTGTATAACGTTTTCCGTATTTGAGTAACTTTTATTGCGGTCTGCGAAAATTAGTAAAGAATCAGCCTACAATAAAATTATTTAAAAAAAAATGTTTACGTTGTGGTTAAAAAGTGCTCTTTTTATTTTATCATTTGTTTATAGCACTTACCTACCAAGGGATAAAAAGCGAGCGTAGCAAGTACATAAATTCAACTAGGTACAAAAAGACACTTTTATCCCGCGGTTTATTACGCTATTTTTTAAGCCTAAATTGCGAAATAGAACATTATATACCTAGGTACTAAAGTGAAACTTTCTATCTAAAGGCAAAAAATGCGTAGTAGGAGCTTAGTGAGAGCTACAATTTGCCAAAGGATAAAAAGAGATATATACTATCCTATTTTTTGCGCTTATATGGCCCCGTTTTATTAAAATTGTTTGCAAAAAAAAACAGATTTAACTATAGTGGCCTAAATTTTATTTTTCGCACTTTAGGCATGAAAAGTAATAATAGGGATTAAAAGAGACATTAAAAAAAAATTAAATTTCTAATAAAAACGTGAAAACCGAGAACCTCCTAAAAAATAGAGAAAACTCGGAAAAAAGTCAAAAAGTGCGAAAAATCGCATAAACCCTGTGATAAAATTGTTCTTTTTATTTTTAATCACGCGGCGAATTGTCCCCTCTAGCTTGTCAAACTATAAACTTTTCGCCTCCGGGAAAAAAGTGGCACGTTTATCCCTTGATATAAACATGTACTAATTTCTTGACTTTCGTGGACTAAAATTTTTATTATCTGAAATAAGAGACAAAAATGCGTTTCTAGTCCCTAAAATGAGGGTTAAAAATACGTTTTTATTCGCTGAGGTGCGGTTCGGTTCATTAAGTTTTACAGACATAAGTAGTTATATATTCTGTCAAAAAACACCCCCTCTTCCCCTCATGTTGAGTGTTATCTTGGAATTTTTTCTGTCGACTTACTTTCCCTTTTCTCGCCCGATGCAGGTATTCGAAGGGTAAAAATTTACAGATCTAAAAGTATCAAAACAAGAATCAGAAGATTTTAAATATATTACCTTTAATTATTATTAAATCTAAAAAAAATCTGAGTCTTCTAATGCCCTCTCCCCTGAACCAAACCGAACTCACCCCCCTTAAAAGCTAAAATTAGTTTCTTTGATGTCCCCACCATGAATTATCCCTATTTTATAAAAAAGTTGAAATATATTTGACTACCTATATGACTAACCTTATAAATACCTCTGGCCCGAGGGGTCATCAGCTTTCAACAGTACTGTACAAATTTCACAACAGGATCCGACAGTACCACGACAGGACCCAACAGTACGCGACAGGACCCGACAGGACCCAACAGTACTCAACAGTACTCGACAGGACCCGACAGGACCCAACAGTACCCAACAGGACCCAACAGTACTCGACAGTACACGACAGGACCCAACAGGACTCGACAGTACTCAACAGGACCCAACAGTACTCAACAGTACTCGACAGGACCCAACAGTACCCAACAGGACCCAACAGTATTCGACAGTACACGACAGGACCCAACAGTACACGACAGTACTCAACAGGACCCGACAGGACCCAAAAGTACACGACAGTACTCGACAGGACCCAACAGGACCCAACAGGACCACGACAGTACCTGACAGGACCCAACAGGACTGAACTATTTTGGTCATAACGAGGCGTAACGAGGTCATAAAAACTTTTTTGATGCTATAAAAATATAAAAATAAACGGACTTTTTTGTCCATACCAATAAAAATTTATTTTTGATAAAAGTTCAATAAAAGAGGGACGAAGAGGGATCAATTCCCTCGCAAAATACTCGATAAAGTATATTCAACTCGGTATTCAAAGTATTTTTTAGGGACACAAAGAAGTGCAAAGAAGACAAAAAAACGCAAAAATAATAAAAATATTTTACAATACCCTCGGAAATTGCACTATTAGTCTATGCTTAAGTTTAGATCTTGTAACGACCTACCCAGATCTTTATTTGTTTTTAAATTCCAGATTGGATTTTTTTAAAATATTACTGACGCAATCGAGATGTAGTTCAAAAAGATATTCAATATAAGCTTATAGATAGCATAAAGTGTGGAGTGTTTGACTCAAGATCCGCAGGTCATGGGGTCGAGGCCCACACCTAGGATTTTTTTTTCTTTTAAACAACTTTAATTAAAATTTATTAATTACTACTAGGTAGTTTTGGTTTAACAGCAGTGTATATTTAGTATATTTTAAATAATTTTGTTTTTGTTTCTATTCACCCCACTTGCTATCCACTCCATTTTAATTTTAGAGTATTGGAACCGATTAAAGATTAGCGCTTGAAAAGCAAACGATTTCAAATAGGTTAGGATAGGTTTCCGATCAATTGACCAAGGTTAGGTTTGGTTTCGGTTTGGTTTAACAACGATTTCAACCTCCCAAAACGAGGACAGGAAAGTTTTAATTTTAAAAATTTCGCCTTTTATCTAATATTCTCATTTTGAAATTCCCGCAGAAACAGTTTTACGTTGGGATCGTTTGCTTTTCAACGCGTGCTGATTAAAGTGTATTGCCAATTTTTGTATAATTTCCATTTTTTGTTTTATTAATATGTTTTTTAATTTTAATAAACAAAAGTTAAAAAAGATCAACGGAGGCATTTTGGGTCAATCAAAATAACAAAAAAATTTGATAGTTGTTATATCGTTATTTTTAATACGAATAAGGTTAACTTCTAATGCAAATAAAGTGCAGAGAGATTTTGAGACACTGTATAAATATTCATGACCATCACGTAAGCAACCTCAATTTTTTTTGTTTTTTTTTGTTATATTTATCCTCGTATTTATCCGATTTATATGGTTTTTCACAAAACAAACTATCGAATTTAAGCAAAAAAATTTACCGTATTCCATGGTTTGAAATTTTTTAAACTTTTATGTAATAAAGTTTTAAAAAGTAGGATAATAAATAGTTTTAACATAAACTATTTTAGGTTCTTGGGGCGGCTTCAGGCTTCAGCACCTTATATACGCCCATGAAACAATACAAAACCTAAAGGAAGTTACTAAAATTACCCAAAATGTCTCTTTTTATTCTTTTTCTATCCTTGTTTTCTATGGTTATTTGTACGTCTTTGTTATTAGATAGTTTAAGTTAGGTTTTTACCTAAGCATTAGTTTTGACAGGCTTTGACTGCCGTAGGAATATATTTGCAAAGAATCCTTTGTGCTGGACGCGAAAACCCTCGCGAAAACGGCATCGTGTGCGGCCCTCGGTGGGGGGTCATTTTTTGATAGGCCAATCAACCAGTTGTATTCTCTGGTAACGTTTAAGACGCTTGTGGACTTCCGTAAGCAAACTTTAATTCGTAAAGGCCTTCACACACACAATTTACGTAATCTGTAGCATGGCGCATAGCGGGCTTTCAACCAATCAGCGATCGAATAGCAGCGGCCATATTGGATTTACGTAAGAAAAGTCCATAAGGTTGAACTTCTAACGCGTTATGTTTTTTGTGTGTAATCGGCTTAAGCTGCTAACGTGACCTTGGCGGACGTCAAATCTTATGCTTACGTAAAAATACGTAGTATAACTTAAACTACTCTCTAATCTATTTATTCTGCTACGTGTATCCTTACATTGACAACACTGTCGAACAGTGGCGTATCCAGGCCTTGATCTTGGGGGAGGGGTAATTCAGTTAAAGCACTGATATATTTTTGCAGTTAATACAACTTTTTTTCATATGGCGTCGCAGGCAAAAAAATTTGCAGTTTTAATCTACAAATTCACTTAAACTGGTACAATTTTAGTAAAAATAAAGCAAGTTTATGCGCCGCAGTACCGCAGTAAAAAATTTTCATTTTTTTTTGTAGAAAAATCCCTATTTTTTCCATTCTTGGGGGGGTAATTACCCCCATTAACCCCCCTGTGTTGCCATTTGAGTACAATTGTACTCAATTTAGTACAAAAAAGGTAATTCAGTACGCAATTAAAAATTTACCCATTTTCAGTACGAAATTGAATACTAGACATCATAATCAATATAAATATTTTTGATTCTCGGTTTGATTTATTTGTTTTTATTCAAGCCACAAAAAAACTAATTTTAAACTAGTTTTTCCGTTAGACTGGCAAGATAAGAAGAGGAGACGCCTTTTTAATCTGTGGTTGTTATATCATATGATAACCTGAATTTTTTTTTTTGCATTTCAATATTTGTAGGTGTATTTTTTTCTTGTATTTAAAAGTAAATTAAATTAGTTTCAACAAAAAAAGTACATTTTAACTGAATTCTGTACATTTTCAGAAAAATTTCAGTACATTTGTGAAACTTGATGCGGCAACACTGTGTCGCGGTTGTCGTGTCGTGTGCCGAATTGGTGACGAGTCGTTAAATACCGCGATGAATTCCATCATATGAGCATGGGCGAAAAATTAACGTCAAAATGTCTAATTTCCCTTCGACGGGTATTTAAGAGGCCCTTCAGGCCTCAAGTATTATAAACCTTAAACTTTTAAAAAAATAGTTACATACAAAAAAATAAAACTAACCTAACTTAACCTAACCTGTAAACCGCGAAGTTTCACAGTGATAAATAATTTTTTTTGTCCAAAACGATTCTAGGCTCGATTCTAGGTCTATCAAAACTTTAAAAGTCCAAAAAAAATGGTTGGCAGAAGTGACAGTATAGGTTAGGTTAAGTTAGGTTAGGTTAGTTTTATTTTTCTTTTCTGTAAATATTTTTTTGAAAGTTTAAGGTTTATAATACTTGAGTCCCGAACGGCCTGGGCCTCTTTCTCTTAGATACTTGTCGAAGAATATCTAGTCTTACGCATTAGACAGGGATTAGGTGAGACTGGCGTGTGATATAGCCGCGAGTGTCCTTCCGCAGATCGCTCCTTTCAATAAGTGGATCATCCATCTTTACTCTCTACCAGAGAACATCAAGGATCTTTCACAGACAGCGTTGCCAGGTCGAATTTTAAGAAAGCAGTTAAACATAAGTTAAAAAAACAGTAGATTCTGTAAACAACTGAATTTTCCTTTGCAAATAAATAATGTAAAAGCGAACAACTAAAAAAAACAACATAAACGGTGCAAGCAAGTACCTCGAACTAGGCAAAAAACCTCGCCAAAAACGAACTTGATGACTGTAAAAATGCTTTTAATTTGACAAAAGTAAAAAAAAAATTAAATTGAGCTTTTAGGGTAATAATTCTTTAAAAGGTGACAATTTCAAACATTTTTTTTTATCAGAATCATAGAAAAGTCGGTCTTATTAAAAAAAAATCAAACTAAATTTGGATCGGTTCAGTGGTTTCCGAGATATCAGCGATTTTAGTTTCAACTTTAAACGGCCTTATCTCTGAAAGTTTAGAGTCGTAAGGGACATATTTTGATTCTGGAAAAACAAAAACAGTAGATCTACAGCCGAGTCTACAGCTCATATATCTTGAAAACCAAAAAAAAAAACAGTAGATTTCCGCCGTAAAAACAGTATTCAAAGACCCAAAAGCAGTAGATCTACTGTAAAATCGGTAGACCTGGCAACGCTGTTCACAAAACACCAAGGGGATCTTTACTTCGAATCCTCGAAGTTTGATTTTGAATTTATGTATTTATACTTCTCGTAAAACGCCATATCATGGTGACCGGTGCGCTCGCCGGTGCGCCATCTCTAATTTTATGCAGGTATTATTTTTATTATCCTAGAATGGACTTAAAATGGACGTCCGGATTTAGACGTCCATTTAATGTCCTAAATATTCTGGACCTAGAATATGGACTTAAAATTAAAATGTCCTGGTTTGGACTTTCAATGGACGTCCGATTTTGGATGTCCAATGGACGTCCGGTTTTGGACGTCCATTTAATGTCCTGGACCTAAAATGGACGTCCATTGGACGTCCAGTGCTGTCTGGGTAGTGTCAAGAATAGAAAATATTGTTTTAATTTTAATTTACGTACCTATGTAATACAGAAGTCACATTTTGTTATATGTTACTCTCAAAACCATGTTTTATAACGTAATTTAGAACGAGGCAATTTCGAGGGCAATGTACAGTTTGTTAATATTACGTATCATGCCGAGTATCATGCACACTGGGTATAAGCATCAGCGTTATCTACCATAATACGACATTTTTAAAATTACCTTTTTTGGAAACCAAAAAACTCATTAAAAACTTAATTAAATTCTCGATTAAATCGCTTTTAAAATCTAATTTTATTTTAGTAAATGAAAGACAAACTAATTAATTAAATTTTTATGAAATTAAGGAATTTTTAATGTATTTTGCCTCATTTATTCTAAATTTATATTAATTAGTCATTAGCAAATTTTAATTTAAAGTTGTTTGAAAAAAAAGTTTTATGTGAGAATCGAACTTATGACCTTTGGATCTTCAGTCGAGCGTGCAACACCTTATACTATCCATACATACACTCAAATTTATTTAGAACTGCATCCCGACTACTTCAGTAATATTATGAAAAAAAAAACAGTTTTTGAAAGATAAAAAAAAAGATCCTTACCAGATTAATAGTGTAATTACTCAATATAGTTTAAATAAAATCATAATTTCCACCTTCAAGTCGATTTTCGCTCCTCCAGCTTTGCACCCCACAGACCGCCACTGCTTTTGCACCAAAACGACCTTTTTATGTCTCTAATTATTTAAATTTTATAATTTTTTCCATACAGGACACGACAGTACTTGACAGGACCCAACAGAACACGACAGTACTTAACAGTAATCTACAGGACCCAACAGGACACGACAGTACTTGACAGGACCCAACAGGACTCAACAGTACACGACAGGACCCAACAGGACTCAACAGTACTCAACAGGACCCAACAGTACTCAACAGGACCCAACAGTACTCGACAGGACCCAACAGTACTCGACAGGACCCGACAGTACTCAACAGGACCCAACAGTACTCAACAGGACTCAACAGTACTCAACAGGACCCGACAGGACCCGACAGGACCCAACAGTACTCGACAGGACCCAACAGTACCCAACAGGACCCAACAGTACTCGACAGGACCCAATAGTACTCGACAGGACCCAACAGTACTCGACAGTACACGACAGGAACCAACAGGACCCAACAGTACTCAACAGTACTCGACAGGACCCGACAGGACCCAACAGTACCCAACAGGACCCAACAGTACTCGACAGGACTCAACAGTACTTGACAGGACCCAACAGTACTCGACAGGACCCGACAGTACTCAACAGGACCCAACAGTACTCAACAGGACTCAACAGTACTCAACAGGACCCGACAGGACCCGACAGGACCCAACAGTACTCGACAGGACCCAACAGTACCCAACAGGACCCAACAGTACTCGACAGGACCCAACAGTACTCGACAGGACCCAACAGTACTCGACAGTACACGACAGGACCCAACAGGACCCAACAGTACGCAACAGGACCCAACAGTAGGCGACAGGACCCGACAGGACCCAACAGTACTCAACAGTACTCGACAGGACCCGACAGGACCCAACAGTACCCAACAGGACCCAACAGTACTTGACAGTACACGACAGGACCCAACAGGACTCGACAGTACTTAACAGGACCCAACAGTACTCAACAGTACTCGACAGGACCCAACAGTACCTAACAGGACCCAACAGTATTCGACAGTACACGACAGGACCCAACAGTACATGACAGTACTCAACAGGACCCGACAGGACTCAACAGTACACGACAGTACTCGACAGGACCCAACAGGACCCAACAGGACCACGACAGTACCTGACAGGACCCAACAGGACTGAATTATTTTGGTCATAACGAGGCGTAACGAGGTCATAAAAACTTTTTTGATGCTATAAAAATATAAAAATAAACGGACTTTTTTTGTCCATACCAATAAAAATTTATTTTTGATAAAAGTTCAATAAAAGAGGGACGAAGGGGGATCAATTCCCTCGCAAAATACTCGATAAAGTATATTCAACTCGGTATTCAAAGTATTTTTTAGGGACACAAAGAAGTGCAAAGAAGACAAAAATACGCAAAAATATTTTACAATACCCTCGGTAATTGCACTATTAGTCTATGCTTAAGTTTAGATCTTGTAAGGACCTACCCAGATTTTTATTTGTTTTTATATTCCAGATTGGATTTTTTGTGTATGTACCTGACAGGACCCAACAGGACTGAATTATTTTGGTCATAACGAGGCGTAACGAGGTCATAAAAACTTTTTTGATGCTATAAAAATATAAAAATAAACGGACTTTTTTTGTCCATACCAATAAAAATTTATTTTTGATAAAAGTTCAATAAAAGAGGGACGAAGGGGGATCAATTCCCTCGCAAAATACTCGATAAAGTATATTCAACTCGGTATTCAAAGTATTTTTTAGGGACACAAAGAAGTGCAAAGAAGACAAAAATACGCAAAAATATTTTACAATACCCTCGGTAATTGCACTATTAGTCTATGCTTAAGTTTAGATCTTGTAAGGACCTACCCAGATTTTTATTTGTTTTTATATTCCAGATTGGATTTTTTTTAAATATTACTGACGCAATCGAGATGTAGTTCAAAAAGATATTCAATATAAGCTTATAGATAGCATAAAGTGTGGAGTGTTTGACTCAAGATCCGCAGGTCATGGGTTCGAGGCCCACACCTAGGATTTTTTTTTCTTTTAAACAACTTTAATTAAAATTTATTAATTACTACTAGGTAGTTTTGGTTTAACAGCAGTGTATATTTAGTATATTTTAAAGAATTTTGTTTTTGTTTCTATTCACCCTCCACTTGCTAACCACTCCATTTTAATTTTAGAGTATTGGAACCGATTAAAGATTAGCGCTTGAAAAGCAAATAGGTTAGGATAGGTTTCCGATCAATTGACCAAGGTTAGGTTTGGTTTCGATTTGGTTTAACAACGATTTCAACCTCCCAAAACGAGGACAGGAAAGTTTTAATTTTAAAAATTTCGCCTTTGATCTAATATTCTCATTTTAAAATTCCCGCAGAGACATTTTTACGATTTTGCCTCGTTTTTTCTAAATTTATATTAATTAGTCATTAGCAAATTTTAATTTAAAGTTGTTTGAAAAAAAAAAGTTTTATGTGAGAATCGAACTCATGACCTTTGGATCTTCAGTCGAGCGTGCAACACCTTATACTATCCATACACACGCTCAAATTTATTTAGAACTGCATCCCGACTACTTCAGTAATATTATGAAAAAAAAAAACAGTTTTTTTGAAAGATAAAAAAAAGCTAAAAACTGGGTAGGTCCTTACCAGATCTTAATAGTGTAATTACTCAATATAGTTTAAATAAAATTATAATTTCCACCTTCAAGTCGATTTTCGCTCCTCCAGTTTTGCACCCCACAGACCGCCACTGCTTTTGCACCAAAACGACCTTTTTATGTCCCTAATTATTAAAATTTTATAATTTTTTCCATACAGAACACGACAGTACTTAACAGTACTCTACAGGACCCAACAGGACACGACAGTACTTGACAGGACCCAACAGAACACGACAGTACTTAACAGTAATCTACAGGACCCAACAGGACACGACAGTACTTGACAGGACCCAACAGGACTCAACAGTACACGACAGGACCCAACAGGACTCAACAGGACTCAACAGTACTCAACAGGACCCGACAGGACCCAACAGTACTCGACAGGACCCAACAGTACCCAACAGGACCCAACAGTACTCGACAGGAACCAACAGTACTCGACAGGACCCAACAGTACTCGACAGTACATGACACGACCCAACAGGACCCAACAGTACTCGACAGGACCCAACAGTACTCGACAGTACACTGTGGCCTTAAAAAAAGTTAAAAAATAATTTGGGCGCCAATTTGTGGCCTTAAAAAAAAGTTGTGTGACATTTGTGGCAGCTTAAAGACGTTGCCGCCATTTTGTGACACTGAAACCCACTGAATAATTAAACAAATATTTGGAAGCAGAACTGTATTTTCCAGCTAGGTAAAACATTGATATGCCCGGTAACTTTTATACAGTGGAGAAGGGGGGGTTCAGAAATAAGAAAATTTTAAGTGCGCCACATTATTTAATACCAATGTCTTACAAAGAAGATCTTAAATAAAATACAGTTCAACCCAAACGTTGCAGCCAAACAATGAAATTCTACTTACTTCCGAGGCTTCCAGAGTATTTGTGTAATTAAGATTAACCAAAAAAAATAAACAGAATAAAATTCTAAAAGATTGAATTCAGATGACAAAACAGAAATACCTTACAGGTAGATGGACTCCTTTAACAGGTCATAGTGTACCTACATCTGAGTCAGCAGCGTAGGACTCAATTATATGAATAAAAAAAAATATATATACTTCCAAAATCGTTCCATCATAGGGGAGATCTAGACCAAATATCTGCTGTCATCATTCTACATTGGGTAGAATGAGACAGACAGCAACCCAGTCCGAGATCCACCCCATGAGGTAAAAATGTGTGACGAAACCGCTAGAAACAAAATATAATCTCATCTCTCTTTTGTCTCCGCAAAGTTGGCTCACTGGATTGTACAAATAACAAAGAAATTTAGTTCATCTTGTATATTTTGATTGTAAAACTTGAGAAAAATACCAAACAAGTCAGGGCCAAAATAGCAAGGCACTTTAAATAGGGCCAAAATAGCAAGGCACTTTAAATTTGACAGTAAAATTATCTTAAATAAATGAAATGAAGGAAAACAAGTCGATGTAGTAAATATGCCGCAAAACCAGGGTTATGACGTCATACCTTATCTTGCGTTTACAAGAAATGTTGAAATTATACTGTGAAAACTTATATATGGAAAGATTACATCTAAATTATATTAAAAAAATTATATATGAGGAAAAGAATTATAGTTAAGGCTTGCTCCTACCTTGGTCCTTGATTATTTTGTGTATAAATGTGTTTTATTTTGTAAACCTGGATGTGTTGTACCAGACATCTTCTGCTACTCCACCGGTCCCAGTTCTGCCGCGCCTTCCCTGCTGACTAACTAGCACATGGTACTAGTGCAGCACATCGTGGACAAAATGTTGTTGGTTTCTTAACCGAGCATAAAAAGGTTGTGGGATTCTTGCCCGAGCGTAGAACCCTGTGGAAAATGAAATGTTTCAGTTTCCTGGAATTCGTCAATTTTGCACGAAGTTCCCCTACACAGTAACTTAAATCGAGGACCCCATGTCGACTCAATAAAACAAAGTAGATTTAAACAGATGAACTAAAATAATCCTAACGTACCTTTCCCAGGGTTATAACTGGCCCGTCCGGCTTCCCACCAGCGTCCAGCACCGCTGCCGATGGAATGGACAGGGCTGTAGACAAAGGAGAAAAACAATATATAGTTTTTATCCAACACGTGGTTAAAAGAAAAAATGTAAAAACGCCAAAAATTCCCCACGTCTTTTGTCAAAAAAAAATACATTTCACACGAAAAATAATTACAATTTGGGAGGCAATTATTATCTTTAAGAGTCCTCAAATAATAAAAAAAAAATGAAAAAATAAAATCGAACTTACCAATGCTCTTTCCGTGCAAATGGCGTAGGCCGACTTAAATCCCTCTATGTAGAGGATATGAGCCGTCCACGAGATACGCCTCACGACGGACTCACTCTTTACAGTCTCTGGGACAGAACCTGCAGTTTTTGCAGTGCCACTACACAAAAACAATGGCGATCCCAGAAACTGTTGTCGACCCAGCCAAAATTTGTTAGCAAAGAGACCAGGCAGAACACAAAAACCGAGGTGGCCGGAAACCGTTTTGTAAATTTGGTGGGAAGTGGGGACAGTAAAACGCAATACCAACCAACCAGAAAAACCCGCGATTTTCAAACTAACCAATGAGGTACAGCAATAGTTCTATACAGGTCTATAGGGGGCAGCACCGACCAAGGGGATAGGAAGTACGTAAAACGCACCTTGAGGTGTTGTCGGATCTATTTCCACGGTTGAAATTTTTATAACAAGGACGTCGAGACACCCTCCATACATTTGACCGAACATTTGCCTACCGGACCCCCGCCAACATATCAAGTAAGAGGAAAATAACCAGACGGACTATAAGAAGCTCAGCATTGAAACCATCAATTGTAAATTCAATCACTGGAGATTCGAGCATGTATCAACCCCAGGAATATTTGAACATTCAACCAATTCCCATATGAGTAAAGCTATACTAAGTGTAGAATTTAGTTGTATTTTAATTACAGTTTTCGTCAAAAGTTTCCTTTGCTCTTTATAAATGTTTTCTCTAAGATTCATATGGTTTGACGCCATTTTTGTAAAACATTTCTACATTAATAAAGTTGTTTCTGAACCTGAACCTAAAAATACACACTGAACTACTGCTAAGAAGCTCGGCACAAGAGTGTTCAGATGTTAACTCACACCATTTCGTTTATTCTTTTAGTCTTGGTTTTTATCCCTCGTTTATCTCCCATTTACAAAAGTGCACGACTCGTATTTATTCCATCCTCTCCCTATCAAATTAATAAAGATATCAAAGTGGTCGGAGCCTCGGTTGTTACTGGTCAAACCGTGGACCTAAATATGTTTTCGTGCTGTCACAACTAGCTATGAGGTTCGGATTGTCCCAATATCCTCGAAAATAAACGCAAGGGAATGAAATGTTCATCTAAATGTTTCCTTCCTGTTACTGAATCCGTTTGTGATGCGGCAACGCCGCCATTCCCCAGCATAACAGCTGTTCAACCTTCATGACGACAAGAGAATCACAAAATTCCACAGATAAAAACAAAACAATCAAAATTTTTATGTGATTTTCCCGAAGCCTGTGATCTTAAATTCCAATTACGATGTCCAGATAATGCGATGTGCGTAGTGTCCACAGTAATTCGATGGAATGCCTCCTTTTAAGGTAATTTCCTAGACACTATATAACCTCCAAACCTAGCTCTATAAAATACCCTTACTTTGTGTACAGAAAGTGAATCAAAGAGCCTTGATTATTTACCTAAATAAACAAATATGTAACGTTGTCTTAAACGTAAAAATGACACGTTACATAATCCCCCCCCAACTTCAAGACGATTAACCTAAAAAGGTTAATCGGAGAGGTCCGCTGCCGACTTAAGGTCTTTGGCATGCCAACTCCCTGGCAGTACTTTACCCGATGGTTCCTGAAGCTCAAATATCCATGGAGAAATTTTATTCCTAATCACATAAGGACCAACGAATTTCGGTGCTAACTTCTTCGAGAAAAACTTCGCAGCATCTGACAAAACATAATTTTTCTTCCAAACACGCTGACCCACAGCAAAGTTGGGTACCCTTGTACGCAAATTATACTGAACTACGTTTTTCTCTCCAGCCACCTCTAACCTTCTCTTAACATCAGCATAGAGCTTCCGGAAACCTTCGTTCTTACTTTCAGCTGCGGATTGTACACCATTCTCTTCAGATAACAAAACTGGGTTGGAGTAATCTTTACCTGATAAACACATATTCCTACCAAAATTAACAAAGAAAGGAGACATCCTGGTTGTCTCATGGGTTGCAGTACGAATCGCGCAGGCAAGTTTATGTATTTGTTCGTCCCACTTCCAGTAGTTGTCTTTCACATAACAAAATAACATGGTTTTTAACGTGCGATTCGTCCTTTCTGTTGGATTCGCTCTGGGGTGATAGTACGGATAATACTGAATTTTAATCTGATAACTCTCAGCAAAACGCTTAAATTCGTTACTTTTGTACTGAGGGCCATTATCACAAAGTATCAAGCGGGGTACTCCGAAGACCATAAATACTTGTTCCTCAAGGTGCTTGACAACAGCTTGAGTAGGGGCTGTTCGCATTGGAAAAACTAAGGAAAACTTACTCAAATAGTCCGTAACGACGAGAATCCAGCAATTACCCTTTGTTGAACGAGGTAGAGGTCCACATAAATCAGTCGAAGTAATTTCCCAAGGACGAGTTGGTTTTGGGTGAGATATCATCTGATCAGATACACCTTGTGTATCACCTTTATGAGCTGCACAGATAAAGCATTTCTTTACAAAAGTTGCCACGTCCTGGCGCATTTATGGCCAATAATATTTTTCTGCCAGTCTGTGGAAGGTTTTATACACACCCATATGTCCTGCGGTAGGAGGATCGTGAGCTTCTCCAATAATTCTACGCCTATGATCTTTGGGGACTACCTCTTTCCAATATTCGTTAGATGGTGAAAGTTGAGGGTATTCTTGTTTGACATATTTATACAACTTATTATCAGTGTATCTCCAATTCATAAATTTTAACGGTGACTCTACGACCCTCTTTACCATCTTTTGGTACCATCGATCTTTAATTGCTGTTGAAACGTCTCTGGGCTGCGAAATTGTATCAATCATAGGTACTGCACGAGACAACATGTCCGGGACAACTAAATCTTTCCCTTTCCGATGGATTACTTCAAAATCATATTGCTGCAGTTTTACAGACCAACGAGCAAGTCTTCCACTGGGCTCTTTTAAGCTATGAAGCCATTTTAAACTAAAATGATCTGTTATGACCTTAAATGAGATCCCCTCAATATAAGGCCGGAGCTTCTCTATCGCCCAAACCAATGCCAAACATTCTCGCTCGGTGGTCGTGTAAACACGTTCTTGCTTAGTCAAAGATCGACTCAAATAGCATATGACTTTGTCTCCTTCAGGATAAGGCTGCGTTAAACATGCTCCTATTCCATATCCTGATGCGTCTGTTTGAATGACAAATTCTTTGGTATAATCTGGACATGTAAGAATCGGTGCAGTCACTAAAAGTCCCTTAATCTTAATAAATGCCTTTTCGCAGTCTGGAGTCCAATCGAACTTTTGATTTTTCTTAGTTAGAGCTGTAATCGGAGCTATTATCGCTGAAAAATTCTCTATGAAACGTCTATACCAGGATATTGTACCTACAACTCTACGAACTTCTCTGACAGTTCTTGGCCTCTGGAGCTCTAACATGGCTCTAATTTTATTAGGGTCAACACGGATGCCTCGACGGTCCACTACGAAACCTAAATAAGTCATTTCTGGCCTACACAGTTGGCATTTTTCCCAACTTACTGTTATCTTTGCATTCTGCAATCTTCGTAGGACTTCCTCAAGAATTCTAAGATGTTCAGAAAAGCTCTGTGTGACAATTACGAGGTCATCGAGATATACGTACACGTAGGGGTCTAAATCGTTTCCTATGATGCTATCTATGAGTCTCTGCCAAGTTGCAGGTGCATTATGAAGACCAAATGGTAACCGCTTAAATTGGAAGAGACCTCGTCGACAGATGAATGCTGTTAGTGGCTTCGATGATTCTTCCATTGGTACTTGCCAATAAGCACTCTTAATATCTAAAGTTGACAAGTACTTAGCATCTTTCAATTTGTCAAGAGTCTCGGATACGAGTGGTAAAGGATAACTATCACGCGCCTTCACTGAGTTCAATTTGCGGTAGTCTACACAGAAACGATATTTCTTTGTGTTTTTCTTTTGTACCATTACCACTGGTGAAGCCCATGAACTACTACTACGTTCTATCACATCCATTTTCAGCATTTCGTCGATTTCGTCATCAATAAGTTTCTGAATGACCGGTGAGACCTTATATGAACGTTGTCTTATCGGTGCTGCATCTGTTGTAATCTTATGCTCTACCCTGTCTGTACACCCTAGTGAGTCACCCATAATAGTCTTATATTTATCGACCAATTCCTCTAGTCGTTCTGATTCATAAGGCGTAAGAGTAGTTTGTTGGTCTGATGTTTCTAAAGAACAAATCACATCTTTATTATCGGCAAAGTGCCACTCATTAGTACTTAAGTTCGGTACTATCCCCATCGAAATCCAAAAATCTAATCCCAAAATCAAAGTGTGCGGCAACTCAGGAACGACGACGACCTCTATTAACCTAAATTTATCCTGAACTCGCATAGGAAGCTGCACTGTCCCAATACTACTCGTGCTTTGACCATTTGCCACAATACAACTCGTCTTCTTTGTCGTATCAAGTGAAAAACCAAACCTCTCGATGATTGACCAACCATGATTCCCTAAAGAGGTACGTGAAGCCCCGGAATCCATCAAACCTAATAACTTATTTCCGAGCACATCCACTTCTAAATAAGGCCTCTCATCTTTACGAGCATGACTTATCACATAATCTAAAACGTACGTTAGCCTATCGGTCGATGCTTGTTCAGGCTGACTCGAAGGTCGACCACCTACGAGCGCCTGGGTCCGTTTCCCTGACGATTACAATTACGACATTCTCTTACTGTAACCCCTGCCTGTCCACACGAATAGCACTGTTTGCCTCTAGGTAATGCGCACCCGATTGCCATGTGCCCTGTTTGGTTGCATCTATAACATACCACGTCCCTATTCGCCCTACCAGGTCTAACACCTTGTGGTGGTTGTTCATCTCTGTCATTTACACTAGACTGACCACTAGCTGGTTGCTGTCTATCTCTATCAGCCCTAACAGCAAAATTGCTTGCTGGCTGCTGCCTATTTCTATCGAATCTATTAGCAGGATGATTTAAATTCTGTTGGTTCGATGTCCCGGCACCTGATATCTGAATTACATCAACCCCTGTTGAAAAATCGTCACAATCGCTCTCTACGTCAACGTAGGCCAAGTCAGATTCGATTGATTGGTTTCTTCTAGATGTAAAATCTTCCTCCTCTAAACCATATCTCTGGTCTATTCTACGACACAGATCCTTTAAATGTGATAGGCTATTGACGTCAGTAGCAATTAACCCATTTTTATAGATGTCCGCGATATTTCTGAAGACTATGGCTAATTTCGCCTCTTCGGAAACAGGACAGCCAAGTCTTTGGAAATATGTGTTCATGACAGCAATATAGGTCCCTATAGACTCTCCCGGGCCTTGTTTACGTTTTTGGATCTCCTTCAATAGCTTCTCGCCATATGAAGAAGGAAGATACTCTGCCATGAACCTTTGTTCCAGCTGTTCCCATGTATGGACTTCTCTTCGAACATCTTTATAAAAAGTATAAGCTGACTTTTCAAAAAGATCAATGCCTGAGTTCAGTAACACCTTTTTGTTAACTCCTCTAGTCTGACTCAACTCGTCCACTCTCTCAAAAAATGCGGTGACGGAGATTGTACCCCTCTCGCCTGTAAACTTTATGTTCCACTTATGCGGAGGTACAGGTGCAACATGATATGAAGTACCAGGATCACTTGACATTGGTACTGGCGACGAACATGAAAATGGTCGTGACTGAGCAATTGGTGCTATGCTACTTTGGAGGGCAGCTAGACTCAAAGGAACGGTAGACGGTTGTTGATAATGAAAAGCTGATGTCCCGTAATTCTCAATCGGCATAGGGACTGGTGCCTGTATTGGTGCTTGAGTTGGGTTCGTTAGCACTTGCATTTGCACTGGAGCAATGACCGACGGTTGGTTCGTAGGCTGTTGAGCTGTTCTTTGTGTGCTCGAGTGCTGTGGTTGCGGGAAATGAGACTGGTTTGGTGTGTTGCCAGCATTTGTTGAGTGGTCTGAGCCCCGACTCGTTGAATGGGTTTCAGATGCTTCATCATCATCTGAGGCAACGCCAACTCTCAATAAATCTGTTGCTTGGCTCTGCAACCTCCCAATCAAACTCAAGGTTTCCGCAACCAGTATGCCTTTGGTTTGACTTTCTTCAAAGTTAGACGGATTCATGTTATTTATCCTGGCTAACACATGTTCCAACCTTACAGCGATTTTTCTAAACCCTCCCCCTTTACTCGTACCAGAGAACTTCTCTACCAGCGGTACCAGACTATCAAGCTTCTTCATGCAGCTAAAAGCATCTTGGCCAAATTTAAAGGGATACGGAGGGTATCTCATACTTGCATCAGTCTTTTCTCTTTGTTTGATCAACATAAGCTGTTGTTTCATCTCTTCCACCGATCCAATAGCTATGCCTCTCCATGTTAACTCATAGATTAATTCGTCCTTGACTAAGTACCTTACGTCAGACAACCGACTCAAAGAAATAGCCATAGTGCCTTTTATCTTCAAACTTTAAACTTTAATTAAAACTGTTAATTATACCTCCCAATTATAGAAACTAAACCACGCAATAACAAACACAAAGTTCACTTTAAATTCACCAGTGAAAATCACTATAAATTTTCTCACAAATGTAGAAAATATAAAACTTAAATACGGGCAGACGCGAACAAAACCGAAAAACACCGGAGCAGTAAGAAAATAAAATTTATTTGCATTTAAAAATGTAATCATAATTTATGTTAAGTATTTGTACAACCAACTATGACGTCCAACCTTGCAGAGAGAAATAACTACTTAAATCCTAAATTAGAATTAACAAGTTGCCATAAAAAAGTTAAAAAAATAAAAGAGAGACCAGAGTTTTGGCAGTGTTTAGGTCTTATGTTCCACTCCTGCGTGAGTAAAACACAAAAAAAAATAATTGCGCTTATCCTAGCTGAACTGGATTAAAATTAAAGTTAAGTGATGTTTGTTTACCTCAGCAACCGAATAGGTAAATTTATCCCTAAATGGAACGTACAACAGACTACCTATAACAAAAATCCCAAAGCTGTTGTACACAGTTAACGCTAGGGTATACTCCTGCTATTGCAGAACGGCTCCACTAATAAACTCCTCAAAAAAACCCAAATCGCCGTATACAATGATTTTTCTAAAAAGAATAAATCAAAACCCACTTTAACCTGCTTACCTATTCTGAGTCTACACGAAACTTGCATTGCTTAAGGCAAAATCATCCCTTAATATATAAGTGAACGCAATAAACATCGGAACAGATGTTCATGTTATAGAAATCGTAAAATATGCTCAATTAAAAAAAAATCCGCTCGCTGAAATTGCGTCGAATTAGACTAGTAAGGATGTTGTGTGTAATAAAAAAATTAAAAGAAAATTTTAAAAAATTACCGATGGTAATAAAAAAAATTATACAAATAACGTCTTGGTAGGACTGCAACTCTCTAATAATCATTATAATGAAATTCCCAAAATTTTAACTAAAATTGATGCATCACCCATGGTCATGGTCAAAAAGACCCTAGGATCGTACCGAAAAGTGTCAAAAAAAAAAAATTTAAAAAATTTTTTTTTTTTTTGGTGTCGACCGCAGTAGTCCAATAATAAGAAAAATGAATTGGCTCACTAAAATTTCCAAAATATTACTCCACTCTGATAGGTGGTTTGGAGTAGGGAGAAGAAAAAAAAATTTAAAACAAATGATGATAGGTTGTTAAAACGTGAGGGTTCGAAATAAAATTATATTTTAATTCAGAAAAAAAAATATTTAAATAAACTGGTAGAACCATTGTAGGGACAAGGTACTACTATGCACCAAAAAAAAAATTTTGCCACAAGAAAATCAAGTTTCCCTTCTTAAAAAAAATTTAAAAAAAAATATTAAAAAAATATTAAAAAAATATTTTCAAAAAAAAATTAAAAATGTTTAAGTGGGGTTGCAGCTTTTATTAGTGAACTTTAAAAAAAAAATTAAATAAAATCAACACCAGAAAAATCTTATTCGAGTCGTCATGCAACAGTTTTTGTTCTTCTCCTTTAAAAAAACAGTTGTCAATTCCCTTTCCTCTCCCAAAACTGTGTGAATGTGAAAAGTGAATGAGCTAGAAAAATTAATTTACTATACAAAAAAAAATTTGAAAATTAAATTTACTTAAGAATCACAAGGTATAAAAATCGTAATTGCAAAAAAACCAATCAGTTTAGGAAAAGTTTTAAAAAAAATATTTATGTTCCAAAAAAAACAACCGATGTTAGTGTATTTGTTCAAAACCATTACTTAAGGAAATAAACAACGCTAGTACTTATTCACTGTACCACTATAATGTGAAGAACCTTTGCACTCAACTCCGTAAAGAATTTTCTTGTGTGCACCCTCAAAAAACCAAATATGAAAACAATTCCAAGGTTCACCTATAACGTTGTAAAACTAAATCTGCCTACTCAAGTGTCCTTACACACAACATCTAATCAAAAAAAAATTTTACTGCTTAATGCATTCTCAGATCCCTATTCCTGGTGTTTACGAGATATAAAATTAAGTTGGGCCCTTTCCACAACTATCAGTCAAAGCAAAACTACCAAATGTCCAAGGGCTAATGAGACCCCATCACTTACAAATGACATTTTGAAATGAAACAGTTCTGCGTAAAACCCAGAAAACAAAAATCAAGAAGCCAAAACTATTACATTAATTTTAAAAGAGCATAATAAAACTCCCGGCCCCAATTAAATTTTTGTTATCTCAACAAAACTCGGCCTAAAAACCAAAAACTTTTATTAGACATTTCCCCTATTCCCTAAGTATAATGTCAATAAAACCCAAAACTTGTGATTTCCATTCCAATCCCATCTGGACTCTATATATTTTCCCAACGGTTAAACACCCACAGGCGAAACAATATCTTATTTCAAAGAAAGGGTGAAGATATTTTGAAGCACCCTGTAAAAATAGGACACTATTATGGAAAATTGTTCAGATCAGTGTTCTTACTACTTTTTAACCTAAATATATCTAGTTCCCTCATGTGCATGTTACTATTTTAATTCCTATCATAACTAAACAGATCACAAAAATTGTCTTTCTCCGCAAATCTGCAAGGTCCTGGAAGATGTGAGATTCAGCCTGTAGGCCAAATTTGGATGTATTTTAATTTAGCGAAAACCGAAGTTGCGAAATCCTAAAAAGATTAGCAGGAAGTCCTCGTTCCTCGATTTCTACACTCCGAACCAAACATTTCTTCCATTTCCACCCAGCTCGCGGGAGGAAAACCCCTAATTATTGCAATACGAAAGGTACTACTATCATATTATGCATAACAAAAAAAAAATATATGCCCTCATCATTGTTTAGTCACATCAAAGAAAACCTATTGTTTTTAAATTTATTCTTAGGTTGAAATCTTTTTTTTAAAAATCAATTATCTTAAATTTATTGTTTAACCTGAACACTTTCCCATTTATTCCACAAAAGTGTATTGTAATTTAAAAATTTGCTTCATTATTTGAGGTCACCAGTATGAAACTATTTTAAAATTAAAAAAAAATGAAATAAAAAAAAATTATTTCCCGATTGTCCACAACTTCCAAGTTTTCATCCCTAAATACCTAGGTACTATCTCAGTCTAACACCATTCATCGTTATCCAACATAACGCTTTAATTTCAGAAGCAACAAAACGAAGATTAAGTGAAAAGCTAAGCAAGTATGTTGGAAGTTGCTTTACAATGGGCGCAGATGTAAGGCCCCTTTAAGTACACGCCACTGTCCTGAACTGCAAACTAACAAAAAAACTGAAGACTAGCATATCTGCCGTCAAACAACATTTGGCATGAAATTAAAATAATTTCATATCATACCAGTACCCTCCAAAAACAAAACGTTTTTTACTATAAGACCCAAACACTTAACCAATAAATCTTGTTATTTAAAATTATGTTTTGGAAGTAAAAAGATTTATTTATTCCTGCCTGATCAACTAAGACAAAAAAGTTCACCTTTTTGTAACTCAAGAAATTCCTGTTTGGTCCAAAAAAATATAACCTGTCTGGTCACCCTTTAAAACTACGACCACTATACAAACCGTTTTGACCAAAACAAGAATTCGAGAAGTTATGTTAACAGAAAGGAATTAATCTTTTGCGAAAAATTAAATTATTTAAAAAAAGAAGCAAAATTTGGAAATATTTTTACCAATTACCACCGCCTAGCATTTATATTTAGTTGAAAGTCTCTCTTAAATTCACTGACTCAAAATGACATTACTTAAAAAAATTACTGAACTTTACAAATGAACTAAAAAAAATCAAAAAAACTTATATCTATATCTGTCTCAGTTAAACATTTCTTTTGTGGTATTATATCTAGTTGGGCTTCAAATTCATTTTCTCTGTATTCAATCTGGAGCAGGCAAAACTTCTCAAGGCTCAAACATAAATGTTTGCTCTCCAATGGCCATGACCAAGCTATGACCTGAACGCAGAAAAAAATACAGAAAAAAAATAAATGTGTACCAGAAAACTTTAATTGATAGAAATACCCGTAGGTCATTTTAAAAAAATGCACTCCAAAGCCCAACGCTGTATTTTCTACCAAAAAAATTTGACCAGTCACGAAACACAACTAGACAACTAAACCAAAGACCTAAAAACTGTCTTTCAAAAAAAAATACCCAAAAAAAAAATGTCAACTGGACTTTTGGCATTGATCTTCAGCCAAGGTGTCACTCTAGGGGTTTTAGCCTTGTGTTTCCTAACCTCCCGAGCCGACACTAGTAGTAGTACCCTCCTCTGACCCGATGTAACTGAGTGACGTAAGTTCTTAATTGTCATCAACAGTTACCTCCAAAAAAAAACCAAGAAAAGAAAATGACAAAGCAAAATAAACTCATTTTCCTTTTCTTTCATTACTAATTAATACTTTCAACTAAACAAATCTACTAGCTGTTAAGCTATATTTACTTTAAAACAACCCAGCCAAGAAAAATTTGTGTGAAACCCTGTAAAAATATTCCAAATACCAAGTGGTGATATCCCACAGAAATTAAAATCACCAAAAAAACTTGTTGACCTAAATAAATTGACTGTACTAAAAAATAATCTGTGAAACAATTTCTATCTTATCACAAGCAGGAAATAATAAAATATAAATAAATGAACCTGCAGAAAAAAATTGTTAGAAAAAACACACTACCTATGTCATATATTTAAAACATAAAAAGACCATGTCTGGGGGTCCATCCACCTATAGATCAACAAAAAAAATTGAAGTAAATTTACATTGTTGTATTTATTTTTCTTAAAAAATTAAAATGTGTTTTTCCTACAAAAACTTTAAAGAATTAAGACCATGATTCGGACGCTGTTGAATAAAAACTCCTATGTTTTTTTATCCACTTATTCTTCCTTAATAAATAAAAATGAATATTTTATTTTCCAAGAAAAAAAACTTGTGAAGATAAGCTAACAAAAAACTATGAGGATCAACAGAGCAACAACGAATTTCAAATCAACGCTTAAATATTAAAATATTATAAAAAAAAAATATTTAAAAAGTGTTTTTTCAAAAAAACAACCGATGATGATGGAAAATCCTGTTTTATAGTAAAAAAAATGATTGGGTGTCAAAAAAAACACCGACAGCCACTGAAAGCTTTTACCCTGGCTTTGGCTGTAACACAGAAAAAACAAAAAAAATTCAAAAAAAATTCAAAAAACTTTTTTTCCTTTTTCCAAATTTAAAAAATAAAATAAAAAAAATTACATCAGATGTTAAAAAAACTAGCCAAAACACACGTAGGGCGCCAATTTGTGGCCTTAAAAAAAGTTAAAAAATAATTTGGGCGCCAATTTGTGGCCTTAAAAAAAAGTTGTGTGACATTTGTGGCAGCTTAAAGACGTTGCCGCCATTTTGTGACACTGAAACCCACTGAATAATTAAACAAATATCTGGAAGCAGAACTGTATTTTCCAGCTAGGTAAAACATTGATATGCCCGGTAACTTTTATACAGTGGAGAAGGGGGGGTTCAGAAATAAGAAAATTTTAAGTGCGCCACATTATTTAATACCAATGTCTTACAAAGAAGATCTTAAATAAAATACAGTTCAACCCAAACGTTGCAGCCAAACAATGAAATTCTACTTACTTCCGAGGCTTCCAGAGTATTTGTGTAATTAAGATTAACCAACAAAAATAAACAGAATAAAATTCTAAAAGATTGAATTCAGATGACAAAGCAGAAATACCTTACAGGTAGATGGACTCCTTTAACAGGTCATAGTGTACCTACATCTGAGTCAGCAGCGTAGGACTCAATTATATGAATGATTGTTAAAAAAAAATATATATACTTCCAAAATCGTTACATCATAGGGGAGATCTAGACCAAATATCTGCTGTCATCATTCTACATTGGGTAGAATGAGACAGACAGCAACCCAGTCCGAGATCCACCCCATGAGGTAAAAATGTGTGACGAAACCGCTAGAAACAAAATATAATCTCATCTCTCTTTTGTCTCCGCAAAGTTGGCTCACTGGATTGTACAAATAACAAAGAAATTTAGTTCATCTTGTATATTTTGATTGTAAAACTTGAGAAAAATACCAAACAAGTCAGGGCCAAAATAGCAAGGCACTTTAAATAGGGCCAAAATAGCAAGGCACTTTAAATTTGACAGTAAAATTATCTTAAATAAATGAAATGAAGGAAAACAAGTCGATGTAGTAAATATGCCGCAAAACCAGGGTTATGACGTCATACCTTATCTTGCGTTTACAAGAAATGTTGAAATTATACTGTGAAAACTTATATATGGAAAGATTACATCTAAATTATATTAAAAAAATTATATATGAGGAAAAGAATTATAGTTAAGGCTTGCTCCTACCTTGGTCCTTGATTATTTTGTGTATAAATGTGTTTTATTTTGTAAACCTGGATGTGTTGTACCAGACATCTTCTGCTACTCCACCGGTCCCAGTTCTGCCGCGCCTTCCCTGCTGACTAACTAGCACATGGTACTAGTGCAGCACATCGTGGACAAAATGTTGTTGGTTTCTTAACCGAGCATAAAAAGGTTGTGGGATTCTTGCCCGAGCGTAGAACCCTGTGGAAAATGAAATGTTTCAGTTTCCTGGAATTCGTCAATTTTGCACGAAGTTCCCCTACACAGTAACTTAAATCGAGGACCCCATGTCGACTCAATAAAACAAAGTAGATTTAAACAGATGAACTAAAATAATCCTAACGTACCTTTCCCAGGGTTATAACTGGCCCGTCCGGCTTCCCACCAGCGTCCAGCACCGCTGCCGATTGAATGGACAGGGCTGTAGACAAAGGAGAAAAACAATATATAGTTTTTATCCAACACGTGGTTAAAAGAAAAAATGTAAAAACGCCAAAAATTCCCCACGTCTTTTGTCAAAAAAAAAATACATTTCACACGAAAAATAATTACAATTTGGGAGGCAATTATTATCTTTAAGAGTCCTCAAATAATAAAAAAAAAATGAAAAAATAAAATCGAACTTACCAATGCTCTTTCCGTGCAAATGGCGTAGGCCGACTTAAATCCCTCTATGTAGAGGATATGAGCCGTCCACGAGATACGCCTCACGACGGACTCACTCTTTACAGTCTCTGGGACAGAACCTGCAGTTTTTGCAGTGCCACTACACAAAAACAATGGCGATCCCAGAAACTGTTGTCGACCCAGCCAAAATTTGTTAGCAAAGAGACCAGGCAGAACACAAAAACCGAGGTGGCCGGAAACCGTTTTGTAAATTTGGTGGGAAGTGGGGACAGTAAAACGCAATACCAACCAACCAGAAAAACCCGCGATTTTCAAACTAACCAATGAGGTACAGCAATAGTTCTATACAGGTCTATAGGGGGCAGCACCGACCAAGGGGATAGGAAGTACGTAAAACGCACCTTGAGGTGTTGTCGGATCTATTTCCACGGTTGAAATTTTTATAACAAGGACGTCGAGACACCCTCCATACATTTGACCGAACATTTGCCTACCGGACCCCCGCCAACATATCAAGTAAGAGGAAAATAACCAGACGGACTATAAGAAGCTCAGCATTGAAACCATCAATTGTAAATTCAATCACTGGAGATTCGAGCATGTATCAACCCCAGGAATATTTGAACATTCAACCAATTCCCATATGAGTAAAGCTATACTAAGTGTAGAATTTAGTTGTATTTTAATTACAGTTTTCGTCAAAAGTTTCCTTTGCTCTTTATAAATGTTTTCTCTAAGATTCATATGGTTTGACGCCATTTTTGTAAAACATTTCTACATTAATAAAGTTGTTTCTGAACCTGAACCTAAAAATACACACTGAACTACTGCTAAGAAGCTCGGCACAAGAGTGTTCAGATGTTAACTCACACCATTTCGTTTATTCTTTTAGTCTTGGTTTTTATCCCTCGTTTATCTCCCATTTACAAAAGTGCACGACTCGTATTTATTCCATCCTCTCCCTATCAAATTAATAAAGATATCAAAGTGGTCGGAGCCTCGGTTGTTACTGGTCAAACCGTGGACCTAAATATGTTTTCGTGCTGTCACAACTAGCTATGAGGTTCGGATTGTCCCAATATCCTCGAAAATAAACGTAAGGGAATGAAATGTTCATCTAAATGTTTCCTTCCTGTTACTGAATCCGTTTGTGATGCGGCAACGCCGCCATTCCCCAGCATAACAGCTGTTCAACCTTCATGACGACAAGAGAATCACAAAATTCCACAGATAAAAACAAAACAATCAAAATTTTTATGTGATTTTCCCGAAGCCTGTGATCTTAAATTCCAATTACGATGTCCAGATAATGCGATGTGCGTAGTGTCCACAGTAATTCGATGGAATGCCTCCTTTTAAGGTAATTTCCTAGACACTATATAACCTCCAAACCTAGCTCTATAAAATACCCTTACTTTGTGTACAGAAAGACGAATCAAAGAGCCTTGATTATTTACCTAAATAAACAAATATGTAACGTTGTCTTAAACGTAAAAATGACACGTTACAACACGACAGGACCCAACAATACTCAACAGGACCCAACAGTACTCGACAGGACCCAACAGTACTCGACAGTACACGACAGGACCCAACAGGACCCAACAGTACTCAACAGGACCCAACAGTACACGACAGGACTCAAGTCCTGTTGGACGCTGTACAAAATTTTAGGGTGCCGATGACCCCTCGCTCTGGCCTCACTCTGTTTCTGGTTAACACAAGTTGAAGAAACCTTGGAACCCTTCGGTACAGTTAGAGTTGGCATCGTACCAGGACCCTAAAATAAAAGGAGTACGCTTCCATATTATACATATTAAACATAGTAAAAAGAAAAAGAAAAGTGGCAATAAACTATCGTTCAAAATATCTAATTATCGCCTGCTGCCTAAGCATAATTTATGTTTACACTTACCACTTTTTTTGGGCCTTTTTTTTCCTCTTCGCATTAACTCGAAGTCTCCATTTTTTGCCTTTTCTTCGTTCATCCATACTTACTACCAATGTTTACGCGACTGTTATATAATCAAAGTTACTACCCAAATGCACTCAATAAACGAATAAGTACACTTAGTTCAATGAATAGAGGCCAAAATAGGGGGGTTACCCTACAAAAGGTCCGGTAGTTCTGAATTTAGGATATGTTGTTAGGCTCAAAATATGAGTTTTCGTCACCCCCACCCCTGTGCTCCCTCCGCCATCTTGAAAAAACCATCAAAAATTGGCACTTTTTTTAGTTTTTTGCCTTTAGTTTCGTTCCAGTACACTAAATCGCAGAAAGAGTTATACGAATTTTTTTAGAGGATATAATTATATCCACTTGTGTGGTACCATGGTTGTTCTACGAGCAGTAGTAACGGAGCTAGATAATTTCCAAAAATGACTAAAATCACGTGCTTGGGCAAATTTTCAGATTTTTTCGACTTTAGACGGCATAAGCTCCGAAATACTTCGTTCTAGGGTAAAAGTTCTAAGAACATATCTTGTAGAGAATTTTATCAGCTACAAAATCCATTCTTTAAATGTATTTTTAAATATTGTAACGGAGTGGGAGTAACTTTTAACTTAAAGTAAGTAAGTTAGAAAATAATCATTTTTTAAAATTTAGTGCTTTAAACGGCACGTTTTTTATTTATTTTTATTTTTTCGTGTAAATTTAGTGACGTACAAAAAGGTAAGAGAGCTTAGGGGTCAAACACCTCCTTAAACTAACCACCTCTTCAAAAAACCCCCCCAGACCCCCCAAAATCTAACATATTCAGGTTTTCTCAAATTTTCTCAAAAAATACGCTTCTAAGAGAAAAATGTGTAATATACTTTATTGCAGACAATGAAATTTCGTTTTGAAAAAGGTACAACTCGATGGGGGTCCACTATTTATAAACTCTTCAGTGGCGTCCGTTAATTGAAGTAATTTAAAAAAGTCAAAAAATATCCATGATTTATTCGATTTTTTTTAAACTAAGGTTTATAAAACAAAATGTGTTATACATTATTGTAGCAAATAAAATTTTCTTCAAAATGCTGTACAAGAAAGTCTGATTGGTTAGAGTGTAAACTTCTAGGCGCATTTAGCAGTTTTTCTGGGTAGTGAATTCAGCCGTCAGGCTCGGCTATGTAACGCTCATTCGGGTGAAATCGGCTCGAGTCGACTAACTGTGGAAAACATTCAGCGAGCGATATGATGATGCAAATGAAGGCCAGTACACAGAAGAGTTCGGTTTGGTCCGCTTTGCAGAATATGTTATGGGCCAGTATTATTAATCTCGCCTTGTTGAAGTTTACACTTCTGCCGTGTGGTCTTAAGCACACACAATTTTTTTTTATTTTTATTTTCTGTGGATAAAATATTACAAAGCCTGTATGTTTATAAATCTAGAAACTTTAAGTTTTTATAAAAGATAACTTTCAGATATTACCTCCATTAGTTTGAAGGCAATATTTGAATTTAAAAACTTGACAAACTTCTAGTGACACGTTACCGCTGAGACAATTTTATTTTTTAAATATTTTTTTATTGCTTTCTTTCTACTAATTAATTGGGCTTTCTTGGGCTCCCAACTAATAACAAAATTTAAAAAGATTAGATAAGCTTTTAAAAAATATTTTGTTTTAGTCAGTGACCGCCAAAATTTAGTATTGTTCCAAAGAAAAATACTCTGCCAATATATGGGCCCCTAAGCTCACACTAGGTACTATGATTATAGTGTATGTGCTAATATAACTAAAAACTGAAATATATTTAATTCAACTCCAGACTAAATTACCTTTCGTTTAATACCAGACAAGCCACGTTTTGGCAAACTCAAATTTTTGAAATCTACCCCCACCCTTAAATAACAACAGAAACTAAAATTTATTTTGTTTAACTCCGGACTCAATTACCTTTCGTTTGACATATTTTCATATAAACTCTAATTTTTAAAATCTACCCCCACCCTTTTATTTGGCTTGTGTTTGGTGGATTTTGTTCATTTTTAAATGGGACCATCTCCACCCAAGGCCCAGCCTAGGTACCAAAAAAAAACAGACAGACAGACAGACAACACAACAAAAAGAAAATTTCAAAATCATCTGAAACGCAAAGATATATAAAAATAATAATAATAATAATAAGCACCTTTTTTTTTTCGAAAAAATTAGGATCACCATAGCTCACACTACTATAGTATAGTAGTAGTGTGAGCTAAAAATTATCTGTCTCTAAACATACACACACACTCTCGTAACTGCATTGATATTTAAATCAAAGAGAATTTAATGTGAATAGAATATACATTATACATTAAGTTTTATTTATTTTAAATTTAAAATTTAATAGCCATTTTTACTTTTATTTTAAATAAGCTATGTTTGTGTTTCAAGTATTAGCTCACACTACACTATAGTAGTGTGAGCTATAGTGATCCTAATTTTTTCGAGAAAAAAAGTTGCTCCGATTTCAAAATTTTTTATATATCTTTGCGTTTCAGATGATTTTGAAACTTTTTTGTTGCGCCATCTGTCTGTCTGTCTGTCTGTCTGTCTGTCTGTATGTCTGTCTGTCTGTCTGTCTGTCTGTCTGTCTGTCTGTCTGTCTGTCTGTCTGTCTGTCTGTCTGTCTGTCTGTCTGTCTGTCTGTCTGTCTGTCTGTCTGTCTGTCTGTCTGTCTGTCTGTCTGTCTGTCTGTCTGTCTGTCTGTCTGTCTGTCTGTCTGTCTGTCTGTCTGTCTGTCTGTCTGTCTGTCTGTCTGTCTGTCTGTCTGTCTGTCTGTCTGTCTGTCTGTCTGTCTGTCTGTCTGTCTGTCTGTCTGTCTGTCTGTCTGTCTGTCTGTCTGTCTGTCTGTCTGTCTGTCTGTCTGTCTGTCTGTATGTCTGTCTGTAACGACCAACGCGCATAACTCAAAAACCGCTTGCCCGATTTTAATGAAATTTGGTACCTACGCTGGGTTTTGGGTCGAGATGGTCCCATTTGAAAAATTAAAGTTTAAGTCAAAACATGGCTTGTGTGGTATCAAACGAAAGGTAATTGAGTCTGGAGTTCAATAAAATATATTTCAGTTTTTAGTTATATATTAACTCACACGTACACTATAATTATAGTACCTAGTGTGAGCTTAGGTGCCCATAGATTGGCAGAGTATTTTTTTTTTCATGTGCTTTTTAAATGAACAAAAAGATTTTCATATTAATTATAAAGTTAAACGATTTTATATCTTAATGACCTAGTAAAAAATGAGGATTTGTGTTTGGGTATTTCAATTTTATTTTTTTGCCTAATGTTAACATTATGCCTGTTTCCTCTATACTGAATTTTAGCTTACATATACTATACTATAGTAGTGTGAGCTATGGTGATCCTAATTTTTTCGAGAAAAAAAAAGTTGCTCCGATTTCAAAATTTTTTATATATCTTTGCGTTTCAGATGATTTTGAAACTTTTTTGTTGCGCCGTCTGTCTGTCTGTCTGTCTGTCTGTCTATCTGTAACGACCAACGCGCATAACTCAAAAACCGCTTGGCCGATTTCAATAAAATTTGGTACCTAGGCTGGGTCTTGGGTCGAGATGGTTCCATTTAAAAATGAACAAAATCCACCAAACACAAACCAAATAAAAGGGTTGGGATAGATTTCAAAAATTAGAATTTATGTGAAAATATGGCGTGTGTGATATCAAACGAAAGGTAATTGAGTCTGGAGTTAAACAAAATACATTTTAATTTATTTTAAAAAAAAGGTGGGGGTATATTTCAAAAATTAGAGTTTAAGTGAAAATATGGCGTGTGTGATATCAAACGAAAGGGAATAAAGTCCGGAGTTCAACAAAATACATTTTAGTTTTTGTTTTTTTAAAGGGTATGGGTGGATTACAAAAAATTGAGTTTAAGTCAGAACATGGTTTGTGTGGTATCAAACAAAAGCTAATTTACTGTGGAGTTGAATAAAATATATTTCAGTTTTTAGTTATATTAGCTCACACGTACACTATAAATATAGTACCTAGTGTGAGCTTAGGGGGTCCATATATTGGCAGAGTATTTTTATAAAGGTAACTGGGTTTTTTTGAGTTTATGATTTTGTAGTATAGACACAATGTCGCAAGTTTCCGTCGGTTTGTCATATTTAGCCATTTAAGTTCTTTTATTTTATGTGATATGTGGTCGTATTTTCGGATTCCAAAAATAAAGCGCGCACAAGAGTTTCTGTAGCCTTTGGATTCTACTAGTACAGTTGATATCCAAACTTGGTCCGTATACTGGAGCGCAGTAGGCGAACTGGGATAATACCAAACTTTAACATAATTTTTTTTTAGTTTTAATGCCGAGCACCTTTCTGTGGGGATAAAGAAGTCGCAAAGATCCAAAAGCTTTTTGTAAAGTTAAAGAAATATATTTATGGTACCTAAGGGATTTGTCCATAATCAGACCAAGATTTCTAGCCTCCGTTGAAATTTCGATTTTTTCATTGTTAATATGAATATTTACCGTGTTTTTTAAAGAATCGCATTTTTTTTGTTTCCAAAAAAGATTACGGTCGATTTCTGAGGATTTAATTTAAGGGAGTGTTTAGAAGAAATATCAGCTAGCTTTGACAAATCTTGATTTAGTTTTTCTATTGACTCATTTGGGTATGATAGGTCTATCTCATATTTTAATTCAGTGTCATCAGCATACGAATACATATCACAAAACTTTAAATTGTTTTGAAATCTGCTGGTGTATACTGTGAAAAGAAGTGGTGAAAGGATTGAGCCCTGCGGCACTACCGTAGGAATAAATCTTTCTTCTGATAAAGTTACTTTTAAGCGAGTTTTTTGATTTCGTTCTTGTGTTGACGAATAAAAGGCCGTTCGTTACCAATTAACTGTCAAATCTAAAATTTTTGAAATTCGTATATTTTCCGTCTCCTTTTCATTTACCTTTTAACTTGTTCCCTATGTTCAAAAATTTAAAGCAAATTTCTATTTAAGCAAAAAAATTTTAAAAAGCTTTTTATTTGGGTTAATTTGGTTACCTACCCCATTAAATCAGTAATGTCATATAAAAGATGTCTGCCATCTCGCTAAAGCTAATGAACTGATAAAACTCCCTAACTACGTATTTAGCGATGAAAACAGTTAATTAGTCCCCAAAGCCGATTTTATTTTAGCTAGGTGTCAACAAGATAAAAATTTCTTTTTCAGGTGGTGCTACAGTGTTAGGTAAAATGTGTACTTAGTGAATTAAGTTAAAGGACGGATTTCTTAGTCTATATTTAAAGTTTGGTTGGGCCAACCATTAAATATTGTTACGTCTATCCCTAGATTGTACCCTAGGCAGTGGCGGCTGCTACAGGGAGGGCAACGGGGCAGTGCCCTCCCAAAACTAGACAACAAACAGTATTTTTAATTGATTTATTTAAAAAAAGTTAAATATTCCCTTACGACATGATTGTCTAGTTCTTTTTATTATCTGTGGTTAACAACTAGCGATTAATTACTTTTTTAGCGTAAATAATTAAAAGCCGTAGTGCCGCGCGGAGCAAGGGTTCAATTTCACCCGGTCTATGGGTGGGTGTTCTGGCGCGGAGGCGGGAGGAATGTTTATTTCAGTTGACGTCGGCCATATTCATCGTGCGAAAACGTTCGTTGCCCTTTCTGCGTGTTGCCGGTTCTATCCTTAGTGAAGACGTATGTTTTGATTTGGGGTATGTCAGTAGTAAAAAGAAAAGACTTGCCGGTCGCGTGTCATTGTTTGTTTTTGTTCTCGTTTATTTATTAAATGGAAATAAATACCGTCGATTACATAATTAACTGTGTATATTTAAATACATCGATTACAAATAAAATCTTTAGGGCCACATAGGCCGGACCTAAAAATTAACCAAAATTTTAGTGCAAGTAATGCCGAGAGGTGTTCCAAACAAACTTATAATAGAAAATTGGTCGTGACAAAAGAAAGGTTTTTTTTTGCTTTATTTGTCTTGTTATGAACAATCCACGAAGTGATCCTGCGTGGGTGGCAAACGGAATGTGTGATATCAAGCACTTTAGTGCAAAGTTCAAAGACACAAAGTAAGTATTATTCATTGAAATAACCACACAGAATTTTCTATATGCTAGGCAAGACTGATATTAGGTGCCAATTGAATAGTGCCAATAGGCAAAACGTTACCGAGCATAATGGAAATATGACAAAAATTAGACATATAATTAGTAGGTTAATAGACTGTTTAAAATTCTGTGGGATTTTTGAGGTTGAAAATAAAAAAGAAAGGCGAATGGACTTTTTCTATAAACAAATAAACTAAAAACTACACCAAGTAGCCGCTTGTTTGGAAAATACTAAAATAAAATTGTTTCCGTAAATTTTTTTTATCTTATTTTTCATGCAATTTAAATTTCTGCCCCCCCCTATTTATAACGTCATTAGCCGCCACTGACCCAAGCTTAAAGTCGTAATGATTTCACGGGCCAAATCACAATTTAATATGAATTTGGCGCAAATGTCACTATTTTTAATTAAGTTTAAGCCCATACTAATGCATGCGCATTGGTGTGCGTTACCGCACTCCGCTTTCCCTAATATAAGGCTTTCGGAAATTTACTTGATACATGGATGAGCGCGGGGAGATCGCGGTTGTGATCGATGTTTACATCGATGCCGGGCAGAGTATGCCGAGGATGCTTTCCTTTCAGTCAAGCTTTCCGGTTTCAGTGTTCTTTAAGGTTTCAGAAGAATTAACTCGGAAAAATTTTATTAATAAATATTTAACAAAGTATAGAAGCAAGGGTAGTGAAGATAGTGATTCCATGTCTGTAGGTGAAAAGTGGTGGATTATGGTTATTGCTTTATTTCGCAAGTTTAGCGCTCATCCTATAAACCAAAAAAAGTAATATCTGTTGGAAAACCATCACTTGTTTAAAGAGTTTCGAGATGATTCTGACAGATTCCATGACTATATGAGAATGAGTTTAGATATTTTAACCCAAACGAGAGACCACAAAGAACTAAAAAATAAATACGTTCCACGTTCTGTACTCACTGAAGAATGTGACGTGATTGCAGAGTACCAATAAACGTGCGGGCACAGGTCGATCGCCATGTAAAATCAAACTATTTTGTTCTGCCATCGACATCGCTGTAAACCGCGAAGATTTGTTTCGACATTAGAGGTGTGTTGCGATTTCACGAACTGTGACTGTCACTGTGACTTTTGTCACGTCTGGCACTGTGCGCCCCGCCCCGTCAAATCCCACGCGACGCCTTCGGCATCGCATCATAAAGTCGCGATCGCGAGTACCCCAAAAAGCTGGTTGCCGGCACAAGACGCTAGCCCTACCAAGTCCACTTTGAATCCTTGACTTCGCAGGCGCAGATGTACCAATATTATTTACCTCATGTATTAGAATAGATGAATACAGGGTGATTTTCACTTGAATGATTCTAACCACATGAAAATAGAAAGTTTCAAAAACCTAACCTAACGAAACCTAATCAAATCTTACCGAACCGAACCAAAGCAAACTGAACCAATATTTGTTTTCAAAAAAAAAAACTTTCCTGACTTCCTACCCGGGATCCTAGAGGATGTGAATCCGAACCGAACCAAACCGAACCGAACCGAACCTAATTAAACCGAACCAAACCTAACGTAACCAAACACAACAACACTGCAATTAGGTTTAGTTGGTTGGATAGGTTCGGTTCGGTACGGTCCGGTTCGGACTCACATCCTCTAGGATCCCGGATAGGAAGTCAGGAAAGTTTTTTTTTTTGAAAAAAAAATATTGGTTCAGTTTGCTTTGGTTCGGTTCGGTAAGATTTGATTAGGTTTCGTTAGGTGAGGTTTTTGAAACTTTCTATTTTCATGTGGTTAGAATTATTCAAGTTAAAATCACCCTGTTCATCTATTCTAATACATGAGGTAAATAATATTGGTACATCTGCGCATGCGAAGTCAAGGATTCAAAGTGGACTTGGTAGGGCTAGCGTCTTGTGTTGCCGGCCCGCGCCAAGAGTCGCGTCGCGTCGACGCGGCAGCACAGCGCAGCGTTTTTTTTTTTGAAAAAAATTATTGGTTTAGTTTGCTTTGGTTCGGTTCGGTTAGATTTGATTAGGTTTCGTTAGGTGAGGTTTTTGAAACTTTCTATTTTCATGTGGTTAGAATTATTCAAGTTAAAATCACCCTGTTCATCTATTCTAATACATGAGGTAAATAATATTGGTACATCTGCGCATGCGAAGTCAAGGATTCAAAGTGGACTTGGTAGGGCTAGCGTCTTGTGTTGCCGGCCCGCGCCAAGAGTCGCGTCGCGTCGACGCGGCAGCACAGCGCAGCGAGGGGAGGAACAGTTCTCGATATTGCAATATTTCTATAGTTGTAGCATTTATGGTGGCGTATATAAGCCCCCCCCCCCGAAGCTAAGGTTTCTTTGGATATTTTCCACATATTTCATGAATACAAACATAAAATAGCATAATGAACTCATGGGTTCTCGCCTCCCACCCCCCGAAACTGTTCGGCCCCCCCCCCCCCAAGCATTTTTCTATATACGCCACTGAGCATTTACATGTATTCGTTAAATTGCTTCAAAACATCACTGCTATTTTTCACCGTGACAAGACTGGAGCAGTCACGTATTGTCACTGCGCCTCTAAAATCGCAGATTGACCTATCTCTATTTGACATCGATGTAACGATCGCGACTGCGAGGTCCACCGCGCTCATCCATGTCCATGTCTTCGGTATGTCCGTACCCTAAGAAGAACGGAGTTTTAAAATAAAAAACTTAAACGTAATCGCGGGATATCCCATTTTTACATTAAAAATATGAAAAGTTTGATTACTTTTATTTAAGCAGTAAAATAAGTTTTTTAAATATAATTTGTGCTTAGCGTGACTGAGGTTATATTTATTTTTATATAAGATTTTTATATACCCTTTGCTTTGATCAAGCACCACTTCTCTACGAGGCCAACACAGAAAACCTATTTGGTTTAACTACTGCTTAAAATCTCCCATTTTTCAAAAGAAATGAATTTTTATTTTGGACGAAAATATATTAAAACAATATTTTTCGAGGACACAATCGTGTTTAACCAGGGAATATTGCATTAAAAAATCGGAAAATCATGGCGACATATTTACGGACTAATCAATGACAACTGCCAGCATGAAATAAAAAAAATTATCCGTAGGATCTGTTGACGAATGAATTTATGCCCACCTTTCCATATTTACCTCTCTTTGACGTTAAAATCTGCAACATTAAACAAATTTATCCCCGATTTTGCCAATCCGAATAAAAAAGGAAGAAAATGTCTCATTTAGTCTTCATAAAAAGTACTAAATATTATTATATATATATATATATATATATATATATATATATATATATTATATTACACATAAAAATCGCGTTAATAGCAAAAATATATATATATATATATATAATATATTACACATAAAAATCGCGTTAATAGCAAAAATAACACGACTTGTTTAGTACTTACCAGTTACTAGTAAGTAGTTACCTATAATTTCCGACTTCAAAAATCTACGGCAATATTTTTCTCTTTTATTCTTGGTACACAGAAAAAATAATCTTAAAAAAAGTTCAAGGTGATGCTGGCATCTAAACTAAATATCACTTGGATTTATTAGTTTTGGCCCTTTATTGGCGGCTTCCAAATTGGTGACGTAATGATGTAACCTGACGACTGACAGCGTTAAATGACAAAATCACGGCGCAATGGGGGCTTTCTCTTTTTGTGGTGTTGATTGATAGAGATTTATAAATAACATTTATTTTTAATAGCTTATAAATTTATTCATTAGCTTAGAAAATAGTTGTCTACATTCAATGCGTCATACTTGAGAAAATTTCTAACTTTTAGAACATAGGCCCCGAAACCAGAAGTGTGGTAAGTCTGAGTACTTTCAAATTCGTGGAGTGAATTTTAATAAGTAAAAATTAAGTTGTGTGGTCTGCCAAGCAAGGAGCCATACCCCAAGTGCGGATCCAGAGGTGCTTCTCGCGGGGACACTTTAGGTGACATTTTCTGTTGGTAAAAAACGGTATATATTTTTTTAAGCAGCATTTTATTGAACTAGTCAGTGATTGTAATTTCGATGATAATAACAATAGACTCTTTCATGCGCCGCAGGTAAAAATTTTGAATTTTTATTAGCAAAAACATTACTTTTTACTCATTTTTTGCATATATAAAAAAAAAGTGCCCCTAGTGCCCCCTCCCTGGATCTGCCACTGCCATACCCCTTACTTAGGACAATTTTTATTTTGTTATGTTGAAGTTACTTTACGATAAATTATTTTAGCTAGATACTTTAATTTAGTATTATGACACTAAATTTCATTACTTTTGGTGAAATAACTTTAAAGCTTTTACAAAAAAATTGATTTATTTCTAACATATTATCTTTTATAAAACGAAGGCGTATCTAATGCTTGCTAAGAACTAATTAGTACATGGAGAGGAAGTAATCATCGAAAACAAAATGATAAAGAGTAGTATTAAAACTTGGGTCATATATGATGAATGGGTCAAATATGGATCAGAGAAATTCTAGAAAATATTATATTATTTATCAATCAATGCAGTAAGGGCCATGCAGTACCTGATAACTGGAGAATTGCATTCATATCCTCAATACGTAGGAAACACGATAGACTGCAACAATTACGGAGGAATTTAAGTAGTACCCAGTACTCTTAGTAGATTGTACGGTAGGATTGTTAGAGATTTAATAGAAAATGATTTCCATGAACAAGAAGAAGAGGAGCAAAGTGGATTTCGTACAAGCAGATCTTGTAGTGATAAGGTTTATCAATGTGAAATGGCAGAACAGTAGTAAAAGTTCGGTTCGGTTCGGTTAACAAAAAAGGCTCTAAATATTTTTATCGGACTTCGTTTATGTTTTTCGTTGATCCAAATTTTTACCTTTCTAGCCCAGACAGCTAGCACAGTACATGGCTAGAGACGGTTTTATTTTCGTCAATTTTTTTTTGGGTTAACGCCGAAACTGTGTTATTTGGGTGTATTTTAACCTATCTTAGCAATATCGGCATGATATTTGTGTGTGTGTGGGTGTGTGTGTATGTCTTTCCGTAATACGATAGCTTCAAAATCGCTAAACCGATTTTTATAAAAAAAAATTATAAAATCGTGTTTTTTGACAATTTAAAAGTTCAAAAAATCTAAACTTTTGAATGGAGCATCGCATCGATTTACAGTTTTCGGAATATAGTAGAACACATTTTTTTGGTTGGTTTCCGAAATATTTACAAAAAACTTTTTGGGCTAATAGGCTAGCTAGGAAGGTGTCAGATCCGTCATGGATTTTAAAATTCTTTAACAAAATAATTAATTAAATCCCCCTAAATTAACACACGGCTTCAATGTGCGCCGGCGCCGGTGCTACAATAAATACTATAATACTAAAAATGTAGGGGAAATAGTGGCAAAATAGGATACGGGGGTAAAACGGGATACCGCAGTTTTAGCTAAACTGCGCAAGAATAAAACCTCTTAATGTCAGATATTTTATCCCCATGAATGGTTCAATTCTCAGCAATACTATTGGTGCTGGTCGGCTGAGCTTAAACTGGTTTTTGCTCAACATGCGATATTGTGCGCTGCAATTAGCCTTTTAACTGGTGGTTTGGGGCAAAACGGGAATTTTTCATGGGGGAAAACGGGATACCTTGTTATACCATTTTGCCTCAAACTTTTTTTTTTGGTACTTACCATCACTGAAAGTTGTATTTTATGTTGTCCTTGCAAGAAATGGGAGCGAAATTCGTGTACGAGAGTCGGCAGCGATGACTAGATCGCTGTAATTCTTTATAAATTTTGTAAATACTTAATTTAATTAATATAAATGTATTTTTATCACAAGTTTTTATTTTTTAAATAAGCATATTAAACCTGGTTAGTATTTTAATAAATAAAATTTGTCTTAGAAAAATATTGATTCTAAAATTCACCACCCGTTTTGCCCAAGGGGTGGCTCGATCGCCGATTTTTGTACACCAAAAGGAAACATTTATGGTATTTCCTGGAATTTCCAAGTATTTCCTCAAATTTCAAAGGTATTTCCTAGTATTTCCCAAATACTTCTGGTGTTTCCTAGTATATTTCCCACTACTTCTCAAGTATTTCCTGGTATTTCCCCTAACCTGTAGAACAAAAGGAAATACCGAGCCACCCCTCGGTTTTGCCTCATTTAGGTATCCCATTTTACCCCGTATGACGGGCAAAGTCAACTTTTTTAATTTCAAAATAAAACCATAATGGAGTTCTAAATCGCTTAAACTGAAAATTAAAACATAAATATAACATATCTAGCAAACTTAAGTCCAAATGACGAACGAGAAATTAGCTTATAAAATTAGTTATCCCATTTTGCCCTCTTTTCCCCAAAGTCTAAAGATAAATTACTACAATAATTAAAATACTGCCTCATGCTTGGCAAGAAATTCGTGTTTATCTTTTTGACTCGTTTCCTAAAGTCATTCCTGATAAAACAAGAGAGTCGCATGTAATTTAAGTTTTACCATTAGGAGGTTAATTCGCGCGAAATAATGAACATAACGCCGTTTTCACGATGGGTTTTTATTTGCGCAATAAAATGAAAAAGTTTTGAAAATGGGCAAGTTTGTAATCTTAAATTTTATCGATTACTAGGAAGTCCTAGAGACTCTGTATGTATGACATATTTTTACAAAAGAGGGACGCGACAAACTCATCAAAGTCACTGAAATAAAATTTTTTGGTTGTTATTTTCTTGGCGTTTCATTAAAAGGATTTAAATTGTCAGCGGTTAGTGGCATGAATCAGGTTATTTTACATCATTTTACATCCACTTTTGGTCCCGCGTAACTAAATATTTATTTCAGTTTAATTGGAATCTTTTAGATAACCTAATAAATTAAACCAATATTTATTAATTTGAAATATATTTCTTCAAAACGATTTTAAGAATTATACATTTTTGTGATCAAATATTTCTTTGTCCGTTATTAACTATGTATTTATTTGGATAAAATATACATCCCGTTAATCCAATAACTCTTTCTCCGTGTAACTATTTTTTTTCATCTTAGTTTAGAACATGTGCAAGCTGTGCTTGACAATTACACTTGCTTAACTCGGCTTGGTTAAGCAGCGGGACTAAAGTAAAAGTTTACTGCCAGGGAGCAGCCTCACTCCCTGCAATGACCAAGAAGGCTTATGGTACAGTAAACTAAGTAGGTATAGTGAGAACAACTATCAAATGTTGAATCTGCTTTATTGAGATAAATCCTCTCTTTTTATATTCAAAAATTGTTATGGTTCGTGATAAATTATAAAATATAAAATTCCATATAATGTGTTGTTTTATAAACTAAATAATTTATATAATTTAAATAGGTAAACTTGAGAAGGTTAGTTTATGTTATTAAAACCTAATTTCTCAAGATCACCTATGTTTAAATAATAAATTTAATTAAAAATGTAGATTTATGAAAATTGGTAAAAAAAGAAAATCTGTTTAATTTTGTAATTAAACATTTTCCCTTCTCCAGAACGGGTGACTGTAGGGACCACAGGTTGAATAATGCTGATGATATGGTAGGTAGGTATCGAAATAGGTACTGCTGCTTTATAAGGTGGGTCAGTTTCTTAAAACTGCTGACAATGTATCTATTAGGCATCGGTTGTGTTTGGATTTTGCGGTCATCGTACGTCGTCGAACTTTTCGCTGTGGCGACAAATTGTTGCTGTTGCAAAATATTATGATCTATTTTTGTTATTGTTGTTATTCCCTTACTATTGTAAGTGCCATGAAGAAATTGTAAATTGGGCGGCAAGAATTTAAAAATGTTTTGTTGCATAATATTTACAATGGCAAAAGGTTTATGACTTTTTTGCCATTGTCCTTCCGCCTCTTCAGTAAATTTTGAGTTGGAATGTTTCTTCTTTTGGGATTTCTTTCTAATAAGGATTCTTGCTTTTTGTTTAAAAGTTTTCTTCTCTTTAATATGTCTTCTTGACTTTTGGTACTGTTTGGACTTGCTTTTTATTCTGAAGGTATTCCTGGTTGAGCACAGGATAGGCACCAATTTTCTTTTTGGCTTTAAATTGAGGACTTTATTTACTTTGCTATTTAATTTGACATGCTGAATTTTCGTGTCTCTTACAAAGGTTTCGTCTTGTATAACCAAGATGACTGGAGTTATCTGAGCATATTTTTTGTTCTGATATACATGATCTGGGTAACATTCTAAGTTCTGTTCTTTTTCAGTTTGTTGAGTTTGAGCCTTCGATTCTGGAATTGAGCCTTTGATTCTTGAATTGAGTGTATACATTTCTTTTTTCAAAAAATTAAAAAAGTCTTCTATTGTGGGAATTTTGTTTTGAAACCCTTCGAACCAACTATGGTACGATTTTTCTAGTTTAAGCGTCAGTTTCTTTGACAATACTTTCATCAATGGTAGGTCCCAAGTTTCTGTATTTTGCCCAGAGGTTTGAATGTCTCTAAGGCACTGACGGCTCATCTCATAAAGCTGTTGTAATTCTTTAACTGTTTCTTCATCCATACTTGGTATGTCTCGGATATCATCTAAATGATCCATAATGACGTTTGGAATCTGAAAAATTTCACTGTACTTAAAATCAGCTGATGGGCTCTTGCTCAACTCTTCGATTCTTTTAATTACGTACTGAAGGACTTCGTTCAATGTGGGCAATCTGCCTAGTTCGTAGTTTACCCATTCATGGTGTAAAATGTGCGTCTCGACATCCCATTTCTGGTAAATTATGTTTATGATTATTGGCTCCCAATTGACTTTACTCGCTTGTGAAAATTCAAGTACATCTTCGGCATGCAGTAGGAGCTTTTTTAGTTCTTGTGCTGACGCATACTCCATTATATGTATGTCTAGAAGGCCATCTAGAAGGTGTGAGCCCATTTTGTATCTTCTTAGCTGTCTTTCTAGCAATATTCTTTCTAGATTTTTTCCTATCATTGTGGTTGGTTGGCGCTTGTACTGGTTTCTTCTTAATGATTTTTTTTTTGTTTATGTTGGTGTTGGCCTGTTAATTATGAAGGTTGCGTAGCGGCTTCGGACAGGACAAGTATACGGACAATCGTACGGGCAGGTGGACGGCTTTTTAATGCTTGTAGAATCGACGGACTTTCTCGTGGAAGGTCGCTCTGGTTGAAGCTCTCCTGCGTAGTAGCTTCGGACAGGACAGGTGTACGGGCTGTGGACGGCTTTTTGACGCTTGTACAATGGACGGACTTTCTCGTGGAAGGTCGCTCTGGTTGAAGCTCTCTTGAATAGGGACTTCGGACAAGTGTACGGATAGTAGTACTGTCAGGTGGACGGCTTTTTGCAGCTTGTAGAATGGACGGACTTTCTCGTGGAAAGTCGTTCTGGTTGAAGCTCTCTTGAATAGTGGCTTCGGACAAGTGTACGGCTGGTTGTACTGTCAGGTGGACGGCTTTTTGCAGCTTGTAAAATGGACGGACTTTCTCGTGGAAGGTCGCTCTGGTTGAAGCTCTCTTGAATAGTGGCTTCGGACAAGTGTACGGGTAGTCGTACTGTTAGGTGGACAGCTTTTTGCAGCTTGTAAAATGGACGGACTTTCTCGTGGAAGGTCGCTCTGGTTGAAGCTCTCTTGAGTAGTGGCTTCGGACAGGACAAGTGTACGGATAGTCGTACGGGCAGGTGGACGGTTTTTCGACGCTTGTAGAATGGATGGACTTTCTCGGGGAAGGTCGCTCTGGTTGAAGCTCTCTTTCGTAGTGGCTTCGGACAGGACAAGTGTACGGACAGTCGTACAGGCAGGTGGACGGACTTTCTCGTGGAAGGTCGCTCTGGTTGATACTCTCTTGCGTAGTGGCTTCGGACAGGACAAGTGTACGGGCAGGTGGACGGACTTTCTCGTGGAATGTCGCTCTGCTTGAAGCTCTCTTGCGTAGTGGCTTCGGACAGGACAAGTGTACGGACAGTCGTACGGGCCGGTGGACGGACTTTCTCGTAGGTGGAAGGTCGCTCTAGTTGAAGCTCTCTTGCGTAGTGGCTTCGGACAGGACAAGTGTACGGAGAGTCGTACGGGCAGGTGGACGGACTTTCTCGTAGGTGGAAGGTCGCTCTAGTGGACGGTTGGGCTGTAGTGGTGTTCTTCTTACGGGCGTCGGCGGTGGTTTCTTTCTTCGAAGGACCAATGTGCAAGCTGTGCTTGACAATTACACTTGCTTAACTCGGCTTGGTTAAGCAGCGGGACTAAAGTAAAAGTTTACTGCCAGGGAGCAGCCTCACTCCCTGCAATGACCAAGAAGGCTTATGGTACAGTAAACTAAGTAGGTATAGTGAGAACAACTATCAAATGTTGAATCTGCTTTATTGAGATAAATCCTCTCTTTTTATATTCAAAAATTGTTATGGTTCGTGATAAATTATAAAATATAAAATTCCATATAATGTGTTGTTTTATAAACTAAATAATTTATATAATTTAAATAGGTAAACTTGAGAAGGTTAGTTTATGTTATTAAAACCTAATTTCTCAAGATCACCTATGTTTAAATAATAAATTTAATTAAAAATGAAGATTTATGAAAATTGGTAAAAAAAGAAAATCTGTTTAATTTTGTAATTAAACAGAACATCTTATATTAGTTCTGGATAGCTTAGGTAGTTTATATTATTTAAAGCTAATTCAAATTAATTATTAAGTCAATTATAAAATAGGCCTGGTCTGACAAATCGTTTTTTAACTAAAATATAAGGCTAAAAATTCGCTTAGCACTATCTTAGTCTTATTATAATACAGCACATTCTATGATTATAATATGTGTTCGTATGCTCAAACATTTAGAGTCTATTCCTTACCTCCTACTTAAACGCGTAGTTTAGAAAGCAAATACAAATAAAGCATGCTTTGTGCCGCGTTTTATTATAGGGAACACGACCGAACGTTATTATAGGAAACACGACCAAACGAATTCGCTTCCTTCTGCTCGGCAAACGCAGCCTGCCCAACCTCTGAGTTTTTTTATAGGACGTTTAAAACCCCGTTTTGAGCCATTTTGGAGAAAAATATTTCCTTAGCAGTGAGGGAAATTTTGTGACCGGAATTTCCAAAAAAAAAAGATGTTTTAACACTCTTTTAGAAAAAGAACCAAGACGTTGCAAGTACTGCATTTCCATGGGCGTATGCAGCATGAACCTTAAGAGAAGGGGGCCAATGCAAAAAATTAAAAAAAAATATATTAAAATAAACAAAAAAAATAGAAAACGAAAAAAAAATAAACATATATAATTACGTCATTTTTATAAATCTTAAACTATTACAGTAAAACCACAAAGTAAAAACTTACTTTGTGGTAAAATAAAACGTCTGGGACCTTCAGCAAATCTGCTTAGAACATCTTTTCGTATTTTTTTCTCAAACTAACTTTCTGTGTACACACAGCATGCACAAACCGCTTAATAAAGCCCTGAAAGGATCGTTTTACGTTACTACATGGCAATGCTGGCAAAATATGTAGAGCAGATTTTGAAAAAAAAAATCCGCATTCTTTACAACTTCTGCTACTTCCAAACTATTTGACTCTTCATGAATTTTTTTGTCACTCCACAAGTTGTACTATAATTTAGCCTCATAATTAAGCCTGTTTTAATGATAAAATTTTGAAAATTATTAATTTGCATTTTAAATTTACTGAATGATAAACGGATGAAGCGCCAATCGTTCGAAAGCTGGTAGGTTTTCATCGTAAGCTCCAAATAAGGCATTACCAAATATGTTTTCCAGTTCTCTGGTGGGCTATTTGCTGGAACGTGCATACGATTTTGCTTTTGCCTAACTATCCTTGGCACCTGTAACTCTATTCCAAGGTTTTCGGCATGTGTGCTGGCTTCAGCTAAGGTAGTGTCCATGACTTCTTCTGCAGATTCACGATGATGTTTAATTAAATCTAATACTCTTTTAATGTGATTTCCACATTGCAATAAATCTAAAGTTTTAGATTGCAAGATATTGGCCACAGGTTCCAAAAGCGCAGAATATTTTCCTTTCAGGCACAGGGCATAATAAATGCCGGTCTTGTTGAAGCACTGTAAAGCTGAAATGTCAACTTTCTAGTTGCAATATGTCCGTCTTCTAGTAGTTCTTGACAAGGAAGACATTAATATTATCTCACAGCTGTATTCGAACCAAACAGCTGTAGAATTGAAAATGAAACATCTAAAGCTAACCTGATTAATACAGGGAATAGACAGGGCTGCATCTTATCACCATTGTTGTTTAACATTTATTCCGAAACTATATTTAGGGAGGCTATGGATGATATTTCAAAAAGGTATAAAAGTCAATGGAACGTGAGGTTAAGCTTTCAGGCTACCCACGGAAAAATATAAGGGAAACAAAAAACTCCTTTTTGCCCGATTAGCCACGAAACTTGTTTGATTTTTAAATTCACGGGTACGAAATTCCACGTTTGTTAGTTATAAACAACATTCGATATGCAGACAATGCCGTAATTCTTGCAGATAATATAGAGTATCTACAGTTTATGATGGACCGTATGGTGTTTGTAAAATCAAATACTGTTGCCAACTTAACCGTAAATGGACGCATCTTAGAACAAGTCAAAACGTTCAAATATTTGGGTACAAACGTCAATTGCCAGTGCGATGCCAAAATAAAAATTACATCTCGAATTGAACAAGCTAAAAACGGGTTCACAAACATGAAACAGTTTTTTACCTCTCGTGACATCAACCTGGACCTTCGAATGCGGATGGTCAGATCCTATGTGTTTTCCATTTTGTTGTACGGGTGTGAAGGACGGGCTCTCGATCAAATTGCAGAGAAGAGACTTGAGACATTTATATAGACGCATGCTGAAGATATCGTGGGTATAAAGAATAAACAATGAAGCTGTACTTGACCGAATACGCAAACCACTTGAACTTCTCGTTGCAATCAAGGAAAGAAAGACCAGATACATTGGGCATGTAATGAGAGGTAAGAAATATGAGCTGCGTAGGCTGAAAGTTGAGGGAAAGGTACAAGGAAGAAAATCAGATGGAAGACGACAAAACTCTTGGTCAAAAGACTTGGAAAGAGGGTTCGGCTGCACGCCTACTGATATTTTCATAGCAGCGGCTTCTAGAATTATGATTGCCAGATGGGTCGCCAACCTACGATAAGGAGACAAAAAATTGTATATAGAGCAATACTTTTATATTTTTAAGAACATCGTGTATAACAAACAAAGAAAAGGAATATTTGGACCATAATTTTTTCGTAAAACTAATTCACGGAAAAAACGAATTATATCCTTCACAGCATATATCGTTAGGAATAAGTGTATCTATTGTATAATATTATGTAGATAGGAATAAATTTATAGATTTAACTTGAATGATTGTTTTGTTTGGAAATTAATAAATTATTTTTAACATTTAGAGGGGGGGGCAAATGCCCCTCCCTGCCCCTCGTTGCTTACGCCAATGTGCATATGCAAATCAAAAAGAAGCGGATTCGTGCTGGCAGTAATAAAAACGTGGCATTTGGCATTACAGGCATTGTCAAATTGAGATTTGACACGACCCTAATGGATGACCAGAATTACTGGTTTAAAGCTGCTTCTTTTAATGCGTACGATTGCCCGTGGTGTATCATTTTCCTCGTTTCCTTTAACTTTTAAAAGTAGTCCCAAAATAAACTGAGTGGACTAAAAATATTTGATGAAAGAAATATTGAAAAATATCGAAACTTGAATGTTATTGGATTGTTTAGCCTGAGATTTTTAATTATCTTTAAAACAAGATGAAACTAAATAACATATTTTAAATTAAAAACTGTTTTTAAAATTTAATTAGCTTGTACAAGTGGGTTTTATTTTTGGAGTGTATATAAGAATATTTAAAAAACAAAACAACGAAAATCAAAAGTTAAAACTTCTAAATAATAATCGCAAAATAATCGTAGTAACGTACTAAAATCGGACGGGTCACGATCCTCCACTTTGTTGACGTCACATCGGGAGCTGATTTTTTTTTGATGGTCACGTCACGACACAGCTGATTATCTTTAAAATATTGAAGTTGGAATGACGGTTCATATATTCAATTTTTTTTAAATAAAGCAGGTTTTTGAGATTGTTTTTATAAATTAAATTTAAAGCACAAGCGAATATGTTCGTTTCTGCGTGGAAAGTAATCGGAATACCTACATATTTATTTGTTTATTTTCGGCACTCGGCAGACGTTATTTGCACATCAAAAAATTATTTTTTTGTAGTGTCATTTTGTTTTAAAAAGATTAACGCTGGTATTTTTAGATTCTAAATGAACTTTATTGTAAAAAATCTAAAAAGTTTTACAATACAAAGTCACATCTGTTTTTAAGATAAAGGGTTTTTAAAGTTAGACAAGTGGGGGAAAAAGGGTTTAACAAAAAAAAAGAAAACCTGTCACAGCCAGGTGAACATTCAGCTATTTGTGATTCAAAAATGTGGTATTTGTTTTTTTGATAAAATTAAGTTGAGGAGATATAGGCTGTCAAAATAACCTTCAAGGATGTATAAAAAATAATCATTAAAAAAAAATTGCTAATTTATTCTTTTAAAAAATATCAATAATATTTAATTATTATGTTTCGCTAGAGACTTATTTTTATTAACAAACAATATATAAAAAGAATTGCGTTTAATATGACATTTATAAAAGTTTATACCAAAAAAAAAATTTTTTTTTTAAATTGACCGACTAATTTTTTTCAAAATAATTTTTATTTCGGTTTATTACTCTTGTCCTTGTACACGACTTTACCCAAATTCATATTTTTACTGCGTTTTTGAAAAAGCTATTATCAAAAAATTAAAAAAACTTCCAACTTTGATGCTCTGTATCTCGACAAAGAAAGAGTTTTGGCACATGCATTATAGGCACTTTTTTCTCCGACATAAACTCCTCTATCACCTGTTATGTATATTATAGCACCGCTCGCCGTGGGCAACCACCTTAATACTTTTAAATATTATCCAAATCCTTTAAAAAGGGAGTAAAATCGTAACAAAAACATTTTATGTAAAAAAAGCCAAATACGTGAAAATGGTATTCCGTAAAAAGAATTGAGATAAAAGTAGTCAAGTTTTCCAATACAAATTTCAAAATGAAAGGTTCTTTCTGGTTTGGAAATGTTTTTCTAAACTTAGTTATTACGGCTGCAAATGACTCTTAGGCACAGTGCTAAATTCAACATAAAGAAGTTTGGCTGTAATAGAAAAGTTTAAAATAAAACATTTCCAAAGTAGTAAGAACCTTTCATTTTGAAATTTATATTAGAGAACTTGGCTTTACTTTTATCTCAATTCTTTTTACGGAATATCATTTTCGCGTAGGTACTTGCCTTTTTTGAACATGAAATGTTTTGTTATTATTAAAACTCTAAAAGTATACATTTTTCCGCCCTGAGTTCTTCGTTTTTGCCTAAAAATTTTTGCTTTTCTGAATATAAAAAAATTGGATTTAAAAAACTTTTCTTTGCATTCTTACATCTCAACGCGGCTGAAGCGTTTGTGTAGGTAAAGTGCGGCCGCTAGTCGAAATTTGAATATCACATTTACGCGGCGACCGGCCAGTCGGAAAATTTGGCCAGCGGTTATGCATGAAATTTCGCATGGAAAAAAGTTAGGAAAGCATGGAAAATCTCGGTGTCGGTGCTACTGCTGGTGTTACAGAAAGCAGTAAAATTTTAGATAGATTCAGTAAGCCCCGTAAAATAAGCTATATTCTATGTTGTAGTTATTTTGTCTTTTTTTTACTTTTGTTAATTCATGTGGGTTTTTTATTGGATTTTCTTTAAAAATAATGAAATTCATACTGCAAGTTGAATTTTGTTCTAAACAATTGTCACCTAATGCAAATATTTTCCAACTCTGTGGCAGTTAGCTACAAAACTGCTTTCCAAGTAAGAAACGCAGCAGGTCTTTTTTAAAAGCCCTTTTTAATATTTTAAGCAGAGTGAAAGAATTGGCTACAGATCGGTAAAAACAATTTTATGGAAATATATTTTTTTTAATGTTTTACAGATGCGGAGTTTGGTTTTGTACCGAAATAGTCTGGCATTAATTTGGTACACTGAGACGCATTTTATACGGCAAAGTGGGGATTCTCACTACAAACTAGTTTCCTAGTAGTAAGCGCGCTCTTGCATCCAGGCCTGGTTTAGTTTGGCGCCTTATTGCAGTATGCATAATATACCTGATTTTCTTTAACCCGCAAAATATTTATTTAGTATTTTTGTTTTGCTACGTGCTTACGGGACTAGCTGTATCCAGTCAGACACTCCTTTGCCTTTCTGGCGTTTCCGGTATTGGTCCATTCTTATTGCTTCCCTTATCTCAAGATCGCCATCCTATGCATGCTTTCGCGCTTTCTGGCGTTAGTGCTTTTCATTGCCCACGGTCATCAGACCACGGATCTGTAGTGTATTCTCGATCGTATGATGGCCGTGCAGATCCAGTGCATGATCCCCGGGCTAAGTTTTCACTTTTTTTCTACCTCCTTTCCTACTTGCCAGAATTTGTCTGTCGTCTGATTATAAACTTATGGGGCGAAATGATTTTGCAGTGGTGTACTCTTTCTTCCCTGCTTTGGGTATGAATACTACACATGCTTTCCTCCACATATGTGGGACATAGCCAAAAACTATGCTGGCCTGGAAAATCTCCTTAAGATAGCATCAACTGTTTCAATAAAGCTTGAAATATTTCATCCGTCCCTCTGTCTTAAACGAAAGCCTTGGACTTCCCACGATACCACTTCGTCTGTTACTATTTCAACCATAAGGCTTCATTTTGGAACGGCTATTAAATGTTTTCCATCCTGGGAAGCCTTTGTGGTGCCTCTCTCGCCTAAAAAGTGTATCTCCAGGAGATGTTCGAGGGATTCTTCTGCAGATTTCGTGCACGATCCTTCCTGTGTCTTAAATACGCCTATAGCTTCCTGCTTCTCTTAACTTCGCAGAATTTCCACCAAGACTTGCGTTTGCTTCGCCCACCTCGTTTTTAAAATTGTTTTTAATGGCGTTATGTGCAACCTAGGCTTCTTCTGTTTCCTCACTAATTACTCTCCTGAAGGTATTCCTGGTGTTCCTTTTTAGCTACTCTAGCTCATTGTTCCACCATGTTAACTAATCGACTTTGGAGCATCAAACCATCAGTATAATTCAATGCCGGTAGATGCATTTTTCCTCGGAATAGTAGTTTCTGTTGGTTTCACTCAGCTTATACTCGACACGGGGCTATCGCCTGCATTCACCTTAAGCAAGCCGAAACCGGTCATGGACTGGCAATAATCACTGTTCTGGCAGACTGTCAGGACTTGTTCCAAACGAAGATGATTCAAATCTTTGTAATTGACGTTAAAGAAAGTTAGGACAACCTAGTTTTAATAAGTTCCCAACGAAAGATAGAGGTATTTTCCCTCGGATTGGCTGTTTCTCTTGGTTTAACCCATGGTAGCTTTTTCTGGGAAGCCTTTTTAATAGGACATGCATTTTTATAGTTATTAACTATGCTACCCTGCACCAATGTTACTACTTCCTCTAAATCTTTTTTTGAAGAGACGTTTCTAATTTTCTGCCCTAGATTTTTTTCCGGACCTTCAATGTAGGTGGCTCAGTTTCTTTGTCTTGGGATTTTTCTTAGTTCTGGCAGTCATGTTTCAGCTATGATCCTGAATTCTATCATCTATCTAGTTTATTATCTCTGACGAGACACCCAAGTCTTTAATTTCCTTTCCTTTGCGTTGTCACTCTTATGTCTAGGATCTCAGTGCGGGTTCTTGTCACAAACGTTGGCTCGCAGCCCTGATTCAGTATTTTTTAGTCTTTACCGCTAAGGAATTTAAGTAGAGCTTCCTCCCTCGCGTTTATATTGGGGCTACCCCATACTGTGTGATGTACACATACTAACTAGTTTTAGATCATTTCCTTTAGCATACTTAATATAATACTGTACAGTAAAAACTTATAAAAATTAATATCACTCACAAAGTTTCTAATAGCCCATCTCACCGACTTTTTTTTTCGTTACTAGCCTTAAGTGTTCCTTATTACGTCATATTATGATTATATTAATAAACGCTTTAAGCTAGGTAACAAAAAAAAAGTCGATGAAATGGACCCTTAATACCATAAATTTATAATAATAATAAGTTTCATGGACTTCCATAAAGTAGTAAAGTAGTTACTACTGTACTACGAGACATGCTACAAAGCTGAAATTTGGCAGACTGATAGGAATTATGACTAAACTTCTGGAAAAAATCAAAAAGCCTCAAAGTTCTAATTTACTCCCCTCCCCTATACATGTAAATTTGTGTAAAGTGACATTGGCCACTTCCAGAAATGCTAGAGAGCTGGTCCTTGGCGGACTATGATAAAACTATAGGAAAACATTTAAAAACCCCAAAATTATAATTTACTTCCCTCCCCTATAAATGTAAATTAATGTAAAAGTAACTATGCCCACTTCCATACACGCTAGAAAGCTAAGCTTTGGAAGGCCGATAGCAACAGAATTTTGGTAAAGCTATATAAAAAAATTAAAACACCCCAAAATTATAAATTACTTCCTTCCCCTATAAATGTTAAGTTATGTGAAAGTAACATTGTCCACTTCCAAAAACGCTAGAGAGCAAAGCTTTGGAAGGCTTTTCGGAACTATGATAAAACCATGGGAAAAAAATAAAAAACCTCAAAATTTTAAATATGGCATTGCAAAATTTTTGAACAATATTCCGCATATTTTACTACTTTAAAAATTAAATATTATTTAATTCCTTTAAAAAAGAAGTTAAAATATAACAAAAACATTTTATGTAAAAAAAATCCAAGTACGCGGAAATAGTATTCCGTAAAAAGAATTGAGATAAAAGTAAAGCCTTCCTTATCCATTTTTTTAAAATCTTTTTAATTATATGTATACTAAAGCATAAGTTCATCTATAAGATTTAAATGTTTTTCATAATAACATGTATTTAGCTACCAGAAAGTAGGTTTTTTTTTAAATATCACCTGACCTTACCTGTCCATTAAACAAGTAAAAAGTCCTTACTGAATACTTGATAAAAAAATTTTAGTTACTGCTTTATTGGGGTCAGCGTGAAGAGGACAAGTTTAAGGGTGCGAAAATTTTCGCTGATGTTAAAATTCTGACATATTAAAATTACTTTACGTGAAAGTTTAGGGTAGATTTATGTGAAGTCAACTAAAAAAAATAAAAACCTGGCCAGACCACCTCAACGAGAAGGGATTCAAAATTTTAAATAGGATTTTTTATGAGTATTTTTTTAAATATTTTTTTTTTAATAAAAAAAATAAATTCAATTTTACTTGAACATGAACCAAAAAAAAGTAAATGTGTTTTTTTTGTACTTTCTATTTTTACAGAGTACATTAGGCTTTTACACAACTTAATTTGGAAAAAAGCAATTTTCTTGTAAATTTCCATTTTCCATAAAAAATTTACAAAATATAACATTTTACTTATCCTGTAATGTGATCGTAAATGTTATTTTTTACGGCTCTGTAAAATTAGAGTAAAAAACGTTAGTTACAAAGTTGCCAACGTTTTTACTGGAATTTTACAAAACACTCTTTTCAGTGTACATTGGATTTTTACAAAACTAGATTTGGAAAAAAGCAATTTTCTTGGGATTTTTCATTTTCCATAAAAAATTTACAAAATATATCCTGTAATTTTACTTATCCAGTAATGTAATGGTAAGTGTTTTTTTATGACTCTGTAAAATTACAGTAAAAAACGTTGGGTATAAAGTTGCCAACGTTTTTTACTGCAATTTTACAAAACACTTTTTTCAGTGCACGCCAGGTTAGTGACTTAAGCTTTTAAGATCTTTTAATTGTCGCAAAGTGTTACAAAGTTTATACTTATAGCTGGCATATTTAGAGAAAAAAATTGGGGAGAAAATTCAAAACAATCTTAGCCTTGGGGAGCCCGGTCCCCAGTGCGTGCGTACAATGTTTGCGGAAAGGGTAGAGAAAATTCAAAACACCTTTTCGTTTATATCATAATGTTTTAAATAACTTACCTCATTTTTTTATTAATTTTTATTCTAGGGATTGCGTAATACATATTTCGTTGAATTGCATAAACTGCATTCCATAAGAATTTACTAAGGGCTGCGTGATTTAATTCTATTAAAGCTAATGGGATCAAAAAGGCTGCGCCTTTGTGGATTCTCGAAAGACTGCAGACTACTGGCGCTGTAACAATGAGAGAGACAGAACAAGGAGACATCGCATGTTTTTTTTCGCCGTCGCGGTCGGTCTGCGTCATATACGTAATATTCCAATACTCCCTGTTACCTATTTACACAATGGTTGGCGTTTGATGCAAACATTCAGAAATAAAGGTGCGAAAAATGCACAGATACGAAATTTACATAAATAGAGTTTTTGTCAACTCTACACCGATGATTTGACGTAACGAATACAAGAATAAAATAATATTCATGCGTAAAAGTATATCCAATCTGGACATTTTATCTTAAGGGTCGCAAAGAGGATAGACTTATAGTCATTGATATTGCTATTTCAAATATGTTTGCATTCTGCATCGTAAGGTACCGTAGGTATTGCAATAATATGTACTATATGGAAATAATATGCATATGTCTTTGAAAGCAACCAATCAGGTCTTTTTTGCTACATGTTTGCATCATGAATGGGCAGTTACCGTGGGTATTGGAATATGATGTATATAGTCTGCGCTCCTTGGACACGAATATTCATATGTCTTATGCATTCGTGTGCGTTGCTTGGTTAAAATTAAATTTGATCACAATAGAAAAAGACGGAATCTGCAAATTAAGAAATGCGTGAAAAATCAACTTTAACTAGCAAAGTTTTGGTTTTTCCAGAAAGCACTAAATGTTTTATCAAATATTTATAACAAATAAAGCAAATAATTGCTTTTTTAGGTTGAATTTGGGTGCAAAATATAAAATAATTTAGGATTAACTGGTAAAATCCATTTTGGTTTTTTGCTAGTTACTGCCTTTTTCCATATTTGTACAGAATCATCTCGATTTTATAATAATAATAAGGGTTTCGATTTTTTGTGAGTGATTATTTTATTTTAATATTTGACGATAGAATTTGTAAGGGATTTTAATTCGAAAATTTTTAACTTGTAGTCTAATATCTATGAGTGTGCAGTAAGCGTGGAAGTGGCAACATAACGTTAATTTTTGCCTACCCTGCATTATTAGCTCTGCACGCCCCTGCTGGCTCCCCGATTCCTCCCTAAATACGCCACTGCAGAAAATCATCGGTCCCGCATGCCTTTAGCGAAGTTTTTGTTGCAACTAGTACCTATCGCACAAAGTCATTTGTTAATTAAAGTCTAATGTTAACGCAACAGTGCTAAATTTATTAAAAAATTTAAAAAACAAAAACAAATAACACAGGCCGGAAAAATTTAAAATATATAAACAGTACCGCCTACCGGTAAAATTTATTTTTTCTTTCCAAAAAATCATATTATTACCAAAAATGAAATGTGTGGATTCGTGGTTTTATGTAAGCAGACCCCTCCGACCAAAAATTGTTTACCTCGAGAATAAAGCACGTGAAAAAAATCAGTTTAAGTAAGGTAAAGGTGGCAAACATTGACACCACTTAAAAATTTGCACAAATTTTCTTTCAAACAATATTGCATTCCTATTTCATTTGTGAGCACCCATGTGGTGTTATTTTTTTTTTGTGCGAATTGTGCAATTTGAACATGAAATGTGATAAAAAAAAACTTTTTAAAAAAATCGCCAAGCGTCAATGTTACTTCACATAAGTACAACATTGACACCATATAGCAAGTTGCAGTTATCTCGTTTGGTGGCAATGTTACTTAGGGATGGCGTAACATTGACACCAGGAACAAACGTTTCAAAATAAAATAAAAATATTCCTGATAATGAAAGTCAACTTTACTGCCTTAAAATATTGAAAAATTCAAAAAAATGTTGGCAAATTCAAATCAAAATGTAATTAAGTTTAAATTTGGATGCAAAAACAAGAAACAAACTAAAACTAAATTTAAACAGTACAATATTTTATTACTGAACCATTATTGTTGGCAAAAAATTTGCTAGTTTAAAATAATGTATGCCTCTTTGAATGACAGGTGGTTCCAAAATTTGCATAACCTGATCTAGTTTGATGTGGTCGATATCGGGGATATTAGGATGCACAAAATATAGTTCTTTTTTACGCAAAAATATAGTTTCAGCCATGTCTCCTTTTATTACTAAAATTTGGCCCACATAGTAAGAGTTACCATATTTTAAAATTACCCAGGAACCCTGTTCAACGGTCTGGTTTTGAAGATTTGGGTCACACTGTACCGGTTCCGCGTTTTCATCGATTTCAGGTATGTCTTCGACTTCTTCGTCACTTTCGACATTCATGGATGTTTCGCTCTCAGAGCTAGAGCTGGGAAGATCAGCTACCTTTTTTTTCCTTTCTTCATAGGTTTCTTGGCTTGCTTTTTTGCTTTATCACAACGTAGTCGTTCAACTACTTCTGCGCTTGTCAGGCTTTCTGTAAACTTTCTGCTGACTCGAGAACGTTTTCCAGGGTTAGTCTTGTTTTTGTTTTGTACTTTTAGGAGGGACATTAGTGATTTTGTCATATTATGTGCACTAGAAGACGTCGAAGGGAATAAAGAAAGCAGCTCTGAGGTTGTGCCATTGACAGCGCCGTTATTAATGCTGTTTTCTAAGGGAAAAATCTCTTTGGATGTCGAAGGTTCGTTTGCCTCTTGCAGCTCTGGCTCTTGCTGTAGTGGTGGGTTGACTGTTGGCTCCTGTTCACTGACTATTTCCGCAATTTCAACTTTGCGCATCATTTTATCTTTAGATAAAGGAAATATACCGCTTCCTTCAAAACCACCCACAGCATTAGCTCTAGAAAGACACCCTGACTCAGATAATTTTTTCATTAAGGAAGGAAATACTAATTTGTCGACGTTCTTATAACCCGTTTCCTGATAGAAGTCACGAAGAATTAGTCGCCATGTATTTTTGACTGAGTTGTACACCCCCACATCGAGCGGTTGCAGCAGATGGGAAGTATGCGCCGGTAAACAGAATATCTCAATATTATTCTGGATAGCCATTTCTATCAGTTCCAATGAAATGTGTGAATTATGGCCATCAAGGACCAATAGCTTGTTACCCTCAATCTGCGAAGTTTTTTTGACAAAACCCTTCTCGAACCAATCTAGGAATTGTGCTGCCTCCATCCAACCCGATGGAGAACAGTTGTACAGAGCCCCATCAGGTCCGTTTACGGACCATGTTGAGTACAGGTGAAGGCCTTTATAGTTTATGAACATCGGTAAAAAGTCACCTATCACATTGCAACACATGAGCACAGTGTAGGTCGCTTTGGTTACACTTCCCACTAGCTTATTTGGATTACGGGAGCCCCTTCGACACATGACTTTTTGAATTCCAGCAACAGTTTGGAAACCAATTTCGTCACAGTTGAAAATATTTTCAGGCTTGTTCTGTAATCCCAGTCTTTCAGAAACATTTTTGAGCTTTTCGAACGTATCATCCATCACTTCTTTGGTGCCGGCGACAGCACGATTTCGTGGTAGATTTTGCGCAACTCGACGACTTAGAACTACCTTCCAACGGTTTTCAAACATAAGGCACCAGTCTAAACCAGGCAAGCCATTTTTGAACGGGTTTGGTCGATATCACCTACGTAGGTAGTCTTGCACGCATCTTTGAATTTGCTGCCGGTCTAATCCATAACCCCAGTCGCCCAGCTGAATGAGTGTCTGTACGAGCATTTCTTCTTCTTCATGGGTTAAGACTGTTGGCCGACCAACTTTTTTGCATTTGTAGCCCTTAACGTGGTTCATTAATGTAGTTCTATTAATTCCATATCGTTCGACCACCCTTTTAAAAGTACCACCATCTCGACACTCTGTTACTGCCCTCTGCATGATCTCATCACTGTACTCCTTATATTTTCGAGATCCAGGACGTTTCGTCTCCTTAACTCTTGGCATCAGAAAAAAAAGACGTGTAAAGATTTTACCAGTATAATAGTGATAATGTCAATCTTAAATAGAGGTTTAGATTGACATGTCAATCTTAGACGGAGACCTAGCATTGACACTCAACTCAACTCATAACCTAAAACACAAATCTGAATAAAAAATAATAATAAGGAAAACTACTTATAACTTAAACAAAAATCAATCAAAAATTATTTTTTGGTAGTACAAGTTACATGAAAAGATGAAAATTATCAAAGTTTTTATAACAAAACAGGCCGCGATTTTTCACCTGACTCACCATGTCACGCTCTAGTCTAGACTGAAAGAGCGACGGCGGCCGCGCGACTTGCTCCGAACGAGGAAGGGATAGCATGCGGTGCAAACTAGAAGTAAAATAATACCGTCTTTAAAAGAAGTGTCAATGTATCACCCATGTCAATGTTAGACCAGCTTACCTATGTGTTTTTTTTCCAAAATACTTATCAAATATTAACTAAAGCTAGAGGTAGCGTTTCATTTAAGGTAGCCAACTTTTACATTAGTAATGCTTTGCAATATTAGGGACTTATTGGAACAAAACCTGACCTTATTTTAAAATCGGCAGTATTGTAACAGATTTACATATAAAAAGCAGCTGCTTTTTTTCAAAATTTGTGTATTTAAGAACCGAATATATAAGTGCCTGTTTTTATTAAATAAATGTTGACGACTATTTTTAAATTTCATTTTGGTATGTGAATTTTGAGAGGTCAGCTGTCAGTTTTCTTTGTAAATCTGTCAGAATTAAGGGCTCCAAAATAAAATCAGGCTTATTTTCAATAAGTCCCTATTGTGTCAAAAACAATTTATTTTATTTCCGGATTGGATGAGTATTGTAAATAAAGTTTGTTTTTGAAAAATCTGTTGTTTTTTTATATCTTTTCCGCTTAATTGGGTAAGAAAGAAGGGTTAAAAAGGCAAAAGTACCTGGGGTGTATTTTATTTAGTGTTCACCTTTAGCATTTTAATTTAAAATTTAAACAGCAAAAAATCTTTGGCTTACTTCAAGCCTCGAAGCAAAATAAAAATGTTTTTAATTTACGTTCGATCGATTGTCGAACAAACTTTTAAATTGCAAATCCAAACTTGGCGTCCTCTTTCGTCTAAGACAAAAAATTTTCAATTTGCGGAAAAAAGTCATCAAGTATTTTCTTCAGACATAATAAATTTACATCCTAATTTAATGTAAGAAGCTAAAGGTTTATACAGTATACATCACAAATAAAATTATCTGCTGTGTTTTTTTTTGGAAATTACTTAATAAAGATGTCAAACCAAATAACGTAAATAAAATTTGTTATTATTTTTTTTTACAAACTAAAAAAGTTTTTAAGGAAAAATTGCTGCAAAAGTGCCCTAAACCTACATAATAATATAGTTGTCTAAAAATTTGATACACCGCACATAGGAAAATTTTAGACAAAAGTTGGTCACGACTACTTTTAGGTCTTGTAAAATTAGTTTATTTAAAATAGTAAAAGATTATTTTGGCTTATTTTATTGATTGAATTAATCGATTTTTTTTTTGGGACCGCTTAGTACTTGCTGCAGTGAAATTAAGGTAAATAAGCTGCTGCCACTTCGCGTAAGCTTTTTAATTGGTCATAGAAAATATTTGAGGGTTCCACTATTTTTTATGAAAAAGTTAACATTTATTCATGATAAATATGTGAGTGTAAATTGATTTTTTAATAAAAAAAAATTAAATAAAGAAATTCTTTTTAAATACATATTGAGTGCTTTAAAACAAGTGATTTTTTTTAACAAGTAAACCTCAATCCAATTAATAACAAAGTGTACAGTGTGTTCTAACCTCCTGTGTATTGTTTTGTAAGTTTATTTTTCATAAAGGTTAATTTTTTATTTGTAAGAAAAGAAGTACAAATCAGGCCAGTGGCGTATATAGAAAAAAGGCCGTATTTTATGCTATTCTATGTTTGTATTCATGAAATATTTAGAGAATATCTAAAAAAATCTTAGCTTCGGAAGAGGGAGGGGGTGGGGGGCTGGCCCCCCCAGGCTCCCTTTATATACGCAACTGCACATCACAAATGTCAATTTAAACTTTTAAATTTTGCGAATATAAAAATTTACATAAGTTTTTTTTTCAGTGACCTCTAAATTTGTTAAAGGTAATTTCTTCTAATTCTAGCAATTCTAACTTTTATAGTTTATGAGATATATTAGCAAAAACTTATTATAATCCATTTCTTTTAATAGCTCCAAAATATGAAAATGTTTATGTTAATTTTTGACATTTGCAATTGTAAAAATTTAAATGGAAATTTGTGATTTTTATTTTTTTCTGCAAAATGTTTTTCAACAACTATTTTGACATGTATACACATTGCCGAAAAATTGTTGGTTCTATCTTGTGGGACCAACAAGGTATTTTCATTTTGGAATGGATGTATTTCAGTTTCCAGCCAATGTTATTCCAGTAATAATTGAGCATTCGTCCAATGACTTTGAGTATCGGCCAAGTAACCGTTGGGTCAATATTCCCCGCCTGGCCAAAGAGTTACCGACTAGAAGATGATTTTTGTTGAAGGGCTAATAACAAAATGATTGAATTTCTCCAGCAGCAGAGAATTGGTCCAATGAGTTTGAGTATCGGCTAAGTAATCGTTGACTTAATATCCCCCGCATTGACAAAAGTATCGATGATCTCTATTCTGCCGTCCCGCAGAAAAACACCGTATGTTGAATTTTTGTAAAAATGAGAATTTGAGTTTTTCAGGTCAAAAAAGAATTGTTTTACAAAAACGTTTTTAAAAAATAAATAAATAAAACTAAATGATTTTAACGTATCTGAAACAAAACATCATATTACATGGTATGAAAGCCGTAAGTGCAAAAGAATAACGTATGTGCCTGAGTAATTGGAAAATTACAAAGTAAAAAAGTCGTATGTCTAACGAATTTCTTAACATACATCGTTTATGCCTAGCAATCATTGCAGCTTCATGCTTTAGCTACTTATTCTATCGTCTGTTTTAACACGATTTTTTTATATAGCAACTAAAGCAAACAATACAAACATTTTTTAAGCATAAGTAACGTATGTTCTAACATACGGTTTTGTTATTTAGCAAAGAAGAACACTTTAGAACAACACGTAGCGTATGTTTTAACATGCTGTAGTCTTGCGTAGCACCGGAGAGTAGACTATTTTAGCCCGCGAAAATATCCGCACGTATGTAAAAACATACGGTGTTCTATCCTAGTTATATGCATTACGTCAAAAAAGATCAGTTGCGTTTCGGAAGTCAGCACGTTCGCGTGGGCTGTTTTGTATTTTTCGAGGTTTTTTTGTTTATTTCGGAATAAAATAAGTTTGAGAGCCAGGCGAATGGTTCTTCAGGTCATAGATAATAGTTCAAAATACGATTTAGAGAAAAATATTAGTTCTTCAACGAGTGCGACCAGAAATAATACCTCCAGAATCAGTGATATTAACGATATATCGATAAATGACATGGTATTACTTGATGAAAAAAAGTCATCTTTACCCCAAGAATCATTGTTCTTAATCAATCGTTTGTTCCTTTGGGCTGCTTCACACCAAAACATAAAGCGGTAGCTGTTCTTTGGCACGAGTGCAAATCAGGTCGCAAAAAACAAGATATAATAAGTGCCTACAACGGGTTTTAAACTAGTTATGCTAGGGATAAAAAATATGTGTATCTGTGGGCTGATAACTGCAGCGCCCAAAACTAAAACTGGAGTTTTTTAAGCTTCCTAATTTACGTAGTTAACTCTGACCACATTGCTGCTGAAAAAATAACGATTAAATGTTTTGAAACAGGTCACACATTTATGTCAGCTGACAGTTTTCATCATTTAGTGGAAAAAAATTTAAAAGAAAATCCTAAGACTTATGATTTTCAAGATTTTGTGAATGCTGTACAGGACAGTACTAGAAACTGCTTTATAAAATAAATGCATTTCTCCGATTTCAAAAATTGGCCCAACTTAACGATCAAGTACCAGTTACAAAAACTTAACAAAAATCGACCTCTTTTAAAAGATATTTCGATTTTGGAAGCAAGAAGAGAATCTAAATGTTTGTATTACAAGACGTTTTTCAAAGATAAAAATTCTCAAGAATTAAATATAATTTCCAAAAAAAAACACAACTTTAAAAGATCCTGAAAATCACAAGACCGATCGTGGAATTTCTGTTGAATGAAAAAATCCAATTCTCACAAACTTATCCTCGATAATGCCAAAACATAAAATATCATTCTGGCAGAACCTTGCTAAAAGCAATTCTCAAAATCTAATCACAGTAGTTGAAGACGACTAAATGACGTTATTTTTTTGTGGTTTGTTTTTTTAAACTTGTAATGCAATACTTTGTGCAATTTTTATAATAAAAGATATTAGCCTTATCAAACTTACTACGTTTAGTTCAAATAACTTTCCTTCAAACCATAAATTAAACAAATTAATAACACCGTATGTCAGAACATACGGTACATTTTACTAGCATTGCAACTTATATTTGTTTTCTAAATTAGAGGATGTTAAAATTTTTAACTTACGGTATTCATGATTAGGAACGAAAATGATTTTGCTAAGAAATAGTAACGTATGTTTAAAAAAAAATCTTTTCTATCATAAACTTAAGCAAATTTATTAAAAATTAGTTTGGTAAAATACACTATTAGGTCCATACATTACATAAACATTATAAAAATGTATGCTCCGTTCAAAATTATTTGACTTTTAAGTCAATTTACTTTGGTCAAATTTTTAAATGTCATTTTCTAGTGTGCACTGGTCTGTTAGCACTTGAATAATAGGAGGTACTTTTCGAAATAACAAAACTAAATTTTCGAATGAACTGCGATGTATTTTACTATTCCTATTATGGTTACAAATGTACTCTGTGTGTAACGGTCTATCGTGTGGTTAAAATCTGAACACACTGAACTCTGAAGATGATAGACTGCATTGTGAACAATTTGGCTTACACACTGTTGCCAAGATATCTTTAAAAATCTTAAATCTAAATATATTGGCCGCCTTGAAGGTCTATGCTTAAATAGGCGTTCAATAATAAAAACCCTTCTTCCTTTTTTAGCTCACACTACTACTATAAGTAGTGTGAGCTATGGTGATCGTAATTTTTTCGAGAAAAAAAAAGTTGCTCCGATTTCAAAAATTTTTATATATCTTAGCGTTTCAGATGATTTTGAAACTTTTTTGTTTTGCTGTCTGTCTGTCTGTCTGTCTATCTGTCTGTCTGTCTGTCTCTGTATGTCTGTCTGTATGTCTGTCTGTAACGACCAACCCGCATAACTCAAAAACCGCTTGTCCGATTTTAATGAAATTTGGTACCTAAGTTGGGTCTTGGGCCGTGATGGTCCAATTTAAAAATGAACAAAATCCACCGAACGCAAGCCAAATAAAAGGGTGGGGGTAGATTCCAAAAATTAGAGTTTATGTGAAAATATGGCGTGTGTGATATCAAACGAAAGGTAATTAAGTCTGGAGTTAAAAAAAATTAATTTTAGTTTATTTTTAAAAAAAGGGTGGGGGTAGATGTCAAAAATTAGAGTTTATGTGAAAATATGGCGTGTGTGATATCAAACGAAAGGTAATTGAGTCTGGAGTTAAACAAAATACATTTAAGTTTTTTTTTTAAAGGGTGGGGGGTAGATTAACAAAATTTGAGTTTAAGTCAAAACATGGCTTGTGTGGTATCAAACGAAAGGTAATTGAGTCTGGAGTTGAATAAAATATATTTCAGTTTTTGATTATATTAGCTCACACTATAACTATAGTACCTCGTGTGAACTTAGGTGCCCATAGATTGGCAGAGTATTTTTAGTTGTTAACCTTTAAGTCAACATTTTTTCTTAATTCTAAATTATAAAATAATTAATATCTAACCATAGTAATTATTTTAAAAACACTTTAGCAACATTCTTTAATTTTAGGTACAAAATTAACATTACTAAAATAACTGTAATGAACAAAATCTACTCAAATTATTGCAAATCAGTAAAATTTTATTCGAGGTACCAGAAATAAAATGTTTTATATTTAGGTTAGTTCGTTTTTATTGACTGGGTAAAACTGATATTTTTACTACACTTCTTTTAAAAAGGCCGTTTGGCGTTTTAACAGTTACTACTCGCACTATTTCATCTTTCCCTGGGTGTAGTTCTGTGATTCTTCCAAGTTTCCACATTTGAGGAGGTAAATTATCTTCGTGTAATAACACAAGGTCATTGAGTTTTGGCTTGTCAGGACCCTTCGAACGCCATTTTGATTTTTGTTGCAATGACGTTAAATATTCAGAAGACCAACGCTTCCAGAAATGTTGCACAATCTTCTGAAGCCGTTCATAATGCGATAGTCTGCTTTCAGTAATTTCTTGATAATCTCGTTCAGGAATCGCCGTCAATACATCACCGATAAGGTAATGGCTAGGTGTTAGGGGTAGATAATCATTAGGGTCATTGGATAAGGGGGTCATTGGTCTAGAATTAAGGATAGATTCTATCTGACAAAGAACAGTGTAAAGACACTCATAAGTAAGCCTAGCTTCACCTATTGTTCTAACTAAATGAAATTTAGCTGACTTGACTACTGCTTCCCAAATCCCACCCATGTGAGGACTTAATGGTGGTATAAAATGCCAATTTATCTGATTATTAAGTAAATAGTTTCGAATTTCCTCAGATTCAACACTATTTTTTATTGTTTTTTGTAAGTTCTGAAGCTCATTTTTACTGCCAACAAAATTTTTTGCATTATATCTATAAATGTTTACCGATAAACCTCTTCGCGCTACAAAACGTTTCAAACAATTTAAAAAACAGGGTGTACTTAAGCCTCCAGCTAACTCAATAAGTATTGCGCGAGTAACTAAGCTGATAAAAATGGAAATATATGTTTTAACATAAGTTCTCGTTCTAGTAGTTCCGTCTTTTACTAAAATGGGACCGGCAAAATCACATCCCACATTCAAAAAAGGTCTAGCAGGGGTTGTTCTTACTTGGGGAAGATTACCCATTAAAGGAGTAATTATCGTTGGTTTAGATTTAAAACAGGTAATACATTTTCGAATAATGCGATTTATCACAACCTTACCGTTAACAAACAATCCAATATTTTTGTCTTATAGCTGTGAGTGTAGCTTGTATTCCTGAGTGAAAATGTCTTAAATGTTCATTTAAAATGATCATATCAGTAAACTTATGATTGGGAGGTAGCAAAATTGGATGTTTTTTATCCAAACTAATTTTTTTTACCCATTTTAAGCGGCCCTCAACTCTAAGGATACCATCGTTATCTAAAAAAGGGGTTAGAGAATGTAATTTACTGGAATTCATTACTTCACTTTCTTGAGTCAAACTCATAATTTCTGAAAGAAAATGCTTTTTTTGTACTATTTTAATTAAAATTTGAAGTGAATTAGTGATTGGTTGGGTTGTTAAATTACCAGTAAGCTTTGTTTTATTTTGTTTGTTCAAGTTATGTAAAAATCTGAATATCCAAGCTAAAACTCTAACGGTTTTTGTGTAAGTTGAAAATAAATCAAAGATTGAGTCGTCAGAAAAAAGTAGCTTATTGCCTTTTTTACTATGTGTTGGAACTAAGTAAAAATTTAAAGAAATATGTTTTCGTTTTTCTGGTATATCTGGTGGTGTATTTAAGATTTGAATTCGCCAAAATTCTTCTGTTTTTGTTAAAAAATCTGGACCATGCCACCACATTGTGCTATTTTTAAGTTGTTGCGGGGTAGTACCTCTTGACAAAATATGTGCTGCATTTTGTTCAGAATTAACATATCTCCAGGAGTTCTTATTTGTAAGGGTTTGAATTTCTGTAACTCTATTGGCCACGAAGGTCTGCCAAGTGTTTGGTTCTCCTGCAATTCAATTCAACACTATTGTCGAATCTGACCATAGATATGTAGAATTGATGTTAAGTTTTAGTGCCTCTGTACATTGGCGAAGCTAGCCTTGATTTTCAGGGGGGGGGGGCGTGACCCCGGTCTATCTTGAACAAAAAGCAAACATAGGTTTTAAAGAGTCGTGCAAAGTGTGCAATGAATAAAAAAAAATAAGCGCATTAAATGTTCTAATATTTTAATATAACAAATTTAATAATACATTTACCAACTTATTTATATGTATACACAGGAAGTATGTAATTCAGCAATTCTACAAAGAAAGTTTTCTACGTCGCTGACTGAAAGCGTCTACCACACTGTCTAAGTTGACCTCAACATCTTTTTCTATGAATAACAATGACAAACCTGAGTGTCTCTCTTGAGTCATAGTTGTTCTAAGCCAATTAAAAACTCTCCTCATGGCAGAGAAAGACCTCTCGCAAGTTGCACTTGAAATTGGAAGAATACTCGCAACTTTAAAAAGTTGGTAGAGGTTTGGATAGGTGTTTTCTGCTATATGTTGTTTGATAGAATCATGACCAACAGTTTGATTTAACCGAAAAATACAATTCTTTAAAACGGTAATTTCTGCTCTTAGAGTAGAAGTATTAATATTAAAAATTTCCCGGTATTGCTCAACGAATTTATTCCATTTAACGACGTGGGAAAACTTAATATGAAAATGATTATGAAATTGTCACCAAAATCGGAAAATTTTCATAAGACACTAAACGCTAACCTCAAAAAAACTAAAAAGATTATTATATTTATGTTAGAAAAACAGTTTAAAAAGGTCTTTTATAACCTTACGACATCTACAACCCGATTTCGGACACAGAGGGGCAAAGGTCGCTGTCTTTGTTAAATGCGAAATTTAACTTACACTTCTATAATATTTTACAAGATGTCGCCAATATGTATGAAATATTCAATATGCATAATTATGTTTAAATTTAAAAAATATTTTCGGGAAATTGCATAAGTGCAGAAAAGTTACCGATAATTTAAAGAGAAAAAGCCTAATTCCGCAAGACAAGGGATTTTCCTGAAACGTAAACATTATCTGAATGATTTTAAATTTTAATGCCCCTATTTTATTTGAATATTTCCCGAATAATAATAGAAAAGTATGTATTTTCCAGCGTCATGTTCTTTTACTAGTAGTCGGTAGGGGAGGCCTAAAATATTTTAGAGGGGGCCCCCCTAGCTACGCCAATGCCTCTGTACATTTTTTAGTTAACTTACTAAGGAGCAATGCGCCTAGCAATTCTAAACGTGGTAATGAAACTGTATCTAAAGGACTTTTTCGATTTTTGGCACAAAGTAAGTTGGAAAATTTATTGCCAGTAGTGTCTGTCAAAACCAAATAAATAACTGCTCCATATGCTGCAAAAGAGCTATCACTAAAACCATGCAAATCTATATTGATGTAGGTAGAAATGGTCACCTGTCTAGGTATTTGTATAAACCCAATGTCAGTCAAAGTTTCGCAAAAATATTTCCAGGACGTAAAAAGATCCATTGGTATAGACTCGTCCCACTCTATTTTATATTTAAAACATTTTTGTATGATTAACTTCGCTCTAACTGTTACTGGCCCTAAAAATCCTAATGGGTCAAAAATCTTACTTACTGTATTCAAAATTTCTCTTTTTGTAATAGTCTCTGTATTGGGTAATATGACACTAAATTTGAAGTAATCCTGCTGATGATTCCAGTATAATCCGAGAGTCTTGCACGTGTCGTCATCACTTATAGTATAGTTTGTGTCCTTACCACAGTCTAAGTCAGAAATAACGCTCTGGTTATTAGAGTAAAATTTACGCAATGGAAATCCCGCGCTTTTTAGAATGTTGACTATTTCATTCCTTAACTGTCTTACCTTTTCAGTGGAATCTGAACCCGTAAGTATGTCGTCAACATAAAAGTCTTGTAAGATAGTATTACATGCTTCTGGATAAATATCCATATTTTCATAAGCGACTTGATGAAGACATCTTATAGCCAAAAAACCTGCTGGCTTAGTACCATAAGTGACTCTCGTAATCCTGTAATGTGTTAGTGGCTCTTCTTTGTTTTCTCTCCAAATTATTCTTTGAAAATTTGAATCTTCTTTAGTTAGTAAAACTTGCCTATATATTTTCCCTATGTCCAGTAAGAACTATGTTATGTTGTCTAAACTTTAATAGTATTGAAAAAAGATCTCTTTGTATAATTGGGCCGGTCATTAAACAGTCATTTAAACTAACTTGTGAAGGAGTGGTTTTTTGTGAGCCGTTGAATACAGCCCTCAACTTTGTGGTAGTACTACTTTCTTTTATGACACCATGGTGGGGTAAGTAAAAATGTAGAGTTTTTTCCTTTAAATCTGTTTCTTTTATCTGTTCCATGTGTCCTAATGTCTTAAATTCTGTCATAAACTTGGTGTATTCTGTTCTTAATTTTTCATCACTCTGAAATTTTCTCTCTAAACTGTAAAATCTTCTAACTGCTATCTGCTCTGAGTCGGTTAAGTCAACTATATTTTCTTTCTTTGGTAAACTTACTTGGCATCTGCCGTCTTCTGTTCTAGTATAATGTCTTTTAAAATCTTCCTCTACTAAAGTCTCCTCCTTTGATAAATATTTTTCATGTATCTCTTCTAATTTCCAAAATCTTTCAACCTGTTGGTTTAAACTGTATTCATAACGTTCAAGTTACAAACTGTGTGCTCATTTAAACTGTTTTGGCTCTGGTAAGAAAAGTCACCGCTAAGTATCCAACCCAATTTAGTTGTATTTAAAATCGGTAAATTTTCTCCAAGTCTGATTTGTCCAACGCATAAAATATCATAAAATACATTGACATTCAATAAAAGATCTATAGGTTTTGAAGAATAAAGTTCTGAGTCTGCTAAATGTAAATTTTCCGGTATTTTAAGTGAATCTTGCTTAAAACGTTATTTTGTCACATTCAAAATTAAAATGGGATCCTTTGCAAAAAACACAAGACTTTTTAATTTCAGTACTATGCTGATTTATAATTCTAGGGCCTCTAGTTGTTTTGGACTTTGTATCAATAGTTTCTAAAAACTGGCAGCGCTTAGTTAAAAAATCTTGTAATTGTTCTAAAGTGGGAAGAGTAGTATCTTTCATTGAATCCTCCCACTCACGTCTGGTGGTAAAATCTAGCTTAGACGTAAGTAATCAATAAAGTGTCCCAGTCCGTAGTCCAATTAAAGACCTTAATTGAATATGTGATTCATCCTTAAGTTGTGGTAACTCAAAAATTGATTTTAAATGTGTGTTAATAATTAACTTCTTATTTTCGTAACGACTTTCAAGTAATTTCCACGCCACTGCATAGTTATCGTTTGTCGCAGATAATGATTGAATCAGCGTAGAGGCTTCACCTTTTAAACACCCTTTAAGATAATAAAATTTATTTACGTTACGAATTTTCGGATTATCATGTACTAACCCTTTAAAAGTATCTGAAAAGCTTAACCATTCGTCATAAGACCCATAAAAAAGAGGCAAATTAGTGTTTCCCAAATTTATTTCAGAAAAATCATCTATGTGCTGTGAAGTAGAAGCGTCCGATATAAACGCACCCTGCGGAAAATTTGCACTGCCTTGGCTAGGAGCAGCCATATTGTTGGTATTATCTGATATAAATTTTTGAGCTCTACCTACTACCTGAAAATACAAATTCTCAAAATCCGAATATTCAGTCTCATCCACTTCACCCACTAAAATATCTATCTGACCTTGAATTTCCTCAAAATCAACTTTAGTAGGTAAAATAGTCTCACATCTAGAGGAAATTTCGAAAATATTTTCAACTGATTTGAAATTTTTTAAGTATTTTTCGAACCTTATTAAAAATAACTTCACGTCTCATTCTCAAATCATCTAATTTAGAACTAATTTTAGGCGGCATTTTAACTAGATTCTTAAGTACTTATGCCTCTAAACTGCTCTAAGACAGCTAAAATCTAGGTATGAAAGGAAGATAGGTAAAAGGAAATCAGTGTGTAAAAAATCTTTATTTCCAATCTGGGTTTCTCTGTGGTTTCTCATGCCGTGTAGGTACATGCAAATTTATCTTACTTGTTGTAGGTAGGTACTTCACTTCAATTCTATCTTACTTGTTGTAGGTACAAGTACTTTACTTCTTAAGCAGGTTCTATTATGTTCGTCTTGAAGGACCATCAATATGCACTGGTCTGTTAGCACTTGAACAATAAGAGGTACTTTTCGAAATAACAAAATTAAATTTTCGAATGAACTGCGATGTATTTTACTATTCCTATTATGGTTACAAATGTACTCTGTGTGTAACGGTCTATCGTGTGGTTAACATCTGAACACACTGAACTCTGAAGATGATAGACTGCATTGTGAACAATTTGACACACTGTTGCCAAGATATCTTTAAAAATCTTAAATCTAAACATCTAGAAAGTGGAAATCCTAACATACGGTGTTTTTCCGTCGGACGGCAGTATTGAGGTGCCAATGAAAAAACCAACTGAAATACTTCATTGGACCAGCAAGTTTCTGACCAATGTTTATAGGGTATATAATCCAGAATCCACAAAAATGAGTGCGCAAAGGGTTTTCGTACGCAAACTTCAACTTTCCAAACGCAAGTGAAAAAATTAATTTTAAGAACGCCTTAAAAGTAACTTTTACTAGTTTTATTATATGTGCTTTTTAATTGTCAAATGTCATCGCTTTTTTCTTGATTCTATTTCATGATTATATTTTTTAATAAAATCAGATAGTGAGAGAAATTATAGAGTTGATCCTTGTTCGTCGTACGTGATTAAATTGAAGGAAAGTTAGATGAAAAACTGAGGAATAGAAGAAAAAATGTATATAGTTTTGGAACTTTGGTTATAAACTCCCAGTAGTGATCATGACGGTTTTTTTCTGTTTTGCAAGTAAACTATAACTCTGACAAGAAAAATTTATAAAATTTTTAGATGCTTTATTAAATTTTTTACAAAAACTGTTATATGATGTTTTTTTGTATCCCCGACCCAACACTAATAAATGACTCGCAACTCATAGACAATGATTGTGTAGAAATGAAATTTCGGACTTCCATTGTCTTTATTTATTTTAAAACACGACGTTTCGGTTAGTAAGTACCTCTAACTGTTATCAAGTGTAAACTAAACAATCGTGTTTTAAAATAAATAAAGACAATGGAGGTCCGAAATTTCATTTCATTTTTAATAAATGACCTTGAAAAATAATCATATTTTTTTCGAGTTCGAACAAAAATAATCCTTTTGCTGCGATTATTTCGAAAATTATAAGCGAGAGCAAAAAAAATTATAAAAGGAAACTTGTAGAGCAGTTCTTTTTCTAAAAGATCCAAATTGGACAAAATATTTTTAAAGAAGCATTAGTGGTTATATAATGGTTGTATTAAATAATTAATATTCTGCAATAGTTTATATTTACACTCTATTCGAGCCTTGCTAACAGCTATCAAATTCGCCACACCCCATAATAATAACCACCATTACTTTGTTGCTTAAACCGCACATAACGCTTGATTGCCACGTTCCGCCAGTGTTGCCAGATTCTCGTAGAAAATTATCAAATCAACCGCTTAATCTTACATTGTCGATAAAATTATTTTAGATATAACGAGTGCAATACTAACATTTTTAAAAATGGTAAAATTTTATATTTATTTAAAATATAATTTAAATAAATAAAAAAGTTTGTGGCATGGACGTATTGACGACAACTTGACGACGATGATTACCTGGCACCTCAAAAGAAAAAGACATTTTTATCAAAACGTTTATCTGTACTGATAGCAATGTGCACTTATTTGATTGCTTTTTGTTTTTCCCAGATTTAAAGAAATTTGTTTCTATAGAATATTTTCTTTAGTATCATGAGCTTTCCGAACTAGACTAGACAATTTTAAGAGGACATTTAAGTAGACGATGCGATTGTAAATAAAAAGCCTAGCAAAACCAAATAACAAAAAAAATAGATTGGTAACTATGTCAGTTATTATTTTTTCACTTGTTTTCCACATGACTTGTGACCACGTGATACGAAGCCGTGATTCTAATGGCTACGCATAAGAGACCTCCTTAAAAAGTTCAACCTTACGGAATCTTCCCATGCAAATTCAATATGGCCGCGGCTATTCGATCGCTGATTGGATGAAATCCCTATGCTACGCATTCTGCGGCTTATTCAAGTTTATGTGCGATCAGCTTTACCTGGAGGCTGCGGCCAACAGGTTTCGATTGCGCGACGCATGGACCACCATGATCCTATAACATGTCAGAATTTCAGAAAAATCGGCTGGTGTCGGCGCACACTTAAAGTTGGGTGCGTATTTCTTTAATTTATTATAAGGGTTTCGTGCGTTATTAAAACAAAACACAAAAAATGCTTAACTGTTTCTTTTGTAAAAAAGCAAAAGACTCGCTGGCGATTAACAGGATCAAGGATGAGAATGAGAATAGGAAACGGGCAATTTATTTTATTTTAAGTTGTTTTAAAAGAAAGCCCAAAAACGTTAAAAAATAGCTACTACATGTAGTCTTATTTGGGATTTTAGAATTGTGAAATTAAATTGGCTTGGTAAATTGAATTGTTCCGAATAACTTTTTTGACAGATTATTTTTTCTGCCCTGTTCTGAGAATGGAGGATTTTTAAATATAACACGTATAATGGAATCTTTGTGGAACTTCAGTTATGTTTTATTTGATAACGTTCATGCAAATGCGTAAGGGAAGAGGCTTAAAAACTTTTAAAATCAATGTGATTTTATCAAAATCATCTTCCCGACAGTTTGCATGATTAGTCAAAAATATTAGTATTTTTTTATATTTGAAGCTGATTTCTTGTTTACTTAGAAGGCTTATACAATAAAAAAAATAATAATAAAAAAACACCCAACTGCTAAATTTACTTGTAACTGCTAGTCGCAGTTGGGTAGAAAATTGATAGGTAAACCTATAATAATGTACGACATGCTGCAACTTTTAATTTTGACGCCCAAAGCGCACTTACAAAATTATACAGTTTTGAATTTTCATGAATCAACTTATGTGTAATTTTGAACCCAACTGCGACTATTAGTTACAAGTAAATTTAGTTGTTGTGTGTTTTTTTTATTTAATTTTTTTTTCCAACTTTTAGGTTTAATTCTTATTTACCCTTATAAAAAGCACTATGTATTTTTCATTCATTTAGCTTTATCCAAAAAGTACGTGTAGATTTTCTACGGATGCGAAAAGTCTTACCTTCCTTTAAGTGAAGGCGGGGGAGGAGAAAGGGAGGAGGGAACTAGTAAAATGGTGTCGAAAAAATCTAAAAGCTTGTGAAAAAAGAATTTTTGAAATTGCTCTATATTTATGAAAGGTATTGCTACAACTATTACTAATAAGGAGGGTAGGGAGAAGAGAGGGGAAGGGAGAGAGAGGGGAAACTAGTAAAATGATGTTGGCAAAAAGTCTTAAATCGTGTGCAGAAAGAACTTTTGAAATCGCTTTATATTTGTGAAAGTTATAGTGCAGCATTATTTGTTTATTCTGTTGCCAGGACAAACCAATAATACTTTACAAAGTGCGTACGGCTGCTCATTTGTCTGGTGATATTGGGTTGTGGATTAGAACACTCTTCTGCTATTTGAGCGCCACCTTTTTTTGGTAATAAGTTGAAGTGAAGTTTTTAATAAATATTAAAAAAGGAAATATATTTATTAATATTTACCAAGTGTTGTTTTAAGATAAAGTCAACATTTTTATAATTTAGTACCTTAAAAGAAATACACTTTAACTGAATTCACTACTATGTATTATCAACAAATTAATTATGTACATTCCTACAATTGAAAATTGTTCATAAAAAAAATCTAATCAACCTTGCTTTATCCGATACGTGGTCACATAGCGAGCGCATACAATATTAACTTTAATATTAATAACTATGAGGATATCAAAAATTATGGAGCGAAACCGCCTAATTAATTAAAAAAAAAGGAAAAATATAAATATATATTTTATAAAAAAAAGAGTGATCCCACCTAAAAACTGCTACCACCATCAAGGCCTTTGTGTCCCAAAGAGGATAAGGCAGGTTAGAGCTCCGCAAGGCATATTAGGGCATCTGCAGACTAAGACAGCCATGCTGAACAGGTACCGGAGGGAGAGTGAACGTCAAAGACACAAAGTGTTGAGGAGGTCTCTGTTGAGGAGATCTATAAGAGGCAGGTTGTGACGACGACCACGAGGGCACTCTGATTGAGGAAGGGTAGAGAAAAAGCCGGACGAAAAACCCTAAATTAAAGATACATGACCTTTAGAAAATTTGCCAATAGATAGAAGAAATAATAGCTTGACATAAAATGCAGATAATTAATTAACAGAAAAATATATTACTCACCCTTTGTTTGGGGCAGCCAGAAATTCATCCATGAATTTCTCATTCAAAACTATCAATCGAGTCACAAAAGAAATGTCTGCACATAGTGCACACAGCAGCGAATCATTCGCTGTAAATATTTTAAGTTTGTTAACTATTTTTAGGCCATAAATTAATTTATGAAAAAATGAACGGTCAAAATTTAAAACCTTATTCCATTGAAAATTTTGAAGGGAAAGAATGAAAAGACGGAGCTGTCACTGGAAGTATGCCCACAGAATAGTCTCGGGTATGGTCAAATCAAAACGAGCTTTTTCGAGAGTCAAGAGGGACTGTTCACCGACAGTGATCTAAAAAGTAGTCAGTGAGAAAAATTTACTATTAACCAGAAGAGAATACGAATAACAATAACAGGAATAATATATTGGATTCTTCCACTGAAAATCGAAGAGCGATTTCCATTTATTCTAGCAAGAAAACATATGACCGGACACAAAGGTTGGTGGGTGCAAACAGGCATTAACAATCTAGTGCAAGCAGGCGTTAAAATATGTGCAACCGGCAGCTAATTCCTTGGAAAGTCAATTGATGCTGACCGAACGGGAATTTGCTGACGAGTTGCAATTTGAAATCAAAACAAAACAAAAGGTTCTTAACCTCAGAAAAATAAAATAAATATTCTTTTATTTTTAATTAACTATCCTAAGTTTTGGAGCATTTTTCTTATGTAAGTACTAAAGGGAAATAAAAATGCTACACTACCTCTCTTCGAGGAAAAAAAAAATGAAATAATTTTTTTTTATTAAAAAAAACTTTACACAATAGATAATTTACCCAGAGAAATATTTAAACCATTGGCATTTGTTCACAGTACCATGATATCTGCGCGTGTCATACGTCCTTTCGGAGACAAAATTGGGGAAGGTCACTATTTGTAAAAGTCAAAGTCGGTAGGGTCTAGGGTACTGCAAATAAAATCAACTAGTTAGTAAAGGTACTAAAATTTTAAATTTAGGTAAACGATGTGTCTAAGGAGTACTTAACCTTTTCAAATGCTCAAGCATTAACAAAGTTACTATAAACCTAAAACTAAACATGTAATACAAAAAAAACAAGGAGGAAAGTGAAAGATAGGAAAGAGCTATGTGGTGGGCCCCAATACCACATAGGATCCAGAAGATGGAAGGTTACAGGCGGGCGAAGAGGATCAACTCCGCTGGCAACACCTATACCGCATAAGCAAGCGAGGTATCCTGTTAGGAAAATCCCCCGAAGTACTATGTACAAAAGAGTGCTCGCATCTGAGAGTCTGTAGGGTTCCAGAGGATGTCAGTCACACCCTGTAGGCCAGATTCGAGGATGTTATTTGAATCCGGCAAAGTTGAAGTTGTAAAATTTCAGAAAGTTTTGGAAAGTTCTCGTACATCGACTCTGCACTCTGCGAAAGAACAAACCATCCGGTGCCCAACGTTCTCCCAGACCGATAAAGGTGAAAACAAATACAAAGGGAAATAGATAAAAAAAACTATATATATATATATATATATATATATATATAAGATAACTAATCAAAGATTAAAGGCTCAAGGATTTGCCAATAACAGAGGGTCTTAGATATAGGAAAATAAGATAATACTAGGAATTAAGAATCTTAAACCTCCAGAGGAAACTTAAACTAAAGGAAATTTTTACACAAGGTAACTTCATACACAATATAAATGTGCAGATAATATAATCATTTTTACACAACGTAACCAGGTAGATCTACTATAGGTAGATTAAGGTATTTTGTAAAAAAAGGTAAATAGGCAACAAAGAGTGACTCTGTCACATATGGGTAATCTCAAACTAAAAACTTAAGGTAGGCTCTATTGCTACAGCACAGCAAGTAGGCAAGGTAAGGTAAATTATTTCTCTGATAGCAGTACTGCAATTTAATAGAATAATATTTTTGGTATTTTACTCCATACAATATAAGGTAGAGATAATAAGTAATTAAGGTAGAACTATAAGATAACTACTTGTAGAATTATTAGATAAATAGTTAAGATATAATAGGTAACAAAACTATTCTTCCGAATCGGCTGAAGACAAATTATCATCATAATCGTGACATACCTTCAAATTTTTTATATACCAAACACCGGCATTGGTATTGTCTGGATTATATAGTTGATAAGCCAGAGGAGAAAGTTTTTTGTGAACAATAGATAAGTTATATCTTGGAGCTAATTTAGCTGAAAACTTATTTACGGCATTAGATAAGATTTTATTACGTCTCCACACTCTATCACCAACTTTAAATTGAATATCACGCTTCCTTAGATTATAGGCTTTAGCGTTTCTTTCAAGAGAGATATAAAGTTTTTGTTTAACTTCTATAAATATTTCCTTAAGTTTTTTAAAATACTCAGCATGTATTTTTATCTCCTGGAGAGATTTCAATAGTAGGATCATTAGGCATATTACCAAAGTAATTTCCACAAAGAGGTACATGATGTCCAAAAGCTAAAAAGGTTGGAGGATAATCAGTAACTTGATGTCTAGCCGTATTATAGGCTTGTCGAACTGCTGGTATGTGTACATCCCAATCAGTATGTTCATTTACGAAACATCTTAAAGTATTTCCTATAGTCTGATTATTTCTTTCAACAGGATTTACTTGAGGAGAGTAAACAGCAGTATACCAGAGTTTAACCTGATATTTCTTACAGACATTTTTAAAGACATTACCGGCCAGATTAGAGCCGTTATCGCAAATTAAAATTTGGGGAACTCCAAACATAAGAAAAACATCTTCTTCAAGAATTTTGGTAATATTAGAAGCTTTAGCTGACATCAGAGGAAAAATTAAAAGATATTTAGTGAAAAAGTCACTAATAACTAAAATCCAAACGAAACCTCTATTCGAGCGTGGTAATGGACTTATTAGATCAACACAAATTAATTGGAAAGGAAAGTTAATAATTTTAGCTCACACTACTACTATACTATAGTAGTGTGAGCTATGGTGATCCAAATTTTTTCGAGAAAAAAAAAGTTGCTCCGATTTCAAAATTTTTTATATATCTTTGCGTTTCAGATGATTTTGAAACTTTTTTGTTGCGCCGTCTGTCTGTCTGTCTGTATGTCTGTCTGTCTGTCTGTCTGTCTGTCTGTCTGTCTGTCTGTCTGTCTGTGTGTCTATATGTCTGTCTGTAACGACCAACGCGCATAACTCAAAAACGGCTTGCCCGATTTTAATGAAATTTGGTACCCAGGCTCGGTTTTGGGTCGAGATGGTCCCGTTTAAAAATGAACAAAATCCACTGAACACAAGCCAAATAAAAGGGTGGGGGTAGATTTCAAAAATTAGAGTTTATGTAAAAATATAGCGTGTGTGATATCAAACAAAAGGTAATTGAGTGTGGAGTTAAACAAAATACATTTTAGTTTATTTAAAAAAAAAGGGTGGGGGTAAATTTTAAAAATTAGTGTTTAAGTGGAAATATGGCGTGTGTGATATCAAACGAAAGGTAATTGAGTCTGGAGTTAAACAAAATACATTTTAGTTTTTAAAAAAAGGTGGGAGTAGATTTGAAAAATTAGAGTTTAAGTCAAAACATGGCTTGTGTGGTATCAAACGAAAGGTAATTGAGTCTGGAGTTCAATAAAATATACTTCAGTTTTTAGTTATATTAGCTTTTACGTAGATACCCTATAACTATAGTATCCAGTGTGAGCTTAGGTGCCCACAGATTGGCAGAGTTTTTTCTCTGCCCATAAGACCCATTTGAGTAGTATTACTAATCTTATTTGCACCACATTATTTCTGACATATTTGAGGACATCTCTCCTCATCTGTGGCCAATAATAATATTCTTGGATACGATGGATAGTCTTAAAAAAACCAAAGTGATCAGAAGTAGGATTGTCATGACAAGAAGAAATCACCTCTTGCCTTTGGGGTTTAGGGACTAATATTTTCCATTCACGAAAATTATAGACCAAAGGTAATTGTGAAGCACCGAACTTATAAACTTTATTATCTTCAACTTTCCATTGTGGATAGTTTTCAGGAGATTTTAAGATGTTTTCGCGCATCGAAAGGTACCAGTTATCTAAAGCTTGAAAATCTACATCAATGATAGATACTTGAGGAAAAACTCGAGAGGAAGAAGGTAAGTTGTTGACATTAGATGATGTCAGAGATAAAATGGAAGCAGGCGGATTTGCTACATCCAAATCGTTAGTTTCAGCATGAGGTATATGACTGAGTGCATCAGGTACAACATTATGAGCTCCTTTTCTGTGGAGCAAATCAAAAGAAAATTGTCGTAAACGTATGGACCATCTTGCAAGACGACCAGAAGGATTTTTAAGTGAATTGAGCCAAAGTAGAGAATAATGATCCGTTATCACGGTTAATTTAGTTTCTTCTACATAGCAATGAAAATGTTCTAAAGAGAAAATTACACTCAAAAGTTCGCGGTCTGTGACACTATAGTTTCGCTCAGTCCTAGACAAACCACGAGATGCATAGGCAATGACCTTTTTTTCGGTGAGTAAACCATCAAGGCCGCGATCACTGGCATCACATTGGATTGTAAAAGGCTGATTAAAATCAGGCTGTGACAAGATAGGTGCAGAAACTAATAATTCCTTAATTTTTATAAAGGCAGATTCGGCCTCATCAGACCAAGAAATAGGTTGTTTTTTGTGCTTTCTTCCTTTAGCAGGTCATTAAGAGGACTAACTAAGGCAGAGAAATCTTTAATGAAGCGCCTATACCAACTACACATAGCTACAAATCTTTTTACTTCGGTAGTGTTATTTGGTCGGGGATAATTCACCATAGCCTCCACTTTTGAAGGGTCGGTCGCTAAAGAATTTTTTTGTACTAAAAAACCACAATATACCAAGGATCTTTTAAAGTATTCACATTTCTCAAAATTTACTGTAAGATGTTCCTCTTTTAATTTTTCTCGGACAAGATGTAAGAGTCGAATATGCTCGGAAAATGTGCTTGAAATTACTATAATATCGTCAAGATAGCAAAAGATATTTGGTTCATACTTCGGACAAAAGATTGAATCACCTAATTTTTGTTGCGTCTGCGCAGAGTTACAAAGGCCAAAGGGAACCACCTTAAATTGAAAATGACCTCGTCCGAGAACAGTAAAAGCAGTTTTTTCTTTGCTTCCCTCATCCAGAGGAATTTGCCAAAAAGCTTTACGCAAATCTATTGAACTATGTATGAAGCACCTCGAAGATTATAAAGAATTCTATCAATGCGTTGAAGCGGATATGGATCTTTTTGAAGGCGTTCGTTCAAATGACGCCCGTCGAAACAAAAGCGATGTTTATTGTTCTTCTTCTTTACCAAAGGAACAGGAGATGACCAAGGACTCTGTGATTTTTTAATCACATCCAGTTCCAACATCGAATCTAATTCATCATTAAGAATTTTTTGCATATACGGAGACATAAAGTAAGGTCGCCTACGAAAAGGCTTGGCATCGCCAGTATCTAATGTCAATTTAATCTTATCTGTTCTACCAATACCATTAGAACTGTCAATTTCCTTAAAAGATTCAATAACTGATAACGCTTATTTTTTATCAGAGGGAGATAAGTCATCAATAGAAAAACAGTAGCTAGTCGAGGACAACAGAGGACTGATTTGAGAAAAGGCAGAAAAAATAGTTGGAATAGGTATGTTATCTGATTTAATAAACCAACAATTATTAGAAAAATTCATATTTATGTTAAACTTCTGGGCAAAGTCAATACCAAAAATAAAACTATGAGTGATAGAAGGTACAACAAAAGCTTTAATAATTTTTAATAAGTCCACTATCCCTTGAACTTCAGTATAGGAACCATCTACTACAGAAGAGTTTGCTCCAGAATCAATTAGAACAGAAATATCATGGTCAAATATTTTGACAGAGATATAAGGCCTATCTAATGGTTTATTTACAAAGAATGGTAGTAATTCTTGTTTTCCAGGAATGGGCTGTACATAAAAATTTTTAATAAAAGATAACCAGCTTTTCCAGTCTTCATTATTTCTAGAATAAATGGGCTTTGTGATCTTGTTAGAAATGCGGTGTAAACCTCGACCACAGTAAGATACACCTTTATTTAGTTTTTTGCACAATTGGGACAGTTGGTCACCTTAAAACCAGATTCACTACAACGAAAACAGAAGGTTGTCCTAGCTTTAGTACAGGAGTTATAACTGTGACCAGATTGTTGACAATTATAGCAAACAGCTTTAGATCTTTGACTAGAACCATTAGATTGTCTTAAAGTAGGGTTAGAATTTGACTGAACATTCCCAGAGGTAGGAAATACATTATTACTGTTAGATGTCCTCAAGGTAGGAGTAGAAGAAACCGTCTGGGTATTATTTCTAAAATAAGAAGTGTGGTTTGGTCTATTATTAGGCTTGGGACTAGAATTAAAATTATTTTGTCGAAAGCTAGGATTAGTAGAATTAAAGTTAGTTGAATGCAAATTAGAATTACTAAAAATAGGGGAAATCTGCACATCAGGTTTTCTTTAAAGTAGGTAAGAAGTTTCTTCAAGTTTGCGGCATAAGTTAATTAAATGTTCCACTGTGGGTATATCCTCAAAGCTAATTTAGCGATATGCTCAGGTAACAAATTTTGACTTTTGTTACTTCGGCTGGTTTTGAAGTTAAGCGACTAAATAGGTTTTACATACAGGCAACATACATAATTATTGATTCATTCTTTTTTTGTCTCCGATATTTTATTTCATCCCAAATATCATCATCCGGACAAGGTGGCAAGAAATCTTTTCTCAACCGAGCAACTAAAGAGTCCCAATCGGTAACTGAATAACTGAAACTAATGCTTCGGTACCAAGAAAAAGCATCTCCGACAAAGAGTTCACAACTTGACTTAAATAATTCTTGTTTAGAAACTTTGCGCGCTAAAGCCTGTTCGGTTTTTCTTTCGAGAAAATAAAACAATCTCTTTGGATCCCCATTAAATTTAATCCCCCATCCTGACAGTGGAATGCGATAGGAACATGTAGCAGCAGGTGCTGTAACATTAATGACTGGTGCCAAACTTGAAGAAAGTTGAGAAGTAGGGTTAGGAGAGGTAGAGACCTTGGGTTACTTTATCAATAATTCAGACTCATACTGCAAAGCATTGGCATAAGCTTCGTCCTTAAAGGTTATAACTTCATCTTTGTATTCAGTTTCAGGTATGGGAAGCCTCCTAACTCGATACTGAACATGACTAAGTCTGGACTTGCAACGTAAAAAAAGATAGTCATTGTCTGACCCTTCAAATTCAGAAATACGTAATTTAAGATCGTTCAAAGTTCGTTCAATTTCAATTTTTTTTCTTTATCAAAATCAAAAGTATATAGTTCTATCAATGAGGTTTTTGAAGCTCGTTCCTTAGCCAGCAAGCGACTAAGAATTTTTCTCTTGTCATTTACATTACGAGTGCTCCTGACTTCTCGGATTGCCAATTCATAATTTAATTCATCAATAAGTAAGTGACTTACTGTAAAATTGATAGCAGTAAAAGTCATTTTTAGCTTGTAGATGCAGAAACAAAATTAAAAAAACTTTTAAAAAAAATATTTAAAAATTAAATTTTTATCAAAAAAAAAATAAAAAATTACTAGGGGTACCAAATATGCAAGGGCTTTGAGTTATTTGAAAAAAAAAATTGGATATATCGTGAAAAAAATTTTTAAGGATTTTTTTCAAAAGTGGCAACACTGTAAGTTGTAACAGCAAGTAGGTAATAAACAAAATTAAATTTGCAAAAACAAAAACTTTGGGTACACACTAGTGTTTGGTATATCTGATAATCAAAAATTTAAGGGAATACCTGTGGGTAATTGTAAAACAAAAACAAAAAAATTAAAAAAATTATTGAGCAAAAAAAATAAATTTTTTTTAAAGACCCCACTAAAATTTTTGTGTAAGGACCCTGTCAAAAAATGTGTAAGAACCCTTACCTTATACAATTGTCAGCAATCTAGATTTTCTCATAAAGAACAATACAAGTAGTATAAATAATCAGGTAGGTAGGAACCTGTATGTAACTTAGTAAGTACCTACTAATAAATTTAGCGAAAGGAGGTATTTCAATATTCACTCATTTCAAAAAAAAATTGTCTTTAAGGGGTAGGTATGTAAAATAAAGAATTATCCTATCCAGCACTATTGTTTTACCGAGTTTTCTTTAAAACAAAACAAAAGGTTAGGTAAGCAATAAAAAGACATACGCACCACTCAAGTTACACCTAAAGAGAGGTAGGTAGTTATTTCTTAAAAAAAATTGCTCCTCAAAAAAAATATGCACCAAATGTGTGCAACTGTTTGGTAGGTCTTTAGGTATATTTGTGTTGCACCTTTGGCTGAGCGGCCAAATAATAAATAAAAAGGTAGAAAACAGCTGTTTTGGTTAAAAACCAAGCTGTGTGCCAATAGTGCACTGATAAAATACAAGCCAGCTATTTTTAACTTAAATTGTGGATATTTTTGAATAAATATTATTATCATATTAATACCTGTGTATTACTAGAAAAATGAATAACCTACTAAGATTTCATGTTGACTATTGCCGGGGAAATAGTTTTTATGTATTTGTACTTTCTTTCAAGGTATTCAGGTAGAGACAAAAATTAAGAAAAGGTATGAAAAGATATGAAAAGATAAAGCAGAGCCCTCACGTTCTGGTGCCATTTAATTGTGCAGCATTATTTGTTTATTCTGTTGCCAGGACAAACCAATAATACTTTACAAAGTGCGTACGGCTGCTCATTTGTCTGGTGACATTGGGTTGTGGATTAGGAAACTCTTCTGCTATTTGAGCGCCACCTTTTTTTGTTAATAAGTTGAAGTGAAGTTTTTAATAAATATTAAAAAACGAAATATATTTTTTCTATAAGCGTGCGGAAAAGTCCACTTTTCCGCACGCATTTTAGTGTGGAAAGTGCCACTTTTCCGCACTAGTGCGGAAAAATATTTTTTCCGCACTAGTGCGGAAAAGTAAATTTGTTACGATTTTGAGGTGTTCTATAACATTTAGACCGTTCAAAATACATTTGTATCTTTCGTAGCACACGAAATATCCTAAAAATATTCAAATTGACTAAAATTCTGCTATATTTTCAATATTTTCGATAAAATAAAGTTTTCAATAAAATAGGTTCAAATTATAAGTTTTAAACCTCCCCGGTATAAATATCGTCATTGTCAATGTCAAACAACAATGAACACTAGTGGTTTTAGATTTGGCATCTTAAATCACCATAGCAACAAAGTACAAACAAACTGTCAAAACAAAGCCAATTTTGCAGATACAAGCGTCTTTTGAATTTTTCAAACAAAAAAATCAGAATTTCAATGGATTCTTCGGACGAGGATCTACCCCAGTCAGTTCTAGAAGCCGCTAGAATGTGAATAATAATAATTGATTTGATTAAAACGTTTTGAATATAAATAATTTTCTGATTAATTTTTAGTTTTTTCCTCACGCTTATAGAAAAAAATAGTGTACCTAACTCGTGCGTAAAGTGTCTTTTCCGCACTTGATTGCTGGCCAAACTCCGCTATCGCGTCGTTTGGCCATCTGCAATCGCGTGCGGAAAAGAGGCACTTTCCGCACTAGTTAGGTAAACTACTATATTAATATTTAGCAAGTGTTGTTTTAAGATAACTTCAACCTTTTTATAATTTAGTACCTTGAAAGAAATACACTTTAACTGAATTCAAAACTTTGTATAACAACAAATTAGTTATGTACATTCCTACAATTGAAAATTGTTCATAAAAAAAAAATCTAATCAACCTTGCTTTATCCGATACGTGGCCACATAGCGAGCGCATACAATATTAACTTTAATATTAATAACTATGAGGATATCAAAAATTATGGAGCGAAACCGCCTAATCAATTAAAAAAAAAGGAAAAATATAAATATATATTTTATAAAAAAATAAGTGATCCCACCTGAAAACTGCTACCACCATCAAGGCCTTTGTGCCCCAAAGAGGATAAGGCAGGTTAGGGCTCCGCAGGGCATATTAGGGCATCTGCAGACTAAGGCAGCCATAGAGCAGGTCATTGTAGCTGAACAGGTACCGGAGGGAAAGTGAACGTCAAAGACACAAACTGTTGAGGAGATCTATAAGAGGCAGGTTGTGACGACGACCACGAGGGCACTCTGATTGAGGAAGGGTAGAGAGAGAGCCGGACGAAAAACCCTAAATTAAAGATACATGGCCTTTAGAAAATTTGCCAATAGATAGAAATAATAGCTTGACATAAAATGCAGATAATTAATTAACAGAAAAATATATTACTCACCCTTTGTTTGGGGCAGCCAGAAATTCATCCATGAATTTCTCACTCAAAACTATCAATCGAGTCACAAAAGAAATTTCTGCACATAGTGCACACAGCAGCGAATCATTCGCTTCAAATATTTTAAGTTTTTTAACTATTTTTAAGCCATAAATTAATTTATGAAAAAACGAACGGTCAAAATTTATAACCTTATTCCATTAAAAATTTTGAAGCGAAAGAATGAAAAGACAGTGCTGTCACTGGAAGTATGCCCACAGAATAGTCTCGGGTATGGTCAAATCAAAACGAGCTTTTTTGAGAGACAAGAGGGCCTGTTCACCGACAGTGATCTAAAAAGTAGTCAGTGAGAAAAATTTACTATTAACCAGAAGGGAATACGAATAACAATAGCAGGAATAATATATTGGTGTCTTACATTGAAAATCGAAGAGCGATTTCCATTTATTCTTGCAAGAAAATATATGACCGGACACAAAGGTTGGTGGGTGCAAACAGGCATTAACAGTCTAGTGCAAGCAGGCGTTAAAATATGTGCAACCGGCAGCTAATTCCTTGGTAAGTCAATTGATGCTGACCGAACGGGAATTTGCTGACGAGTTGCAATTTGAAATCAAAACAAAACAAAAGGTTCATAACCTCAGAAAAATAAAATAAATATTCTTTTATTTTTAAATAACTATCCTAAGTTTTGGAGCATTTTTCTTATGTAAGTACTAAAGGGAAATAAAAATGCTACACTAGCTACAACTATTACTAATAAGGATGGTAAGGAGGAGGGAGAAAGAGACGGGGGGGGGGGGGGGGGGTAACTAGTAAAATGGTATTGAAAAAAAATCTGAAAACGTAGGTATGTATAAATTTATATTTGATTAGATTTTGCGAATATGGTTTTTGAATAGTGTTGAATAGTGTTGAGAAATTTCATTAAATTCGCCAAAAATTTAAATAATTTGTATGCCTTAAAGCCTACAGCATGTGACAAAATGGCGTCTGAAGACCGCCATGTTGATGCCTGTTTAAAAACATATAGCCTATAGCACCTTTCGGATCAGTAGCAATTCAAAATCGGTTCAGCCGATAGGCCTCTAGCGTGACACAAACATACATATTTAGATACTTACATACATATCACAATCGAAAAACATTACCCTTCCTTTCGCCAAAGGAACAAAATAACGATAATAGACAGTGGCGCACCCAGGGATTTGTCTTGGGTGGAGGGGCGCGACATCTCATAATGCCAAATTTTATGGTACTTAATTTTTTTTATTCTTGAAATATGTCAAAAACTTTTTAAAAAATTGCCTTGAGGGGGACCGGGCCCCGAGGCCGGCCCCTGGGTGGGCCCATGTAATAGATAAGTACCTCTTTATGTCTAATAAGAATGGACGATTAACAAGTTGCTTCTGCGCAGCATATAAGTGTATTAAACTGTTCAGAATAAGTTTTATTCTTATCTAAAAAAATTAAGCGGATTTATATTCGTTTTTATAACAGTTTCTTAAAATTTAACGTAAACGAGCAGTTTGTCCTTGCCGCTAAAAACGCTTTAACAAAAGTTATAATTAAATCAAGATTCCGTGTAAATTTCACACCAAAAATGAATGGGTAAAGGTAGGAATACACTGAGGCGAAGAAGAAGAAAATCCAATCACGTGGATCACAGTCGTGTATAATTATCGCCGTCTTGCGTGGGGTAAATGGCACGATACAGGAACCAACACAAATTAAATTAGTTTAAATTAGGTGGAATCGCGATAGAGCTAGGAAGTATCTTGACAGTTTTACATTATAAGATGAACGTATTTTGACAGATTTTTATTGCAAGATTAGCTGTAGTCTTTCAATAGAGGGCCTTTGTATAATATAAAGGCAGGAATAAATACCGTCTTCCTTTATTAAAGTTACATAAACCACTTATTTTTAAAATTGATCTTGGTATGCCAATTTAGAATGAGTAACTGTCAATGTACAGTATAAAGCTATCAAAATACTGCCTGGTACTATTAATGTCTGGATTTATTGCAATGTCTCAATTAAATATAAATAAACGACTATTTCTTAAATTTAACCTCGTTATGTCGATCAATTCAAACGCTTCGTTTTAACTTTATTGGCTCTGTTCGCTTAATGAAGACACTTTGCCAGCCTATATCGGTGGACACCCAGATAATTTGACTCGAAGTCACTTGGTGCCCTTAGACAAACACAACTCATTCACTCTCACATTCATATTATATGAAGACCCAGTGGGCCGGGGCACTCAGCACTCCTACGGTAGGCAATTTTATTTTCTCAATGAGAGCTTCAGTTTGCCAAAACTCTTTGTTGATCCCAGAGGTCTTTATTGTGCTAGCAACATTTAATGTTTCTAATCCTAATAGAGGTGTTCCTATTTTTATCTTAAATGCCGTTTTTGATATAATGGCGTCATCAGAGACAAAGATCCTACAAAAAATAATTTGGACTTTTTTGTAGCATTTCTTAGGGCCTTCCAACGTGTCACAACATCCAATATTGCCACAGGTAATCGATATATTTTTATTTATCTCAAGATATATCATTTTCGCCAAGAACAAAATTGTTGATTTATTTATTTGCAGAATTTGTTGCGAATGGCTAAAATTAAAAAATACAAGAGTCATAAGAAAATATTATTTTGAAAACATCTGATATTTTATATGAAACTCTATACATTTATATTCATTCGAATAAAATGAATCATATTTGGATTTTCTTTTTAATAATTCATTTTTCTTCTTTAGGTGGCATTACAACCCTAACGGTTTGAGCTTGATTAACCAGAGCCCTTCATTCTACCCTTAGTGGTACGATTCTTCGCCACATCTTTGTTCCCATATTCTTGCTCTTAACTTCGATATCGCTTATTTACCATTTTCATGGACTCTCTTTTACTGTCCTTTCTGCAGGACACCATTTCATTATCTTTCTTGGTATTCTTGTCTCATCCATTCTCTATACATGTCACAATCAAGCTAATTTTCTACTCTTGATGAACCTGCGATGTTTGCGCCATCTATTTGCTGGCCTAAATTATAATTTAGCCCTGTGTTAATAATTCATTGCCATTGCAAAATTAACGACAAGGTTAAGGGAGAAAAAGCAGGATACTGAATAACTAATGATATTTATTTTCTATTAATTTAACTTAAGTGCGAAAGTCACGTTAACGGAGTTTCATTTTAGCTAGTTTTTAATGAATTTGAAGCACTACACCCTACCAAAAATTATGAAGACATTATCTCTGCTATAAACACAATAATTCTTCTAAAAGGGATAAGATTATATTTAAAAAAAAATGATGCAACATTCCTAAAAATTTCACTTTTATGAGCATAAACGAAGTCCGTCAAGATCTCAAGCAATGCTCATCTAATACCATTCATTTAAACTTTTTCATTAACTAGCACGGGTACGATTCTGTTTTAAATCGAACCCTTAAACCAGGGTACCGTAGTAGATCTCTTGTGTGTATAAAATAAATATAAAATTGTTTTAAAAACGTTTCAAACTTTAATGAATACAAAATAAAACTCTGTGGCAATTTACAAATTGATACAAGACCTTCCTTATGCCTATAAATCAAACAACATCCAAAATATTAAAATAAAAACTTTAACTTACCAAAGTAACAAAGTTCGACAAAACTTAGAATGTGACCTAAGTAATCCATTTTACCCTCTATGAAGAGCTTGGGGGAATCAAGTCAGTGGTAACCTAAGCAAAAACAGAGATAAACTGGCATTTTATAGACAAGACCTTCTTATCTCAAAGATTTTTCATAGTTAATCAAGTTGAAGGGAAACCCCTCTCTTTGCTTGAAGTTTTCTCTCTCTGCAACCTTTACAACTCCCACTCCTAACTTCTCAGTAGCGATTCTCGCATCAACCACCTGCTGTGTGGTAGGCGGCACCTAGACGTTTACCATTGTGAAGGAAGGTGGAACCACTTTCTGATCTCTGCAAAATCATGTTTGGGCTTTTCTTTTTTCTAGGCTGGTTTAGTACAGTGGTACAGTCAAGGGTAATTTGCATTCCTGACAATATCAAACAACAATGGCGATACTATGCAGGCTTGCCTTGCCAGTGTATATACAAAAAATTTTACTGGTTTAACTTTAACACATCCTACTCTATACACTTTGCATTGCTGTCACCTCTTTGTGCTTTGATTTCAGCGATCTTTTACGGAATTCCTTTGCGATTCAGAACGTTTTAAATTAAAGTTGTGAAATACTATTAAACGCCCATTGAAAATCGAGAAACACTATACAAAACTCTAAGCTCCATTAGTCGCTCAGTCGCTCTATAAAACCTAAACTGATAGAAGTATGTACTGCTAGAAACACAATGCACAACTAACAAAATAGCTTACTGGGACTTATCGAAAACATCAATCAAAAAGTTAATAAATACATTTCTGTATTAGCTCACACATATACTATACTATAGTACTGTGAGCTATGGTGATCCTAATTTTTTCGAGAAAAAAAAGTTGCTCCGATTTCAAATTTTTTTTATATATCTTTGCGTTTCAGATGATTTTGAAACTTTTTTGTTGCGCCGTCTGTCTGTCTGTCTGTCTGTCTGTATGTCTGTCTGTCTGTCTGTCTGTCTGTAACGACCAACGCGCATAACTCAAAAACCGCTTGGCCGATTTTAATGAAATTTGGTACCTAGGCTGGGTCTTGGGTCGAGACGGTCCCATTTAAAAATGAATAAAATCCACCGAACACAAACCAAATAAAAGGGTGGGGGTAGATTTCAAAAAATTAGAGTTTATGTGAAAATATGGCGTGTGTGATATCAAACGAAAGGTAATTGAGTCTGGAGTTAAACAAAATACATTTTAATTTATTTTAAAAAAAGGGTGGGGGTATATTTCAAAAATTAGAGTTTAAGTAAAAATATGGCGTGTGTGATATCAAACGAAAGGTAATTGAGTCCGCAGTTTAACAAATAACATTTTAGTTTTTGCTTTTTTTAATGGTGGGGGTAAATTTTAAAAATTTGAGTTTAAGTCAAAACATGGCTTGTGTATTAAACAAAAGGTAATTTAGTCTGAAGTTGAATAAAATATATTTCAGTTTTTAGTTATATTAGCTCACACGTAAACTATAACTGTAGTACCTAGTGTGAGCTTAGGGGCCCATATATTGGCAGAGTATTTTTATCTGAAACGTATGCGTGTTGTATACTATGAGAGGAGTGATATCAGAAGGAGTTTGGAACAGTCACGGGTTTGGCGGAATTATCCTCATGAATTTCGTCTTCTCTTCTTCCTCAACTGGCATTACAAATCCTGCTAAGTTCTAGCCTGATTAACCAAAGCCTTCTATTCTGCCCTCCCTGGTAAGATTTTTCGCCGCCTTCTTATAACTATAGTCGTGATTTTATCTTATAATATGCCGTAGCCGCCAATAACAATATGTTGTTTGCACTGGTCAAAAGATCTTACGAAGGGTTTTTCTTTTAAATATTTATAGTGTGCTTTTGTAATTATGAATTTTTTGATATGAGGGATCTTGTTAGATTCTTTCGCTTGAGCAGGTTTTGATAAACGTGAAAGACTTGGTTTCTGTTGATTATTATCTCGAATATTACTCTGTCTACTGTACTGTGTACTGTACTACTGTGTACTCATGTCTCTCATTGTTTATTGAGAAGTTTTTGACTCATATTATATGTTCAGGTCTCGTTTTTTGGATTGTATATCAAGCACTGTGACAGATTCGCTCACTCTATATACCAATATCGTCCTCTACTACAGTATATATCAATATTTTTGGGATAACTCTTGCGTGCGTTAATAAAGATTTTCCAATTTCGTAATTTTTTTTTTTTAGACAAATTAATCTTTTGGATTTTTTTGTACATTGATTAGTTTTAGAGATCAAAAATTAAAGGCCCTTTATTGCATGTCCGCATTCCATGTTTAAGAAATGAAAATAAGGTGTTTTTTTATCCCAAAAACCAAGCGAGATGCGCAGAAAACTTAAGAAGTAAAAAAGTTGTATTTTGTAGGTGCTTAATTATAAAAAATTCAAAAATTTAAAAAATGTCAGTGGCGCACAACCGATTTTTTTTTAAGTATTGGGGTCATATGTATAGGAAATTTTTTTTTTTAAATTCAGTTATTTAATGTCGCAAGAATGCATACATCGATCGAAAAATTTTCGCTAAATACTGGTTGATTAATCCTATCTATGGATGGAAAACCCCATGTAAAAAATTTTTCGTCAAAAACAATACCTTCTCTAGCCATTGCTGTGCGGGCTAGAAAGAAAAAATTTTGAGAAAATTTGTTACTTGTTTCAGCTTTTGAGTTTCAGGATGTTTTTTTTGCTAAAAACAAAAAATATTGGAACAATTAAATTAAAATGTAGAAAGAAAAAACTTTACCGCACGCAAAAGCAGTTAGAAGGGCGACGCAAACAGTTTACCAAAGAGATAATATTTTTTACGACTGTTAAAATTTATTTTCAAAAACATAAATATTAAATTTTAATTTAAATGTTATGTAAAAAAAGCCAAACCTAAAAAAATACAAAAAAATATGTCACATCTCTACATTCTAAAAGTTTTTTTGAATACATAATGCCAAAACATAATGTCCCTAGTTGTTTATGTTTTGAGGTTTGAGGTATGAGGTAGAGCCGCGGGACTGTCAGCGCGCTGGTCGTTTTATAAAATCTGGGTGCAAAAATCCTTAAAAGGACGATGTAAAAATATTAATTTTTCCGAGCCACACAAAGACAATATAGAGGATTGGCACTCACCTTTTTAGTTGTTTCCGTCGTCCAGAGGAGCTCCTCTCGCTGGCCCAGTCGTTGCAGTCGATCCACACTAGAATCACTTGTTTGTGTAATGGTTTAGTTTGATTTTCTAAGAATGTTATTGGATTTTTTGGTTAATAGAATTTATCACCATGCTGCGTGGTGATCTCGATAGAATACGACAGACGAATCTTTCTTGGTTACGCCTTTTTGCGCAGATTCATTTTTCGTAGATGGCGCTGGCGTTTTGCTTGTGCCAATCAAAATTGAAATTGTGTGGGTTTTCCGAATACGGGAATTTGACGCAAAATTTGAATTTAAAATTAAAGTTGCACGAACATTTTCCGCCCACTTAAAACGAAGTTTTACATTGAGATTAAGCTGAATAAACAAATGGCTATATATAAAAAAAATATAAGTTAATTCAAAACCTTAAAGGGTAGGTTATTAAAATCCGTTTTAGGTTTATAGATTAAAAAGAGAAAAAATGCAAAATATATATATATATATATATATATATATATATATATATATATATATATATATATATATATATATATATATGTATTCTAGATAACGACACACGAAACAAAAAGGAGTTGCTTGGGAGTTTAGTGCGCATCTAAAGGTAGTGGGCACAACTTGACCATGGGACGAGTGAAAAGTCCGTGTTGTGTTTTAACAGTAGCAACTCGAATGTGATTATCCCGACCAGGATGTACGGACACTATTCTACCTAGCAACCAGTGTAATGGCGGCCTAGTTTCATCCTTAATTAATACAAGCGTATCTAGCTTGATTTCAACCGAAGGGTCCGATCACTTAGAACGCTGTTGTAAAGTATTTAAGTACTCGAGTTTCCAACGCTTCCAGAAATCGGCATGAATTCGTTGGATAAGTTGCCAACGCTTAAGGGTATTAACTTTAAGGGTAGAAAGGTCAGGATCAGGACACGAATTAAGGGGTTCCATTGTGAGGAAATGACCCGGAGTCAGAGATGTAAGATCGTTTGGGTCAGAGCTTTGCTCACAAAGGGGTCGAGAATTGAGTAATGCCTCTATTTGGGCGAGGAGAGTATAGAGCTCTTCGAAGGTTAGTATCTGGTCACCGATGACCCGATACAAATGTGTTTTTATAGATTTGACTCCTGCTTCTGCTAGACCATTTAGGTGGGGGGCTCCCGGACTATTAAGACACCATTTGATTTTTAAGCTCTCAGAAGCTAATTTCGAAAGATTATGGAGCTCCTTAATAGCCCCAACAAAGTTTGAGCCTCTATCACTTGTGATTTGGACACAAGTGCCACGTCTAGCGACAAAGCGTCGTAAAGAAGCGATGCACGCCTCTATGGTTAAATCCGAAACCAGCTCGATATGGAGTGCTTTAACAGAAGTATCGATAAAGACTACGATATATGATTTACCAACTTGTGCTCCACGACGTCTCTGACCTACAAAGGTTTTGATTTGGCCTGCATAGTCTAAGCAAACGTGTGAAAAATATTTTAGTTGTGACGTTCTAAAAGAAGGTAAATCCGACATGTACGGAGTATAAGGTTTTGGTTTTAAGCGAAAGCAGGGAATACATTGCAATAAAACCCTCTGAATAGCTCGACGGGATGACATAATCCAAAACTTTTGACGAATTAAATATTGGACTGTGTTTATTTCGGGATGTAAATTTTCGTTATGAGTTATATAATGATCAATTGGGTTAATCTATGAGATTTCGGCAATAATAAGGTATGTTTTGCCTCAAAGGAGAGTTGAGAATGCCGTAAGCGTCCGCCCACTCTAAGGAAACCCAATTCGTCCAAAAAGGGCGCGAGTTTCCGAAACGGCTTAGGTAATAGCTGAGTATTTTGCATTTTTTGAATGATATCCGAAAAACACTCTTCTTGGACCCTTTTAACTAAAACAAGTAGAGCCTTGTGTAGTTCAAAAGCAGAAAAAACGCCGGATAAAGGGTCAACTGAGTTTTTTCGATTGTGAATAAGTCTTAAAAAATGACAAATGATTTTTTGAATGGTAATTAAATTGGATATTTTATCGATTAGTCTATCAAAAAAGTTTTGATTTTGAATTTCTGCCGTCAGCACCACTGAATTTTCTGGTTTTTCTTCTTTGAGAACCTCGTCTGGAACTCCCAAAGAACGTTCATTTATAAACCTTTGAATTTGCCACTCTGTAGTGGGCAAGGTAATCCATGGAGGGCCGTGAAACCAAAGAGGATGATTTATTAAGTTATTAGGCGACAACCCTCTGCTAGCGCAGTCGGCAGGGTTTTCGAGTGAAGTAATGTGATACCATGGGACTTCGGGGATTGTTTCTTGAATACGACTCACGCGGTTTGCAACAAAGGTCTTCCACTTGTGAAGTGAAGATGTGACCCAATGAAGCGTGACCTGTGAGTCCGAGAACGCAAGAATTTCATCGATTACGAGTAATGATGAATAGGTGCGAATAACTAGTTCGAGTAAATCAGCTAATAGAGTAGCTCCAAGTAGTTCCAAACGTGGGATTGAAATAGTGTGTAAGGGAGCAACCCTTGACTTGCCCATGACTAGAGCAGTTTTGATAATTTTATTTGGTAATTCGACGCGAACGTATACGCAAGAAGCGTATCCTAGCTCGGATGCATCGCAGAAACCTAGCAATTGACATCGTTGAATATTATTCGAAAAAATATGTCTAGGTATACAAAGATTCGAAAGAGTGGTTAATTGATTATTGAATTGATTCCAAAGAGTTTTGATTGGATCGGGGGGTATTTCATCCCAATCAGTTTTGCATAACCAAAGTTTTTGCATAATCACTTTGGCTAAAAATGAAACAGGCAATAAGAAACCTATTGGATCCCAAATTTTAGCGATAGCTGATAAAATATTCCTTTTGGTGCAAGGTTTTTCACAAGGGGTACAAGAATAGGTAAAGGTATCTGTAGAAGGGTGCCACTGAAGGCCCAACACCTTATTCGATGTTGAAGAATCGTCTTCAAAGGTAACAGGGATCTGACAATCAGCGGGCGACAAATGTGAAAGAAGTTTCGGATTATTTGATGCCCATTTTCTTAATTCAAATTTTCCCAATTTAAGCAACGCTATGAGATCCTTTTGAAGCGATAAAACACCTTCTAGAGAGTTAGCTCCACAGCAAATATCGTCCATGAAAATGGTATTTAAAAGGACCTGGGATGCTTCAGGATAATTCTTAGCCTCCAGGATGGCTAGTTCTCTAAGTGTTCTAATAGCTAAATAGGGACTTGAACTAACACCAAATGTCACTGTATTAAGCCTGTAATCCTGCAGGGGTTCGTTGGGATCAAATCGCCAAAGTAGCCTTTGGTAGTCCCGATGAATTGGATTGATTTGAATTTGTAAAAAGTGCTGTTTTATATCAGTCAAAAATACGATAGAATAAAATCTTAATTTTAATAGAATTTCGGAAATATCGGCTTGTAATTTTGGTCCTATTAAAAGAGTTTCGTTCATGCTTAGGCCTTTCGAACCCTTAATCGAGGGGTTAAAAACCACCCGGAGTTTAGTCGTTGATTTGTCAAGACGAAGGACTCCGTGATGTGGTAAATAAGAACATAACTGAGGTCTAGGTTCGGATTTTGGAATTAAAGACATGTGCCCATTTTTGAGATATTCTCTCATAAAATCCGAGTACATACTATAGAAATTTAAATTTTTTATTAAGCGAGATTCAAGAGACAAAAATTGACGATAGGCCACTGAATATGTGTCTCCTAGGTCAGGAGGGTCAATGTGACGAAAAGGCAAATTTACAGTAAATCGGCCCGAAATATCTCTAGTGGTAGTTTTTTGGAAAATCTCTTCACATCTTTTTTCTTCGGGTGAGAGAAACGTTTTTGACTTAATTGATTCTAGTTCCCAAAATCTGCGAATATTAAAGTCGAGAGACTGCTCACAGGAAGTAAAGTAAGAATTGACTTGAGGTGAAATATTTATGTTTTGAGTTTGGCTCATCAAGACCCACCCAAAAACTGTCTCAAAAGCGGAGGGTAGACCGTGAGGTCCTGGAATTCGTCCTGATTGGACGATTTCTGTGTAAAGTTGTGCACCTAAGAGTAAGTCAATTGGACCAGGGTTGTAAAATTGGTTATCTGCAAGCTTTAGATTTGAAATATGACTCCAATTGGATGAATCTACCTGTACTGAGGGCATATTCGAACAGAGTTTCGGTAAAACGAAGACTTGAATAGAAAAGGTGGGCTCTTGTTGGCCTACGGCTCGAATAGTGCAAGTAGAAATGCCGTTAGTGGCCGACGAAGATTGATTTAGTCCCAGAACAGGGATCGAAATTTTGTTTCTTGGCAAGCCTAACCTGTTAAGACAAGCTTCGCTTATCAGGTTAGCTTGGCTACCGCTGTCCAGAAGTGCTCGGACAGGTTGGTAGTTACCCCGACTATCGAGTACCTCTAATTTTATAGTCGCTAGAAGCACTGTCGTCCGGGGCGTCAAGGTGGATAATGAAGAGTATTGATTTGTAGATGTATTTGGATTCGAATTGATTTGAATTGAATTTGAACTGGGTTGAACAAAACTAGGGTTCTGTTGGCTAAGACTTGAATTTGAATTCTGATATGGCAAGTTTGTGCCTGTGCTAGGCAAGGCCACTTGATTTGAATTAAAACTTTGATGTAGGTTCGAATTTTGATTTGAATTTTGGCTTGAATTAATAAAGGATTGACTTGAATTCTGACGGATTGAATCTGTCGTTTGCGATAGATGAATAAGACTATGGTGTCTATGTTGACATACCCTGCAGTTGTAAGTACTACTGCAGTCAATTACTTGATGATTTGAACGTAAACAGTTGATACATAACGATTGTTGTTTTACATAAGTAAAACGATCTGAAGGAGATTTGGAAATAAAAACACCACACTGCGAGAGTGGATGAAAAGAATTATTGCATAATTTGCACTTATAGGATTGTTGGTTTTGTCGAAATTGAATACTGGATTGTTTATTTGATACTTGTGAGTGCGTATGCGCTAAGAAATTTGATGGAGGGCTTGATTTGTACTGATTATTTAAACAAGAATTATATTTCTGGTTACTAGAATTCGAATAATTAGGTTTTTGCTGTTTGGAAGTCGAAGGTTGCATTTGCGTATTTTGGGGAGATAGCTGTACTGTTTCAAGAGCACGGCATTGGTTAATAAGAAACTGAATTTTGAGATTTTGATATGTTGGAATCTCGGTAGTACTATACTTTAATTCAAAAGCGGTTCTTGTGGTTTGATCGATTTTTGATAATAAAATTGAAAATAAACAAAAACACCACGACGTCACTGGAAATTCAAGATTTTCAAGCGCCGCAATATTCTCAGAAAAGGTATCTACCAAGACTCTACGATCGTTTGCTGACTGGTTTCCCTTTAAAGAATTTGCATAGTAGATTGTGTTCCAGTAGGTACTGGCTAAAAGTCTTTTATTTTGATAGCGATCTGTTAATACCTTCCAGGCGATTGCGTAATTACTTGCCGTTAATTTTATAGAACTTAAAATATTAAGTGGTTCGCCCTCAAGGAAAGTTAGCAAATGTTGAAATTTCCTTATATCGGAATAATTAGAGTTTTCGTGAACCAAACAAGAATAAACATCGTAAAAGGTTGGCCACTTTTTTACGTTTCCATTAAAGCAAGGTACCTTTAAAGGGCCCAGATCATCGCTACGTGAATAGTGTGAAGTTGCGGGGGTAAAATTTGAATGAACTGAATCGGAACATAAACTCGAAAAAAGAACTTTAGCTTGGTAGTAGAATAGATCCGTATATTTCCTAATTTTATCCTGTGCTTCGAATTCATCATTGTCGTCGTCCTTCAAGAGACCTATGATGTCATTATGAATGTTTTTAAATTGTTCATAGTGATCATCTAACGATTCGTAAAACGCCTTAAAAATTGGCAAGGAAGAACTATCTGATTTAGCTTTTGTTCCCAATTTATACGTTTCCGTAATACGAGATATTGAAACTTTGCGTTGATTCTCAAGCTTTTTTAACGACATATTGTTAATTAAAAAAATAAAAAATATTTAAAAAGAATAAAACTAACAATTGACCCCTCTTGACTTTAATCAGTCCAAAAGAGTCCAACAAGCATATATTTTATTATCGATTTCTCGAATAAAATGCAAAAAACTTATCAACAGCTGTTATCCTAGGTCGCGATTTTTCTCCCAAAATAAATGCACACAAGCACAACTTGTACCTACTACCGCTTCTCTTATTATTTACAGGTAAATACTAATTCTACTAGATGTGTTTGTCTACCTGTTAAATAAGAATAAAGGATTTGTCCATTAAACTCACAAGCACTTTTGTTGTTTTGAAAATAACTATTTATTTTAACAAATTTTGATTTTTGAATCAAAACAAACGACGTACGAAGTGCAAATTTCGTCTGCAATGAAATGTTAGTGGAGCAACCGTTAAGCCACGCAAGGGGGGACGGAACCTCCTTCCTAAACTGGACGCGGCAACTAAGGCGAGCCAAGATGGCGAAAAATATTTAATATTTTTATCAAACAAATTTTAAAAAACTATCTGGGTCGTGACCAGAAAATGTTGATGTTTTGAGGTTTGAGGTATGAGGTAGAGCCGCGGGACTGTAAGCGCGCTAACCGTTTTCTAAAATCTGGATGCAAAAATCCTTAAAAGGACGATGTAAAAATATTAATTTTTCCGAGCCACACAAAGGCAATATAGAGGATTGGCACTCACCTTTTTAGTTGTTTCCGTCGTCCAGAGGAGCTCCTCTTGCTGGCCCAGTCGTTGCAGTCGATCCACACTAGAATCACTTGTTTGTATAATGGTTTAGTTTGATTTTCTAAGAATGTTATTGGATTTTTTGGTTAATAGAATTTATCACCATGCTGCGTGGTGATCTCGATAGAATACGACAGACGAATCTTTCTTGGTTACGCCTTTTTGCGCAGATTCATTTTTCGTAGATGGCGCTGGCGTTTTGCTTGTGCCAATCAAAATTGAAATTGTGTGGGTTTTCCGAATACGGGAATTTGGCGCAAAATTTGAAATTAAAATTAAAGTTGCACGAACACTAGTAAATAAATTCGATAATTATGCTCGAAAACATAAAGAAGGTAAGTTGGGCACGCCAGCAAAAAAAAATTAAACTACCGTGATATTTTAAGTAAAAAATTAAAATCAGCAACCTTTAACACCCTAAATTTTGTATTTGATAAGTATCAATTCATAAAAGGGAAAGTCCGCCATTTGGGTACTGCTATTTTGATTTTGTTTTTAGTTTGAGTAACAAATCTTAATCAGCGACCTGAAACACCATAAAGTTCCAAATCTGATATATCGGTTCTTAAATGAAAAAACTGCGATTTTGATTTTTTAAAGTTTTAGTTAAAAATTGTATGCCTTACCTTAAGCACAGCAAATTTTCAAGTTTTACCTAAATCGGTATATAAATAAGAAATTCCGCTATTTTGGATCGATAAATATTGTTTCTGTTACCTTAAAGTAATCTAATTATGCTGGCTAAGCCATAAAAATTTTTAGGTATTTTTGGGGTAAAATAAAAATTTTGACGAAAAATTCCTTAAAATTTTTCTATTTAATATGAAAACTTGAGGTTCCCTCTTTTGAGATTTTGCTAATATTTCGAAAGTGAAACCGTAGGGAAATTTTGTATTTGAAGCAAATAGTTAAGCATGAAATACTTAATTAAAAATCAAATCCCCATGGTAACAGTTATTATGGTTTTTGAGATATTAAGATTTTTATTAACTGATAGATTGTCGAGCTTGAATAATCATATTTGCAATGTATGTGACTTTAAATAGATATTCTTACTAGGTTTGTCAATAAGTTTTTGTCCAAATTTCTGGCAATAAAGCTTAGTTTGATTTGATTTTGATTTGATTTGATATCCTATTTAAAATCTATTATCATATATCACTGTACTGTACTTACCGTCTATAATTTAAATCCTCATTAGTATTCTCCGATAACCAGCTAAGAATACTCTGATTGTCTGTTGTGTAAAGCTACTGACAATACCTTATAAGCGACATTTACCAGTGTTATGCTTCGGTAGTTTTGGCTTATCACCTTTTTACCTTCCTAACCCCCGCAGCAATAACTAGAAAAGGTATTGTTTTTGATGATTTTTTTTTCTACGAGCGTGTGGAAATTGTGATTTTCTACACAATTTTTAGTGCAGAAAATTCTACTTTGCATTGTCATGTCATGTCAAATTAAAAAAATAAACCTGTTAAGATTTGAATTTTCTATTGATAATGGTGCCTATAAAATGCGTTGGTTGCTATTCCCAAGTAACGTTTCCTTATTTATAGCAGAAGCTAAAAGGTTGCCAGCGCCTTGCCTTAAAACCATTAGCTTCAATGTTTGGTCGCTAGCACGTTTCCATTACCCTTATATACCCCTTAGACCTCCTAAATGGGACTCCCCAATTGGTGGTGGCAACATATGTATTAAACTCACTATAAAACCATAAGAAATAAACTCTAGCTTCGCCCTCTAGCGGTTCCACCAGTATAGAACCTTTTATGCCAGGTTCTAAAAGCAACTCAGAAACGTCCTCTACTATTATAAAACTAGATTTGGTAATTTGGTATCCTGGCGATTCTGTTGAATACCAAAATACCTTTAGAGTAAAGAATTTTTCCTATAAAAGCTTTAGCGATATTTTAGATTCACAATGGCTATATAAATTAATTTAGGTCATAAAATTGCCCAAAATTATTTTATCGCATAAAAATATACCTATATATGAGAAGTTTGTCGTTTTGTTGATCGTTAAATTTCCTGCCAGACTTATTTTTCTGATAAAATCGTATCTGAGAAGCTCTCAAAACAAGCGCGCCCTCTCAAAAATGCTTTTTAATCGTTTTTTGATAACAAAATAACATATATTTAAAATAAAAAAAATTAAGTTACACTATTCACCATTAAAAAAGTCTGTTTGGTTTACATAAATCAAAATTAAAGTAAAATTATTGTTAAAAAACGCTGCTAAAACTAAAATTTATTTTTGAAATAAATTTATATACGCCATTATCGTTTTATAGTGGTCACTTGGTTTTATTTGTTACTCTATCCCAACAAGGATTTTTGAGTACCCTTATGAAACCAATAAAAAAGAGAAGGTAAACATAGTCAACATAACCTCACTTAATTTTTTTGTATTTGTTTTTTAAAGTGTTGAAAGCGTATAATTCTTCACTTTTAAATGTTTTTTATCGTGCAATTTGCACACAATCAAGAGAGCCAGTACAATGATATCCGTTATGCCTGCAGGTTGGAGGGAAACCTCTTATCCCCAGGAGGATGGAAGCTCAACAATTATTAATTATTGTGCTTTAAATAATCAATCTTGCCATAGGTAGGTACCAATCTGTACTTAGGTATATCTATTATTTTTACTAGAAGTACCTAAATAAACTAAAACATTAAACTATTTATTTACTTCTGTTAGAACCCTTAAGGAAACAAGGTTTTGACCGCCTATTTAAATAATATTTAATATGCACCTATAGGTAACTATAAATACAAAATAATTTAGTTTACCTTTAAGCCATCCTATAAAACCTTTTTAAAATGCCTAAAAGTAAAAACCAAAAGTCTAAAGTTTATATTTACCACTCTTAAAAACCTTATATATATATATATATATATATATATATATATATATATATATATATATATATATATATATATATATATATATATATATATATATATAATTATATCTACTATAAAACTACTGGTAACTATAAAAACAAAAGGATATAAGGTAACCTTTTAGCCCTATTATAAAACACTTTTGTTATGACCTAAAGTAATGAAAAAAAACTAAATGACCAAAGTTTATATTCATTTCTTTTTAAAAACTTTAGGTGAAAGGGTTTTATAAGACCATCTTTATAAATCAGAAATCAATAAAACCAAAAGTATCTAAAAGGAACAGAAGGAATATCAGTTTTATTATACTCTCTTTATATATCACTTTTTGGTTGTATAACACCTCTTTAGGTAATTGGCAATATAAATTAACTTTATGTAGCAATCCAAAAATCCTAAAAGCCATAACAGCACCCTCTAAATAACCTCGGAACCAAATTAATAAAACCTTGAGTGGTAATAATGTTACATGGGTTATTCTGTAAAGGTAAGATGTTAATTCTTTTTTACACTTTCTTTTTGGAAGAAGTAGCGTGACGTGGTGGAGATCTGTCTGTGTGTTTTTTTATGTTTTCCTGACGCTCGTAAAAACACAATTGTTCCAAACGGTTGAGTTTTTGTGTATAATTGACTGTGTGTCAATTTTGGTACCTACGGTTTTACCATTTGTTTATTTGGTGTGATCCCTTGATTACTAAGCAGAAACGTTTAATTCTTATAAATATATATTTTAATTACCCAAAATGCACACAAGAATATTATTTTCTTTCTACATTCTCATCAAATGGATAAATGATTCTGCTTCAAAGGCGGAAAAAGTTCATACAGCATTTTGACAATGTCTTACAATTTGCATGTTTATATCGTCGTCAAAATTGAATTCTTAATCACGGTTTGCCACTACTACCATATAATACGGAGGCACCTCTTTTGATGCGAGTTTAAGATATCTGCATATAAAGCAGATATGTAGGTACACTGAAACACGCCTTCTTAAGAAAACCTTTATGAAAAGGCTTTTTAATAGCACCATCACGCAAAAAAAGATGAATGCAAACCCGATGCGATGATGTATTAAATTGAGAGTTTCATCAAGTCAATGAATCATTTTCCTAACCTGTCATTTCTGTCTAAAATTTACTGTGTTTTAAATTTTAATTTGCACTGTGTTGACCAACGTTTGTATTTATTTATTTATTTCCCCAGTATCTACAGCAAAAAGCCAATTACAGATACTTGATCCTTAAATACATTTTTCTGCCGTTTATAAACCAGTTTCATCAGCAGAAGTTACATCTTCTGGATACTGCTACAAATTTAAGTTATTTAAATTTTATAGTTAGAATTTATTTAGGTTTAGTGTAATAATTGGTTGACTTATCTTATGGTTGTATTATTAGTCTAGATTTTAGTTGCGTTATCTATGACTCACACTCGTACACGGATGTGAACCTTCCAGCAGAAACTAATATACTCGTGAATCGAAAAAGGATAGATAGTTCGTGAAAGTTCGACGACCCTATATATAGGGCCGGACATCGCGCTTTAAGAGTCACTCAGAGATAACTAACTGTAGTAATCGCGAGATATTAACACGAAGTTAATAGGCCGATTTCAGTAGTGAGTTATTAGCAAGTTATCAGTAAGTTTAAGTGCGTGTTTTGCACATAATTGTCGAAATAAATTGACATATCGTTCTTGACCTTTGCGAGTTTTATTTGTCGTTGTGAACCCGTAACAATATAGTACACCATCCTGTATGAATCTTTTTGTTTTACTCTGAAGTGTCTACCAGATATTTATGATTCGAAAATATCAGTATATTGTTTTGGCAGAAATAGTTTTAGTTTAAAATTAAGGCCTTTATGCCACACTTTTTTAAATACTTATGCTACATCTAGAAATCCTAAAGAATAAATTCTACTTGTACATTGTCTATCTTAGAATGCTTGTCTCGAATCTCGAATAAATGAGATGGGATAATTTCTCCTCTTTCTGTTTAAATTCTTTTATGCAACATTTTTTCGTAGAGCTGGAATACCCAAGTAAAATTTTAGGCAAGCTGAAGGGTCCAAGTTTTCAATCATAAACTTCTAAATTTTTTCTTTGAAAAAAATACTTTGAAGTTAAAGTTTTGTAGGATATGTCATAACCTAGAACAAATAACTCGAGAAATAGTTATTTATAAACAAGAAATTTTAAAGAATTCCTTTAGGGAGCACTTTCTAATTTTTTCCCTCTTTGTAAAAATTCAAATTCGTTTCAGCTATAAAGGCTAAGGGAGGAGAAAATTTATTTTAAGCCTGACCAAGTAGTTGTAGTTACTTTTTTTTAAATTTAGTGCTTTTATTGTATATTATTTTGGTCACATGACTTTTGTTATCACATGATGGGCATAGTTGCTGAAAGCGCCCTCTCTTCAGCAGCCGTTGAAAATGAATTTTATTTAAATAATTTGCCTACATATTCTACTTGAGGTTCTCGATTACCGTGGGCATTTCTAAGGCAACATAGCTTGTAAAACAGTGTTAATCATGACCTTGAAAACTTTTTGAAAATTAAAAAAAAATTGATTTGATAAGTTAGAGTTACCTATTTCTGACCTGAATTAATTCCTTTAAGGAAGGCTCATTTTTGGTTAAGTTACAGGTTCAAGAGTGTAATTTTAATAAATAAGTACCACCGTGCAACTATATAGGAAAATATTCCATTTTATTATAGAAAGTTCGGCATTTCTTAGGTTAAAACTTGCACTTTATTTTATCCTAATGAAAAAAACGTATGAGTGCTTAAAAACAAGAAACTTAAAGCACAGCCCTGCCAAGGAGTAGTGGTGGGAGACTATGCTGTGTGGGAGTGTTCACATAACCTAACATTTTGTTTAGCTAACGTTGGTTAGTTTCGCTAGTTATTCGCAGATCACTTTCAGATAACTTCAAAACACCGGCACCGCGGTCATTTTAGCTAGACGACAACCAAACCTTGAACCAATGTTGATATTTTTAAGATTGTTTTGTGTTTTACGTTTTTATGTGTTTATTTTTTCACCAAAAACTTGTCGTTAAAATTAGAAGAAAATTAAACTACGACATTTGACATTGCGCGTTTGTAGGTGAAAATAATGGTAAAAGTAACCTCTGAAACGATGTTCGCGGAAAAGGATAGACGCCATGATTTTTGTTCTTTTTAATATTTTTTTTGTGTTCCATATAACGATGTAACTAAATTGCTTTTAAGACAATACAACAGCATCTAGTCATAGATTTTAAAAAAAATACAGTTTTTTTATTTTTGAAATCTTAAAAACAATTTTTTTTTTGTTAAAATGACATGTTTTTTGGAGCTAAAAGTCTTGGAGTCTACAAAAATATTACCGTTGCACGTTTTTTTTAATCTCAATATGTATATAAAATATTTCTATAACCTCTTACAATAGTTAATAAAATTCATCACCAACCATTATTATTGTGATTTTTTTTTATATTTTTATAATTTCTATTTTGACAGATGTAGAAGGCGCCACAAAACAGGGACTTCAAAAAGCATTTTGAGTTATTTTGAACCATATGGGCTAAAATGAGGTTAAAAATTTGTCTGACATATTTTGGAAACCTCGGTCAAAGTCTCACCTAGGTAACTTAGACATGCAAGATACACTATACTAATTACCCATTTTCCCCTTTTAAATTACCTTGGTTTTAGTCCGTAGTTTGGGAAAATATCGGAAAATTTCCCTCTTTTTTAACCTATTAATTTTCTAAAGTAACTTTCCTTTTTTTAAGTAAAGTTTATCCAATTTTAAACAAAGATGTTACTAAGGTATGGTAGGTTTCTGGTTTTGGAATAATGATAAACTCTGCAATTTTCAACAAATTAGATACATAAAGTATGAATTAGATTGAATTATTCACTATAGCTTTTCTGGGGAGTTGTTTTATTACGTTCTGGGTAATATGATCATAGCCTGAGGATTTTTTTAAATAATACTTATTTGATTGTTGTGCGCTTAGTACGGCCTTTGGATTGATGGGGTTCATCTAAATAAAGCTTTTAATCTGGTGCTTGCATTTATATGTATTTTTAATGATATTTGACAACTTTGGCGTAACTATTCTAAAAATTTGTAAAAAGTTATAAAACTCTCATTGAACACTTTTTTTGTAGAATAGAGAAAAAGGGGAGTTGGATTTTTGATAGAACATTCCGCACTTATAATCTTATTATTACCTAACTGCTTAGATAAAACTTTAATATTAACCAGTATCTAAGCTGCTTTATTTTGTTTGTTTTTTATTTTGGCGAATGCGTCATGACATATTATAGCGATTGGCCAAATTAAAGGCTTGAACCTAAAAAAGGCTTAAAATCGGGTGCAAGCCTGCTAATTCGGACGGCATTGTATCGATCATTTATAAATGTTTCCAAATATTTTGGTAAGATTAAATAATAGTTATGAATGTGATGTCACACCGTCAGCAATTTTATGACCGCGAAAGACGAGATCGAGGATGCGAAACGGGATGACAGTTAGTCAGTTTTTATGAAGAGTAGATTTCGGCTTTGAAGAGGTTAAGTTCTCCAAAGTAAGACGAGTCCCGAGTGGCCGTCCAAAATAAATGTTAAGCAAGCGATTTGGTAAGGGATTATTTATTTTAAATGTAAGTAAGTAAGTTGTTTGTTATGATATTTTTTTGAGTTTCACCAAATTATAAATTCATTAGATTTAAACCAATAACAAATCCCTCTAACCTCTCCCATCTTAAATCGTACTGAGTGGTACCTTCTCTGGGGATGGAACTCAAGCGTTTAGAGTGACAGCGTATAGTGCTTTTGCGGGAGTGAAAATATCTACCTCCGAGACCCCTGACCCTACTCTAGAAAGTATACTCCGAAAAAGTGAGTTTCTCTACACATATATATTTTTTGAGTGACGCAACACTAAGCCAGTCCATGGAGGGCTGGCAACCGTGATAATATTTCCACTAATGCCAATGACGAACCACCATGATAAAAAAAACACTATATGGCCTTTTATTTAACTTAACAATACCAAAAAGCATTATAATATTATAAAATAAAGAGAGCAAGCTGTTCTCTACATACAACAGTATAGACTTACACTTACTAAACGGGCTCTGTGCATACATTAACAGAACGTCACCCTACCTTAATGCGGCGGCGTCTCTATTTACAAATTTTAAAGTTTACTAAAAAAAAATTAATTAATTTTATAATATTTAAAAAGAAAAAGTAGTTAGGCAATCAAGGGATTTTGAAGTCTAAGATTTTGACACATTTTTAGGTGTTTGGCATATGCCTTAAGGTTGTTTGGACGTAACATCTGAAAAGCACGTCGCTGTCGCTATTTTGCCGTGTGACACTGGAAATAGAACAATAACGTTGTGCTAATTTGTTTTTTTTTTATTTGTCAAACACACTGTGTTTATTGTATTACAATCTAGTCAGTAAGACTAATTAGCAATTTTGTTTTAACTTAATTTACTAGAAAAGTCAGATTTAAACTTAGGGTTCACTCAACAGTTCTCCCCGCTTTGTTTAGTCTGTAACTCACAATTGTGTTGTGTTTGTAGCATTATTTTGTTTTATATAATTCACTTAGTTTACTAGCTCAAACGGCTTCACTCTTTTTAGTGTTCGAACTAGCATAGTATTGTCTAGAAGCTGAATTGCTTCCACATTCACATGCCGATGAAGTCTATCTTCATGGCTTTTTGCGTACTTTTTTATAGTCTCTGCTACAATTTCGATTTTTAGATCTCGATGAAGGTCACTATTTCGAACGTACCAAGGTGCATTCACAATGTTTCTTAATACTTTATTTTGAAATCTCTGTAAAACTAGAATGTTACTCTTTTTAGCACAACCCCAGAGTTGAATACCATATGTCCATACTGGTTTCAGTATTTGTCTATAAAGCAGTAACTTATTATGAATTGTTAAATTGGACTTCCTTCCAATTAGCCAGTTCATTTTTCTATACCTTATCTCAAGTTCTTCTTTTTTTTTCTTAACATGTGCTTTCCAGCGCAATTTGGCATCAAGTGTTATACCGAGATATTTTGCCTGATTTGAATATGGTACGGGAATGTTGTTAATTGTTATTTGTATGTGATTTATATTTTTCTTTGTAAAATCAACATGAATTGATTTGGTTTCATTTAATTTTATTCGCCACTTTGTGGTCCAACTGTGAACTTCGGTGACTGCATCCTGAAGTTTTTCTATGCATTTTTCAATAGATTTTTCTACCGTCAATAAACCAGTATCATCTGCAAATGTTGCTAAGTGACAATTTTCTGGCTTTGGGATATCGCAAGTGAATAATAAGTATAGATAAGGGCCTAGTACGCTACCCTGGGGCACGCCTGCTTGAATTTCTGTTAAATTTGAGTATGAGACTCCCTGTTTTACTCTAAAATGTCTATCAGATATGTATGATTCCAAAATATCCGAATATTGTTTTGGCAGAAACTGTTTTAGTTTAAAAGTAAGGCCACACTTTGTCAAATGCTTGTGCTACATCTAGAAAAACTGCAGAACAAACTTTTCCCTCTTCTAGTGCTTTTTCTATTATATTAGTAATTCTATCTACTTCATCTATCGTGCAATGCTTGTCTCGAAAACCAAATTGATGAGATGGATTAATTTCTTGTCTTTCTATGATGGGTTTAATTCTTTTAAGTAATAATTTCTCATAGAGCTTGGATATAATTGGCAGCAAAGATATTGGCATATAATATATATATATATATATATATATATATATATATATATATATATATATATATATATATATATATATATATATATATATATATATATATATATATATATATATATATATAAAGGACGCATTACTTAGGTTGCATAGTTTTACGATAGCTTGTCTGGGGAGTTGTTTTATGACTACCCCGTTAATAAGATCATACCCTGGGGCTTTTTTCGAATTAATATTTTTGATTTCTGTTAATATTTCTTCTGGTGATGTAAGCTTAATATGGTCTTCGATTTGATGGGGTTCATTTAATTGAAAGTTTTCATCCGGTGTTTCGTGGGGCTGAAAAGTTTTTTCTAAATGACTTCCAAAAATATCTGTTTTTTCTTTATTACTCCTTGCCCACTGTTTGTTAGATTTTCGTATAGGTGGAATTTGGATAATTGGTCTTTTAAAATCTTTGGTTGCTTTCCAAAGGGAATAGTCGGTATTTTTATCATTTGTAAGTTCATTAAGAAAATGGTTAATAGATTCATTTTTTATTACTAGAATTTCTCGCCTAATGCGCTGCGTCATGTTGTTGAGATTTGTTTTGTCCCGAGGATCACGGCTTTGCTGCCACTTTCTTCTTAGTTTCCTTTTTTCCAATATAAGGTCTCTAATTTCCTTTGGATAGTTTTTTCCCTTAAAAATTCTCTTTGGTTTTGGACTGTTTTCCCAAGCTGCTTGTTCAATATTTGTAACAAAGTATTCAACTTCTTTATCGATTTGTTCTGGCGTTTGCAATGGTACTGATAGGTTTATTTTTTCTGACAGACTTTGTTTAAAACTAATCCCGTCAGTCAGTTTATTAACTAGTGAGATATTTGCTTCTTTCTTTAATATGCTTTTACTAAGAGTTAGAATAATAGGTGAATGATCTAAGTGTAAATCAAAACTTTCTTCTTTATCTACAAAACTTAAAGATATATTTTTTACTATAAAAAAATCAATTAGATCTGGAATTTTTCCTGGATCTGTTGTTAATATTGGTGTTTGCCCGCAGTTAGAAAAACGATAACTGCAATGGACTGTATATATTCTATTAAACGAAAGCGCGAACAAACATAAATATATTGATACGAAATCACGAAATAATTAAAAAGGTCCATAGGTTAATTGCTGGTACCCACACAACGGAAATCAGAAACAAAGTACTCACCGGTTTGCAGCCAATTTCTCCACGTTCCAGGGGCCCCTGATTGGATCTAATGATGGCGCCATGTAGCTGAAGGGCTGAAGTTTCCAGTTCTATGCTTCAGTACACAAAAATCGAGCACTTTCAAGTGTAGAAATTTGTAATAGTTGGAGAAAGTAATTAACACGCCATTTTTCTCGAGGCGGTAGAAAGGATTTCTCTGATTCTTGGTGCGCATGTCAATGCGCGAAAAATGTACTCTGTCCTTCATCCAATTGTGTGGTTTTAAAATTTTAAAACAACCGCGAAATTTAGCGGGAGCTAACATAACTGCCCTCCAAAACACACAATTTTAGAATATCAGCCGGACAGATATAGATATAAGAAAAATGATCGACCGATAAATATAAATGAATGAAAAAATAGATAAGTATCGTAAGTTTATTTAGAGATAACGAAAACCCGAAAAAGGCAAAACAAACAAACAAAATTCAAAAAAAATAATAAAGAATTACCTATTGTAATAATTGACTTTAATAGGTAGAAAAATGAAAATTAGTTTTAATTCGGCAAGAGGCACAGTTTTACAACTGGCCGCTTGTAAACACCGGTGACCGTTCGCACCGTCGCTACACGCACTTGAACGTCTCCGCCGGGATGCAATTCGATAACCCGACCGACTGGCCATTTCAAAGGTGATTGGATGTGATCACTCGTTATGATAACCAAATCATTTAATTTGATATTTGGGGACGAATCAGCCCACTTGTGTCGCTGTTGTAGCGTACGCAAATACTCTACAGAATACCTTTTCCAAAAATCATTATGTAGTTTTTGAAATAGTTGCCATCTCGAGAGCCGATTTAGGGGGTAAGAGGTTGAAGATCGTGTGGGTCTGAAGAGGCAGGAGATAAAGGGCGACTATTAAGTACAGCTTCTATGCGACATGTAAGGGTGGACATTTCCATGATGGACAACTTCTGGTCGCCGACAACTCGAACAAAGTGAGTTTTAAAACTTTTGACGCCAGCTTCAGCCAGGCCATTGAAATGCGGACTGAGAGGGGGTCCCAGATGCCAACGAATAGATAGTCTGGTGGACGCACTTCTTGCGTAATCAAGTAATTGGCTACGAAACCCTATGAAATTACTGCCCTGATCTGACCAGCATTGCGTCACGCTTCCACGTCTGGAAATGAATCAATGGAATGCACCTACAAACCCTTCGGTGGACAGTTCCATGGTTAATTCCAAATGCACGCAATGTGTGGCCGTACAGACAAACACACAGACATACGATTTGAAAGCATTACAACCACGGTAACGATGAGGAATCACAAAGAAAGGTCCACAAAAGTCGATAGCCACACTCGAAAAAGGTTTAAGTTGATTGATTCGATGAGCGGGAAGAGAACTCATTATGGGCGGTCTATAGGGTTTAGGGTTGATTCTAAAACATTGCAAGCACTTGGATATGGTTCTTTAAATTGCCCGTCTGGCAGATAATATCCAAAATTGCTGTAAAAGCAGATTATGTAATGTTTTAAACCCAGGATGAAGGTATTGTCGATGAATGGACTCGATAAGAAGAGTAGTTAAACGGTGGTTACTCGAAAGTATGACGGGGTGTTTTGCAGAATAAGACAAAAGGTCAGATTTTTGTAATCTGCCACCGACTCTAATGATATTATTTTTATCAAGAAAAGGTGAAAGTTTTCGAAAAGGTTTCGGTATTGGTTTATCCCTAGATAACGCGGAAAAAAGCTCAGAAAAACAAGAACCTTGAACGCTTTTGATAAGAAGGTATAACGCACTTTGCATCTCACCGGCGGTAGGAAAAACAATATTTTCAAAAATAATTTTTTCGTCCGGTAGATTAGTGGGTTTTCGATAGGAATGGTTTTGAAAAAGGTTAACTATTCGAAGGACATCATAAATTATACGTTGAATTTTTGATATAGATGAATATTTGATAAGAAGCTGATCTAAGAAGTTAACGTCAATTATCGCATTGCAACAGACCTTTGACTTTTCCTCCAGATTAACATCTCCGAAATCAATCGGCATTTTTGATTTATGTAAATCGGGCAATTCGGTTTCGGGGGACCACAAAAACGACGATGCGTTCCACCATATGTCATGTGAAATGAGCTGTGAAGGTATGGGCCCTTGTGACGCAATATCGGCTGCATTTAAAGCAGAAGGAATGTAGCGCCATGAGTTTGAGGGAAGGATTTCTTGGATTCTACTGATTCGATTTCCAACAAAGGTTTGTCAGCGATTAGGAGGTGATGAAAGCCAGTGCAATACGACTTGCGAGTCGCAGAAAGTAACGATATTTGTAAAAGTTATTTTTCCTTCATAGCTAGATAAGACGAAATCAATTAATTCGCGTAAAAGAAATGCGCCTAGGAGTTCTAACCTAGCCAAAGTTTGTGGCTGTATAGGCGCGACTCTAGATTTTGCAGATATGAGAGAAACAGACATATTGTTTTCCTCTTCTACACGAAAATATACGACGCCTGCGTAGCCTCGAATTGAAGCGTCACAGAAGCCGATGATTTGACAGGTATTGGTTTTTGACAGTTTGATTTGTCGGGGTAATTGAAAATTGGAAAGAAGCGGGAATTCAGAACGAAGTTTGTTCCAAGAGTCGATGATAGAAGAATCTGGTTCTTCGTCCCAGCCTATTTTCGATATCCACAACTGTTGCAAAATAAATTTTGCTTGTAGCAACAAGGGACAAAGAAAACCTAAGGACTCGAAGATTGTTCCTATGATAGATAAAATAGAACGTTTAGTTGGGGGTTTGTCCTTCATTCGGCATTGATAAGAAAAAATGTCGTTTTTTGGATGCCATTGAAGGCCTAAAATTTTGATAAAGTGTGGTTCATCCATGTCAAAAGAGAGAGGCATTTGACGATCGGAATCTGGCAATGTTGCCAATAACTCAGGACAATTTCTTGCCCATTTTTTAAGTTCAAATCCTCCCGACTTCAACAAATCATTGAGTTCCATCTGTGGGGAAAGGGCTTCAGAAAGCGAAGGGCTAGTTTCCAAGATATCATCGATGTAAATTGACGTTTTTAGAACAGTACTAGCCATAGGAAAACGTTCCTTTTCTCTCTTTGCGAGCTCATTTAATGTACGCATGGCTAGAAAGGGTGAGCATGTCATGCCAAAAGTGACAGTAGAAAGTTCCCACACTGAAAGTGAGTCCTGTGGAGAAAACCTCCACAATATCCTTTGATAAGGACGGTGATAAGGATTGATAAGGACTTGACGGAACATCTGTTTGATATCAGCAATGTAGGCAATAGGATGAAGACGAAACGTAAGGAGTAAAAAGGCAATATCCTTTTGAAGTTTCGGTCCAGACAACAACGTGTCATTGATACTAATATTCTTTGGGGTGACTGCCGAACAATCCCAGACTACCCTTAATTTTGTACTTAAGCTTTCCGGCTTTAGTACGCAATGATGTGCCAAAAAACATGATACGTCGACTTTTGGTTGACTCGATAAAACTAGACTCATGTGATTAGAATCGCTATAGTCTTGCATAGGCAGTGTACAGATCATATTTAAGTAATCTGTTTTCTAGAAGTAAAAATCTACGATAAGCTTGTGGATAAGTATTTCCTAGGTCAGGGTTTATTTTATCTTTAAACGGAAGATCTACCATGAATCTACCGCTCGGTTGCCGTACGACACTCGCAGTAAAAATTGATTCCGCTTGTTTTTCTTCCTTTGATAAGATTTGTTTTTTATTCAAATGTTCGATTTCCTAAAAACCTAGGGATAATGACCTCCAAAGGAGGTGAATGACTCGTTAAAAAACAACTGGTTCGTTCCGTAAGACTACCTACTTCGTCCACTTTTCCCATGACGACCCAGCCAAAGATGGTTTCAAGGGCTGAAGGTTGCCCTATTTGTCCAAGAACTCTGCCCTCCTTGAATATCTGTGCAAATAGCTCGCAACCAATAACTAGGTCCACAGGTCTAGATTTGAAATAAGATGGGTCAGCAAGTTTAAGGTTTTCCAAGCGTTTCCACTGATTACCGTTCAAAGTGAATGTAGGCATATTGGAACCTAGTTGTGGAACAACAATTGCTTCGAAATTAAGTAAAGGAGTGACCTGTCCTTGTGGCTTAATGTGACATTGAACGAGCCCTATGGAAGTAAGAGAAGACATTTGATTTAATCCGAATATTTCAGTGGTGTAACTTCGCCTAGGAAGATTAAGACGCTGAATACACTTTTCACTGATGAATCCTGTCTGTGATCCAGAATCAAGCAGTGCCCTTACAGGTTGAAAATTTCCGCAACCGTCCATAACATCTATTATGGCGGTGCATAAAAGAAAGGTACCTGAAGGTCCTGAGGTATTTAATGACACATGAAGATTATTGACAGGTGGTGTGTGAATGACAGGACTAGTATCTTGGCTTTCAGACTCTTTATTAGTTTCTAAGATATGAGTTAAAGTGTGGTGCCTTTTACTATTGCAAGTCCTGCATGAATATTTTGATTTGCACATGTCTACCCCATGCGAGGGATGAAAACACGCTAGACATAATTTTTTCTGCTTGACGAAAGATAGGCGATCGATAGGTGAGAGATCAAGAAATGTTTGACATTTCGAAAGCACGTGACCTTGATTACACCGGAAACATTTTATTCCCGTACTTGAATTAGTTGAGGTGCCAGCCAGTCCTATAAAAGGCGAATTGGATGATTTATAGGTAGGCTGTTGCCCAAACTGATTTTGCATAGAATTTGATTTTTGATAGGTAGGCATCTTTTTGGGTGCTGTTGATTGAGGAAGTGATTCCAAAACTTTACATCTTTTTTCTAGAAATTGAAAAAATGACTGAAAAGTGGGAATTTCGGCATTAGTATTGGCGTGACTCATTTCGAAATTTGAACGCGTCGGAATATCCAATTTTTCTAACAGAATGAAAAAAATAATAAAGTCCCAACTGTCAAAGTCAAAGCTAAGTGATTTTAAAATTTCTAGGGATTCTGAAAAGGTGTCAATTAAATTACGCAATTCTTTAGCTGACTCGTTTTTTAATGTAGAGTTCATAATTGTGCCTGAAGCATTATTTGCGAGGTCTCGCTTGTTTTGATATCTATTGACTAATTTGTCGTAAGCAATTTTATAATTTTGATCAGATAAGCTAATCCCTGATATCAATTTTAAAGGCTCATCCTCGAGATATGAAAATAAATATTGAAGTTTTCGGACGATACTTAGACTTTGATTTTGATCTATAATGTTATTAAAAAGATCGAAAAAGCTTAGCCACAATTTTTTATCCCCTCGAAATATGGGAATACCTAACTCTTTGAGTTTTGGAGTTTCAGATTCGTTTTGACGAACATATGATCCCGAAAAGGATGGGGCCTCAACCGGAAATATTTCAGAGTAAACCCCTTTACACGCATAAAAATATTTACGAGCTTCTGAAAGGATCGCATCCTGCGTTTTAAACTCCTCGTCGTCCGAGTCGTCTATCATCATAATGACATCATTATGTACCAGCATGCATTTATCGAAAGTTTCATCCAAATCGGAATACCTCACTTGAAACTCGTTTCTCGCTTTTGCGTCCGTTGCCGCGGTTTGTGAAAACACATAACACTCGGTAATCGCAGATAAAAAACCCTTGCGTTGTTGCACGGCTTTTTTGATAGACATGATTTTACCTTTGAAATGACGAAATTGTCGGCAAATATACAATTAACGCTAAATTAATGCTTCTGAAATAGAAAAAATGACGAATTGTCGAAAATATGCACTAATTTATCGCAATTGATGAAAATTGTTTTAAATATCGAAATGGTATGGAACAAATCTAATCACAGAAATGTTGTTTGTTTGTTTTGATTGATCCTCGATTTTGTTTACTGAAATGACCACGCGGTAGACCCTGCGTTACCATAGCAGCGGACCGAAAACAGGTGAATTGCGCCGAAAAACGAAGGTAGAACGAAAATCTACGGTTCAATACGATTGGCAAAATTTAAGGCCGTGTGGTCGCGGCGAAAATACGAAAATGGCTGCCTTAAATACCGTCGAATGGATTTAATTTATTTAATCGGTAACTGCAATTGACTGTATATATTGTCGGGTACGATTTTATTTTAAATCGAACCCTTGAACGAGGGTACCGTAATAGATCTCTTATGTGAATAAAATAAATATGAAACAGTTTTAAAAACGTTACAAACTTTAATGAATACAAAATAAAACTCTGTTGCAATTTACAAATTGTTACGAGACTTTTCTTATGACCTATAAAACAAACAAGACCCAAAATATTAAAATAAAAACTTTAACTTACCAAAATAACAAACTGCAAAATATTCTTTAAATATAAAAATCTTATGTTTCTTTACTGACAATTACTTTTAGAGGTTTTAGTTAAGTTCAACAAAACTTAGAATGTAACTACCGACTTGTCTTCTCAAAGTTTGGGTTTTTATAAAGGGTAGGTTGGACCTAAATAATCCATTATCCCCTCTTTAAAGAGCTTGGAGGAACCAAGTCAGTGGCGTTGCTGATATTCCTAAAATTTACTTTATATTCTAGCTAATGAGCTAAGCAAGATAAGCTAAACAAAAACAGAGATAAAATACATTTTATAGACAACATTTTCTTATCTCACAGTTTTTCCATGTCCAATCACTTTAAAGGGAAAACCCTCTCGCTACTTGCTGTATCCCCACGCTCAACCATTACGACTCCCACTCTAGACTTTTCAATAGTTTTTCTCGTCATAACCATCTGCTGTGTAGTGGGCGGCAACCAAATGTTTTCTATTTTGGAGGGAGGCGGAACCACTTTCTTATCTCAACAGAACCATAATTGTGTTTGTCGCTTTTCCAAGATGGTTTCGTACAGTGGCATAGTCAGGGGTTATTTGCATTCCTGACATATGCCCCCCACCAATTTGTCGGCGACCTCGACGACCTGACGTTATATGGTCTCAGGGTTGTTTGGATTTGACTATAACCAAACTTTGGCTTGCTGGGAGTTTTTAGGCTGCTTTCGTGTGTTGTGCACCATTGACATGTAACAAAAGTGAGGCATTAGTTCTGAGCTTATACCGATGATTGTTTTCAAAATATGAGAGATAATGTTGTTGTCTTTACAATATTTAAAAAAATGTCTTTATGTTTAATTATAAAATTACTTAGTATAAAATTATCAAAATATTAAACCATTTACATTTGCAAAAAAAATACATTTTGTTTAAAATAAATATGTCCTGAATAGTACGAATACAAAATTAACTATAATAAAAGTATTCAAATATTCCTTTTCAAAATAATTAATTTGGGTCTTGCCAACAGAGTATTTAAAAACTAATTTTCCAAATATCACTTGTTGCTTATTTTCACAAAATTATAAGCAAAAAGTGATTTATATTTTCCAAGAAAAATATCTCTCTCATATTTTCAAAATATTTAATACACATATTTAACCAAATAAATATTTTATATGATGCGCGCGCATTACCTAAGACTATTTAAGTAGGTAATTAGCAAAATCGTTTGCTATCGCTATATAGCTATTTTTTTTTGTATGTGAAAGAAAAAAAATCCGCCTTGTATTTTCACCTTGTAAGTGAAAGAAAAAAGTCCATCTTGTATGTTCACCTGGTATTTTCACCATGTATATTCATCATGTATCTTCACCTTGCAAGGACCAAAAAATTTTCTCCAAAGTTTTAAATAATCGTATCCCCGCCAAAATACAAACATGCATGCATAAAATCAAATCAATAAAATAACATCTCCTCAAATTTTCAAAATATTATAAAAATATAAGCTTTCTATTTTTAAAAGCAGCTGCAGCTATATTTTTACTTAAGATGTGCCCATTAGATATATTCTTATATCTTTGAATTCCTTTAAAGATTCAGGGACAAAAGTATAAAATTATCTTTTTATAAATAAATAATAAACCATAATTTCAAACGAAAGCTTTGTGGTCTTAATGTAATTCAATTCGCTGATTTTTAGCTTCTGACTTCTATAGACGTTAAGATAAGTACTTAACGCAATTTGTATACGTATATCAAACTGCAAATTTGGCGTTTTTAATTTAATTACTTTTAACAAATACAGAGTCTCTCATCAGGAAATATTACATGTTAAAAAAATGTTCTTTATTAAGAAAATAGGTATTGTAATACCTTTAATAATTAAAAAAAAATCTTAGTGTAAATACTTTTTAATTTTCAACTAAAATTAACTTTTTGGTTAATAAAGCTGACAGTTGAGCTAAATAGCTTTAGGTTAATCTTTTGAGCTAATATTATGTATTAAAAAATCTGCACAGTTTTTTATGTGCTATTTGAATTTTTAATATAATGTCCTAATTTGACATTGGCACAATTAGTCCTGTTTTAAATGGGTGTCTTTGAAAATATGCTTAGCGCATTTCTCGAGAAATTAAAATAAAAAAAAAAAATTCTTTTTCTTTTTAGTAAAATTTATTTAAATGCCAAGAGATCTTTTGAGACAAAATTTATGCTAAATATTAAATTTTATATAAAACAGTTAAACTTTTTGTGCAAACTGATTAGTTGTTCGTTTTCTCAGCTACGAGTGAAGCTGAAGGGTCATTGCGTGCTTATTTAGTTGAGCTAACCAATTTGAACACTTTGCTCATACTGGTATCCACACAGTACAGTAGCACTAAAAAAAAAAATTTTGTTTTTTTTTATTGCTAAGAGATATGCTCTATTGGGGCATGCGCAAAACGCACCCTTTTAAATCTTACTGTTTTTGTATATTTAGCTTTATGTTTTTCAGAAAATACCAAAAAACATTTTTTTTTTAATTACTAATTTTTTTCACTCGCCCTGTATTTCGTTGTTCCTGTAAAAGTCTCTACTTGCACAGGTTACCCATTTGTTGCGTGTTCTGTGGTACTTGTGTAAGTTATAAGTATGTTTTAGTCGCTTTTCGTCCTTTCAGATGTTAAATTATAACGTGTGTTCTGCCAAAAAGTTGGCATCAAAGGTCGGTAACGTCGTGACGGTTATTGAAAAAATAAAATAAAACGTAAATCGTTCTGCTCGGTAATTTATGTATGTGTAATGTGTGTAATCTCCAAAATTGTAAAACGTGTCAACCCAAGAAAAAAAATTATATTAGTATCTGTGTTTATGCTAAAATAAATTTAAAAATATTTTAAAAAAATTGTGAAAATAAGTGGATAAACATTATGTTGAAGTTCTACATTACACTTGAATCCTGTATGCATCATCCATCGAAAGAATTAATTTTTTCTTGGAGATACCGATGTAAGTCGTTTATATGTTATTTTTTGTAGGAAAAAATATTAAAATAATTTTTTATGGATAATAAGTTATAACTTATTTCAAGTTTTTTTTTTTTTAATTTTTTCCAGCGCTGAGCAATAGTTATGAAAACAACTAAATTTACAACATGTTTTTACCTTCCTTTCTTGTTGCGACTTTAACTGACTTAAAAAATTGACGTTCAAAGCACTTAACATTTTTAATAGTCTGAAATTTTAAATTCCGACTGACTGATTTAATCTTTTTTTTAAAATAAAATAAAATTTCTAACTTGGTCTTCTGCCTATTTTATAAATTTGCCCTGTATAAATATTTTGCCGATATTTTCTATCCTTGTCACTAAAAACCGTGACTTTCTTTTTATGTCCAGATTTTAAAACAAGAAAAACATTCTATGATTTTCCACGAAATCGCTTTTTATACCTAAAAAGTTTAGTACATTAATAGAAAAAATTGTTTAAAAGATATAGCGATATTGCTATTCTATTTTTATATAAGTTTTTTCCAAAACTTTTTTCGTGCGCCAATTAAAAAAAAAGTTCTACTAATTGAGTTTAAGGTTATGTTATTTACCAATTTTTCACAAATCCATCCTTCATTTCTTTTTTAAGATTTATTTTCAATAACTCTAAAACAACTATTTTTAAAAATAAAATTTTATATGAGCTTTTCAAGAAATGTATTGCCTGTGGCGCTGCAGTTCCTTATGAACTTTAGTTCAACCTTTTATGTTTTGAAAAAAATTATTGAAGGAAACCAAAAATGTTTTAAAAATGCGTGTTTTGGAAAAACATTGCTTTTCGGACATAACTATTCACTTTATTTCACTCCATCTGTGTACTTTATTTCACGAAAGCATAATTAAATACGGCAAAACTTCTTATTTTGGCACTAGCTTAATTATTAGAACACGAAAGTCTAATTTATTCAAGTGGCTATCGAGAGCCTTTCCAATGCGACCTCAAGCGGGTCTTTTGTGGCTAACAAAAATATAATATGAAATCTTAACTTGTACTTGGTTTTTCATAAACTGACAAATCTTATTTTTTCCTTTTCATTCCAATACCAATTTTGTTGTTTAAAATATAATTTTTTCGTATTTTCGAAATATTGTCTTACTGAATGTCAAAGTTAGAAGTGGGTGTTTTGCATAAGAAATATTTACAAAAAATCGCGCTCAATAAATAAAAAGTATAAATTTAAGTGTTTCTGTACCAATTTTTTTTAAATGTGCTTACATTCGCTTCTAAATATTAAAAAATATGTTTTTTTTTTACTTTTTTAAATTTTTCAAAAGAGTAATTCAACTTTGGTGTTTTAGAGTTCTTGGATTTTCGAAATTTAAGTAAGAGATGCGTGCTTATTTTTCAACATGATAACAATAAGGCACGTCTTAAAATATAAAAAATACTAAAATAATAAAATTTATCAATGTATTCTAATCGAAAATTTTACCTTAGATAATTATTTTAAAAATAGTAACCTTAATTTACAAAAAAATAAACAAAATTGAACATTTAAAAATTTTTGAAGTTAGTGTGTGCTTGATACCTTTATAAATATATACTACAAATATATATAAAAAAAGTTCATAAAGCAAAAAATGTAAACAAAATTTAATAACTAATGTGCTATTAAACTTTTTTGAACTCAAGCGATTTATTAAATTCAAAACATCATCTGGGTCCGTCGAAGGTTCTTTTCGCAAAATATAATAACTCGTGAGTATATCATTATGCAAACCACTTTCAAAATATTCCAAAAAATTAGAAAAAGTCATAGATTCGTCATATTCGTCACAAATATTTGTTAATAATTAATATTCTCTTTTTGCTTTATATTTAATAAACAAATTTTTAATTCACTTTTGTAAAAAACTGAGCCAAATTTTTCTAAAAAATCGCATATCTGGCGTATTTTTCCATTTTTTATTTTGATTTTCTACTTTTTCTTTATATTTTTGAAACCAAGTAAAAGCCACGTATACTAAATAAGTGCCAAATAGATTAATTTTTCTTTTTCTGTCCAAAAACTTTGGACTTGCACATCTTTCAAAATGCTCCAAAAAAAATCACGAGCATTAATCTCTGAGGAGGAATCACATAAATTTGGGGATACAAACTTTGGCTTTGCCGGGGTCCCGGTCTCATTTTTAATATCTCAAATTGTAATATTGGCCATTTCTATTTATTACAAAAAAATAACGCGCGTATTGAAATTACCCCTATCAAAATAACCTCTAGAATTTCTAAAAAATAAAAAAAAATAGAATTCGGACCAGGGGGTAGCACAACTTTGGGCCCTCCAAGTTTTGAAGAAGTTCAGTTTTACCTGGTCGGAATTCGGTACAGGGTTTGCTTGTCTTATAGTCTTAACATTGATTTAAAAATAATTTTTATTAAAAAAAATCAAATTGATGAATAATAAATAATTAAAAATAAACAGATAAATAAAAAATTATTAGCAAAAAATTATAAATTTTTAAAGCAAAAATAATTTAAAAAAAAATTTTACAAAATTATTTGCAAGATCTTATTCACACAAGCCTCAAGCCTCCACCAACTTGTCGGGTACGATTTTATTTTAAATCGAACCCTTGAACGAGGGTACCGTAATAGATCTCTTATGTGAATAAAATAAATATGAAACAGTTTTAAAAACGTTACAAACTTTAATGAATACAAAATAAAACTCTGTTGCAATTTACAAATTGTTACGAGACTTTTCTTATGACCTATAAAACAAACAAGACCCAAAATATTAAAATAAAAACTTTAACTTACCAAAATAACAAACTGCAAAATATTCTTTAAATATAAAAATCTTATGTTTCTTTACTGACAATTACTTTTAGAGGTTTTAGTTAAGTTCAACAAAACTTAGAATGTAACTACCGACTTGTCTTCTCAAAGTTTGGGTTTTTATAAAGGGTAGGTTGGACCTAAATAATCCATTATCCCCTCTTTAAAGAGCTTGGAGGAACCAAGTCAGTGGCGTTGCTGATATTCCTAAAATTTACTTTATATTCTAGCTAATGAGCTAAGCAAGATAAGCTAAACAAAAACAGAGATAAAATACATTTTATAGACAACATTTTCTTATCTCACAGTTTTTCCATGTCCAATCACTTTAAAGGGAAAACCCTCTCGCTACTTGCTGTATCCCCACGCTCAACCATTACGACTCCCATCCCACTCTAGACTTTTCAATAGTTTTTCTCGTCATAACCATCTGCTGTGTAGTGGGCGGCAACCAAATGTTTTCTATTTTGGAGGGAGGCGGAACCACTTTCTTATCTCAACAGAACCATAATTGTGTTTGTCGCTTTTCCAAGATGGTTTCGTACAGTGGCATAGTCAGGGGTTATTTGCATTCCTGACAATATTCTATTAAATAAAAGCGCGAACAAACATAAATATATTGATACGAAATCACGAAATAACTAAAAAGGTCCATAGGTTAATTGCTGGTACCCACACAACGGAAATCAGAAACAAAGTACTCACCAGTTTGCAGCCAATTTCTCCACGTTCCAGGGGCCCCTGATTGGATCTAATGATGAATGAACCACGTAGCTGAAGGGCTGAAGTTTCCAGTTCTATGCTTCAGTACACCAAAATCGAGCACTTTCAAGTGTAGAAATATGTAATAGTTGGAGAAAGTAATTAACACGCCATTTTTCTCGAGACGGTAGAAAGGATCTCTCTGATTCTTGGTGCGCATGTCAATGCGCGATAAATTTACTCTGTCCTTCATCAAATTGTGTGGTTTTAAAATTTAAAAACAACCGCGAAATTTAGCGGGACCTAACAATTGGCTCACATTGATATTCACTAATAGCTTTCAAAAGTTCTTTTCCTTTAGAATTCGTCAGTCTAGATCCCCAGTACGTATTTTTTGCATTAAAGTCACCTCCAATTATAAAACGGTTTCCTAATTTTCTGAGAAAATTAAGATATTGATTTTTTTTTTTAGTAAGTGCCTTGGTGGTATATAGACAGCACTTATGACTAGTGTATATAAATAAAATTTCGGACTTCCATTGTCTTTATTTATTTTAAAACACGACGTTTCGGTTAGTAAGTATCTCTAACCGTTATCAAGTGTAAACTAAAAAATCTAGTCTCTAGGCTACTACTTATACTTCTTGGTGTGCAGTCAGGTGTGACGGCCCGCCCCCTTTTTTAATCCTAAGACGCCTGTTTTCCTTACGGAGTGGTTTCCATATGTTTGGTATGTCCGTGCTTGGTTGACTGAAAACTTCTTTATTCTGCATTATATACGCAGCTTCAATAAACTTTCGTTTTCGCCAATGCGACTCCTTATGTAAAACTTTAGCTTCTGACCATTGAATCCTGTGATCATTTAACCATGCATGATCTGCTAAACCGGATTTTTCAATATCCCCTAATTGGGTACTTTTTAGATGTTCATTTACTCTAACCTGAAGAGGGCATTTCGTTTCACCTACATATATGTACATTGGCGAAAACGAAAGTTTATTGAAGCTACGTATATAATGCAGAATAAAGAAGTTTTCAGTCAACCAAGCACGGACATACCAAACATATGGAAACCACTCCTTAAGGAAAACAGGCGTCTTAGGATTAAAAAAGGGGGCGGGCCGTCACAGCTGACTGCACACCAAGTAGTATAAGTAGTAGCCTAGAGACTAGATTGTTTAGTTTACACTTGATAACGGTTAGAGATACTTACTAACCGAAACGTCGTGTTTTAAAATAAATAAAGACAATGGAAGTCCGAAATTTTATTTCTACACAATCATTGTCTACGAGTTTCAAACAAAGACTAGTGTATATGTTTTTGTTTTTACACTTACTAATGTAGCTTGAATCTCTATGGTTTTATATCCCATCTCCTCATAGTGTGATATTTTCTTTAATTATTACAGCACTTCCCCCATGTGCAGTATTGCTAGGGTGAGTTGTATGATACACTTTATAACCCTTAAATTTAATGTGAGACTGGTTAGTGAAATGCGTTTCTGACACAAGACGGACGTCAATTTTTTCTATGTCTAGAATAACTTGCAAGTCTTGCTGATGTTGCAAGAGACCATTGGCATTCCAAGCTAGAAGATTACTGACCATTTTGAGGCATATTGGTAGCTCCGTTAATGCTACTTTCTAGTTTAGTTAATCGCTCATCAAGTTTGTTCAATTTCTCCAAAATTAATTGTAGTGTTTGTTCCATAACTAATTTGTGACGTATAAAATTGCGACACTAATAAAGCACGTCGTAATCACTCTATTAATTACTGAATAATTAAACAAATATCTGGAAGCAGAACTGTATTTTCCAGCTAGGTAAAACATTGATATGCCCGGTAACGTTTATACAGTGGAGAAGGGGGGGTTCAGAAATAAGACAATTTTAAGCGCTCCACAGTGTTTTAATACCAATGTTTTACAAAAAGGATCTTAATTAAAAATACAGTTCAACTCAAACGTTGTAGCCAAACAGTGAAACTCTACCTACTTCCGAGGCTTCCAGAGTATTTGTGTAGATAATTATAAAACCAAAAGAAATTGACTCATTGACAAAATTAAATTTTAAAAGATGCCCATAGGAATTAAAATGACACAAATAGACTACTTTATAGGAAGATAGACATCTTCAACAGGTCACAGTGTACCTACATCTGAGTCAGTAGTGTGAGACTCAGTTATATAAATGATTGTTTAAAAAATACACTTTCAAAATCATGCCATCATAGGGGAGATCTGGACCAAATATCTGCTGTCATCACTCTACGTTGGGTAGAATGAGACAGACAGCAACCCAGTCCGAGATCCACCCTATAGGGCAAGACAATGTTAAGGAAACCGCTAAAAAATATAACCTCATCTCTCTTTTGTCTCTGCAAAGTTGGTTCATGGGTTGTACAAATAAGACAGAAAATTAGTTCATCTTATATATTTCCAGTCTAAGGATGAAAACGAAAATTAACATATTTAAAAAAAAAATTAAAATAAAACCAAGTTGAAACAAACTAGCACGGCTCTTTCAATTGTACAGTAAAATTTAAATAAATAGTTATGCCGCAGAATTTTGGTTATGACGTCATACCTTATCTTGCGTTTATAAGAATTTCAATATTTTATAAAAAATGTTATATATATAAAAATAAAAGTTTAAATCTAAAAGCTTGCTCCCACCTTGGTCCTTGATTATTGTATGATTAAATAAGAGGGTGTTTTGTTTTGTGAACCTGGATGTGTTGTACCAGACATCTTGCGCTACTCCACCGGTCCCAGTTCTGCCGCGCCTTCCTTAGTGCTCGCTTAGCACATCATGCTGGGCAACACAGGGTCTTAGATCTATTGCTGGATCCTTTTTTCAGTTTCCTGGAATTCGTCCGTTTCGCACGAGGTTCCCCTACACCGAGTAACTTAAATCACGAACACCATGTCGACTCAATAAAATAAAGCAGATTTCAACAGATGAACTAAAATAACCCTAACATACCTTTCCCAGGGTTGTATCGGTGCTATTGCCGGAACCAGCACAATCGTCCAGTGGTGTTTGGAATGGACAGCCCTGTAGGCAAAGGAGAAAAACCATATATAGTTTTTATCCAAAACGTGGTTTAAAAAAAAAAGTCCCCACGTCTTTTGTCGAAAAATTACATTTCACACTCTTGAAGAATTCCCAAAAATAAAAAAAATCGAACTTACCACTGCTTCTTTCCATAGGAATGGCGCAGGTCGCCTTGAATCCCTCCTCAGAGGATGTGAGCTGTCACTTAGATTACACCTAACACGACGGACTCACTCTTCACAGTCTCTGGGACAGAACCTGCAAGGACTGCAGTGCCACTAACCAAAAAAGCATTGGCGATCCCAGAGACTTGTTGTCGACCCAGCCAGTTCTTTAGAAAAGATAAATGACACTTTCCAAAAAAAGGAAAATGCCGGAAATGGTTTCTTAATTTTGGGTGGGGCACAGTACACAGTACCAACCAGATTTTCCCGGTTAAATTCAAATAAGGATGCAAAACCATTTATAAAAAACACTCTCACCAAAAAATCCTGTCGAATTAGGTTTGAAACCCTGCCAAAAACTCTACTACTTCGATACAGGCCTATAGGGGGCAGCATCAACCAAGGAAATATTCTAAACACGTCCGCCGCGCCTGAGGTGTTGTCGGATCTATATTTCAACCGGACCCCTGCCAACATAGCAAGTAGACTATAAGAAGTTTAGCATTGAAACCATCAACTGTAAAATCAATTACTGGAGATCAGAGCATGCATCAAACCCAGGAATATTCGAACACTCAACCAATTCCCATATGAGTAAAGCCATACTAAGTGTAGAATTTAGTTGTATTTTAGTTATAGTTTTAGTCAAAAATTTCCTTTGCTCTTTATATATGTTTTCTCTGAGATTCATATATTTTGACGCCATTTTTGTAAAACATTTGTACATTAATAAAGTTGTTTCTGAACCTGAACCTAAAAATACACATTGAACCACTGCTTAAACTCGGCACAAGGGTGCTTAAATGTTAAGTTTGTTCACCACTAGCTAGCCCAACACAACCCTTCAATCCGACTGAGTTAGCTATTAACTTTATTTAACTATGATTATATATAAATTTATATAATATCAAAATACGATTTTGTTTATTCTTTTAGTCCTGGTTTTTATTCCTCGTTTATGCCCAATTTACAAAAGTGCATAACTTGTATTTATTTTATCTGCTCCTTATCAAATTAATAAAGATATCAAAGTGGGCAGGGAGCCACAGTTGTTTCTGGTCGAACCGTGGACCTAAATATGTTTCCGTGCTACAAAACTAGCTAATTCATGAAAAAGAAGAGGTTCGGACGAGAAATCATTGTCCTAATATCCTCGAAAATACAAATAATCGAACGTACAAAATAGACATGTGTTCTCGCTGTTACTGAAACCATTTGTGATGTGGCAACGCCGCCATGCCCCAGCAGAATAGCTGTTTACCCAGTTTCAACGTCAACGAACTACGAAATTCCAAAGATAAACAAAACAATAAAAAGTTTTTATGTGATTTCTCCCGAACCTGTGATCTCAGATTTCAATTACGATTCCTAAATAATGCGACGGGCGCAATGGTTACAATAACACGATGGAATGCTTCCTCTATAAGGTAACTTTCTGGACAATCTATTTACTTCAAAACCTAGCTCTATAAATTAATGTGTGTATAGAAAAACGAGCCGGATAGTTTTGGTTATTTACAGAAATGAAACAAATATGTAACGTGTGTTTTAAGCGTAAAAGTGACACGTTACAGCCGACTATAAACCCAATTGATGTGTGGACTGACTCTAAAAAGTGTTAAATAATGAAAACAATTTTCTTGACGTATGTTTATGCGTGCAAAACGTGCAATTCTTTGCAAAATTTTAAAAATCGTCTAGAAGAGAAAGATTTATTATATAAATGCTTGTGCTGTTGTTTTATATAACTTGTGTAAGTTTATTCCTCTTTCAGTTTACACAGAAGATTGGCTCTATATATCTTTGCGGGTTAGTGTTAGTTAAAATTCAGTCGGCGTATGACTTTTGCTATATTATTTCTGGAGTTGATATTTACGAGCGAGGCAGCATCGCCGAGGATGGATGGCCGCTGGACACCCAATAAAATATTAATCTTTTTATTGAAATAAAACTGCTAATCAAATTGTCACTACTATATATCACCCGGCGCCTCCATCATATATGTCACTAGCATCTATCACAATTGGCGTTTTGTACCATATATCCCCCTTGCACGGGAAATTGCCAGTTAAAGTTTTTTGTACATTTCATAGTTCATTTCCAGACCAAAGAAAAACACAAAACAAAAACTTAGGTTAGAATAGTGAAATCTTAATGTGCCCAGTAAACTCCCCTCCCCCCTTGAAAACCCCCAAAAGCTAGTTAACTTAAAATGCAAATTTTTCGACTTGCCTCCGTTCTCCCGCGCAAGAGGGATATGTCACAAATAAATATGCCACAAATGGCGCCTACACCATATATGTCACAAGGTTTTTTATTTAGTGCCCTTGTGACTGAGAGATTTGGAGGATATTACAATTAAGTATAAAGAATTCGAAATATTTAAATTTATTTTAGATACTTAAAACAGGTTAATAAGAATAGAGGTGATTGTCAAAGTTAAATAATGTAATAAGGGGGATGCTGGTTGTATAGAATGGACCTAGGTTTATGCCTATAAGAAATAGACATTATAGGCCGTAGAGAGTCGGCCTTATGGGCCGTAAAGGGTAGCCACCATAGTGGGGTTTTACTTAGATATCTTTAGTAGGGAGTACTTGTATCAGTTTTGTACTGGGTTGATCACTTTGTATCAATGATGCTGGTCTATTTTTCTACATCGGCTTTGATAGATGAAATTAGTGCAAGCGCAACAATATTGGTTTATGCTACGTTTTTATAGCAAATTGAGTAGACTTTAAAATATTTTATGACAATATACACTGCTCCAAGAAATTAACGCACCACTTTTAAATGTATAATTAATTTATAATATTTACAAAATAAAATAATTAATACATCATACATTATTTTTTATTAACTGTTATTAAAATACCCCCAGATAAACATGTGATAACACGAAATCCTAACGAAATCACGCAGCAATAAATAACAAAAAAGAACCCAAACGTAAATTTTAAATTTTGAAGAAACAATCGATAGCATAAAATTATCAGCATGGATTAAATTTGTTGGGTAGCTTAACGCAATAATATGCAGTAACCCTTTAAAATGTGATAACACATTTTACAGTTTGTTTAAAATAAACATTAACTTTGTTGTATTAAATAGTAATCAGTATTTGTTCGATCGTAGTTTGGTACGGTTGTATTGGGACGTACTTACATAATAAAGAAAGTCGCGGCTGGTTTTGTTTATATAAAAAACCACGCTCGCGAAAATCAGTGTTAAATATATTTAAGCAATGTTTGTTATATACGATATGTTTAAAACCAAAAAAGATGTACCATCACCTGTAAAGCTTGTTCTAAAAATTAAGGAAAAATCAAAACAAAATCAAGAAATAATGGATAATGCCGAATTATTTCAGGATAGCCATGCTAGAACATAAAATAAAGAAGTTTTATATAGCAAATGAAGAAAATCCCACAACAATCACTTAGTTTACAAATTGATTATCTCCGAAGTCAACTTAAAAGTATGCAAAAAAATTTTGCTGATTTAGAGACAAAGGTCACACAAGAAAAGTCTTACATGGACTAAAGTACTGATGAGGACGATCTGACAAGAGAAACTGAGTGGATCACCACCACAAAAAAGATCGGTTACTTTTAATTATTTCTGGCTTTTTCAGTTTTTTCGTATTTGATAACCAAATTATAATTATTTTTAGTAAAATTTTAATATTATTGTTCACAATGAAGTAATTTTTTAATGTTATTTGACTTTAAATAAGAAAACGTTTTTCTCTTTCAAATTCTCTTATAGCCCATCGCACCGACTTTTTTTTTCTTTACTTGGCCTTAAGTATTCCTTATTACGTCATATTATGATTATATTAAGAAATGCTTTAGGCTAAGTAACGAACAAAAAGTCGGTGAGATGGACCCTTAATGATTTTTTGGGCTATTATAATTCAGAAAAATTTCCTCATTGGGGTTTTAATTCGGTTTTCAGGTTGGTCGAGTGTAAATAGTTTTTAAGATTTTTCATTATTTTTAATGTTTTTTAGTTTTTGAAAGAATTTTTGAAAAATTTGTGAATTTTTTGAGACTTTCGGATCTTATTAGTTCTTATTATATTGTATTTTAATTTTCTGACAATTATGTAAGTTTTTTTAATTTTTTAACCGTTTTAAGTGTTTGATGTTTTAATTATTTTTGACTGGTACCCCTTGGAGCAATTTATCATTGCATTCTTTTATTGTAATCTGGATTTAAACCAGGTTCCCTAGGTTCGTCTTAGATTGTATCTTAAATACGATAAACTCATAATGATGGCATTGTAATAACTGTTTGTTTTCCAAAATTTTGGTTTTTAGAAACTTCTATGTAAGTCGAAAAATTTTGCTTGGTTTTAAACATTTTAACTTGTTTTTGTATTTCAAAGAAACTTTATAATAATGTTTTGTCTTGCTATGTATTTTTAATATAAATTATTATTATTATTAACGTTCTATTCTAAACTTAAAAACAGAAATCAAAAAAATTCATTAAAAAAAAGTATATTCGATGTTTTAAACTTTTCTGTCCTTTTATTATTTTATTGAAAATCAATTTGTTAAAATAGCTTATAATGTAATTTTATGTTTGTTTGTTTTTATACTTTTAGAACCGTTGAAAATGGCTTGTAATGCTGAAACGTCACGGGTTGATGGATTCAAGAAATAAATTAAGCATAATTTAATTCAAACTACGCTTTTTATTTCTCAACCTATCAGAAATTTGTGAAGTGAGAACGTTTTTTTAAATATCATATAAAAGTATTAAAAAGAAATAAGTAAGTTAAAATGTGGCTTATTCCTCGGCCGATAGGTACTTTTACTTTCCTCGCCCGCCCAGCTATGGCTAAAGAAGGTATTATTTTCGACGAAAATGTCTTTTTTTAAGATAACGCCGACATATAAAATATGTCAGTTTTTTGAAAATTAAAATTTTTTTAAAATGTTAACGCCTTAACGGAGCCTCGCATTAATATGCGGTTTCCGGCATATAGTAGACTGCGTGTTGCTAAATAATTTGTGTTATAACCAAAAACTTCGTAAGAGTTTTAGTTTATGAAATAATTACAAAAAACTGTTTGCAAGGCTGATATATCATGACTTCATTTGAAGTGTGCTAATAGGCTAGCTAGGAAGGTATCAGATCCGTCATGGATCCATACAAACGATACCTCTCTGCGCATACCATAGTGCTGTCCGTGTCGTTACCTAATCTAACTTTAAGCTCGGCTAACCACACCCAATTCCCTGGACATACCTGATCCGTATCGTAACAAAACATATATTTATACTTGGCTAACTGCAGTCACATCTAAATATTTCTTTAAAATATTCGTCTTTCCTTTTATATTTTTAGTGCCCTAATATTTCCATGCAATCTCGACTGGGAACATTATTTTCTATTTTTCCGGATTTGCAACAATGCGGATTATTAGGTTTTTCTGTCTAGGGTTTAAGCTAAATTACTATATTCCAGGAAAAAACAAATTATGGCTTATGCCGATGAACAAGAGAGGGCTGACGTTGACATGGCCAATAAAAAATTGTATCTTTATTAAACAAAATTTTTTGGAGTTGCTCTAAACATGACATTTGAATATAATTGTATATGCCACAGATTTAATAAGTAGTAGTAACGGTTCATTGATGAACCAAAATTTGCAGTTCGCGCCTTATGCGGGTAACTGTGCGCAACATAATGGGGTAAGGAAACGTATAGAAAAAACCTCATAAAATAAAAGAACTGTTATAAATGTAGAATTAGTATAAAGTTAGGTTAGGTCACTACACGGACGGCATCAAGGTAGGTGCTGAAAAGTGGTTAGGTTAGTCGAGTTTGACGTTAGGTGACGACACGGACGGCATCTTGTAGAAGCAAGGAAATGTGTGCGAGTAGCCGAGTTTGAAGTAAGGTTAGGGCTTCTGTTACGGCAGCATTATGCTAGAAGCAGTAGTTGCCCAAAATCAGAAAATTTTCACTTAGCAGCATTTGATGATAATGGTTTAGGGCAGTGGTTCACAAACTATTTTCTATGGCGCCCCCTTTTTGAATTCTTGAATTGGTCACGCCCCCCTTTCTCTGAATAAAGAAAAAAACTTTTTACTACAAAAAAACATTTATTTAAAAAACCTTCATTTTGGTTTATTTAATCTAGTTCTAATCTAGTGCGAAGGGTGCAGCTGTGTGACGTAAGGTTTATCCGTGTGTGTGTCTGTATCTATCCGGCCCACGGTAGCTCCGGAACCACTAAACCGATTTTCATGTGACTTTCAGAAAAATAGTGTTCGACACTGTAACGATCTGAAAGAAGTTAGGTTCAAATGCATTAATGTTAATGATAATGCGGTTTTCGGAATATTGTGTTATAACCAAAAAATTCGTAAGAGCTTTCGTTTCGGAGACATCGTCATAACCTATTGTTATGGTTCACAATAGGTTATGGTAGTAACTACTAGGACTAGCAAATAAGTTTTTTAAATTGTTAATTATGATGTTTTACCATCCCAGTTTTCTAAAAATGTGGTTGATCCTAGTTTTTTAATATCTAGTTATATGGGACCTGCAAAATTTGTTGATGAAAACCCTTGAAAATGAACTTAGGTTCGAAACCGGTCGGGTTAAATTTGATTTTTGAATGAGAAAAGAAATTTCTTGAAAAAGAGATCTTTTATTGATCAAAATTTAAAGGTTTTAAGTGTGGAATAAAGGACAAATCCCACCAAATCAGTCTTCAATTCTAAGCCTATACGGTCAATAATATTGCTTAATCCGCAATATTGTGCAATTGGAACATCTGTTCCAGTGTCACGCACTTCAATCGCATAACGACTTCGTAAAATGTAACCTTTTAAATTGGAACCACTTTTGAACCAAGCACTCAAAAATTAATGAACCGATTTGAACTTATACTTTGGCATTTTGTAGCTTAATAAGGCTTACCAAATTAGCTTTATTTCGAGATATAGAACAAAAATGCTGTTTTTTAAAAACACTAGGTTGGCCAAAAAGAAAAAGGTAGCCTAAAAACTTGATTTAAAAAAAATTGTAAACTTTTTTATGCTGGCCTCACTCTCTTTACAATTATTTCTTTGTTTTGGTGTCATTCATATGATTAGGTTTACTCGCTGGCATCATTTATTTGAGAAAACTCAACAAAAAATTGCATTGGTAGGAAAGAAGCGGGGAAGGGCGGCATCTTCCTCGTCTTGCTCCAGCCGGCTACTAGTCTAGCGACGGTCCTGCGGTCTCTTTTATAGAACTCTGCAGGGCCCCAATGAAACTTGCAATGAGATAATAAATGCCAACTTACTCAAGTGATATTTCGATTTGGGGGTTTTCAAAGATTAAGAATCCAAATTTTAACTTTTTGTCTAATTATTTAGTACGTACGTACGTACGTCGAATAGTGCAGGTGACTTTAGAACATAAGTGAAAAAATTTGAATGCCATATATAGACTTGATAATTTTTTTAAAGGAAAAATCCGAATTTCAACATTCACATGCGGAATCGATTTGGTGGTTCTCGAGGTTGAAAAATTCGAATGTTATATTTTTGTTTGATTATTTTAATATTTGGATGACTTAGGTCCAATGTAACTCCCAATCTCCTCGATTAACCCCCAAATTCCGCGGTTTTAAAGTAAGAATTATTAGGACTACAACATACTTAAATTAGAATGAAATTGAGATTCAGTTTACATCCAGTACTGACAAATAAAATGGATAATGGAAACATTTACATACAATGAAACATTCGTCCCAGCTGCACGAATTAATTCCTCCAAGTCATTACGACGTCGTGGAGTGTACTCTAATCTTTTATATCCTTCCGGTATTGTGTCTGTTTGTCTAAGTGGTCCGCGGATCACCCTATCAACCCACAGAGGGTTTTCCTTCGTTAACGTCAACTAGGTCATCCGATAGGATTTTCACTTTGACGATTGAATACGACATTCTTCAAATAAGAATCAACCAGTTGTCAATCAGCAATCAATAAATATGCAGGGTGTTAACCATATTGAGAGAGGTTCGCATATAGCGAACCCGTTTATAATTAACATTCGCTTATAGCATACCCCGTTCATAATACAGATTCTTTTTAAACTTAGGTATATAATAGTTTATATCTCTTCTTATAGTAAACCTCGGATATAGCCAACCAGGTTCCGTGCTATTTTCGAGTTCACTATATCCGGACTTTACTGTACGTAATATTCCAATACTCCCTGTTACCAACTTACACAATGCATAGATACCAAATTTACATAGATAGAGTTTATGTCAACTGCTGTGCGCCGACGATTTGCGTGACGAATACACGAATAAAATAATATGCGTGTGTAAAATTATAACCAATCAGGGCATTTTATGAACATTATTATTATAATATTAGAAATAATATGTGATTTAGATCAACCGATCAAGACATTTTTTCTTAGGGACTGCGAGAAATTATGTTTGCATTATCCATTGGCAATTACCGTGGGTATTGGAATATATGTCTATGGTGTTAACGGTATGACTTACAAAATTTCGTGGGCAATAGACATATGCCATGAGAGTGAACTACCCCCTTTTTCAAGATACAGGATTTTTAAAGTTTGAGGATTGAGGAAAAATGGTTTTAGCAAAAAGGAAAATCTGCCACCTCCAAATAATCGTCTGACTAATTTTTATAAAATGTAGTATACATTCTTTTGATATAATTACAAGTTAAGGAGCTACAGGCTGTCAAATTTCACTCCAAAAATATACAAATAATTTTAAAAAATAAGTTATTTTCTTTTCGCTTCAAAGAAAGTCAAAGTTATGTTATTGTTATGTCTACCAAGAACTAATAGCATAAAATATCCATAAAATATTGCGTTTAATATAGCATTGATAAAAGTTCATAATAAAAAAATAGTTTTTCTTGGAACAAAATTAGCTCTATATTTTTTTTTCCAAAATTATTTTATATCTAATTATTTTAGTACACGACTTCATCAAATTTTATGTTTTTTCTGAGTTTTTAGACAAGTTGTTATAACTTGTTTAACAAGGTTTTGACCCCCATATCATATGAACATTTTTTCATATTTTGACCTCCTCTGATTAAAAATATTAACCAAACAGGTGTTTCTTTTTGGTACAGCTAATCTTAGAAACCACTAAACCGATTTCAGTGAAATGTTCTTAAGCCACGATGCGATGCGTGCAAGTGGCGAGTAGTTAGCTAGTGTTAAATAGTTACCTAAATTTAAAGAAGCATAGTTGAAGGGCTCCGGTTTAAGTGAACATCCTTGTTTAAGCGACATTTTATTTACAAAAAGCACATACTAAAACAGTGTCACTTAAAACAGCGACATATTAAAAGAGCGCTATTAAAAGAAGCGTCATTTAAAAGAGCGACAGCTACTAATTTTTTGAAAAAATTTAGTTGTTTCGTTTTGTAGGATAGCTCTCCTGTCCTCGAACCAGATTAGTTTAGTACCTGGTTAGTGAGCGGAATCAACAATGCTATTTTCCGATAGCCACCTTAGAATACTCCAATAGTCTGTTGTATAGAGCTACTGACAATACTTTATAAACTATGTTAAGGCATTGTTATGCCTCGGTAGTTTTGGCAGTTCAGCTTATCACCTTTTTTGTACATTCTGTATAATACACAGGGTATATTCCTCGCTTTTGGTATATGTCGCATTAAATTTTCACCCCCATTTTGTATTAGCTCAGCGGGTATGTTGTCAACTCGAGAAGCTTTTGGATAGGTTATATACTCTCCTTGCAATATCACGGGATGGCTCGCATTGAAAAGTTTACTGTGTATCCTTGCATGCAGTCGTTTTCGGCCTGAATTCTTTAATGTCTTGTTTTATACTTCTATCAATCGCTTTTGGTTGTACATTACTCACTCTATTTGCTCTGTTATTCCTCTGAAGACACTGTTTTCTGGCTTTTTTGTCACTCTTCGGCATTCTTCATGACACAAATCCTCGTTTCTTGTTCTCTTTTTTTGTTTCATTAATGCTTCCAATTGTAACAGGTGACTCGTTTTGACTCGTTTGACAGTGGTTCTGTCAAACCAACTGGCCAAGGCTTAAACGTTGCAAGCTACCAATTTGTTCAACACTTCGATAAGTGATTAAAAGTTATTAATTTATTATTTTTTAATATCTCGAAAGGAAATTTGACGATTCTTGGAGGAAGAATGTTCTGTAAGTGTTTTTCTCAAATATAGAAACAATATAGGAAAATCATACATACCTTTTCAATTTTCATTTTTATGTGAAGTTTTTCACTTCTTATTCAAATATCAAATTTTACTACTATTAAACTTCTATTAAAATTTTACTACTAATATTCACATTCTTTAAACTTTTAGGTTTTAGAACCTTTTGTATGTTTGTTGTTAATATATTAATTTGTCAACATTTTAAACGTTGATTGAATAGGTGAAGTTATTCACTAAACTGTTCAATTTACTTAATACTACTGTTTAGGTTTGGGATGTTGTACTGATTAAACATGCCGATTTTAGGGCAACGAAATGTTTGAATTTGATGCTAAAAACATTAAAAATATAGCAGTAATATTTTAAAACACTGGAAACAGTAATAATCAAAAGCTTTAAAATTAAAATAAACTCTAAAAGAAATAACCAAAATAGTTATAAATACCAAAGTTAACAGTTTTATACACAGCAAAAATTATTGACAAATTTAACATTTCCCCAGTTGTAACAAAACTTTTCCTTATACGACGCAATGAGTGAACAGAGACCAACTAAAGAATGTTTTCTCTAACGATTTTCTTCTCTAAGCCAAAGCCGCTCTCGCTTTGGCGAGAAAGAGGTGGACTGGGCTTTATACGTTTTAAGCAAAGAGATAAAATACCAGCGTAATCCAAAGATGTGTAGACATAGGACTTAAATTAAAATTATACAGTGTGTTTTTTAAAAGTTGAAAATAGTTTAGCAAATTTGTTTTCAGTTACAAAATATTATCTATTTTGATGTCAGTATCTCAAAGGAGATATTAGCCGAATACAAATTTTATTAAAATACAGCGAACCTGAAAATATGCCAAAAAACAAGTCGCTGGTGTTGCCATAAATTTTACTATTCTTAACCTAGTCTTGCAAGTAATTAATGCTTGTTGATGTCAAAAACAATATTTAACTAAAAATATTATAAAACTTATAAAGGGCAAAAATACCATATATATTTAAATCCCGTTTTGTTACACAATTATTCATCTGGATTTCTTTTTTGTTCCTCGTTTCAAATTTGCATTAAGCGCAAAAGGACACTGAGGCCTCTAAGTAAATAGAGTATTACAATATAATTGGAGTATTACTCTAGCTTTAAAGGGTCTGATAGTATTCAATCTCCCCTAAGAGATGGAACATATTCTCACAGGCAATAGATTGCATTTTGTGCGGTAGCACACCAGGTACAGGGCTGAGCTGCGAATTAACCCTGGAGAACAATTGGGTTTTTGCACAATGTCGGCTAGTCGGTCGGTTGCGGGCGGAAAAGCCTTCATTTAGGCAAGCACGCGAGGACGTAAAACACAATTATGTTATCGATTGTCGTCCTCGATGTTTTTTTTTACTTTCTTAATTACGGCAAAATAAAATTAGGTAAGTATAGCCATTACCAAAAAATATTTAAGATTACTATTAAAATGAGCCAGGAAGTGTCTGTTTTAAAACGTACCACCAAGGATTTTTCAAAAATTACATAAAAAAAACCTCGAGACTTTGGGTCGTTTTTGTTTCCGAGAGTGAGACTTTTTAACTATTTTGAAATTCTTGAAGCACGCACCTCGATAAGCTTCACCCCTATATTTTGAATACGGTATGTGGGTAGAGTGATAATATCTTGTTTTGAAGGTCCCTTAAATGTTTATACAACCATGTTAAAATTTCTAATGCAAATATTTACCTTCCTAGCCCGCGTAGCAGCTAGAGAAGGTATTATTTTTGACGATTTTTTTTTTTTGAGGTAACGCTGAAAATCTGTTATTTGGGTGTATTTTGACCAATCTTAGCAATATTGCCGTGATATCTGTCTATGTGTGTAAATGTGTGTGTATTATTTCTATCCGTAACATGATAGCTCCTAAACCGCTGAACCGATTTTCATAAAATTAAATCAAAATTTAAAATTAAAGTTAAAGTTAAAATCCATTAATGCTAATGTTATAGCTTTTTTACTATTAAAATTTTTAAAATGCTAATTTTTTAACGAATCATCGCATCAATATACAGTTTTCGGAATATAGTAGACTACATTTTGCTTATTAATTTGTGTGATAATGAAAAACTTTGTAGGAGCTTACTTTCTGAGATATTTGCAAACTGTTTTTAAGGCTGATAAATCATGGCTTCACTTGAAGTGTGCTAATAGGTCATGGGTCCATTTAATTTTTTTTAGGTTTGTAATTTTTTATGAAAAATTATAATTTGTATGTTTTGTCCAATTTAAAAAGGAATCGCAACGTTTTATCTTTTTTTTTTCTCAGCGTTATCACGGTGATCACTATACCTAGGGAAACTATTTTTTAAAAAGAAAATCCACGTTTTAAGTCCAAAAAGTGGAAAATTTTCGACCTAAGGCAAATCGCAGATTAAAAAAAGGTTTCGTTACCTGAACCAAAAAAAAAATAAAAAATTTGGTAAATTGCATCCCGAAATTCTTAGTTTTATTTTAACAAAATAATCCGTTATTAGTGATAAATTAATACATATGAAAATATTTACAAATGATAACTAACTCCACGCATACGCTAACGTGCGTTATTTTACCTAAACGGGCGATTCTACTAAAAGTGGGCAATTGATATCGCCCTTGCTCTAACCAACCACCTAATCTAAAGCAAACGAAACCAAACCTAACCTAAATAGACCAAACCAAACCTAACCCAACCTAACCTAATCAAATCAAAACTAACCTAATCAAATCAAACCAAAACAAACCAAATCAAACCTAACCTAAGCTCCAGCCAACGATCTAATCCAAATCAAACCAAACCTAACCCACATACGCAGAGAAACGGAATTATACCTAAATTCAGAAAATGAAGGACACGCGTGAACACTGTGACAATAAATTCAATTTTATCTTGATAAGTACCTTTTGCTCTGAGAAGCAATTTGCAATATCAACTTTTAAATTATATATCAAATGCAGTATAAAGTGGTTCAATCACGCACAAATTGCTTTTTAAGTAAAATCGCAATTAAAAGTAAAAACACCTGCAACACCTCCCAGACATTTAGATAAAAAAGAAATAAGAAGTTGATTGGATGTTTTGTAGAATTTTTTTAAGCAAAAGTTTTCAAGATATAAACTACCGTAAGTATTGCCCATAACAATTATTGCGTAAATGGCATTTAAATACAGATATAGTTTTATTTCTACATGGTGTTGCATCTACCTATTAATATTAAGGTTTCCAGAAACGAGGGTGATACTAACCCTTATTATAGGAGCTTTTTATGATTTCACGTGCAAAAAAATGATTGATAGCATTTTCAAAATCCCATGAAAATTTCCACGCGTATTTTCTTTTGAGGTAAAGTTTTTTATCGGCACATATAACGCAAAGAAATCTTAGATTTACCTGCCATTATGACACGGGAATATGAATTTCATTTTAGGAAATACGGGATTTTGATATACCTATCGGAGGTTTTTACGGCCTTTACCGCCTTCATATTTTTAACGGAAGATTCGACTGAAATATGAATGTCTTAGGACTGTTTTACATGAAAAAAAACTTTACAATTTTGTCGCCGACGTTACAATCTGACGTAGTTTGAAAGAAAAAGACACTCGGGGTGAAGGGTAAAGGCACAAATTAAAAACATGCTACTAATAGTATCTAGTAGTAGTAGTATTAGTTAGTGGTGGTGGGTACGGTTAGGTCCGGCAAGCGACTAGATAGTAGTGACAAATTTCCAAAACACTACAATCAATGGTGCAACTCAGGTGCGCTACTAGCAGGGTTATTTTTGGGAGAGCTTGAGCCCAAGACTAAATAACTAGAAAATGTGAAAAATATACAGGGCGCGGGTTAAGATAGCTTAACATGCCACGAGATAAAGGAAACCATTGCAATATACAGGGTTTCCTAATTAAATGTCAATATTTATGGGGTGATTCCTGGGCCCATTTTAAGAAAAAAACTTCATATGAACATATGTCTTAAACGTCTTACCTTTTAAGATACAGGGTTGTAAAGTTTTCAAAAATAAATCATTTATTATTAATTTCTACAATACCAAGTGAAGTGTACTTTTTAAATCTGTATTCAATTATGAGCAAATTTGATGTCTTGAATTTTTTTAGTCAGACGCACGGGTTTCATCTAAAAAAATAAAATCTACGTGTCTCTGCATGATGATATTGTCATATTAACGATATTGTTTTGATCTTGCAGAGAAACGGTTTTTATTTTTTTAAGCAAAAACCGTGCATCGGATTGAAAAATCAAATAATCAACTTTGGTTAGAAATGATTGGGGATTTCAAAAATAATTTTTATTTCAGGAAAAATCAGTGGCGTGCCATCAATGTCCGCCAAAATATGCAGGTCAAATTACGTACGAACGACACTGATGGAAATGAAAAAAAAGTGATACTTTAAAAAATACCTCTGATTTATAGTACATGTATGACAAATTTTATTAAAATATCTGAAGTGGTATTGTAGATATTAATAATAAATGATTTATTTTTGAAAACTTTACTACCTTGTATCTCAAAAGGTAAGACGTTTAGGACATATGTTCATATGAAATTTTGTTCTTAAAATGGGCCCAAAAATCACCCCCATAAATATTGAGATTCAATTAGGAAACACCCTGTATAAAAGCTACTAAAAATTTAAGAAAAATTGCGCGTTGCAGAAAAAGAATTGCAAAATTTGAAAAGATTTTTTTTAACCTGATGAAAATTTTTGCAATATAAAACTGAAAAATATTGCGTTTATATTAAGTACCTACCTTTTAAACAAAATCGCGGTGCGGAAAAATTCTATAAAAAATGGCACCACAGAATAAAATCTTTGGTAACAATGAAATACAAGGCGCCGTAGACAAGAATTTTAAAAATAAGAGTACTAAATTTTATTTTGCAAATAAACGCGCAGCAGAAATTTTTTTTAACTATAACTAGGTAAATACTGTTCTGCCACCGCAGGCAAAAGTAAATTTTAAAAATGAGAAAAAAAAGGTACAGAAAAATTTTCGTCAAATTGACGCAAAAAGATCTTGGGAGAAATTGTACCATGCTTTTGGTTAGTTTCAAAAATATTAGTGCTTCAGTCGGAAGTTTTTACAGACTTGGTTCGCCCCTGATGTCAAATAATAAATGGTGATTTCGTTTGGAGTCTAGCCTCCCAGCCCACCCTCTGATTGCACCCCTGGTATAATTTATTTGTTGCTAACTCTGGTTCTAAACTTAATTCATTTAGAAAAGACTGCACCACAGAATAAAATCTATGGTAACAATGAAATAAAAGGCGCCGTAGACAAGAATTTTAAAAATAGAACTGAATTTTATTTTGAAAATAAAGGAGCAGCAGAAAAAAATTTCAAACTATAACTAAATACTGCAGGCGAAAGTAAATTTAAAAAATGAAAAAAAAAAGTGCAAGAAAATTTTCGTAAAATTGGCGCAAAAAGATTTTGGGAGAAATCATACCACGCTTTTGAATAGTTTCAAAAATATTAGTGCTGCAGTCGGAAGTTTTTACAGACTTGGCTCGCCCCTGATAACAAATAATAAATGGTGATTTCGTTTGTCTAGCCTCTAGCCCACCCTCTGATTGCACCCCTGGTACAATTTATTTATTGCTAACTCTGGTTCTAAACTTATTTATTTTTTATTTCCAATACCGCTATGCAAGTTGTCCCATAACTGAGAGGCCATGGTTAAGCAGCCGCATGTAGAAATATTACGTTTTGAGAAAAATGGGTTTAAAGTTTTATACTTATTATTTTCTTATAATTTAGAAATAAAAGTGGTGCGGTTTAATTTTTTTACTTTTTATTTCAAAATGATAAGACAATAAAAAAACTATAAAAATTTAAAAACATTTTCTCAAAACGTCAAAATTCTACTTGCGGCTTTATTCTTAAGGACGGCAACAAACTGTTTAAGTTTTGCGCAGCGCCTGACGAATACATTTCTGGTATGGCTTCGATGCAACTTTAAAAATTTACAATGGCCCTACTTGTCAAAATACCCTAAATTTTGTAAAGAAAACTCCAAAACATGGCAAATTTGTCAATTTTAAAGACAGACCAGACAATTCGTAGACCGACGAAAAGTGATCAGGGGGTCCATTTTGACCACGTTTTGTTAAATCTCTGATTGGAGATTTAACAAAGGTATAACCGAGGGTATAACTGCGAGTAAAATATCTGGCCATAGAAATTTTAAAACCAGCATTGAGTGTGAAATAGAGACTGTTTTGAAATATTTTCAATGTTTTTACATACGTGGATTTCCCTTTATAATTTGGCCCACCAGTTTCCTTTTATCACTATTTTTAGAATTTTTCGCGATTTTCCGTGATTGTTTTTACTTTTGCGCTGTCGCATTTCTAATTTATCAAAAACAGGCAGGATTTATTATTTTTTAATTAAAAGTATTTATGATATTGGTGTTTTATTTTTTTTTCAGTGTTGCCAGGAACTTTTGAAAATGTGTTTTACACTATTGTCAATATATTATAGAAACAGGGCTATCGCTAGAGGTGGGCTGCGGGCCCCGTTTCCACGCGGCATCCCCAATCGGACGTTTTTGGGGGCGGCATTTTCCCAATTTGTTTATGATTTGGTGAAAAGATATATGTATCAGCTAGGCCTGTTCACACTTCTTACTAAAAATAATAAATGTTATCCAAAATTATAGTTCTTGTTTGCAATCAAACATATCACTAAACCTGGACGTCCTGGATTTTTAATAAAATGTTGTTTTCGTTTCTTTATGAGCGAATATATATATTTTTTTAATTATTGCCCTTAAATAAACTACTTACCAATTCCGTAAAAATTTAGGACTAAGGCGTTTGTACTTTTGAAGCCAACCAGAACTTTTGCATTTCGTATAATTTCTCCCTTTATTTTATTATTGATTGCTTAAGTTTTTTTTAATTATTTTATTTTTGATTTGATTGTTTAAAATGTTTTAACATTGCTCTCACTTTCCGAAACTCAAAGATGAATTGCCAGAAATGTCCCAGGATCTACGATACATAAAAATATGATCCAAAAATCTTCGCCACCAAAGGCTTAATGTAAGAGCCAAAGGCGTAATGTAAGAGCGTTTGCGTACAGAGCAATAGATTCCGGGTCCGAGTCCCGGCCAAAGACAAACTTTTTATAATTTTTCTTCCCTTAATTTTACTTGTTGTTTATAGTTTTAAGTCCTTGCATTATTTACAATTTGGTATTTGAAAACAATTATTATTGGAAGATTCTTAAAAAATCAAAAAATCCCAAAATTCTAATTTACTCCCCTACCCTATACATGTAAAGTTATGTAAAAGTAACATTGCCCACTTCCAGAAACGCTAGAGAGCTGAGCCTTGGAAAGCCGTTAGAAACTATAATAAAACTATAGAAAAAAAGTTAAAAAACCATACAATTTTAATTTACTTTCCTCCCCTATAACTGCCCACTGTTAGGAACCAAAGTTTAAAAAACATTTGCAAACTAGTAAGAACATTTCATTTTGAAAGTTGTATTGCAGAACTTGGCTTTACTTTTATTACAATTATTTTTACGTAATACCATTTAGCGTACTTGGCTCTTTTTATATGAAATTTTTAGCTCATACATATACTATACTATAGTAGTGTGAGCTATGGTGATCCTAATTTTTTCGAGAAAAAAAAGTTGCTCCGATTTCAAAAATGTTTATATATCTTTGCGTTTCAGATGATTTTGAAACTTTTTTGTTGCGCCGTCTGTCTGTCTGTCTGTATGTCTGTCTGTCTGTCTGTAACGACCAACGCGCATAACTCAAAAACCGCTTGGCCGATTTTAATGAAATTTGGTACCTAGGCTGGGTTTTGGGCCGAGATGGTCCCATTTAAAAATGAACAAAATCCACCGAGCACAAACCAAATAAAAGGGTGGGGGTTGATTTCCAAAATTAGAGTTTATGAGAAAATATGGCATGTGTAACATCAAACGAAAGGTAATTGAGTTTGGAGTTCAACAAAATGCATTTTAATTTATTTAAAAAAAAAGGGTGGTGATATATTCCAAAATTAGAGTTTAAGTGAAAATATGGCGTGTGTGATATCAAACGAAAGGTAATTGAGTCCGGAGTTTAACAAAATACATTTTAGTTTTTTTTTTAAGGGTGGGGGTAGATTTCAAAAATTTGAGTATAAGTGAAAACATGGCTTGTGTGGTATCAAACAAAAGGTAATTTAGTCCGGAATTGAATAAAATATATTTTAGTTTTTAGTTATATTAGCTCACACGTACACTATAACCATAGTACCTAGTGTGAGCTTAGGGGCCCATATTTTGGCAGAGTTTTTTATATGTAAAACATTGCCAGATATCAATAGTTATATTTCCTTAATAATAATTTGGTTTTTTTCTTAAATCTGTACCTCCATCGCATTAGTACTTTTGCATTTATTGCCTAAAAGCAGACAATCAATTGGACGTACTTTATCCAAGTATTAACATAGACAAAGATATTAAATTCGATTTTTTTAATTTTGATAACTACCAAATAGATATACGGAATGTGTATGTTGACACATATTGCCTAATAATTTTTTTTTGAATAAAAAACACCCAACTACTAAATATACTTGTACCTACTAGTCGCAGTTGGGTACAAAACTGATAGGTATACCCAACCGCGGATCAGGGCGAAAATCTAGGGGGAAGGGGGTAATGGTCGACCGAAAAACTAGGTAATTATTTTTTTCTATGGGGAGGGGAGTAATCATGCAGTTAGTCCAATATTTCTTAACTAAAAGTCTATTTTTTTCAGGGGGGGGGGCTAATTACCACGTTACCCCCCGCCCCCCATCAAACCCGCGGTTGGGTATAATGTACGACATGTTTCAACTTTTAGTTTTCATGCCCAAAGCGCACCTACACAATTATAAAGTTTTGTATTTTTATGAATCAGGTTATTAAGTAATTTTGTACCCAACTGCGACTAGTAGGTTCAAGTAGATTTGTCAGTTGGGTGTTTTTTTATTATTATTTTTTTTTATTTCCAACTTTTAGGTTTAATTCTTATTCAGCCCTATAAAAAGCACTATGCATTTATCATTCATTTAGCGTTACCCGGAAAGTACGTGTAGATTCTCTACGGATGGGAACAGTGTAACCTCTCTTTTTTTTGCTTAATTCAATGTGTAAAACATACGCAATTCATTTAACTAAATCACCTAATTATTACCTAAATCATGCATTTGTGTCAAACATTGAACTATGCCCAAAGGGTAGATAGGTAGGTCTAGAAACATTAAATGAAGGTGGGAAGAGGCACCGGCGTAGCGTGCCCGAAAGGGCGGGGGGGGGGGGGGGGGGGGGGGCGACAGCTAAAAAGGGCGCCTCTGAAAACTGATGAAAAATCTTGTGACAAAAAAAAACAAAAAGGTCAAAAGGGCGCTTCTCACAAATCTTGCGACCAAAAAAGAAAACAAAAAAAAAAGGTCTTCATGTCGTTAGTTTCCTTTGGCACCCACTCAATTGGCCGTTACCGGCCCGACTTAATAAAGCTGAGGACGCTTCGGCCACCTATGGGGCGCCACTACCCTCGGGGAGGGGGGGCAACGAACCCCCCCCACCGCCCCCCCCCCCTTCCGCGCGCTCCCGCTCCCCCCCCCCTCCCCCCGCTACGCCGCTGGGAAGAGGAGAGGGAACAGGGAACCAGTAGAATAATGTTGAAAAAAATCTTAAAGCGTGTCCAGAAAGAATTTTTAAAATCGCTCTATATTTGTGAAAGTTACAGCTACAACTACTAAGGAGGGTGGGGATGAGAGAGAGATAGAAAGGGGGAAACTTGTAAAATGGTGTTGGAAAAAAATCTTAAACCGCATGCAGAAAGAATTTTTGAAATCGCCGTATATTTGATAAAATTATGCAAATATGGTCTTTGAAGAAGGTGGGGGAATGACAAAAGGGGAGATAAGTGGGAGCACGGAGGACTACAAAGTAATTATAACAAATTAGAGGACATTTGCAATGAGTAATCAAAGGAATTTTATTAAAATCACCTGAAATTTTGCTAATTGGTATGCATTAAAGTCTACATCATGTGACAAAATGGCGTCTGGCGACCGCCATGTTGATTCATGTTTAAAAAGATATAGCACCTTCGGGATCAGTAGCAATCCAACGGTGCATTTTTCGTCAAAATCGGTTTAGCCGTTAATCCTCTAGCGCGACACAATCATACATATTTACATACATACATACATATATACAGGGTGTTTCACAAGTCCGAGTCCATTTAAATATTTTCTAAAGTATTAAAGATAACTGAACTATATATTTGGCAGTGAACATTAAGATCAAGAGATGTGTTTTATGGGAGGGCAGATGTCTTGCTTCTACATTAGAGGGTGGCATAGGGGCGGTCATCTAAAAAATTTTTAAATTTGAACCCCTATCCAGTGACACCTCGTTTTAAATGTCTTTGAAAAATTAACATTCTGACATAACTGTCAATTGCCTATGTCAAATCTGTCAAAAGCTATGGACTAACCAAACCTAATTTTTTTAGTTTTTCTTTTCTAGTTTGATGTTTTTAAACCAAAACCCTATTTAGTGATATCCTGTTTGAAAGGTGTTTACAAAACCAACATTTTGGCGTAACTGTCCATTGTGTATGTCAAACGTATTAAAATCTATCGACTGTCATACTTATTATTTTACTATTTTGGACAAACTTCACAAGTTTTGCTTGAAAGGTTTTTCAAAAACTAACAATTTGAAGTAACTGTGACTTGTTTACGTCAAACATTTTTTCTAAATTTTTTGAAAAATTTTAGTTTGAATTGTTTAAAATGCCAAGATCAAATAAAGATAAAGTTGAAATTATTTTTTTAACGGCGAACAAGATATTATATGGAAACTAAACGACTTTGCATTTACCGACAGACCTGTGTGCCATAAATAATAATTTCAACTTTATTTTCATTTGATCGTGTCATCTTAAAACACTTTAAACTGAAGTTAGTAAAAAATTTAGAAAACATGTTTGACGTAAACAAATGAGTTACGTCAACATGTTAGTTTTTGAAAGACCTTTCGAACCAGCTATGGTTAGACAAAACTTGTAAAATTTGCCCAAAATAGTAAAATAATAAGTAAGAACAGTCGATAAATTTCGACAAACACAAACAACCAAGTACCTAGCCAGGAATCGAACCCGGACCGCTGGTGTGGGAAACAAACATTGCTAACACTATACCACGACGGCGACAGGCGAAAAGGCGCAGTTAAGCCAAAATGTTGGTTTTTCAAAGACCTCAAACAAGATCACTAAATAGGGTTCTTGTTTGAAAATAACAAACATGATAATTTCGACAAAAAATAAATAAATTAGGTTTGGCAGTCCATCGCTTTTGACAGATTTGACGTAAACAATCGACAGTTATGTCAAAATGTTAGCTTTTCAAAAACATTTAAACGAGTTGTCACTCTATAAGGGCTTCTAAATAGTTTTTTTCTTAAAATTTGCGACCATTTTTAAAAAGAAGGGCATTGAACAAATTTTCGATTACATCAAACTAAATTGTTTCTTATGGCTTATTTCAGAGCGCTACCCAAAAGTGTAGTATCAAAACTTATATTTACCCAACTTCAAATCATGTGTGCGTGGGTGTTTAAAACTGGAATTTGAAATAAATATAATGGCAATTAAAAAACCTTATCACAAGGTAGCATGTTTGGTCCCTTGCGTTGTGTAGAGTCCCTGTATGTTGACATATTTGGATCCAAATAAAAAAATAAGTTTCGCGCAAAAATATGTGCTAATGCAAGTTCGTTTTAATTTTTGGTGTATTTAGTTTATTAGGCAGTCTGTAGTGGTTTATAATTTGTGAATATCAATTAAGTTAATGTAATTTTATCTGCATTTTAAAGAACTAAAATTAAAAATGTATTATGATAATCCTATGTAATTGTGTAATCCTTCCTGTGTGCAACTTTAATTTCGTGCTCTCGAATTCATACGTTGCCTTCGATCTATCTTTACGCGAGACAAAGAAACCTACCCTTTCTTTTAGTCACGTGACTTTGAGTTTAACTCTCTTGCATATGATCATGTGATTGAAGTAAATCGATCACTACAACAACATCATTCGTTTTTTGGACAGTTCTTTCGTCGTTCCATCAAACCAAAACCGTTTTAAAACAGTCCTCGTACTGCATTGCGCGCGCATTGGGATTTTTCAGACAGTTTTATAACTGTCGAACGAATAATAATTCTTTGCTTAGTTGCTGAAGTCATTTTTCTTCTTTGTGGAAATTTTTTGGATTATTACTAATATCAATCATTTTTAAAACTAGGTATCTTATCCATTTTTGACATTAGAGCGGCGGGGTATTAAACTTCTCTAGCCCTCCAAAATCCCCAAACGTCTGTATTAAACCTATAACAAATTGCGCTGTGTGTTATCATAAAAGATAAACCGCGGCGTGGCCCGGCCCTTGGTCCAGCTTGTGTGACAGATGATGAATGTCGTGAATCATGACCATCATTTTTTTGTAGTTGGCCTCTGTTTGCTTGAGCCAGAGGGCTAAACGAATGAAAATCATGACGTTTTTAAAATGCCTGGGCCGTAATGGAAAACACAGTATCTGGCATTTTAAACTTTATAAGGGTGCACAGAAAAAAACATCAATCGCGTTCAATATACATTTTTGTTATTGTTTATTATGTTTCATGTATTTAAATTAAGTAAGTTTAGATCATCGCAACAAAGTTAATATTGTTCAATTAACGCTTTTTATATTTTTAAATCATTAGAGAAAGTATTGGAGAAAATGAAAACCTAGAATGCATCGAAGAAAATCAAAACTACAACTTTAGAAGTCTACAAATCAAAAGTACGCGAAGACTGTATTAGAAACGATTAGATAAAAATGAATAAACACACAACATTAATTTCAAGAGATTTATATACAAACATACTAATAACTTACAGAAAGCAAGAAAAGAAGCTGGTGGATACCAAGATAATAAAAATAACAATAAGATATGGTGGACGGAGCAAATACAGGAAATTGTCAAGGAGAAAAAACGCAAATACTTGAAATGGCTCAGTACTATAGAGCAAAGAGACCCAGAAATCTACAGGGAAACCAGAAGACAGCTATGAAATTTGATACGCATGAAAATATACTAAATGTTTAAGCGCAAACGCTACGATATAGATACACATATAGGAGGCAGGCAGAGTATGGAAATTCATTTCTAAGGTAAAAAACCCAACAAAAGAAAAAGTAAGCATTCAGATAATCAAACCAGAACATGGACAGAACACTACAAGGGAGTGGTGCTAGAAACGAGACTCGAATATCTGTCAGCCTCTTAGAAGAGACATAGGAGTACATGGAGGGGAAGTAATTATCGAAAAAGAAATGATAAAGAATAGTATTTAAAAACTTAAATCCGAAAAAGCCAGCGGACCTGAGAGAATATACGCTGAAATGCTCAAATATGGATCAGAAAACTACTAGAAAATCTTACATATAATATCAATCAGTACATAAACGGACATCCAGTACCTGACTGGAACATAGCATTTATACATAAAAAAGGAAACAAGCTGGATTGCAGCAATTTTAGAGGAGTTTTAGTGGCCAGTACTCCAAGTAGATTGTACGGTGGGATTCTTTAAGATCTAATAGATAATGATTTTTAAGAAGAAGAAGAGCAAAGTCGGTTTCGTGCAGGCAGATCTTGCAGGGATAATGTTTTTTGTCTTGTAGTAATTGTTGTAATTGAGAAAAGGAGTGCCAGACATATAGAGACTCATGTTATCTTTGTGGACGTACAAAAAGCATATGATACCGTTCCAGTAGAAAAAATTATGGACAGTGTTAGAAGAAACTAATATCAATCATACATACATACAAGCGATAAAAGAACTATACAAAATCTTAAATTCAAATTGGAAATCAACTTTCAAAAGAATTCCTGGTAACAAAAGGCTTAAGAACGAGATGTTGTTTCTCTCCAACTCTTTTTAAAATATATCTCGCACTAGCTCTAAAGAACCGGAAACGTACAGTACACGGTATGGACATACAACTTAACGACCGATTTATCATATACACACTACAGTTTGCTGGCGACCAAGTAATTGTAGCTTATTTAATGAGAAGGAAGACATGAAGTATATGATGAGAAAGTTCACGAGGGAATACCAAAGTGCGGGTTAACAGTGAACGTGGACAAGATACGGTACTTATTTATTGGAAACGAATCAAGTGAGTTAGAACTCGACAATGTACAAACAATATCTCCATACAGTAAGTATGTATACTTGGGTGTCACATTTGATAAGACAGGAACAGACTGTAAAGAACTGGAAAAAATATTAGTAAAAGCAAAAAATGTTATTGGATGTCTTGACAGTATTTTATCGAGCAGAGTCAATCCGGTCACCTTTTGCACTCAAAAATTTTGATTTTAATAAAAATTTATTTTTTGGTTCCTCTATAAATACCGATTACAAGAAATGTTGCGATTTCTTTAAGGGATTAAGAAAAAATATTGGAAATAAAAAATAATCGCATCAATGACCTTAGTACAAGATAATAAATTTAAAAAATCGCCATTTTGAAAACGTGACCCCTTTGATTTTTTATATTTTTTGAAAAAAGATGCTCCAATATTTTGTATATTGCCTCTAAAAATTTTAGAGTGGGCCGAGAAGTATAAATGGCAAAAAATAAATTCTTGTGTACGTTCTCGGAGGCCTTGGCCGTACATATATGTATATGGGCAAGCGAGCAGTCCTATTGAGGCACCCGGTGTGTGAATCAATATACATTTTATTCAAAAAAATTGTTTTGCTTTAAGGAAGAAATGTTTTTTTTTCATTCTGACAACCTCTACCCTTGCATATGACATCAACGGCGTCATATTGAAGGGCCAAGACGGGCCTTGGCCTTTCACTGTTTTAAAGCTTAGCGACTACCAACATGTGGCGCATTTTTCTAATTAGAATTAGGGTCACTGCATCACGAAGACGTAGTGTCTACGCCATGCTTCCAGGATGCAGTGACCCTAATTAGAATACCTAGTCTTGCACTGTTATGACACTAGACGCCAGTATACAGGGTGTCCCAAATTCGATTTCTTGTGGGAAGTGTCGACCCTCACTTCCGGGTATCCAGTATAAAGGAAAGCGGTTTTGTTTAACTCTGCGTTTTGGTAGGGGGGCTATAACTTTGATGTTTATAAAAATTAAATTTTTGCTCAAATCGTTTTTATATAGTCTTTTTTGGGCATAACTATTTACTATAATTTCATCTTAACTTTTAATTTTTAGTGTATACTTACTCATAAATTGAAATAGCCGTTGTAAAGTTTCCTTTAAAGAAACGTATCACTCAGTAATTATTATTTTTTTTAGGTATCTTTACTTTTCTATTATATTTTTTTTATTTTTATAAAAAAAATCTTTAAAAATCTTATAAAAAGCAACTTATAGGGCTTTCCAGGTCAATCCGGTCACTTTTTGCATCTTAAAAATTTTAGTGTTAGATAGAATATTGGAGCAACTTTTAACAAAAAAATTTGAAAAATCGAAGCAGTCTGTCTTTATAAAATGGTTTTATTTTTTAAATTTATTATCTTGCTTTAAGGTCACTGGTGCAAATATTTTTTCTGGAAGCCTCTTGCCCTAATTTCTGAACAGTAGTAAATTTTTCTTTAAAAGTATTTTTGTAGGAAAAATCATAAATCATAGATGTGTTTCATTCAATTTAGTAGATTAAACATCCTGTAGATTTAACGAATCGCAATATTGAATGAAAAAAAAAGTTTTTTTTCTTAAAGCAAAACAACTTTCTTTAATAAAATATATATTGACTCACGCTCGCTTGCCCATTCACATATAAGTAAGGCCAAGGCCTCCGCGCATTGGCATTTATACTTCTCGGCCCACTCTAAAATTTTTAGAGGCAATAGACAAAATATTGGAGTATCTTTTTTCAAAAAAAAATTAAATAAAAAATCAAAGGGGTCACATTTTTAAAATGGCGATTTTTTAATTTATTTTCTTGTTCTAAGGTCACTGATGCGATTATTTGTCATTTTCAAATAAAGGAACAAAAAAAAAATTAAGTGCAAAAGGTGGCCGGGTTGACATGGTGAAAAGTACGCTGTTGTATGGAATAGAGACTTGTCGCGTATCAGAAAGATACAAAGCAAAAATGGAAAATATCAAAATGATTGCAATAAGAAGATCAGTAAGAATATCTACAAAATAACATTTAAGAAATGAAGTCACTAAAAGTCAACTGATATGGTACGGCTGTAACAGGGGCCTAGTATGTGACAGTGGTACTGTCGCCTCAAGTGGCCAAGGCTTAAATGTTGTAAGCTATCAACTTAGGCTACAACTTATATAAATTATAAAAAGATTAAATGTTACTATATGTTATTAAATTTACACGATCTCGAAAGGGAATTTGACGGTTCTTGGAGGAAAAGTATGCTATAAACGTTTTTCTCAAATGTATAACTAATGTAGGATAATCATACATACCTTTTCAATTTTCTTCTTGCAGCTTCACACTTTCACTTCTAATATTTATTATTTAAATATCAACTTTTTACTACTATTAAACTTTAGTATTCAAATATTTACACTTCTTAAACTTTTAGGTTTTATAAACCTTTCGTATGTTTGTTGTAAATATATTTATTTATCAACATATTAAACGTTGATTGAACAGGTGAAACTGTTCAATCAACTGTTTAATTTACTTAATATTACTGTTTAGGTTTGGGATATGTTATTGATTAAAAATGCCGATTTTAGGGCAACTAATGGTTTGTATTTTGATGTTAAAAAACCATAAAACAGTTAAACACATTATTTTAAAACACTGGAAACAGTAATAATTATTGGCTTTAAAATTAATAAACTCCAAAAGAAAAGACTAAAATAATTATGAATAATAAAGATAATAGCTTATACAAAGTTAAAATAATTGACAAATTTCCCGTGTTGAAATAAAACCCCCTTAAGAAGTGTGAACGGAAGCGTAACGATACAAGCAAAGGCGAACTAAAGAGTAAAGTAAAATCCGACTTTTGAAAGTTTCAGTACCCCGCTCTCTAGACATTCTCAGTTTGCCGCTAGCTGATTGGTCTAAATCTAAGCTTTCTTTAACGGATTTCTTCCACCACTCTTCTCTACAGACACTCTTGGTTGCCGTGGTCTAAATATCAAGCTCTCTCGCATTGGCGAGAAAGACAAAGAGACAAAATACCACCGCGATTCAAAGATGCGTGGATTTAGAAATTCGGTAAAGTTTAAATCTTACAGTGTGTTTCTTAAAAGTTGAAAATAGTTTACCAAATTTGTTTTTAGTTACAAAATATGAATTATTTTGATGTTAGTGGCTCAAAGGACATATTAGCCGAATCCAACTTTTATTAAAATACGGCGAACCTGAAAATATGCCTAAAAACAAGTCGCCGAGTTGCCATAAATTTTACTTAATCTTAACCTAGTCTTGCATATAATTAATGCTTGTTGATGTCAAAACAATATTTAATTAAAAATCTTTAAAAACTTATAAATGGCAAAAATACCATTTATGCTCAAATCCCGTTTTGTTACATTACTCCCCCCTGATTAAGTATAAACAATTTTTTTTAAACGCAAGTCGAAATAAAATGGTTTATAACAACAAGCATTAAGTAGTGCAGACAACACAAATCTAAACTAAAACTATAACGCTCTTCGTTTCCATTTTTCTTCTCTGGATATCTGATGGTCAACAAACATTCTGGCTGGAAAAAACTTGAAGTTCCATTCTGGAACAAAACAGCAACACTGGATCAGGTACAACATCTTAGATCAGCTAGTCAGCAACTAACATGGTGAACGATCAGTAGATTCCAAACAGTACTGAAAGAATCAGAATATCAGTGCAGATTAATAACAACGATAACTTAAACTAAATGAGGGCATAAGAAAATTGACAATTAAAAAGAAAAATTTATAGAAATATATAATTTTAACACACATTGTTTGAAAACTACTACATTAAGGTATATATTATATACACGCTTATGCAGAAATTTGTGGAGACAAAAAAAAAGTGATTTAAGTTAACGTAAATAAATTAAGGGAGTCTCCAAACCAAACCGTTTCCTCCATAGTGTTAAACAAACACTAGGTACGCAGCAAGAGCTGAGTTTCCACATTGGCCATCTTTGAAACTAAGGGTGAACAGCAGACTCTGTATTGAATTTGGAAAGAAGCATCCAATTGCAGATTTGCACAGCGACGGTAAGAAGACGTCGATTGTAGTGATGATGGCTGCTTGGCAGATCTATTGACTTTAATGGTGGAATGGCTGCTTGGTTGATTAAACTGTTTGTGGAAGAAATTTGTTGGATGGTTGACAGCACTTTGCAATAGCTGACCTAAAAATAAAATAATTTAAATGCAAGAAAAACAATGTTTTCAATAACAATAAACCAACCTTATGTAAAAGAAAATCAATTGTTAAAAAAAAAATATTATTAAAAAATAAAAATAAAAAATTGAAAATTTTTTGATTTTATGATTATATCTCATAAATAAGTTTTAGGTGAACTAAAACTAGTTAGACGTCAAATAACCTACAATAGGTTGTCTAACCCAAAAAAACGTATTTGCATAAAAAAAAAATAATTTTAAAACAAAGATAAAAGCAAGAAATTACAAACACTAACTGAAATATTAAAATTGATTATTTTAAAACTTTAAAATATATTAATACCGTATAATAAAAAATAGGTTTATTTGACAATAATTTATAAAAAATTCAAATACCTTAAGACAAAATTAATTTACAATTACGAGAAAAAAAACGTTTAGTTGACAATATTTGAAAAAAAATTTAAGTTGGTTTATTGTTTTCAGTGTAATAAAAAAAAACAACCCTACCAGGTTAACACAATAAACTTTAAAACAAACATGGAATACTCTATCGAAGCAAAAACAAATCATATAAAAATAACTCATGTGATCGAAAGAACAACTGAAAAAAATACAAGTTAGCAAAAACAAACACAAAATGATACAAAAACTAAAATACAAGTTTTTATCATAGTTAAGATTTTAATGATACAAAAATTTTAAATTTTATAAAGAAAATCAAATAGAACAGATTTAATACAATAATCTCAAATGAAACAAATCCACATAGATTTTTTTTAAATAGAACAAATCCAAATATAATATTTTTTATTAGAACAAATCAAATACAATGATTCAATATAGAACCAATCAATAAAAAAAATTCATGAACAAATGAAAATAGAACAAATTCAGCCAGATGAATATACACATTTTCAAAATCACTTTTTTTTCCGAATTTTCTTTAAAATTTCTTTCCTGAAACATTATCTTTTCCAATGTAAACTTTCTTTTCCATAGATCTTGCTAAATAATTTTTCTTTAAACATGAAAAATATTTTTCCTTTCAAATTGATTTTCGGTGTGATTTTAGTATGTTTGAAAATGATAAGTTGGGTTTCCATTCTCTAACTAATTTGCATTTGTTTTTATTTTCCAATTAATTGTAAGCTGGTTTTACACAATTTTGAAAAACTAAGAACAGCAGCAAACCAAAGTAGGTTAATATTGATGTCATTGTTTGAAAATTAGACATCTTTGCTTCAAAATACTTAACTTAATGTAAGCAAATGTTTTTAAACTTGACCAATTTAGATTTTTATCGAATTTCATGCGCACATAGGTGGCGATAGATGATTTTAAAGTGCATGAATCAAAACAAACAAAATAAAATAATCTTAGTTGATAATAAAATTTTAAATAAAATTATGTCTTATTATATTCCAATTGAAGCGAATGACAAAAAAATTAAACAAAAATGACAGTTGATGGTTGCTTCAATCGACTCTTTTTGGTGTTATGAAAAAAAAACTCTCTTGGGTGATAAACTCATTTCTTATTTTTCCAAAACTACTAAATAAGAACAATTTAGAGTCCAAGCAGGCAAGGCCTTACTTCGAAAATATGAAAAAAATAATAAAAAAAAAATACTTTAAAATATTTTAGGTATAACATACTTTTTTTTTTCAATTGAATAAGTTGACAAAAAAAAAACAAAAGGTATCTTAAACGATAAGGTTCTTTAGATAACGCAAGACTTAAAATGAGCAAATATTTTAAAAAATAATAATAAAAATAATAATAAATGAAATAATGCTTGCTAATATATGAAAAATAAACACTGATCTTAGAAAGACTAAGTTTTACGCTAAGTTTTCCTTAAACGATCAACTAGTGATTTAATGATTTGATTATTTATGCAAAAAGTATACATAAGTATTGTTTATCATTAATAGAGGAAATTATGTATAGGCTTTAGTTAATAACAAAATTACTTAAAGATGATAATAGAAATAAAAATAGTACAAAAATAATAATTTAGGTGTTCTTGATTAGTGCTATGCCTGTGCACTAGCATATCATTTTAGTAATGACGTTATAGGGAATATTTTTATGTTATCGATTAACTAGGACAGCAAAGCAAACAGAAAGGAACAAACTAACAAAAAAAAACAAAACATTTTTAGAAAAAGACAACACATTTTTGTGATTTGTCATAGTTATATAGTCATAGAAAAGTTCTACAAAAACAATTGTACTCATAGAGTAAAAGAAAAGTGGACATTTTTTAAAGTTGTTTAAAATAGTGTAGATTTTAAAAAAATATCAAAATAAAAAAAAATTATCAAAATTTATCCTTAAAATGGAATTTGCTTGGCTTAAATGGTACAGACTGTACATAAAGTTCATATAGTCGAATATTTTCCATATAGGAGAAAAACATAAAAAATTAAATATTGTTTTATTGATAAACAATACAAAAATTCAAAAATAGTTTTATACAATCAAATGTTATTAATTTGGATAATATTTATTTGATCAAGTTATAATATAATGAGAAGAGGAAAAAAAATAGAAAAATGTATCTAAGCAATGTTAAGATTGCTATGATAATATCCAATTGGATTCAAGAATGACTTCAAAATGGAAAAAAAATATATATGTACACAAATCGAAAAATTTTAACCGTTGATGACGTAGTTTTAATTCGGTTTATGGGATCTTAGAAAAGTCAAAGTCTAAGCATTGATTAAGAGCAAATGATCCCTATTAAAAAAAAACAAAGCTTTTTGAAATAATGGACTCTAAAATATACTATATATAATCGATTTTACGTTAATACTTTAACCATTACGTTACGTTGATTTACTATAACACACATATCCATCACAAAAGAACAAAACCAAAAGGCATGTGTGGATTTTAACATAAAATATAATGATATTTTGTTTTTTTAAAATATTACAAAAATAAAAAAAAAACAATTAAAAGTTTACAAAAAATGACTTTACCAAAATAATAAAAAGTTAAGTATTGGACTTTTTCCGTGTAACACAAAAAAACAAGATTAAAATTACACTTGACCAAAATAATAAAAAGTTAGGTATTGGACTTTTTCCGTGTCACACAAAAAATAAGATTAAAATTACATATCTGATAGATGATTAATGCAGATATTATTTGAAAAGACACATTTTACTTCTACCAAAGCAAAGTACAAAAGAGATTAAAGAATTGGTTTTCACGTATAATAATAGGTTACAAAAGCTCTGTATGCCTCAAGATAGAACTGTGGCATAACGCGATAGAGACACTGTCTCTTGGTCCAGCGATTGTTATGCCACCTACCAATCTCCACAGCTAATTAGTTATTTTTTTTAAAAATTTGTGCTTATGCACTTAGTTTTATGACAATTAGTTTTACGGGTAACATTTTACAGAATATAAAAAACAGTTGTTTGCTGTACACTAGAAATTTTTTTTATACAAAGATTTTATTTACTTGATTTAAAATATACTCTTCCATTAAGATGTTTTTGATTTAAAACTTTCTAATTCAAATGAGACTTTTTCGTTAGTCTATAGGTGTTATCACTGCTGAAGCCAAAGACAGTGTTTTTATTTATAAAATTTCAAGACAAATGAAAATATAAAAATTTCATAATGTAAATATTACCGAATGACATAAAGATTAGCTTAAATGGCTTATCAACCCTATAAAGTAAAAAGAGTAAAAATTTGATCATAAAATTTTATAATGAAAGAAAATACTTCTTTATTCTGCTGTTTTTCCAATCTCTGATTATTTCTTGATGTTAATATCTTTTTTTAAAATATCACTGATAAAAATATAACGGTTTTCATTTGATATGGCCTGACTCAAGTTTCGTCTACTTTTTATGGTTGTATCTTCTAGGTTTTTTCTATTCCTATACCATTAAACACTAAATTTCTAAAAATCCTAACTTTTAGTTACTATCTCAAATATTATCTAATTAACCTATTTTTTAACCAAGTCAGAAAAATTGTCCAAATGTCTACCATAAAACCTGTTTTAAAATAATATCCCATCATCACTTCAACACAGGTTCCTGTAAAAACATATAGTAACTCTTGTATACCAAATCTAAATTATGTTTCGTCATAATAAAAAAAAAATAGGTAGCTACCATTTTAAATTGAAAATTGTATTGTAAAGTATAAAATTTATTCAACGACAATGCTTTTGTCTCCCTAATTAGAAAACATAAGACACTGTGAGCTCAGCATTTCCGGTTACTGGCCAGATTCCTGAAATTAGAAGATCACAGGTGTGTATAGAAGAAAGAGACTACTCCAAATCTTCTTCTTAAATAAATTTTCCGGACTATTGTTTACCCAGTATAACTAAAAATGAGTTCCCGACATGACGAAATAGAAAATTATCTAGATCTCTTACTGGAATCTACTAGATGTGACATCACTGTCTTCATTAACCTACCCTGATATAACTTTTATTCGTTTCATAGGTAAAGTTTTACCTCTACCTTGAATAGTTTTTCCCAAATTTAAATTCCCATTTTTACAAAATTATTTGACTTGAAAGAAACCCAAAAATCCAACCCATATATTTTTCCGCTGTTTTAGACCAGTTCACCTGTAGACCATGTAAGCTATAACATGACGATTGTCTGAAAGTAATTTTCTTGATAAAGATTGGTTAAAATATCTAACTGACTATACCGTAACCCTATCTTTCAAAATTGAGTTACGATATTAGGAGATACGGCAAAAAACAAAACAAATATAGACCAATAGAAAATTTTAATTATATGTATACCACTGAAACACCCTCTCGAATGGAGAAGAAAAATTCCCTAATATACTGTCCAGTTTTCTTCTCATTTTTACCGGACAGTTTAAAATCCAGCTAAAACACTCATTCCATAAAAAAACATTTTATAAAATAATCTAAACTATAATGATACAAACAGCGAAAAAAATTAATTCACCCTCGTCTTACAAAAAAACAACAAAAGAAAAAGAAAACGCGACGATTCCACTTGGCGAATTATTATTGGTCTTTGGTTTTATAACATTCCTTATACATCAAAAGATGCATATCAAACACAGATCCATTTTGCCATACCATATAGCCATATCAAAGTTACGTTGAAAGAAAATTCTAGGATGCTTTAATTCAAAAATACTTCCCTCTCACATATTTACTCAACAGATAGTAATAAAGATTAGCTTAAATGGCTTATCAACCCTATAAAGTAAAAAGAGTAAAAATTTGATCATAAAATTTTATAATGAAAGAAAATACTTCTTTATTCTGCTGTTTTTCCAATCTCTGATTATTTCTTGATGTTAATATCTTTTTTTAAAATATCACTGATAAAAATATAACGGTTTTCATTTGATATGGCCTGACTCAAGATTCGTCTACTTTTTATGGTTGTATCTTCTAGGTTTTTTCTATTCCTATACCATTAAACACTAAATTTCTAAAAATCCTAACTTTTAGTTACTATCTCAAATATTATCTAATTAACCTATTTTTTAACCAAGTCAGAAAAATTGTCCAAATGTCTACCATAAAACCTGTTTTAAAATAATATCCCATCATCACTTCAACACAGGTTCCTGTAAAAACATATAGTAACTCTTGTATACCAAATCTAAATTATGTTTCGTCATAATAAAAAAAAAATAGGTAGCTACCATTTTAAATTGAAAATTGTATTGTAAAGTATAAAATTTATTCAACGACAATGCTTTTGTCTCCCTAATTAGAAAACATAAGACACTGTGAGCTCAGCATTTCCGGTTACTGGCCAGATTCCTGAAATTAGAAGATCACAGGTGTGTATAGAAGAAAGAGACTACTCCAAATCTTCTTCTTAAATAAATTTTCCGGACTATTGTTTACCCAGTATAACTAAAAATGAGTTCCCGACATGACGAAATAGAAAATTATCTAGATCTCTTACTGGAATCTACTAGATGTGACATCACTGTCTTCATTAACCTACCCTGATATAACTTTTATTCGTTTCATAGGTAAAGTTTTACCTCTACCTTGAATAGTTTTTCCCAAATTTAAATTCCCATTTTTACAAAATTATTTGACTTGAAAGAAACCCAAAAATCCAACCCATATATTTTTCCGCTGTTTTAGACCAGTTCACCTGTAGACCATGTAAGCTATAACATGACGATTGTCTGAAAGTAATTTTCTTGATAAAGATTGGTTAAAATATCTAACTGACTATACCGTAACCCTATCTTTCAAAATTGAGTTACGATATTAGGAGATACGGCAAAAAACAAAACAAATATAGACCAATAGAAAATTTTAATTATATGTATACCACTGAAACACCCTCTCGAATGGAGAAGAAAAATTCCCTAATATACTGTCCAGTTTTCTTCTCATTTTTACCGGACAGTTTAAAATCCAGCTAAAACACTCATTCCATAAAAAAACATTTTATAAAATAATCTAAACTATAATGATACAAACAGCGAAAAAAATTAATTCACCCTCGTCTTACAAAAAAACAACAAAAGAAAAAGAAAACGCGACGATTCCACTTGGCGAATTATTATTGGTCTTTGGTTTTATAACATTCCTTATACATCAAAAGATGCATATCAAACACAGATCCATTTTGCCATACCATATAGCCATATCAAAGTTACGTTGAAAGAAAATTCTAGGATGCTTTAATTCAAAAATACTTCCCTCTCACATATTTACTCAACAGATAGTAATAGACTTTTGTCATTTATAAAAATATCTCAAAAATTACTAAACAATTTTAGAACAAATAGTTCTTAAAAACTCTCAACTTAATGTTTTGGTCATTTACAACCCAATACAAAACAATACAATTCCTGAAGATAAAAATAAAAATATTAATTAAGTAAAATTTTTGAGGGAAAAGTCCAGAGAATCGTAGACCTCTACAGTTGTCGGATGTCATGGTCTTCACCTATAAAAGAAAACGAAGTTATAACACTAATTTTATATATGGTTTAAACAAATATAATAAAACTTTTTCTTTAAAACATCATTTAATGAACTTATTATGCTTTTGACATAGTGTTTAGACACTATTATTTTTCTTTTCATTAAAATCGGTCTCGTAGTTATTAAAAATTAAAACAAGTTTATAAAAAATTTAAATTAGTGCTCATAAATTATGATGGTTAGATGATAATTAAAACTTTTTAGGTAAATAAAAACAATAAAAGCTCTACGAATGCAAAATTTTAAGTTAAAATGCTAAGGCATTACTTAATTAATGTATGTTATATATTTTTTTAATATAATGATTGACAGGCTTGCTTTTGCATGCAAGAGAAAAGATATCTTTAGTGTCAAAATGGCAAATATTGAAACAAAAAAAACTTAAAAACTCAAAACAAAGATTGTCCTTTTTGACATCGACGATCTAATCTAAAAACTCAAGAGAGAGATTGTCCCTTTTGACTTTCAGATTGATCCAGGATCTAGATTAATAGTTTTATAGGTTTTCCAATATATGTGTAGCTTGAGCTCACACAAACAAAAATTTAAGTTTTTGGCAAATAATGGGTAGGGGATGAAATGTCAACTACCTCTAATTCAGAAAAATTAATGGTTTATTTAAACAACTACACCTTCCATTCCAATGGAAAGTGTCTAAATGGATGCAATAAGAAGATCAATGAGAATATCCAGAACTGATCATATAAGAAATGAGATCATAAAAGAAAGAATGGGAATCGAGGGAAGCATAACTGATGACATCACTAAAAGGCAACTGATATGGTACGCCCATGTACAATGGATGAACGATGAAAAATTACCAAAACAGGTCCTAGACTGGCAACCAATAGGGCGCAGAAAGAGAGGGCGTCCTAATCTGGAATGGCAACAGTCAATCCAAAGATCAATGAGTCAAAAAAAAAACCTGACGGAAGATGACTGTCATGATCGAAGGAGGTGGAGAATAGGCGTCGGACAACGTAGAAAAACGTTCTAAACCGACATAGTAGTGGTAAACAACTACTGTATACAGTAAGTCCAACTACAGAAAAATGGTAATAACACATTAAAAAACAGTCTTTTGAAAAAAAGAAAGTAAGCTCTAATGATAATTGCATAAGAATTATTTTTTTATTACAAAAGTTAGCACAGAAACGAATGTACTAAATCTTTGGTTACCAAGATATTTACGCACGCAAGTTATTATATTGCCACTACAACTACATTATAGAATCTCTGTGTGTAAATAACTTAAAACTTTTGAGATTCAGTACTATTTACATATGCTAAGAATATCCTGGATGTATGTATCTATCCAACATTTTCTTGGAACGCAAAGAAAAAACAAAAGAATACTGTAAATGAAAGAAAATTGTCTATATACCAACACAATTCGCACTCAAAACTGTGAAGTAATTCGATTAACTGTGCAGAGAAAACTTAACTGAAAAATTATAGAACTTTATGCATATAATAGCATAGCTAAGAAGGCATTGTGTTATTAGCGCTTTTCAATAAAAAACATACAGTACGAAGTACGGAGTAGGCCTGGCAAATAGACCATTCTTTTGGGCTACTTTTTGTTAGCAGTTGATAAAGATTACTATGATAAAAAAAAAATTACATTAACAGATAAAACAAATTAAAATTATCGAACGAACTCAAAACTTGAGAAATATTTTCACAAAAAAATACTAACCAATAGGTTTAAGTTTGAGTAGTTGTCTTAAACAAAAATGAAGGTTAAAAAGCTCAAATAACACGTTTAAGGTTGACAAAAATGAAACAAAAGGTCTTAATTACTTCGTGGTATAATTTATAAAAATGAAATATATTTTTAAAAAAAATGATAGATAGAAATTTATGTAAGCTGTTTTCAGTACCTCACTGTACACTCGGGTCTATTGTGTAACACTGTAAATTACTCATTTTTTAACGTTTTACACGACGTGGTAGAAACTCATTGTTTTGCCAATATACTTATATATTAACTTAGTAGCAAAATTTTAAGAAGAAGAATGATCTAGATCTTACGAAAATGTACTGATCAACTGTAAAAAGTTTTTATGAAAAACTTTATATCATATAGATATCAAAATACCAATTTTTTTTTTAGTTTGTAAATATAAATCCTATATATTTTTTAATTTAACGCACAAAAATCGTCACATGTGATGTGATTACGAGAATATTAGGAATAATGTACATAAGCCGTTATTTTCTAGATTTAGCTCGTCAACTAAAAAATAACCGACCGACCTTAATGAAATTTAAATCAAGGAACTGCATTTCTCACTATAGATCTTCTTTGAAAAATATAAATATAAACCTTAGTATTCCTAAATAAAAAGTCAAAAATTAGACCCCCGTGAGCTTTCAAGCTATCCACGGAAAAATATGAGAGAAACAAATCTTTTTTTTTACGAAAGCTTGTTTGATCTATAAATACAATATCATAGTTTAATTGATAGATACTGTAACTGTATAACGTTGTGTTTACTATGCGTCAAGCACAGATCTACGGGAGGGGAAAAAGGTGAAATTTCCCCCCAAATCTTAAACTATGTTTAATTTTGACAAACAGAATACACTGGTCTCGTCACTATGCAAAATAGTTTTATGCAATATTTCCTTCCCCAAATAAAGTTCCCAGATACGCCACTGTTAGAAAACATTTTTTTTTTCCTTACACGTGTTTGTTATAAAAATTCTAAACCATTTCTTTGTGGACCTGAATGAATAGAAGAGCCCTTTTTAAGAATGTAGGTATAAAATATTGTGACCATGTGTTTCCAAATTACCAGTATATCTTTGTTTCATGTAGACTCAAGTGGTCTGGAATACTTTTATAGCCTGTAAATTGATTTATGGGCCAAGACGTTTTAACTTGGAAATAAAAGGTCAAAATTTTAAAAAATATTTAACTGTTTTTCTTTGTCGTGTGGGAAAGTTTTCATAATGTATTTTTTAAAAAAATTAAATACAGTTCAATAAAAAAAATATGAAAAAAGTTTTACCATACCTAAATTGATTCAAGCAAATATACAGGGTATCCTTTTTGCAACGGTATTTGCAATAATTTTCAAAAGTTGATTTTGTTTTTCAAAACAGTTTATTTGCTTGAAACAAAGCTTTATCACTAATTAAGTCCAAACAATTTATGTCTCGTTTCCTTACTACTAATCCTATCTAATGATTATTAACCAAAGGGTTTTATATTTGTTGTTTGATTTTAATTAATTTTATAATTAGGTTAGCTTATTGGTTATGTATAACCTAAATTTCCATATTTCCATATTGCGTTTTCTCTTTAACCAGTCTTTAATTATTAAATGGGAATTATGATATATTTATTTTAATAATTATTATTTATGTTAAATAATATTATTTTTAAGATTATGTATAAAATTATTACTAACTCAAAATACGCGAGTTTTTATTTTAGGAAAAATATCAAATACCTTTATCCAATTTCAAAGGTCAAGTCAAATTTAGAAAATAGATTGATTTATCATTATCTTTGGTTAAATTTTAGAAACAATTATTAGTGTGGAAAAGGAACTGCTAAGCAATCTTTTTAGGTTATCTGGTGTTTTGGTGTAAACCTACATATTACACCAAACAAGGTACTTTGATCTTATCGAATTTGTTTATTTAAATTGTTTATATTTTTAGTTATTTAAAATATGCTACTTCATTTTGTATATCTTTTTAATAAAAATCAATAATGTACCTATATAGTCATAAAGACATGGACATGACCTGTAAACTTGGTCTTTTTAATAAAAATTACAAGAAAATATCTTCTAGCTTCAAACTAATCAAAACTATTTCACTGTTATAACAAATTATCGTTTTAAAACAAGTAAAAACGGTTAAGAAAAGCCTTTACTGTGTTAGGACAATGATTTGTGGCTTTCTTTAGCCTTATGCAATAAAAATCCTATGAGATTATGTTTTTTTTTTCAAAAATTACTGTATGGCTTTACAAAATATTATTTCACTTAAGACATGGTCGATAGCACCAATACATTTGTTAAATCGATCGTCTTTTTTTCAAACAAATGTATTGTAAACTGGATACCCTGGGAAAATAAAAGAGGTAGTGGAAGACCACAAATGAGATGATCGCACGATTTGAAGAAACATGCGGACTAGATAGATGAACACGGCGTCATACAGGAAAGAGTGGAAGATATTGAAGGAGGCCTATATCTAAAGATGGATCGAAGAAGGCTAAATAAATAGATAGATAGCACCATTTTTTTTAAAGGTTTAATGAATGTACTGTGAAAATTACAAATGCAAAACTTGTTTAATTACCGTGCGAATAAATATCTAACTCAAAAATTACTGTCAAAAAATTATGTTTTCTGTCTACTGTGTTCTGTGGTAACTTGTGAATCTCACACACATTACCCAAGTAACATTTTTGGTTAAAATTAGGTAAAGTTTACTTAAAATAAGAGAGTAATTTTTCCCCATAACAAATTAAAAGGCTAAAAAAGAGGGAAATTTCCCGACATTTGTGGGGACAAAAACAAAGGTAATTTGGAAGGAGAAAATACGTAATTAGCACAGTTTGTGTTCCATGTCTAACTAACCTAGATGAGACTTTGACCAAGGTTCAAACAATAAGTCTCTGTTTAGACAAGTTTTCAACTTCAGTTTAGCCTATATGGTTCAACAAAAGTAAAAATGCCTTCTGGTGTCCCTGTATTGTGGCGCCCCCTACATCTGTCAGAATAGAAAGAAATTAAAACATTTTTAAATAAAAATAAACAAAGAGGAACACAATAATAATGGTTGATTGGTGTTTAACCAGTTGTGAAAAAAAACGGTGATGTTTTTTATCAACTATTGTAATTATATGGGGTTTTAAATATTATTTTTATACATATTGAGATAAAAAAAACTTGCGGCGGAAATATTTTCGTAGAATCCATGACTTTTACGCCCAAAGAACTCACGCGCCCTTCAAAACATGTCATTTTAACAAAAAAAAATTGTGTTTTTATGTTTTTAAAAATACAAAAACTGTAGTTTTTTTAAATGTATGACCAAATTTTGATGTTTGGTCATAAAAGCAATTCAGTAACATCGTTTTCCTGAAGATTATTGGGATTGTTTAAGTAAAATTAACAAAAACACAATAAACATTTTTCACAAAGAAAAAAAACATGGCGTATATCTCGCGTCTCCCGAAGATTGTCTTAGAGGTTGATTTTACCTTTATTTTCGTCCTCAAACGCGAAATGTCTGCTGGCGTAGCCAAAATTTTTTATAATTTTGAGAATAAAGGCGATTTTTCCTTAGTTTAACCAGACGAAGTGATACTCCGCAGTTTTCTTACGCATAGTCGCCCAAAGTCCCCCGAAAATATGTTGTCTTTGTCTGTCTTAGCTGTACTGAGAGAGAGAAAGAGTGAGATCGGGTGAGTCTTGGAGAGTTGAAAATTTGTTTTGATTCAAGTTCATTTGGTTTGGGAAATGCGAGTGCGTGGACCGTCAGCGTTCGGACAACTAGGTCAGTCATTAGAGCGAAAAAAATATCTCCAGCTTGCAAAGGGTGGCGTTTTCGCGATTTTGACATATTGTTGTTCAAATAAGAGCCGTAAAATAAATTGAGTAGTCGACCTTGGGGGGGGGTTCCCCCCGCTATCTTGTATTTAGTGTGCACGTAAAGGTTGTTTTTTAATTACTTGGTCCCTGTACATTTTAGAAAAAAAGATTTAGACAAAAGTTTCCTACAAAAACGCTGTTGTACGTTTTTTTGTAAACGAATCGTTTTCGATTTATGACGCTAAACATTTGCCGTCATTTCGGATTTTGACCAATTTTACTATTTGTGGTCTTTAAATTCGAAACTGCTTAATGCTTATTTTTGAGAAAATCTGTGAAAACAAAATAAAGACTAACTAATAACCTATAAAATAAGATATCACTAAGTTCCCTGGGTAGTACCATAGGCGCACCCAGGGGGGGCAGCCGGGGTCCGAGCCCCCCATGCCTTAGATTTTTTTACATATTTTCGACATATTTTAGAAAAAAAACACAAAAAATAGCTTAATATTCGACATTATGAGGCTTCGGCCCCCCCCCCCAAGAGGCCTCGGCCCCCCCAAGACATATTCCTGAGTGCGCCACTGGCTAGTGCTCTTGCTGAAATACGAACCCTGAAGTGTTAGCAGTACACCTGTTTCCTATGTATTTCCATAAAATATGCAAAATAAACCGAAATTATTCAGTTTTATGTCATTTTCTCAAAAGGTACGCAATTTACAGAAAGTGTGTAATCAACTTAATAATAGTAAAGTAAATTATCTGTTAAATGATATATCATCGAAGTGGGCCAAGTCCACGGTTAGCACTTAATTGGCATCCATAAATTGGGGTTATTTTTTAAGATCACGAAAAAATGATGTTTTTTAGGTTTTATTCAGTTTTCAAAAAACTAAGCATTTCAGGGAAAAATGTTAAAACACCTTGTTTAGAGAAAATAAAATGCTCTTTCGAATAGCGTATCATAAAGTTGTGATAAAGCTATTATTGACACTCCAGGGGCGCCCGCATATTGAAGTTATTTAATCTTGTTTAACTCTATATCGTTAAAAATAAAATAATCTTTATAACGATATGTATCTAGATTTTTGTTAACGGGGAACGCTCAAAGAATATATGCATGTTTAGTGATTTTTTTTTAATGAAAAAAAAGTCTACGTGTATTTTACCATGCCTTACAGGGAAAACATTTTACTCTACATTGTAGACAATTAAATTTTCTTTCGAACAATGTGTATAGTTGTAACCATAGAGAAAATAATAAAAGCGTGCTTAATTCTATGGTTCAAAAGCGGCAACAAGTTTACGCTAGCGCCACCCTTGGCTACTGGAACAATTAAGAATGCGCGGGCGGGCTCGGCGGGCTTTTTAAATGATTTTTTTCTTAGTAAAGGTGCTATTTTTGAGGTCAGGCTAATTTCATGTATGCGAAAAGAATTTGGATATCAAATATATATTAATTTTAGTCATGTGTTAGCTCCCGCTAAATTTCGCGGTTGTTTTTAAAATTTTAAAACCACACAATTGAATGACGGACAGAGTACATTTTCCGCGCATTGGACATGCGCACCTAGAATCAGTGAGATCCTTTTTTCTACCGCCTCGAGAAAATGGCGTGTTAATTTACTTTCTCCAACTATTACAAATTTCTACACACAAAATCGAGCATTTGGTGTACTGAAGCATAGAACTGGAAACTTCAGCCCTTCAGCTACGTGGTGCCATCATTAGATCAAGACAGGGGCCCCTGGAACGTGGAGAAATTGGCTGCAAACTGGTGAGTGCTTTGTTTCTGATTTCCGTTGTTGTGGTAACAGCATTTAACCTATGGACCTTTGATTATTTCATGATTTCGTATCAATAAATTTATGTTTGTTCGCGCTTTCATTTAATACAATATATACAGTCCACTGCAGTTAATGTTTTTCTAACTGCGGGCAAACATAATGTGTTCCTTCGACCCGAATTATTTAAATTTACTCCATACGACGGTATTAATAAAGCAGCCATTTTCACATTTTCACATGGCGAGCACACGACCTTGAATTTGCCAATCGTTCGACCTTCGGTTTCGGCGCAGTTCACCTGTTTTCGGTCCGCTGCTATGGTAACGCAGGGTCTACCGCGTGGTCATTTCAGTAAACAAAAATCGAGAAGCAATCAAAACAAACAAGCACGATTTCTGTGATTAGATTTGTTCCATACCATTTCGATATTAAAACATTTTTCATCAATTGCGATAAATTAGTGCATATTTTCGACAATTCGTCATTTTTCTATTTCAGAAGCATTAATTTAGCGTTAATTGTATATTTACCGACAATTTCGTCATTTCAAAGGTAAAAATCAAGTGTATCAAAAAAGCCGTGCAAAAACGCAAAAGCGAGAAACGAGTTTCAAGTGAGGTATTCCGATTTGGATGAAACCTTCGATAAATGCATGTTGGCACATAATGATGTCATTATTATGATAGACGACTCGGACGACGAGGAGTTTAAAACGCAAGATGCGATGCTTTCAGAAGCTCGTAAATATTTTTATGCGTGTAAGGGGGTTTACTCTGAAATATTTCCGGTTGAGGCTTCATCCTTTGCGCGATCAAATGTTCGTCAAAACGAATCTGAAACTCCAAAACTCAAAGTTAGGTATTCCTATATTTCGAGGTGATGTTTCGATCTTTTTAATAACATTATAGATCAAAATCAAAGTCTAAGTAACGTCCGAAAACTTCAATATTTATTTTCATATATCGAGGATGAGCCTTTAAAATTGATATCAGGGATTAGCTTATCTGATCAAAATTATAAAATTGCTTACGACAAATTAGTCAATAGATATCAAAACAAGCGAGACCTCGCAAATGATGCTTTAAGCACAATTATGAACTATACATTAAAAAACGAGTCAGCTAAAGAATTGCGTAATTTAATTGACACCTTTTCAGAATCCCTAGAAATTTTAAAATCACTTAGCTTTGACGTTGACAGTTGGGACTTTATTATTTTTTTCATTCTGTTAGAAAAATTGGATATTCCGACGCGTTCAAATTTCGTAATGAGTCACGCCAATACTAATACCGAAATTCCCACTTTTCAGTCACTTTTTCAATTTCTAGAAAAAAGATGTAAAGTTTTGGAATCACTTCCTCAATCAACAGCACCCAAAAAGGTGCCTACCTATCAAAAATCAAATTCTATGCCAAATCAGTTTTGGCAAAAGCCTACCTATAAATCACCCAATTCGCCTTTTATAGGACTGGCTGGCACCTCAACTAATTCAAGTACGGGAATAAAATGTTTCCGGTGTAATCAAGTTCACGTGCTTTCGAAATATCAAACATTTCTTGACCTCTCGCCTATCGAGCGCCCATCTTTCGTCAAGCAGAAAAAATTATGTCTAGCGTGTTTTCATCCCTCGCATGGGGTAGACATGTGCAAATCAAAATATTCATGCAGGACTTGCAATAGTAAAACGCACCACACTTTAACTCATATCTTAGAAACTAATAAAGAGTCTGGAAGCCAAGATACTAGTCCTGTCATTCACACACCACCTGTCAATAATCTTCATGTGTCATTAAATACCTCAGGTCCTTCAGGTACCTATCTTTTATGCACCGCCATAATAGATGTTATGGACGGTTGCGGAAATTTTCAACCTGTAAGGGCACTGCTTGATTCTGGATCACAGACAGGATTCATCAGTGAAAAGTGTATTCAGCGTCTTAATCTTCCTAGGCGAAGTTACACCACTGAAATATTCGGATTAAATCAAATGTCTTCTCTTACTTCCAAAGGGCTCGTTCAATGTCACATTAAGCCACAAGGTCAGGTCACTCCTTTACTTAATTTCGAAGCAATTGTTGTTCCACAACTATGTTCCAATATGCCTACATTCACTTTGAACGATAATCAGTGGAAACACTTTGAAAACCTTAAACTTGCCGACCCATCTTATTTCAAATCTAGACCTGTGGACCTAGTTATTGGTTGCGAGCTATTCGCACAGATATTCAAGGAGGGCAGGGTTCTTGGACAAATAGGGCAACCTTCAGCCCTTGAAACCATCTTTGGCTGGGTCGTCATGGGAAAGGTTGACGATGTAGGTAATCTTACGGAACGAACCAGTTGTTTTTTAACGAGTCATTCACCTTCTTTAGAGGTCATTGTCCCTAGGTTTTGGGAAATCGAACATTTGCCTAAAAAACAAATCTTATCAAAGGAGGAAAAACAAGCGGAATCAATATTTACTGCGAGTGTCGTACGACAACCGAGCGGTAGATTCATTGTAGATCTTCCGTTTAAAGATAAAATAAACCCTGACCTAGGAAATACTTATCCGCAAGCTTATTGTAGATTTTTACTTCTAGAAAATAGATTACTCAAAAATCCTGATCTGTACACTGCCTATTCTGGTTTCATGCAAGACTATATCGATTCTAATCACATGAGTCTAGTTTTACCTAGTCAACCAAAAGTCGACGTATCATGTTTTAAGGCACATCATTGCGTACTAAAGCCGGAAATCTTAAGTACAAAATTAAGGGTAGTCTGGCATTGTTCGGCAGTCACCCCAAAGAATATTAGTCTCAATGACACGTTGTTATCTGGACCGAAACTTCAAAGGGATATTGCTTCTTTACTCCTTACGTTTCGTCTTAATCCTATTGCCTACATTGCTGATATCAAACAGATGTTCCGTCAAGTCCTTATCAATCCTTATCACCGTCCTTATCAAAGGATATTGTGGAGGTTTTCTCCACAGGACCCACTTTCAGTGTGGGAACTTTCTACTGTTACTTTTGGCATGGCATGCTCACCTTTTCTAGCCGTGCGTAAATTAAATGAGCTGGCAGAGAGAGAAAATGAACGTTTTCCTATGGCTAGTAGTGTTCTAAAAACGTCACTTTACATCGACGATATCTTGGGAACTAGCCCTTCGCTTTCTAAAGCCCTTTCCCTACATATGGAACTCAATGATTTGTTGAATTCGGGAGGATTTGAACTTAAAAAATGGGCAAGCAATTGTCCTGAGTTATTGGCAACATTGCCAGAATCCGATCGTCAAATGCTTCTCTCTTTTGACAAGGATGAACAACACTTTATCAAAGTTTTAGGCCTTCAATGGCATCCAAAAAACGACATTTTTTCTTATCAATGCCGAATGAAGGACAAACCCCCAACTAAACGTTCTATTTTATCTATCATAGGAACAATCTTCGATCCCTTAGGTTTTCTTTGTCCCTTGTTGCTACAAGCAAAATTTATTTTGCAACAGTTGTGGATATCGAAAATAGGTTGGGACGAAGAACCAGATTCTTTTATCATCGACTCTTGGAACAAACTTCGTTCTGAATTCCCGCTTCTTTCCAATTTTCAATTACCCCGACAAATCAAACTGTCAAAAACAAATACCTGTCAAATCATCGGCTTCTGTGACGCTTCAATTCGAGGCTACGCAGGCGTCGTATATTTTCGTGTAGAAGAGGAAAACAATATATCTATTTCTCTCATATCTGCAAAATCTAGGGTCGCGCCTATAAAGTCACAAACTTTGGCTAGGCTAGAACTCCTAGGCGCATTTCTTTTAAGCGAATTAATTGACTTCGTTTTATCTAGCTATGAAGGAAAAATAACTTTTACAAATATCGTTACTTTCTGAGATTCGCAAGTCGTATTGCACTGGCTTTCATTCCCTCCTAATCGCTGGCAAACCTTTGTTGGAAATCGAGTCAGTAGAATCCAAGAAATCATTCCCTCAAACTCATGGCGCTACATTCCTTCTGCTTTAAATGCAGCCGATATTGCGTCACGAGGGGCCACCCCCTCACAGCTCATTTCACATGACATGTGGTGGAACGCACCGTCGTTTTTGTGGTCTCCCGAAAACGAATGGCCCGATTTTCATAAATCAAAAATGCCGATTGATTTCGGAGATATTAGTCTGGAGGAAAAGCCAAAGGTCTGTTGCAATGCGATAATTGACGTTAACTTCTTAGATCAGCTTCTTATCAAATATTCATCTATATCAAAAATTCAACGTATCATTTGTTATGTCCTTCGAATAGTGAACCTTTTTCAAAACCATTCCTATCAAAAACCCACTAATCTACCAGACCAAAAAATTATTTTTGAAAATATTGTTTTTCCTACCACCGGTGAGATGCAAAGTGCGTTATACCTTCTTATCAAACGCGTTCAAGGTTCTTGTTTTTCTGAGCTTTTTTCCGCGTTATCTAAGGATAAACCAATACCGAAACCATTTCGAAAACTTTCACCTTTTCTTGATGAAAATAATATCATTAGAGTCGGTGGCAGATTACAAAAATCTGACCTTTTGTCTTATTCTGCGAAACACCCCGTCTTACTTTCGAGTAACCATCGTTTAACTACTCTTCTTATCGAGTCCACTCATCAACAATACATTCATCCTGGGTTTAAAACATTACATAATCTGCTTTTACAGCAATTTTGGATATTATCTGCCAGACGGGCAATTCAAAGAAGCATATCCAAGTGCTTGCAATGTTTTACAATCAACCCTAAACCCTATAGACCGCCCGTAATGAGTTCTCTTCCCGCTCATCGAATCAATCAACTTAAACCTTTTTCGAGTGTAGCTATCGACTTTTGTGGACCTTTCTTTGTAATTCCTCATCGTTACCGTGGTTGTAAAGCTTTCAAATCGTATGTCTGTGTGTTTGTCTGTACGGCCACACATTGCGTGCATTTGGAATTAACCATGGAACTGTCCACCGAAGGGTTTGTAGGTGCATTCCATCGATTCATTTCCAGACGTGGAAGCGTGACGCAAGGCTGGTCAGATCAGGGCAGTAATTTTACAGGGTTTCGTAACCAATTACTTGATTACGCAAGAAGTGCGTCCACCAGACTTTCTATTCGTTGGCATCTGGGACTCCCTCTCAGTCTGCATTTCAATGGCCTAGCAGAAGCTGGCGTCAAAAGTTTTAAAACTCACTTTGTTCGAGTAGTCGGCGACCAGAAGTTGTCCATCATGGAAATGTCCACCCTTACATGTCGCATAGAAGCCGTACTTAATAGTCGCCCTTTATCTCCTGCCTCTTCAGACCCACACGATCTTCAACCTCTCACCCCTGGGCATTTCTTGACCCTTGAACCCCTTAATTCGGAAATTCCTGGGTCAGATTGGTCCGAGGTTCCCCTAGATCGGCTCTCGAGATGGCAACTAATCCAAAAACTACATTATGATTTTTGGAAAAGGTATTCTGTAGAGTATTTGCATACGCTACAACAGCGACACAAGTGGGCTGATTCGTCCCCAAATATCAAATTAAATGATTTGGTTATCATAACGAGTGATCACATCCAATCACCTTTGAAATGGCCAGTCGGTCGGGTTCTCGAATTGCATCCCGGCGGAGACGGTCAAGTGCGTGTAGCGACGGTACGAACGGCTACCGGTGTTTACAAGCGGCCAGTTGTAAAACTGTGCCTCTTGCCGAATTAAAAGTAATTTTAATTTTTTCTACCTATTACCGGGTATTACAATAGGTTTTTCTTTATTTTTATTTTTTTTGAATTTTTTGTTTGTTTGTTTTGCCTTTTTCGGGTTTTCGTTATCTCTAAATGAACTTACGATACTTATCTGTTTTCCATTCATTTATATTTATCGGTAGATCATTTTTTTCTTATATCTATATCTGTCCGGTTGATATTCTAAAATTGTGTGTTTTGGAGGGCAGTTAGGTTAGCTCCCGCTAAATTTCGCGGTTGTTTTTAAAATTTTAAAACCACACAATTGGATGACGGATAGAGTACATTTTCCGCGCATTGGACATGCGCACCAAGAATCAGTGAGATCCTTTTTTCTACCGCCTCGAGAAAATGGCGTGTTAATTTACTTTCTCCAACTATTACAAATTTCTACACTTAAAAGTGCTTGATTTTGGTGTACTGAAGCATAGAACTGGAAACTTCAGCCCTCCAGCTACGTGGTGCCATCATTAGATCAAGACAGGGGCCCCTGGAACGTGGAGAAATTGGCTGCAAACTGGTGAGTGCTTTGTTTCTGATTTCCGTTGTGTGGTAACAGCATTTAACCTATGGACCTTTGATTATTTCGTGATTTCGTATCAATAAATTTATGTTTGTTCGCGCTTTCATTTAATAAAATATACACGATCCACTGCAGTTATCGTTTTTCTAACTGCGGGCAAACAGTCATGTAAACCTGTAAGATATCCAAACTTTTTCCGCATACATAAAAATTTGCATGACCTCGAAAATGTAATACTTAAATAAAAAACAATGTTTTTTAAAAAAATGTAATATTTATTTTTTTAAAAATGAGAACTGTTTTAGAAAAATCTAAAAATATTTAACAAATATAATGTTTTTTCTTAAATGTATAAACTAGGTATTTATATGACAAAAAACTGTGGATTTTTAGAAAACTTAAAAATAGTTAAACATGTACTAATCCTTAATAAAACCAATATTTAAAAAAAATAAGAACACACTTTACAGTCTTCAATTTTCTAATTTCTAGGTTTATGTGGAATTGCTCAAATGTTGTAATGTAATTTTCATATATTCTTCACAATATCCATTCTCCAATCCATTTTTTAATAATAAAGGTGGCCACATAATGATGTTATCCCATTGTTGATTGTTGCGTTGGATAACTAAAATGCAAAAAAAAAGCTGCCAGGGGACTCATAATAGTAGGTATTTTATACAGGTGTTAATAAAGTATGTCGCCAAACTTCAGAGGATTATCTTGAGTGATTTTAAGAAAAAAAACTTTGTATAACCATGCTTAGTTTTTGAGATATGGGTTATTAAAATATTAGTTTTTTGTTTGCTTTTTATTTATAACTCGTGCAGTTTTTGAGATATTTAGTTCAAATCTGGAACATGTTGTTGTTGTTTTGTTACAAGGCATACATCATTAAGCATGTCAAATGTTGGGAAAAACTACAGGGTGATATTTTTTCCGCGGTCATGCCCCCTTTTTTCTCCAGAACTTTTTTGCAGTAAGTTATTGGCAGATTTAAAAATGTAAAATGAATTCCTTGTTTTATTCAGAAATTTTTTGATCTGCAATATTTTTATCTCTAACCATTTTTCAGAAAAAAAAACAAAATAAAATAACGTGTATCTTCAATTGCTATTTAGAAATTACATAAAATTCGCATAAAATTAAAATAATGCAGAGTACAAATTGTCCTTTTTTGTCTTTTCCTGGAAACAGTTAGAGTTACAAAAAATTGCAGATCAAAAAGTTTCTGAGGAAAGGGGGCTGTTGCCTCCCCCACCCCAATAAGCCTTCGTGTCGACTCTGTCTGAAATATGTGTTTATATGAAATATAATTTCAGGGGCTAATCAAATTTTTAAGGGGGATCTTAGCTCTTGAAGCTCTGCCCTACGTACACTTTGGGCCTATTCTTAAATTATGTAATTGACCCACCTCCACCCTCTGTACAGAATTTTCAAGAAACAAAATATATTAAAAAAAAGTTATGTGTAATACAAGGCCAAACACTGCTACCACTTTGAGCATTAATTTTGAACATATAATTATTATGTTAAATGGCATTATGTATTTTAAGAATAGGCCCTAGTATGGGTGTGGAAAGAGACAGAACTTATTAACCAATATTTCTCTATTACTTACCTAAATGAAAAAACATTTGCAACCAAGCAATGTGTACTCAATGTGATTGTAATGATCCATACAAATCCATAATGTCTGTGTACCTAAAAAGTAAAAGCACTAGCTAGAATTATGTTCAAACACTAAACTAAAGGACAGAAGCCTAAGGATTTTTAGACATTTTCCATATATTTCATGAATAAAAAAATTAAATAGGTGAAGATATGGCATAACTGTGTCTTGGGTCCCCCAAAGACCTATTCTTGGGTGCACTACTGACTAAAATATCTACTAAAACTAAAAATGGAAAATGCCGAAAAAGCAATACATCAATAATAATAAAATTATATGGACAATGACCCATAAGAAGGTGCGGATCTACGGGAGGGGAAATCCCCCCCCCCAAATCTCAAACTATATTAAGTTTTTACATACAGAATACACATCCTGGTCACAATGCAAAACTGTTTTGTGCAATATTTATTATGATATCTACCCCCCCTAAATAAAGTTCCTAGATCCACCACTGCCATAACTGAGGGGTGAAAAGCTGAAAAAAATTTGTACACCATCCTACAGGACTCAAATAAATTCTTGGTCCTGTAGTGTATTTTAGTGTCCTGTGGGTCCTACACAGTCTTGTTAAAAAAAATTGTATACCTGCTGTGGACAGATGATCACCCCTCCCGAACACACAATGCACCAATACTAAGTTGACACATTTTATCTAAAACCAATGTATATGTTCAGTGTCAATCTGTATAACAAGTATATAAATCGACCCTAACTTCAATAACATAAATTATCTTTCTTACCTTGTCTTAGTCACAAAACAAGACCAGTTTTGTCTGATAACACGCGCTTTAACACAAAACAGATCTCCTTTGTAGTGAAAAAGTTATTTCGTAGCAAAATTTTTGCATCCGAAAATTCCAGAAAAACAAACCAAGAATTTGAGGTTAGGTTTGACTCGACTGCGTTTACAATATACTTGTAACTTGCTTTTAAAAATGAATTGCAATTTGTAATATGGGTAGAATACCTGTATTATTTATTTATTTTTTTGGTTGCAACTACTACAACAACTATTAACATTGATTGATGAATGTTACAGATGTTCATACCTAGGCAACAACGAATTTTCAATTTTCAATTTTCAATTTCAATTTCAATTTTATTCAAAAATTTTTTATAATTTACAATATGTTTTCTAGTAGCTAAAATACACATTTTGTCACTATATGGTTCTTTTGAGCAAGCACCTAGGTATGGAATACCTGTATGTACTTGTTGCGCGCCTACATAAATATTTATTCATCAATACCTATTTTTCAGATCAATAAGGTAAAATCATAATAAAAAAAAACCTAAAAATCTAAGAAAAAAAATTGTAAATTTTAAAATACAAAAAATTAACGACCATGACGAATAAAAGTTAATAGTGGGATTAGTATATATTAAGGATTGTATGCGGATTTTTTGAGAAAAATGTTTTTAACGCTAGCTTAAAATGTTTTTTGTTTTTTATTAACCTTATATCCATAGGAATCTTGTTATATATTTTTAGGCCTAGGTAGGTAACAAAATGCTGTCCCATGTTGTTTTTGGAGAGAGTCATATTAAAAAGTCCATTAACATTACCTCTGGTTTGATATGGATGTGATATATATTTATCTTGATACTTAATGTTTAAGTGAATAAAATTACATACAGTCAAAACATAAAGACTTTTTAGATCTAAAATTTCGGAATACAATAAATGAGTTGGGTACAATCGCGGTTTTCGCAAAGTAATTTTAACAATGTAATTTTGTATTCGTTTTAATTGTTCTAAATGAACATTGTAGGCCGCCCCCCAGACTAGAATTCCGTATCCTATCAAAGGCTCCACTAGAGCTTTGTAAAGTGCTATCAAAAGTTTTTTATTTAAAATTTCTCTAAGCATGTAGAACTTATGTATTAAGCATCTGATTTTTTTAGTACAATATAATATGTGTTCTTTCCATTTCAAATGCTTGTCCACAAAGACTCCAAGGTATTTAATCTTGTCACACTGAGTAAGAGGTTTAGGAAAGTTTTCTAGATATATATTATTAAAGTCTGGTCTATTTGCCTCTGTAAGTGAAAATGCCATGTAATGCGTTTTGTCAATGTTAAAGCGAAGTTTAAAGGTATCTAGGTAATTCAAAACTTTTGCTAAACCAGACTGAACCTTATCTTTGACTCCCTCCCATGTCTGACAAAAAAAATATTATAACAGTATCATCCGCATACGCGATGATCCTCCCCTCCACGTCAAGCTTACACAGCGCATTAATATATAAAAGGAACAAAACAGGTCCCAGTACTGTACCTTGCGGTACCCCGTGTTCTACTGTTTTTTCGTCACTTAAGCTGCTGTCAACTCTGACGCGTTGGGAACGATCACGTAAATATTGGGCAAAGACGTTCAACACAGCCCCCCGCACCCCATACCGCACAAGCACCATAAGCAGCATAGAATGGGAGACCGTGTCAAACGCCTTCGCCAAATCCAAAAACACAGCGATCGCCTTTTTGTTGTTATCTAGGCCTGTGGTCACGCAATCTGCCAATTCATGGATGGCAGTAGATGTATTTGACCCTTCAATAAATCCAAACTGGTTCTCGGCCAATATTTTATTAATGTTAAGATAATCAACAAGTCTGGCCTTCAAGCACTTTTCAAAAATTTTCGCTAGATTAGAAATCACACTTATTGGTCTATAGTTTCCGACATCGTTTTTGTTACCTGACTTATAAATGGGTGTTACAATAGACGTCTTAAAATGTTTCGGGACTGTTCCTGTTTTAAAAATCAAATTAATCACATGAGCAATAGGTTCTTTAAGCTCTTGATGCAAAATTTTTATTGTTTTTGTTGTTATGTTATCAAATCCAGAGGAGCATTTATTTTTAAGGCTTGCAATTAATGTAGTAACTTCGTTTGCATTTGTTGGTCTGAGATACATAGAAGATGGTGATTTTATTGAATCCAGTTTAAACGGGTTATTAGGAGATTTAATCGAAGCTGATATCGACTTGCCAATATTAATGAAATACTCGTTATAAACATCGGCTATATCTTTTGAATTTGTTATTGCACGTCCGTCTTGTTTTATTTGTGTCACTGCCGTTTGTTTTGTATTTTCATTTGTTGCTTCATTTATTAGTTTATATATTTTTTTAATGTTTCCTGTGTTTTCTTCGATTTTGTTTTTATAGTATTTATTTTTTGTATCCGTTATTAATTTTTTTAAATTGTTTCTAAATTGTTTGTATGCATGTTGTTTTTGTTCTGTGGGGTTTTTTATAAGGTCTTTTTTTAGTTTATCTCTTTTTTTTATTGACACGATAATCCCGTTTGTAATCCAGGGTTTAATTTTTTTATATTTGTGTGTAAGTTTAGTTACTATTTCGGATTGCTTTGTGACTTCTTTTAGTGTATCTACCAGAAAATTTGTTGCGTCCTCTGGATTTGCAAAGTTTAATGTTTCATTCCAGTTTACAGCTTGTGATATAAATTTTAATTTTTCATAATCTGTTTTATAAGAGATGTTCTTAATATCACCATCTTTATGCGCGTGCTTATTTGATTTGCTATCCTTTGATAAAATTAATGTTGTGGGCCAATGATCTGTAATATCATGGATAATTGTATTTGATATAAACTTTCTTGTTCCGGTTTTAATTTTATTTCTTAAGAAAACATGGTCTAAGCAAGAACCAGATGCATCCCTTGTAACACCAAGACAAAAAGGCATGAACCCGTTTGAACTCATCAGGGCCCTGTAACTTATTACAGACGGATCATCTTTACTTAACAAATTAATGTTTATGTCTCCCAAAAAAACATCAAATTCATAAATACATGGTTGAGATTTTCAATATACATCAATATCTTCCAAAAATAGGTTAGTGTTTGATGATGGAGATCGGTATACAGCAAATATATTGCAACAAAAACTATTGTTTATATTTATTTCCATTTTTGTTATAGTTATTCCCAATAAACTAAGTTTAGAGCTCTCAAAATTAGGATTTATGTTGGTTTTTGTAAAGATGACCAATCCATCACATAAATTAAAATTTGCGTTGTTGTAATAAGTACTATATCCCGGAATATTAAATTGATTACAATTTTCCAGTTTATGACATTCACTCAGTATGATAATATCAAGAAAACACAAGCGGTATGACTCCATAAAGACAAGAAAACTGTCGAAATTTGTCTTTAAACCTCTTATATTTAGATGTAAGATACTTAAAGATAGTTGTTCTTTACTCACGGTTTGTACAAAAGTAGTTGGATCTACCCGTTGACTTCTATTTTGTTCTTCATCAATTTCATCTAAAATTTCAATCTCGTCAATGCTAGCCATAGTTGACACGTGATTTAGCTATCCCCAAAAAGTATTTATAGCTCGGGCAATTCCAATCGCCAGCCTCGTGAGAAACGCTGTGCTGTGTGCCATACTTTTTATTGCCTAAATCACAGTTTACACATTTTTTAATATTATTTTGACATTGTGTTACATCATGCTCTCCTGAGCATCGTCTACATGCCTTCTTGTTTGTACAGTCATTACCTTTGTGATGGTATAACTGGCAATTAAAGCACTTGAGGACACTAATATCTTCAAAAACTGGAAAACGTTGCCATCCCAAATATATTCGTTTAAAAACCATTAAAGTCCCAAACAGTTTCGGAGAACACTCAGCATAAAGTGTTTTGGAGGACTTATTTTCAAAAGTTTTTATATACGTTATTTTAAAATATTCGTCATAAAAATCGTCGTAAAAATCGAGTTTTGTTTTTTAAGTTGAGTCTCAAACTCTTCCTTACTGTAATTCAAGGTTACTCCGGGAATCTTAATTTTTTGATTTTTTAATGAAGTCTCAACAATATCATAGTTTTCCTTTAGAGTTTTATTTGCCTCTGATTTAACTTTCTCCAAGTCATCACTTGACGGGAATTTAAGTATAATATTGCCATTTGACAGCTCCCTTTTACTTTTGACCCTAGCTCCTATTTTATCTGGTTTAATATTTTTTTCTAAGTCACTTGATGTTTGTTTGCTATTTTGAGTATTTTTAGGTTTAACAAGAATGCTAGGCAAATTTTGGATATTATTTTTTGCGTAACTGTGTTGTAAGTGTGTGGTTGTAATGTTGGCATAAGTTGGAGTGATTTCTGCATTTTTTGGCGATTGCAAATTTTGTTTGAGTTCTTTTACTTCCTTTCTTAAACTTTGTATTTCATCTCTCATAGATCGCAGCATATCAAAAATCTCCGTTGATTTTGCAGCTGCACGCCTACAGCTCTTACATAATAGGGTTAGCTTACGTTTAAGGAGGGGCATGCATTTTATTTCTGTAGGTCCTAAGTCCGCGCATTTTTTATGCATTCTTTTTAAACATATGTCACAAAAATAATCTTTTTCATTGTCGCCAAACTCTTTCTGGCAATAGACGCACAGCTCCCTTTCTTCTCCCCAACTACCTCCAAATCCTCGCCGTCACTGGACTCCGAACTTCTTGTCGACATATCAGCAAATTTTATGCATTTATTAATATAAAATTATCAGTTAATATAAAAAAAGCAAAACAGACCGAGAATATTTTATCACTTTTAAATAAACTGCTTACTCTTTTTCTTACTTTTACTTTATACCTATTTATTTATCTTTATAATAACTGTCGCGCTTTTTTTTATTTACATTTTGTAACATCATCGTAATCCAAACACAAAAACAAATATTAAATGTGGAATCTGTGCACTTTTTTCTATTAAACGGTATAAATTTCAAGTTTTAACTACACTCTTAACTTTGATTTTTTAGACTTTTTAGAGAGCACAAATATTTTATAAAAATAACAGCAATTTTTATTTAAACAGTATAAATACTGAATTAGGATATAAGTCATTGTTTTATAAAGGAATCAGATTGTATAACAAATTACCATTAGACATTAAAAATTGCAAATCAAATAATATGTTTAAGAGAAAAAAAAAAGAAGTACTTGTTGCCTAGTCAGCCTCAGTGGCGTATATAGAAAAAAGTTTCGGGGGGGGGGCCCAGACCTTATAAAGACGTATTTTATACTATTTTATATTTGTATTTATGAAATATGTGGAAAAGATCTAAAAAAACCTTAGCTTCGGGGCGGAGGGGGGGGGGCCGGGCATATGTACGCCACTGGTCAGCCTGATTGTTTAAGTAAACCCTTGGTATCATATTATATTATATTATATTTTTTTATTTTAGTCTCTATATTATTTTTTTGGTGTATTTTAGTATAGTAACCTTTTCTCATAAAGAAATATGGTAGCAATGTTTTTTTTAAGGATAGGATTAAAAACATTTTACAGTACAGTGTAAGTACTTGAGAAAGCTGTGTGTTACTAGATTATTCTTTTAGTAGGTAGGTATAGTTAGTTCTGTTGGGAATAATACAGGAATGCTTGTAATGATTTTTCGGTATTATTAGAGAAATATAGCCAGGCTATAATTGTGCCAGGCAATTCTCTAATAATACCGAAAAATCATTACAAGCACATTCCAGTATCATTCCCAACAGAACTAACTATACCTATACCACGGATCACCTACCTACTAAAAGAATAATCTAGTAACACACAGCTTTATCAAGTACTTATATTGTACTGTAAAATGTTTTTAATTCTATCCTAAAAAAAAAACATTGATGCCATCTTTCTTTATGAGAAAAGGTCACTATACTAAAACACACCAAAAAAATAATATGGAGACTAAAATAATAAAATATAATATAATATAATATAGTACCAAGGGTGGTTTACATAAACCATCAGGCTGACTAGGCAACAAGTACTTCTTAAGTTTTCTCTTAAACATATTATTTGATTTGCAATTTTTAATGTCTAATGGTAATTTGTTATACAATCTGATTCCTTTATAAAACAATGACTTAATTCAGTTGAATAAAAATTGCTGTTATTTAACCTGGCTTTATTTCAATAATTTTTTTTTTTACGGTGCGCACTCTCAAGGAGATCCCTATCACGCTCGAGAAGCGGCAAGTGCGCGGAAATGTTGGTGTATGTTGGTTTTGAAAAGGTTCAGATTGTAACCTGCAGGGAAACGTGTCGCAGGAAGCTTATTCCACAGCGATGCTGTTCTCCAGAGATATATTATCCATTATGTAATAATAAGAAGTAAATAGTTATTAGTATTATAAGTTTGGATTTGTTTTGTTATAGAAATACTGGTGTATGTATTAACATTTAAATGTATTTTTTATATTTATGCTTGTAATTTGAAATAGCATGATTTGCTAATAAAAATTTATTCAATTCAATTCAACATAGTAAACCATTTCTAACAACAAATGGCATTAGGAAAATAATAAGCGTTATGTGATAGACAATTTTCTCAAAGTTTTACGTAATTTATGAACGACCCCAATCGAACAGAATAAAATTAGTTTTAAATACAAATAGAAACATAGTCCGCGATTGCAGCGCTGTGCGCTACTGGAACTTGTTGGCTGCGCGGCCCTATCTTTTCGGCAGTCTCTTTTTATTTTGTCTCTGAGTATCATTTTATAAAAAGCACCCCCGTGAAAATGTCATACAGAATATAACAGCGCGAACAGCGCCTACGATCTGGACAAGGGACTAAATTGGAACTAAACATAATGACGTTTGACAGTGTCATCCTGTTCTGTGGTTTGACTGCTGTTGTGGGAAAGAGAGAGAGAGCCCACCAGAACAGACAGAAAGAGAGACACGCGACACACCTGAATTTATTCTGTGGTGAATGTCATTTTTGTCGGGTGTTCCCCTCAATCTGATTTTTGATAAAAAAAACTAAAATCAAATCATTGTGTACTAGATCGGCATATTTTGTGAGTCTAACAAGCAGTAGCAGTGTAAAAAAGAAGCAGCAGCAGTATAAAAAACAAGGAGCAGCATATAAAAAGCAGTCAATTCAACGACCCCATACCAGTGAGTTTTAAGGTGGATTTATTGTTTGTTAAAGTAAGGTAAGGGGTGTTCGTTTATTTAGGCTTACTTCATACTTTCCACTATGAACAATGGAAATTTCTATTTTAAGTAAGGCCGCCTTGTTTGTGATAAAAACAAATAGGTTCTAACTTATAAGTCTAAGCTGTTACTACTTCTGAACAGTTACAGTGATCTATCACTCAGCTGCGACACAGTTTTATGCCAAAAACCACCTTCGCTTAGTTTCTACCACCAAAAAACCAACTACTACCACCTTCTGTGGCTTTTATCCCCAAAAAACCAACTACTACCACCTTCCCCTACTTCTAACCCCAAAAAACAGACTACTACAACCTTCCCGTACTTCTAACCCCAAAAAATAAACTACTAGCACCTTCACTTAGCTTCTACCCCTAAAAAACTAACTACTACCACCTTCCCTTACTTCTAACCCCAAAAAACAGACTACTACCACCTTCCCCTACTTCTAACCCCAAAAAACAAACTACTACTACTTTCGCTGAGCTTCTACCCCTAAAAAACCAACTACTGCCATCTTCTCCTAGTCTCTGCCACCAAAAAACCAACTTCTACCAACGCTTATCTTCTACCACTAAAAAACCAACTACTACCTCCTTTGATTATGATTGTAGTATTTGGTTTTTTGGTGGTAGAAGCTAGGGGAACTTGGTAGTAGTTACTTTATTGGTGGTAGAAGGTAGAAAAAGTTGGTAGTAGTTTGTTTTTTGGTGGTAGAAAGTAATCCAAGGGGATAGTAGTTGGTTTTTAGTGTAAACCTGATCTGTACCTAAGTGATAGATAGATAGGTAACTGTTTGGGAGTGGTAGCAGTTGTGATTTATTAGTTAGGGTTTGTTTTAACCTCAAACAATACGCTCCAATATCGAAAAGTATAAAAATGTCATTAAAATTTTGATCTGTAAAATATAGGTAGGGGGGGGGGCGGTACCCCATGAGGCCATATTTTATGTTTGTATTTATGAAATATGTGGAAAATATTAGAAAAAACTTAGCTTTTGGTGGGGGCTGCCCCTGACATGTATGCCACTGTGTAGACCAATGTTTGTAGGATAATACATTTTTTTGTTGCATCTTACTGCTTACTTTATGGCAATATGGCTTTGTTTGTTATTGTTATTGCTATATAGCTTTAAAATTCCTGCCTCCCTGCTTAATAAGTTTGACTTAAGCCCTGTTCTGACTGCATCAAACCCATGTCACTATATCCGATGATGGCACTTGGAATGAGATGGTTGCATGCATTTTAGAGAAACTTTCATAGTGACAAACCAGCTTTACAGCCCCAACTATAAACTCAACTTTACTGTATCAATTTGATCATGGCACATACCTGTTCTTTTCTGGGTAGAAAGAGATGTGTCAATATGGAACTGAAACAGGTTTCCTTGAGTTTTATAAATAGCATTTTTTATTGCCTAATACCCTGTTCGGACTGTGCAACATTTCCATGCATGCAACTTTTGTGTCCTCTCTCTCACTCAGATGATGTTACTTAAAGAGAGACGGTTCATATTTTTAAGTAAAACAAACACTGTTTTTTAATTGCTTTGCTTTGTGTTTCCCTCAGATAGTACTAACCAAGTGGTAACAGCTAGCCTGTAATTTGTACTGTTTTGCCAATAATGCCATGTAAATCTTGGGCTAATGTCAAGAAATCTGTAATGCAATAAGCCATGGGCGCAGCCAGGGGGGGGGCCCAAACCTAAGATTTTTTTATATATTTTCCACATATTTCATGAATAAACACAAAAAATAGCATGAAATACGACATCATGAAGCCTCGCCCCCCCCCCCCAAGACATATTCCTGGGTGCGCCATGCGCCACTGCATAAGCTGTAAAATAATATTTTATTCTGCATAATTACCGGACAATGTAATCTCAAAGCTAAATTTGTATTCAGGGTAGTAATGCTATGTTTTTTGAACAGGTGTCAATTGGAACTTCAGCAGTCATGTTTTTTAAGGTGGTTTATAAAGTTTCACTTAGTTTTATTTTAATGAATCTAAATTTTTTAACAATCTTAGTGGAAAGTTTGGTTTGGTGAAGTCAAAAAATAATAATAATTTCTTATGGTAGTGATAGTAGTAATTATTAATTTTTCGCAATTTTTACTGTAAAATCTTTTAAAATAAAAATTTTACAAAGTTTTTTTTGTTTTGTTTATTTTTATTTAATTATTTTAGACAGGTTTTCTTTCTAACATAAAAATTTTTGTTGGTCCCCCAAAAGAGGATTCTATTCACAAACAATATTTTATAGCTTGTGATAAAAGAAAAGAACTAAATAATTTTTTTACATGTCAATTGTAATGTCAAAAACCGTTTTTTTTCACTTGTTGACACATGTAAAAAAAATATATATTTTTTAAACTTTTAAATATGGTGGGGGGTGTGACTGTTCTATCTGAAAAAGGTAGTTGTTATTTTGTCTGCAAATTCTATTACATGTCAAAACTTCAGAAATCTTTGAACTAGAACAGGTCATTATTCACTTAACTTATATTATCATGGCATTTTTCTAAGTAAGGCCTGGTTTACCCAAAAACTTAATGCACAATGAACAAACTCATTGCTTAATTTTAATATCTCTGTTTCCATCTCCTTAGTATTGTAGACATAAAGTATAAACACTAAATCTTTCCATTGTGCATTATGTTATGGGTAAATTAGGCATAAAATAGAAAGTTCACATTACTTTGTTAAGTAATCTTATCTACAGTTTGACTAATGGTATCCGAACCTCGGAACCGAAATCAAAAAATATATTTTTACACAAAACATAAAGCCCAATTGTGTAAAATTCTAAACTATACAATATCAGGACATCCACAAATTCATATAAATTCATAAAATTTGACTTGTGTATTGTGTAAAAACATATTAGCTCACACATATACTATACTATAGTAGTGTGAGCTATGGTGATCCTAATTTTTTCGAGAAAAAAAAAGTTGCTCCGATTTCAAAAATTTTTATATATCTTTGCGTTTCAGATGATTTTGAAACTTTTTTGTTGCGCCGTCTGTCTGTCTGTATGTCTGTCTGTAACGACCAACGCGCATAACTCAAAAACCGCTTGGCCGATTTTACTGAAATTTGGTACCTAGGCTGAGTTTTGGGCCAAGATGGTCCCATTTAAAAATGAACAAAATCCACCAAACACAAACCAAATAAAAGGGTGGGGGTAGATTTCAAAAATTAGAGTTTATGGAAAAATATGGCGTGTGTGATATCAAACGAAAGGTAATTGAGTCTGGAGTTAAACAAAATACATTTTAATTTATTTAAAAAAAAGGGTGGGATTATATTTAAAAAATTAGAGTTTAAGTGGAAATATGGCGTGTGTAATATCAAACAAAAGCTAATTGAGTCCGGAGTTTAACAAAATACATTTTAGTTTTTTTTTTTTAAGGTTGGGGGTAGATTTCAAAAATTGGAGTTTAAGTCAAAACATGGCTTGTGTGGTATCAAACAAAAGGTAATTGAGTCTGCAGTTGAATAAAATAGATTTTAGTTTTTAGTTATATTAGTTCACACGTACACTATAACTATAGTACCTAGTGTGAGCTTAGGAGCCCATATATTGGCAGAGTATTTTTTGATTTCTGTGCTGAGGATCAGATACAATAAGTCAAACTGTATATACATGTGGCCCATTTTGTCTTATTTTTATTACATATAATAGTGAGTTCATATTGCTCCAATGAAAGCTCCTAATTGTATTGTATTTAACATTTGGGGATATATTGTGCCTATATTACCTAATGAGTTTGACAACATTCTTGAATTATGTAATGCTCAAGGGGGAGAGGATTTAGCCTTGCATTATATTCAATGTGCTTGTTTTTTAATGGGGGAAGCAGGCATATTTTTGTCAACCGCTACAAAAAACTGCAGACTACAACAATAAAATAAATAGGATTTGTATTATAGCACTAGTGCAATATTGAAACATTATTCGTAATGCACGTAAGCCAAAGTGGGTTATATAGGGTGTTGTAAAATTCAATAAAATATTTTTAAAGATAATTTCCTAGAGTGATTTCAAGACAAAAAGTTTATATAAACAAAGGTCTACAAACACTTAGTAGTAGAGATACAGGGTGTTTAAATTTACTTTTTTTATATAGCTTTTACAGTTTTTGTGATATTTAGCTCAAATTTGGCTCGTATATTTACTTATAGGCACTACAAGTTAAGGCATGTCAAATAGGTTTTAATTAATTTGTTTATTTTGATATACTCGCCATACCATACTGGAGCATTTTTTATTTTATGATAGCAGCCTTTGGTGCAACAGCGATTTTCTCTAAAATGGTTAAAGATGCAAAAAAAATTCAGAAAAACAAAAAAGTTTGCAAATGAAACAAAGATTTTATTTCTTGTTTTAAAATCCCTACTTCTCCCTACCAGTGGCTTAAAACAAAAAAAATCTGGGGGAAAAGGCGACATGACCCCTGAAAAAGGGTCACTCTGTACATGTTTACTGTTATTTGGCATGTTTAAAAGTGTAGTGCCTATAGCTTAATATGCCAAATTTGAACTAAATATCTCGAAAAGTACAGGAGCTATAAAAAACTAAATAAAAGAAACTTTAAAACAAGGCGTTTAAGGTTATATAAAAATTTTGCCTTGAAACCACTTAAGGAATTCAACACTAAAATTATGTTATTGAATTATGAAACACCCTGTATAATGTGTATTTTATAAAAACTTATTTCAATATGTAAATAAACAGTGGCAGAACTACAATGCAGCAAGGCACAGGGTTGATGAGAGGCGTATGCTCCATAGAGAGCCCAAAGGGCTGGAGTGATCACACACACACAGTGATAAGTAAAAAATGATTTCAGCGAAATTAAGAAGGTTTAGTTGGTGGGAGTACCTCTGCCCTGCAGAAGGTCTTGCTGTATGGTGGTTCTATCACTGCTTGTCTTGCAATTCATTGCAGGGAGAAAAGCTGATCAATAGCAAAAATTGTGTACAGTTCTTTACATAATCCATATTTTTGTCGGTCCTGTAAGTCCTTCTTGGTCTTATTTAGGTATAAAGTGATAAAAAAAAGACAAAAATGCCTAACGAATAATACCAAACCAAAGGTCCTGCCAGGACCTAATTTTTACTGATTTTTATTAGTCCGAAGCGCATTGATCAGCCCCTCGGCGCAGGATCTGTCCTGGGAAGGGTTTTAGTTGAGCGAACTGTCTATCCGGAAAAGTGTTTAAGTTCAATAAACTGTGTCTATCACGGAAAGTGTTTTAGTTTACTATCTGCTCAACACTGAAATAACAATATCACAGTTCATATAAATGTATCTTTAGCAGTAAAAAAGCTGGTAAGTACTATAATATGTTTATTAATTAATTTTTAAATATTAATATAATACTGTTCATTGAATATCAGCTGATGATGGTACAAAAAGTTTGTTTTTGTTTAAAATGTATTTTTTCAGAACCATTTCATATAAAGTTTTGGTATTTTCCATAAATTTTGTAAAAAAATTATTGTTTACAAAGTTTTACTATTTGACGATATTTTTGTGCAAATTTGATGAAAAAAGTATGCCATGATTTAAATGGGATGGTTCTGAAATAATACATTTTAACAAAAACAAACGTTTTTCCCATCAACAGCTGATTTTCACTGAACAGCAGATTTATTTTAACAAATATCAGCTCAGCTGGTGTTCTGTGATATCAGCTGATTTATTTTCTGTATATTTTCTCTCTTTCTGGACCGTGTTAAGGTTATTCTCGTATTACCAACGGTTTAACACGTAGTTTGCATTTCTTCCCTTTGGTGTTCTGTAAAAAAAAGTTTAGGTTTAGTGTGAAGTGAAAAACGCATACTTTTTATTTAATAGTAAACTTATTAAGTACAGAAACTTTTGCTAGTGCATTAAACTGTGTAGAAAATGTACAGTCCCTGGCGGCAGTATTAATGTATTACCTAATTTTAACTCACAGTTTTTACATGGGACAACAGATGAAAACCATGATGCAACAAGTGTCTTGTTATACCATGGATGAAAACAGGATACAAATATGAATCCCGGCATGTACAGGGAAGGCAAGGATCAGAGAATAAACTTAGACACAGGTAAGCAGGGTGGATTTATAAAAAATTATTTTAAAAGTGTTGATTTACAAAGGGGATTAAACTTTTTAATACAAGGGGGTGATCAGCTAAAAAACAAGAAAACATGAAATACCATTCAGAGTAAACATCCTTTATTTTTCAGTTTGGAGGAAAGTGGCAAAAAACATTTTAAATCCAAACAGTAGATTAAAGATAAGAATCTTTAGAATTAATGCTTTAAAATGGTTTTTTTATTTGCCACTTTGCTAAAAAACTAAGGGCAGTTTCGAGGGCAGTTATATTATTTTGTTGTTTTTTGACACCCCTGTATAATATAGACAAAACAAGCAGAATTTTTTATAAAAAGTGACATTTTGCAAACAAAAATTTTTTGTTAATTTGTCTTGCTCTTTGAGCTTCTTTTCTATTTTCCTTTGCAGTCCCTCTCCTGTCAATGGGTATATACTATATAATTTTTTTAATTTCAGGTAAAACATTCCCAGAAGTTCAGAGTGAAGCCATTGGAATACAACCCAATTTTTATATCTTAACGAAATGTTGTGAACTATGTATTTTGTATATGTGCGACCCTAAAAAAGTGCAGTTTTATTTTCTGATATAACATAATTATTAAAAACAGATCTTAGGTATGTGTAAAATAGAATAATTTTCTTTAGATTAAATTAAAACTGTACCTGCATATCTTACTTGTAATAAAAATTACAAATTATATCTCTATATAGTCTCCTTTAATAATTAGTTCAATAATTACTTATTAGGGTCACTTCACGCAGTGTGCACCCAGGAATAGGTCTTGGGGGGACCCGAGACCTAGTGGGGGGGGGGGCTAAAGCCTCATGATGTCGAATTTTAAGCTATTTGTTGTGTTTTTTCATGAAATATGTGGAAAATATGTAAAAAAATTTAAGGCTTGGGGGGGGGGGCTCGGGGCATCCTGGGTGCGGCCATGCTTCACCCCACAATTTACCTTACAATAATTTAACTTACGAGAAGGTAACGCAGACTAATGTAAGATAACTTTTTGTGCAAAAGTGTTGCTTTTTTAATGGTATAAAATATTGCTCGTACATAAAGTCTAAGTAAAAAACTAAAAATAGAGAATTTTATCATAAGTTAGTCCCAGTTGGCTTAGGAAATTTAAATTATGTAAGGAAAATGTTATAGCTGAACCAGCCATTATAGGGTTTAAAAAAAAATTAAATTTAAGCTTTTGTATAAAAAAGTAAGTACTGTTTCGATAAAATTCAATAATAATATAATTTTTAAAAAAACACAATAAAGTGTAGAAATTACATTATATCATATATATTATATCACATTTTGTCTAAATCACTTTGCACTACATTTTTCATAATTTCATGTCGCTGGAGTCTGCAATTCTCGCTAAAAAAAATAATACTTATTTAGCAAAACAAATCTAGTTAAAGCCGAGAGGTGACCACCTGAACCAACTGTGTTGGTCCTGTAATGTGTTTTAGGGTACTCTATAGTGTCCTGTGCTATATAATCCTGAGAAAAAAATTATACACTGACTAAGAGCAGCTGAGCACTTTTCGGTTAAATGTAATTTTTCACTTATCGACTTCAAAATCCTTATTTAGTCCTAGCTTTCAGTCCTTAACATGATGGATGAGGCTTTTTAATTTATAAAATATTTCTCAAAACTTAGGCAATAGGGGGGCAGGGCCTCGAGCCCCCTCATGGTTACTCTCATGAAAATACATCTACAAAATATTGACATACATGTCCAAATTTTGGGTTGTTATCCCCTCTGCTTTCTCTAAACATAAACCATTGTACTGTCATGCTTAATGGGAAACCAATAACTACATAGGGATTCATATATGTAGATATGATATTTTCATTATGAATGGCAGTGTTAACTATATGTACACAGACTTACCTCATCAAGTTCAAGCTGCTTCCTCTTTTTTGATGCTCTCTATCAATTTGTGTGGCAGTCACAGCTAGAGGATTATAGTTAGGGAATCCAATCATCCAATCTTTATTTAGAAAATCAGCAGTTCTTCCTGAAAACAAAACAATTTTAAACAATATAAACAAAGGGCTATTTTTTAGAATTTATTACCTGTTTTGAAGTGTGTGGAGCATGCTTTACTTGAGATTCACTAAATCCTCCTCTTCTAAGGGCTTTAATCCATATCTCCTGCCTCAGTTTTGATAAGGCATTTTGACTGTCACCTGCACTTTTCAATGCAGCAGGAATCCGAAAAAACTTCACATTGTCTCTATTTTAGAATTTAGTTAAAAAAAACCACTACAGTTAACCTCAAATTAGTTTGTTTGTGTTGTGACGTCATCTGAAAATGATCTTCTTTCTTGTTTTCAACTTCCTATAAGTAATTTTTATCAGGACAAAATGAAGTGCAACTTTTAACCTAGCCAACGCCGAACGTTCCATATGGTTAAATAAAATGGCAGATTTTCCTATATAGTTCAACGATGCGTTTTAGGTTGTACTTATTTAACAAAAATAATAATTTTCAACCTGTAACTTAACCAAAATGGAATTCATTGTTGAAGGAATTCATTTAGGTCAAAAATAAGTAACATTAACTTACAGAGCCAACCAAAAAAGTTCTTAACTTTCAAGTAGTCTTTAAGGTCAAAATATACACTATTTTACAAGCTATCTTGTCTTAAAAATGCCTAGGGAAATCGAGAACCTCAAACTGTGTCGTTACTTTGCCTTTATAGTTGAAACGAGTCTAAAGACTTATAAAGAAGGAAAAAATTAGAAAGTTTTTCCTAAAAGAATTCTTAAAAATTTCTTGTCTATAAATAACGATTTCTTGGGTTATTTGTTCCAGTTTATGACATATCTTATAAACCTTTAACTGCAAAGTAACTTTTTAAGGATAAAAGTAGAAGTTTTGACAAGTAATTGGAAATTTTGACACTTCAGCTTGCCAATATGCCCTAAAATGTTACTTGGGTATGCACAGAAAAATGAGATCTTCACTCTTGTTATTAGACAATAAAACTAGTGGTAGTTTATAACAAATAATGTTTAATTACAACTTGCGCAATGTCAGTCACTGCTCTAGGTGGCATTTTAGTGTAAAATACAGATAATAAAAGAAAATCTTTCTACAAGGATTTTATAAATAAAAATTTTGACTCGATCTAAAATATGTACTGACATAAACGCTTATGGGCGATTCTCAATAGGTAATATAGTCCTTTCTTAAGTTTAGTTAACGTGTTTTGACTTTTAAGTTAATTGGTGGATAATTTATTTATTTTTCCAGTAAAGTTATTATTCAGTACAATGACATACGAATAAAAAAATAGGATGAAACTCTCTCTAAATAAGCTAAGTTTTGTTACCATCTGTAACTGGTAAACCGATATGGATCCCATTTTTAATTTTTCTACCAAAAACGTTTAGTTTTCTGTTAGGTGAATGATTCGATTTTTGAATATATGAAAAATAACGTAAATTTTTCGCTAAAAGTGGTTATTTTATGGCTTTGATTTAAAATAGGTCGAATTTTCTTAATAACCTTTCGTAGGATATAACTTTAGATTTTGCTTCGAAAAAATAGGTCTTCAAATTTAGACATGTACCAAATTTTAATGTTGACAAAGATCAGTATTTTTTTTTTATAATATGAGCTTTTTATCAAACTCCTTAATCATGGTTTTAACTCAGAATGATCTATTTGGTAATAAGTCGTTTTAAGTTTTAATTTCAAAGGTGTTAATATTTTATAAGATATTTAAATTTAAATGTGATAAGTTCATTTATTAACATAAATAGTTAATTACCTAATTACTTCGCATGTAACGGATTAATTCCTTTAAGGGCAAAGATAATGACAAAATAAAGCAAAAATAATTTTTATTGTGATTTTTCCCAAAATATTTTTATTATGCTACATCTACATAATACCTGAGACAAAATTAGTTTATGACTTTACAAACAAAAACAAAAAGTTTTTGTTCGGACAATTTAGTTGGCTTTACCTGAATCATAGAAAATTGAATGAAGGGTTCTACATAGGTTTATCCATTTCATAATATTTAATTAGGTATACCATTTTGCAAAATGGCATGACAATAACTTACGATAATAAACGACAATATACTTTTTAATTTGATTAAAAATATTATGAAACGAAATTCACTTGATTACCTACATGTTAGTGAAAGAAAATAAATAAAATAGAGTCTTTCTCAAAAAAACCAAAAAAAATATACAGGAGGTTGTTTTTACATTTACCTCACTTTACTTGAAAGCTGTGAATTTGCAGATAGTGCTGATAATATCCAACTTAAGAAAAAAAATCAAATTTTCTTTTATGAAAAAAATAATACCTACTTTAATAAGAAAATTATAAAGCAAAAATAGTTCGACAGGTACGTCGTTTTAAAGAATGCTCTGTTTGAATGCTGTTTTGTAACATAAAACAAAAAAAAAAATTATTTTTATTTTAATAATAATTGTTTAGAATCGATCTCAGCTACATTTATTAAGTCCATGGTTTTAACAAACTAGTGCTTTAATAATTTTGAAAGATTTACTTTTGGACCTTATAATAAAGAAATTTCTCATAATCGACAAAGTTGTTACTGAGATACCAAGAAATCAGTTAGTCACGTTTATTTTCCAAAAAGAAACTTGTGTGCAATTTGGAAAATAAAATACATTTTAAAAATATGGAAATATAAAATTTGAAAATACTTCGTGGTTGCTTACTGTTGGTTTAAACTTGTGGTAAATCTCAATCATATATGTATGATATAGAGAGTACAAAAATGACAAAAAAAAAACATTATCAATTATTCTATACAATATATTGCTAGTAGCTAGGTCTGTTTTTTGAGTTTATCCTGACCAGACACTTTACAACAGTCCTGTAGCACAAATTTATGAGAGATGAAATTGCCATAATGATTGCAAATAGACTATAGCAGAGCTATGCTACCCACGCTTGCATGGAAAAAGTAGTTAGAAATTATAATTTTTAAAGTTATGATGCAATATCAATGGAAAATTACTTGAGATTAATTAATTACACCATTGTGGATACTTAGATGTTCAAATAATTTGGCTTATGTACTTTTTGCCAAATGAAATTTTAGCTATTAAACAAACAATAAAACCAAAACAAAGTAGAAATATCGATATCTACGAAGAAAAATACTTATAAAAACAATGTTATAATGACTTAACATAAATTTTTGTATTATTTAAACAAAAAATGTTATTAAATATTAATACGAAAGGTTTATTGGTTCTGAAAAACATAAAAAAAACTGTTATTAATGCAATAAAATAAATTAAAAAATATCCTCCCTTAGTTATATTTGACGGGTATCTTCAAAAAAAATCAGTGGTTTGTCAGAGAAAGGGTTGGCAATTATTGTTTCAGCCAACTAATCAAAAATAAAGACTTGCAATGGACTCTTTTTTTGTGTTTTTAATAAAAGATTCTTAAAAAATTCAGCTAGAAAGACAAAATAGGCTTTTAATGGCAAGAGAATGATAAGTTTAATGAGACTTTATTTTAACAACACTGTGCTACAATTAAGACAAAATAATGGACCCTTTTATCCATTTTATTTAAATAATGTTTTGATGGAACAATTTTAAAGTTTACCAAGGAGTTTTGGAGTTATAACTCAAATCTAGAATTCAGTAAACCTTTATTAAGTCAAGAGGATCAACCAATCACATGCTGGAGAGTCCGTCCTCCAGATAGAGATAATGTGTGCATTTTATTTGCTGGCATAGTCAGATAGTATATTTAAACTCAACTTTTCAATAAAAAAATATTCTACCAATTTATCTTCATTGACATTTTCCTTGTATTTACTGTTTCAGGGACAAAAAAATATTCAAAAATATTAAAAAATACATAAAATAATTGTAACACAGATTATAACGTTAGTAAATTAAACAACGAAAAACAGTTATGGCACATCTTCCAACAAATTAGTTTTGGTTTTCAAAAACTAGACAAGACTATTTCTTTTTAAACGAACAATATTACAAAAATTTCCTTTAGTTTTTCCAACAAAATACTACCAATGGGTTAACTAAAGTACTACTGAGTTTTTCTCAAACTTCCAACATAAAATTTTCACAAATTTTTCCAAAATTTTTCCCAAATTTTCCAAAATTTTTTCACAAATTTTCCAAAAACTAAATTACCCTGAACTACTGGCACCACTTTGTAACAGGGGCCTAGTATGTGACAGTGGGACTGTCACCTCAAGTGGCCAAGGCTTAAATGTTGTAAGCTATCAAGTTAGGCTACAACTTATATAAATTATAAAAAGATTAAATGTTACTATATGTTATTAAATTTACACGATCTCGAAAGGGAATTTGACGGTTCTTGGAGGAAAAGTATGCTATAAACGTTTTTCTCAAATGTATAACTAATGTAGGATAATCATACATACCTTTTCAATTTTCTTCTTGCAGCTTCACACTTTCACTTCTAGTATTTATTATTTAAATATCAACTTTTTACTACTATTAAACTTTTGTATTCAAATATTTACACTTCTTAAACTTTTAGGTTTTATAAACCTTTCGTATGTTTGTTGTAAATATATTTATTTATCAACATATTAAACTTTGATTGAACAGGTGAAACTGTTCAATCAACTGGTTAATTTACTTAATATTACTGTTTAGGTTTGGGATATGTTATTGATTAAAAATGCCGATTTTAGGGCAACTAATGGTTTGTATTTTGATGTTAAAAAAACCATAAAACAGTTAAACACATTATTTTAAAACACTGGAAATAGTAATAATTATTGGGTTTAAAATTAATAAACTCCAAAAGAAAAGACTAAAATAATTATGAATAATAACGATAATAGCTTATACAAAGTTAAAATAATTGACAAATTTCCCCTGTTGAAATAAAACCCCCCTGAAGAAGTGTGAACGGAAGCGTAACGATACAAGCAAAGGCGAACTAAAGAGTAAAGTAAAATCCGACTTTCGAAAGTTTCAGTACCCCGCTCTCTAGACATTCTCAGTTTGCTGCTAGCTGATTGGTCTAAATCTAAGCTTTCTTTAACGGATTTCTTCCAGCACTCTTCTCTACAGACACTGTTGGTTGCCGTTGTCTGAATCTCAAGCTCTCTCGCATTGGCGAGAAAGACAAAGAGACAAAATACCACCGCAATTCAAAGATGCGTGGATTTAGAAATATTCGGTAAAGTTTAAATCTTATAGTGTGTTTCTTAAAAGTTGAAAATAGTTTACCAAATTTGTTTCCAGTTACAAAATATGAATTATTTTGATGTTAGTGGCTCAAAGGACATATTAGCCAAATACAACTTCTATTAAAATACGGCGAACCTGAAAATATGCCTAAAAACAAGTCGCCAAGTTGCCATAAATTTTACTTAATCTTAACCTAGTCTTGCATATAATTAATGCTTGTTGATGTCAAAACAATATTTAATTAAAAATCTTTAAAAAGTTATAAATGGCAAAAATACCATTTATGCTCAAATCCCGTTTTGTTACACGGCCATGTACAACGGATGAACGACGAAAGTTTACCACAGCTGGTTCTAGAATGGCAATCAATAGGGCGCAGAAAAAGAGGGCGTCCTAAACTGGAATGGCAACAGTAACTTCAAAGAACAATGAGTAAAAAAACCTGACAGAAGATGATTGTCAGGATCGAATGAGGTGGAGAATAGGTGTCGAACAACGTAGAAAAACGTTCTAAACCGACATAGTATTGATGAGCACTACTACATTGGACAACATTTATTCCAAATAATTGTTTTCAAATAACAGGTTTTAATGAAAATTTACCCTGCGAAGAAAATTGAAGACCAAAACTATTTTAAAAAATAATTTGAAAAACATGCATATTGTTTAGCAATTTTAATAATATCTAATTATTAGGGTCGTTGAGTCAGCCTGGTATGATCATAAAACAATTTATTACATTAACAACAATAATCAAGATAGTTAATAATACAATATTTTTAACTTAACAAAGCATTTGTTTGGATACATATGACAAAATTATTTTTTTAACTTAATAAAAAAAAATCAATATTATTTTTTCTGTGTGAAGGAACAGTTACTACACTTTACAAAACATCAAAATTAATGTTGTAACTGTAATAATAAAAATAATAAATACAAGCTAGTGGTGAGCAGAGGCGTAGGGGCTGGGGGGCCCGGGCCCCCCCGAAGCTAAGATTTTTGTAGATATTTTCCACATATTTCATGAATACAAACATAAAATAGCATAAAAAACGGCCCCATGTGGTCTCCCCCCGAAACTTTTTTCTATATACGCCACTGGTGCACTGAAAAAACAAATCCTTGGCGCAAATGCATAATGCATTTGATATAGCCAAATGACTGCTGATTTTGAACTGAGAAAACCATGGTTTTAGAAAAAGACAATTCTTTGGAAAGAAGAGCTATTCTCTTATCTAAATGACTTATGTTTTGTTCTCAAAACCATGCTGTCATCAGTTTCAAATCTTAGGCATTTGGCATATATCAAATGCATCATGCATTTGATCCAATGATTTGTTTTATCAGTGTGGTGAGTAATGACTTATTAATGACAAATACGGAAAATTTCGTATTTTATTGTTTGTTGGTGTATCTGGCAATAGGAACCCACCTCATTTGAAGTTTATACATAAATCCAATAAAAATTTTATTTGGCGTTCTGTAATACAAGCCGGCCCTTTATTTTTACCCAACTGCAGCACGTCGAAAAGAAGGGTAATAAGTGTAGTTAAATTGCTACTGCTCCCGAAGGTGCTATAGGCTATATTTTTTTAAACAGGAATCAACATGGCGGTCGTCAGACAGCATTTTGTCACATGATGTCGGGTTTCAGGCATACAAATTACCTAAATTTCAGGCAATTTTAATGAAATGCCTTTGATAACCCATAGAGTAATTCCACGCCAAATCATCCAATGGTGGTAGCTGCCATGTCACGAAAAAAATCCAAATTTTGATAACATGTATTAGTGTCCTTAGGAATACCAAATTAACAAATTTTATTTTTTGATGTCGCCTCCCTTATTTTACAGGCCACTTTAAAAGTAAACAAAAGAAGAAAATCAGTTGTGGCCTTATTTTTTTTTATATCTATTGTATTAAATCTTATGTAAAAACAAATTTGACGGAAGAAATCTTTAATATTGGTTGGATAATCCTATTACAAAAAAAAATAACCTCACTTTTTTGACATGGCAAAAATAGTTTTAAAAAAATAGTAAATTTTATGATTTTCTCGATTTTTAATTATTTACACCGGTGCGGAATATGGTCCATCAAAAAAATGTCTATACGCACATTAAAGCTCAGTGGCTTGACTATCATACAAGGCACAAGAAAAATTTCTAGGTCTATTGCTTTCAGGAAACTAAATTTTTTAAAATTAGAAAAACCGCAAAAGCCTAAGAATTGGCAACTTTTGACTAAAAAAATTGTCATGTCTATTTGTCTATTAAAACTTCGCTTGTGCGATGTTTTACTTGATAATGTATCGTCTAAATAAAAATAAAATAAAAAATCTGGGTCTGTCATTTTAACATCAACTTTTAAGCTATTTGGTTAAGCCATGTAAAAAATCAAATGTTTTTATTGAGTCGCAAAAGGAAAAAAAATATGTATAAAAATCATCGTAAGGGGATCTTATTTATAGCCACATACTCTTTTGCGTGAGATCCTAGCTTGTGGGTGTCGGAATTTTTTTTTAGTTTTAAGAATACATTTTTGGTGAGACACGGACATTAATTAGTTTGTTTCTTTGGTAAATGAAATGGTTCAGGTTTAACAATGGCGTACGCAGGAGGGAGGGGGGTTGGAGGCCTAATCTTTCCAAAACCATTAAATAACTTCTCCTAAAGATTGAATTTTTCTGAGAGAACAAATAAATGGTTTTCCAGGACTTTGCTTTTACCCAAGCCCCCTCTCCCAACCCCCTTGGAAAATTTCTGCATACGCCACTGGGCATTAAAAAAACTAACTACAAAACTAACGCATGGTAAAAGCCCATGTGATGCGTTTGGAGGTACTGTGAAACGATTTGTTTTACATTAAAATCTCAAACAAACAACAACTGGACACCATTCTTTCACTCCTTTGGATGATTTAACTATAGATGCTAAATTTACTTCAAGCTCAGAAAAAAAATTTCTTCGGTTTCTGAAATTATAGAACTCAACTTCTTTTCCGATTTTTTAAATATGACAGTAGGTAACTACTAAAAAAGTAAATAAACTTTAAAAAAATTTGTGTGGTGACCTTATGAAGAGAGTTTAGATCATAATTTATTGAACAGTGCTCATATAAATAAACTTTACCTTCTGATAAACCTTAATTTGCAGGGGCGGATCTAGAAACTTTATTTTGGGGGAAAATATCATAATAAATATTTCACAAAACTATTTTGCATAGTGACCAGGAGGTGTATTCTATGTGTCAAAACTGAGTAAAGTTTCAGATTTGGGGGGGGGGAATCGCCCCCGTAGATCCACGCCTGTAATTTGTAATGCAATTTAACATCACTAAAAATATTAAAATAACAGAAAAATGTATAGTAACCTTAGATTACAGACCCAGATTTTTTATTCTGTTTTTTAAAAGTATATGATACAGTGAAAAATTTACCCTACTTGATTACCACCAGAACCCCGATAGACAGGGTCATTTTTGATGCTGAAGTTGAGGGATTTCCCAGACATTCTTAACTTCTTCGTGGAATTCCAAGGTAACGTCTACTTTTTAAATATGTTTTATACAAGGAAGATATAGTTAAGTATAGCTTTCCAACACTGTATCAAAAATTTAAGAAGACATTACATTTATACCCCAAAAAAATATGAAAACTTCGAAAATTTCTGCGTTTTTATGCATGTTTTCAAAATTATAGGTTAATTTTTTTTAGGTGCTGTTTACTATGAGCATAATTTTTTTTCTTTAAAGTCCCATTATGTCCGTTTTTAGACTTTTCAAATGCGTGTACAACAGACTAATTGGATTAAAAAATCTAAAATTAAATGTCACGGCAACACTTTTTTTGTAAATTGGATGACTTGGCGTGGAATTGCTCCATAGCAATTTTTCTCTAATTTGCTTCAATTACTTTGTAGTCCTCCTTGCTCCCACCCATTTACCATCCTAATATAGGGCGATTTAAAAATTCTTCCTGCACGCGCTTTAGGACTTTTTGTCCAACACCATTTTACTAGTTTCCCCCTCCCTTTCCCTTTTTCTTCCCCACCCTACTTATTAGTAATAGTTGTAGTTTTAACCTTCACAAATATAGAGCAATTTCAAAAGTTCTTTCTGCACCCGCTCTAAGATATTTTTCAACACCATTTTACTAGTTCCGTCCTCCGTCTCTCCTCCCCTACCTTCACACAATGGATGGTAACACTGTTCGCGTCCGAAGAAAAGCTACACGTACTTTTCGGCTAACGCTAAATGAATGGTAAATGCATACCTAGTGCTTTCTAAAAGGCTGAATAAGATTTAAAGCTAAAAGTTGAAAATATTTTTTTTTTTTAGAAAAAAGACACCCGACAGCTAAATCTGCTTATAACTACTAGTCGCAGTTTGGTACAAAATTACCCAATGACCTGAGCATATCGTATATTATAGGTATACCTGTCAATTTTGTAACCTACTGCAACTAGTAGGTACAAGTAGATTTAGCAGTTTGGTATTTTTTTTATAAAAAAAAAATATTGTCAATGTTTTTGAATTGCTTTGAACAAGCGGTGACAAAAAAAACAAAAAATTTGGGCTCCGGAACGAAATAGCGAGCAACAAAATAGTGGGTATAGTTTTTGCAAAGTCAGTTGAACAAAGATAAAAGCCGACCATCGGCATATCCTTTATAGAGAGTGAAATGGGCGGTGGTAGGTATACTCATGAAAATTATTTCATTTAATTATGGCATAAACTAAAGAAATAAAAATAGATAATAAAACTTTCTATTCCTACACCTACAGGAACGACACTGATTTATTTTCTAACTCTGCATACTGCCGACTAAAGGGGTTCCGAAAAGCACACCTGAAAGCAATTAAAAGCGCATCTCAAAAAATCTGCCAATCAGGTGCCGTCTATCCACCTGGGCTCGGTCGGTCGGAAAACAAATACTTTGTGATCGGACCGCAAAGAGCTGCCTGCGCCTCTTCTCTGTCGGTAGGGTTGAAATTATACCAGGAAGATTTTATATGAATTTGGATAACTTTTGAAGGGTAGAATGAAGCAAAATTTCATGAAATCGTTAGAACCCCGTATTAGGAGTTATTCAAGTGACTTTGTAAAAACTATAACAAAATAGCGATGTAATAAAGTAGCGACTATTAAAATATTAGCGATATAACAAAATAGCAAAAACAACTTCCCTGACTTTTTTCCCGGCATCCAAGAGGATGTGAATCCAAACCGGACCGAATGCGGTTCGGTTCGATTCAGTTCAAACCGAGATCGGTTCGGTTCAGTTCGAACCGAATTCGGTTCGGTTTGGATTCACACCATCTAGGATTCCAGGAAAGAAGTCAGGGAAGTTTTCGTTTGGAAGAAAAATGCTGGTTCGGTTCGTATTTACACCCTCTAGGATCCCCAGAAAGAAGTCAAGCTATTTTCTACTTTGATAGATTGCTATTTTGATTGTCGCTATTTTGGTTGTCGCTATTTTAATATATCGTTATTTTAATATGTCGCTGTTTTATAACAAATGCTATTTTTATACCTCGCTATTTTGATAGTCGCTGTAGCATTTAAAAAACGCTACATTGTCTCAATATTTATTTCGACAAAATTATATATTTTATCTGTTGATAAATAAATAACTAACCTGGTTTTAAATCAATTTTCACTAGGATGTTACCTCAGACATTTTTCTGGATGGACACTTGGTCTTATGTATCATATTCTTTCTCAATAACAATAAACAATTTTCTATAAGTCTACCATAACATTATTATGAATAGGACACAACACTGTCATCGTTTTGTATAGAATAAACATATGTCTTTTAGAGAATTTTAGACGTCCTTTTTATCAGAAATATTGCACATTAGTAACAATGATCATCGTAAAATTAAAGTAAAAATTGTTTATAAATATTTCGATTCTTCTGGGGTTAGAATTTCTTCAACCGCGAAAATCACACAAATCCACTATAATCGTATCGACCATGGTCAACTGGCCACATATTTGTCGACCTGCTTCGCAAAAGCTTAAGACCCATTTGCACTATGCATGAGTTAAGTGCCGGCCGAGGCACGAATTTGATTATTTTTTCCATGATTTCGTTTTGTACAGGGTGTTACCCGGTATGATTGGTTGAGTCGAGATAGGCTAATGAGTTTGGAGTTGTGTTAAGAGATATGTCTGCAAATTGAGTTGGGGCTACTCTCGCGCACTTGGTCACCCCAAAAATTTCGGAGCACTCCCGTAGCTAGCGACATCTAGTGTTTCTTAAAAATGTGAGCTCCATGTGGAATGCTAATTTTTTCGTTCTTTTTGCTAGAAAACGTCCAATGGGTCGGACATAAAAATTTCGTTTAATTTTTTTAAAATATTTTAAGCAATTGTTCAAGTACAAAATGGGCTTAAATTTTAGCTATATCTCTCAGCTATACCTCAAATTAACCACGGTTGTGTTTTAGTGAAGGATGCCCTTGTTTAAGGTAAGATTCTGACTGAAATTGTTTATACCTTTGACACCTCGTGTTCTTAAATTTTTCTTATCTATTTTCCTATTAAATTACCTATTTCTAAGATCATGTTTTTGTTAAAACAGGGTCCTAGGTTCACCTGAAAAACCCGGACACCAATGATGGCGACCGACTTGGCATTTTCGATACCTATTTCCTAGCTCGGGTCACGTTTGACAAATATGGGTCCTACTGCATCTATCAGCTCCTAGCAATTCAGAATCGCAGCCCTACAGTTGTCAGTCCAACACCTAGAGTTCAGGTCGTATATCTAATACCTATTTTCTTGGCGAAAAGTAGGGATCATACCTACTTTTATCTGTGCACGAAGTGCTACCTGCTGTCTATTCCGCATCAGTAAAGTAAAGCTGATTACCTGCCGCGATGGACGTGATAAGAGTCTTTTTATATAAATTTTATTTATTTATTTCCGAAGTGTAAATTACCTGTTAACTACCTTATCTTATAAATAATTAGTAACATAGATCCTATATAAAGTGCCCATGAAGGTTCATTTTGACTGGCACATTATATGGAATATGTGAATTACCTTTCTCGATTTTTACCTGTATAAAAGTAATACCTACTATGATAGTATCTTATAAAATAATTTTAAGATAGGTTTTATCTTAAAGCATAGTCCGAGTACTGTGAGAGACTCAATCATTGCTATAGACTCCGCTATTATAAAAGCATTGCCTTGTTTTATAAATTCCGTTATATAACATTCCCTTATATAGATTTTTTTTAATGTTAAAGAATCATCCCTTGGCACCATAGTGTGATAAGTTTTTTATACACTTTAGGTCCTGTGTTTTTGCTAGCAAAAATTCCCTGGTACCAGTGTACATATATTCCCCATGATGTTACCTAGTAACATACATACTGTGTAAATTTTGTATAGGCTGTGTCGTCTATTTTTCAACAACAATAATTATTTTTTTTGACTATCCTGCCAAAGGAGATCTCAAACTTCTTATGATAGGAAATAGTTTCGATTTTTTTTTATGTATAAGAAAAATTCTTAGTTACATATGGGTTCGGGTAAACAAGGTTCATATAATTTTAGGACCGGTAATTTAAGACATCACATTGTATACACTTCTTCACATAATACAGTGATCTTTAAATTATATCCCCTGGTGTTTCTCTATATATATGTATAATTACCTAAACCAAATATCCTTTTTCCTTGTTAAGACAATTGATTTGTTAATAACTCTAATGACAATAATTTCAATCAATTTTTCTTAATAGATTTCTGTATTTACGATTTTGAGGTCATTTACTCAAAAAATCAAATACAGTGGCGTCCAGGCCTAAGTTGTTCTAAAACTAGAATTCATGACTCACGCCCTTATGAGCCACTGACTAGTTGGGTAATGTAGAGAATTTTGTTTTCTTTAAACAAGATTATTTACATTTAGTAGGATTAACTTAGCTTTTTTAAAATCTAGCAAAAGTCAACGCTGCAAAGTGGCGCCACAACGTTCAAATTTAAACTATTTTGGAACAACTTAGTTTTCTAATTTTTTTATCTTACTATACCTATTAGATAGTTTTTGATTTTAATTTCATAAACTTTGAGAGAAGTATATATAGAGAAACCAAACCTTATATAAATTACCAAAAACAAAATTTAAAAAAAAATAAAGTTTTCTTGGAACCTTTTTCTCCCAAATAATTTTAAAATAAGCCCCTGAAAAGATGTTAAAAAATTATATATATATTCCCTATAGTGACCTACACTGAAAAAAAAAATTTTCAACTACTGAAAATGTTTTTTCCCTGAACAATTTTTTTTCTCGTTTTAACGGTTTAAAGTTTTTTCTTGTACCTGCCCCAATTGCAGACTAGTATACCTACACTGAAAAAACTTTCAACTACAAATTTTTTTTCCCTGAACAATTTTTTTGATTTAACGGTTTAGAAATCCCTTTGTGCTTATCCCAATTGCGAACCAGAATACCTACACTAAAAAAAAATATTTTAGATAAATAAAATTATTTTCTTTTATAAACGATTCTGCCCGTCCCCAATCACTAACATACCCCATGCCATACTTAGCATAGTGTTGATGTGTTTAAACTACACTAAAAAAAAAAAAAAGTTTCTGACTAGACTAAATCTAAAAATATTTTTGAAGAGTTTTTTTTTTGTTTTACAATTAAAAAACCCGTGTTATATTTACAGTATTTTTCAAGTTAATCCACCTACACTAAAAAAAAAAAAAATTTTTTGATTTTTTTTGCAGATGAGTTTAGCATAATTTTTAATTTCTTGAATTTTGTTAACAGTTAGAACAAAGAAATTTAGTTTTCCTAAGATACATAATAATTTTTTTAAAATTTAATTAAAAAAATCTCTGAGTAAATTATTTTCATATGTTTAGAAAACAGTTTCGAAACTTGAAAATAATTTTTTCCTACCTTACCGCGCATTATCCAAAATAGTTTACCTTTATAACCCTGCATTGTCATGCTGAGGTAAAATATACACTTTGATAATTTTAGAATTTTTTTTTCTCAATAAATTCTATAACTTTTATAGTTGAGTTAAACAAGCCCCTTACAAAATTTTCTTGATAGAAGAATTTTTTTAAATTAAGTTAACAAATTTTTAATTTTGGAACAAGGCGAATTTATTTCGTCTCCCGTGTCTAAAACGTGTCTTATACCCAAGTTTTTTCTCAGTCCAGCAAAAAATTTTTTTTGTTTTCTAGTTTTTTTTTTTAATTTAATTTCTTTAAAAGACCTTGCATTTACAAACTTCTCTCTAACGTTTATTTATTGTCTTCGGTAACAATACCTTAAGAAAATTTAAAAATAAATCCAACTTTTAATTTTTTAATAATTACATAAATAAGAGTTCCAAGGCAAATAATTAAAAAAAAAAATTTTTATTTACTAGCTTAAAAATATATACTTACCTTAAATATAGTTCACTCTAATTTAAAAAAAAAAGATATTTTACAATGGATTCATTTAAAGCCAGAAATCTTCTTTTGCCCGAAATTGACTATGAATTGAAAATAAGAGGAGTGATTTCAAATAAAGAAAAAAAACAAAAAATTAAAATTCTTGCTCGGTTGTTAGATAAAGAGAAGCAAGGTCACAAAATAACTGGAACTGAAAAATATACTTTTAATTTTGAAACAGAATGTCAGGAAATAAATAATACAATAAGTAGTTTAACTACCTTAATAGATGAATTTGAAGGTAACCCAGCTGATAGTCTTTTTGAAAGATTGAAATCTAGAACAGCTCATATTACCTCGCGAATACAAAGAATAGAAATACCTCTAGAAGGCAACGCTCAAATAGAATCATTTAAGCGTGATGCATATGTAACTTGTTTATCCCTTGAAGCCGACGTTCACAAAAAAGCCGAGGCTTATTTAGAAAAGAATCAAGACCCGAACACAACTATACTGAACTCTTCAGTTCCGGTAATTAATGTTACTTCCCCTACAGTTTCTTGTTCAGGTGGAAAAAATTTTATAGCCGATTGGAATTTAAAATTCGATGGCAATCCAAAGAAAGTTTACGATTTTCTAGAAAACGTAACAGAACTCGCCGCCGCCTATGACGTTACCGATGAGCAACTTTTCAAATCCGCGATTTTATTATTTACTCAAGATGCTTCAGTTTGGTTAAAATCTGCTAAAACACATGCCAAACTTGGAGTGATTTAACCGCGCGACTTAAACAAGACTTTTTGCCGAAAACTTCAGATGATGACATCTGGGAACTGATTAAAACTCGAAAACAAAAACATAATGAGACTATGAACATTTTTGTAGCTCAAATGGAGAATTTATTTTCTAAATTATCGCGACATCCCTGCATAACTACTAAAGTAAAATTTATTCGCGGAAATTTACATTCGGAATATATTGAAGCTTTAGCACTCGAAGAAATACATTCTATTGATCGATTGATAGAATTAGTAAAAAGATTAGAAGACAATGATTTCCTTAAACACAAAAGACAGTCTCTAAAACATCATATCAATTCGTACAAAAATTTTTCTTCACCAGGCTCTTCAGGCATGAATTACCATTATTCACATACCTATAATAATAAAAATAAATATAATGAAAATAATTATAGGGAAAATAAAAACACATCAGAAAATAAAAAAGAATTTTATTATAATAAAAACCAAACAAGAAATTCCGATTTTAATAATAATAATAAGTATAAAAACAATACCGATTCTCGCGTGTTCTATAATAAAAGGAACAACGATGACTCTACCGATAATATAAAGACAGAAATAAAATGTTTTAATTGCGAAAAAGCAGTGCATAAATATAACCAATGTAAACAAAATCGAAACAGATTTTGTTATAAATGCGACTATAAAAACAAGACAGTTTTTACTTGCCCTACCTGTTCAAAAAACTAAATAAGTTTGGTACTCGAAACACTGGCCATCGAGTATCAACTGTTTCTAAGGCCAACTATGTAAAATATCCTTCTAAAGAACAATCAAACTACCTAAAATTTTCGAAAAACTATTTTAACGATCTTAAATGCCGAAAAAATCAGACAATTACTTTAAAATCTGAAATTAGTCCACTTTTCGTTTCACAAAATTATGATAACAGACCCTATATACGAGTAAATATTTTTGACTATGAGGTTATCGGACTTTTTGATTGTGGAGCTACTGTAAGTACAATTGGAGCAAAAGGTTTAGAATTTTTGAAAAAACTTAATATTGTTATTCAACCTAGTACTACTCAAAATATTGCAAAATGATACCTGTAGAGTTTTAAAAACTTTAGTAGTACCTACTGTGAAACATAGTTTTATTTTTGGCAGTGATTTTGCCCGACAATTTTCGTTGATTGTTGATTTTAGTGAAAATTCCTGGATGTGTAAAAATACTTCTGGACTGCATCTAAATAATTTTGATAATATCGTTGACTCATTATGTAGTATAGAAGACTTAGCCCCTCATGAAAGACTTATTGCACAAAAAGTAATTGATTCTTTTCAAGAAGTTTCTAGTGAGAAAGGTTTAGGTAGAACAAATAAAATTACTATGAATATAGATACCGGTGATGCTAAACCATTTAAGAGAAAACAATATCCTATGTCACCCTATATGCTAAAAATCCTAAATAAGGAACTAGATGAAATGATTGAACTCGGAGTAGTTGAACCATCTAAGAGTCCTTATTGTTCACCTGTTCTATTGGTTAAGAAAGCTAATGGAGAACTTAGATTCTGTCTAGATGCGAGAATTTTGAACGGAATCACAAAAACTGATAGTTACCCTCTGCCAAATATAGAAAGAATTCTTAATATGTTACGTGGTGCGAAATATATTTCATCTATAGATCTCCGCAAAGCTTTTTGGCGGTTCCGCTTGATTTAGAGTCTCGAGAGAAAACTGCTTTTGCAATCCCTGGCCGAGGACTCTATCATTTCACTTCGATGCCATTTGGACTTTGTAACAGTGCGCAGGTGCAACAAAGACTAGTTGAGACACTATTTGGTGAGAAGTACGAGCCAAATATCTTTTGTTATCTTGACGATATCCTGATTTTAAGTTCGTCGTTCTCAGAACATATCAAATTATTGAACGAAGTCAAAGAAATTTTGAAAAATGCAAATTTGACAATTAATATTAAGAAATCTGAGTTTTTTAAGACGGAAGTTGTGTATTTAGGTTTCAAAGTAGGAAATAATTCTTTGAGAACCGATCCTGATAAAGTATCTTGTATGGTGAATTATCCGAGACCTACCACTACAACCCAAATTAAAAGATTTTCTGGTATGTGTAGTTGGTACCGTAGATTTATCAAGGATTATTCTACTATAATGTCTCCTATTCATGATCTTTTAAAAGAAAAGAAAAATAATCAGCACATAAAATGGACAACTGAAGCCAAAAATGCTTTTATTACTGTAAAACAAGCTCTAGTTTCAGCCCCTATTCTAAGCCAACCTGATTTTTCTTTACCTTTCACTATTGAATCAGACGCAAGCTTGGTAGGCTTAGGTAGTGTACTTACTCAAAATATAGACGGTGAGGAAAAAGTTATTGCATACGCAAGTAGATCTCTGACTAAAGCAGAAAGAAATCTGAGTGCTGTACAGAGAGAGTGTCTTGCATTACTTTTCAATATTGAAAGATTCCGAGGATATATTGAGGGAGTAAAATTTAAAGTTGTGACAGATTGTCAAGCTTTATTATGGCTAAATAATCTAAAAAACCCAACAGGAAAACTTGCTCGTTGGGCAATGAAATTAAGTTCTCACTCTTTCGATTTAGTTCACCGCAAAGGTAAAAATAATGTGGTACCCGATGCACTCTCACGTATACCTGAATCTGCAGATTACAAATTTGAAGATGAAAATGAGCTTAAACTTTCTGAAATTTCCCTCATTGATATTGATTTAGAACAACTTGATGATTGGTAGCTTAAGTTAAAACAAAAAATTATAAATTCTCCAGATTCTTATCCCGATTTTAGAGTACAAATTCGTTCATTCTCGTTTACCTGTTAAAACAAACATAGTGGAGTGGAAAACTCTAGTACCTAAATATCTACAGAAGCAAATAATCCAAGAAAACCGCGATCCTCCTACTTCTGCTCATCTAGGTTTCTATAAAACACTCCATGGAATTCAAGAAAATTTTTATTGGCCTAAAATGAGAAAACTTATCTTATCGTATATACGTAATTGTCATGTCTGTGGCAGCCAAAAAGGCCCTAACACTGCTCAGATGGGATTTATGGGTGGTGAAAAAGAGGCAAATTATCCTTGGCAAATAATTGCAGTAGATTTAATGGGTCCTTTTATAATGAGTCCAAAACAAAACTCTTATCTTTTAGTTGTATCAGATTGGTTAACTAAGTATAGTTTATTGCATCCATTAAGAAAAGCCACTGCAGATAATATTGTAAAATTTATGGAAAGTAACGTGTTTTTAGTATATGGCGTCCCTCAGTTTATTATTTGCGACAATGGTACTGTATTTACTGGAAATGTATTTAAAAATCTAGCCAATAAGTATCAAGTACAGAAAATCTGGTTTACTCCAAGATATTCTCCACAAGTTAATTTTGTTGAACGCAATAATAAAACTATAGGTACTTCAATACGATGCTACAATAAAGAACATAAAGACTGGGATAAAGAACTTCCTAAGTTACAACATGCTTTAAATACCGCAGTACATGACGTTACTAAACACTCTCCTACATTTCTAAATTTTGCACGGCATGTGCCAATATCTGGTCGTTATTATGGAGATATTCCTTCCACACAGGATATTGAGATTACTCCTGGCGATCCTGAATCTTACGCTCGTGATATAAACGGTCTAACTGATATTTTTGTAGAGGTGCGTAGACATCTTCATAACTCTTATTCACGAAACGCTAAGGCATACAATCTAAGAAAACGAGAAATTTCCTTTAAACAAGGTGACAAAGTTTGGCGTCGAAACAAAGTTTTATCTGATGCCGCAAACAAATTTTCTGCTAAATTAGCACCAAAATATATCTTGTGTAAGGTGAAGAAACGTATTTCGAACCTTGTATATAATCTAGTTGATTCTGCTGGCACCGATGTTGGCAAATGGCATATCAAAGATTTAAAAGTTTACCTAGGATCCAATTCCGACATTTCAGTTGGATAAATTTTTCTCACTACTCATATCTTTACATTTGTGTATCTTTATCTTCTTTTGAGTCCTTAAAATTTGGTTTTGGAAGTCCACACATAATTTGACATTTACCTGATTTTGACATTTACCTGATTTTGACATATCGATTGTGACTTGTAAAAGACGTGTGATACGCGAAAGATATCAATCCAAAACCAAATATTGTCTTCCATTTCTGTTTTTTTTACAAATCTTGATTGTTACATTTTCTTGGAATAAACTTTGTGCTTATGTTTTCTGTTTAGCCTAAAAAAAAATAGCATTTCATACTATTTTTTTACTCACGGAAGGGGGGTGTGTAGAATTTAAAAAACGCTACATTGTCTCAATATTTATTTCGACAAAATTATATATTTTATCTGTTGATAAATAAATAACTAACCTGGTTTTAAATCAATTTTCACTAGGATGTTACCTCAGATATTTTTCTGGATGGACACTTGGTCTTATGTATCATATTCTTTCTCAATAACAATAAACAATTTTCTATAAGTCTACCATAACATTATTATGAATAGGACACAACACTGTCATCGTTTTGTATAGAATAAACATATGTCTTTTAGAGAATTTTAGACGTCCTTTTTATCAGAAATATTGCACATTAGTAACAATGATCATCGTAAAATTAAAGTAAAAATTGTTTATAAATATTTCGATTCTTCTGGGGTTAGAAGTTCTTCAACCGCGAAAATCACACAAATCCACTATAATCGTATCGACCATGGTCAACTGGCCACATATTTGTCGACCTGCTTCGCAAAAGCTTAAGACCCATTTGCACTATGCATGAGTTAAGTGCCGGCCGAGGCACGAATTTGATTATTTTTTCCATGATTTCGTTTTGTACAGGGTGTTACCCGGTATGATTGGTTGAGTCGAGATAGGCTAATGAGTTTGGAGTTGTGTTAAGAGATATGTCTGCAAATTGAGTTGGGGCTACTCTCGCGCACTTGGTCACCCCAAAAATTTCGGAGCACTCCCGTAGCTAGCGACATCTAGTGTTTCTTAAAAATGTGAGCTCCATGTGGAATGCCAATTTTTTCGTTCTTTTTGCTAGAAAACGTCCAATGGGTCGGACATAAAAATTTCGTTTAATTTTTTTAAAATATTTTAAGCAATTTTTCAAGTACAAAATGGGCTTAAATTTTAGCTATATCTCTCAGCTATACCTCAAATTAACCACGGTTGTGTTTTAGTGAAGGATGCCCTTGTTTAAGGTAAGATTCTGACTGAAATTGTTTATACCTTTGACACATCGTGTTCTTAAATTTTTCTTATCTATTTTCCTATTAAATTACCTATTTCTAAGATCATGTTTTTGTTAAAACAGGGTCCTAGGTTCACCTGAAAAACCCGGACACCAATGATGGCGACCGACTTGGCATTTTCGATACCTATTTCCTAGCTCGGGTCACGTTTGACAAATATGGGTCCTACTGCATCTATCAGCTCCTAGCAATTCAGAATCGCAGCCCTACAGTTGTCAGTCCAACACCTAGAGTTCAGGTCGTATATCTAATACCTATTTTCTTGGCGAAAAGTAGGGATCATACCTACTTTTATTTGTGCACGAAGTGCTACCTGCTGTCTATTCCGCATCAGTAAAGTAAAGCTGATTACCTGCCGCGATGGTCGTGAAAAGAGTCTTTTTATATAAATTTTATTTATTTATTTCCGAAGTGTAAATTACCTGTTAACTACCTTATCTTATAAATAATTAGTAACATAGATCCTATATAAAGTGCCCATGAAGGTTCATTTTGACTGGCACATTATATGGAATATGTGAATTACCTTTCTCGATTTTTACCTGTATAAAAGTAATACCTACTATGATAGTATCTTATAAAATAATTTTAAGATAGGTTTTATCTTAAAGCATAGTCCGAGTACTGTGAGAGACTCAATCATTGCTATAGACTCCGCTATTATAAAAGCATTGCCTTGTTTTATAAATTCCGTTATATAACATTCCCTTATATAGATTTTTTTTAATGTTAAAGAATCATCCCTTGGCACCATAGTGTGATAAGTTTTTTATACACTTTAGGTCCTGTGTTTTTGCTAGCAAAAATTCCCTGGTACCAGTGTACATATATTCCCCATGATGTTACCTAGTAACATACATACTGTGTAAATTTTGTATAGGCTGTGTCGTCTATTTTTCAACAACAATAATTACTTTTTTTGACTATCCTGCCAAAGGAGATCTCAAACTTCTTATGATAGGAAATAGTTTCGATTTTTTTTTATGTATAAGAAAAATTCTTAGTTACATATGGGTTCGGGTAAACAAGGTTCATATAATTTTAGGACCGGTAATTTAAGACATCACATTGTATACACTTCTTCACATAATACAGTGATCTTTAAATTATATCCCCTGGTGTTTCTCTATATATATGTATAATTACCTAAACCAAATATCCTTTTTCCTTGTTAAGACAATTGATTTGTTAATAACTCTAATGACAATAATTTTAATCAATTTTTTTTAAATAGATTTTTGTATTTACTATTTTGAGGTCATTTACTCAAAAAATCAAATATAGTGGCGTCCAGGCCTAAGTTGTTCTAAAACTAGAATTCATGACTTACGCCCTTATGAGCCACTGACTAGTTGGGTAATGTAGAGAATTTTGTTTTCTTTAAACAAGATTATTTACATTTAGTAGGGTTAACTTAGCTTTTTTAAAATCTAGCAAAAGTCAACGCTGCATCGCTATTTTATTACTCGACATTTCGTACGTCGCTATTTTGTACATCGCTATTTCGTTCCGGAGCCAAAAAGATGGTGTTCGGTCCCGAGTAGTATGGGGCACTGTAATCCGGCTTAGGAAAAAATAGACCTCAACTTTGAAATTTACCATCATCGCATCGGTAGATAAAATGCGCCGCAGACAAAAATGCGGAAATTGTTGAAACATTAGTTAATTTTTGTCAAAAAACTGGTACTGCAGATATCTACATTTTGTAAGAAACTACGGTTCATGCATTTCTTATTTTTTAATCAAAATTAAAAAATCCATGTCGTGGAGAGAGAAAGCCAGGCCAATCTGGTCCCTCTGGACCTGTCCAAGATTGAATACTTTGATTTATGTTACAAGCTATTTTTTTTATCCGGTTCAACTCAATGAAAATTTATTTCTTTCAATAGATCATTGCTAATGCATAAAATATTCAGTGAATTAAGATTTTTCCGCATTTTTTAAGCATAAGAAAATTCTCAAATTTTTTTCTATAATGGGTATCTCCCTCTGTCAGCCCGCCGCCCCTCTAAAGTCCGATAGCACCCTCCTTAGGATTATTTTTTTATAGCTTTAGCTTAGTTCAGTATATTTTATTTTTGCTGGTAATGAAATGTTCGTATTTTAGAAAGCTTTTCGTCTGCCGGAATAAATAAATTTTCCTTAATTATGCATGCGACTTTGTGCTTTTTTTATCACACTACTGGATAGTCTTTTGGTTGGTTCGTTATTTTTACCTTCCTATCCCGCGCAGCAATGGCTAGAGAAGGTATAGTTTTGGACGAAATTTTTTGAGATAACGCTGAAATTGTTTTATTTGGGTGTATTTTGACCTATCCTAGCAATATCGTCATGATGTCTGTCTGTGTGTGTAAGTGTGTGTGTATCTTTTTTCTGTCCGTAACACGATAGCACCTCAACCGCTAAACTGATCTTCATAAAATTTTTACGTAAAATAGTGTAACGAGCTGATTAGATTTTGGTCAATATCCATTAATGTTATTGATTTTTGACAATTAAATTTAATTAACTTTTTAACGGAGCATCGTATCAATACATCGTTTTCGGTATATGGTAGACCACATTTTGCTTAATAATTTGTGTTACAACCAAAAAGTTCGTAGGAGCTTTAGTTTCCGAGATATTTACTGTTTTTAAGGCTGATTATCATAGCTTTACTTGAAGTATGTTAGTAGGCTAGCTAGAAAGGTATCAGATCAGATCATCTCAGATTTTTCCTTATTGTTTATGTTTATATATAAATTTAATTAGGTGTATTATGGTTTGTTCCATTTCCTCAGCGTCTATCTGTACCAAAACAGCACCTCACAATTTTTTTTTCTATAAAAGAAATAGGAAATATCTATAAAAATTAAACAACCTGATGATTTGACGTTAAAAGTTAGGTTAGAAATAAGGGACGGCTGTTTAAAAAAATGTTCCAATAGGAATATATTGCTAGAAAGCCATGCAGTAGTAGTGCTAGACATAATTGAGGCAGTTTTACATTATCTGGATCTTTGTGTTTTATCGTCGTTGATCTTACAAACTGACGTATCTCAAAAAAATGCAGTTTTGAGTAAGACCATAATACTACCTTATTTGTGTCGTTCTTTCATCTCACAAAGTGTCGTAACTCATAAAAATCCTTTAAATAGCACAAAAATCATTAGATCCAAGAACATTTTTAGTGATATAAATCCATTATAAACTTTCCCTAAAGCTTGAAATTGCTCTCTTGTAAAATTACAATAAATGAGTTACGTCAGTTTGTAAGATCAACGACGTTATATGAAACGAATTAAATATTGGCTTTCTTTTTGAAAGGCAAATAAACCACTTATTTCTAAATTCGACTGTCAGTCTACAATGTAAAATTTTCAAAATACTGGCTGGCACTATTACTTCCTAGTTTTATTGTATTAGGACTCTAATGCTTCTCTTTTTTGACCCGCGCCAAGGCCGAGTACTATTTAAATAAGGTTTTTGATTTACTACTGCAAGCATTATTTTAAAATTTTCAAGTTCCAATGTCAAGTCTCTAATGTCATGCTAGTCTGAACTTAGCGGAATAAACAAATACTCTGCCAATTTATGTGCACACGATTACTCTATAATGTAATTTTTACCAATTTTGGTCTGCGATAATACCTAAATTCCTATCCGCCACCCGGGAAAGCGTCCGATTGGAGATTCCCCCCGGTATAACACCATTAAATAAAACAAACTATAGTGTATTTTTTTATCCTTATATACAGTACCTTTATCATGGTACCACACAATTAATATTTGTGCCAGACTCTGATTTTTGAAATTAACCTCCAATCTTTTTCTTCAGCTTGTGTCCAGTGGATTTTATTTACTTATTTTATAAATGGGCCCATCTAGAGCCAAAGTTTAACCTAAGTACAAAATTTCATTAAATTCGGGCAAGTAGTTTTTGAGTTATGCGCGTTGATCTTTACAGACAGACAGACGGCGCGGCAAAAGAGTTTCAAAATCATCTGAAAAAAAATTTGAAATCGGACCAACTTTTTTTTCTTATTTTTGACACGATCACCATAGCTCACAATAGTTATAGTAGTATCACAAAGTATATAGCCTATGAAGTATACGTGTAAGCTAATACCTCTTGAGTTGTAAGTGCTAGTTTTCGTAGATGTTGTGGATTTTCAGCGTTTTTTTGGAACAAGCTTTTATGCTTACTGACAAAGGTTGTCCGGAATTACTAAAAAATTTAAAGTACTTGTTCGCATTAAGTATTTATTTAAGTTCTGGAGAGCAAAGGAGCCGTCGGCAACGAGACGATAAACAACTGTGTCAACAACTTTGTACGCACAGAAGTCAAAGAAAGTGTTTGGGTGGTCTGAACTGCATGTAATGATGATAGATTTCCTAAAGGTGGATATTTAAAAATAATAACGAAATTCATGGGAATGCTGACATGAATTGTTGAGAGGACTATAGTTTCCCGTGCGACAGAGGTGGAAGATTTTTTTAAACTACGCTAGATCGATTGGTTATAGATCACGCATTATTAACTCACCCAATGTTTGCCTACAAATTAAGAAGGAGGGCTGGTGTGACCGCGGTGGATAGAAAGACCGGTGTTCGGATCTTATAAATACATGTCGAATTTTCACGACACTGGTGATCCAGCTGATGAACAACTGTATTTTTTGAATTTTTTAAAAACTTGGCAATTTTCCTACTATTTTTTAGCATATTCTTATAAAATAATATTTTCGGACATACCAGTCGTTATTTTTTTTAGCCCGTTTCATTTCTCATTACACAAAAATTAAAATTCGAAGAAAATAATGTGTTCGTTTCAGCTTCAAAAATAATCCGCTGACCTACATCTTTGTTTACTTCCCAAGTCCTCGGTTCACCTTTGATACTAAACGATCATATTCAGTTTGACTTGTAGTTTAAGTGTTGTGTAATAAAAAATAAATTGGTTAAAAAAAATAACGACAATAAGTCTAGAAAATTATATTTTATAAGGATGTACAAGAAAACAGTGGGAAAATTGCCTAAGTTCTCAAAAAATTAAAAAAATATTAGTAGTTCCGTTGTTCATATCATATCTAACTTTTGTTTACAAAAATCAGCTGGACCACCAGTGACGTGAAAAATTCGACATATATATATATATATATATATATATATATATATATATATAAGATCCGAACACCGGTCTATTCTATCCACCGTGTGGTGTGACGGCAAAAATCCAAGATGGCGGCTCTTTTCATGTTTTTATTTGCTATAGAACGGCAATTTAATTGTCGTTTTATTGAGCTGCGTATCTCATGACCTAAAAAGGATATTGATATTTTTTTATTTAAGCGCTAAATTCATAAAAATTTCAGTGAATTACAAAAAAAGGAAACAACTTTTCTTTATGAATATTATTTTATCCAAAAACCATCCATTATAACATTAAAAATCAACTACAAATAAAATAATTATTTACCTAGTTGATATTTTGGTGATAAAAACACGACACCAAAATATGTAGGTAAAGAGTTTCCGTGTGGTTTTTATGCGCAAAATTCAACTTTGCGCACGGCGCATATGAGCGGGCAAAGTAAGTAATTTGTGCACGCGAGTGTTTTGTAAGTTTTGAAATTTTTCAATTTTCTGTTTTAAAAAAAAATCGTTTGGATAGGTATCAGACACAAGTATATCCTCAGCATGTGCACATCAGTTTTCAAGTAAAATAAATTTGTTCCAATAGCTTGGTCTATATGTACACGAATAGAGCTCTACATAGGTATAACTTTTTTGTATAGTTTTATTTTATTTTGAAGCTCTATTTTAACTCAGAATTGGGTATTTTATTATTTTTTCCTAGGAAAGTTCTAAAGTTGAAAAAAAGAACTCCAGATGAGTGTTTTTAATCGCTGCAGCATTGACGCTGCCCTCGTCGCGTTTAGTTTGCCAATACCCATTACAATCAATTCAAAAAAGTTTTTCTAAATAAAAATAATGCCGATTTCTACATGGCAATTTTTTTTATTAAATTTTTATCAAATTTTTATGAAAGGCGGTAAAATTCAGGTCGTAGAAAAATCAAATACATACCTTGAACTATATTTGTATATAAAATACTAAAAATAACGGTAAAATAAATATTTTATTGTTTAAAATTTTATTGCCCAAATATTGTAGCTCAGCTTGCAAATTTAAAATGTGCATCTAAATTTAAGACCTTGACAGAAAAATTTGTTTACCGACAAAAATCCTTTAATCTGTTTTTTAGTATTAAAATCTACTATATCTTCCGATCCGATAGATTCCGATATGTTAAAAACAAGACTTAAAAAAACTATAAAATCGATTTTGTTAAAATGTTACGGAATAGGTTTTTCCGCCGAGCTCTTTGCGATAACTTGTCCTTACATCGGTATAAATAGAGGATTAAAATTGGTAATTACGTCTATAAGATTGAATTGGTGAGAATAAAAACAGTACAAGTACAAGTACAAACAGTACAAGTCCAAAATTTGACATTTGGACCTATCATAGCCATTTTGTTTTTAATACCAAGCTGCATCGAATGAGTGTAAAAACAGTACTAATATCACTATATTAAGGTGTATGGCAACGCTTATCGTAAAGCATTAAGTGTGAGAATAGTACAAGTCCGGACTTTTTACAGGGTTTTTTGTTTGCCCAAAACTGTACCATTTGGACTTGTAGTTCTTATTCTAACCGACTCGATTAAACAATAACATTTAAAAATGGGTTGGGGACAAGTAGAAAAATGAGATGGAACGTTGGCGGACATTTTTTCATAGATTTAGAGTACAGAATGTCACCCTAAGAAATCGCCGTGGAGAATGCCTGACGCCTTGTCTAAGGCCGCGGTAAGCAGGCATGGAAAGTGTTATTATTATGTATTTCGTGATTTTTTGTATACGTATTAATTACTATTACTTAGTTATTAGTTTAGTAGAAATTTTAGTTTATGTTACCTACCTACATACAATATTGTATGTACATTATATTTACCTGTCCTTTTTCATGGGTTCATATAGGTGATAAAAATTTTCAAATACAAGAGTACCACATGTTTTACCATATTGTCTTTTGGATTATGTCAGAAGTCACAGATGTCGTTTCTTATTGTTTGAAACTCGTAGACAATGATTGAGTAAAAACACAAACACACGCAGTCAGGTGTAATGCTTGTTTCCCTTAAGGAGTGGTTTTTATATGTTTGTTATGTCCGGTTTGGTTGACTGAAAACTTTCTTCTGGATTATGAACGCAGCTTCAATAAAGTTTCGTTTTTGCCAATGCACCTTATGCAAAACTTTAGCTTCTGACCATTGAATCCTGTCATTATTTGACTATGCATTATCCGCTAAACCGGATTGGGATTTCAATTCCAACACCAACAATTCTTTTCTGTGCTGCCATTTTTTCCAACAACTACCTAATTTTTCTAAATTCTTTTTCCAAAAACTATTTTAAATCTCCGCCGCGCGATTTTAGGTGAAAAGTGCTTAATTTAAAAAAAAAATTACCTGCCACAAATTTTTTATAAATTTTCTAATGGTTTCTGAACCCTTTTTTTATGCGGCACCGTTTTTTCCAAAAAGTTCGAGGATTGTCAACGACAGTTTGTAAAACCAGAGCTTCAATATTTTCATCAAATTTGTGCTGTTGTATGTATGTATGATTTTGTTTTTTAAAGGAACCATATTTAATTCAATTATTTCTAAGTATTCTGAAGATTGACATACCTGGTTGTCGTCTTTCGGGATATCTCTGAAAGTACATATCTCGAGCTCTTCCAGCATTTTTATTATACAAAATATAACATTCATACATATCTACTTTCTCTCAATTTGGAAACCTTTCCATGTTAAATTTGATGGATAATGTGACTGAAAAAAAATGTTAAATACTTTAGAAACTTTAAAACTCCAACGGATAAATTAAATAAATGACAAAGTTTTCACAGATGGTTACGTAGGTATCACAACAAACGCAACTACAGCCTTTGTTTCTCAGCCAACCAAGTGAAAAACAGTTTTTTAAATAAATTCACATTTTCCGTCATTCAAAGATATGCTTATTATACACGGTGGAAGAGCTTTTAATCCTCTATTTTTTGACATATAAATTCAATATGGCGGTCATAACAAATAAAAAAGTTGGATATGGTTTCAAAAAAACTAGAAGGCCTAGAAAAAATTTGTTAACGTCATTCGATTGGCTGTAGTTGCTTATACAAAACTACCAAATTTCATTAAATTTTTTTGCAAGATGGCGGCCATATTTCAATTTTACAAAAAATACAATTTTTAGTTTTTGCTCGATATTTTAGTAACCCCTGCAGATATCTTTAATATTGATACAGCACCTGATTGAGCTTAGAACAGCGCAACAGTTTTCTCATTTAAACAAACTCGTATCTCTTACCATTTCCGAAATCCACATGTAGTTGCTTTTATATGGGACACCCTGTATATGTTAGCATTTTTGAATTTCTTCAAAAAAAAAGCTTTATAAAATTACACTATAAGGCTATATTTGGTGGTTTTGAAGATATTATAGTATTGAAAATTTTGGATAACCAAAAAAATCAGGTACTATAATATGATTATTGTGGATAATTATATTGATTTAATATTTAATCGAGTTGCCTATCAGTAATAAAGAATGATGTTATAAATAAGAGCAATAAATGTTAAAGATGACATTTGAGCCTTTTGTTTAAAATAATAATGCACCTGTATTCTAATGAAGAAAAACAAGAAATACTTTTATTATTTTTAAAAAATAATAAAAGTGCACTTGAAACTGTACATGTAGTATAGACTGCTTCGGAAAAAACGTTGTCCAAGTAAATCGAGGATGATGCGAATATATAAAAACTTTAAATAAACTTTTTCTGTTAAAAGAAAAAAGCAAGCTGTTACTAAAAATGAACGAGCCAATTTAAACATATTAGTGCATTTGAAAGAAAATCCGGAATAATTAAAAAGAAAAATTTCCCGAATATTAAATCATGAAGGGCAGCATTGCAGTTCCAGAAGCAAGGTAATAACTAAAAATAGTAAAAATTCTTACTGGGCTTATTAACAAATTGTGAAAGGATTTCGCGGCCATCGTCCAATGGTGGGTGTGCTTTCGGGCTGTCCGGCCGTCGTCGTTGAAAATTCGTTCTAGACGTTTTGCCATCTCGAGTGGATGGCATCTTCAAGAGATGTTGTCAGCTTCTCGAAGACTTATGGTTAGTCTGTCGCGGGCGCAGGTTAAATACGGTCTGGTGGAGCGTATTTCAGCGCTGGTCGGTGATTGGTCACATTCCCGAGATTCAGTTTTGTAGTTGTAGTGTAGCCGTTTAGTGTTTTTAAGAACCGGTACCCATGTTCTTTTAATTTTAAGGGTTTCATCAGGTCTGTTGAAGTTCTGCTGGTGTTTATGAATTTCGATTGCTTTTCTATAGAGCCTTGGATAGTATGAAGAGGTGGAGCAGAGAACCTGTGTGTCTTCTACAGGTCAGGGAATGCGGTATACCTCTGAAGAACATCCTTCGCAGATCTGAGGTGGTTCTCGATCTTCTTTTAAATATGTGCCAAGCCTAATATATTAATTAAATAATAAAAGGAGCATCCAATTTTCAAAAACTATAAATTTGAGCGCCTGTCAAATACGGTAAGCATCAGGAATAAAGTCAAGATGCAACTTAAATGTAAAAATTTCGCGAAATTGAACACAATTTCTTTTATATTTCTACATCAATGATTAATGGCCTAAAGGGTGGAAAAAAATATAATAAGACACCCTGTACATGGTGAGAAAAAAATATTATGGCTGTTAAAGTCGTCATATTTACACAGAAAATGAAAATGTCTTCAGTCAATGCAAATTGCTTTGATCCAAGAAAAAATCTGCTTTCCTATGCACGAAGACGATATTTTATTAACAAAAAAAAAACTATTATCTTGAACTGCTGGTTTCCGTTGAAAATAAAAGTTGCCTTTATCTAAGAAAATTGATTTGTTTTGAATGAAACCGGCAACCTTCTTGTTTTGTGTTTTCTAGTATTATGGAATAAATCGCTTTTTCGTTTTGAGATGCCGGATATTTTGAGTTAAAAAATTGAAAGTCTTTAGGCAAAGTAAAGCTTTATTTGTGTTAAAAAGATATTAGTAAGACATTTTATATCTTGCTTCAAAACCACTTTTTTATCGCTCAAGGCAGTTTGTTTTAAACCAAAAAAATTTATCAAAACAATTATTTTTTTTCCCCAAAACAAGCGGTTTGTTTGGATGAAAAGAAAACATTTTGTTCGGAGACTTTTGCTTTTCATTGAAGATAATTTTTTCAAGAAAACTACTTTTCTTAACTGAAGAACTTCTTTTTTTCTGTGTACCACTGTGTGCTGATGGAAGATAGTCGATTGACATTGATTGTCAAAATGGCATCTTATAATCACTTCTCTTTGCAAAATAATCCCATGACTCAAGGCGCGTAGCGCTGAGGGGGATTAGGGGTTAAAACTTCTTTCATAAGGCAAAACACTTGTTCGAAAATCTTTGTATAAAATGTTTAATATATATATATTTATACATTCAACCCCTCTCCCTTCGAGTTAAAAAGAGAGAGTAAGTAGCTGGATGATAATGTGTGAGTTAAGTAAATAAAACCATACACCACTGTTTAGTTATTAATGCCATGTGTGCCTAAAATAATTAGGTGCCCTTATTAATATATTAGTTTAAAAAGAGACAGTAAATAATCGGATATTAATGTGTACGTTCATTTAATGAAGTAGATTTGTTAATTTTTTCTGTAATAAGAAGGGGGTTTCGGATGGTGATAAGTTCCGGAATCATTTATGTGTCTGGGTACCAGTTTCAACTTGCTACCTCACAGTCAGCGACTTATTCTAGATAATCAAATGCTAACTAAGCAGGCCAGTGAAACGAGAATACCAAAACGAGGTTCAATGCAAACTGCTGCATCAAGTTTCCTTGTAACATTTCAGCCCATATTTAGGCTATCGTTAAGTCTACTTCAGAATGAGCTACGAAATTTCACTCATGTATAGATCATCAAAATTCTACTGTAGTTTCAGACATGCCACAAAGCTGAAACTTGGACTGATAGAAATTATGACCAAACCCTTGAAAAAAAAATAAAAAAACAATTTTAATTAGCTGCCCTTCCCTATAACATGTGAAATTATTATAAAATTAACATTCCCCATTTTCGGAAACGCTAGAGAGCTGAGCTTTGGCAGACTAAGAGGAACTGACACAAAACTAAAGAAAAAAAAACTTCCTTATACATGTAAAGTTATAGTAACATTGCCCATTTCCAGAAACGCTAAAGAGCTGAGTTTTGGCAGACTAATAAGAACTATGATAAAACTATACAAAAAAATAAAAAACACAAACATTTTTAATTTATTTCCCTCTCCTATACATGTTAAATTATATAAAACTTTTATTGTCCATTTCAAGAAATGATAGAAAGCTGAGATTTGGCAAACTGTGGACAAGTTCTTAAAATACCCCCACCGCTCCTTCTCGTTTCTCTCGTAAAAGCATGTATTTATTTAGGAGGAAATCAGGCATGAACGCAGTAATATATAATATATGTAAAGAAAGGTAATATATAGGTATAACAAATAAATTAAGAAGAGTATCAAAATCTAACGATTGCAAAAAAATTACCACCACTTTCGCTCTTATGTCCAGTATGACGTTAACATTTTTTATAAAAAATTTAAAATTTTTAAAATTCACATACGTACAAGGATAAAATCGCAATGCAAAGATTATACTAATATGCACAAATTGATATAAATAGAAATTTATTCATTCCAAAATCAGAATTAAAAAAAGTAAAACCTATTGGAAAAAGGCATCACAAAAGTTTTGAACAACATTCGGCATATTTGACTACTTTAAAACTCAAATATTATGCAAATCTTTTAAAAAAAGAGTGAAATCATAAGAAAAACATTTCATGTAAAAAAAGAGAAGTACGCGAAAATGGTATGCCGTAAAGAGATTTGAGATAAAATTATAGCCAAGTTGTCCAATACAAATTTCAAATTGAAAGGTTCTTACTAGTTTGGAAGTGTTTTATTAAAATTTTGCTTTTATTATTTGACCTAATAAAAACAAATAAAGATATATTTTGTTTTTAAATTATAAAATACCTATTTGTTTCTAATATTTTATTTATTAAAACTGTTTGGTTTTCACTTTCTCCAACGTCGATCACAAGAATACGAATGATCCCCGTCTGGAACCGGTCCTGACAATCAGAAACAAGTGTTCCATGCCAATCCACGACCGGTTTCGACCTTTTGGGCCAGCATCAGGTGAATGTAGGCCATAGCTCCGTGGAGAGCATAAGTTGTATGAAACCAACAGAAACAGCTACTCCGAGGGCAAATACCCCTACCGGCATTGAATTATACTGATGGTTTGAGGCTTTCGTTGGGAACTTGTTAAAACTGTTGGTTTTCACTTTCTCCAACGTCGATCACAAGGATACGAATGACCCAACAAACATTTAAAGTTGTAACGACGAAACCCCAACTAGAAAGAATTTCTTAAAAGTAACCACAACGTACTCCCGCTACGTCTCAGTATACCATACAGCGACGTAATAATTCCCTAAGTGGGGAACCAATTTCTGGTTATAACTACTTGGCCAAGTGTTTAAAGTCACTGTAGTAACAACTACACTACTACGTCGTAGCCAGGTATCTACTACGTCGTAGAGGCTGGTTTTTTTCCGTAATTGCATAAAAGTTGTGATGTAGTTGCAAATAATATAATCGTTTCTTTTTGGTAGAATTGTTACACAATATGGTGGACACAACAGCAAATAGACTCGCTTAGTTTTTTTGTTTGGTTATGGTTATAATATGTACTATGTTATCCAAAAGGGTGAGAATTTACGAGCAGAGGATCAAAATTCGAGTGCGACGCAAAGTTTTTTGTATAACATGCATTATATATATATTGCAAAAAACCGGTGCGCCAGTAAAATTGTGCCGTTTTCTGGTAGCTGATGGAATTTTTGTGTTGTGATTTTGGAGGTTATGTTTTCATAATCGATAGTTAACTCCAACAAATGGTGCTTAAGAAGAGCATTTTTGGTAAGCTTCAACTAATTTGTTTATAAAATAGTATAGCTTTTTAATATGAGCTCATAAAACGACAACAAAAATATTAAATTTTCTTTCTTACCTAAAAACATGGCGTCCCAAACTATATTCCCTGATAGTCGAAAGGGTTACTTGAAAGTGAGCCTAAGTTACGGCAACGTGTCACTTACGACTTTTATGTCGGCATTCCTTTTTAGTTCTAGATAACACACTCGAATTTCTACTCCTTCGTTGCAGAAACGTTTTATTAACTAGCTTTCGCCACTAGAAAACGTCTACAGAGTGATAGGAACCACGCGATAAGTACAACTACTACCCTCAAGTTATTGGGGTGTCGCCACTTCTAATTTACCGTTTCTGTCAACAACAGCACCACTGCTTACAGGTTATGTACGAGCGTGAATTTGTGGTAGGTTTTAAAACAAAAACAAGATAAATTAAATTCCATTAGAACAATAAATGAAGTGCCAATAAAAAGTTTTTTAAAAATCTATGTTGCAGTCGAGAGCATGATCCCTATTCTAGAATTTCTAGGAAGTGTTGGTCAAGGAACTAAAAGAACGTAGTCACATCAATGAAATCAACTTATTGTTACTTTTTTTATGTACACATTGCTCTCACAATTCGTGTGTAGTATTTTTTATTATTTTTAGATATTTTGGCATTGTCAATATTCAGTAATTTTTATTATTATAAGCCCTATAAGTAAAAAAACAATCTCTGAGACTTGTTAGATCGCTTAGAAATCCGCATGTAACCACGATATATCTAACTTGTTTTTTTATTAGCCGCAAACAGCGCAAAAGTTCCTAGATGAAGTCTAGCATATCCCAGAGGTTATTTTAGGGGCCGTGCATAAATTAGATATTGGGGACCTATTGCAATAAAGCCTGGTACAAAACACAGCACAAATTTAAGTTTATTCACTTCAAACCAAGCTTTAACAACAGCACAAATTTGAAGAAAACCAAAAAGACAAATACCCAAGCTCAACACATAAAATGAATCACAGTGAGACACGACACGTCAGCACAAGAGGCATAGATAAACGAATTCGGTTTAGTCCGCACAAGAGGGTTACGATGGCGATAGGGTGGTGCCACAGCACAAACCACGAACGACCGTAAAGACAGTACAAGAATAGAACAGCAACAAGTAGCGTAAAAGATTAAGGGTGGAGATTAAGCATGGACCAGGGAATTCTTAAAATCCGTGTGCGGTACTCGATACTTTGGATCAATATTTTGCATTTTGATTGTTTTGCAAAATGGTCAAGCAATGAGCTCGAAAAAATGGACTGCTCAAGGTAGTTAAAAAAATATTTGCAAAACTATTCCTAATATTCCCATATTATAAAAGGAGCCACAAAAAGTAGGGTTAAGAATGTGTGCGACCAAGATGCGACTTCAAAAAGTCTACGTTTTCAAAGTAGAAACAGGAAGGAGAGATTACTTTAAAAAATCGACATTAAAAAAAAGTCAAAGTAGTTGCGGCTTTAAAGTTGATCCAAAAAGTTATTTTGTCTACATTGTTACATCAGATGTTACTACGATGACACAAACTTTTGTGGTAAAAATTAAAGTTATAATGTAGTTGTCGGATACACTTGTTTGGGTCTCCAAGGAAGCTTAACTTTCCAGTGGTAATTAAGTAGGATATAAAAGTCAGGGCGACTACGAAATAACGACTAAAAAGAAAGTAAAACTTTAGCAAGGTCTTATTGTGGTAGAGAAGACTATCAGAATAGAACTATCAAGAAACAATTCTAAGAAGTAGTTTAGAGGGTCGTTTTTACGAAACATCTACTCTTTCCTGATACTAAATAGTAGTTAGAACTAAAAAGTAACAAATTTTGGTTGGGATCACCACATTTCTACTATAAGAAAGTAGCAAAGCCTGTAGAACATGTAGCCGCTAGTTGGGGATCCCCGTCTGGAACACGTCCTGACAATCAGGAACAAGTATTCCATGCCAATCCACGACCGGTTTCGACCTTTTGGGCCATCCTCAGGTAAATTTAGGCCATAGCTCCGTGTAGAGCATAAGTTGTATAAAACCAACAGAAGCAACTACTCCGAGGGAAAATACCCCTACCGGCATTGAATTATACTAATGGTTTGAGGCTTTCGTTGGGAACTTGTTAAAACTTTTTGGTTTTCACTTTCTCCAACGTCGGTCACAAAGATACGAATGATCCCCGTCTGGAACACATCCTGACAATCAGGAACATGTGTTCCATGCCAATCCACGACCGGCTTCGACCTTTTGGGCCATCCTTAGGTGAATGTAGGCCATAGCTCCGTGTAGAGCATAAGTTGTATGAAACCAACAGAAACAACTACTCCGAGGGAAAATACCCCTACCGGCATTGAATTATACTGATGGTTTGAGGCCTTCGTTGGGAACTTGTTAAAACTGTTTGGTTTTCACTTTCTCCAACGTCGATCACAAGGATACGAATGATCACCGTCTGGAACACGTCCTGACAATCAGGAACAAGTGTTCCATGCCAATCCACGACCGGTTTCGACCTTTTGGGCCATCCTTAGGTGAATGTAGGCCATAGCTCCGTGTAGAGCATAAGTTGTATGAAACCAACAGAAACAACTACTCAGAGGGAAAATACCCCTACGGGCATTGAATTATACTGATGGTTTGAGGCTTTCGTTGGGAACTTGTTAAAACTGTTTGGTTTTCACTTTCTCCAACGTCGATCACAAAGATCAGGAACAAGTGTTCCATGCCAATCCACGCCCGGTTTCGACCTTTTGGGCCATGATGTTTTGAGACTTTCGTTGGGAACTTGTTAAAACTGTTCAACTTCTTTTTTTATGTTTATTCCCTTACTTTTATATTAATTATTTTAGGTGGATCAGAATATTTATTCTAAATTTATACGTTATCTACCTTATATTTCATGCAGCTATTGCACTTATGTAAATACATTTTTATTCATTGCAAGTAGATTCTTTTCTCAGTATAAGTTTTAATTTTTTTTGCGTTTTACGCAAAAATAGTAAGTTGTACCGACACTTTATTAACGTAAAGTGTTCAGGGCACAAATCGTAACAATTTGCCTTCTTGGGTCTCAACTTTATAACCAATAAATATGAAAGGAATTTTTTCTTAACATATTATTTTATACCTATAATCCATTAATACTACAGAGTATAGAAAATCGCGTGCCAAACATTTCTTCAGGAGAATTTCATTCATCAGTCAAAATGAAGATGAAAACAATAAAATGACAAGTTTTAATTATTTATGTTGACCAATCAGAGCAAAATTTGGCGATAATTTAGTACTAGTGCAAATTATCGGTAATTTGCACTAGTGGAAATTATCGATGTCAAAAATGATTAAATTTCTTATAAAAACAAATATTTTTTGTGCTTTTTTCTTTTTTAATCTCAACGCCATTTCGAACTAAACGCAACAGGTTAAATTTTTATTTGCAAAATGTATAACAAAATATACATATTTTCCTAATTATTAAAATTATTGCAATTAAATACACAGTTGTTATAATGAACTATTGCTCCACCTCCGCCTGCTCCAGACACATTGTTTTTACCACGGTTTCTTTATAGAGCGAGCCGTTTTTTATTCGCATATTGCTTCCACAATCGGCTAAAATGAGACAAAGCTTCTCCTTCGTACTATTTTGGTTCAACTCATACCTTTGTCTCCGATAAAGTCGAAACTGTTTCCATATAGATGCTTTAGACTTTTTTGGATTACTTAGTATCAGTTCTTCGATATTCTTGTCGATTTCTTCCATTGTAGCTTTACCGAATCGCGACATTTTTTAGCAAAATCTGTGAGAAACTCGCACAAAATGAGAATTTTTTTTTGTTTTAGTAGCTAAACTGAAATGTACCTAATGGCAACGAAACAGCATGGATCACCAACGCCAACTTGACTTTTACCTATCTAATTATTCTTTTGATATTCTAAGGTTACCTAAACAGTTAGGCTTTGGATGATTTTAAAATTTGATTCATGAAATTCCCTAATAAAATACAACTTTTGCATTTTTAACTAAGAAGAACTCTTTTCCAACTCAAAATGCATTCGAGCAAATTTTACAAGAATTACCAATCATTTTTAATGCACTCTTTGTATTATTTTCTGATAACTTTTTCTCTACGACATTTTTTTAGGTAAAAAAAATTGCCAACTGTGTCGCCTTCTATCTTCTACAAATGTCGTTGTGAAGCTGTAACTTAAAGATGGAAGTTCTAGAGAATTGTGTTCAAAATATTTTTTGTTAACAAAATTTTTCTTTGCGACGCTGTTTTTGCGTAAAATGAAATCCAAAAGCTTTTTAACTTTTCCAAAACCGGTCAAAAATTCATAAACAAAGGTTTTCTTTGCGACAAATGTTTTCGCGTAAAATTAAATCCAAAAACTTTTTGAGTTTTCCAAAAACGCTTAAGAGGAGGGGGCGGATAGACGAAATGATCCGTTAGGTATCTATCTATCACAAAAAATAGCGCTACTATTTTGTTCCAATTAATTTGCCAGATTTACCCTTCGGTTTAATTAAAATAAACAAACGTGGGTAAAATTTGTTGTATTCTTAGGTATTCAAAAACTTTCAACCCACAATGTTTTTTTGTTAAAATCCTTTACTGTTTAAAGCGCCCTTCCTTCCCACTGAAATTCTCAAAATTCTTGCAGGAGCAAAATTCAGGCTCCTGAGCTGCTGAAACAAGGCAGGTGGGGACCTTGTGCGCCTGCCTCTACCGGTCTTTCTAGCAGTGAAAACGCTGAAAGGACTTCAGTGCCGTGCGAGCGTGTCTGATAACGGAGCTGCCGACCTGCGACGTCCGGCATAACGACCCGGCGTTATCACGCTACGTTAACGGTGTTTTTCTGATCTTTCGCGCCAGTTGATTAACTTTGGACCCGCCCCTCTTTTCATATCGTCGTATATATCAGGTGAAAAAAATTATCTTTTAAAAAATTATTTCTAATTGGTATTAAAACTTTTTATAAGTTAGATGTTTATAAACATAATTTTATGTAATAAAATTAAAGTTAAAAACTTATAAGTAAATATAATTTGTGTGGAGCTGTCGTTTTTGTGCGTGAATAATATAAGGGTGTTTGTGAATTTTTAGTAAATAAAATGTGTGCTTAAAGGATTATAAAAACAAAGCAACAAAATGTTTGGAGTTTTGGTCTTCTCAGGAGTTTGCTGGATTTCAGTATTCGCACAAGGTAAGTGGTAGATAATGGTTAACTGTTTGTTTTTAACCCATAGCTGGTGATGTGAAATAACAATAACGTATTTGGTGACTATCTCGATGACCCACGCAATTTTTTTGAGACATAGGTATACGTCAAATTTTTATTTAGTTGTCTGAACTATAACCCATAATTTTGAAGCATCCTTAAGACTATTTTAATAAGTTAAAAGAACAAAAAAAATAAAACAGTTGTTTTAGTGTTATTTTGTTTTAATTTTTTTTACAATCACATACTGCAATCTTACCAGTATGTAGTTTCGTTTAAAGGCCATCTATTCTTTAGCAAGCAAACCCTTGGTGTTGGCAGATCTAGGCCCTAAAAATTGGGGGCCCAAAAATTAAACTAAATTATTTATTTTCTGCAAATATAGTGCAAAAATGATTTTCGTTATAAATTTTGAATTATGCCACCGATTTTAATGAAGGAAGGCCGACCTGCGACGTCCGGCATAACGACCCGGCGTTATTACACTACGTTAACGGTGTCTTTCTGATCTTTCGCACCAGTTCATTAACTTTGGACCCGCCCCTCTTTTCATATCGTCGTATAAATCAGGTGAAAAAAATTATCTTTTAAAAAATTATTTCTAATTGGTATTAAAACTTTTTTATAGAGACTTTTCCTTTTAAGATAGATAAACTAAATTGTCGTTTTTGTGCGTGGATAATATAAGGGTGTTTAAGTGAATTTTTAGTAAATAAAATGTGCGCTTAAAGGATTATAAAAACAAAGCAACAAAATGTTTGGAGTTTTGGTCTTCTCAGGAGTTTGCTGGATAGCTTCAGTATTCGCACAAGGTAAGTGGTAGATAATGGTTAACTGTTTGTTTTCAACCCTTAACCGATGACGTGAATTTACAATAACGTTTTTGGCGACTGTCTGGATGACACACGTAATTTTTTTTGTTTTGCTATTTTTTTGAGACATAGGTTTAAGTCAAATTCAATTAATTGGACTCTAAACCATAATTTCAAAACATTTTCAAGACTATTCTAAGTTACAAGGGGCAAAAAATAAAACAGTTATTTTAGTGTTATTTTGTTGTTTACAAATACTGCTTAATTTACAAAAAATCGTATTTTCTTGAAGTCAGTTTACGTTGAAACAAAATAAGATAAAAATTTTTTTTGAAAAACAAACTCAAAAAAATCACAAAATTTTGTAGCTTTAAAAGTTTCTTTTTAGCATAGCCTATGCAATTTTGTCAAAATGTCAATCAAACTAGCCTTCTGCAATCTTACCAGTATGTAGTTTCAATTTTAAGCCATCTATTCCGTAGCAAGCGACCGCTGTAAGCAGTGGCGCATCTAAACCCTAAAAATTGGGGGGGGGGGGCAAAAATTAAACTAAATTATTTATTTTCTGCAAATGTAGTGAGTTGGTGTAGGCCAAAAAATACCGGACAAAATGTTTCGAACTATAGCACCGATTTTAAGAAGCAAGGCCTCAGAAGAGTAAAGGCCGCGTGACATGGTGCATGACAATAAAATTTGCAGGCAAATGCATAAAATTTTGCCCAGGTGCATGCGCAGTACAAATCCAGCTGATTGTTGCAGGCAATCCATTTTTATCGGTCCGGTGCAATTTTGTTGCATGCAAACTGGGGAATTTTTACCTAGATTCTGGGGAATCAATGCATGGCTATGCACAATGTCAAACGAAAAGAAGATTTTTTGCAGGCAACAATTTGACCGAAATTTTTTGCTTGCAAATGTTTACAGTGCGTCATGCACCATGTCAAGCGGCCTTTACCCCTTCTGTGGCAAGGCGTACATTGCAGCAAATGAATCATGCGTTTAAGCAAGTATACTTTTTGTCTGCCTTGAAATCCAAGATGCCGGAGAGATTTAAACTTGATCATTCAAATTGGCTCGTTTCTTTTTATTTGATAATTTTTTAATTTGTGGAAAAGCTTTATTTCCGCCACGGCAAAAATCATTAAAATTTAGTTGAAAAAATATGTTTATTTTAACCATTGTTCTACAGATTAGGTATATTGCCTTCTCAATTCTCTCTGCTTTCATTTTCTTATAAATGCGTGACTACTAAACCGATTTCAATGAAACAAAAAGTATTATCGTGAAGATTGATTGGTATTTAAAGAAAATTATCATCATTTACCGACCTCTTATGCTTCGAAAAACATTTCAACTTTTTAAATCCATGGAAAAGCCGTCTCTCGTGCATAATACAAGGTAAGAATAATTTAAATCGGTCTAGTGCATCTCGAAATAACAATTTTTCTTTTAAACATTGTTAATCATCATGGTAAGAATCGATTGCTCTTTGCAGATGACTAAATTGAAATTTGCTGTCATCTTAAAATCTAAACAATCCTTAGAACAAATACCTACTTATATCTTGGGAGCTACTACTGGTTATGCGTAGTTGACGCTGACATTATTATAGAAATTCAAAAAAAGAGCACAAAAAATGTTTCTCGTATAAAAAAGAACGATTCTCGACGATTTAATCCTTTATAATGGATTTGAAGATGTCGCAAAAAGTTAATAGTGAAAGATCATCATCGATAAAAAGGTTGTTAAAATCGGTTCAGTAATAATAAATTTATGAGGATATGAACATAGATAGCTTTAATCGTATAATCTGTACAAATATGGTTTAAACACAATTTTTCGAGAACAACTAAACCTATTTTAATAGTTCGTACTTTGTTGTAAGTGACGACGATATTTAGAGGTCTAATTTATTCCTTTTGCAGACAAAGTTTTTATTTGCATTACTTTATTTATGCTTTATATATCTGTCAAAAGCCTGTTTTGTTTTCTGTAGGCAAATTTATTTTAAAAATTCCGAAAACGACTAAAGAAAAACTGAAAAACCAATATCAGTGAAAAACGCCGAGAATATATAGGATTAAGTATTTGTACTATGTACTTATTTTTTTTTCCTTCCTTCATTTACTCCATATTCTTGGCGTAAGCTGCAGGGGCTATTCAGCTATAGCATAGGCGGGTCTAGTGAGGTTTATATTGTGATCATGTAATCACTATAGTATGTTTGAACATTTTGTTTGAAATTCATATATCCTTCTAATCTTTAAGCTGCTTATATTCTTGTAAAGCAATGTTTCCAAGTTTATCGGCATCTGGGTGGTATCTGTTTGGATGTCTCTGTGAAGACTGTCTATATTAGCATAGTTGAGGGGGCACTCGTAGAGAATGTGCTTGAGGTCACCAATCTCGGTACAACCGAAATATATGTGTGGTATCTTTTATTTTTAGTCTATTTAAGTGTTGTGGACTTTTACAATGTCCTGTTCTTAATCTAATGAATGTAATGCTGCTTTTGCTGAGGTTTTAGTTTGGGAAAACCAGCGTTTCTTTGAGGGATATTTCAGTTTTTTTTTATAGTGATTCCTTACTTGCGACTTCATAGTAACTTCGTTTCCATTGTGACTTACAAATTATCAATGACAAAAATTATTGAATTTCTTATAAAAACAGATATTTTTTGTGCGTTTTTCATTTTCAATTTCAGCGCCATTTCGTTAAACGCGAAATTTTCATTTGCAAAGGTTATATTAAAAAATACATAGTTTCCTATTTATTAAAATTATGGCAATTAAATACACAGTTGTTATAATGAACTATTGCTCCACTTCCGCCTGCTCCAGACACATTGTTTTCACCACACGGTTTCTTTGTAGAACAAACCTTTTTTTTCTCATATTGCTTCCCCAATCGGCCAAAATGAGACAAAGCTTCTCCTTCGTCGTGTTTTCGTTCACTTCATACCCTTTTTCTCCCATAAAGTCCTAAAAGTGTTTTCATCTAGACTCTTTAGATTTTTTTGTATTACGTGGTGTCAGTTCTTCTATATTCTTTTCGACTTCCTCCATTGCAGCTTTACCGAATCGCGAAATTTTTTAGAAATAAAGTCCGTGACAAAAACGCAAAATATACCAAATGGCAGCGAAACAGCACAGATCACAAGCCAACTTGACTTTTACTCACCTATCTAATAAATTTTTGACATTCTAAGGTCACCTAAACAGTAACGCTTTGAATGATTTTAAAATTTGATTCATGAAATTCTCTAATAAAATACAAATTTTGCATTCAAAATGAATCGCTAAATTTAGACATATTTACTATCTTGCATTTTAAACTAAAAAGAGAATTCATGCGCACACTCGTTGTATTGCTACTGATAAAACCACCAAAATTTAGCAAAAAGCAAAGCTACTTTGAAGAGTAAAATAAAAAAATGTTGATTATTATCATTCACAGCAGTAGCGCACCCAGGATTGTGTCTTGGGAAATATCTAAAAAATTGGGCGGGCCCCGAGTGCACCCATGTTAACAGAACATACTTATTCATATCCACAGACTAAAAATAAGGTTCCAAAAAATATTTACTACCTTCCCTACTAGAAGTAATTGTTATATCCATAATGTTTAGTATACCCTTTGTTTTTTAAAAATGGCTTTTCTATAATCTTAGTTTTTGGCTTATACCTCGGAATAGAAATGATGGGGTGCAAAATATTTAATGTTTGATAGGCTTTAACGTGGTCGTTAAAATACTAAGTACAAAAAAATTCAAATCGGTTGAGTATCTTGTGATTTCACCAATAAAATATAACAAAATTTAAAAGAGTCATATTTTACGAACTACAATGAATATTTTTTACTTTTCATAATCTCATAATGTATACTCCCTGACCCATGTTAAGGATTAAATTTAAGATGATTTTACTTATTAACTAAAGTAGAAGTCTAATTTTCAGAATAAATGCTCAAAGGTTCTTGGTAATTTCAAATTTTGTATTAACTTTAGTTAAATATACGGGGTGTAAAGAATCGAACGAAGGTAAATTTAGAAAACTTACAGTATATTTTATTAAAAAGAATTCTATTTTTGTGTCAAAAATACTTGGTTTTCGAAGAGGCTTTCATTTATAAATAACTAAATTATTATTTTTTTAGTTTTGATTTTTGGGATTATATCTTTTTTTTTAAAGTTGGCACATATTCTTAACCGAGAAATGCAAAAAAGTATATTGATCGTTAGTATTCAAATTGCAGTTTTACGGTAGCTTAATCGTAACCGATCGGTAAACAATTATGCCTGATTTAGCCGGCAACGTAATGTCCAATGAATAAATTTTATGCCTAGTTTTATTCCTTCATTTTACCAGAGTAAGCGGTTCAAAAAAGAAAAATGCAGTTCGGAAACTAACCAGTCCCTAAAGGTAAAGTAAATTGACAAGATCTGATTAAAATTTAATATTCAAATGATCATATTAATAGGTACCTAATAAAAATACTTACTAATAGCATGGAATAAATAACATTATTTCGTCGATGCTAATAGATATAATTTTATTTTAAGTTGTTTATTTTATAATTATTAGCTGATAACTCATATTCGTTATGTTAATTTCAGTACTACCCCCAGGAATATGTCTTAGGGAGCGAGACCCTATGATGCCGTATTTTAAGCAATTTCATTTTTGTTTCCATAAAATATGATGTGAAAAATAATATTAGCCAGTTTAGAACATTTTCCAAATTTTAAATAAAAAAAAAATAACAAAATTTATAAGGTAAATGGCATTATTTTTTACCGAAAAATCGGTTTCGTAAGGTAACGTAACTTTGACCGGATACATAGCCATCACCAAGTCAAAGAAAGTAAATCAATAGCTAATAAAGCGGTACACGTGTCATAGTTTGCACTCCAAAGCAAGTTTCCAGGTATGCATCAGAACTAAACTTAAACAAATCTTGATCGTATTAGCTGCAGGAACAGAAAACTTTATACATATCAATGGCGTATGAGTTTAGGCTATATAATGCTATTTTAAATTTGCGTATTCATGAAATATGTCTAAAATATTTAAAAAAAATCTGAGCCTGGGGGGGGGGCAGAGCTACTTCTAAACGATTAATATACTATTGATTGTTTGGTAAATTTATTTTAATATATATTTTTTTATTTTAAATGGAGTAAAATGTTTACAAATATTTTTAAATACAAATGCATAAATATCATTATTTAACTTGAATATAATGTCGTTTTTAAAGAAGCCGGCCCAAGTTACGTCCATCGACATTTGACCTTCGATTTTTTTTAATGGCGTACATAATAACCAGGTTAAATAAAAATCGTTTATAGTGGAAATTATAGCCCTACACTCAGCCCCCAAGAGAGTCGCTAAATTAATAAAAAGCTGATGTCAAAAACCAAAGTATATCTCTTCAGTGAATTTACGATGCTATATCCAGCGGAGGAAACATTATATTCATAAAAAAATTAAAAAGGCAATTATTATTAAGTCTAAAGTAAACTGGTTTTAGGCATAAATATCCGTTCCGCCAAATTTCCGAAACTTAAATATCTTAAAGAAAATAGTGATGGATATGATCCCACATAGCACAAAAATCACATCAACATTAAATTAACGTGAACAAAAATAACAAAGTTATTTTTTACTTGAAAACAACCTCATACCATGTAATATTTATTTTGTTAAATCTACATGTTTCAAGATAACTTAAAAACAAGGAGAAATCAAGCTATAAAAATCAACTTTTTGCTGAAGTTTCTGGTGCTGTGTATATAACGTGTTTTTTACCATCGTTATTTTTATCTACCAAATTCACACTTGAAAAGTCCTCCACAACATGTTCTAAAACGACACTAGATTAAGACTTCTAAAACCTACTAACCTTCTGCGTCTTTTTTGGTCACGTTGTTTTAATAACATTTTTATAACTTAAAAGAGACGCGAAATAAAGTTATAAAAGTTCACTAGTTTAAGACTACAACACTGCAAGACAATTTTAAAGATGGCGCTCAAGGCAAGACAAAATATCTATATATCTATCTATATACATTATGTTTTTTTTTAAAGCTAAACAAGATTTTTTAACAGTAAACACTTTTACAGAGTATTAATGTGTCTTTATCAGGTTAAATAACTGATGCGTCGTGATCGTAAAGGATCAGTGATCCGTTTCTTAACAGGTTTTTGGAGTTTAGAGGCCAAAGCACTGCCTGATAGATTTCGTCAAGGAAAAAATGCCGACAATAGGTGGCGCTGCTGCTAGTAAAATCTCAAAATTATTCGGTAGAAAAGCCATGCAAGGAGCGCTTTAAAATTCGTGTAGAGCGTGAATCTAATGTGATTTTAACGTTGATAAAAATTACATGAACCTAACGTAAAAACAGTGCTGATTTAATTTGATAATGGCGTTATTACAACGCAGTTTTTAGCAACGTTATTTTTATAAAGTTAATGAATGACCTATTAAGCTTGTTTTCATAGATGAAATAAACGTTTTTTTCTAGCAGCTTTTAAAATCAACGTTTTTTTTTTCTCACGCCTTTTTTACATGTTAAACACGTGATTATGCTATATGGGGAAGATATCATTGGTCTTCTATAAGAATTCTTCTATAAAGGTTAACAATTTAAAAATGTACCGACTTATGTAGGTACTTATTAAAACATAAAAATGGTCTACGGACAAAGCATTAATTGAATAATTTATTGTCAATTTGACAATATATTTTTAGAATATTGATATTGTCCCCATCCATAGGTTTTTTACGAGGCAGGGGTGGCTCGATCGCCGATGTTTGTATACCAAAAGGAAATACTTTCGGTATTTTCTGAGGTATTTCCTCAAATTTCAATGGTATTTCCTAGTATTTCCCAAGCTCCCTGTATTTCCTAGTATATTTCCCAGTACTTCCCAAGTATTTCCTGGTATTTCCCCTAACTTGTACACCAAAAGCATATTTTACTTTGTGATCTCTTTAGTTAGTGTCTTAAGTCTACTCCGCAAAAAGAGTATCAAATATGGTCTTAATTTATAGAAATAAAATTTTGAACTTCCATTGTCTTTATTTATTTTAAACACGACGTTTCGGTTAGTAAGTATCTTTAACCGTTTTCAAGTGTAAACTTTCTTTCATTTCTAATTTATATTATAATTTCGACTTTTATGTGTGGTAAATATTATGCGATATAAACGCTTTTTTGTAAGAATTTAAATTAGGATAATATTGGAAACTCCATAATAAATACCCTGCCCAAATGTAGCGTGACTGACGAAATTCCATGGTAATAGATTGAAGAAAATGAAAATTATTGAATGCTGTGTAGAAAATATGTATAATAAACAAAAATATTGATTTTAGCTTTACGAATAAATTTCAAAATAAAAATAAACCTAGGGGTGCAGCAGTGTCCCGCCACGTTCGCGCGGAAACTGCTGTACCATCTAAAACTCTACTTCGGAATGAGCTAAGAAACTCAAACTTTGGACAGTCGTAGAACTTGATAGAGTTAATAATCACTCCAAGTTTGATGGACTTCCATAAGGTAGTAAAGTAGTTACGAAATTTTAAAAAACGTCGAAATTGCCACTCACTCATGTATAGATCATCAAAACTGCTGTACTTCCAGAAATTCTACAAATAGTCAGAGCATATTATTTTAAAAGGCTTTCCGTTTTCGGTCTAGAAGCAAATCATATTACTTTTTGGCAACAGACCATTTCCCCCTAATTTGACCCCGCTGAATTCGAATATCTCTGTTGCCAACTCGAAAAATCATCAGGGACGGAGAAAATCCCCCCCAAACCCCCAAAAACCTGTTTTTTTTTTCAGTTTTATGCAGTTTTCTCGAAAACTAACCTTTTTATCAAAAATTGCAACGAACAGTTTTTTGTGGAGAATAAAATTCCCTTTCCAACGGTGTATTGGCCAATAAGGTTAGGAAAAGCAAGTCGCTCTTCAGTTACGTACGTATATTGGGATTATTTAGAAAAAACATGTTTATTATAGGTTTTTCAAAATTTTCTCAAAAACTACACTTTTTAGGAAAAAATATGCAGTATATTTTATTGTAGAACATAACATTTTCTTTTTAAAATTTTATTAAAATGTCGGGTTATTTCCATATTTAAGGCTTCAGGGGCGTACTAATACAAACTTATCAAATACCAAATTGCAAGTAATGCAAGGAACTAAAACTATAAACAACAAATGAAATTAAAGAAAGAAAAATAAGAAAAAAGTTTTCTGCTTCGGCCTCTATCTATGCGGGCCGCGGTACCTCAATACAAGAACGAGAGACACTCAGGTATTAACTCGACCAAGTCATCCAACCGATCTCTAAATTCTTCTTTCCCACTGTCAAAGGTATGCTAACTCAAATTAGATGTAAAGAATCAACGTCTGAAAGGATGAGATCACCTTTTCTTGTGTTAAAATTTCTAATCGCAAAATGGGCGATTTGCCAATATAATTATCAAATGCCAAATTGCAAGTAATGCAAGGACCTAAAACTATAAACAACAAATGAAATTAAAGAATGAAAAATAAGAAAAAAGTTTTCTGCTTCGGCCGGGGATCGAACCCGGGATCTCTTGCTATCTAGGCAAACATTCTACCACTGAACCACCGAAGCCACACATAAATTTTTCGGAAAACCTCTATCTATGCGGGCCGCGGTACCTCAATACAAGAACGAGAGACACTCAGGTATTAACTCGACCAAGTCATCCAACCGATCTGGTCGAGTTAATACCTGAGTGTCTCTCGTTCTTGTATTGAGGTACCGCGGCCCGCATAGATAGAGGTTTTCCGAAAAATTTATGTGTGGCTTCGGTGGTTCAGTGGTAGAATGTTTGCCTAGATAGCAAGAGATCCCGGGTTCGATCCCCGGCCGAAGCAGAAAACTTTTTTCTTATTTTTCTTTCTTTAATTTCATTTGTTGTTTATAATACAAACTTATTTTCAAAAATAACTGAAATAATCAGTTTCTCTTTCATATTTAAATATCTTTTCTAAGATTTTCAGAAAAAAATGAGCATTTATTCTTTATTGAGGATAAGACAATTTCTTTTTAAATGATATATTACAAAGTCAGGTTAATCTTATGATAAATACTTCAAAAAGGTTCGTAATTTATACCTACTAAAATAAAATGTTTCCAAATTAAAATAAACTGTTTTTTGATAAGATTAGATATTTTAATTTATCTAAATAAGTTCTTTAAAGCAAAAAAAAACCGGTGCATATAAGTGGAGGGGGCATAGGGGCCATGTCCCCCCCTAAGCAATATTTTTGTGCAGAAAGTAACAGTAGTAACTTTGACACAGGTGTTTTTGGTTCTTGGAACTAAAAATAAAGTGGTGAATCTTATGCAACGGTTTGGGGGGGGGGGGGTATAATCCTAATTAGGTACTCATTGGGATCAACAACCAACCTGTCAACCTGTTAGGAAGAGTTTGATATTTTTTTGCCTTATACTTATGCAAATTATGAACAGGCCCCGCATAGTATTAAAAATCACTGATCCACTGGCTTCACCGCGCCACACTGCGGTAATCATCTGGAGGCGGCTTTTGAACTTTTGACCTCTTGTACTTTCGACCTTTTGTACTTTTGACCTTTTGTACTTTCGACCTTTTATCCGCCGCTCTTTATTATCCACCGAAAAGCTAATAAGACACAAAATTGATTAGTTTGGATTGCTCTTAAATAATTTCTTTAAATTAAGAACACCACTGGAGCGGTAAATATAAAATAACTTCCACTTTGTTATACATCGTTTGAAAGGAAATTTTATTGGCTATGACGAAGTATAGAACACATTTTTTGATAAAGAGCTTGGTTTTTAAGAAAATTGAATAAAGCGTATGAAAAACATGTTTTTTTAATGATTTGCTCAAATCACCCCCATTGACGGACGTCGCTGGAGAGTTTGCTATAAGTCAAACGCCAGTGAGTTTCACATTTTTAAAAAGGAAATTTCCCGTTCCATAAAAAAGTATGGAACAAGTTTTTTCATGTTAAGCTTAGTTTTTGAGAAAATTAGATAAAACTTAAAAAAAAATGGTTTATTTTCTGTTTCTTCAAAATTAATCTAATTTACGGATGCCCCTGAATTTTTATTTATAAAACCAATTTAATCACGTTATACGTCATTTTGAAGGAAATTTTATTGAGTATACCAAAATGTAATACACGGTTTTCTGTAGATATTAGTTTTTTAAAAAATTAAATAAATCTTGGAAAAAACATAGGTATTTTTTCAGCTTTTTTTAATTACTTCAATTAACGGACGCCGCTGGAGAGCTTGTTATTAGCCTAACTTTATTAGGTTATACCATGTTGAAAAGGGAATTTCATTGTCTACAATAAAGTATATTATACATTTTTCTCTTAGAAGCTTAGTTTTAAGGAAAATTTAAAAAAACCTCAAACTTTCAGATTTTGGGGGGTCTAGGGGCGTTTTTTGGAGGTTTTTGCAGCCATTTAAAAAAATAATAATATGTTATTATTTTTTAATTATACAAATATATATTTTGAATGTATACCTATGACAATTTGGGCTTTCCAGTGGCAATTTAAAATTCCTCCGCCATTTTGGCCGCCATCTTGAATATCTCAGCCCGTCAATATTTCGAGTTGGCAACAGGGATATTCGGATTCAGCGGGGTCAAAATAGGGGGAATTGCCTATTTGCCAAAAAGTAATATAATATGCCTCTAGAAAGTGGATTTTCCCGAATCTTGCCTGAACTAAAAGCTGAAATTTGGCAGATTGATAGAGATTGTGACCAAACCCTTGACAAAAATCAAAAAACCGCAAAATTCCTCCCCGATAGATGTAAAATTATGTAAATGAAACTTGGCGTACTGATAGGAACTATGATAAAAGTACAGAATAAAATTTAAAAACCCCTAAACTTTAATTAACTTCCCTCCCCTAAAAATATACAGCTATGTAAATAAAATTTTGCCCACTTTCAGAAACGCTAGAGAGCTGAGCTTTGGCAAACTGATAGGACCTATGATAAAACCATAGGAACAAATTTAAAAACCCCAAAATTTTACTTCCCTCCCCTAGAAATGTAAATTTATGCAAATGTAACTTTGCCCACTTCCAGAAACGCTAGCGAGCTGAGCCTTGAAAGGCCGATAGGAACTATAATAAAACTGATAGAAAAAAATTAAAATACCCCTAAATTTTGATTTACTTTCCTTCCCTATAAATGTAAAGTTATTTTAAAGTAATATTTCCCACTTCCAGAAACGCTAGAGACTGATGGAACTATCATAAAACTATAGGAAAAAATATTCCACATATTTTTCTACTTTGAAATTTAAATATTATCCAAATCTTTAAAAAACGAGAAAAATCATAACAAAAATACTTCATGTAAAAAAGTACGAGAAAATAATATTCCGTAAAAAGGATTTAGATAAAAGTAACGCCAATTCCTGCAACACAAATTTTAAAATGAAAGGTCTTACTAGTTTGGAAATGTTTTTCTCCACTTGGCTATAGAGGTTTACTTATTATATTTTTAAAGTGGCATTACAGATTTTCATCAAATTTCAGTGTTATACACCCAGATACTATCCCGATGCTCCACTAAACTGTTATAAGGATAAAAGATATAAGTTTGAAATCTTCAAGAGTTGAATTCAAATTTCCCGCTATGCACCGCACGCCAAATTTTATATTTGACATGGATTTGACTGAGTCATCTGTAGCTGCGTTCGGTATTTACATCGGATTAATCTTTTTGATCGAAATCGTTTGTTAATTCCATCTAGATCTAGGGGAGGTAGATCTGAATCGTTCGGTAATTCGGCTCAGTCTAGTCGGACGTAAATCTGGTTGCTCCGTTGGATTTTGATCGACGAAACAGGTTGATCTGAGATTGTGACGTCATGCTGGGTATTTGTCTTGTTTACAAAAATATTTTTTATATAAAAAGATTGAAATTGAATTATTTGATTTCAAAGACAACAAATTATATAAATTTCCGACATCACAGGAAATTTTTGTCAAAATTATAGCTGGGCGTAAGTTGCAATATGTACATAATATTTTTGGTTATATTTAGGGTTATAACCATTTATAAAAATTTGATCGATTTGATCCGGATCGTTCGTTAATTCCAATTTACTTAGACTAATCTGTAATCACGTGACCAAAAATCCGTCTCGTCTGAGATGCAAATACTTGTTTGTATTGTAAAACTTTTTGGATTTTTTAATGATTAGGTAAGTTCATTTAAAATCCAAAAATACCAGTGTTATTCTTTTTAAAACAAAATTCCACTACAAGAAAAATAATTTTTTGATGTTGTAACACATGTAAATAACTATAATCAGTTTTAAAAGTGTGACGAATATAAACAAATAGGTGTAGGTGAGCCGATTACTTTCCACGCAGAAACGAACACATTCCGTTCTGCTTTAAATTTAATTTTTGTGTGAGCTGATGGAGCGGCTCTGAAAAATTATGAATAACTATATATTTTAAAAAAATGTTTTACAAAATTATAGGAAAAAGATTCTCAAAACCGGCTTTATTTATGCTGAGGCATGACGTGACCATCAAAAAGAAATTCAACGTTCGCTGTGACGTCAACAAAGTCTTAGATCGTAGCCCATTCGTTTTGATAGCCCTGGTCAAACAATTTCTACTTGAAAACTCAGATATAACCCTAGGTAGAGTCCCTGTATGTTGACATATTTGGAAATATGTCAACATACAGGGACTCTAACCCTATGGACCCTGCATGTTGACATATTTGAATATTGTATCCAAATATGTCAAGATACAGAGACTCTTACCCACCCTAGCAAAAAAAAAATCGATAAAATGGATGCGATGATATAGTGATGGGTCAAAATAATTGTATATGTAAAACGTTTAGGTTAATTTTTATAGAGAAGAGGGACTTAATTAAAGAACACCTATTTCCTAAAAATAAACTCTCTTAAGGGGACAAATTCCATTTAGGCAATTTTTTACGTAAAAGGCAACAATGCAAAATAGTTAAATATCAGTGAAAAGGTGGCACTACTGAGTAAAGCATTGCCCCCGGTAGGTGGTTTTGTTTAGAGTAATAGGTGATGTCGACTTAGGACAGAGTGTTCCGAATTTGGTTAAAGTACAGTAAGGCCTCCTGTTAGAATTTTTAGGATGACAGTGTCACCTAAAGTCACTAATCAAATACTTTGGCATTTTGTTCGTTTCAAAGTAAATGTTTAAATTTTTTGTTCAAAAAGAAATGCCGCTTTCTTGCCAGAAGAAGCTCGCCCGGCCTCTTCAACATCATCATAATAAGTAAGTAGTTATTTTTTAATACAGTAGGCAGATAATAATAATCAGTTGCATCTGTGATTTTAAAAAAATAAGAAAACGCACGAACAAGTGCCTAATTTTTTTTATAATTTTTTTTCATACCTTTATTTTTTAAATATATTCTAGCATGCTTTAGTTTCTAAGATATTTTGAACATATTTTTTTAGAACTTACAGCAGCTATGCTTTCTACAGTAGGTTATTAGCTAAGAAGGTAGTTGATCCATTTACTTTTGAATTATTCTTTACAGATACAGAATTTCATATGAGCATTCCTATTCATACAAAAGAAAGCAGAATAAGTGGATCATTAAATATGATAGGTAAAGTATATCGAAAAATATTGTCACAAATATTTATCTTAATATTTTCAGGGACGTGAGAGAAGGTTATTTCCGAGAAAAAAGTTTATATAAGATGGGGGTCAACGTACATCTGTTTTTAAGATATAGGATTTTTAAAGTTAGACGAGTGGGGAGAAAAAGGGTTTTAAAAAAAAAATAAATCTGTCACAGCCAACTGAATACTCAGGTAATTGTGATTCAAAAATGTGGTATTATTTTTTTTGATAAAAGTACAAGTTGAGAAGATACAGGCTGTCAAAATAACCTCCAAAAATTTATAAAAAATAAAATAAGGCATTTACAAAAATTTATACCAAAAAATTTGTTTTTTCTGAAAAAAATTGACCGATTAATTTTTTCAAAAATTATTTTTAATTCAATTTATTGCTCTTGTTCTAATAAACGACTTTAGCCAATTTCATATTTTTTACTGGGTGTTTTTAAAAAGTTATTATCAAAAAAGTTTAAAAAATCTCCAACTTTGATGAACCCATGCGGAAACTTTTTATCAGACATGACCTCCTCTATCACCTGTTGGCCTATGGCTCCTAAGTTATGGGACACCCTGTATAAACAATGCAAAAATCAATATTTAAATATTTACACATAAATGTTATCCTACTATTTGGTTTTTCTCGAAACTGAACTAGATGACCATTACACGTATGATATATCATAAAAATTGCATGTTAAATTTTAGTGATACCTTGGTGACTCATGATGAGGAGTTTGCGGACCAAGGAAGAGAAGCAGAAGTTGCGAAAGCCAACACGGAGACAGGGTGAGTAATTTAATAATTTTTTATTGTTTTTCTTATTTTTTTAAGTATAAATAACGTCAAAAAATTCTTTTCAAATATTTTGACCTAAATTAGGGATATTTTATCGTATATCTGCCTGAGAGTCTATTTGTTTATTTGAATATATTCAATAAAGTAAAAAGTAGCTAGAAAATTTATTTAGTATTTTAAGGTTTATTAAAATATATTTTAAATAAAATATAACAAGCTTTATTTCCTAAGATATTTGAATTCAAGGGCGGATCCAGAGGTGCTTCTCGGGGGTGTCACTTTAGGTGACATTCTCTGTTGGTAAAAAACAGTATATATTTTTTTAAGCAGCTTTTTATTGAATTAGTCAGTGGTTGTAATTTCGATGATAATAACAATAGACACTTTCATGCGCCGCAGGCAAAAATTTTGAATTTTTATTAGCAAAAACATTACTTTTTAAAAAAATTTTGTATATTCAAAAAATTCTCGGGGGGCGCCCCTGGATCCGCCCCCCTGGATCCGCCACTGTTTGAAACATATTAATTTAAAAACTTAAAGCAGCTCTATTGACTTCTACAGTAGCCACTTAGCTAGGAGGGAAGTTTAGTCGATCCATTTCTTTTTGAGATTTAATATCAAAATTATTCTTTACAGATCCACAATTACATATGAACACTAATATTCACGTAAAAAGGAGACTATCAATAATGATAGGTAAAGTATATTGTAAACTATTATAACAATTAAGGGCCTGTCCTTAAATTACATAACGCTCAAGGGGGGGGGTTTGGCCTTGCGTTACACTCAATGTTTTTTTCATGTGTTTTTTCTTGAAAATGCGGTACGAGGGGGGAGGGGGGGGAGGGGGAGGGGTCAAAATTCCTGAATATTTGCGTTACGTAATTTAAGGACGTTCTCTAATAAGCAGTACTTATTTATGTTAATATTATGAGGGAAATTGACGTGTGGTTACTTCTTTGCACTGCTTTCTAGCTTTATTTAAAAAATAATTTTGTTTTAGGGACGCATTAAATTTTCCAATTATTGTACCGCTGGTCTTTAATGCAATGGAGCGAATATCGTTTGCAGAGCGGTTTACACCATGCTAATATCTACAAGCAAAAGAACGAGTTCGTTTGGGTTTTCTCTATATCAACCAATACATATACAGTACCTTCCACGGTTCCAAGAACTTACTTTATTTTTTGTTAACTGGTCTGTGGCGTAGAGGCGATTTACTGACATTTATTATATTTCTTCACAAACGGGACCACCCTGTATATACTGCCTAAATTTTTTTTAAAGCTGTAAAAAATTTTTTAAATTAAAGAAAAATATCAGGTTTGCTCGTCAACCATAATATTTCTGTTGATAATTGTAAAGTATAAAAAATTTATAGAAATACTAAAAAAAAACATGGCTTGCTAGAATAAATAATTGGATATAGAGCACCATCGCGCAGATAGACAAATGTGACACTTTTTTGTTTAGAAATATATAAGAAACGAAAAAAAATTTACCAGATAAAATCCCCAATAGAAATGGCAAGAACGGACAAAATTGACACCAAATCGGCATTTTTAATATTTCTGATTATTTGTGTGGCTTATGTCCTTGTATCTAGAATTTTTTTTGCGAAAGCACCAAAATTCTGCTGCAAACTGGTGAATAATTAAAAATATTTTAAAGAAAATTCGATTAATCCGAATCAATAAAATATCTTTAAAAAAATGCGATTTTGCTTGTTTTTGTCAGCATAAAACCTTATCGTGTTTCCCCTGTATAGTAGCAAGTTTGACTTTTTTTAAATTATTTTTTAGTAGTTAACAGATTTCAAAAACTTTCTGTGGTAAACCGTATTATTTGTTTTATATTTTCTGCTTTTGAGGATTAAAAACAAAAAAAATATTTTTTTTAAATCGCAAATTTTTTGGAAAGTCTAAATACTTAATTTCAAAAAAATTCTATTACATCATTTAATTAGACATTTTAACAGCTTTTAAAAAATATAGGTAGATATACAGGGTGATCTCGTTTGTGAAAAAATATAATAAATAAGAGACAAGTTTGTAGGAATCTCGTATCTCAGTAGATCGCCTCTGCGCCTCAGACAAGTAAACAAAAAACTTGACGAAGTATAGGTTCTTGGAACCGTGGAATGGTACTATATATGTGTACAAAATATGGTAAAGAGGTACAATTAGTTGGACATCCAAAATTTTTGCCTTGTCTAATAATGAAAACGCCCACGGTAAAAATTTTTGTCTAGAATGAAAACACGTTCTTTTCTTGAATAAATTGTTTTACCGTAAAACAATTTGTTTTGAATTAAAATATTTCTTTTTAGTTCAACGCAATGTTTAATCTTAAAATGAGACTTTATTTTTCTTCTTTAATTGTTTTGTTTCAGTATATTCCATTTAGTAACAAAGCAAATTGTCTCCATTCAGTTCTAATTTATAAAAAAAAAATTTCTGTTTCACATTAAAATAAGAGGCAAGACATTTTTTGTGCTATATCAAGAAAATATTCTCTTGGTGAATAGGAAAGCACAAATTATTTTACTTCAAAGCAATTTGCTTTGATCTAAGACAATTTTTTTTATCGTGCGGTATAAAATATTAAAACAGAATAATGTTTCTGACAATTATCGATACAAATTATGCAATATTTAGTTTTCTTTTGTTACGGGGTTTTGTGAGTATATGAATAAAGCAAGATAATTTTCAAATTAGGTGTCAGGCTTGACCTGACGTAACCTGAAGTAATTAACCATATCCTTAAAAAACCCAATCATTTCGAATTAGAAGTCATTAAAATAACTACATAAGAAAAGAAACCTATATATCCTGCATAATTGTTAATAATTTACAGGTTTTAGTTGTATGTTTTCAGAGAAACCAGCAGATGCCGTAAAAAACGATCCTTACTGAAAACTTTTTTAACACTTGAGGTAAGTTAGCAGCCACCTGAGAAACGAAGTGTCTATGCACACTAAGTTTGGAGATAATTCCATTTTTTAGTATTTACTTATTTTAGGAATTGTTAGTGTAAAATATGCTTCATAACAATAAACAATATTAAGAAAATTAAAAACATGAGCCATTTAATTATTAAATACAAAAATAGTTCTCAACAACTTCTGTTACATCTAGTCAATAATAAATCCAGATTTCAATAAAGAAAGTCGCATTTAAATCGGTTCACTAATTTGAGACCTAGACACCTGCGAACAAACAGACTTGTCCGATATGATAATTATGAAAACTTCGCGAACAAATTTAGCCTCATAATAGTTAACGGTTCGATTTCGTTTTCTTGGCCTTTCGTGCGGGTGTCATAACGTAAGCCTGCCTGTTTTTTAAACTTTGGTGCTATTGAAACTTGGTAAAATATGGGCACCGGTACAAAACAGCGCGGAACAAAATAGCGGCATCAAAGTAGCGCTTTTTTAAGTTTGTTTATTTATCTGTGAGCAATTTCCCTTGCTTTTTATCGTAGCGCTGTTTGTCGCAGTGCTATTTCGTCGCAGTGCTATTTTGTCGCCCCTATTTTGTTCCGCGCCATTTTGCACAGCGCTGTTTTGTACCTACTGGTGTCGTAAAAACTAATACAATCTCCAAAGCCTTGAAAAAATAATAATATTCGGTTTTTGTTTATATAGGGTGTCCCAAAACTTAGGGGCCATAGGCCACCAGGTGATAGAGGTCTTGTCTGATAAAAACGTTCCTATAATGCATGAGTCAAAACTCTTTGTCGAGATACAGAGCATCAAAGTGTCAATTTTTTTAACTTTTTTGATAATAACTTTTTAAAAAAACGCAGTAGAAAAATGAAAATGGGTAAATTCGTGTACTAGAACAAGAGCAATAAATTGAAATAAAAATTATTGTGAAAAAAATTAATCGGTTCATTTTTTAAGTGTAAACCCACAGACTTCAAAATTTTGAAGTCTGTGTGTAAACCTTTTTAGGCGCGTTTAGCAGTTTTTGTGGGTAGTAAATTAAACTGAGCCGTCAGGCTCGGGTATGTAACGCTCATTCGGGTGAAGCCGGCTCGAGTCGACTAACTGTGAGATTTGTTGGGTGATCCGTGCATTCAGCGAGCGATATAATGATGCAGATGAAGGCCAGTGTTGTTAATTTAGCCTTGTTGAAGTTTACACTTCTGCCGTGTGGTCTTAAACACACACAATTTTTTTTTTAGGAAAAAACTATTTTTTTTTGTATATACTTTTATAAATGTCATATTAAACTCAATGTTTTTTTATAGTCTCCAGCGAGACATAACAATGAAATATTATTGATATTTTTTTAAAGAATAAGTAAGCAAAAATTATTATTTTTTTAATTATTATTTTTTATACATTTTTGGTGGTTATTTTGACAGCCTGTATCTCCTCAACTTGTAGTTTAATTAAAAAGAATACTAAATTTTTGAATCACAATTAGCTTTTAAAACCCTTTTTCCCTCCACTTGTACAACTTAAAAAAGCCTATATCTTAAAAACAGATGTGTTTACCCCCATGTTATATAAACTTTTTTCTCGGAAATAACCTCCTCTATCCCCTGGCACTATGGCCCCTAAGTTATGGGACACCTGTATATGGTAAGCTTGCAGCTGCTCAATGAATATCCAAGAAGTAGAAACCAAACTTTTTTAAATGGTGATGCAAAATAAACTGAATCGACAATAGTATATGTCCCATATAACAAGTAGCTGGGAGTTTATATTCAATGTGGGAATTACCTTTATTATCATTATTATTATTATATATCGTTCAGATTCATCGAAGAATATACCATTTTTGGATCAACATCTCAATTTTATATCTAAGAAATATTCAAATCTTACCAATACTATTACAAAATGGCTAGTTCAATATTCTAAGCCAATACTAAAACACGGGTCATGTGACCTTGATCAGCTAATTACCTTACACCGAAATTTTTTTTACCGAATTTACCTAGTGTTCTGCATTCATTAGAATCACGTGATTTTAATTCTGGTGAATAAGTGATGCCCCCTAGTAGCAACATTATGAAGTATACTTTTTCGCTCCGATATCGACTTTACTCCGCTTTTAAAAATCCTAATAGATCTCGCTTAGAAAATGAAAAAATATATATTTATCTTGTTTATATAAAAGATTTTGTCAAAATTGTCAAACGTATCTTGCTAAATTTTTTGTTTTTGTTTGTATTTACCTAAAACATAGAAAAAACGAGAAATTATTGTTACAGTTTGCTGTAGTTTATACAAGGTGACGCAAGATCATAGATTTTCCAAACTTTGTTTTGAAGTGTTGTTGGGATTTAGCCATAAATATTTTTTTATCTTTTGAATAAGATAAATTAGCAAAAAACTGCCAAGATACAGTTGCGAAAAATGCTTTAAAAATACACCCCTCAAAGTTTCGACGTGTGCCGCTTTCTCGTTTTCTAGTTCTATTAGAAAAAAGATTTGGCCAAAAAATGGGATATCAGTGTTGTCAGATGGTAAGTTTTCAGGCGACGTCTGCCCCCTTAAGCCAAGTTTTTGGTATATTTTTTCTTGTTTTTCTGTATACGAGTATACTTCTAATCACATTCACATTTATACATATTTTTCCGAAAAACACTCCATTCAGGCAACTTTTGGATATTATTAGATTTTTCCTTGTTTTGTGTATACTTCTAATCACATTTACATCGCTTTTTATTCCGTCATATTCCCAAATTGATTTATAACGTTCAAACCATGAGATTTATAATATTACGTTTCTGCCGTCGAATACGTTAAAAAACGTGAACTTTTAAATACGTATTGACTTTTTTATTTTGCCTCTTTAAATTTAGCGGCAATTTGCGACATTGCATTTTTCAATGACAACATGACGTATTTGTCAGATCTCTTTTTACCTTCCTAGCCCGCGTAGCAATGGCTAGAGACGAAAAAATTTTTCTTGAGATAAGGCCAAAAATGTGTTTTTAGATGTATTTTAACCTATCCTAGCAATATCGTCGTGATGTCTGTCTGTGTGTGTGTATGTCTAGGTGTCTATGTGTGTGTATATATTATTTCTGTCCGTAACACAATAGCTCCTAAACCGCTGAACCGATTTTCATAAAATTCAGGTAAAATAGTGTTCGACACTCTTACGAGCTGATTAGATTTTGGCCAAATTCCATTAATGCTAATGACAGTTTTTTGACAATTAAAAACTTTAAAAAATGTTAACTCGTATCAATACACTATTTTTGGAATATAGTAGATATAGATATTTTGCTCAATAATTCGTGTTATAACCGAAAACTTCGTAGGAGCTTTAGTTTTTGAAATATTTACAAAAACTGTTTTCAAGGGTAATATATTTATTATGGCTTCACTTGAAATGTGATAATAGGCAGCCTGCTAGGAAGGTGTCAGATCCGTCAAGTTCCATTTAATTAAATTGTGTTTTTTAAAATATTGCGTTATAAGGAGCAAGCACAGCTTATTGTTTTAAACAAACTAATATTTTTTACACTAAAGGAGCAAAATGGCATAAAATCTAATAAAGACTATAGCTTGCAGTTGTTCTTGCAGTGAAACTTATTAAAAACAAAAATAACTTATTGTATAAAAAACTAAATTTGAGATATAACCTATTCCATATACGCACAAAAAGAATATGTTAAACTATCAACAGTTATTAAGAATATCCAAAAAATTAACGAAAATTTTGATATTTCAGCTGAGTACACTACTTGTAATATTTTAATTAAAAAACTCTACTGGTCTTAAACAATGATATACATTTTTCTGTGTTATTTATTGAAACAAAAGTCACTCTGTAATAAAACTAATATTTTAAGAATAGGTGTTTCACACTGATCTTTATAAAATAAATAATAAGTTAGGCTATACGTTTATGGTCACCAGTATGATGTCATTACAAGTCTGTATTAAATAGTGAATTAATTAACTAGTGCGGAAAGTAAAACTTTACTGCACTCGACGGCAGCTGGCCGAACTACGGTAAGCTTTCCGCATGTCTTAGGTACAATATTTTACACCTTTTCTTAAAAAAAATTGAATGTAATTTATTAACAAAAATTGAGAACTTAGATGAAATTTGAATGTAACCATAAATATTGAAGCTGTCCCATATAGCACAATCACGAGTTTAATACGTAAAATACGCGTGCGAAAGCTACTAGAAAAAAACCTTTATTTCGTATATGAAAACCAACTTAATAGGTCATTCATTAACGTTATAAAAAATAACGTTGCCTAAAAACGGCGTTTTAATAACCTCATTACCAAATGATATCACATAAGGTTCGCGCCTTTTCTGCACGAATTTTGAAACGCAACTTGCATAGCTTTTCTACCAAATATTTTTAAGATTTTACCACGATACACTCACACACGGTATGTCAGCGCGCATGGATTGCCTGTCCTTGTCGCGCTCCGTGACGTCACGTGCGTTGCAGAATAGCAGGTATCGCATGAATTTATAATGGTATTTGAAGAGTGTTTTATTTATTTTTTTTTTTTCGTGGCGTATTTGTACCAGTTCAATCTTTGAGTTATTAGGCATATTGTCTAATATTTATATTTTATTTCAATTTAGGGTTTTATACAATAAGTATTGAAGTTAAAAATATAAGAAATGCTTTACCCACAATTATTAAGTATACCTACATATCAATTCATTAATTGAATAAATACAACCCTACTTTTTTAACCCTGTCTAAAAATCTTGCACATTATGTTTTTTAGAGAAGTTTTAGGATTTTTTATAAGATTTTTATGGAGGGTTTTATACAGGGTGAGCTTTTTAAAGCTCACCATTCACACTTTATCTCGTTAAAGAAAGACACTGATTTGTAAAAATCTCCAATATAAAATTACGGGGAATGTTTTTTACAAATAAGTGATTACTTTGAAGATTTTTTTATTCTATCTGAGGGCACGGCAGTGCCTCGCCAAGTTCGCGCGCCGTACCATCTTTTCTTGAAACATTTCAGCCGATATTGGACCTCTCTAAAACTCTACTTCCGAATGAGCTACGAGTCGCAAACTTTGCACAGTCGTACATCTTCATGGAGTTAACCACCCCTCCAAGTTTCATGGAATTTCATAATGTAGTAAAGTAGTTACGAAATTTCAAAAAAACATCGAAATTGCCACTTACTCACTGATGTATAGATCATCAAAATTCTAATTTACTCCCCTCCCCTATACATGTAAAGTTATGTAAAAGAAATGCTAAAGAGCTGAGCTTTGGCAGACTGATAGGAACTATGATAAAACTCAAAAGAAAATTAAAAAACCCCAAACTTTAAATAACTTCTCTCCCCTATAAATGTAAAGTTGTGTAAAAGTAGCATTGCCCAATTCCAGAAACACTCGAGAGCTGAGCTTTGGAAGGCCGATAGGAACTATGATAAAACTATAAAAGAAAATTAAAAAACTCCAAATTTTAAATAACTTCCCTCCCCTATAAATGTAAAGTTATGTAAATTAACATTCTCCACTTCCAGAAACGCTAGAGAGCTGAGCTTTGAAAGACTGTTAGGAACTATGATAAAAGTATAGGAAGAAATTTAAAAACATCAAAATTTTAATTTACTTTCCTTCCCTATAAATATAAAGTTATGTAAAATTAACATTGCCTACTTCCAGGAACACTAGAGAGCTGAGCTTTAGAAAGCTTATAGGAACTATGATAAAACCATAGGAAAATATAAAAAAAAAACCTCAAAATTTTTTAAGGCATTGCAAATGTTCTGAACAATATTCCGCATATTTTACTACTTTAAAACTTAAATATTATCCAAATCCTTTAAAATCTTATCCTTTAGGTGACAATCTCTGTTGGTTAAAAACGGTATATATTTTTTTACGCAGCATTTTATTGAATTAGTCAGTGGTTGTAATTTCGATGATAATAACAATAGACACTTTTATGCGCCGCAGGCAAAAATTTTAAATTTTTATTAGCAAAAACATTTGTTTTTACTCATTTTTTGTATATTCAAAAAATTCTCGGGGGGAGCAAGTGCCCCTAGTGCCCCCCCCTGGATCCGCCACTGCGGTAGTAGGTAAAAGACTAGACTGGAATTGTCTGAAAAATGTTTGAGTAAAATAATCATTATTTCTATGTATTTAACGACAGGGACATGTCATAAACGATTTTTGCCTGCGTAACCGACTGATGTGACGTTTTAATTATAGTTATCTTTATTTTTAACTTTTTTTATATTTTTTGGATGGTGTGCATTTGTTTGAAGCCTACTGTCTACCTGCAAGTAAATTACAACAAATTACTATTACAAATTACTTTTACTGCATGTAAACAGCAGCGATATAGAAAAATTACCGCCGACACCTTAAATGGACCTCACACTATCAATAATATTCTCAATATTTTTATATAGGTCTTTGTTTATACCATTTAAAAGACAAAGACAATAGGAAAAATATTGAGAATATTATTGATCATGTGAGAACCGCTTTACTTGCGAGCTAACAACTTTTCGATTTCCTAGAGCTTAAAATGTTTACAGCAGAATCTGGCAAATTTAATTACAATTGGTGCACTCGAGCTTGTTTCAAAATATTTACAGCAAGTAATTTGAAAATTAGCTAAAACACAGAGTAAACGACGCGTTTCTCGCCAGTGGACCCAAAGCTTTGTATAGTGTTATGGCAATATTTTTAGTAAAAGCATTTTTGATTCTAGGTAATTTAAGCTAGTTTATAAGGCTGCCGTGCAAAGCAGAATCCTAGTAAGTCAAAAACTAGTGTTTTGGGAAATAGAGTTTGAAGTTTATTTAACTACATACTAACTATAATTTATTTAACTACATACTAACTACATTATACATTATAATCAGTACTCTAAGTAGATTGTACGGTAGGATTCTTAGAGATCTAATAGAGAATGATTTTCATGAACAAGAAGAAGAAGAGCAAAGTGGGTTTCGTGCAGGCAGATCTTGTAGTGATAATGTTTTTTATCTTAAACAAGTAATTGTGAAAAGGAGCGCCAGAAATATAGAGACTCATGTTACCTTTGTGGACCTACAAAAAGCATATGATACCGTTCCAGTAGAAAAATTATGGACATTGTTAGAGCAGACTAATATCAATCATACAAACATAAAAGCGATAAAAGAACTATATAAAGGGTCAAAATCTAAAATTAAAATTGGAAATCGACTTTCAAAAGAATTCCTGGTAACGAAAGGCTTAAGACAGGGATGTTATATCTCTATCCATATCTGTCCAACTCTTTTTAATATATATATCGCAGTAGCTCTAAAAAACTGGAAACGCAAAGTACACGGCATGGGAATACAACTTAACGACCGATTTACCATATACCCACTACAGTTTGCTGACGACTAAGTAATTGTAGCTAATGATAAAGAAGACATGGAGTATATGATGAAAAAGTTAACGGAAGAATACCAAAAGTGGGGGTTAACAGTGAACGTGGACAAGACACCGTACTTATGTATTGGAAACGAATCAAGTGAATTAGAACTAGAAAATGGACAAACAATATCTCCATGTAATGAGTATGTATACTTGGGTGTCACATTTGATAAGACGGGAACAGACTGTAAAGAACTGGAAAAAAGAATAGTAAAAGCAAAAAAGGTTATGGAATAGAGACTTGTCGCGTAACAGAAAAATACAAAGCAAAAATGGAAAGTGTCGAAATGGATCCAATAAGAAGATCAATGAGAATATCTAGAACAGATCATATAAGAAATGAGATCATAAAAGAAAGAATGGGAATCGAGGGAGGCATAACGGATGACATCACTCAAAGGCAACTGATATGGTACGGTCATGTACAACGGATGAGCGACGAAAGATTACCAAAGCAGGTCCTAGAAGAACTGGAATGGCAACAGTCAATCCAAAAATCAATGAGTCAAAAAAACCTGACGGAAGATGACTGTCAGGATCGAAGGAGGTGGATAATAGGCGTCGGACAACGTAGAAAACCGAACCGACATATAGTAGTAGTACTAACTACATAACTTCCTTGTTTTTCAAGATAGCCACATTCTAGAAAAACTGGCTGGCGCCGTTTTTTACGGCGATTTCAATGATGCACGGCAATATAGGAAAAAATTGCAATATTTGCAGAATAATATAAATGTGTAATATTTCTACTGCTAATACGTTTTAAAAGAAATAATTTTTACATATATATGACTTGTCACGAAAAAAGATTTTGTTGCATTTTCGTAAGCCTTTCTATCTAAATAGAAGGAAGGAAACGTAGGTGCTACGTGCTAGGTTAATTTAGAGTAGCTGAGAGAATGGAAATAGTTTTTATATATCGCTCGGATTTACCAAATATGAATCCTAAATGTTTAGATTCATTTTTAGTAATCATGTTCTAGTTAAGTGCAACAAAATATTGTAGAATGTTGTCATAAATTTGGTTTTAGCCCTCCAAAATTAGCATGATTAAGGAGGTCTACCATCTGGGTTCCTCAATGATTTTTTTAATGATCTTCGTTATGAAGGAGTTTCCAAAAATACAAAAATTAATATAGACTAATTTATAAACATTTTGTCATCTTTTCAAATTTTATATAGAGAGTGATCGCGATTATGTGCTTCTGTAAAACGGATTTTCAATACCTATAATAATATTGCAAAAAATCTTTTTTGTGCAATAATATTGCATGACTCCTTCAATTTAAACGATCATTATTTATTGTACAATAATATTGAGCCTATAAACGTCAATATTTTCGGAATTCTAAAAAGTAATCGATATTGCCCATTAATAACTCTATATGACTTAATAAGAAAACATCGCGCAAAAAAATTTAACCTTTCAAACACCAAATTGTAAATAATGCAAGGACCTAAAACTATAAGCAACAAGTAAAATTAAAGAAATAAAAATTATAAAAAGTTTGTCTTCGGCCGGGACTCGAACCCGGAATATCTTGCTCTGTACGCTATTGAATGCTAAGTCTAGACGGTCAATAATATTGCGCAATTCGTATTATTGGGCAATATTATTGACCGTCAAGGGCCACCTAGAAGAACTCCCACGCGCCGCTGCCTTTAGATGAATTTTAATGAACATTCCTCACCAGTATTGTAGCCAATCAAAATGTGTTTTTTTGACATATCACGAATTTTTTCCTCCTGGGTACCCAACAGCGAATTAAATCGGAAATTTTTTGACGTCCTAATGACAGGATAATGTTTTTGACAGTAGGATTTAATTTATTGATTTAATTACAGAGTTAAATTTTTTTCTGTATTCTTCGGACTCCTCCTTTCTTGTTAAAGACGAAAAAGCTGGACTTTGAATGGAATGAATTAAATATCTATGTCTAATAAAATATATAGGTAAGTATTGGACACGATTTTATTCATCTTTTTGGCATTTAACACTTTCAATTAATTTATGAATGATATACTAATAAAGCCCGATAGGAAATTGATAAAAACGCAAAAAAGCTATTTTTTACCATTTTTAGTAACACAAAACTGATGTAAAATTGATTAATGTGCTGTGTTGAGTCTTAAATGGTATTTCCGTGCAACTTCAACAAGTAGAAACAACAATTTATATGGCTAAAATTGGCGAAACTGACACAAACTAAATCTGTTCATGTATCTTTATGAAAAATCGTAAAAATTATAATTTTCTACCAGATGTAGTAGCCACAAGTAAGTAGTAAAATGGAAGATTGTAAAATGGTATCGTTGTGTTACTACAATGGGTAGAAATCAACAATATATAAGCTAACCATACATTGGTGATGAAACTGCGAGCGAACTGAACGTGTTGATGTACCTATATGAAAAATTAATACATTTCTTATTTTCTACCACTTGTAGTAGCTCAAAATTACTAAAAATTAATGATTATAATATCCTTCCTTGTAAAATGATGGTTCTTTGTAACTACAATAAGTAGAAACTAACATCTAAAAGGCTGATTTATCTATGTACGTATATGAAAAATTGATAAAATTATAATTTTCTTCCACTTGTAGTAACCCAATATTGATATAAAATTTTACATTCTAAACTGGTATTTTTAAAAACTACAAGAAGTAAAAATGAATCTACTTATTGGTGCTGAAACTGCGACGAAACTAAATTTGTTCAAGAACGTAAGTATATTAAAATGAAATAAAGAAAACTATTCTTATTAGTCATAAAAATAATAAATCAGGTAGAATGACAATTAGTTGCCATAGTAACTAATTAATTAAGTCAATCAAAACTGTCTACACATATTTTGTGTTGTCTTTTGACATTGTTGTGAGTCAAAAAATAATTTTTAAGAATATTTAATTTTTTAACATAATTTGGTGTGGAATTTTCTTATCGAATACCACGCGAGGTTAAATTAAATCCGTAAATTTTTCCTCGCTAATGAATATTTTCTCTACAATTATCCCTCGTCTTCGACGATAATTTTCAAAATATTCATTAGCTCGAAAAAATTTCAGGAGATAATTTAACCTCTAGTGGTATTACTACTGATAATAACACTTCACTTTTTTATTTAGAATTGCTGTATTTTTTATATAAATTAAACATAATATTTAGTTACTTATTTTTGTTATTCTTTTTTGATTGCCCTTTTTCGTTAAAGCAAACCACTGTTTCCTAACTTTGAAATAACATTTTTGGTCATTTATTTTACACTTCGAAACACGGGAAGTTTTTTTTTCATGTATATTAATAAACGAAAACACTTTTTTATTGATTATTATTTTCATGAGCATTTTTTTCATAGAATTTTTTATATACTGACGTAGGCTTATAACTTGAATAAATAACGTGGAAAAATTATTCTCATTTATAACATCGTGACATGCTTTAGACTAGTTGTTGCCCTAAGGACACTTATCGTAAAGCAAGCTTTATTGGAAGCGAATACTTACGTTTGTATTTTTAGCCATCCATACTGTAGGTGTCTGTCTCTCTGCCTGTCTGTCTGGGTCACGATAAATCCTAAGCATATGAACCGATTTTAACTAAATTTGTCACAAGATCCATGCAAAGGGATATTAAAAGGGGTCCAAATATTTTAAAAAATCATAATTTGAGAATGACAGACGCTAGCAAAGCGAAGTTTTTCAAGTTAGAATTTGATATTTATTTTCAACAAAATTTTTGGGATTGTCATACGCACGTCAAAGGCCAAAATTTTGAGATATAAAATTTAAAAAAATATTATGTAAGATTTAGAGAACCGAACCACAGTAGCTAGGGAAACGCGGTTCTCAAATTTAGATTGAAAGTTACATTTGCAAAAAAACTGTACTTATATATCTTAAAAACGACAGCCCCAAAGGGATTAAAAATTTAATTATAAACAAAAATATGGTCGGGCAATTAATTTCAACGGAATTAGGAAAATATAGTTTTTTTTGTCGGCGTCGCATTATAATAGATGGCGCCGGGACGCCTTGAAGATTAAGATTTATAATAACCTACTTTTTGTCAAATATCTCAAAAACAGTAATACGCAGGACAATTTTATTTTTACTTTTCAGCAGTTAAAAAATTTATATTTAAGATATAGACACACTATGCGGTAACTGGTAGAGTATGCGGTAACTGATAGAGTTGATCATAATTTGTAATGCTATCTATCTACACAAAAATATTAAAAGGCACCTACAGTGTAAATTAATTTTCTCCCAATTTACGAAAGTTCATTAATATAATGTATTAATTTTTAAGAAAATTTCATAATATTAATGTTTGTGTTTACTGTATCAACGTTTTTCGTTCATTGGCAGTCATTTAATGTACAAATGTTTTTTCGTACTTTTTTGTTTGTTCTGTGTACAGGGTGGCGACTTTAAATAAAATACTGCCTTTAGCGGACTAATATTTGGCTCCTTGGAGAAAAAGAAAAACACGTCGACTAAGTTTTTTTACGAGTTTTCTTTCTACCACAAAAGATTTTGGTCAGACCGCCGAAAAGGGGTCTACTCACATAAAACTTTTTTTTTGTCAGAAGGGATAAGCCCACTTGTCGTAACAACAAATAATTTTTTTTTTCATTCGTTAAATTTTTAAAATATTTTACTTGTGGCCCTTATTCGAACGTTTATGAAAAAAGAAAACCAGTATAATTTTTTTTCACATGTCAATTAAAATGTTAAAAATTATTATGTTAAATTTTTAAATTTTGATTTTTTGAAAAAAACAAAAAAAACATCCACATTTTTTGACACGTTAGCGTATGTCAAAAAAAATATTTCGTTGTTTTTATTTTTTCATAAGCTTTCAAATGAGGTCCCACAAGTGGGTTTATCTCATCTGAAAAAAAAGTTGTATGTAAATAGAACCTTTCGGGACTCAATAAAAATTGCGACAGAAAGAAAACTCGTAAAAAACTTAGTTGATGATTTTGTTTTTTCCAAAGAATTAAATAATAATTCGCTAGAGGCAGTATTCCATTTAAAGTCGTCACCCTGTATAGACATTTTGACAGTTTTTTAAATGCTTTTTTGAGTTTTATATAGGTAGGTAAAATCTTGTAACTAACTCTTGCAGAAAAGGTTTTTACCGTCCCTTGGCAAGTGGATCGAACTTGTTAGGTAAATAACTACCTATTTATTTTTACAACCAAATAAAGTTAAATATGAAAAAAGCTGAACAACCAGCTTTTGATAGATTAGTCCTTAAACTAACTTCTATAATGTCAAAATAAATATCATTAGAGCATTTATTGACTAGGAAAAACCAGAAAGCCGGTCTAAAGTCAATAATAGAGCAAACAAAATAAATATTATACCATTACGTCTACTTCCAGAAAAAAAGTTATATAATTAAAACGTAAACAGCGTATTTGTTTTAATTCACCTTAAAAATACAGGATGACGACTTTAAATAAAATTATAACAAAAACATTTCATGTAAAAAAACATAGGTTACGCGAAAATAGTATTCCGTAAAAAAGTATTGAGATAAAAGTAAAGCCAAGTTCACCAATAAAAATTTAAAAAAGAAAGGTTCTTACTAGTTTAAAAATGCTTTTTTAAAACTTTGTTATAACAGCCAAACTTCTTTAAGTTCAATTTAGCACTGTGCCTAGGAGTCATTTGCAGCTGTAATAGCCAAGAAAAATATTTCCAAATTAGTAAGGAACTTTAATGTATAAATTTGTATTGGAGAACTTGGCTTTACTTTTATCGCAATTCTTTTTACGGAATACCATTTTATCGTACTTGGATTTTTAACCTGAAATGTTCTTGTTATGATTTCACTCCTTTTTTAAAGGATTTGGATAATACAAATTGTGAAAGGCTTTCGCGGCCATCGTCCAATGGTGGGTGTGCTTTCGGGCTGTTCGGCCGTCGTCGTTGAAAATTCGTTCTCGACGTTTCGCCATCTCGAGTGGATGGCATCTTCAGGAGATGTTGACTGTTTGTCGGCTTCTCGAAGACTGGTGGTTAGCCTGTCGCGGGCGCAGGTTATATACGCTATGGTGGGCGGGGCGTATATCAGAGCTGGTCGGTGATTGGTCACATTCCCTTGATTCAGTTTTGTTATTGTAAGCGAGCTGTTTAGTGTTTTTAAGAACCGGTACCCATGTTCTGTTAATTTTAAGAGTTTCTTCAGATCTGTTGAAGTTCTGCTGGTGTTTATGAATTTCGATTGCTTCTCTATAGAGTCTTGGATAGTATGAAGAGGAGGCGCAGAGAACTTGTGTGTCTTCGAATTTTATTCGGTGGTCTTCATTGTTTAGTGTGTGGTCTGCAACTGCGGATTTTTCCGTATGTCCGAGTCGACAGTTGGCTTTCTGTTCTTTGATTCTTGTGTTTACGGACCGTTTGGTTGTTCCGATGTAGACACTTCCACAGGTACAGGGAATGCGGTATACCCCCGAAGAACTTAGTGGGTTCCTTATATCCTTCGCAGATCTGAGGTGGTTCTCGATCTTCTTAGATGGCTTGAAGATCGTTTTTATGTTGTGTTTTCCCAGAATACGTCCGATCCTATCTGTCACTCTAGGAATGTAGGGCAGAAAGGCTCTTGAAGTAACTTCGCGGCTGCTCAGTCCACCGCTACTGTTACTTCTAGTGCTCGGCTTTGGTCGTATACATTTATCTATGTCGCTTTGAGTGTATCCATTTGCTACGAGGGCGTTATTAAGATGGTTTAATTCTTTGTCTAGATGTTCTGGTTCGCAGATTCTTTTCGCCCTCTCTACCAATGTTCTTATTACCCCTCTTCGTTGGCACGGGTGGTGGTTAAATGTGTTGTTTAGGTAGCGGTCTGTGTGAGTAGATTTTCTGTATACGGTATGTCCTAGTCGTCCCTCTTTCCTCGTTACTAGTACGTCAAGAAATGCTAATTCTCTGTTGTTCTCTGTTTCCATTGTAAATTGTATACTGGGGTGTATGCTGTTAATGTGGTTGAGAAATTCATTAAGGCTGTCTCTATCATGAGGCCGCAATTAAAAAAGTGAATCACTTAATTAAGATTTCTTCATTGGAGGACCCAGTCAAGAAGATGCTATGCCAAAGTGAAGCCCTGACTCCGAGATTGTATGGACTACCAAAAATCCACAAAAACGATGTGCCTCTTCGTCCCATTGTCAGTACTATAGGCTCACCAACATACAAACTTGCGAAACATCTTGCTTCCCTCTTGCAACCCCACATCGGACTAACGGATTCGTATGTAAGAGGCTCCACCCACTTTATTGAGAAGATCAAAAACGTCGTCATGGACGAGAAAGACATCTTAGTTAGCTTTGATGTTGTGTCTTTGTTCACGAAGGTACCTTTGGCCGAGGCAATGAGGGAAGTGGAACACATTTTTCCGAAGGATATCACCGACCTGTTTAAAATCTGCCTAACGACATCATATTTCACCTTCAATGAACAAATTTATGAACAGATCGATGGAGTATCAATGGGTAGCCTTTATCGCCAGTGATTGCGAACTTTTTCATGGAGAAACTACAAGAGAAGGCGTTGCATAATGCCCCTCATAAACCCAAAGTCTGGTTTCGATATGTAGATGACACTTTTGTCATTTGGCCTCATGGTAGAGACAGCCTTAATGAATTTCTCAACCACATTAACAGCATACACCCCAGTATACAATTTACAATGGAAACAGAGAACAACAGAGAATTAGCATTTCTTGACGTACTAGTAACGAGGAAAGAGGGACGACTAGGACATACCGTATACAGAAAATCTACTCACACAGACCGCTACCTAAACAACACATCTAACTACCACCCGTGCCAACGAAGAGGGGTAATAAGAACATTGGTAGAGAGGGCGAAAAGAATCTGCGAACCAGAACATCTAGACGAAGAATTAAACCATCTTAAAACGCCCTCGTAGCAAATGGATACACTCAAAGCGACATAGATAAATGTATACGACCAAAGCCGAGCACTAGAAGTAACAGTAGCGGTGGACTGAGCAGCCGCGAAGTTACTTCAAGAGCCTTTCTGCCCTACATTCCTAGAGTGACAGATAGGATCGGACGTATTCTGGGAAAACACAACATAAAAACGATCTTCAAGCCATCTAAGAAGATCGAGAACAACCTCAGATCTGCGAAGGATATAAGGAACCCACTAAGTTCTTCGGGGGTATACCGCATTCCCTGTACCTGTGGAAGTGTCTACATCGGAACAACCAAACGGTCCGTAAACACAAGAATCAAAGAACACAAAGCCAACTGTCGACTCGGACATACGGAAAAATCCGCAGTTGCAGACCACACACTAAACAATGAAGACCACCGAATAAAATTCGAAGACACACAAGTTCTCTGCGCCTCCTCTTCATACTATCCAAGACTCTATAGAGAAGCAATCGAAATTCATAAACACCAGCAGAACTTCAACAGATCTGAAGAAACTCTTAAAATTAACAGAACATGGGTACCGGTTCTTAAAAACACTAAACGGCTCGCTTACAATAACAAAACTGAATCAAGGGAATGTGACCAATCACCAACCAGCTCTGATATACGCCCCGCCCACCATAGCGTATATAACCTGCGCCCGCGACAGGCTAACCACCAGTCTTCGAGAAGCCGACAAACAGTCAACATCTCCTGAAGATGCCATCCACTCGAGATGGCGAAACGTCGAGAACAAATTTTCAACGACGACGGCCGAACAGCCCGAAAGCACACCCACCAATCGACTTGGATAATATTTTTAAATTTTTTCCTATGGTTTTATCATACTTCCTATCAGCCTTCTACAGCTCAGCTCTCTAGCGTTCCTGGAAATGGTCAATGTTACTTTTACATAACTTTACATTTAAGGGGAGGGAAGTAAATTAAAATTTTGGTGTTTTTAAATTTTTTCATATAGTTTTATCTTCCCATCAGTCTTCCAAAGCTTAGCTCTCTAGCGTTTCTGGAAGTGGGCAATGTTACTTTTGCATACATTTGCATTAGGGGAGGAAGGCAAATTAAAATTCTTGGGTTTTTTAATTTTTTCCTATGGTTTAGTCATATTTCCTATCAGTCTGTCAAAGCTCACCACTCTAGCGTTTCTTGAAGTGGGCAATGTTACATTTACATAATTTTACATGTATAGGGGATGGGAATAAATTAGAATTTTGTGGTTTTCTGCTTTTGTCCAAGGCTTTGGTCATAATTTCTATTAATCTGCTAAATTTTAGCTTTGTTGCATGTCTAAAAGTACAGTAGAATTTTAGTTATCTATACATGAGTGAGTTAGTGGCAATTTCGACGTTTTTTGAAATTTTGTTCCTACTTTACTAATTTATGGAAATCTATGAAACTTAAAGGGGTTGTTAACTCTGTGAAGATCTACGACTGTGCAAAGTTTGAGTTTTGTAGCTCATTCCGAAGTAGAGTTTTCGATAGGTCAAATATGAGCTGAAATGTTTCAAGAAAAGATGGTATAGCAATTACGCGAACTTGGCGGGGCACTGCCGTGTCCCCAGATACTGGGACTAGCAGAAAAATAGAAAATAACGTCAATAGAGTTTATTTACAAGCTTTCTTCCTGGCGCAAAAATTTTTAGATCGGAACCAGGTCTATTCACATACATTTTTTTTTCCAGATGGAATAACCCTACTTTTGGTACATCATTCGAAAGGCTATGATATAAGAAAAACAATTCCAAAATTAATTTTTTCTCTTAAATATTATTTTTTTAGGTTTTACTTGTGTCACCTGAAAGATTATGAAGAAAAAAAAAAACACCTAAATAATTTTTCAATCAAATAGTCGAAAAATATTTATGAGTTTTTGATTTTTTTCTAAAAAACCAATAATACCTTGGTTCAACCTGGAACAAAAAGAGAATGCTTGTGTCAAAAATATGAAAAATTTGTGTGTCTTTTTTATTTAGAAGCACAGTGTACTCAGTATTCCAATATTGCTAAAAACTAGTAACAATATTATTTAGGGTTTATTTAGAAATATTACTAATTTAAAAAAAAGTGGTTTAATTCTTGTATTTTATTATCAAGCTTTTCTAAACTGTCTAAAATTCTCAGTTTTAAATTTATACAGAAGAAAATGTTTGGGACCTTTTTCATTTTAAAACAACACTTGTAATTCTTATTAATAAGTTAATTTCAATTTAAAAAAAAATCCCTTCGAAGTACCTACGCAAAATTCTGACAAAAGGCATCTTTGTGCATACAAGTATTTTTGTCCTTATATATTAATAACAAAAATTACCACTAAACAACAAGTTACTTTGTATTCCAAATACAGGAATACTCTCTATTAAACTGCTTTGACTTTGTTTCAGCAAATTGCTAGTAAAAGAATATTACATTTTTATAATCAGCTTAAATAAATATAATCAAATTTAATTTTCAAAATCACTAATTACAAATTTCAGTATAACTAATTAGTGGTATCAGGAGACAAAATTGATTTATAACCTGTGTGTGTGTGCTCCTGCTACCACCGGAACACTTATATTATATTTTTCGACAATAACAATAATAATTATTAATTATTCTTTAAAAATACATATAAAAAAAAGAATCAAATAAATTAATAATTTAGAGCCTAAATACACAACGATAAGTAAGGTTACTATGAATAAATTGATGTATGTTATATAGTTTATTAATTATTGATGGCACCATGTGATATTATGATCCAAAATCCATGTATGTACCTTAAATTTTGATTTTATTGTATGGTTTCATTTTTAAATGTGCTGGTAGTGAGTTTTTTTAGGAGCAGTTAGAGTTCTCTTACATACTGTTAACCAACATTTGGTATGGCCGCTTGAAGATTTTCAGCCTGTCTTGTGTTTAGATTTATGATATAGTATATGGATATATCGTTTTTGCACAAAAGGCGCACTACTGGTTTAATATAGATTTGGTTTAGATTCATTAACCACGACTAAGTCTAGCAAATCCCATTGTAATTAGCTAAGTAGATTTAAAATTATATGCAGCAGACAATCAGACCGACAAATTAACGAATTTTAATTAAATTTTGGAAGAAAGCAAATATTCTGCTGGAGGATACGAAAATTTAAAATTTTACGTAAACATTGTCAAATATTTTTGTTCTGAAACTTGGCGCTTAATAATTTTGTTATTTTATTCAAATCATATTATATTTTATATAATAGATATCAAGCTATATTAATCAGTCAGACACTCTAATGAATGTAAACCCCATAAGTATGACTGCACGGATTATTTAAGAAATTATAGTTGTTAAATGCCTTGGTAAATGGATGATGAATATTGCGGGTCAATTTAGGGTCAATTGTTTGTAAAATGCACTGTAGTGCCGAAGTCTCTTTGTCTGACGAACTAAATAGAATAAAGCGGTTTCTAATTCCGAGTTTATACAGCTAACAAATCAAATAAAATAAAACAATATAAAAAAAATCAACCTACAGATAGCTATCAGTGGCGGCTCGTGACTTTCGCAATAGGTCACGAAGGATTTCCCTTCCCCAATTTTTTTACATACAGAGTTTAAAAATTACTTTTTTGTCATCGTCGTTCTACCTGAAAAACGATTTTTTAGTCAGAAAGTAAAAAACATTATACAAAGTAATTAAAATAAAAACAGAACCGAATGTATAAACAGTACGCCGGTAACCAGACTTTAATAATGTACACAGGTACAACACCTGATTCTTTGCCCTGCCAAAGCATGCGACGTTGTCATGACAACCAACGAATTGGTTTACCACGCGGCATATCGAGAAGACAGGCAAATGAAAAACAAAATTCGCTTCAACAATGCTTGTTTGTACGCTGGGCCCGCATTCCGTGCACTGTAGAATCCCAAAGCGATATATTTTGTTGCTTGGTAATTGCAAAATATAGAAAGAGGGGATGACATGTTGCTATAGAATTCGACAGTACAATATCCGCAGCGGGGAACGCTCATGGTTTTTTATCGGTAAATAAGTAATAAGGTGACCAACCGCTCGTTCGGTTTTGCTGACGTGGCACGGCTCCGGTTTTTATTTTTTTGTCCTGTCTTAGATTCCCTTTCTTCGGCTGCTACTCATACAGCTTATAGTTTTTAAAATTTTAATTATTTTTAACACACAGCTAATAAATTTCCCAAAAAACCTTTGAAACTCGAATAAAATAAAACAACAAAGCGAAACTGACACAGACAAGTCTTAAGGCAAATGACAAATTACCTAATTCCTAATTTAAATCGTGCTTTATAGCTACACTAGGAATTCAGCTTTAAATACAACGGCGTAGTGACGAGGCTGCAGGTCTCTGATTACCTAAATCTTTAGCGGGACCCCTACGCCAGTGAGATAAAATATTTTAAAACACTATATATTTTAAAATACCATATCGACATACATACGTCCAGTTTTAATTCCTAATTTATATGTTACAATAAGGAAATAAACTAAACATATTTTACCTTTACCATCTTCTACATCGTTTGTCAATGAGGCAGTCTGGCGCAAAAAAAATAATTTTCCGCATTTTTTAATTTTCTAATTGTGTAATATCCTTTATAATAATATATAAATATTAATATATAATATAATAGTAAATATATAATATTGTTTTTTTCTTTAATATAAGGTGGGCAAAAAAAGCCCTAGTTTTTGTTTGGCTGTAGTTTTTTTAGTCTTTGTTCGATTTGTGTGATTTTCGTGTCTGTCGAAGGCTAAACCTTGAGACTATATGATATTTTTTGTTAAAATTGACATTTCTATAAAATCCAAAATGGCGCGAGATTTTAAAATATAGTAATTTTTTTAGAAATCCCGCCAATTTTTTTTTTACGCTACTGTATTTGATTTTGATGAACATTGATCAAAAAGTCACGTCTTTGCCGTGCAGAAAAAGGTGAAAAAATTGGTTAAGAATTATTAAAGTAATGTGCTGATAATTTAATCCCTTTAAGTTGTTTAACGTGGGTAAAACAAACGGTTGTTTTTCTTCTACTGTAGATTTATTAAAAACTATTCAATTTCTACGGAAATGGATTTTACAAGAAGTTTGACCGTTGTTCTACATATCGTCACCCTAATTCTGAAACGTCGTAACCCAACTCAACAAAATGTTACAGAAATGACCGTTTTATATTTATTTTTGATTTCGAGGATTTAGTAGCATATAGCTCTATGCATCATTACTAACTTTGGGCGCAAAAATATGAGTTTTCATTTTTTTGTGGGTTAAGACGTTTCAGAATTAGGGTGACGATATGCTGTATCTTAAATTTGTAGTTTTGATAAAATCAAAAATATGTTTCTAAAATTTAATTATTTTTGACCCTGCCAAAATTTTATGTTTGTCTTTGCCGTTTAAAAGGACATAATACTTATAAAAATTGGATATGAAGTAATATACCAAAACAGGTAAATTTTAAAATCGTTGACATAACCAAAGCATGCGCAAATTTGATGTATTTTCCGTAAAGGTTTGGTATACTTTGTTTAATTATGTTAGTTCCTCCGAAATTTTTATCATGTCATTGGCGTAGAAAAGCTTTTAGCAAGGGGGTTTTACTTATTCAAATTTTAAAAGCAGGCGTCATCTTTTATTTAACCAAAATTTGTGCAAAATATACCATCGTAGATAATAAAAAGTCTTTGATAAATCTACAGTAGAACAAAACAACCGTTTTTTACACAATGGTTTGAATCAGCACCTAATTCGATAAGGTACAACTTTATTATTTCTTAACCAGTTTTTTCAGTTGATACATTTTTGTGCACGGCAAAGACGTGGCTTTTTGATAAATCTTTAAACTGGAGTACAGTGCCGCATAAAAAAAATTGGCAGGGGTCTGAAATTTTGCTAAATTTTAAAATCCTGAGTTATTTTGATTATATAAAAATATTAATTTTATCGTATATTCTCAAGCACTTGCTAGCAAAAAAATCGAGCAACAGGTAAAAAAACTACAGCCGAAAAAAATATATGGATTTTTTTTCTTAATATATCAATCAGCTGATCCTACTTTGAACGGCACCAGTTTCGATGGCTGACAGATCTAAAATTTTGACTATTTTGAAAACAAAAAAAATATAGGCTGACAAGAAAATAATGGTAATATCAGCCTTCGACAGTGTTTTATTTCAAAGAAGGATCGGGTTTGTTAATTTGAGGAGGCTGTGATTATGTTAATTTTATCAGCGGCATCATTACATGCCAGTGACATGTGTGTTAAGGTTTTTACTTTGAGGTACCCAAACTCTCTATCAGTTACTGTCTAAAATGTTTTTATGGAAGAAATATTTTCGAGAGTATTTCTCCGAAATGAACACGCAACCTTGGCCACAAAAAGAGCTTTTGGTTCCATCGTGTTTTTCCAAAAAGTACCTTATTACTAAAACCGAAACTGAAGATACATCGTTGTTTTTGAAAAGAACTCAGCTTTTATTTTTATGTGCTGACACCACGGACTTCTTAGCCTGAAATTAGATAGCTAACGCTTGTTATAACAAATCACTGCCCCATGCGTTTGACGTTGTGGACCCTATTTTGGTGGCAACACTGATTTCATCAACGAAGTAGGCAAAGTTGATGATCAATACAAGCCCGTGATTCGGAAGTCACGTTAAGCCGGTGATCCTGTGCTAAGAGCGTAAAATTAAATCCTCCTTGAGAAAAGAAAAATTGCCTACCGGGCCGGCCTGCTGGGTCTTCATGTAGTATGAATGTATGAGAGAATGAGTTGTGATTGTCCAGGGCACAAGTGACTTCAGGAAATACGAGAACGATTATCCGATTCACACAGAATAAGGTGGAGCTCAGCGGGTGTTAGGGTGCGGAAAAACGATTGCGTATGATGTCGGCGTGGTAATTAGCCTTTGGAAGCTCAAGCATCCAAACCTTTAAACCCTAGCTAACGTAAGTCAAACTTGTTAAAAAATGACGCGCCTGCGAAAAAGTGCTGCGAACAAAACTGGGGCCAGAATGTCAGTCCCATTCTGCAGTGATTTTTAGGTTTTTCAGCAATGCATATCAGCAATCCATTTTGAGGTTAAGAAGTCCGTGGCTGACGCTCCTCCGAAAAATAAAATCCGAGATACCTACATAAAAGAATATTTGAAATGGAGCTTGAATTTAAGGCATATCAACAAATATCACCAAATTAATACCTACAGGCTTCTTTGCTTGTCATTTATCATCATTCCAAACAAAAGTGACGGTTGAAAATTTGCGTGCGTGCCTTGGAAGCTTTTAGAACAAGAATTGGTAGATGTTTGATTTATGTTTTTTTGCTATTTGCTAAAAGTTTTATATAAAAATTATGTATGAATATTTCATGATAACATTACACACGTTTTAAAAATGCAATAACAAAATTAATCATAAAATATTAACAAAAATGTGTTTTATTTAGTTTTGGGTTTCAGCACGCTGCTCGCTGATAACTTAAAACGATAACCGGAAACTAATTAGGCGCTTTATTTAAAAACTACTTTTTTGGTTGTCCAAAGCCGTAGTAGTGATATGGGCAACCTTTGTTTTTAAAGGCAGAATTGACTTTGATTTTTTATATTTTTGCTTATAACAGCTGAAAATATATGCACAAACTAAATTTTGGTTAAGTATTCTGTTTTTGAAAAAGAACTAAAAGCTTAAGCGTATTTTATAGATAATTGCTTGCAAAGTGGGTAACAAATTTTTTTCTTCTAAATTTCTCATATCCCTTACAACTTCTAAAAACCCCTAAAACCAAAGAACTTAATTAATTAATAAACAGTTGTGTTTTAAATAATATTGCTTGACTGCGAAATTAATCTTACTTAATATTTGAACAGCTGTTAAAAATTAGTTGGTTTTTATTTTTGCCCAGTCAAGGATAGTTTTTGCTTTATAAATATAAATTTTACTGAAAAAGTATGCTGGGTTGACTTATTTTTTCGACATCGATGCAATTGAGATCGTCAAAAATTACTTTTTTTATTTTTATTATATTTTATTTAAAATAAGGTACAGCCATCCAAATACAATGTTTAGAAACTGATATAACTTTTAAACCACAAAATATATTAAAAAAACAGCGGTAAATTAAATTTCTTGCAACCATTTTTCTAATAAATTAAAATACTGTCAGAATTTTGGTTTTTGAGATATTGAAAAGAAACGCAAAATTTAAACTATTTCTTTTTTTAGTTTTAAAATCTTTTAGTTGGGAAGGAATTGGATCCAATATAGGTACTTTGTTCCTTTATGTATTTTAATCCAGGATCAGCAAAATGAATTTTTCTTTTACAGTTTTTTTGGTTGATACACAAAAATATGCTAGAAATTAACATTTTGTGCAATTCCCAACACAAAACGCAAATTTTCCAAAATTAAGTTTTAAACTTTTTAACCCCCCCCCCATTTTTTTTATGGGTACGGTCCTGGATATGCCTTTATTTGAAAAAACCCGAGAATTCAGAAATTTTGAGTCCTCAACTGTGTGCATTGCGTCATTTATTTTATAGTATCACGGACCGCAGTTGTGGTACCTCTGATTGGATTGGAATTTGGATCACTGTGTTCTCATACAGAACTAGTGTTAAAAATTAATAATGCTTGGAAGTCCCCTTCTACAAAGAACGCATTTGAGTCAGAATTGAGTGGTTAGGACTTTTACCTTACTGCAAGAAGGTCTTTCACAGAGATACCTAGCTCGATTACTGTAAGCCCATCTGCAATACATCGTATATGAAATAGATTTTGGGAAATCGGGATTACCCATAGAAGACCATGCCCGTCAGCGGGTCACTACCCCTCGTGAATTAGTTAAATTATCTCTTGCGCAGAGGTTTCGCACAGCATCCGAAACAAGAAATTTACATTTTGAGGAAACTTGGAAACACATATTAACTCAAACTCTAAGGAGAAGGCTTCACGAAGGTCAGCTGCGCTCAAGCATGACCTGTTAACGTCTGAATTGGAATTCTACCTAAGCACAAATGATGCTCGTAGGATAGTCTACAGACGTCAAGGCAGCGCCGGCGGTTTTTAGACCGTACCATAGAGAAATTAGGCCTTTCGGTGGTGTATATTTAATGGTTTGGGCTGGTATTTTTTTTAAATGGCCGTACATCGTTAGAAGAGAATACATTGACTAGATCCCTCGACCAATTTTATTTTGCAGTAAGATAATATAAGGCTATTTTGGAATGGCCATCAAACAGTAAGAATTGAATCCAATTAGACTATTGTGGGACATCCTAGGAAGACTATTAAGCGATATTGGGTCAATAAATAATCTACAGGAATTAACCCAATGGCTTTCACATGTATGGGATGATATTCCCCTAGATCTCAGACGTAGATTAATTCAGTTCATCCATCCATGCCAAATCGTTGTGTTGAAGTTTTGCAAGCTAGAGTTGGCCAGCCACACTACGGATGTAAGTTTATTTTAAAGTTTATAAATTTTTTATTTGGAGTATTATTGGCATTTTTAGTTAATTTAAATTTTTATTTTAGTAGATGTTATGATTTTAGTTTTTTTTCTAATTAATAAACTTATATGAGGCGCTCTGAGCCAGAGCGGTCCATCCTAAAAATTATCGGACCAAGGCAAGTTTCCGATACTTTACAATATTTCAAAGCCACCGTGGACCATCTAAATAGGTTGGTCCAGCTTGTCGTTATCAAAGATAAATCAGTCAGTGGATGGTTCGCTCTGGTTCTCAATGCCTCATATATGCACTGAATGCACATACTATAAGTAGTGTGAGCCAATGAATTATATACGAAGTAACTGGGACGGCCACTGCTATTCATTACGTATATGGGACACTGATGCAAAAATATTGATATTTTTTGTAAAGAGAGCACGTCTCGCAGGAGGGGCTAACTTTCTCTGTCTAGTTCTAATCACCACCGGCGGTATTCTGTGAACTTAATACTTCAAAATGATTCTCATTTGTGATATGTCAATATTGTCAGTAAATTCTTGAAATTTTTTTTGTTGAACAAAAATAAAAAATGTCATCAAGATGCATTGCTGGTTAAAACAAGTTTTATAGAAGCGAAAAGCCGGTTTCCTTTTTAATGTAAGTAGCTTTGATTATGTAAAAGACTTTATTCGTATCTAGTCGCAGTAAAAATCCAGTTAGAGATTAAAAATCATTAAACGTCCGCGAACTTTCAAAACTAAAGAAAGGTAGCACCTCCTGCGCAGCGTGCTCTCTCTGCAACAAGTATCAATGTTTTTACCTCACTTTGAGCAATGGTGATCATGTCAAAAATACTCTGCCAATTTATGGGCATCTACGATCCCACGATAAATGTATAATGTAATTTTTACCCATTTTGGTCCGAGAAAACTTTTTTGTCGCGCGGTCTCTCTGTATGTCTATCTCAAAAACTGCTTGCCCGATTTTGATAAAATTTGATTCCTGAGTTAGGTTTGTGCTCTAGATGGTCTCATTTAAAAATGCATAAAATCTACTTGACATAAGCCGCAAAAAACTTAGAGTTCTGGCAAAAATATTACTTGATGAAATTTAGTACCTAGATTGGGTTTTGGGCTAAATAGTCCCACATAAAAATAAATAAAATCCAGCGCATGTAAGCCAAAACAAGGGGTGGGGGTTGATTTTTGTGGTACCATAGTAAAGGTAACTGTGCATCAAGACCAAAAAAATACATTATAGATTTTTTTGTTCAGTGATGTTACACTGGGGGAAGAATCTCAAATGGACGGGTCCCCGGGTGTCATTTAAAGCGTTTTTTTGCGGACCAAAATGAGTAAAAATACATTATACATTAATCGTTTGAACTTAGGTGCCCACAAGTTGGCAGAGTATTTTATTTGATACCTATTTCGTGTTGACTAGCCTATCATGCGAGTCAACTGTCTAGATAAAGAAATAGTTATAAGTAACTGTCAAAAATATATTTTTGCGACCCTTCTCATGTCCTCCCCACGCATCCTTAGAAGGGGAGAACGGTAAACCCAGGCTAATTTAAAAAATATTAGACATTTTAAAATTAAGAGAGGTGTTACAGGCACGACATTACCGGTTAGGGGTTAATTGTTTTTGCATCTTCTACCAAAATACTGGATTTAAAAGATTTTACATATTTTTTTCTGGAAAAATAATATTACCAGATCCTTATTTCTTTTACGTCCTGTAGTTATTCGACGCTGTCATGTGTCTGCGTTTTGTTTCGTTTTTTTATAGCGCCCTTCCTTCGCTGTTACTGCAAGGGTGTTGACACAACGCGATCCGTTTTCAAATTAGAGGGATATATTTTTATTTGCCTTCACATATTGTAACGATTGGGGTTCGGTTCTGTATTCATGATCGGATAAATGGAGGAGCGGGAGAGGACAGTCACTCCTGCTTTGCCCTAAAATAATAAATAAACATGGCGCGGTAGCGTTTAAATCGGGTCAGGTCATCAGTTTTTAGAGTAGATACAGTTAGTTTTTATTACTTTGGATTTATGATTACAAGTTCTCATAAAATTCGGCTTTGGCTATATTTTTAATCCTACAGTTTGCATTTAGTGTTAATATAGTATATTTCCTAACAAGTGCGGAAAGTGTCACTTTTCCGCGATTTTAGTGGGCCGAACGAGGTCAGTGCGGAAAAGGAATTTTCCGCAAGAGTTGGGAATACTATTTTTTTTTCGAGCGTGCGGAGAACAAAAAATAATAAAATAGTAAAGTAATGTTTATTAAATTATTGGTTTTTATAATAAGTTATAACTCCCTAATATTGTTTATTATAAATGTTGAGGGTAAAATTACAATTGAAAAGATTTTGAAGATTGATTTCTGATGCCCATAACTTCTGTGTTGTTGTTTCAGGTTCCACGGACAGGACCTCGGGTAGGACAATTTGGTGGTTTTCAGTATTTTTAACATCGATTTCAGCTGCAGTAACTCCGCTGTCGACTGATGTTGGGGGGTAGTTTTCAATTCAGTTGACTCTTCCAAATATCTCTTAGCAACTGCTGTTGATTTCCATCAGCCTAACCTTTTAGTGTTGTAATTCCTTCACCACTGTCCGCTAACATTGTCGCCGAAGAACGGCAGAAGCTATGTCCCGTGTAGGATTCGTCAGTTTTTCGGAAACAGCGGTGTCCGTGGTTGACTTTACTCATTTGAAGTTGCCTTTAGTACTTTGTTACCTCATTGTTTTGGTTCTGAACCGACGCCGTAGAGAAGGATAGCATGGTCTGGTTGAACTGTGACGAAATGTCTTTCTTCCTTATAGACCGGTGGACCGCCATGGACTTTCCTTGGTTCGCTGTCGTTTCACTCGTAGAATGAAAAATAGGTTTCACCTATTTTTTCATTCTTTTTGATTTACATGATATGGTATGGCCATGTACAACAGATGAAAGACAAATGGTTACCAACGCAGGTCCTAAACTGGAATGGCAACAGTCAATCCAAAGATCAATGAGTCAAAAAAACTGACAGAAGGTGATTGTCAGGATTGAAGAAGGTAAAGAATAGGTGTCGGACAACGCAGAAAAAACGTTCTGAACCGACATAGTAGTAGTATATAGTATTGTTACGGGTTCACAACGACAAATTAAAACTCGCAATTGTTGAAAACGATACGTCAATTTATTTCGACAAATTACGTACAAAAAAAACACGCACTTAAACTTACTAATAACTTGCTAATAATTCACTACTTTAATATGCCTATTAACTTCGCGTTAACATCTAGCGATTACTACCATTGGTTATCTCTGACTGCCCGATGCACGACGTCCGGCCCTATATATAAGGGTCTGCCCACTATTCGAGAATTTTCCATCCTTGTTCGATTCGGAATCATTTCACCCTTTTCTAGAGCCGGACCGTTCGCATACCAGTTTGTCACAGATAACGCAACTAAAACCTAGATTAAGAATACAACCATAAAAGACGTCAACCTAATACTACACTAAACCTAAATAAATTCTAACTATAAAATTTAAATAACTTAAATTTGTAACACTATCCTCCTCTTCAGGTTTGATCGTCTCGATCAACATTTCCCAGGTAAGGTTTCAGTCTGTCTAGATGAACAACTTTCATCTTGAACTTCGGGCTTTTCTGGATTCGGTAGACTACATCATTAATTCTCGTAACAACTTTATAAGGCCCTTCCCATGGTGGTGTCAACTTAGGTGATCTCCCTTTCTTGCGTTGAGGATTGTAAGCCAGACTTGATCATTCTCTTTGAATCCTGAAGAGTTTGTTTTCAGGTCATATCTCGCTTTCATGCGGTCACTAGCTATTTCTATTCGCTCTCTAACCACTTCATGGATATCGTGCAGATTTTGCCTTAAACGTTCAACATAGTCATTAACCTCTAAGTGTTCTTCTTCAGGTGAACCAAACATGATATCACATGGTAAACGCAGTTCTCTACCAAACAGGATAATAGATGGAGTAGCTCCTGTCGTATTGTGAATGGCGGTTCTATAGGCCATCAAAAACAATGGAATATATGGGTCCCAATCTGTTTGGTGCTCATCAACAACTTTGCACAGATGTTCTTCTATTGTTTTATTAAATCTTTCAACCATGCCATCTGACTGCGGATGTAAAGCAGTAGTCCGTGTTTTATGTATTCCTAAAAGGCCACAGAGATTCTGGAAGAGCTTTGATTCAAAGATTCTTCCTTGATCTGAATGTAGTTCCAAAGGAATGCCAAATCGGCTAAAAAGATCATTTACCTAAACTTCTGCAACTGTAGCGGCCTCTTGGTTAGGCAAAGCAAAAACTTCTGGCCATTTGCTAAAGTAATCCATGACAACAAGGATGTATTTGTTGCCCTTTTTACTTTCTGGAAATGGTCCGGCCACATCAATAGCAATGCGTTCAAATGGCAGACCTACGTTATATTGTTTCATTTGACCTCTGGACCTTGTTTTGGGACCTTGGCTGGCTGCACAAGTCGAACATCGGCGGCACCAGTTTTTCACATCTTGAAAGTAATTGACCCAATAAAATCGGTTTCGAATTTTGTCCATGGTTTTATTTATGCCTAGGTGCGCGCCTAATTTTCCACCATGGCATTCGGCCATTATATTGTCTACCATGCTCCTAGGAACCACTACTTGATTAACCACAGTAAGGCCATCGGCACTTTCCCAGGCACGTTTAAGGATGTTTTCCTCTACTATCAGTGAATCCCATTGTCCCATCCCACAGTGATTTGAATATCACCCCTTGGTTTGCGATATCTTGCCATGATGGTCGTGGCTTGTTCTCTTCTTTCAATCGCAAGATAGGTCCTACATCTTTGTCGTTAAGTTGTGTGGTTCTAATCGAAGCCGACATCCATTCTTTATCTGGTTCTAACTTTATTTGGCGCACGTAGGTAATTCCTTCTTTCTGGTCAATTTTCCTGCAATTTTTACAATCCTCGGGTCAAGATCTTCTGGACAATGCATCCGCATTATTATGCACCCTTCCCGCTCGGTGCTTAATTTAATAATGATATTGTTGTAGCTTTTCTATCCATCTCGCGACTTGCCCCTCAGGTTGTTTCATTTTCATGAGCCACTGTAACGCAGCATGATCCGTTCTAATCAGAAACTCTTGTCCATAGAGATATTTGTGAAAGTGATCTACGGATTTAATGATGGCTAGGAGCTCCTTTCTGGTAACACAATAATTTCTCTCTGGTTTGAATAGCTTTTTGCTGAAAAATTCGATGACCCGTTTTTCTCCATCTTGTACTTGGGAGAGTACTGCTCCTATGCCATCGATGCTCGCATCAGTATCTAATATGAATTTACCTTTTGGAATAGGATATGCGAGAATCGGACTAGAACATAATGCTGCCTTCAGTCTTCTAAATGCTTGGTCACATTCAGTATTCCATCTGTAAGAAGCTTTATCTTCTGTAAGTCTATGTAATGGAGACGCTATTTTGGCGAATCCTTCTACAAATCGTCTGTAGTATGTACACAGACCCAAAAAGCTTCTCAATTCATGTTTGTCATAAGGTTGAGGCCATTCTTTTATTGCTTGTAACTTTTTTTCGTCGGTATGGATGCCTTCTCGGGAAACGACGTGACCCAAGAGCTCAACTTTTTCTTGGAATAGAAAACACTTCTTTGAGTTTAGTTTAAGATTTGCGTTCCTGATTCTTGAAAATACTTCTCGTAAATTGTCCAGATGATCTTGAAATGATTTCCCCATTACTATGACATCATCCAAATAGACTAGGCAGGTTTTCCAAGTAAGGCCTCGTAGAATGATTTCCATTAGTCATTCAAATGTAGCTGAAGCATTGCATAGGCCAAATGGCATCACATTAAACTGATAAAGTCCACTTCCAGCAGAGAATGCAGTCTTCCCTTTATCTCTTTCAAAGATTCCTACTTGCCAATACCCACTTTTCAGGTCAAGAGTAGAAAACCACTATGATCCTGCCAACGTTGTTAATGTGTCGTCTATTCTTGGCAGTGGGTAACTATCTTTCTTGATCACATCGTTAAGTTTCCTGTAATCGACACAAAAGTACTTCCATCCTTTTTAGTGACCAACACCACAGGAGATGACCAAGGACTTGATGACTCTTCAATAACACCGTCGCTGAGCATTTTATTAATGAGATTGTAAACTTCTTCTTGTTTGGCCAATGGTAGTCTTCTTGGGGGCTGTCTTCGGTTGGGCATCGCCAGTGTTGATGGAATGTTGAATAAGGTTTGTGCGTCCCGAACTACTCTTAGTTTCGAAGATATTACTTTGTTCTTCTATAAACTCTTTCGCTTTACTAAATTCTTCTGGAGTGAGATGTTGCATAGTTGACTCAAATTGCTGAAGTACCTCCATTGATAACTTGCATTTATCCTCGGAGTTTGGCTCTTCACATCTTGTTACTTTCTGTACTGGTTCAAATAATGCTACCACCTCCCCTTATTAATTTTGACACTATTTGGGAAAATATTGGCGACTCTAATCGGGATGTCTTTATCGGTTTTAACTAGTGACTTTGCAACGAGGTAGGTGTTGGATAATTTCTGTTGGCTTATGAGTCCGACACAGCTTGATGTTTTACTTTCTAGCCTCCCAAAAATTATGGTCTCACTGTTACCGACCAGTCTTGTTGTACATACTGCCACGACCCTTATTGGTTCTTTATTGAAGCGACTATTTGATAAAATGAACACTTCATTCCCAAATCTTAGGGTATTAAGTTTATTATCAAACGCAAATCCATGTTTACTTATCAAGTCCATTCCCAAAATAAATTCGTCTTCTATTTCGGCAACCAATACAGTGTGGCGAATCTTCAATTTTCCCAGCTGTAGGTTTTAAGCTCTTAATAGAGTAAATTCTGGGGGCTAAATTCCCATTAGCCAACACCCGCCCCTCTGCGTTGACTAGTTTTAGTTTTCCTGATCTCTTCTTCGATACTCTGTCCCGCTAGATGGCAAGCGAGACCTTATTTGGACGGACAATCGCGTTGAATATGCCCTGTACGTCCGCATCTGAAACACTTGACATTTGAAGGTGATCGTCTGCTTTCTTTCAAAGAGTCAATCTTCTCTATCAGTGATTGAAACATTTAGTTTAGCGTTTTTGAGTTGACCTCATGTCCATTGCTCATTTCTTCTCCCTCCTGAATTGAAACAGCTCTTACTTTTGGCCTGGACATATTATTTGATGATTCGATTTCAAGGGCTCGAATTAACACTTCACTGCTATTATGGAAGCGTTCTCGACGAAGTAACTTTGCTAAGTTCGTGTCTCGTAATCCGTTAATAAAGCGATCTACCGTGAAGGGATCTCTGTAATTTTCTGGCATTTTTGGGTAAGCTAATTACATCAGCCTCCTGATATCTGCTTCATACTCTTGCAATGATTCTCCTGGTCTTTGTTGACGAATATTTAATTCTGACCAATGTAAATTTCGCAAGTGTTCGTCTCCATACCTTCTTTCTAACGCTGCCACTAAAGCGTTATAATTCTGTTTTTGTTCGACTGGAATGGACCGTAAAAGTCCCAGAGCAGGTTCTCGTAGAGCTACTAACAATGATCTAGCTTTTTCCTCATGATCCCAACCATTTGCAGCAGCGGCAGCTTCAAACTGTTGTTTAGTAGTAGTAGTAGTAGACCAGGAAGACGTACCATCGAAATTTGGAGGCTTAATATTTTGGTTGGAATTCACAACACATCCCTGAGCTTTCATTTTGTTGTGTTCTTTTTGGAGCTGTATAAGCTATTTTGACACGTCCTGGAATTTTTCTTCCATGGTTTGAAAAACTTCTTCCCTAACATTCTGTACCTTTTCTTCAACATTCTGCAATTTATTTTGTACCTTTTGTTCCACACTATGCATTCTTTGAGTTATTTCTTCCTTAAGATCTTCGGTTGCAGTCTTAAACTCTTCTCTCAGCTGTTCGGATTTGCTCTTTATTTGGTCAAAGTTTTCCTGCATGTCGTTCTGGTTTTGTTCGATGGTCTGTCTCATATCATTCTGATTTTGTTCAATAGTGTGTTTCATATCGTCCATGGTGTGTTTCATATCGCCCTGGTTTTGTTCAATGGTATGTTTCATGTCGTTCTGGTTTTGAACCATTTGAGCTGCTAGAGCCTGCATCATTTTAGTTAAATCTTCCATCTTGGCCGATCTTTGTTTAGTAAGCATCAACTTCGTGACAAATCACTTAAAACGTATATTTTAGGGCTACAAAGCGAATGTCGAATTCGGTTTTTCAATATCTCTTCCAATTCTTAAATAGAACCTAATGGAATGTTCTGGAATATACTGGTAAATACTACTCTTTCTGCTACTAGGCAAATGTAGAAGTTACTTTTTGATTATCTCTTTTGGTTCTCGAATAGACCGTCGTAGAATGTTTTGGAATATTCTAGAAATAATTTCTAATTCTTACTTTTGAAATAACTAAACTAATGTCGAAATCGGTATTTGTTTATCTCTTCTAGTTTTTGAATAGAACGTCGTAGAATGTTATGGAATATTCTAGAATTCTTACTTTTTAACTTAACTAAGCTAATATCGAAGTCGATTCTTAAATATCTCTTTTGGTTTTTGAATAAATCAATATCGAACTTCTTCGAATATTCTGGAAAAATCACTTACTGTTTTTCTGTCCAATTGTCCTAGCCGGTGGTACTATGTAAGGGTAGTCTTTGCACTATTCAGTTCTGAATATTCTGGCAAAATCACTTACTGTTCTTCTTTTCAATTGTCCTAGCCGGTGGTACTATGTAAGGATAGTCTTTGCACTATTTATTTCTTTTAATCCCACTTCTGATACCAATTCTTACGGGTTCACAACGACAAATTAAAACTCGCAATTGTTGAAAACGATACGTCAATTTATTTCGACATTATGTACAAAAAAAAACACGCACCTAAACTTACTAATAACTTGCTAATAATTCACTACTTTAATACGCCTATTAACTTCGCGTTAACATCTAGCGATCACTACCATTGGTTATCTCTGACTGCCCGATGCACGACGTCCGGCCCTATATATAAGGGTCTGCCCACTATTCGAGAATTTTCCATCCTTGTTCGATTCGGAATCATTCCACCCTTTTCTAGAACCGGACCGTTCGCATACCAGTTTGTCACAGATAACGCAACTAAAACCTAGATTAAGAATACAACCATAAAATACGTCAACCTAATACTACACTAAACCTAAATAAATTCTAACTATAAAATTTAAATAACTTAAATTTGTAACAGTATTATTGTCCCTTCCCAACTTTTAGAGCCCAGGTACGCCACTGGGAACCATACGTTGATCCGCTGAATGTAAATTAAAAATATTTGAATAAATGTGTAGTGCTGTGTTTTAACGCTAAAATATTGCGTTATCTTAGGCGCCTATCCTCGAACTTTTAGCTGAACAATCGTCTAAGTGTAGGTACTCACAACTTCTTTAAGTTTTCGATGTGTTTCTTTAAGTTTAGAGTTTTTTACAAGTTTGTGTGACCAATAGAATAAACATTTTAGAATTTTTTTTATAATTTTTAAAGGTCTTGGTGCGTACACTTACCCGCTTTTCCCCTACACATTGATGTTATTAATAATTAAAGGGGATGTATTTTTTGCTCAACACCACATGAATTAATATTTAAAGGGTGCACGACGACCTAAAATATGGAAATTTTAAACCGGACGCGATAAAGATGTTACCCTCAACAACAATATAAGTGCCTCCCCTAAAATTACCATTTCAGCGACCCCCAGTTTACTTTTTCCACAGTGTAACTAATCTAATACCAGTGACATATTTTTTTAAATAAAACCTCAAGCGTGGGCGTCACAATGAAGACCAGATAATATTTTATTATTATATATTTTTTTTGGCTCATACATACACCATGGTATCAAAATAAGAAAAAAAAAGTTGGTCCGACTTCAAACATTTTTATATATGGGAGAGTCTCTAAATTCACCGATGAGCTCATCGATGGATTCCACTGATCCACCAATCGATGCTACTAAAACTTACCGACTCTGGCAGCCGGTGAGCAATTCCTGATGAATTTTATTTTTCTGTCATTTGTCGTTCCAATCAGCTGTATATTTTTATAAACGAAAATTTGATCGTGGCGCTCTACCTTCATGCCCACGAGAATAGTTTTCTCTGTTTCTTCCATTTCCATATAATTTCATCAGGTTTCTTCGATGAATATCCGATAGATGTCGCTTGTCATTTGTCAAGAATCTGGATTCCATCGATTAAAAAAATCGGATGAATTTAGACTCTCCCTATCTTTGCGTTTCAGATGATTTTGAAACTTTTTCTGTATGTCTGTCTGTCCATATGTCTCTCAGCTGTCTGTAACGACCGTCTGTCTGTAATGACTGGGTTTGGGAAAAATATTACTTGTGTAGTACAATATTAAAGGTTCGGTTCGGTAAATACATCATAGTAATTTTGTTCAGTGGTGCTACAATTGGGGGGGGGGATCTCCAATAGGACGCATCCCACGGTGTAACAATTATTTATTTACTTCTGTCGACAAATTTACAACAATCATTTCATATATTGGTTTTTGAAAATTTTTATTTTTTCTAGGGTGGTAGTGCTAAGTTGAGACTTAACTTAGCATTACCACCCCTTTCTACGCAAACGGGTGGCGTGACAAATGTTCTTCTTTCACGACAAATTTACGAGAATTAATGAATATAAATATTTCCTGAGATGTTCACTTTTTTCGTAATTTCTAAAACAAAGTAAAAGCGGGACGTTATATAATGATTGTTTCACCAAATATTTACCATCGCGTGACAAGGTTAAACATGATCACCTATATCTTCGCAAGTTTTGTCAAAATAACTTAAAGATCACTGAGGTATGACAGACGAGTCTCAAAATTGCTCACTGTCCGTTTCCGGGAAAACGGATGACGCAACAACCTTTTTTCTTTCACGACAAATTTACGACAAATAATGCATTTAGTAGTTTTTAAAAAATTTTATTTTTTCTGGGGTGGTTGAGACTCAACTTAGCATTACACCCCCTTTTCGGGAAAACGGGTGGCGCGACAATTTTTTTTTTACGACAAATTTACGAAAATTGGTAATGCTAAGTTTACAGACGTCATTATAACGCCTCCAAAAAGTATTAAATCAAAATTAAATGTTTAAACTATTGCGCGATTAAAATGGAAACCGTGCGGAATGCAAGTTTTTCTGTGAAAATTTGGTTTATGCATGGAAAGGAAAAATTACCTTTTTTGAGAGTAAACGGACTCTTTCAAATTAAGACTGTGCCTTTGCCTTGGAGGTTTGTCTTGTTAACTTCAGCCACAAGTGTTAAAGCTGACACTTATACTGTTGAGGGTTTCCGTTCCTCTATCCGTTTTGTGCGTTTCCTTTCATGCGTAAGTTTTTTCCTAAATAAAACTTGTTTTCTGCGTTAACCCAGATCAAACAAATAAGCAGCATTTAAAGCCCACTAAATACTATACCAAGAGGACCACTCAACTGGGAACATAGAAATCTTGTCCCCAATAATGTACAATCGATTGATAAGCATACGTATAACTGAGAGGGCCAAGAATTTGGAAGAACTTCGAGCAAAATTAGAGAAGCATTTCAAACTATTACCTCTAATGTTCCTAAACGCAAGAGTTGGTTTTTATAATAGCCTTGGAAGCAGGGATTTTCGAGCATTTACCTTACTATTTTTCAGTGGCGTACATAAGGGGGGCTTGGGCCTCCCCGAAGCTATTTTTTTTAGATATTTTCCACATATTTCATGAATACAAACATAAAATATAATAAAATACGGCCTCATGGGGCCTCGTGTCCCTCCCAAAGCTGTCTCGGGCCCACCCCGAAACTTTTTTCTATATACCGCACTGCTATTTTTGGTTAGGAGGGACTTGGTTCTTTAAATGTGTTGTTTGTTGTTTTTAAAAACCTGCGGTTACCTGTTTCTCCCTATAATTTTGATATCTTATGATGTCGGAAATAAATCTGAGTCAAGTGAAGCTGAGAGCCACTATAAGGGGCCACCAAATTTTTTATGGGACTATTTTTAGCTAATTTGTAGCGAATAATTAAATTTGTAGCTACAGCCGTTAGCGGGAAAATCGCGACTCTTGTGACTACACTAAAGATGAGGGGCCACCTCATAACTTTGGACTGGAAGACGATACGAAGATGATTAAAACGCCGTAATTTGTAGCTTGGAATAACGGTGTGCAACCAGTATGAAAAAATAGCAAAAAAGTTTTTTGTTCATATGTTTGTTATCCTTAATAATATTGAAATAGAAACACTCGCACTAGCCTCATAAAACGCTATTCGAATTTGTTACCGCTATTTAAAGCGCCTAAGAGCGTAGTTAAGCAAAAATAACAGAATTATAAAAATTTTGATCCAAGACCACTGTGCGCCAAGTAATGTTGAGGGGCCACCTTGTATCTCGCTTGACTGAGCATAATTTGTAGTTTTTAATGCATGATGTAAAACAATTTCTTTTTTTGCAATCGTAAAATGTTTAATAATTCAAAAATCACATATTTTGTCCTATATCTTTAAAACTAACTGGAGGGTAACAAAATGCTTCTACACTTTTTGGTGCGTTAAGAGCACTACCTTCTTGTGTACTCGTCGAATTTTTAGCTACTGCCGTTGTCAAGATATTAAATTTTTAGTGTTTTCAAATTTGACCAAATTTGACGCCTCAAACTTATTTTTCTTAAAAATAAATATTTTTTCAAAACTCTTTTACTTATTATAATATATATAGGTACCTACCTATTTCATTAGGTAGGTTCATACGACCCTAGAAACCTAAAAAAATACCAATTGACTTTCTAATAATTGCACAAATCTATAACCATTCATTATATCTTTAAAGTTGGAACTCCACACAGTTTTATTAAAGAATCTAAAAAGTTTAAATGATACGCCACTGTTTCTTTTTTGATTTTAGAATGTCTATGGAACGTGCCTAGTCATCCTGTTTAAACCCAGCAATAACAATAGAAGCCCAATAAAAGGGTATGAATTGTGAACGGGCCGGAGTTTAATTGAGCCATCGGTAACCATCGAAACCCAATAAAAGGGTGTGCATTATGAACGGGCTGTGGTCAAGTTTGTTAAACCTACCAGACGAGTACCGTATATTCTTGGAATAATAAAATTTTGTTCATGGTAAATTTGCTAAAAATGAAGGCCACACAGTAAGGCAAAAGTGCTTTAAACAGAGGGAAATAGATTGAGATGAGCCATCTCTTTTGCGCCTTATTATATTCTGGCCGGACAGTATGAATGTATTTATTACCCACAGTTTCTAATAAAAAAATATTCCGTTGCCCTTTGTAGAATTTGTTCAAGTTTTTGTCTTAAGATATCTAAAACAATAAAGTGGTCAAAGGGAAAATGGGGCCCTTTGCTTTGTCCTTAGGTTATTATGAATTTGTCTGTTTTCTTTGATCTTCTTAATACCGCAAAGGAAATCAAATAACTGGTTACAAAGGATAACCACAGTAATACCGTTTTAATACGAAAAAAGAAGTTTTGTGTTTAGTGCGGAGTATTTTCTACGAGAATTTCAATAAAACTCAAATTGCAGATATACAATGCGGTCCGAGGTACTGCCAATATAGATACGGAGGTTTCGAATTGACAAGGCAGAAATAAAACAACAACGATAACAAAATAAGTACTTATAGTTCTTGTTAGAGGCCCCTTGATACATCTAATCTATCGAGAGCATTGACTTCTATACCCTACGGGTAGACCCGGCATGGGCCTAAATTGCCATTATATCAAGCTTTTATCTCAATTAACCAAATACAAGTAAGAATTTAATAAACAAGACAGGGATGAAAATAGAATTTCGGTTTGGTAAGTCGGGACACATGCAACATCGCAAAAATATTCTATTTGCTTGTCTTGTATAAAAAAGGGCAGTGGCGGCGCAAAATAAAAATTTTGAATTGCACTAGCATTTTTTTATCAACAATTTTCTGTTTGAATAATAAATAATTCATGAATACTTACTTGTGTATACTGTTTACAAAATTATCATCAGTAAAAAAAGAGTAAAAATAATTTGTTAGCATGCTAAGTGCAGTGGATGTATTAAAATTATTGTTTTCATCTTAAAACTTTACAAATGTTGTACCTTCCAGGTAAAATATTTTCTTTCTTTGAACAAGGGTCTTCTTCAACTCTTCTCTTCTTGGGTGGACTACAAGTTATGCTCGAGTCAGATGAATTTTCGGAACTAAAAATTTCAATTCGGAATGGGACAACTGGGCGCCGGTCTATTTTTTTTCGATAAACTGTGCAGATAAAAAACAAAATAAATATGTTATTTATCCAAAAATGTCAACATCTATTAAGTCGAGTGTTGAAATTTGGTAGGTGTAGTGTTCTGGTAACCTAGTAAAAATACCATTTACGTTTTTTATTTCAGAAATGGCGGTACAAAATGGTGGATTTCTTTATTTTTAAACCGATTTGTCTCAAACTTGAAAGTTTGCAGTGTTTGAGATCACTTAATACAGTTTTATCCTCAAACTTAAAAAAATTAAAATGGCGGATTTTCTTATTTATGCACCAATATTCATCAAATATAGAACTTGGCAGTGTTTCAACTCGCTGAATATGATTTTTGACTCAAACTCAAAATGGCGGGTTTCTTTATTTTTAAACCGATTTGTCTCAAACGTTCTTTCTTTAAACTTGAGTCATATTTTGTATTAAGCTATAAAAGTCTGCCATTTGCAAGTGTGAGTCACAAATTGTATTAAGTGACCTTAAGCACTGCAAACTTTCAAGTTTGAGACATTTGAGACACATCCGTTAAAAAATAAAGAAACCCACCATTTTGGATCCGCCATTTTAATTTTTTTAAATTTGAGTATAAAACTGTATTAAGTGATCTCAAGCACTGTAAACTTTCAAGTTTTAGACAAATTCGTTTAAAAAACAAGAAATCCACCATTTTGGATCCGCCATTTTGAATTTTTTATGAGTTTGAGTTAAAAATTATAATCAGCGACTTGAAACACCGCCAAGTTACATATTCGATACATATCGATGCATAAATAAGAAAGTCCGCCATTTAAATTTTTTTCAGTTCGAGGGTAAAACTGTAATAAGTGATCCCAAACACTTCAAACTTTCAAGTTTGAGACAAATCGGTTTAAAAATAAAGAAATCCGCCATTTTGGATTTGCCATTCTTGTAATCAAAAACGTAAATTTTATGTTATCAGGTTACCAGAACTCTAGACCTACCAAAATTTCAACACTCGACTTAATGGATTTAACTCTAACAAAACCAAATTTCAAGAATATTACGTTAAGGATTTTTTAAAGATGTTTTTGCATAAATAATAATATATCTATTTGGTTTTTCATCTGCACATTTTATCAGGAAAAATATTTTAATCCGGCGCCGGCGCCCAGTTGGCCCGGCGTCATTGGCCCGGCGCCTAGTTGGCCTGCCGCCCAGTTGGCCCGCCGCCCAGTTGTCCTAGAGTGCAACACATTTCAGGACAAATTATTATTAAAAAATAATCTTATAAGTGCGGGGAAGTGACACTTTCTGAATCAAAATGTGTGAGGGTAAAAACGGTCGCAGAAAAAACTATCTATCGCGACGCTATTGAACTTCCTCGTGTTTTAACAAAAACTATCCGTCAAGACGACTTACCCACGAAATGTTGTTTTTTCATCGATTTTTTTCTTCTTTTGCACAAAAAACAATTTCGGACCATGTTTGAACTCAAATAGTTAGTTCTAAACTTGTTTTTAAACGTTTTTAAGATTTCTTGAACCCGCACGAAATTCAAAAAAATTGATTTCCGTACTCTTTAGTTCAATCACATCTATCATATGGCATCTGCTTTTGGGGAAGCTGTGCGGGTTATTTGTTTAAATCTGTTTTTGTTTTACAAAAAAGGGCATTAAGAAATGTATTCAGGGTTAAAAAAAGGCGTTCATGCAAGCCATTATTTTTGGAACACAAAATCTTAACTCTATGTTGCTTTTTTATTTTGGAAACGGTTTGCCTGGTCTTTAAAAAATACAGAGAGGAAACAGATATGACCGACAGGTACAGTGTGCATCGTCCATACGTTTTACCTTTACCCATTCCTCACTCAACTTTGTTTATAATGGTAAAAAGTTATTTAATAGTTTACCTTTAGAAATAAGAAAAATATCTTGTTACAAGAAGTTTAGGCATAAGGCAAAGGAGTCTTTAGTTGCCAGAGCTTTTTACTCCCTTGAAGAATTTTATGGGATGTTTGTGTTACTACTGTTTTCAATATGTTTTTTTTTATCATTACTTGTATCCTAAGAGACGATGATTAAAAGTGATTCGGTTATTTTTGTTAACCTGTACAAAACTTTTTATGTCATTTTACCGCTATCCTATTGTTTTATAATTATTATTTTATTTGATTTTTAATCTGTCTGTGTGTCTGCCTGTCTAAAACCCGATCTCCTGTGGAAGGCCGCTGGAGGTCTTTTTTTGAGATTTTTAAATTTTTGTTTGGTTTTTATATAAAAACTTTAAAAACTTTTTAACTTATTGTGCGGTTACTAGCATTTTCTTATTTTGTATATTTTTTGTTGTGTGTTTTGTTTTACCACTGTTTTAAATATATATCACTTTCATCTTACGATAATTAGAAGTGATTAATTTATGTTGTTTGGTTTAATCTATACGGAGTTTTTATGTGCTTTTAAGACTATCTGGCGGTTTTATAATTATTATTTTATTTTTAATTTGTCTGAGTGACTGTCTGAAAATTGTGAGAGACCGCCGAAGACCTTTTTGTGAGATTTTTAAATACATTGTGACCTGGGAAGAAGTTTGTTAAATAATATCGGCTCAGTGGTTGACTTTGGGTTTATGATATATTTAGAGAGTAGGTTAAACCATGTAAAACCCAAGTATTTATAACTACTTTATACTCTATATAACTACTTTGTACTCTCTTATTTTTTACATCATTAACCTATATTTTTACATTTAGATTAAGCATGGCTTTGTTAATGTATACATTGGTATTCTTTAAAATAAAGCTACTTTTGAATTTGAATTTGAATTTGAATTTGTACTTAGACAACATTATCTATCAGTTTTCCCTGTATAAAACGACTAGCAGGTTGAATCACTCAAAATACGGCAGGTGGATTAAAAGTAGCCAGCTGCTTTTCTGTCGCACTTATGCCGTCAGTGTGACAGAGATAAAAGTACCCATATATTATCTAGGGTATTATTAGCATGCAAAATCAGCCTATCTTTGTCTGTTTTACAGGTTCAATAATGTATATCTCTGTTTTTTTTGTAAAAAAAATACCCGCCCCTAGAAACCAAATTGGATAGGGTCAATAAAAAATGCCTTGTCTTTCCGTCTCTAAGGCCATTTGAGGGCCTTATACAACTCAATGATCGAGAGCCTCTAGTCCTTGCCATACGCAGTTACACTTTTGTGACTTTGATATGAAAGAAACATATTTCCTAACTAGAAATGAGGCGGTTGCCTACGGCGAGCGATGCTATAATATATAGTACAGATTCTACAGAGCTCTAGCTATTCTTATAGGGTGGCTTGTGTAAAGCTATTCCTGTAATATGTAAGATATAATTTTAAATTATTTCAGATCCTGGGAATCGGTTAAATAAAAATCTATCTTTTTTGTTTGTGACGTTTCAGTTTATTACAACCATCATCAGACTATTCATTTTAGTATACTTTGCACAACCAATTAAAAAATAGTAATGACAAATCGGATTTCCCGCCAAATATTTTTAGCGCTACACCCCGTATTTTTAGTTCAGTATCCTGCGTGTCTTTAAATGTCTTTTGGAATTTGAATTTGTCAAGCACTTGATTTGCACATCGATAAAAGTCATAAAACTTGTCAAATTTGTTTTTCGCGAAGATTTTTTTTATGTTTGCGTTGAAGTGGAATTTTAACATTTCTTTTGAGATAAAAATCCAGAAAAAATCGGTGTGTTTGCGTTTTATCACGGGAAAGTGAAATCTTGCACAGCAGAGTGATGACTTCTCTCAAAAAAGGTTTAGAATGTGTTGTGGTTCGGTTTGGTGTAAGTGTTATAGTTACTGATTTTTAATGTATTCATACTAATATAAATTATGATTAAAATAAATTGTTATTCTATTATGCAAAATTTGGACTTGACAGACATAATTTTATTCTCTTTCAAAAAACAAAGAATTTTAACAAAAAATTCAAAACTAACTGACCTGTATAATAATATACAAGGTGCAGAGCGCAAAAATTAGTTCAAACAGACAGCTATGGGATGGCGCTATTCAAATGCCATTAATTGTATTAAGAGTTTAACATGGGGGTGTCCAATCTATTTCTGTGGTTAGTAATCTGTGATACTTTGTCATCCAGCATGTAAACACCTAGATTTATAATTTTATTGTTAAAATCAAAACTATATTTAAATTATTTATTGGGGATCGATGTGGTGGTTTCTGTCTGTACATCTTTACATTTATTATTAAAATTTACGTCGTTTTATTTATAATATGAACTTAAAACATTTTTTGAGTTCGCAATTTCATTCAAAAACAACTTTGTCCGAAAATTCGAGAGTGCCATTTTAGAACTGTTTTATATGATTTTAGATATGTTGTTTGAAAAGCGTATTTTAAACATATTGTTACGGGTTCTCCACAACAATTAAAACTCGCAAATGTCAAAAACAATACGTCAATTTATTTCGACAAATTATGTACAAAAACACGCACTTCAACTTACTAATAATTCACTACTTTAATCCGCCTATTAACTTCGCGTTAACATCTAGCGATCACTACCGTTGGTTATCTTTGACTGACTGCCAGGTGCGCGACCCCGGCCCTGTATATAGGATCGTCCATCTCTCTCGAACTTTCCGGCAGCCTTCGACGTCCGGAAAGTTCTCGTATTATTGCGACCGCAAGTCACAGATAACGCAACTAAAACCTTGACTAAGAATACAACCTTAAGATAAATCAACCTAATATTACACTAAACCTAAATAAATTCCAATTATAAAATTTAAATAACTTAAATTTGTAACACCATCCTCCTCTTCAGGTTTGATCGTCTCGATCAACATTTCCCAGGTAAGGTTTTAGTCTGTCTAGATGAACAACTTTCATCTTGGACTTCGGGCTTCTCTGGATTCGGTAGACTACATCATTACTCTTAACAACTTTATAAGGCCCTTCCCATGGTGGTGTCAACTTAGGTGATCTTCCTTTCTTGCGTTGAGGATTGTATAGCCAGACTTGATCATTCTCTTTGAACCCTGAAGAGTTTGCTTTCAGGTCATATCTCGCTTTCATGCGGTCACTGGCTATTTTTATTCGCTCTCTAACCACTTCATGGATATCGTGCAGCTTTTGCCTTAAACGTTCGACATAGTCATTAACCTCTAAGTGTGCTCCTTCAGGTGAACCAAACATGATATCACATGGTAAACGCAGTTCTCTACCAAACAGGATACTAGATGGAGTAGCTCCTGTCGTATTGTGGATGGCGGTTCTATAGGCCATCAAAAACAATGGAATATATTGGTCCCAATCTGTTTGGTGCTCATCAACAACTTTGCACAGATGTTCTTCTATTGTTTTATTAAATCTTTCAACCATGCCATCTGACTGCGGATGTAAAGCCGTAGTCCGTGTTTTATGTATTCCTAAAAGGTCACAGAGATTCTGGAAGAGCTTTGATTCAAAGTTTCTTCCTTGATCTGAATGTAGTTCCAAAGGAATGCCAAATCGGCTGAAAACATCATTTACCAGAACTTCTGCAACTGTAGCGGCCTCTTGGTTAGGCAAAGCAAAAACTTCTGGCCATTTGCTAAAGTAATCCATGACAACAAGGATGTATTTGTTGCCCCTTTTAGTTTCTGGAAACGGTCCGGCCACATCAATAACAATGCGTTCGAATGGCAGAACTACGTTATATTGTTTCATTTGACCTCTGGACCTTGTTTTGGGACCTTGGCTGGCTGCACAAGTCGAACATCGGCGGCACCAGTTTTTCACATCTTGAAAGTAATTGACCCAATAAAATCGGTTTCGAATTTTGTCCATGGTTTTATTTATGCCTAGGTGCGCGCCTGATTTTCCACCATGGCATTCGGCCACTATATTGTCTACCATGCTCCTAGGAACCACTACTTGATTAACCACAGTAAGGCCATCGGCACTTTCCCAGGCACGTTTAAGGATGTTTTCCTCTACTATCAGTGAATCCCATTATGCCCACAGTGATTTGAATATCACCCCTTGGTTTGCGATATCTTGCCATGATGGTCGTGGCTTGTTATCTTCTTTCAATCGCAAGATAGGTCCTACATCTTTGTCGTTAAGTTGTGTGGTTCTAATCGAAGCCAACATCCATTCTTCATCTGGTTCTAACTTTATCTGGCGCACGTAGGTAATTTCTTCTTTCTGGTTAATTTTCCTGCAATGTTTACAATCCTCAGGGCAAGGTCTTCTGGACAATGCATCCGCATTATTATGCACCCTTCCCGCTCGGTGCTTAATTTGATAATGGTATTGTTGTAGCTTTTCTATCCATCTCGCGACTTGCCCCTCAGGTTGTCTCATTTTCATGAGCCACTGTAACGCAGCATGATCCGTTCTAATCAGAAACTCTTGTCCATAGAGATATTTGTGAAAGTGATCTACGGATTTAATGATGGCTAGGAGCTCCTTTCTGGTAACACAATAATTTCTCTCTGGTTTGGATAGCTTTTTGCTGAAAAATTCGATGACCCGTTCTTCTCCATCTTGTACTTGGGAGAGTACTGCTCCTATGCCATCGATGCTCGCATCAGTATCTAATATGAATTTACCTTTTGGAATAGGATATGCGAGAATCGGACTAGAACATAATGCTGCCGTCAGTCTTCTAAATGCTTGGTCACATTCAGTATTCCATCTGTAAGAAGCTTTATCTTCTGTAAGTCTATGTAATGGAGACGCTATTTTGGCGAATCCTTCTACACATCGTCTGTAGTATGTACACAGACCCAAAAAGCTTCTCAATTCATGTTTGTCACGAGGTTGAGGCCATTCTTTTATTGCTTGTAACTTCTTTTCGTCGGTATGGATGCCTTCTCGGGAAACGACGTGACCCAGGAACTCAACTTTTTCTTGGACATTTCTTTGAGTTCAATTTAAGATTTGCGTTCCTGATTCTTGAGAATACTTCTCGTAAATTATCTAGATGATCTTGAAATGATTTCCTCATTACTATGACATCATCCAAATAGACTAGGCAGGTTTTCCAAGTAAGGCCTCGTAGAACGACTTCCATTAGTCTTTCAAATGTAGCTGGGGCATTGCACAGGCCAAATGGCATCACATTAAACTGATAAAGTCCACTTCCAGCAGAGAATCCAGTCTTCTCTTTATCTCTTTTAAAGATTCCTACTTGCCAATACCCTCTTTTCAGGTCAAGAGTAGAAAACCAATATGATCCTGCCAACGTTAATAATGTGTCGTCTATTCTTGGCAGTGGGTAACTATTTTCTTGGTCACATCGTTAAGTTTTCTGTAGTCGACGCAAAATCTAGTACTTCCATCCTTTTTAGTGACCAACACCACAGGAGATGACCAAGGACTTGATGACTCTTCAATAACACCGTCGCTGAGCATTTTATTAATGAGATTGTGAACTTCTTCTTGCTTGGCCATTGGTAGTCTTCTTGGGGGCTGTCTTATCGGTTGGGCATCGCCAGTGTTGATAGCATGTTGAATAAGGTTTGTGCGTCCCGAACTACTCCTAGTTTCGAAGATATTACTTTGTTCTTCTATAAGCTCTCTCGCTTTACTAAATTCTTCTAGAGGGAGATGTTGCCAAGTTGACTAAAATTGCTGAAGTACCTCCATTGGTAACTTGCTTGTATCCTCGGAAGTTGGCTCTTCACATCTTGTTACTTTCTGTACTGGTTCAAATAATGCTACCACCTCCCCCTTATTAATTTTGACACTATTTGGGAAAATATTGGCGACTCTAATCGGGATGTCTTTATCGGTTTTAACTAGTGATTTTGCAACGAGGTAGGTGTTGGGTGTGTTTTGTTGGCTTATGTGTCCGACGCAGCTTGTTGTTTTACTTTCTAGCCTCCCAAAAATTATGGTCTCACTGTTACCGACTAGTCTTGTTGTGCATACTGCCACCACCTTTATTGGTTCTTTATTGATGTGACTATTTGACAAAATGAACTCTTCGTTCCCAAATCTTAGGGTATTAAGTTTATTATCAAACGTAAATCCATGTTTACTTATCAGGTCCATTCCCAAAATAAATTCGTCTTCTATGTCTGCAACTAATACCGAGTGGCGAATCTTCAACCTCCCCAGCTGTAGGTCTATGTCTGTCTGCCCCAACACGTCGGCGGATTCTCCAGTCACAGTCTTAAGTGTTATTTTCTTTTCTGTTGGTCGAATTTTATATCTCGTTGCAATTTTGAACTTAAGCAATGATATGGCAGCACCAGTGTCTACTGTTATATTAACTTTTCTTCCATTAATAAGTCCGTCGATGTTAAGACTGTCAGCAGTATGTTTTAAGCTCTTGATAGAGTAAATTTTGGGGGCTAAATTCTCATTAGCCAACACCCGCCCCTCTGCGTTGACTTTAGTTTTCCTGATCTCTTCTTCGGTACTCTGTCCCAGTAGATGGTGAGCCAGACCTCATTTGGACACGACAATCGCGTTGAATATGCCCTGTACGTCCGCATCTGAAACACTTAACATTTGGAGGGGATCGTCTGCTTTCTTTCAAAGAATCAATCTTCTCTATCAGTGACTGAAACAGTTGGTTTAGCGTTTTTAAGTTGACCTCCTCTCCAGTGCTCATTTCTTCTCCCTCCTGAATTGAAACAGCTCTTACTTTTGGCCTTGACATATTATTTGATGATTCAATTTCAAGGGCTCGAATCAACACTTCACTGCTGTTATGGAAGCGTTCTCGACGAAGTAACTTTGCTAAGTCCGTGTCTCGCAAGCCGTTAATAAAGCGATCTACCGTAAAGGGATCTCTGTAATTTTCTGGCATTTGTGGGTAAGCCAAGTACATCAGCCTCCTGATATCCGCTTCATACTCTTGTAATGACTCTTCTGCTCTTTGTTGGCGAATATTTAATTCTGACCAATGCAAATTTCGTAAATGTTCATCTCCATATCTTCTTTCTAAAGCTGCCACTAAAGCATTGTAACTCTATTTTTGTTCCGCTGGAATAGACCGTAAAAGTCCAAGAGCAGGTTCTCGTAGAGCTACTAACAAAGCTCTAGCTTTTTCGTCATCGTTCCAACTATTTGCAGCGGCGGCAGCTTCAAATTGTTGTTTGTAGGTACACCAGGAAGACGTACCATCAAAATTTGGAGGCTTAATGTTTTGGTTGGAATTCACAACACAGGGATATGTTGTTTATAGTTTTTATTTTGTTGTGTTCTTTCTGAAGCTGTATAAACTGCTTTGACATGTCCTGGAATTTTTCTTCCATGGTTTGAAAAACTTCTTTCCTAACATTCTGTAATTTGGTCTCCACTTTTTCTTCAACATTCTGCAATTTGTTTTGCACCTTTTCTTCTACATTCTGCATTCTTTGAGTTATTTCTTCCTTAAGACCTTCTGTTGCTACCTTAAATTCTCCTCTCAGCTGTTCGGAGTTGCTCTTTATTTGGTCGAAGTTTTCTTGCATACCATCTAATCTTTCTTCAAATGTCCGTCTCATATCGTTTTGGTTTTGTGCAATGGTCTGTCTCATATCGTTCTGGTTTTGTTCCATGGTCTGCTTCATGTCGTCCATGGTGTGTTTCATGTCGCCTTGATTTTGTTCAATGGTCTGTCTCATGTCGTTCTGGTTTTGTTCAATGGTCTGTCTCATATCGTTCTGGTTTTGAGCCATTTGAGATGATAGAGCCTGAATCATTTTAGTCAGTTCTTCCATCTTTGCCGATCCTTGTCTAGTAAGCATCAACTTTCTGACAAATTTCTCCAAACGTCTATCCTTGGGCTATAAAAGTTAATGTCGCAGTCCGTTTTTCAATATCTCTTCCGATTCTTAAATAGAACCTAATGGAATGTTCTGGAATATACTGGTAAATGTCACTCTTTCTGCTACTAGGCAAATGTAGAAGTCGCTTTTTGATTATCTCTTTTGGTTCTCGAATAGATCGTCGTAGAATGTTATAGAATATTCTAGAAATTCTTTATATTTCTTACTTTTGAAATAACTAATCTAATGTTGAAGTCGCCTTTTGGATATCTCTTCTGGTTCTCGAATAAACGTCGTAGAATGTTATGGAATATTCTAGAAATTCTTTCCGATTCTTACTGTTGAAATAACTAAGCTAATGTCGAAGTCGGTTTTTGTATATCTCTTTTGGTTCTCGAATAGAACGTCGTAGAATGTTATGGAATCTTCTAGAAATTCTTTCTAATTCTTACTTTTGAAATTACTAATATAATGTTGAAATCGCTTTTTGGATATCTCTTTTAGTTCTCGAATAGAACGTCGTAGAATGTGATGGAATATTCTAGAAAATCTCTCTAATTATCAATTTTCTTTTTTTTTTTTTGGACTGTAAAGTTAATGTCGATGTCGGTTCTTAAATATCTTTTTTTGTTTTTGAATAAAACAATATCGAACTTCTTCGAATATTCGGGAAAAATCACTTACTGTTTTTCTGTCCAATTGTCCTAGCCGGTGGTACTATGTAAGGATAGTTTTTGCACTATTTATTTCTTTTATTCTCACTTCTGACACCAATTGTTACGGGTTCTCCACAACAATTAAAACTCGCAATTGTCAAAAACAATACGTCAATTTATTTCGACAAATTATGTACAAAAACACGCACTTCAACTTACTAATAACTTGCTAATAATTCACTACTTTAATCCGCCTATTAACTTCGCGTTAACATCTAGCGATCACTACCGTTGGTTATCTTTGACTGACTGCCAGGTGCGCGACCCCGGCCCTATATATAGGATCGTCCATCTCTCTCGAACTTTCCGGCAGTCTTCGACGTCCGGAAAGTTCTCGTATTATTGCGACCGCAAGTCACAGATAACGCAACTAAAACCTAGACTAAGAATACAACCTTAAGATAAATCAACCTAATACTACACTAAACCTAAATAAATTCCAATTATAAAATTTAAATAACTTAAATTTGTAACAATATTATCAATAATTTATTTTCACTATTGCTTGATATTTTGGACATATATTAGGTAAATTGACATGAGTTTTTACCAGTGCCGGTTTGAGGGCCTACTGGGCCATAGGGACTAACGGTACTAATCTTAACAAAGCCGCCAAAAAACAAAAACAAAGGTAAAAAAAATTGAGTCAAATTTAAAGGCAGCATATATATTCAATATGTAAAACCATAAACTAATAAATAGACAACCAATCCAAAATGGCCCGATTTACCGAAATCTCATACCAGATGGCCATACACGACGGTGTAAATATTTATTGTGAATTGCCTCTTCTGAAAGAGTCGGCGGTGTTGCCATACCAAAGACAATTCTACCAATCTACTTTACAATCGTCCTACTTTCCCCCGCTTATAGATTCATTTTTCAAGACATGGACATTTAGTGACCTGGCGTAAACAACCCGGAGCGCTTGGCAATTCTTCCGCTCTTTTAAATGAGGTGCATTAAAGAGAGAGAGCCTCTCGGGCGGCCCCGTGGGTTTGCTCGAACTCTATTATGAATAAGGTATTTAGAATTTGGTAGGCATACGGTTTAATTTAATCAAATATTATTCCTTTTCGAGCGACTGCCTATTTATTATAATATGCTTAGGCCAGAAACTAGTTAAATTCTACTTAGTGCAGGCGCTGTAGGTAGTTGAGTATGCAAAATAAGAGGAGCGCACTTTGACAGTGGGTCAAGGATCTGGATGTTGCCAAGCCAGGTTTTGGTCCAATTTTTTTTTATCCATCCTCGTCTTATAGTCGTGTTCGAATTTCTGAAAATTTAACTATGTTGATGCCCTAAAGCCGCAATGACAGGGAAATGAATCAAAAATATTAAAAACCTAAGCTAAAAATAAAATTATTATTAGTTTTTTAAATTTTAGCTGCCAAAACCCCCATACCCCCAGAACCAAAAATTTTTAGGTTTTCTTCAAATTTTCTTAAAAACTAAGCTTCTTAGTGAAAAATATGTAATTGTCTTTATTGTAGACAATAAAATTTCCTTTTCAGCGATATACAAGTCAGTGGGGTACGAACAAAGACAAACTCTCCAGCGGCGTCCGTTTATTGAGGTAATGCAAAAAAATGAAAAAAAGAAACATACATATTACCTGTTTTCCCCGATTTTATTGAAAACCAAGCTCTCTATTAAATATTGTGTCCTATAGTCGGTCGTAGACAATGAAATTTCCTTTTAAACGATGTGTAACAGGGCAGGATTAGTTTTATTTATAACAATTTAGGGCCTTGTTTTACAAGTTTTATCCAATTTTCTCAAAAACTAAGCTTTTTAGGAAAAAACATATTCCACACTTTATTGTAGAAAGTGAAATTCCCTTTTTAATAGTGTATAAGTTCAGTGGAATCAGATTAACAGCAAACTCTCCAGCGGCGTCCGTTTTTTGAGAAAATGGGAAAAAAAAGTAAGTAAAAAACCACAAGTTCTGCCCGATTATCTTAAAAACCAAGCCCTCTATTAAAAATTGTGCCCTATAGTCGATTATAGACAATAAAAATTCCTTTTAAACGCCGTACCACAAGGTAAGGTTTATCTTCACAATAAAACTTCACAGGCGTCCGTAAATAAAATCAATTTTTACAAATCACCAAACAAATTAATTTTGTTACAGGTTTTATCCAATTTTCTTAGAAACTAAGCTCAATAAAAAAAAGTGTTAAAATTTATTGTAAAAAATAAAATTATGTTCGTAAATGGGGGACATTTACAAAATAAATAAATAAAAACATTTTTGTAACATGTTTCACCCGATTTTCCAAAAAACCGAGCTCTTTATCAAAAAATGTCTCTTATACTTGATTGTAGAAAATTTTTTTCCTTTTCAACGATGTATAACAAGGTAAGAAAAGTTTAATTTTTAAAACTTTGGGGACGTCCGTAAATTAAATCAATGTTTAAAAATCACCAAACAAATTAATTTTGGTTCGATTTTTTTTAAGATTCTTAAAATTTGAATCAGTGGCGGTAGTAGGCCATCCCCCCTCACATATCTAACCGTACCTACAAAATTATGGCGCAGGATGTGGAGAAAAGCTGAGTAGTAGTCACCTTTGCTGCTAGAGCCGTACCTAGAATTTTTTTTTCGGGGGGAGTTTCATCTTTTTTTTTTGTGGAGGAGGGATGGAAGGAAAGGTACAAGGGGTGCAAATACTATCAATGCAGATGGCGGGTATATTGTGGTGCTTCATTTTTTAATTTTTTAAAATTTACTTTAATTAGAAACGCCCCTGAAGTTTTAAAAATGAAATTAATCTTACCAAGTTATATATCATTTAAAAGAAAATTTTATTTTCTATAAATCAGCTGTCAAGCATATTTCTTATAAAAAGCTTAGTTTTTTTTGAAAATCGGATGAAACATGTGACAAAAATGCTTTTATTTTTTTTTGTTTAATATGACCCTTATATCTATACGAACTTCGCTAGAGAGTTTGTCATTAACCAAATCTCACTGACTTATATATCGGTAAAACGGGAATTTTGTTTTCATCAATAAAGTTTAGAACATTTTAAATTGGGCTTAGTTTTTAAGGAAATTGGATAAAACCTGTAAAAAAAATAATTTATTTGTGATTTGTAAAAATTGATTTTATTTACGGACGCCTGTGAGGTTTTAATTTAAAGCTAAATCTCACTTTGTAACACAGCAGTTAAAAGAAAATTTTATTGTCTACAATCGACTATGTAACATGATTTTTGACAGAAGGCTTAGTTTTTAAGCTAATCGGGTAAAACATAAGACAAACATGTGGTTTTTTAATTTTTTAAACATTTTCTGAACAAACGGACGCCGCTGGAAAGTTTGGTAATACTCTGCGCTAGCTTATACATAGCTAAAAATATAATTTTATTTTCTACAATAAAGTGTAATTATTTTTTTCCCAAAAAGCTTAATTTAGTGATTTTTAAAAATTAATGTAATTTACGGACGACCCTAAATTGTTATAGATAAAAGTAATCTTACCTTCTTATAAATCGTTTTGAAGGAAATTTCATTGTCTACAATTGACTATAGGACATAATTTTTGATAGATAGCTTAGTTTTCAAGAAAATCGGTTAAATCATGTGATAAACATGTTTCTTGTTTTCATATTTTTATATCACTTCAATTAACGGACGCCGCTGAAGACTTTGTCATTGGTCGTACCTCACAGTAATACAGCAAATTTTATTGTCTATAATAAAGGTAATTACATATTTTTCCCTAAGAAGCTTAGTTTTTCAGAAAATTTGAAGAAAACCTCAAAATCGCAGGTTTTGAGGGGTTTTTGGGGGTTTTGCAGCTAACAAACTAATAAAGTTTTATATTTAGATTGGATTTTACACATTTTTGATTAATAATTTTTCTGTCATTGTGGCTTTAAGGCGTCAACTTTGGTAAATTTTCAGAAATTCGAACACGGCTATAAGAGAAGGGGGGATAAAAAAAATTAGACCAAAACCTGGCTTGGAAACATCCAGATCGTTAATCTGCGACCTTTTGTCAGCTAGAATCCATTGTCAAACTGCGGTCGTCATATTTTGCATACTCAACTACCTACAGCGCCTGCACTAACTCGTTTGTTTCGGCTTAGGCGTTTACGTTTTGGACATATAAATAATTGTCTATATATATATATATATATATATATATATATACCGGGTGGGGCAAAAAAAACCGGACAATACATGAATAAACGAGCATCTTTGAAGGGTGCAATTTAATTTCGACCGCCATCTTGGATTTTGATATGGCGCGGCGGACCGAAAAAGATATTTAGATAAAACTCTGAATAATTCTCTGCCAAGTGCAGTTTGTTCCATTAAAATCGATGATATACTTCAAAAGTTATATTGAAAAAAAATTGTCCGGTTTTTTTGGCGCATCCGGTATATATAGACTAATAATTTCTAAAATACAATAAATAATCAAAAATATCTTTGATTTCCATAATATATGCCCAAGAAGAAAGGGTAAAAAAGACGTTGGATGGTTTTTAGATCGAGTGGCGCACTTTTTACACCGTAGCGACTACTTAAGTGTTTAATTAATAAAAAATTTTAATTGGCAGAAAACTTTCATTAGCATTAATGTAATTTGATCAAAATCTAATCAACTCGTGAGTGTCGAACACTATTTTACCTGAAACTTTTATGAACATCGGTTTAGTGGTTTAGGAGCTATCGTGTGACGGAGAGGCATACGCACACACACAGGCAGACATCACGACGATATTGGTAAGATAGGTCAAAATACACCCAAATAACAAAGTTTTAGGCGTTATCTCAAAAAAAATAGTTTCGTCGAAAATAATACCTTCACTACCCATTGCTGCGCGAGCTAGGAAGGTAAAGAAATATTTTCAGGGGACCCAAATTTAACCGCAAACCAAAAAATCGCTTTCCAATTTTGGCCAAATAGTTTAAAAAATGGTTTTGAATTTAAGCAGCCAAAATCTTTGCCTGACCACTATAAGATTTGGATATTTTTTTATAAAAACTAAAAAATATTCAACTTTAGATGCCTTAATATATTTTAAAAAATTACACTCTTTTAATAGTAAAATAAAGATTTTTGCAACCCAGTAAAATGTTAACCATTTTGGATCCGCCACTCTTGAAATAAAAAACGTAAATGAAATAAAATTTCGGACTTCCATTCAGTTTACACTTGATAACGGTTAGAGATACTTACTAACCGAAACGTCGTGTTTTAAAATAAATAAAGAAAATGGAAGTCCGAAATTTTATTTCATTTACGTTTTTTATTTCCAGTAAAATGTTGTTGGAAAAAAATCTTATATCATATACAGAAAGAATTTTTGAAATCGCCCTATATTTGATAAAATTATGCGAATATGGTTTTTGAAGAGGGGGAATGACGAATGACAGAAGGGGCGATGGGTGGAAGCAGGGAGGACTACAAAGTAGGAATTAGTAACGTAAAGTAATTATCCGATTGCATAATGATAATTAATTATCCGCTTGCAAAATGATCTTTAGAATATTTTTAAGTTATTATATTATGTTTGTATTCAGGAAATATGTGAAAAATATCTAAAAAAATCTTAGCTTCGGGGGGGCCCGAGCCCCCACCCCCCCCTTATATACGCCACTGTGTCTATCCATAACAAGTGTGTTGCTTTTACCAGAAACAAGTATAATATAGGTAGTTTACATTAAAAGCGTCTAGAGCGACACAAACATTTGAGCGAACGTTTATTTGAGCATAGAGAACTAAATATAATGTAAGATACAAAAAAGCGCAAAGTAATTAAATGAAATTTTTGTTTGTTAATTATTTTTATATGAAGTACTTCATATGCAATATTTTTTTCCTACCACTACACATGAAAATGATGGATTTCACACCATTTTCATCCTCAGAAAACGTTAGATTTCACCTATGGACAAAAAATTTTCTGCACATGAAAAAGTACTTTTCGCACATGTATGGAAAATATGTACAATGGCGCTCACTGCCACAATGTTTTTCCGCACATGTGTTGCAAACTATCTTTCCACACGTGTGCGGAAAAGCAGTTTTATTTGATTTGTGCAAAATTTAAGACCAATTTTTACAAAAACTAATACAGTTTAACAGGGTTCGTAGGTAAAATAGCTTACACAAACTTCAAAATTCAAAATTTTTATTAACGCATATAGCATTTACAAATGTCACAAGATTAAATTAGTTAACAGCAAAATTTAAAATACTCATAAAAAAACAAATATAAAATTTAATCAGCCAATAAGTTCTTGAATAAACCACTCTATACAATAAGTGGCGATGAATGATGACAGACAACTCGATAGAAAGTTACTTTCTTACACTCGCGTGTTGTTTCACTAGCGCCTCGTTCACAACATTCACGGTCATGTGTAATTTGTCACTCTCTTTTTTGTCTCTTGTTATGTAATAGACTATTTTTTTGTAATCTTACCATATGAATAATATCGTTACTCATTTCTGACCTTACTAACTAGAAGCCACAAAAAGGGTCCACTTATTTAAAAAAAAAGAATGAAACTGGGCCTCCTTTCAAGGGCCTTTCCAAATTATTTTTTGTTGTTTAGGGATAAAAACACAAGAGGTAAATGTGTCACTGTTTATACCTGGGATCAAAAGTGATAAATCAGGGATAAAAAATTAAAATCAGGGATGAAAATCAGGGATGAAAATGAATTAAAATCAGGGATGAGTTTGATGTTTGGCTCCACTCCACTTACCTGTTCCAACTTAATTTCTAAAATCCTAAATTAAAATCAGCCACGTTATATACCCCAAAGTTTTAAATTTGATACAGATATCAGTTGACAAATGAATTTTGTTTTAAATTAGTTTTTAAAGTAGCAAGTTTGAATCAAATCAATTAATAAATACTTATGAAAAATTTTGCAGCCGCCATGTTCATTTTTGTAAGTTTCAGTTTCCGTATTTAATACATACTGGTTGATAAATGGGGAATTCCGCCATTTGTTTTTTTTTTAAGATTGATGAAAATAAATTGAGTTGGTGGATTTACTCCGACAATTCACTCACTCATAAAAATGTCTAGACTAGAGTTTTTCCAAACGTTTTCCGAGTTTTTCGAACATTTCACAAGTTTCTATGGAAATTGTTCGAGTTTTTTCCGAGTGTTTTCGAACAATTCCTGAGTTTTCCGAAAAAATTTTCAAAGTTTATTCCAATATTTCCGAGTTTTTTAAACATTTTTGGAGTCAATTTTCAATTTCAATTGAATCAATTCAATTCAATTTCAATATATTTATTTACCACATTTTTTACATAGAGATGAGTTTTATACATCATACCCTTAAGTAAGTAAATATATCATGAAATATACATTGCAATGGTTTCTTTGTACCTACATAAATGTAATTAAGCCCATTTACCGGAATTTAACAAAGTTAAAAAATAACAAAAATAATAATAATTGTGACAAACTTGATGGATTCAGGAAAAAGTTTTTTCCTAATATTTGGTTTAGGGTTGTTTTTTAGACTAAAAAAAAGTTTAAATTTTTTTTTATAAATAAAAGTAGAAATAAATAAATGCAAAGTAGTTATACTACTACAATGAAAAAAAAAACAAATAATATATAAAACTAAAAAAAAGTCATGAAATATTCTTGAACACCAGTTTCTAGTTAGGTATCTATTTATTTATTATAATTTTGGATAATTTTGAAGTAACCAAGTGGATATTTATTTTTTTAAATAATTTTTTTTGACATTGTGTTTGAGTTCAGATGGTAGCAGGTTAAAGAGTTCTTTTCCAATGTATGTATAGCAGCTTTGACCAATTGTTTTTTGTTTTCTTGGTATTCTTACTCTATTTTCCACAACAAATTTTGTGTTAGGAATTTCTGGAAACATTAGATTATTTTGACCTAGATAGAGGACAGAATATTTATAATAGAGTTGTCTTAAACTGAGTAAGTTTGTGCCTTTGTACAAATTTTGAGTTTTTCTAAACCTTTCACAAGTTTTCTTTGAGCATTTGCTGAGATTTTCGAACATTTTCAGTTTTCCAAAAATTTTCCTAGTTTTTCTGAACACTTTTCCAGATTTCCGAAAATGTTCCTAGTTTTTCCGAGCATTTCCCGAGATTTTTCGAACATTTTCAAAGTTTTCTGAAAATTCTTTGAGTTTTTCTAAACATTTTCCGAGTTTTTCGAAAATTTCCCGAGTTTTTTTTAACTTTTACAAAGTTTTTCTAAACTTTTTTCGAGTTTTTGAAACATTTTCTGTGTTTTTCCGAACATTTTTCCAGTTTTCCAAAAAGTTTCCTATTTTTTCTGAACATTTTCCGAGGTTTTTCGAATATTTCTAAAGTTTTCTGAAAATTGTCCGAGGTTTTTTGAAGATTTTCCGAAAGTTTCCCCAGTTTTTTAAAACTTTTCTCGAGTTTTTTGAACATTTTCCAAGTTTTTGCGAACATTTCGCAAGTTTTATGAAAATGTATGTTTCCGAACATTTCCCAAATTTTCCAGACATTTTCCTGACATTTCCCATGATTTCCGAAAATTTCTTGAGTTTTTCCAAAAAATTCCTGAGTTGTCCGAAAATTTTTAGCAACAAGTTCAAGGACTGTATATGTGTTTCTGGCCTTAACTCTTGGAAGTCAGAAAATATATCTACTTTTTCTTACCTACATATCTATGCCCTCCACTGGGCAAGACGCGTCCACCCCTGACAAAGGTTGCATGTATACTGAAAGCAGTGACTGAAAGATTTTTCCAAATGATTTTGAATTAAAAGAAATATCGGCAACACGGCGCTATGGAGGCAAAAACGCTTCCTCTCTCTTTTTTCCTATGTAAATTATTGCATAAGAAAAAAAAGACAGAGCTAGCATTCCAGTTCATTTGGTTACCTGCTATTACAAAACGAATAGGGAAATCAGCGCCCTCACCGGTCGTCACCGGCTGCGTTCAAAGGTGCACAGTGCGTGAATTTTATAGTATGCTATTGGCCTAATGTAAATTCACTGTCTACTATATTATACTCGTTTCTGGTAAAACTAAACTTTCAGATGCCAACAATTATTATTACACAACCCTTACCTTGATCTGAATCCGGGGTCAAAAAAGTCCCTAGACGCCTGGAATTTTCCCCAGTATGTTAATTTATATAAAATTAACAAAAAAAAAACAGGTTTGGCGTATCTTTTCCATTTTAATGATTTTTGGTATTCATTCATTTTAGCGAATTTCAAACTTTTTTTTTAATTTTGGAAAATTAAAAACCGCAAATTTGGCTTAAACTGAGGCCTTAGTGGTATATCTTTGACCCAAAGCGTAAACCATTTATTGTTGTAATCTGCAGAGGTTTTTTATGTGCTGCGTGGCAAAAAAAATATGCAACTTTAGCCAAACAGGTACATACCTGGGCAGTTGCTTAAAAAAATTGGGGGTGGGGGTCATCGGTTTCATTTTTAAGCTATACTCTTATGGATTTTCTCTACAACTTCTATCACTTTATGGGGATAAAAAGTTGATATTTAAACTTTTGTCAATTAAGTTTATTCACTGGCTTTCTTTCAGAAAATTTTTGGTAGAACCCCCAGAAAGGGGTGAGTAGACCCCTTTTCATCCCCACGTTTCCGCATTTCCTATATTCTAGCATTAAATAAGTATAACTCGAAAACAAAATCGATCACCACCCACTTTTCCTTGAAACAAGTATTACTTTAGTTTTAGATTTAGGCTCTAACATATCTCAAATTCACTGCATCTGACGCATCCCAGTAAATTCCATAGGCAATTAGTAACCAAGTCATGCAAATTTAAAAAACGTTTGGAATACCCATTAAGTTTATTATTATTCCTATATTTCTATTATTCATAATTTGAGCCACTCTATAGATATGTGACGAAATTGAGAACATACTTAAAAAGATTCTTTTTTTTCAACAAAATAAAATTCATATTGGTTTTTTAGTTTTCTTTCACGAGAAGTTGTAACAAAAAACTACAAAAACTCACATTTTTCCATAATCCAGTGGCGCGCATTTAAATATTTATTGCTCGAAAACGAAACCGATTAACCCCCCAATTTTTTTGAGAGAAGTATCAGGACGGTTTGGGCTCTAACATTTCGTAGACAATTAGTAATATGTCATGCGTTGAATTATTTTGTTTAAATACCCTGCAAGCTTCTTACATAACTTCTTATGCAAACATCACTCTAGAATAGTTAAAACGACTCACATGAAAGCAAGTGAAGTTTATTTTGACTATGCATTTTTAGTTTCCTTTCTTTATATTTAAAAAATCTCCGGTATTTACTGTATTTAAAAAAAAAATATTTTGAGCTACTCTGTAGGTATGTGACGCAAACTATATGTCAAAAATTGATAAAATTCCCAAAAGGACACTTTTGTCAATAAAACAAGACTAATATCAGTTTTTTATTTTTATTTGGCGATAAGTTATTACAAAAAAACTACAAAAGGTCATCTTTTTCCATTTCAGAGGCGTGCATTTAAATAAGTATAGCTCTAAAACGAATCCTATGACCCCCCCCCAATTTTTTTTTGGTAAAAATATCAGGAAGGTTTGGCCTTCAACATATCTTATATTCAGCTCATCTGACGCATCCCCGTAAACAATGTATTTAGTGCCTCCTCCTTTATTTAAATGCTGTAAGAATTGACTACTGAATAAGGTAAGATATTATATTCTGCTGTTGATATTTGTAAAGTTGATAGTCTTGGCTACTAAAAAGTGGGATATGTATATATTTTATATGAGATTGAGGTAAAAATGGGAAATTGCTAAAGTAGCTAAAATGACATATCCCGTTTTACCTCAATTAAATGACCGATAAAAACTAATTAATTTAGTGTTTTTTAGATGCCGCCTATTTACGAACGATTTTTTGTTTTCGTCAAGTTCTCTTTTTAAACCCTTCCTAGTTTTTTTATAATAAGCATTATTGGAATTATTTTACTGGTAATTATTAGGTTATTATTTAACCAAAAAAGAATTTGTTTTAGTTATACCTATCGTTGTGCCATATTATGAATAAAGAGTATTTTATCTCATTTTAGTTTTATCTTTGTGTCGTATTTTTTTGAATTTTTTATTAAACCAGTTTTTTTGTATATTTAATGTTAATTCTATATCCAATTTTATATAAACATATATTTTTAGGTGTTTAAAGTACTACAAATAAACTATAACAAATGAAATTTTTTTTTTTTATCAACCAATAAGGTGAAAACTTTTTTTTGTACACATTTTAAGTACACTTGCCCTACATTATTAAAACTTTTGAAAATTAAAATAATTAAATAACCAATTAAAATATAACATAAAACATATTAAAAGTAAAAGTGTAAAATGACTTAAAACTGACTCATTAAAATTCCACGCCCAATTAATTAATTTGAACTTCCGAGCGACTGTTTTTTTACAGTTTTAATTGACGGATTATATTCTCTTTTCTAAATATAACAAAAGTGTTTGCGGGGTCTTTTATTTTTGATTTGGCCTGAATGACTAATTTCAATCACAAAATCCTCCTTTTTTAAAAAGCTTTTTGTTTTTTTGGCATATTTATGTTTTCATTGACAATAAGTGGTAATTGCAGGACTTGAAGCGATTAATCTGGTTAGTTTTTTATGTTTTAAAAAATACATTACACACAAAGTGACCTATTTAAAGCTTTAGAAATGGCAAGTTGCAGAAATCCACAGTACGCCGGTCTATTTTTTATATGATGACTAACAGGCTAAATTCTCGTACATAACTTTACTCGATCGGCGAAAATTCTTAAAAGTTATTCCTAACAGAATAAGTGGGCGCCAGGGGCGGATCTAAGAACTTTATTTAAGGGGGGACATATCATAATAAATATTACAAAATACTATTTTGCATAGTGACCAGGAGGTGTATTCTGTGTGTAAAAACTAAATATAGTTTGAGATTTGGGGGGGATTTCCCATTTTGCCCCTCCCGTAGATCCGCGCCTGGTGTGCGCAAACATCTTTTGAGCTTCGGACTGACTAAACCAAGCACTCGATTTTGGGAACAATGTTACACAAAGCTGTTACTTTCAAACACATTTTTTATATAACAGAAAAGAGAATCAGGTATTAATTCTCAAATCATCTCAAAATCTTAAATCGCTGCCTTGCTTTTTTAACTCGAATATGATAATTTTTAGGAAACGCTTTTAAAAATAATGGGAAAGGCAAATATTTATATATTTTTTTTGCTTTAATTAAATCAATCAATAACTTATCCATGCTTGAAATAGAAAATAAGCAAAATTTTGTGGTAAAAATATAGGACAATACGATGAGAAGTTATTTTTTACAGAAAATGCAAAAACGCATTTTTTTAGTTGTGCCACTATCAAAGCAAAGCAGCGAAATTACGAGATGGAAAAAGTAACAATAAAGAATTAGTGACCGGCAATGGTTTTTTCTGTAGCTAGAAAAATATGTTCAGGTTAATAGGGACTTATTGGAATAAAACCTGACTTTATTTTAGAATCGACTTTATTGTGACACATTCACACAGAAAACTAACAGCTGACCTCTCAAAATTGACATACCAAAGCAAAATTTAATAATACAGTCGCTAACTTCCATTTAATAAATGCCGACACTAATAAATCCGGTTTTTAAATACACAAAGGCCGAATTTTGAAGCAAAGCAGCTGGTTTTTATATGTAAATATGTCACTATGGGGTCGATTTTAAAATAAAGTTAGGTTTTATTCCAATAAGTGTCTAATGCCAACATTGTTCTAAAAATCATATGCATGGTTTAGTCAGGTCGATGCTCGAAGAATGTCTACATTTGCGCACTCTGTGGGGCGTCTGGGCAAAATAAAGCTATGTACGAAAATTCAGCCTGTTAGTAATCACTTAAAAAATAGACTATTTGCGTTGCAATATTTCTCCAACTTGCCATTTCTAAACTTTCACATAGGTCACTTTTGTCAAATTTGAAGGGAACATCACTACTCAAATCAATCTGCAACAAAAAATATTATATTTCTTATAAAAGAAAAATTTTAAATAGTTTATAGAAAGACCATATCTCTTTTAAAAAGGTTAGGTATTGTTATTATACAGGGTGTCCCATAACTTAGGGCCATAGGCCAACAGGTGATAGAGGAGGTTTTGTCTAATAAAAAAGTTCCTGTAATGCATGGGTCAAAACTCTTTCATTGTCGAGATACAAGCATCAAAGTTGGCGAACTTTTATACTTTTTTGATAATAACTTAAAAAAAAACGCAGTAAAAATATGAAATTGGGCAGTCTTGTATTAGAACAAGAGCAATAAATTGAAATAAAAATTATTTTGAAAAAAATTAGTCGGTCAATTTCAGAAAATACAATTTTTTTGGTATAAACTTTTATAAATGCCATATTATGTTTTTTATATTTTTTTAAAATAAAAACAAGTCTCTAGCAAGACATAATAATAAAATATTATTGATATTTTTTTAAAGAAAGAGTAAGGAAATATTTTAAAAAAACATATAATTTTTTTTTTGTTTTTGGAGGTTATGTTGACAGCCTGTATCTCCTCAACTTGTAATTTTATCAAAAAAAGGAATACCACATTTTTGCCTATAACAGATTTTCTTTTTTTTGTAAAACACACCTCTAAATTTCAACATCCTATATCTTAAAAACAGATGTGTGTTGACATCCATGTTATATGAACTTTTTTCTCGTAAATAACCTCCTCTATTACCTGCTGCACTATGGCCCTTAAGTTATGAGACACCCTGTATAGTTAGATTTAGTGGCGGCTGGTGACGTTATAAATTGGGGAGGCAGAAATTTTTATTGCATGGAAAAAAAAATTACCTAAACAATTTTATCTTAGCATTTAACAAACAAGCAGCTACTTGGTGTAGTTTTTAGTTTATTTATTTATAGAAGTCTATTTGCCTTTCTTTTACATGCGCAAAGTTCTCGGATTAGCACCAGCTTCAGCTAAGCATGGCCCTGTAGAAAAACCGCAAAAATCCCACAGAATTTTATACAGTCTATTAACTAAGTATATGTCTATTTGTTCCCACAATTTCATTATGTTCGGTAATGTTTTACCTATAGGTACTATTCAATTGGCACCTAATATCAGTCTTGCCTGGCATAGAAAATTCTATGTGGTTATTTAAATAAGTAGCACTTACTTTGTGTCTTTAACTTTTCACTAAAGTGCTTGATATCACACATTCCCTTTGCCATCCACGCAAGATTGTTCATGATAAGACAAATAAAGCAAAAAACGCATTTTGTTTTTCACAACCGCACAACCAGTTTTCAGTATCGTATAATTTTTTATTACTTGCACTAAAATTTTGGTTAGTTTTTAGGATTTTTAGGTCCGGTCTATGTGGCCCTAAAGATTTTATTTGTAATCAAAGTTTATATGTCAGCGTATTTAAATTTTCACAGTTAATTATATAATCGACGGTATTTATTTCCATTTTGAAAACAAACAAAAACAAACAATGGACATGCGACCGGCAATGCTTTTAACTACTAACCCTGACGTACCCCAAATCAAAACAAACTCATACGTACCTTCACTAAGGATAGAACCGGCAAACCGTAGGTTGGACAACGTGCGGTTTGGCACAATGAATCTGGCCGACGCCAACTAAAAGAAATATTCCTCCCGCCCCTGCGCGATAACAGCTACCCATACACCGCTGAAAAACGGGTGTAATTGAAATCTTGTCCCACGCGGTACTGCCGGCCTGTAATTATTTACGCTAAAAAAGTTTACTTAGTACTGACATTACTTTGATAGAATAACAATGAAATGCAATTAACTTTTGGCAACTTTTTGACAACTCGTATCAGTTTTGGCTAAAAAATAGTGTCATGATTTATTAAACGATTTTTTGTAGCAACTTTTAAAGCCCGCTGAAATTCCGGGCTTTCCAGACGAGTTTAATCAATTTTAAGATACCATTAGAAAAGTGGGCGACTGTACGTCAAAATTACTTACATTAACCGTCCGTGTGATTGCGGCGTTCCACGGAAGCCGCTAACAACATGTGACGTTAAAATGTTGAAATGTCAACATGGCTTAATCGTCGGCCGTCTTTGGCACGACCAAAAACTATCTAGTAAACTGCAATTATGAGTAAAAACTTGCAGGGTGTTTTTAAAGGTAACAGAGTCGATTTTGGAAAATCCCTTAAACACACCGATTACGTTTGCAAGGGGAGACTTTTTTGCTAACTTGAAATTTTTGTGGCATAGTAGATAGCTAGCGAGATATAAACTTCAATTCTATATTTTAAATAGAAAAATCGAGTCAAGTGATACACTGTTTTGAAGAACTGGTGAATGTTTTTACAATACTGTAAAAATTTTAAACATCCTTCGATTACTTCTCGAGAAATTCTACTTCAATTTTCAAATTTAAAATGGACTAATAAAATATAAAAAGTAAATCAAAAAAATATAAAATTCTACCACCACAAAAAGCCGCAGTTACCTTAAAAAAAACAGCCTGTACAGAAGATAAACCTTAATTTAATTGGTTCATTAATCATATTGGTCACGTGATAAGCGATGGTAAGCAACAAAAAACCATGCGACCAAAAATTAAAAATAAATTTAAATTTAACCGCACTCTTTATATAGTTTTTTTAACTTGGTTATGCTACATTTCTATTTGTTTTTATAATTTTAATTTAATTTTCATACAGAATCATAACGCTAAAGTTATACAACCCAGAGCTTGGAGCAAATTTAATTGGTTCCCTTTATGCCTCTTTAACTACATTATTCTATTTCCTTGGCCTAGTTCCAAGGAAATTTAAAACAATTTTCAAACTCGCAGGTGAAGCTAAGTGATTTCTTATGTTTCCTAGTAATATTAACATATTATTAGCACGTGGTGCCAAGGTACTTACAGTTTGCAACTAGATGAAACCAAAGCTGGATTCACGCATAGGTTAAGTAAAGTTTTGCTAGAAAACTTTTTACTCATCATTTCGAGTAATCTCTTTTAAAAATTATCTTCTTCTCTAGTTAGTTTTGGTTTTATTATTTATTTATTTATTATTTTAAACACGACGTTTCGGTTAGTAAGTATATTCACTTTAAACTTGAAAACGGTTAGAGATACTTACTAACCGAAACGTCGTCTTTAAAATAAATAAAGACAATGGAAGTCTGAAATTTTTTTAAACGACGTAATCTACTATATTCCGAAAACCGCATATTGATGCGTATAATTATATTACTTATGCTCTACACGGAGCTATCGCCTGCATTCACCTGAGGATGGCCCAAAATCTAGGCCGGAACCGGTTGTGGATTGGCATGGATCACTGTTCCTGCAGATTGTCAGGACGTGGTCCAAACAGGGATCATTCGTATCCTTGTGATCGACGTTGGAGAGAGTGAAAACCAAATAGTTTTAACAAGTTCCCAACGAAAGCATCAAACCATCAGTATAATTCAATGCCGGTAGGAGTATTTTCCCTCGGAGTAGTTGTTTGTGTTGGGTTCACACAGTGGCGTATATAGAAAAAAGTTTCGGGGGGGGGGGGGCCGAGACAGTTTTGGGGGGGGGCGAGACCTCATGAGGTTGTATTTTATGATATTTTATGTTTGTATTCATGAACTATGTGGAAAATATCCAAAAAAATCTTAGCTTTAAGGGGGGCCCTGCCCCCCAGGCCCCCCCCCCCATATATACGCCGCTGGTTTCACATAACTTATTCTCTAAACGGAGCTATCACCTGCATTCACCTGAGGATGGCCCAAAAAGGCCGAAACCGGTCGTGGATTGGCATGGATCACTGTTCCTTCAGATTGTCAGGGAGTGTTCCAATCAGGGATCATTCGTATTCTTGTGATCGACGTTGAAGAGAGCGAAAACAAAATAGTTTTACCAAGTTCCCAACGAAAGCATCAAACCATCAGTATAATTCAATGCCGGTATGGGTATTTACCCTCGGAGTAGTTGTTTCTGTTGGTTTCACATAACTTGTACACTTTTGCTCATAAAAAACGATCTTGTACACTTCTGCTCATAAAAAACGATAACTCTTATTAATAATAATAACTTGATAAAACTTGACACCTTATATTATGCCATGTTTATTTGTTTACAGTTTATCATTAGGAACAGAAGTGTACAGTGCGAACATTTATACCTGTAGGCACGCTTAATTTTAGCTTTAGAATTTACCAACAAAAAACCGATAAAATCAGATTATTTTGGTTCAAAAAATGTTTCATGTCAAATATTAACAAAGTATTTTTCATGTCGGTCGTTTATTTTCTTAAATTCGTTGACTCTTTTTTATTAACTTTTTTATATTCTTCTTCCTTAAATAACGCAAAAGATTTCACAAAATTGCATTCATTATTTTCCGAAATATTGAGTTTCCAAATTTTGGAAAAATATATAGTTAAAATATAAGCTTTATAAAAAATCAAAGAAATTCACTTGTACAAGGGATCACAGATGAAGGCTGTGCAGCTTCGATTTTCTGACGTTTTCTTTATGATCTTTTCTTTTGAAAGGTTGTCTTATTGTCGAATCCTAAGAATTTCATTGGCTGATGAAATTTTTCCTCTAAAACTGAAAGTAAAAAAAGGTAAAAAAATTGTAGTTTGAGATTTTTTTCGAAGACGTGCAAACAAGCTACTGTATTGAGGTTATTCTATCTAACAAAAACTTTGCGTCAAACAAATTGCCTTTTAAAAATCTAAGTTGACGTGTTTCTGAATTTTTTCAAAAAGCATAAATTTAACCCACTAGCGAATTTATTCCAACCGGCTCATTCTCACTGTATAAAAAAATCGGGAGTGAAAGTTTAGGTATCAATAACAGTTAACAAAAAAAATTGCCTCTTGTTTACTATATTAATTTCCTGGTAACATAAATAAATCAAAATATGAAAGATAGTCCTTATAAAATAGTATAGTAGAAAGGTATATATTTAATATATAGTATAGTGGAAAGGTATATAATTAAAATAAAAGTGAGAACTTATTTCTCGCAGAGTGAACTGCAAAACTGTTTGGTGTATATATTTTGGTAGACTGGAGTCGCCATGGCAACTTGTCCGACTCTATGTTGCCCCAAACAGAACCAGAAAATAGTTAAAAGCTAAAATTTAGAAAATTTGATGCGGCACACTAAATCTCCTAATGAATCTCGCTTTGGAACTATTAATAACAACGTTAACTTTGCTATATTCGTTGGAATAGAAGTTAGCGGCGGCTAGAAGGGAAGTTATGCCAGTAAACCGCAAACATCAATTTGTAAACGGGAATATATAGAAACTTCAAAATCAAGCTTAACATTGCTAAAATAGATTTGTATGGTTTTAGCTGTATGCTTTTAAACATCCAAAACAAAGGAATCTGATTCGGGTTTTACTGCACAAAAATAATTATAGGGGAATGGGGGCATTTTATAGGCTTATTTCTACTATTAATTGATCACCATTGCTTTCGTCATTTGAAATTAAGTTGGCTAGATATGTTATCTTTATGTTTTAATTCTCAGTTTAAGCGATTTAGAACTCCATCATTATTTTTGTTTTTGTAAAAAGTTGACTTTGCCCCATTTTGCCGTAAAATGGGATACCTGTGACAAAACGGGGCAGTTGTGTAATTAAGAATCAATAATATTGTAAGATAAATTTTATTTATTAAAATAGTAACCAAGTTTAAAATACTTATTTAAAAAATAAAATAATTTAATTTAGTATTTACAAAATTTATAAAGAATTACAGCGATCTAGTCACCGCTGTCGCCTCTCCTACACAAATTTTGCGCAGATTTCATGTAAAGACAACATAAAATACAACTTTCAGTGATGGTACCAAAAAAAAATTTTTTTGAGGCAAAGCTTACTAGGGGTATAGATTACTAGGTATAACAAGGTATCCCGTTTTGCCCCCAAAGGTTAATTTTACGGGCAACGCGTTTAATTATGAATAATACATAAACTCACTAATTGTTCAATGTAAACAAAATTTTGTTTATTTACAATATTGAACAAAAAACAACTTAAGCTCAGCCGACCGGCACCAATCATGTTGAGAGGTTTTATTCTTGCGCAGTTTAGCTAAAACTGCGGTATCCCGTTTTACCCCCTTATCTCATCTCAACCCTTTCCCCTACTGTTTATCTGCAATTTTTGCAAAAAAAGCCTACCTATCTTTTTTAAACCAATTTTATCTTACGTTGTTTTCTTTTAAAAATTTTGTAAATACTTCGTAAAAGAAGTGAGCAAACTAACTCCCAAAAAAAATATATTAGAGACAAAATGTGGTGTTCAAAATATTTTGGAGGTATAGACGCTGACGAGGTGTGGCTCGGTATTTCCTTTTGGTGTACAGACAGGCTAGGGGAAGTACAGGAAATACTAGGAAATACCTGGAAGTACTTGGGAAATATTAGGAAATACCTTGGAAATTTGGGCAAATACTGGGAAATATACTGGAAATTATCGATCGAGCCACCCCTCATATGCTGAGCGGCATAGTATCTATACGACTCTCCTTGTAATCTACAACCAACAATTAAAAGTAAGTAATTCAAGTTAAGGCAAAACTTCGGAAAATCCAATTTCTAGAAGCATTTTATATGCGCTGAATCCGAATATCCCTGTTGCTACCTCAAAATTTTGACGGGGGCTGAGATATTCAAGATGGCGGCCAACATGGCGGCGAAATTTTAAATTGCCGCTGTAAAGCCCAAATTAATACAGGTGTACATTCAAAATATATATTTATATTACTAAAAAATAATATCACATTAGTTTTTTTAAATGGCTGCAAAAACCTCCAAAAACCCCCCTAGACCACCCAAAATCTAAAAGTTTGAGGTTTTTTCACATTTTCTTAAAAACTAAGCTCCTAAGAGAAAAATTTATAATACACTTTATTGAAACCAAGAAAGTTCCCTTTTTAACAAAATATAATTCAATGAAGTTGATAACAAACTCTCCAGCGTCGTCCGTTAATTGAAGTTATTGAAAAAAGATGAAAAAATACCCATGTTTTTCAAGCTGTATTCGATTTTTTTCAAAACTAATGTCCACAGCAAAACGCATATTATATTTTATCATAGTTATTAAAATTTTCTTTAAAATGCTGTATAATATGGTCAGATCGGTTTTATAATTAAAACTTTAGGTGCATCCATAAAAAAAATCAATTAAAAAAAAAACGGAAAATAAACCATTTTTGTTAGAGTTTTGACTAAATATATTTTTTTGTCCGCCATCTTAAAATCCAAGATGAGGACCAAATTAAAATGTACCCTGTAAAGATGCTCGTTTATTCTTATGTTGCGAACATGTCTTTATATTTTTTTTTAATTTGTATAAAAGCTTCATTCTTGCCACGCCCAAAAAAAATAATATTTTTGTTTCAACCATTGTTTTGCATGTATAAGATTGTCTTGCCAATCATGTCTGCATTTATGTCCTTATAAATTCGTTACTACTGAACCGATTTTAATGAAATAAAAAATATCCGGGTTAGAATTGATTGCTTTTTAAAGACCATAATCAAAGCTTATCACCATCTTCAAATTTAAGATGGCGTACAGAATTAAAAATGATGCTTATTTTGCAAAAATATTTTAGTTTTTTTTAATTTATAGAAAAGCATTACTTTTTCCCCACACAACACTATTTTTGCTTTAACCATTATTTTGCAGATTCTGTCTGCATTCAATTCCTTCTAAATTCGTTATTACTAAACCGATTTTAGTAAAATAAAAAAAAACATGGTGAGAATTGATTGCTCTTTAAAGGTTAAAATCAAAATTTGCCGCCATTGTAGAATTTAAAATGACGGACAGAATCATACTTGCGGCCTGTCATTAAATTTCGTAACGCTCTAGGGGGGAGAGGGGGTTTGGCCTTGCGTTACACTCAATGTTTTTTTAGTGTATTTTCTCTTAAAAATGCGTTACGAGGGGGAGAGGGGGTCAAAAATCCTGTATTTTTGTGTTACGTTATTTAAGAACGTTCCCTTTATTCTTCAAAATGCTTATTTTCTAAAAATGTTTTAGTTTTTTTTTAATTTATAGAAAAGCACTACTTTTCTCCTCCTTAACAAGGTACAAAGTAATAAAATCGGTAAAGTGGTTTTCACAAAATTAGATTTTGTTTTGACCATTGTTTTACAAATTATACGATTGCATTGCCAATCCTGCCAACATTACTTTTTTTATAAATTCATTATTACTGAACCGATTTTAGTGAAATAAAAAACAACATAATGCAAAGATCAGTGTAATGTTTTTTTATTTTACTAAAATCGGTTCAGTAATAATTAATGCAGACAGGATTGGCAATGCAATCGTATAATTCTTAAAACAATCGTTAAAACAAAATCAGATTTTCTGAAAACCACTACACGGATTTTATTAGTTTGTACTTTTTTATGCGGTAGAAAAGTAGTGTTTTTCTATAGATTAAAAAAAACTAAAACATTTTCGGAAAATAAGAATAAACGTGCCTCTATGAAGGGTCAAGTATGATTCTGTCCGACATCTTAACTTTTAAGTAAATTTCTATTAATTTAATTAATTTATAATACTGAGAACCATTACACCGATTTGACTAATTTATAACTCGCTGTGCGGGGAAAAAGTGGTACTTTTCTATAAATTAAAAAAAAACTAAAACATTTTTAGAAAATAAGAATTCTAAGATTCTCTCCGCCATCTTAAACTTTAAGATTGTGATAAATTTTGATCATAATCTTTAAAAAGCAATCAATTCTCACTAGAATGTTTTTTATTTCATCAAAATCGCTTCAGTAGTAATGAATAAATGCAGACATGATTGGCAAGGCAATCGTATAATATTCAAAACAATGGTTGAAACAAACATATTTTTGTAACAACCACTGAACCGATTTTGCTGATTCGTACCTCGGTGCGTGGCAAGAGTGCATCTTTTTTACTAATTTAAAAAAAATAAATTAAAACATGTTCACAACACAAGAATAACCGAGCATCTTTGAAGGGATTTTAAGATTATGGACAAAAAAATATACTTAGTAAAATCAAAGTAAAAACCCTGATTAATTCTCTGCCAAGTGCACTTTGTCACATTAAAATCGCTGGTATAGTTATAAAGTTATAATGAAAAAAAATGGTCCGGTTTTTTTTGGCCCACCCCGTAGTTGTTCATATCTAATAATCAACTTTCAAAATGTATGTAAAGTGGTGCGGTTATAACCGCCTTGCCAAAAAAATTAACAAATAAAAAATCTTCTTTTATTTTCTAAAATTAAATGTTGATGTTAATTTCCAAATGACCTACAATATATCTTTCTTCGCGCTGTGTCGCGTCGCCCTCCCTTATTAGCAAAAACCGAAAGGTCGGTAAAGTAAATATCGTCAAATCCCTAATCCCTGCTTTGGCACAGTGGCGCCGCCTATCCTGCCTAATTAAGCGGGACAATCTTAACGAGACACCATAACAGCGTTTCTTTTGTGCGGAAAAAAGGTTTGGGTTAGACAATGCCTTCTTAACTAGTAAAAAGCTTCCCTCGACTACGTGTTAATCCATCCAAACTAGAAGCTTCTAACAAAACCATGGATTTTTAAATTTCAAACTTACAAAAATTTAATTTGGAAAGTTTGTGTTTTGTTACTTAGTTATTTTGATTGATAACACTATTCTACACGATATTTTTTTCTGGGTTACTGATGTTTTATCCTAAATGGCATTTTCGTTCTAAAACAAAATCTGTAATTTAAATTGCTCTATCAGGCACAGATTTTAAGATACTGAGTATTTTATGGTAAAATTGGGTTCCCGTTGGTTATGCAAGTTTGACGAAATAATCATATGGTGTGCTTCAACATGTATTAACAAAAATTAAATACCAAGATCACAAATGGAAAATTTGCGGAACGCAATGATACTTGGCATGCACGGAGGATATACGAAGTACTATTGTTTTTTATATGAGTGGGATAGTCGTGCTCGTAAAGAATATTTTGTAAGAACAGTATGGCCAACCAGAAAATTAACCGTGGAAGAGAAAAATGTGACGAATAAATCTCTTGTTGCCCCTCAAGATGTAATATTACCACCGCTTCACATTAAATTGGGTTAATTGAAGCAATTTGTGAAAGCATTGGATAGAAATGGCCAATGATCCGTTTACCTCATTACCAGGTTCCGCCGCTTGACTGATGCAAAAATTAAAAATGGTATATTTGTGGGACCACAAATAAGGTATCTGATGAAAGACGATACTTTCGACACACTTTGGTCTACAAAAGAATAGCGTTCATGGATTGCGTTCAAGAAAATATGTAAGCAGTTTTTGGGAAGACATCGTTCTGAAGACTATAAAAATGTTAAATGCATATAAAGAAATGGGATGTAATATGTCTTTAAAAGTTCATTTTATGCTTTCCCATTTAGACGACTCTCCAGATGATTGCAGCGAAGTATCAGATGAGGATGGAGAGAGGTATGAGGGAAAATGGCAACCATCAATGCTTGTAGACTACTGCTGGAATCTTAAAAGGGATTGTGATGACAAATACAAAAGACCATGTAAAATATACAGCAGTTAAAAACATACGTAAAAGGTGTATTATTCCGAATTCCAAAAGTTCACATTCGATCCAAGCAGTAAACTGGGATTCGGGTTTCACCTTAACCCAACGATATTTTAGGTGGATTGTATAGCTTTCGACCTTCCGGGTCTCATCGGTTAGGCGAAGAAGCCTAAGAGCTGAATTGATTGATTTTAATCATTTTGGTTTTTTCAAAGAGTGGTTCCCAAACAGGGTTCTACAATTCAAGAAGATTTGCTTTTGAACATATTAGTTCTTTTGCTTTCTTGAAATTCTGTAGATTCATTTCTACAAAAAAAATAAATTTCCAAACTTGTCTCAGGGTAAAATTCCCTGAATGAAGAGACGAACCGAAGTCGAAACAAGCTATAAACTTAACAGATTTTCGAACCAAAGAATACTTTTGCTTCTCAGGATCAATGAACAAAGGATAAACGCGCCGCAAAATTCGCGGAGATTTGCGAATACCAAAAGTTCACATTCGATCCAAGCAGTAAACTGGGATTCGGGTTTCACCTTAACCCAACGATATTTTAGGTGGATTGTATAGCTTTCGACCCTCCGGGTCTCATCGGTTAGGCGAAGAAGCCTCAGAGCTGAATTGATTGATTTTAATCATTTTGGTTTTTTCAAAGAGTGGTTCCCAAATAGGGTTCTACAATTCAAGAAGATTTGCTTTTGAACAAATTAGTTCTTTTGCTTTCTTGAAATTCTGTAGATTCATTTCTACAAGGAAAATAAATTTCCAAAGGTGTATTATTCTCACGCCGGGGGATCTAAGGAGGAAAGGTGTAGGGGACCTAAATATTTTTTAAATTCTTTTTAAAATCAATGAACGTAATATATCGTCGTTGATCTTACAAACTGACATATTAAAAAAAAAATGCAGTTTTGAAATGACCATAATACTACCTTATTTGTGTCGTTCTTTTATCTCACAAAGTGTCGTAACTTAAATAGCACCAAAATCATTAGATCCAAGAACATTTTTAGTGATATAAATCCAATATAAACTTTCCCTAAAACTTGAAATTGCTCTCTTGTGAAATTACAATAAATGAGTTACGTCAGTTTGTAAGATCAACGACGATATAATAACTGGCATCAATTAACCCCCGCATAGTTACTCCTGCCTTCAAATCCCTTTATTCCACTGCCGTATTTTGATAAAATGGATCAAACAAAAAAAATTTATTACTCAAAAACGGTGCCTGATAGGAGAAAAAAATCATTAATAATCAAGTACCTGATAGTGTTTTCTGTGGAACAATGTTACTTATTTGCACTAACTGAAAGTTTAATAAAAATCGTTTTCATGACTTCCATGAATAGCGAGCTTGACCCAACGACTTCATTCGCTTGCGTTCGACGGACGAAGAAAATCAGTTTTATTCTATTCTAACCTTTTTATCGAAACCTTTTTATCGAAAACTGCAAAGATAGATTTTGTGGAGAACAAAATTTCCTTTTCAACGGTATATTCGACGATAAGTTTTAAACATGTTTAAATATGTGTGAAACCAACAGAAACAACTACTCCGAGGGAAATGCAACTTATGCTCTACACGGAGCTATCGCCTACATTCACCTGAGGATGGCCCAAAATGCCGAAACCGATCGTGGGTTGGCATGGATCACTTGTTCCTGATTGTCAGGACGTGTCCTAGAAAGGGATCATTCGTATCCTTGTGATCGAGGTTGGAGATAGTGAAGACCAAACAGTTTTATGTTTATTATAGGATTGATAAAATTTTCTCAAAAACTACACTTCTTGTAGTATATGTAGTATACTTTATTTTAGACGTTAAAATTTTCTTTTAAACGCTCAATATAATATGGGGTTTATGTCACATATAAGGGGCATACTTTTATAAAAAAAATTTAAAAATAACCAAATATTCAATTTTTGTTACATATTTTATCTATTTTTAAAAACAAATTAAGCTTCTTTGGAAAAAAATTGCTTTTTTACCCTTCCTATCCAATTGATGGTAGTTTTTAGGAAAATTTTACAAAAATATTAATTTTTTTGTTGGTATTTTTTGAAAGCAACCCCAATGTATGGACGCACTCTGGATAGTTAGCAATATTTTCTATCACATTTTGTGATACACCGTTTAAAAGAGAATTTTGTTATACACCCTAAAGAAGATAACTTATAATGTCGTAAGAAGCTCAGTAAAGTTGTTAGGGAAATTATATAAAACATGTAAAAAAAATAATTAGTTTGGTTATTTTAACTATAAAATAACTTCCACTTTGTTATGCAGCGTTCAAAAGAAAATTTTAATTTCTAAGATGAAGTAAAGAACACATTTTTTGATAAAGGGCTTGCTTTTTATGAAAATAGAATAAATCTTGTAAAAAACATTTTTTTTATGATTTTTTTTTAAACGGACGTCGCTGGAGAGTTTGTTATAATTGAAACCTCACAGAGTTTCACATCATTGAAAAGAGAATTTTATTGTCCACAACATATTTTTTATGTTAAGCTAAGTTTCTGAGAAAATTAGATAAAACTTGTAACAAATATGGATTATTTTTAGATTTTTTAAAACTGTTTTAGTATACGGACGCCCCTAAAGTTTTAATTGTAAAACTAATTTGACCTTGTTATACATTTATTTAAGGAAAAATTTATTGACTATAATAAAGTTATTTTCCCGTATATGTGGTTTTTAAAATAATTGAATAAACCTTGGAAAAAACATAGGTATTTTTTAAAGCTTTTTAAACGACTTCAATTAACGGACGCCGCTGGAAAGTTAGAAATCAGACCAATCACATTTAATTATACCTTGTTTATATAGGAAATGTAATTGTCTAGAATAAAGTTTATTACATATTTTTCCCTTGGAAGCTTAATTTAAAAAAAATTGATATAAAACACAAACTTTTAGATTTTGAGGGGTTTGGGGGGTTTTTGGAGGTTTTTGCAGCCACTTAAAAAAACAATTATAATATTACAGGTGATAGTATTGGTATTTACGTCACCAGACCGGAAACGTTAACTTTACAGGTCGACCCAGAAAATTTACAAGGTGATCCGCCGCCGAGACCTGTAAAGTTAATTTCGAGTCGTGTATTTTATTTATAGAACAAGATTTTTTTAATACAAAAACTCACTGTAAAGATTTAAAAATTAATTGCAATTTGCCTATCACCATGGTAAGTATTATGTAAAATAAAAAACTCCAAATGTCTGTTTTTTTAATATATATACTTGAAACAGGGTATTTTGCCCGTTTTGTCCCAACGGTAAGGCATAATGGACAGGTGAGTGGAGCATAATGGGCAGCCATTATGTGTAACATTTATAATTATGTCTTATTTTTTTATTTATTTATTTGTGAATTGGGCATAATAACCTGAATAAAATAAAAGAAAACAAACGAAAAATTTCATATTAAGCAATTAAGCATCTTAAAAATTCTCATCAAACACATAAGTTATGGGCTTATCCTTTAATAGTTCTGAACTATATCTCAAATAAAAAACAAAGTCCTAGTCCTTGGGAAAAACTGAGAATGTGCCGACTTTGCCCAATTGTCAACTTTTATTTAATTAAAAAAATCTATATAAATAACTTATCACAACTGTTTCCAATATAACTTTATAATAGTAATATGATACTTACTCCGATACCGTTGAAACTTATTTCCAATATTGGCAAAACACAGAAAAAACGGCAATTTATTCGAAAAATTAGATCACATAAACTATTAATCAATTTTCGTTGCTAATTGAAAACCGAAGCTGGATGTCACGACACGGTACAGCACTGTAGAGAATATTAATTAGGTACTTATGATGCCATCTACAGGGCCGTCGCTAGACTAGTGGCCGCCTGGAGCAAGACGGGAAATATGCCGGCCCCTCTGCAAATTTTTGTGTTATTTTCTCCAATAAAAAGTGCCAGGCGAGTGAGCCTGAAATATTGATTTACCTCAAAACAAAGTAATATCAGTATAGCATACAAAAATCAACAATACTTACTTTTTATCGAGTTTTTAGTGTAAACCAAATTTAGGTCAGTCAGAGATTTCAGCTTTTACCCCCAAAACAATTTTATAAAATTTTGAATTTCTTATTTTGGTTACTTGACAGACGTCAAGAAAAAATCAAAAACTATCATCCTTCATTTCACGCAACATTTTTTCAATTTTCGGTTCCTGCTCAATATCTTGGAATAGAGACAGAGCAAAATTATTAATATCTAACTAACTTGGTAAACCTTATTAAACTATCAAATGCAAAAGAAAAAGTTAAAATCGATTCATAAGTTTTTGAGTGAAAACCTCGGAAAAAACATCAATGGTGCTAATTTAAACACACTCCAACAGATGCTCCAATTTACTAGTATAAAGATTGTGCCAAAACTTTTTAGGATGCTTGTAAATTGTGTCTTTAAATTGTCAAAAACATACGACATGTGAAATGCCGTTTCAAATTTATGGAAAAGTATTTTTCAAATTGTGTTGGCTGTCTATAACTAAATTTTATGACTCTGTGATAGGTTTGAATGAACCGAACCGAACCGAACCGTCCCATAACTTAGGGGCCATAGGCCAACAGGTGATAGAGGAGGTTATGTCTGATAAAAAATTCCTATAATCCATGAGTCAGAACTCTTTCTTTTCACCGGTTTTTTCCACTTTTTTGATAGGCTTGATCATAAAAAAAAACAAGTAAAAATATTAAATTAGATACGGTCGTGTAATGAAATATGAGCAATAACTTGAAAAAATATATTTTTCGAATTTTTAAAAAATTTATGTGGTCAATTTTTTTTGGAATTTGTTTTTTGTTGTAAACTTTTATTACCTAATTCCACATTAAACGCAATGTTTTTTTTTATATTTTTAGTTAACAAAACAAGTCTCTAACTTATAATAAAATATTATTAATATTTTGTAAAAGAACAAGTGCGCAAAAAAAACTTTTTTTTAAGTAATATTTTTGATACATTTTTGGAGCTTATTTTGACAGCCTGAATCTCCTAAGCTTTTATCAAAAAAAGGTATACCACATTAGCTGAGTGTTCAGCTAGCTGTGACAGATTTTCTTTTTTTGTAAAACCCTTTTTCCCACACTTCTCTAACATTAAAAATCCTATATCTTAAAAGCAGATATGTGTTGACCCCTATGTTATTTTAACTTTTTTTTTCGGAAATAACTTCCTTTATCACCTGCTGTGTTGTGGCCCCTAAATTATGGGACAACCTGTATAGAGTATGTCTAGCTAAGTTGGAACCATATTCAAAAAGTTAATTAATTCCTTCAAAAGCTGTATAAATTTAAGCGGTAATTTTTCATTGATGATTAAATATAAATAAAGTAATCCTTTATTTTATTATAGTGAGCAATGAAGATGTTCTTCTTGATTAATCGATCTGAAAGGTTTAAGACACTGTCGTTAAAGACGTAGTCCAGTTTCGATAGGGGATAAAATAAATAATGTAAAAGTTTGATTAAAAGTTACAGTTACATCGTTAATTTTGTTTGCGCCAGTTTAATAAACTACTCTCTGCCACAATGTGTGCCTCTGCGGATTAGGATTGGTACATACATTTAATATAATTTTGCTTTGATTTTAATAAAATTAATTTACGTTGACTTGTTTAACTTGGGGAGTAGAACAAATGAGTAGTAGAGGTAAATACGTTCTTCAATATATTTCATGCAACAAACATCATAGTTCACAACAATTAGTTCAGTTTACTTATCTAAAGAAATATCTACATATTATTAGTAAAAAAACTGACAGAAATATATATTTTTTATTTGTTTACAATTTGTTGTACGAAAAGTGCCGCTTTAGGGGTAGAGCCTTTTGAAAAACTTTCTGAACTTAATAGGCATCGATAAAGTACCTCTACGGCCCCGTTTTAAAAAAGTTGTTCTTGATTTATAAAATTTAGGGAGTGCTTATGCTGATTTTTGTAGGTTGTATTTTTTTTGATAGGTTTACTCACAGTCCCTTAAATTATCAAGTCTGATCCTACTTTAATGGCAATAATAGCGTTACATATTCGATGCTAGTTTCGATTTCCTTTGTTGTTTACTATGCTACCAAGATTGTTAAACGGATCTACAGTTTCCAAATGTCTTGAATAAAAGTGCATACATTATCTTGCACTGGAGGCGTGGTCATTATCTTCATTTTGTTTGTACTTATTTTGAGATCTAAAGCTTATAGACCAACTTGTAGGTTTCAAGGATTATTTATAGCCTTTCATATGACTCAGCCAACAAACAGCAATTATAGTTCTAGTCCTGGCTCCGAGACTCTTAACGTTAAAGAGGCTTTCGCTAAAACTTTATTTAATAGCTACACCTCGTTCTCCTAGCTTGGTGTCTACCAATATGGCCAGCCCAGTGACAAAATATTAAAAAGAATTGGGAAAAATACACACCCTTGTCTGACTCATGTGTATGTAAGAAAGTGGTCGGTAGGTTCATCGTCTATTACAACTCTTACTCAGTTATTTTCATGGAGACTACTTTTAGGATCTTCGAAGCTACGCCAAAGCGCGCCATTATGTTCCACAAGATGGACAGATCTATAAATGCCATGTAAATTTGTGATTATTGTTTTTTGCTTTTTCCTGATGCTGTCGAAGGGTGTATCAGGTCTGTGGCTCTGTGGTACCTCTGTTTGGCCTAGACCCGCATTGTGTCTATGGTAAAATGAGGTCTACGTATTTTGATAATTTAGTTGCCATAAACTATACTATTTTTTTTTCCACCAATAGATATACCTCTATGGTTTCGACAGTCAGCAGCAGTTTTTAAACAGATTAACTATAAATGGAAATCTTGAGGGACTTTCCTCTTAGGCCAGTTAGTTCACGAGAGTTCCATATAACCCTGCTGGTGTTTGATCGGCACCTGTAATTTTGTTATTTTTGAGGCTGCTAATTGTTTTTTAAATTTCTTCCAGACATACATCACCATACATTAGTATTATGGGCTTACACTGCGGTATAAATTTAATGGCTGTGTCATCAGTTGTAGAGTGTTGATTTAAAACACTCATATAATGTTCTTTTTATCTATCTTTAATTGGATTTTATTTTTCTATTTAATACTGAACTCAACGAAGATGATAATAGGTCTAGTTCTAGTTATAATAATCAATATAAGGACAAATTACCCGAATTATAGCCTCAAAAGGGATAAAATATTTAAACGCAAGCTTTAAAACTGGATAGACCCCAAAACCTTTTGACAAGCTTACTCTTTACTGACTGAGTTAAATCCATCCACCAAAGTGGGCAACAAGTAATAATTAAGAAATAATTGAAAGTGAGAAATTAATTACAAAAAGATCGGTCAACTATAGACACAAAGTAGATTTTTAAAATCAGAGATGACGAAACAAGGAATGTTTACCTATTTGCGAAAAATTTTTAGGTTCTAGTCAATAACGGAGATATATTTATTAACTCTCCTGTCTGCCGTTTTACAAAAATCTAACTTTTATTGTGAGTGTCTTTACAAAAAGTTCAGGATTTACATTAAATAGATCCAAGAATAATTGAACGGAATGTTAAATAATGACATTCATATAAGAACATCAGATATATTCCATATAAATTCAAAATAACTAAAGCCGAACCATTTTTATATATGGGATATAAAATGTTGCAGACAATTTGATAGAAATGGGATTGAAAAAAGGACGTAGAAAACCCTTCTTTCACAACTCCCTTGACTTGTAAAGCTGGCCTATGGCTTGATCCAACAAACAGTCTTGCCCGTATGAACAAACTCGTTTTTAAAACTTGTTGTTTAATTAACTATTTTATAACAGAAACCGCATAATATAGCACTCACAAAGCTGTGACAGTATATCGCAGCCGGCGAACAATGTCAAAGGCTTATTAATATAAAGTATATTCTATAAGTGAGATTTTCTTTATTAAAAGTTTTGAAAATTTGAAACGTGCAAAACATATTGACATCAAATACCATTTTAATTTAAAATATTTTTTTATTCTGAGAGTTTTAAAGTCAAACTTCAAGAGCTTGAAATAAAAACTTTACAAAGAAACTTCGCTGAATTTATGAAATATATATAAACAATAATAAAGTCTAATTTAACCGATATTTTATTATGTGCAACACCTAATAATTTCAAATTTGCTAATTATTTCTTTTGTGATTTACTCTTTCTAAATATAGTTTTTTGCGGAGAATGTAATTTACTTGTCCCTTATTATTATATTGCGCACTCTTACGCAAACTGGTAGAAGTGGGACGGATAGTTGATAATTATTTTGAAGCTCTTTATTATACTGCATATTATCATTTTTTAAATGATAAATAGGTAAAAACTTACAACGGTGTGGCACGATATCACATCTCCAAGTGCCAAGCGAGTGATATTTTTCCATATGAAGCTACAGAGAATCAGCGCCGTTGCACTAGATCACAAACATTGACGAGTTGACTGATGAAATAGTTATTCATCGTGTCGAAAATAATTAATTGTCGATATTTTAAATGTCGCTTCTTTTAATGAGGCTCTTTTAATTTGTCATTCTTTTAAATATCGCTGTTTTGATATGTCGCGTCGTTACTGTTTTGCACTATTGTCCTTGTAATATGTTGCTGTTTTAGAAGTCGCTGTCTTAATATCACGCTGTTTTGAATGTCACTCAAATGAGACCGCTGTTTTGAATGTCGCTTAAATGACACGGCTATTAAAAATGTCGCTGTTTTAAATATCGCTCTTTTGAAGCACAGCGGGTTGTTACGTAACGCAAATGTTCTGAAATTTTGACTCCCCCCTTCAGAATGCTCCTACAAGTTTGCGAACACCCTCGTACTCATAGATATTTTTTTTAAAAGAAAGAATATTTAATAGTTTATTCTCGAGTTTACTAAATATATGTATGTTACTTATTATTTTCTAGACATATATTGAACTTTTAAATTTCGCGAAATTTTAGCGATGGGATCGTCGCTGATGCTTGAGCTTTTCAATAAGCCACAAGTCTTTGAAATCAGAAAAGGCGTAACGAATCAATACATAAAAAAATATGCTGTTTATATTGAACCACCCTATAAAAGCCGCTCTGTGATGAAACAGTCCGTATTAGAATAGCGCTATTGTGATACGCGCTATTTTGATAGGCGCCATTTTAACTACGCAGTATTTTAAGTATGCTCTATTTAAAAAACCGTTATTTTACATCGTGCTCTTTTTTACAGAGGCTTTCAAATAATAGACTGTATATATTTTAAAAAGCCATCTTGTATTTCAAAAAAAAACCTTTTCACGAAATAAATTTATTAATTTTGGTTGTAGGTAAAGGATGTTACGAAACGCGACTCGGAATACTTCCCCCACCCCCCCTGTAACGTTGGATAACTTGACGATTGATCCCTCTTTTCCTTCGTGCGTTACGTAATTTAAAAAACCCTAAGAAGTTTTACCCTTTTTTAGCTTTTAAACAAAAGGAAATCTAGAGTTTTTTATAGGGGCTTTAGCTTTAAGCTATTATATAATTTAGCGCATAATTAAAAAAATTTTTATAAGTTTTGTAAGGGTGTGAGTCCACATAGGATTAATGGTAGAAAAGCTCTTAACAGTTAGTTTTAGTCAATTTGCATAATTGTAGTGCTTTCTTTGCTCGAAGAATTTTGCTATAGTACTGTCGCATTAATTAAAGGTCCACTAGCGAGTATCTTTGAGCTCACATGCTGTTTGATAGCTCATCGAAGCAGTCTGACAGTAGTTATTCTCAATTTGCGAGAAGTACTCTCTAGAGCAGTCTCAAACGAGCACGTACCCTAACACACACAGCTTCTGCTGAAATTAGTTTATTATCTTATATTCAAAATAACTACCAAATTCAAAGAAATTCGCTGTGTTTTGTAAGATAAAACTCAATTATGAAATGCTATCCAGATACAATATTTTCAGAGTCAGTGGCAAACGAGAAGCTGCCGAATATATATACAATCACATAGCAAATATTTAAAGTATCCCAGAATTGGAATCGGGAAACGGCAGTTTGTTAAAAATGAACGACTTTGCTCCAACCCGCTCGGCTTCCAAGAATTATATCGAAGCGAAAAATATATTTACAAAAAATTAAACTCACTTTATTTTATTTTTATTTATTTATTTATTTTATTATACGCTCTACTGCAAGGTGAAATATACTGGCTTCTAGCGGGTTAACATTTGGTTTTTTGAACAAAAACAAGCTTTAAGAAGTTTTCTTGCTAACGCAGAACAATTTTAATAGAACTCGGAAAAAGGGAATACAAAAAACCAAACCAAACCAAAACTCACGTAAGCACCTACGTACCTACAATTTCGTTCTAGATGTAGCACCCTCAATTGCAGTACCTCATTCAAAAGATGAAAAAAGAAAAACAACGGAATTTGAAAACTAGTTTATTGTATGCCAATGGATAAAAGTGTCACATTTTATTCCAGAGGCGAAAAGTTTTTACAATTTGTCAAGAGATAAACGACATTTTTATTACGAGGTATATACTTTTTTATGGACACACGAGTTGTGAAAATGGGAAGCCGATTGATATTCAAGCCACAAACTTCAAGTAGAACCACCTAAAAAGACATAAAAACTGCCATTTATATTATATTTTTGTCATTAATTTACTTGTTTTCATTTTACGAGAGTTTTTTACTTTTATCCCTCGATTGTTACTTTTCATCTTTTATCCGTCACTATCCCCTATCCGTAAAATGCGGGTTAAAAAGTGAACTTTATATCCCAAAAGTGCAAAAAATATATTATATACCAAGGCAAAAAAATTAAACATTTTTTCCATTTTGGCTATATTTTCGTATTTCGTTCTTTCGTTTCTAATCCAGTAGGCCTCATAGTTATGTATTTTTTGTTGTGACCATAAATTGGACCAGAACTCAACCATTTTCTATTATATTTATCTATTAGTTAGTTTAGAGCTAGTTTATAGAATAAAATTTTTAAAGAAAGTTGGATAAACATGTATTTAAAAAATAGGTATGTAAGTCATTTTCTTTTTTGTTAGTTGCCTAATTAAATTTTCGAAAATAAATCAGGTTGAGATAAGACAGTGTCATCGAAATGGGGTCCAGGGAATGATAATACTACTAAACACTTAGTAATAAAATAATCTAAGACTAAGTTAGTAAAGCAAGTTTCCATTGCGAAATGCAAGCACAAAGGCTTAAACGTCAAGACAGATTTCTGAAAACAAAACTTTGTGCTACAAATTTTACCCGTCTATCAATTGGTACTATCAAGAAGGTTTTTTTTTATTTGCAAGGTTCAGGGAATGCTTTGTAAATATTTTTTTGGTGTGCCCGCATTTTTTCCATAAAAATGGTACCCTTCTGGCAAGTCGTTTAGTGCAAGGGTTTTCGAGAAAATTGAATTTAATTTGCTGAATGCATATTCCAGAAAAAATAAATAAGAATGATGTAAAGGGTGTAATCGAAATGGGGTGCAATATTTAGAGAGGAGATTGTACTCCTCAAATTGATAAAAAATTTATTAAAATTTAACCTAGCCTACCCTAACCTGCCCGAACTTCACCTTACTACCTTCGTATGCATTTTTGGACCCATATTTATTCAAAATTTTTTAACTAATTTTAGAAGTATCAGCATAAGAACAATGAACAACCTGACATGAATGAACTTACACGAAATAAAGCTATATACAAAAAAAATGCTAAAAGAACAGCTAACCTAACAAAATAGGAAACGATATCGCACAAAAAGATAAAAGGAGAGAAAATTGTATCTCAGAAGAAATAAAGAAACTGTGAACCATAAGAAAAATAATAACAGAAAATAAAAGAAAGAGCCAAGAAATAAAAGTTGAGAGAGTTGTAGAGAATAACAGAAATATAAAATGTCTAAGGCTACTCTAGGTAGATTTGAAATAATTAAGATAAAGGATATGAACGGCATAGAGGCTAACGTTAAATAGGATATTATAAATATCACACAGCTATTATATACAGAATTATACCAAACAAAATGGGAACCATCGCGAGAAACTATGAAGAAACTGTAAACAAAAGTATAGAACATATACCCAGAGCAACAACCTGAAAAAAGCAAAGCTGGAATAAAGAGAGCATTAAAGAAAATGAAAATTAACAAATCACCTGAAAAAGACGGAGTAATGGCAAACATACTCAAATACGGTGGTAAAGCTGTAGTTAGTACCCTACATATTCTCCTGAATAAAATAATAAAAAAAAATAATTCCAAAAAACTGGAAACAATCTATCTATCTATCAGACCTATAAATTTATCGACCTATAACACTTTTCTCAATGTAATTTATGGGCATTCGTAAAATTTGACTTAATTCAAATATTAGAGAAAATTTGTGAAAGAGGCTTTTTTTTGCAAAGCAAAAAGTCAGCTAATCTTGATAAAATTAGCAGGTAAAATCAAAAATGTCAATCCTGTCACGTGTCCCTAAATTGAAATTTTAAGTTTATTCCTAATTAAAAAGGTGTTAAACCAATTTTGTCGCTAACATTTTTATTAATTTTACTTCTTTGTCATGTTAATTACATTTTTTTTAATTAAAAGTCAAATCCAAAGATATGTATTTTTAGAAATTTGCGAGATATGTTGTCCGCTTAGTTTTGTGTCAATCCTGTCGCCATTTGATTTAATTCGCTTAGTCATGTATAGATGGCTCCAATATACTTAAAATAATTCACAACCAATTATTTTAAGGTAAGTTTGTCAAATGAAAATAAAACAGGAGGTTGTTGTTTAGAAGTTTATGGTCATTTTTGCTGGCAAAAATTAAAAAAAACTGTAAAGTTAGTTATACGTCAATCATGTCGGTGCAGTACACTTTTTGTGACAAATTTTATTGGTGTTTAATACAATTTTTATGAAAAGGTAAGTAAGGTAAGACGTTGTTGGAAAAATCTGTTTTATTAAGATAACTGCAAAACGTCAACCCTGTCCCTGTCAATTCTGTCCCAATTTTCCCATTTTTTAGTTGGGACATAATTGGCAGTGTGGGACAGAATTGACAAAAACTAGTAAAACACATGTGTTTTTTATAAAAAAATGAATGGTTCTTTAAAAAAATATGTGGATAGGCTCAATGTACAAGGATTGATTTAAACATTGGAGAGAGAAAAGAAAGAAAAAAGAATTAGAAAAATATTAACAAAAGAAAACAAATGATAAAGATCGGCAATTTTAACAAAACCACACTAATAGTAAGATAAGATAATATCTTGTTGTGCAGATAAAGTTTGCAACATTTATTCTTTTTGTGTGGGTATCATGCTAGGAAATTTCAACAAGGTAAGCAGATAGCAGTTCCAACTATGGAAAGGAAAATAGGTAACTCTCCAAACCTACCTATGGAATCCCCAAAACCGTTTCTAAAACAAATCAACAAATACAGAAAAAAAAGATAGCAAAATAAAAAACGAGAAAGAGAATGGTAAAATATATATTTTCCTAACAAGTGCAGAAAACCGATTTCTTTGCACGTAGAGCCTCCTAAACTATCTCTACTTTAAAAAACAAAGAAAGAAAAGAAAGATATGAGCAAAAGGAAAAACGAGAAAAAGTAAAATAGCTCTTTTCCTAACGAATGCAGAAAAAACCGATTTTTCTGCATGCAATTTTGTCAAGCATTTAGGTGCGAAAAAATAGGTTTCTGCAAGTGTTGCTCATGCTCCACTGCAATTTTGTGGGGCAAATGACTGAAGTCGTTGACGACAATTTGAACTACACAGTAGAGTTTTTATATAATATTGGCGGCAGTTGCGTATTAAATAAAAAAAGATTCGGGGTGGGCTCGAGACAGTTTGAGGGGGGGGGGGGGGTGGAGACCCCATGACTGGCCCGAAAGGGCAAAGATGACATAGTACAAACTTTGGTTGAGCCCCTTACAGATATGCGCTTAAACATGTTATTCAAATTTATATATTTATTTTAGCAAGTATTTTAAAGTTTAAACAAAGTTTTTAAAAGTTTAATAAGTTTGTTGTCACGAAATATGATTTCTTTTTAAGGTTTTAACAATGTTTTGTTCAAAAGTTTCTTTAAAAATAAATAAAAAATAGTTTTGAAAGAATATTCTATGGTAAATTTAGTTCATTTTGTCCCGTTTTTGTCAAAATAATTCAATCCTGTCCCGACTTGTCAATGCTGTCCCACTCCAGTTTTGTTGAAACTACACTATTTTCCATAATTTCTGTGAATAAATAAGTAGATATTCTAAAAGGTTTATGTTTTGTGCATGTCAAACACCATTTGTAGTATACATTTTCATAAAGATTTAGACACAGTTGGAAAGTGAAGTTCGATTTATTTTAATTTTGAATTTTTTACTGCTTTAAAACTACATAACTTCAGCCAAACCGGTATTTTTGTGTTTAAACTGTTTGGTTTCCACTTTCGCCAACGTCGATCATGAGGATACGAGCATATTAAAAAATAAAAAATATCCTGAGTACCACAAAACGAAAGTGTAAAACCAATGTATCCTTCCTGTACTTACCTATGGATCTCAGACCTAAACACTTACAAAATTAAACATGTATAAGGTAACAAAAGCCCAACGATCAATGGAAAGACAAATGTTACATGTAAAGCTAACAGATAGAAAAATGAAAAAAAAAATGGCTAATAATGCAGAGGCCTTAGTGGTATATCCTTGAGCCGCCTAAATAATTTATTGTTGTAATCTGCAGAGTTTTTTATGTGTTGGGTAGAAAAAAATATGCCACTTTAGTCAAACTCAGTATGTAGGTACGTGGGCACAATGGATCCCTGTGTGGTCGCAGTGCATGGAGGTACAGCGTGTACCATTTTCAATGGGATTAAATGGGTAACGCGATTGTTATTTAAGAAATCAATTTTCCGATTGCACATTACCTTGCTCTTTTTTGAGCCCTTAAAAATAGTGTAATGAGATTTTTGCTATACCCCGTAGTTTCGCTAATACAGGGAGTTTTTAAAAAATTTGCATTTTTAATAATCCCTTATTCTCGCTTATTTTACAATATATTTTTATTCTGTAAAAACCTTTTGTGGCAACTTTTTTGAGGAAAAATAACGACGTTGTCAATTTTTTTAAATATTGTTTTGTTTTTGAGATATGGTATTTATCATAAAAAAATTAAATACGGACCTAGATTTTATAAATTAATATTTTGATTGGTTTCAAGCTATTATTATCTTTAAATGATAAAACTTTAATATTTTTTGATTTAAACTTAAAAGGGATATTTATTATTTAAAAAAAATTGTCCGAACATGGGAATTTCCAACGTAAATATAAATTAAAAATTGCAAGACACACTAGTTGAACAATGTTTAGTTTATCTGTTTTAAAATGTTAACAAAACACTTGTAAATAAAGTAAAAAACATTAAAAAGTTACAAAAATAATATTATAGTAATTATTTGATGGTAGGACAACAACTCATGAAATTTACTTCAACATGGAAAAATAAAAGCGTGGAATTAACATTGTAATTTTACTTGTCATTTTTGTGAATGGCTCACTCAAAATTATTCTTGAATGGCTAGTTATCGACCATATCCAGATTTTTTTCTTAATGTTGTATTGTCATGGGACCACTATGTGTGTACCAAATTTCATCCAAATCGGATAATGGGAAGTGTGTCAAAAACGCTTCACAAGATTTGATAGATAGATAGTTAGATAGTTAGACAGAACATCTGAAGCTAAATAAAAGCTTGTAAAAAGACGAAAAGTTTATAAAATGTCTTCATTGTGTAACTTTTAGTAAACTGTTTCTTTTCTAATTCGGCGCTTCGGTTCTGCGATTGCGAAACAATTCAAAAATGAGAAAAGTAGATTGATTTCTTTTTGCACACGTCCTTGATACGTTTTCTCTTTAAATTTTTTCTTTTACTCTTTGGGCTTACAAAAAAGGTTTACAAAAGTATTTTTTCAGTTTCTGTATGTTGTAACAAAACGGGATTTGAATATAAATGGTATTTTTGCCATTTATAAGTTTTTAAATATTTTTAATTAAATATTGTTTTTGACATCAACAAGCATTAATTATATGCAGGACTAGGTTAACAATAAGTAAAATTTATGGCAACTTCGGCGACTTGTTTTAAGCATATTTTCAGGTCCGCTGTATTTTAAAAAAAGTTGTATTCGGCTAATATGTTAATATGTCCTTTGAGCCACTAACAACAAAATAATTTATATTCTGTAACTGGGAACAAATTTGCTAAATTATTTTCAATTTTTAAAAAACACACTATGTAATTTTACTTTTTAACGGGTTTTTATGTCTGGCTTGCGTTGGTATTTTGTCTCTTAGTGGAGCGTTTAAAGCGCAGTCTATCTCTTTCTCGCCAAGGCAAAAGGGGGTAGAACTCTAGCCAATCAACGCCAAGATATTTGTGCCTTCAAGCGCAGGGTCGCTTTAACTGAGACAAGAAACTTTCGAAAATCGTGAAATCGGAAAACGTTCTTTAGTTGGCTTTGCTTTCGTTCACACTTCTTAAGGGGGTTTTTTTCCAACTGTTAACTTTATCAGTAGCGCACCCAGGAATATGTCTTGGGGGGGGCCCGAGGCCTCATGATGTCGTATTTCATGCTATTTTTTGTGTTTATTCATGAAATATGTGAAAAATATATACAAAACCGAACCCCCTGGGTGCGCCCATAACTTTATTATTCATAATTATTTTAGTCTTTTCTTTTGGAGTTTATTAATTTTAAAGCTTTTAATTATTACTGTTTCCAGTGTTTTGATATAATGTTTTTAACTGTTTTATGGTTTTTTAGCATCAAAATACAAACCATTCGTTGCCCTAAAATCGGCATTTTTAATCAATAATAGATCCCAAACCTAAACAGTAATATTAAGTAAATTAAACAGTTGATTGAATAGTTTCACCTATTCAATTAACGTTTTAAATGTTGATAAATAAAAATATTTAAAACAAATATACAAAAGGTTTATAAAACCTAAAAGTTTAAGAAGTGTAAATATTTGAACACAAAAGTTTAATAGTACAAAAATTTGATATTTAAATAATAAATATAAGAAGTGAAAGTGTGAAGCAACAAGAAGAAAGTTGAAAAGGTATGTATGATTTTCCTACATTGTTTTTACATTTGAGAAAAACGTTTATAGCATAAATCTTCCTTCAAGAACCATCAAATTCCCTTTCGAGAACAAATAAGTAATAACATTTAATGTTTATATAAGTTGTAGCCTAAGTTGGTAGCTCACAACATTTAAGCCTTGACCAGTTGAGTTGATACAGAAGACCGATATTTTCATCCTTTAATAAAATTGACTTCGCGTCTCTTTTCCTTTAAAATATGTCATACATACAGGGTCACTAGTTCTGAGGACCTAGTAAGTATAGGCCCAACACCTGCCTGAAAAACTCTACAATATCGGTCGGTTGAGCTTAAGTTGGTTTTTGCTTAACATTTTATGTTGCGCGCTGTTTATACTTGGTAAAAATAATCCACGAATTTTTTGAAAGAAGGTTGGTACCGCCTGGACATTAATCAGACAATAAACGAAAATGTTTGTAAAATACCATCCAGGGGGTATCATCGGGGTATTTATTTGTTATCTCGTAGTACCCCTGGACTGAAAAAAACTTAAGCTAGCTCTCAGGGCGAGGATGTCATTTTGTGCACTCTTACGCAGTCTAATTTCTTCGATCTTTATGCTGCTATGTATGACAGAATTCAAGGAGAAATATATAACCACATTCTGTTTTTGTAAACAAGCCTTATTTATTTTTACTGGATTAGGGCTGAAAGATGTGCTAAAATATCTGTTTACAGTGCTTAATCATAAAGACATAATTTATAATACCTAATACTTGGGGTGCACCACAGTTTATAATGTGATTAAAAATTATCAGTTAAGTTTAAGGGGGTAGTTTATTCCCTTAATGCACACTCACACACATACCTTCTCATTACTGGATGGACTCAGCATTAAGTGAAAGTGGTAAGTAAAAATACAAATAAGCACTTATGATCTTGGTTTTTAAAAGTAACCTAATGCTTGTTTTATTGAATTTAGGGGGTCTATATTTTTGCTTTGTTTCAGGCACTACTTAGCTGCTGTATCCTAGGAAGATCTGACTGGCAGGTTGCAAATGTACATCCAAAAGTCACTCAAAAAGTCAGGCTTTCTTGCATGCAGAGCTGACAGGCGTCATCATGGGGATATCAATGGTATCAGTGAAAGATGGCAAGAACCGGATGTCCACGACAGAAAAAGAAAGGCCTCTACAAGGAAAAAATAGCCATGCATTAAAGCGGTGAAAATTAAGTGAGCGGGGAACTATTAAGAGAAAATGCTACCATCTAAAATAAACAAGTGCAAGTACGGTTAAATAAAGGCAAACATATAAAAGCATTGGACTTACCGGTTGGGATTGGGCCTTAATGTGGTACAGAGTGCTCTGCTCGGGTGGTTATCATTTTAAGAAAATATTTATCTTTAGAAACAACAATATGGCAATATCAGCCTAAGTGGACTTTTAAACAACTAAAGTCGCCACTATAAATTAATCTAAAGAAAATTTCCTTGTGTAAAAATCAGCAAAAATGCTTTTCTTTTTGGGTTTCCTTCCAAGGAAAAACTTAAAAAGAGGTTAAAAGATCTGTCAATTCAAAAATCCACAGGGTTTGGCACCAAAATTCCCTAGATTTCACCTTAACCTTGACAGTGATTTTTGTTTGTTTACAAAATTTTATGGAAAATTAAAAGAAAAATATGAATATTTTTAGAGTTTGCAGGGAAAGCAAGGGTTGAAATCGAGTCAAAAGGTGAATCAAGGTCCAATGTTTTTCTGACAAAGTGATTTAAGACTTTTATTAAAAGTGATATTTTTGGGTTTGTTTACCTAGTTCGGTAAAATGGAAATCTTCGGTATTTTTACAAAATAAAGGGCTAAGACATATTTTCCAGTGTCTTTACTAATTGTACCTCAAAGATTGCGTATCTAAGTCCATGAAAAGAAGAAAGTTTAACTTAGAAGGCTCAAGATGCCTACCAAATATAGGGTGTTTTGGTTGTTCTTCAAGTCAACGCTAAACAAACCAGAATATTTTTAGGTTAGAATCCATAAGGTTTTGTGCAAATACAAATAGGTAACTAAAAACTTATTTCTTTTATGAAAACTTGTAAGAAGGAAGCCTGGGTCGTTTGACCCGTAACAAGGTTCTACATTTTTACCTTCCTAGCTTGCGCAGCAATGGTATATTATTATTATTAGTCTTATTTTCGACTTTTTTTTTGAGATAACGCCGAAAATGTGTTATTTGGGTGTATTTTAACCTATCTTAGCAAATCGTCGTGATGTCTGTCTGTGTGTGTGTGTGTGTGTGTGTATATCTGTCCGTAATAGGATAGCTGCAAAACTCTTAACGAGCTGATTAGATTCTGGTCAAAATCTATTAATGCTACTAACAGTTTTTTGACAATTAAAATTTTTTGAAAATGCTAACTTTTTAACGGAGCTTGGCATCAATATGCTGTTTCCGGAATATAGTAGACTGCATTTTGCTCTATAATTTGCGTTATAACCAAAAACTTTATAGGAGCTTTATTTTCAGAGATATTTACAAAAAACTATTTCTATGCTGATATATTATGGCTTCAGTTGAAGTGTGAATAGGCTAGATAGGAAGGTGTCAGATCCGTCATGGATCTATTTATTTTAAGACATTTTGATATTTTGTTAACATTGGACATATAAGTAGTTTGTTTATGTAGAATGCATTATTAAACGCGCTGTCTGTTAATTTAACCTTTTACTGTATATGATTTTTATTTAAAAAATAAATATTTTTATTAGCTCACACTACTACTATACTATAGTAGTGTTTAGTCTACTATACTATTATAGTAGTGTGAGCTATGGTGATCCTAATATTTTTTCAAAAAAAAGTTCGTTCCGATTAAAAAAAAATTTATATATGTTTGCGATTTAAATGATTTCGAAACTTTTCTATCGCACCGTCTATCTGTCTGAATGTCAGACTGTATGTCTATAACGACTAACCCGCATAACCCAAAAACCGCTTGCCCGATTTGAAAGATATTTGGTATCTCGGCTGGGTCTTGAGTCGAGATGGTCCCATTTAAAAATGAACAAACTCCACTGAACAGAAGCAGAGAACATATAACATCTAAAGAATCTTCGCCAAATCGCTCAATCGCGAGCCCAGTTAAACTTTGCCAGAAGAAGAGGGCTCTGCGATCGTTTCCTTGCGAGTTTGAATTCACAATGAGAACTCGGTTTTCGCGCCACGTTTCGTCAGTGGCGGAGGCATGCAAGGCTCCTGTTCAGATACACAATTAAGGTGACCATGTTTTAAACGATTTTTATTAACTTCACAGAGCCTGGCGATGTCTGTCATCAAATCTAGCGATTTATTTTTGACACACTTCCCGTGAACCGATTTTAATGAAATTTAGCAAAGTAGTCTAGGTCCGATGACGATACAATACTATGAAAACAGATGGGTGGTAGAAGGTGGTTAAGGGGTGTAAAAGGGATAAATCCATAACTTTGAAACCAAACCATGCGGTTTTCAGATTTATGATTTGGTGTAATGATAATACAATTTTATTTAAAAATATCGGAAATACGGGGGTAGGTGAGGGGTGTAAGGGAGGGCAATTCAGAACTTTGAAACCAAAACAGATACAAACATGCGGTTTGCAGATGTATGATTTGATCGGGTGACAATACAATTTTATGAACAAAAATCGGAAGTAGGGGGTGGTAAGGCGTAAGGGCTGTAAAGGGGTAAATTTAGAACTTTGTAAAAATACAAATAAAAACATGCCGTTTTCAGATTTATGATTTGTTCTGGTGACAATATAATTTTATGACAAAAAAACGGCGGTAGAAGGACGTCATGCGGTTTTCAGATTTATGTTTTTTTCTGCTGACAATACTATTTTATGAAAGAAACGGAGGTATCGCATGATAAACTAAGGATTGAGGAATGGGATTGTATAAAATTGACAGAAAAAAAACCTTGTAATCATGAGGCACTACTAGAAATGGAAAGGCTTTGAAAGCCATAATTATACATCTTGCATACTTCTGTTTTTTTCATAAAAAAATTTTTTTAAATAATATAAATCTATATTTTTAGTTAAACGATTTTTTTCGAAAATTGTACTAAAAAGTAAAAAATACCTTACAAGATTTCTGTTGACACATTATATATTTTTAAGTTCAATTCAAAGTCGGGGTAAATTATTAAAGATATTGACACCCATCAATTCTACGTTCGGGATAAAATTGTGGCGCGTATACATCTCAATTTGATCTTTAATAATCGCGCCACGATTTTAAAAATATCTAATGTACCAGTAACGCCATTGGTACATCTAGACAGTAGTAATCTAGCAAAATTATTTTTATTTTTTTTGTGAATTTTATAATAAAATCGTTTAACTAAAAAAAAATATATATTTATTTTATTGCAAAAAATCATGGCATTTTACTAAATCTCACCACATTAATTTTAGACCGATCAAAATAAAGTTTTTTACTCGGAGGAAGTTTTCAGGGAAAATATAAAATAAAAACTCATGCAGTACATATTAATTACCACAATAAACATACTTCCTTAAACTCTAACATACCTACTTATATAGCGTGCGTCTCACATAAAAGTAACTACAGGGGGTCTTGTTAACTAGGAGAAAATTAGCGTCATTCCAAGGCCAGTGAAATGCTCTGTTAAAACTAAAAATAGCTACAAATGTTTTCAAAATATCGAGCAAAAACTAAAAATTGTTTTTCGTATTAATTATTGATTTAAAAATTTCCAACTGTGGTGGCAAACATATTCAAAACTAACCAAAATGTTAACATTTGATACCATTTTTACCGAATATTTTAAAAATTTTTTATAATTTTCGGTTGCGGCATCAAGTTTTTCAGTTTTTACCAAAATGTTTTTTCGCGGTGCCATGTGTTATAAACTTTTCGCTACGCCTTTTCTTTGCAATTTTTTTTTCTATAAGGGCTAAACAATTAACTCTAAACACTTAATAGATCCATCAGATCTTGGACCCCCGTTAGAATAAGCTTTCGAGCTACCCACGAAAAAATACGAGAGCAACGAGACCTTTTTTACCCGTGTAGCTACGAAAACTTGTTGGGTGTATATAAAGTTGAACGTATATTGCTAGCTTCTTTATTTTTCGCATTATTCTTTTGCAAAATGGCCCGGCTGGTTGTCCTGTCCGAGGGCTCCATCGGTGCTAACTTTTGTACGTTAAAAGGCATTGAAACATCCAATAAATGCCCAGGCGATGCCACTAATATTGGTGAAAAACATTTTTGACAACCCAAAAAAAGCTCCGGTCATTTTAAAGAATTTTTGACGACCTACCCAGCAATGGATCGGAAAAGCCCAGGCAATTCCCGCAAGGCGCGGGAAATGCCCAGACAAGGCCCCCGCAATGCCCCGGAAGTGCCCCTATATGTACGCCAAATTATAAGACGAAGTTGCGTTGCGTCTTCGACAAGATAGACGCTATACTGGGCTGACAACGAAGTAGCCCGAATGGTCACCCTAACTTTCTCAAGCCAATAAAATTATAGGAAGAGCGGGCGTGTGTCGCGAAACAATGCATGTCTAGCGTTGACACGGGATCATTGCAACAGTTTACTCAAATAGAATTGAGCTTTTTCCTTCTAGCATCTATATACGCTAATTGCCTCAAAATGTCGACCCAAACATGTTCATATTGGAACTGTTTAAACCATGTGGTTAAAAACAGAGAACTTTCATTTTTTTAAATTCCCTATAAAAGACAAAAGTAGGTGTGATCAGTGGAAGCAAAACTGTGGAAATTCAGGCATTTTAATCAAAAAATATCAAAGTGCACTTGTCAAAACTTTTTGCTGTACATTGTCCCAAACTTTGGTTTGAACATTGTCCCAATCATTTTGATATTATTTTGAATACCTTAGTAAAAATGAAAATTTACAGAAGTTTAGTTTTGGAATCAAAAAGACTTGAAGCAAAGCCAAAGAAACAGACAAAAGATAAAAATACCGAAGCCAATATTAAACCCCACCGCATAGTTAGGATTTTGTCATCAAAGTAATAGTTTTCGACGAAAAATTTTTTTTTGCGTATCCTAGCAATATCGTCGTGATGTCTGTCTGTGTGTGTGTGTGTGTGTGTGTGTGTGTGTGTGTATTTTTTTTCTGTCCGTAACACGATAGCTCCTAAACCGCTTACCCGATTTTCATAAAATTTTCAGTTATTATAATGTTCGACACTCTAACGATCGTATTAGATTTTGGTCAAAATCCATTAATGCTGATGACAGGTTTTTGACAATTAAACAATTTAAAAAATGCTAACTTTTTAACGGAGCATCGCATCAATATGCGGAGTATAGTAGACTGCATTTAGCTCAATAATTTGTGTTATAACCAAAGACTTCGTAGGAGCTTTAGTTTCTGAGATATTTACAAAAAACTGTTTTCAAGGCTGATTATCATAGCTTCACTTGAAGTGTGCTGATAGACTAGGAAGGTATCAGATCTGTCGTGGATCCATTTATTTTGTTTTAATTTCTGCTCATTTAAATAGTTCTAAGATTAGATAAGTGGAAGCCCCAGGTTTGTCAGTTTTTGCTCATTTTATGTGGCTTTATTGGTCGTAATTTACACATTATTTTGTAATACCGTAGTCGACCCAAATTCCGTCACTTTAAGCCCCTTAGTATTCATGGACTGACTTTTAAGATGATATACAATGTTCTATGTGTTGATATATTGAATTATTTTTACTTGTGCTGAAACTTTGGACATTTGATTAAACAGTGTATTTTATTTTAAGAATTTAAATCTAACTATATTTTTTTAGTAAATAAAAAAGTTAAAGATCCTAAATTTCTAATTCCGTCATAGTGCTTACCTAAACTCCGACATAGTTTTGACCTGAATTCCGTCATATGATAAAATGGTTTCTACAAACAATCTATAACAAATACAACTAATACTAATTCTTACATAAATTCATCAAATATTTGTAGGAGTTTTTCATGCATACCATTAAACATGAAGGTCTAATGGGTTCGTCAATAAAATATTTTTATTACCACTTCAAATGAGTTGCTTAAAAAACCAAAAAAACTAATTACCAAATGTTGTGGTAGTATATGTCTGTGTGTCAGTATAACTGTTCTAGGATGATCTGTCGGTCTATCTGTCTGACTGTAACATAACTAAAACTTCGCTTAACCTATAACTATGGTATTCGAAATGATAATTAATAGTGGTTGAGCCTTGTAAGGCATTTATTTCTTACAGTAAACAGAATATTTGGAGCAAAAATTCTGGATAGGTAGGTATTTTTCGTAAGATATGAAAAGGGAACAGCCTGCTTCATAATCCAGCAAACGTGAAAATCACAACCTGAAAGCCGTCATTGTCGTAACCTGGGTATAAAAAATATATGACGGAATTTGAAATTTAAGTTTTTTCATTTATTGATGGTTTTATCATCTTAGATTTTTTGTCTTTAGATGGTTGTTGATATGGAAAAAACTGAACTTTAAAAAAATTGTTGCCTACCAGAACTCCGTCACCCTTATTTTTTACAAAAGTAAAATAATCGGAAGGCCGTCATAGACCCACAGCCTGAATTCCGACACATTGAATTTAAAACACATTTTCAGAGAAAATAGCTCAAAAAGCCTGTGACGGAATTTGGGATATACAAAATATGATCAAATGTGATGTATGAAAAAAACTATTTTGAATAGACATTGTTTTTGTTGAGAATTCCGTCACTCATTTCGGATTTCCGACTCTCCTGTCGGATTTCCGACTCTCCTGTCGGATTTCCGACTCAATGGTTTTTTGTAACCCAAACCCCGCCACCCCCTTTTTATTAAAAATAATCGAAAAAAGGAAGAAAATTTAGGTTAAAAACTTATCTACGAACATTAGGTAATAATATAATAAAGTACCTAAAATCTTAGATTAAATGAATACGTGCAAGGGGCTTATCTTATAATAAAATGCAACGTTCCGCTTCGACTCTTGACGCACGACTAAAAGAATTTTTCGCGCGCAGCTTCCTTTTAAACAATACAGCTGAAGTTTGCGCACAGGGTTGCAAGATATATAGGTGAACTGATAAAAGTATTTTTTAGCTTAATAATTCAAAACATTTCTAAATAGTGACGGAATTCAGGTGGGTGACGGAATTCGGGTTGAGTACGGTAGTAGGGCTTTGTATTTTAACACGATATAGGTTTAAGTAAAAAATGCTTTTTTTATTGATTTTTCTTTGAAAAAGTTAAAAACCATATTGAAAATGGTTTTTTTTTCAAGCAATGTTAATACTTTTTACTCAAGTACACAACTGCAGGTCATAATGCCATTGTTTTTAACTTTGAGATACTTTGGTATAAAAATAAATTCTGTATCTGTAAAAAACAGTGTTTTTTGACAAAAAAATATTTTTACTTTTTCTACCTCTATTCTATCTATTTCTATCTAATTCCATAAGGTGGGGTGTGAAAAGTTTGTGTACTTGCCTCTTAAATATATAAACTTTTGTGATTTTTTCAAAGCTTAAAAGTGATTTTTAGGTAGGAGAAACCTTAATTTTTGCAAAAAGAATAAACTTTAAAGTTTAAAGGTTAAAAGAATCGTTTAGAAACTTTACTTGTTAATAATCGGTTTTAACGGGACTCGTACGAGTCTTTGAAATACATTTCCTGTTTTTAGCTCACACTACTACTATACTATAGTAGTGTGAGCTATAGTGATCCTAATTTTTTCGAGAAAAAAAAAGTTGCTCCGATTTCAAAATTGTTTATATATCTTTGCGTTTCAGATAATTTTGAAACTTTTTTGTTGCGCCGTCTGTCTGTCTGTCTGTCTGTCTGTCTGTCTGTCTGTCTGTCTGTCTGTCTGTCTGTCTGTCTGTCTGTCTGTCTGTCTGTCTGTCTGTCTGTCTGTCTGTATGTCTGTCTGTCTGTAACGACCAACGCGCATAACTCAAAAACCACTTGCCCGATTTTAATGAAATTTGGTACCTGCGCTGGGTTTTGCGTCGAGATGGTCCCATTTAAAAATGAACAAAATCCACCAAACACAAGCCAAATAAAAGGGTGGGGGTATATTTCAAAAATTAGAGTTTATGTAAAAATATGGCGTGTGTGATATCAAACAAAAGGTAATTGCGTCTGGAGTTAAATAAACCACATTTTACTTAAAAAAAAAGGGTGGGGGTAAATTTAAAAAATTAGTGTTTATGTGGAAATATGGCGTGTGTGATATCAAACGAAAGGTAATTGAGTCTGGAGTTAAACAAAATACATTTTAGTTAAAAAAAGGTGGGGGTAGATTTGAAAAATTAAAGTTTAAGTCAAAATATGGCTTGTGTGGTATCAAACGAAAGGTAATTGAGTCTGGAGTTCAATAAAATATATTTAAGTTTTTAGTTATATTAGCTCACACGTACACAATAACTATAGAACCTAGTGTGAGCTTAGGTGCCCATAGATTGGCAGAGTATTTTTCTAGTGAAGATTTTTTTAATTGACACTAAAAAAATATTAAGTTTTTACTTGGTGGGTTGGGACAGCGAACATATAACTTTATATTTTCGATAGTCGAAAATTTATACAAGTGAAAAATTTACATTCAAAATTTGAAAGTTTATTTTATTTCTTTAAGGAATATTTTTAAATTAGGTAACGCTCAAAACTTTTGTTTTTAATTAACATGTAAAGTCACTTTTGCAGTTTCGTTGAATCTTTGAAAATATACTTGTACAGTTTATCAAGATATTGATTAAGGAAAGGACCACCTAAAATTGTATATAATTCCGATCCTGTACCAACTATCAAAGTGGTGTATTTGAAAACTTTAATTCAGTTCTCGGTTGACGTGTTTTGGCGTAAAAAAAAGTGTAAAAAAAAGCGAAAAAAAAATATTTTACAAGTGTGGAGAAAATAAGAGAACTTTAAAAAAGTGGGCGAGTGTACAAGGTCAGATTTATGTACACTTTTGGGTGGTTTCTCCACTTGGCCAGTACTCTATAAAACTTTTTTAACAAAATCAATCGACTATTATACATGGTGTCTCAGACCACCCGTCAACCCCTTTGAAAACTTGAGGAAAAAGTTTTTTTAACGATCCAAAAAATTACTCGAGTACGCTCTTTCGATTGGTGGTAGATGTTTTCAACTTTCGGAGTCGACCGGAAGTGGCCTATTTAAGCCTGGAGTCCGTTTTTTAAATACGGATTGGCATATATTAAAAAAAAAAGAAAAAAATGTTTGAAATAAAAGGTACGTATTTTCTTGCGTAGAATCTGAATCCGTTGCAAAATTATGTCAAAGCAATTAAATCGAAATGATAACTTCGAATAAAAAAAACCTTTAAAAATTTTTATATACCGGGTGGGCCAAAAAAACCGGACATGGGACAAACTGCCCTTCGCAGAGATTTAATCAGACTTGATTAAATATATTTGTTGCCGCCATCTCAAAATCCAAGATGGCAGACCAAATTAAAATGTACCCTTCAAAGATGCTCGTTTATTCTTTTGTTGCAAACATATTTTAATTATTTTTTTAAATTAGTATGAAAACTACATTCTTGCCACGCACAACAAGGTACGAATCAGCAAAATCAGTTCAGTGGTTTAAAAAAAAATATTTTTGTTTCAACCATTGTTTTGCATATTATACCCTTGCCTTGCCAATCAAGTCTGTATTTATTTCCTTATAAAAACCGATTTTAATGAAATAAAAAACATCCTAATGATTTTTTTACTTCACTAAGATCGGTTCAGTAATAATGAGTTTATAAGGAAATGAATGCAGGCAGGATTAGCAATGCAATCGTATAATCTGTTAAACAATGGTTGAAATAAAAATAGATTTTTTGAGAACCATCATACCGATTTTCAAAGTTTGTACTACTTTGTGCGGGCCAAAAGTAGTGCTTTTCCATAGATTTAAAAAAAACTAAAACATTGTCAGAAAACAAGAATAAACACGCCATCATAAAGAATCAAGTATGATTCTGTCCGCCATCTTAAATTTTAGAATGACTGTAAATTTTGATCATATAGTCTTTAAAAGGCAATCAATTTTGACCAGGATGTTATTTATTTCATTAAAATCGGTTCAGTATTAATGAATTTATAAGGAAATAAATGCAGACATGATTGGCAATCGTATAATATTCAAAACAATGGTTGAAACAAAAATATATTTTTTAGAACCACCGAACCGATTTTGTTAATTCGTACCTTGTTGTGCGTGGCAAGAATGCAGTTTTTTTATAGATTTAAAAAAATAATAAAAACGTGTTCGCAACATAAGAATAAACGAGAATCTTTGAAATGTAGGCGGACACAAAAAATATATTTATTTAAATCTCTGATTAATTATCTGGCAAGTGCAGTTTGTCCCATTAAAATCGATGGTATAATTCAAATTTTATAATGAAAAAAAAAATTCCGGTTTTTTTTGACCCACCCAGTTGTTTAAAAAAACAAGTTCTAAATCTAGAATGTTTGTTGCAAATATCGCTCCTACCGTCTGTTTCATAAGGGCGTAAAACGTTTTTAGCTCCTTTCAAATTTAGGTAATAGCCTTAACGCCTTTCTGTCTTAAAACCGTGGATATAATTTTTTTTGTAAATTTAGTAAATTTTTGTCTCCTAGCAAATATTAACATAACCATATAAAATATGCGACATTTCTCATGTTTTCATAAAAATCCAAAAAATGGTTATAAAACTATAACCTTTTAAAAATTTAAATTTTACTTTTTCTGTTAATTTGCAATTGCCTCCGCTCTGGGTTTATTTTCACGGATCACCCTTTTATTTATTTTTTTTATTTAGTCGGTTTAGAACGTTTTTCTACGTTGTCCGACGCCTATTCTCCACTTCCTTCGGTCCTGACAATCATCTTCTGTTAGATTTTTTTGACTCATTGATCTTTGGATTGACTGTTGCCATTCTAGTTTAGGACGCCCTCTTTTTCTGCGCCCTATTGGTTGCCATTCTAGGACCTGCTTTGGTAATATTTCGTCGTTCATCCGTTGTACGTGGCCGTACTATATCAGTTGTCTTTTAGTGATGTCATCCGTTATGCTCCCTTCGATTCCCATTCTTTCATTTATGATCTCATTTCTTATGTGATCTGTTCTAGATATTCTCATTGATCTTCTTATTGCATCCATTTCGACACTTTCCATTTTTGTTTTGTATTTTTCTGTTACGCCACAAGTCTCTATTCCATACAACAGCGTGCTTTTCACCATTGTTTCATATATGTTAAATTTTTCATTCTTTTTTATCTCTCTGCTCTATAAAATACTGTTCAGACATCCAATAACCTTTTTTGCTTTTACTATTCTTTTTTCTAGTTCTTTACAGTCTGTTCCTGTCTTATCAAATGTGACACCCAAGTATACATACTCATTGCATGGAGATATTACTTGTCCATTGTCTAGTTCTAACTCACTGGATTCGTTTCCAATACATAGTAGTAGTAGTAGTGGTGGTCTAGCGACTAGGCACACGGCGCGCCCTTTTCGCAAACCCCGATTTGTACGTACATCATATATCAAACTGATGCACGTGCCCCTTAGGATGTAAGTTTTCTTTCTCTAAGAGGACTTAATTTTGCCTGACTCCTCTTTGTCGAGGGCAGGGATCTTTATACTGCGTAGCAAGTATACACAGTGGACCCACGCTTTTACACCCCTTCCGAAAGATGGTCCTGCTACATGTTAGACTTGCATCTATCTAACATGGCTATCGTCCCAGCAGAACTTGGTTATAGACGATAGACTTCTTTCCTTTCAGCGCAGCGTGGTCGTCGTGAGTTGACTACTGTAGGAGATTTATGCTGGCGCCGTCCTGGTTCCGACTATATAGCACTTATAGCAGGCTCCTGGGTTATTATCCCTGGTTCCTCGGCTGGCTGCGTGTCGGCTCCTGGACTACACCTGCGTATATTCTCGATGTTTAATGTCGACTTATATTTTTTGCGTGCATCGCATCGCATGCTTATTCGATGACGGCTGTTGAACGCTGAAAAGGAGCTCGGCGACAGGGCGACAGATTTTTTTTTTTTTTTGCATCGTTCGAGACGCGAGCCTGGTACCTTCTGCATGTGAAGCCGACGACCATACCACGGCACTACCCTGCCGCCTTTCCAATACATAAGTACTGTGTCTTGTCCACGTTCACTGTTAATCCCCACTTTTGGTATTCTTCCATTATATACTCCATGTCCTCTTTATCATTAGCTACAATTACTTGGTCGTCAGCAAACTGTTGTGTGTATATGGTAAATCGGTCGCCAAGTTGTATTCCTATGCCGTGCACTTTCCGTTTCCAGTTTTTTAGAGCTACTGCGATATATATTTTAAAAAGAGTTGAAGAAATACAACATCCCTGTCTTAAGCCTTTTGTTACCAGGAATTCTTTTGAAAGTCGATTTCCAATTTTAATTTTAGATTTTGACCCTTTGTATAGTCCTTTTATCGCTTTTATGTATGTATGATTGGTATTAGTCTGCTCTAGCACTGTCCATAGTTTTTCTACTGGAACGGTATCATATGCTTTTTGTAGGTCCACAAAGGTAACATGAGTCTCTATATTTCTGGCGCTCCTTTTCTCAATGGCTTGTTTAAGACAAAAAACATTATCACTACAAGATCTGCCTGCACGAAACCCACTTTGCTCTTCTTCTTCTTGTTCATGAAAATCCTTCTCTATTAGATCTCTAAGAATCCTACCGTACAATCTACTGAGATTACTAGTTACTGAAATTCCTCTGTAATTGTTGCAATCCAGCTTGTTTCCTTTTTTATGTATTGAGGATTTAAATGCAATTTTCCAATCATCAGGTACTGGATGTCCGGTTATGCATTGATTGATAATATATGAGAGATTTTCGATTAGTTTCTCTGATCCACATTTGAGCATTTCAGCATATATTCCTCCAGGTCCGCTAGCTTTTCCGGATTTAAGCTTTTTAATACTATTTTTTATCATTTCTTTTTCGATGATTACTTCCTCTCCGTGTACTTCTATGTCTCTCCTCGGAGAGGCTGCCAGATATTCGGGTCTCGTTTCCTGCTGCAGTTCCTTTGTAGTGTTCTGTCCATTGTTCTGGTTTGATGATCTGGATGTTTACTTTTTCTTTTGTTGGGTTTTTTACTGTAGAAATGAATTTCCATACTTCAGAACTCTGCCTACCTCCTACGTGTGTATTGATATCGTGGCATTTGCGCTCGAACAGTTAATTTTTTTCTGTGCGTATCAAATTTCTCAGCTGTCTTTTGGTTTCCCTGTAGATTGTTCCCTCTTTGCTCTTTAATACTGAGCCATTTCAAGTATATGCGTTTTTTCTCTTTGACCATTTCCTGTATTTTTTCCGTCCACTACATCTTCCTGCTATTTCTATTATCTTGGTATTCAACAGCTTCGATGCTTGCTTCCTTCAAGCTTTTTATTATGTTTGTATATATCTCTTCAAATGAGTGTTCTGTGTTTATTAATTTTTTATCTAATCGGTTCTGATACATTCTTTAAGTACTTTCGATTTCTAGACTTCTAAAGTTGTATTTTTGATTGTCTTCGATGCATTCTAGGTTTTCATTTTCTCCAATACTTTCGTCCTTATGTGTTTTTCTGAAAGGGAATAATATTTTTGCTTTAACCAGATGGTGGTCAGATCCACAGGTAATACCACGAAGTGCTCGCACATCATACCACTTTAATTGCGAGTGTTGTCCACCTATAGCATAATCAATGATTGATTTAAGCTTTCTTGTTGGCTGAATCCAGGTATATCGATGAATATCCTTATGCCTAAAAAACCCATTATTTATTTTTAGGTTGTGGGTTTCACACAATTGCATCAGTCTCAAGCCATTATCATTTGTTACTTCTTCTCCAAATGGTCCTATCACTTTGCTCTGGGTTTGTCTACCAGTTCGGCTATTAAAATCGCCAAGCATAATTATTTCTCTGGTATTACCGATTTTGGTGATAGTCTCATCAAGTTGGTCATAGAACAGTTGTTTTGTAGCTACTTTTTCGTCATCTGATGGTGCGTAGACTGCTATTATGCTTATATTATGACCAAGCATCTTCATGTTCACTCGAAGTATGTTTTCACTAATGCAATCGTATAATCTTATTTTTTAGGTTTTTCTTTATTAATAAGGATACCCCTCTGGCTGCTCTTCTTTCTTTTGGGACTCCAGTGAATATATGGACGAAATTGCCGACACTATTCGTACCTGTTCCTTTCTTTTTTGTCTCTGTAAGTGCAATGATATCGATCTTACAATTCTGCACTTCGGTTGCAATAAGGTCCAACTTTTGATTCACTCCCTGTACGTTCCATGTAGCTATATTCATAGTCCTTTGTCTTTGCTTTTTCGTCTTTGAGAATTTCCATCTATTGCTCCGAGGCTTTGTTTAGGCTTTTTGGTATCACCCAAATATTATAAAACAGAAAATTAAATCGTATTGGGTAGGTAGGTATTTATTAATCAGACTACCTACTCAAATATTATGTGTTTCGCTTGACCTTCGACCGGCCGCATTCGCGTTGACGACAGCCGACGTTAACACCCGATGACACCCGATTCAATTTTTGTTTTGCACGCGCGCCTATGGTCTTTCGTTAAAGACTCGATCGCGCGGCTTACCTACTTCTTTATAAATTAAATTTGAATAAGATATGTATACGATATTCACGTTATAACAAGGGCTCGAGATTTTCTACATGCGTTGTCCTTCTTGTCCAGTTATTTCTTCGATGACAGATGCCAAATAAAATGGTGGTGGTGGTTTCCAAAAATTAGAGTATATGCGAAAATATGGCGTGCGTAATATCAAACGAAATGTAATTGAGCCTAGAGTTAAACAAAATACATTTTAGTTTATTTTAACCCTTCAGTAGACGGGTGGTTTAAAACTAACACGAGTGCTCATGTTAGGCCTCTCAGGACCATGTTTTTTGGTAAAAAATTTTTACTTGAAACTAAATTTATTACAAAAACAATGCTAGCATATAGTAAGCATCTAAAAATACCCTCAAGCAAAAAATAAAAAAATACATTTTATTTCATCAAATGTTTGAGATATTAAAAATAACATAAAACTGTCAATTTTTAACATATATTTATTTATGAACTCCTTTTTCGAACAAAACAAAAATTTTAAACTCATCAAGTTTATTATAGAAATGATAAAAAACTATAAAAACATAAACTTTATCTCCAGAAACCATCGCCTGCAGAAAATGTTGGAATCGAAACATAACCTTTTTTTTTTAAATTTTTGTTCAGACACAGGCAGCTGCAATATGCTCTAGATAAAGGCCGCATTTACAAAACGTGCGAAAATATCATATCTAGTTTTGCGCCTTTTACAGTATTTGCAGTCTGGGTCAGGTAATATGCCAGCATATTTTACGGCAATCTGACGCACACCTCTCGGCAACGTCTTAATCAGTTCCCGTGCTGCAATGTTTGCACTTAACCAAGTCAAGTCCTATTTTTTTTTTAAATTCTTCTGTCTTTGCTACATGGTGTATCTGGATTATTGAATAATTATTAAAAGTAATAACAGAGCATTGATTGCACCGACATTTAGCAGTCCATAGTACGTCACCATTGGCCATCTTCTAGTTAATTAACGAGTGAAACGACAGTGAACCAGGGAAACTAAGGAAGAAAGACATTTCGTCCCAGTTCAACCAGACCATGCTATTACCGTCTCCACGGCGTCGTTCGGTTCGGCACCGAAAACAATGAGTTAACAAAGTATAAAAGACAACTTCAAAGGGGTTACCCCTTAAGTGCTAGGCCTGTCAGGACATATAGTGCTATGTCTCACTTGTAAATTATGTTTTTTTCAAAAAAAATATCATAATATATGAAGTTTCTCGAACGTGAAAGTTACCTGGTAGATCGCACAAATTTAGCAGAGTTACAAAGTCCTTGAAAAAAAAATATTTTGACTGGACTGAAAGGCTAACCCGTGCAACGAAGGGCTTAAAAAGGGTTGGGCAGGGTAGATTTCAAAAATTAGAGTTTAAGTGAAAATATGCCATGTGTGATATCAAACGAAAGGTAATTGAGTCTCTTTTTTAAACAAAAAATATTTTCATTTAAAAAGAAAGGGTGGGGGTAGATTTCAAAAATTAGAGTTTAAGTCAAAACATGGCTAGTATCAAACGAAAGGTAATTGAGTCTGGAGTTGAATTAACTTTATTTCAGTTTTTAGTTATATTAGCTCACACGTACACTATACTATAACTATAGTACCTAGTGTGAGCTTAGGTGCCCATATATGGGCAGGGTATTTTTTATAGTACTAAAACTGAAAGTTGCATTTTATGCTGCCATAATAAACGTGTCAGAATCCACAGCGAAGACCAGGAGGCTGTAATAAGTTTTAGATTTTATAAATACAAAATATAATTATTATAAATGTATTTTTTATCACAACTTTTTATTCCATACATAAATATTTAAATTTTGGTTAGTTTTTTAATTAATGTAGCTGTTCTTACTAGAATATTGCTATTAAATTACAACCCGGTATCCGGGGAAAATTTGGGCAAAGTCAACTTTTTACACAAATAAAAAATAAAAATATGATGGGATTTTAAATCGCTTAAACTGATATTTAAAACATAATGATAATATATCTAGCCAACTTAATTCTGAACGGCGAACGCAATGGTGCTAATTTTATACGAAAATAAGCATATAAAATTTAAGCACCCTATACGGCCCCTTTTTCTTTTTCCTACATGCACAGGCATTACGAACCAATATTTTAAAAATATAAATAACAGCTCACATATATTGGAATCCTATTTCTCTTTCACTCTCCCGATTAATAATTAAAAAACTGTTTTGTCAACGCCAACTTGTCCGAATAATAAACACAAAACATAAAAAAGTAGTTACGACTCGACGCGACCTTGATTTTATTCTAAAAAATATAAAAATAAGGCGGCCATTTTTAAATAATAGTTATTTAAACAACAAGGTTTGAAAACGACTCTTTGCACACCATCGAGACAGTTTGGTAGACCAAGCCGAAGGCGAGGTCTACAAGTCGAGGGAGTGTGCAAAGTGGTTTTCAAACGAGTTTTTTACAATATTTTTTATACGACTGCTAATAAAGAAAGAAAAATCAAATTTTAATTTAACTTGTTTTTATTTCCGACATTTTACAACAAAACTTTAAAAATCCAACAAATTTTTGACGTATCTAATCAACAAAACATACGAGCAGTGACGATTGCTACGGAACTAAGCCAACTTATATTGATGGGTAAAAACAAAAATCACAATGACGGGAGACCCGTATGCAGAAATGACATAGGCGTGCGCAAAAATGACATAAGCGTGTGCAAAACGTTTTGCACACAGCGTGCGCAAAATGCAATTTTCAGATCGTGCTCTCCGTGCGCAAAACCCCCTTTTACAAGACAGTCGTATAAAAAAATATTTTGTCAAGGCACCCGACTTGACGTTAAATAAGAAATCACTTATTGAATCATTTCAGTAATATTGAGAGATATGTTACTGAGCCACATTAAAATACGTCTCTCGTTATAAGTGAATTTAAGCTAAGCGTTGTAAGAGAGAAAACAAAACTAAAATAAAGACATTATTTTATTTGCAATTAAATAAGAGTTAAAAGAAAAACAAAAGCTAATTAAAAGAAATGCATTTATTAGTTTCATTCAATTTTATTTACATTACATGACAATGACTAGAGAAAGTATTGTGTGCGGTAAAAAAATGTTTGAATCAAAAATGTGTTATTTGGGTGTACTTTAGCAATCTCGTCGTCTGTTTGTGTATAGATATATACCGCTAAACCAATTTTCATGAAATGTTCAAAAAAAATAGTGCTCGATACTGTTAAGAGCTAAAAAAGTTTTGATGGTTTTTAAAAATTGTTAACTTTTTAAGTAGAGAAGAAGAGTTATAATCAAAAACTAAGAATATATATTGTTTTCAATGCTGCTATTGCTTAAAGTTGACTTGGAGTGTGCTAATGGGCAAAGAAGTTATCAGATCCGTCATGGATTAATTTATTTTATTATAAAATCTATTTTATAAAAAAAAAAAAATCCCACTAGGTACCTATCTATTTGATGTTTAATTAAGTTTTATTCAGCTATAATAAGCCGTTATGTTAGCTTAATAGACTACTATATACTTAGACACCTTTAGAGAATATTTGATCAAAGAGCCTATTTAGATAACTAAAGTTGAAACAAATGTCAAACTAAATGACTATTTATTTAATTTATATTTGTAGTCTTTAGTAAAACACAAATTGAGAGATATATTATCTCTCCAAAACAAAGAATATCATTTCAAAGCGAGACAATGGTGTCACTTCTGTTGGTTTCCGCCGAAAAGCACTCCTATCCCAAACTAGTTACCAGCGATGGAGGAAAGCTAACTTCAACACCGATATCCAGAAATGTTTTGAGGAAATTAGAGGACACTTGTGCGAAAGACTACAAGTCAATACCAAGTTAAATTTACAGTACGTGCAACAGACAATGCCAGAAGAGCCGAAAAAAACTGAGGAAACTAGAGACACTTATCCAGGATAGACCAAACTCAACAACACCAAACACTAAAGTAAACATTTCAAAAAGGAATCTAAGCACGAACGAAAAGTAGGTATTCAGTAAAAGACTTAAGTTTGCCATTGAACCGACACAGATATGGACATAGACACAGACACTAGACATTATGGCGGCAATAGCATAATCTATTTTAACCAGAAGCTGATGAATTTCGCAATAAAATAAGAGCAACCTTGGACAGAAAGAAGTCACCAAAGGCAAACATCACCGGTCAAGAACAACGGGCGATCAATAACCTGCAGAATGAAAAATCAATTAAGATCCTAGCTGCCGACCAAGAAAACGCGACGCTGACGCGATTGTGATCATGGACATCGAGAAAAAGTTCTGGAGAAAAGAGAGTTTTATTAATACTGGGACTTTCCATCCATACTCGGACTGCACCAACCTGAACCGCCTGTGTGTGAAGCAAATATTGCTACCACTACACACTACATTAGGGACAATAACGCGGTAGAAAGGAGACTACAAGCCACTACCAAAAGATTCAACAACAACCACAGAAAGACGCATCTACAGGATGTTAAAGGCATATGCCGACAATAACCCTGATGCATAAAAAGAATGTGCCACTGCGACCAACTACCAGCCCGAGGGACACATCAACCAGCAGCTTGTCAAGGTTTTTGTTGGATATAATTTAACCATTACAGGGTAAGTCCGCATCTTTTGTCAATAATTCGAAACATATCGAAATTTTAAAAACGATCGAATTAGATACCGGTGATAAATTTGTAAGTTTTGATGTAAAAGGGCTTGACACCAACGTGCAATAAATGAGTCACTCAGTATCATCAAAACGCGAATTCCAGACTGATGATACACTCCATGAGAGACCAACGCTATCGCTGGAGAGGATGATGGATCTGTTGGAACTCTGTCTCCGTAACTCTTACTTTTAAGTGAAAGATAAATTTCACGCGTAAAATAATGGACCCCCAATAGGTTCGTCTCTTTGGCCAGTGGTAGCAAACATCTACATGGATTGGTTCGAGGACCATGCGATCAATGCAGTAAGAGTGGAGCCAAATCTACGAATAGGATGTATATTTATTACATCAGTGGCGCACCCAGGAATGTGTCTTGGGGGGGGCCCGACAGCTACGAAGGACGCCCTCAGAAAACTTGCGACCAAAAAAAAAAAAAAGGTCCTCATGTCTTTTCGCAACTACGCCATTGCTTGGGGTTGGGGGGGGCCCGAAGCCTCCTGATGTCAAATTTTAAGATATTTTTCATGTTTTATCATCAAATATGTACAAAATATATTAAAAAATCTAAGGCTAACCGAACCGAACCGAACCCCCTGTGTGCGCCCATGATTACATGGCCGGAAAATGACGATAAACTGCAGAAATTTCTACACCATCTTAAGATTAGGCCTTACCTTTTTTGGATGTTCTTGTCAAACGAATAAAAAAAACACAGAAGTACCTAAATTTTAAATCTAATCATTATGTTGCTACGAAACAAGGAGTCAGGGGAAGTTTGTATTTAAGAGCCATAAATATTTGTAGTAATAATATTCAACCACAGAATTGCTCAACACTAAAAGGACTTACAACAGATTGGTTATTCCGAGAAAATGATAAGCTCAACGATCTTTAAAATTAAAAACAAGCCAAATATAGCAAATTCTTAAAATAATAATCCATTAGGTGTTAATTATATCCCAAATGTTCAAACACTATAATATTAAAACAGTATTTCCATCGGGAGGTACTATAAGGGGTTTTGTAACTAAAACAAAATCAGAAAATCCCTTAATAACGGATGCATTTTTCAAATCCCGTGTGAGTACGGTAAATCATACCATACCCAATCAGGGGGTATTGAATAATCTGGTTTAGCGGAGTATGCGTGGTCAAATGATCACAGTATTCAAAGGTTCAAACCTCCATAACCCTACAAAAAGGAATTATTTTTTTAACAAATTATGTGTAATTTTATACCGTTTGTAATTTAATCAGTGTTGATATCCCTTTTATAAATTTTTTTGTTTAATGTTTTACAATGTTGAAGAAACTTTTGGAGTCTGGCATTTATATGTGATCTTTACTTTATGGTAAGTCTACCCATCTTTTATATACTTAAAAATCTTTTTGCAAACGAATATTTTCTCTTATTGTTGGGTTTTTCCATCATTAATGTACCCCTGAGGTTCGAAACTAGTTGGAAATTATAGGCTGAAACTTCAATACTATTAAAAATTCTTGTGAAGGAACCTAGGACTTTTCTTTTAACATCATGAAAAGAAATCTTAACCCTGGAGAACTACAAAAACTTATTTTTTAAGTGGTGACGAAGATGCTGAATTTTCGTATATAGGTTTCTTTTTTCGATTATTTCCCACCTGTCAATTTGAACAAATCAAAAATACGGCTTTTAACGTCAAAAATTATTTTCAAGTTGATAAATTGCATGACAGCTCCTGTAAGAAGTTTATCCGATTCTTGTCAAACGAATAAAAAAAACACAGAAGTACCTAAATTTTAAATCTAATCATTATGTTGCTACGAAACAAGGAGTCAGGGGAAGTTTGTATTTAAGAGCCATAAATATTTGTAGTAATAATATTCAACCACAGAATTGCTCAACACTAAAAGGACTTACAACAGATTGGTTATTCCGAGAAAATGATAAGCTCAACGATCTTTAAAATTAAAAACAAGCCAAATATAGCAAATTCTTAAAATAATAATCCATTAGGTGTTAATTATATCCCAAATGTTCAAACACTATAATATTAAAACAGTATTTCCATCGGGAGGTACTATAAGGGGTTTTGTAACTAAAACAAAATCAGAAAATCCCTTAATAACGGATGCATTTTTCAAATCCCGTGTGAGTATGGTAAATCATACCATATCCAATCAGGGGGTATTGAATAATCTGGTTTAGCGGAGTATGCGTGGTCAAATGATCACAGTATTCAAAGGTTCAAACCTCCATAACCCTACAAAAAGGAATTATTTTTTTAACAAATTATGTGTAATTTTATACCGTTTGTAATTTAATCAGTGTTGATATCCCTTTTATAAATTTTTTTGTTTAATGTTTTACAATGTTGAAGAAACTTTTGGAGTCTGGCATTTATATGTGATCTTTACTTTATGGTAAGTCTACCCATCTTTTATATACTTAAAAATCTTTTTGCAAACGAATATTTTCTCTTATTGTTGGGTTTTTCCATCATTAATGTACCCCTGAGGTTCGAAACTAGTTGGAAATTATAGGCTGAAACTTCAATACTATTAAAAATTCTTGTGAAGGAACCTAGGACTTTTCTTTTAACATCATGAAAAGAAATCTTAACCCTGGAGAACTACAAAAACTTATTTTTTAAGTGGTGACGAAGATGCTGAATTTTCGTATATAGGTTTCTTTTTTCGATTATTTCCCACCTGTCAATTTGAACAAATCAAAAATACGGCTTTTAACGTCAAAAATTATTTTCAAGTTGATAAATTGCATGACAGCTCCTGTAAGAAGTTTATCCGATAAATTGTTTGATAGGTCCTGTCAGAATAAAAAATTGTTAAAATTTAGTCAAGTTATCGGTGAATGACTTTAGAAAAACAATGGCTTAGCAACCTAACAACGCTTTCATTTTGAGGTAATTTTTTCAAACAGTGTTTCTGTGCAGCAAGATGGAGCGTTTTGGGCATGTTTAAGACAAAGACATCAGCGAAGAAGTAGAAAAAAGCATCTCCAGCAACACAGTCAAGACACATAGCAGCATTTGGAAGCAGTTCATGAACTTTTGTTCAGGGAAAAAGTATGTAATTGATAGAAATACCACAGTAGTAGCTTTGAATTTAATTCTTAAGGACTGGTTATGGAATATGCGAAAAGCCAATGGCGAATAGTACAAAGAGTTTTGCGTAAAAATAATGTGGAACAGCGTAGCCAAAAAGCTACAAGGAACATTTTTTGTCAACTACAAGATTGTTTTTGATCCGTTTAAAGATATTGAATTCAAGACCTATCGTGACGCTAGAAATGCGAAAAATAGAACTCTTTAGAAGCAGGAAGATAAAAGGAAAACAAGTTCCACTTCACTAACGCTCGATGAGTACTACAAAATGGTGTCTTCGTGGGATGAAAATACACCCAGTGGGCTACAGCACAAGTTTTACCTTATAGCAGCAGTGGAGCTGGCGTGGAGAGGTGGCCAAGCCTCAAATTGTTTGGTACACTATTTTAAAGCAGAGACAGCCAATGATGGAATAAGAATAGGTATGTTTGATTTTCTTACTTTAAAATTCTTTTTTGATTTTTTCATTTTATAAAAAATCCTGGAAAAAGTTTCATTTTGACAAATGATATTAATGAGATGTATCTTCTCTTGTTGCAGGAAGAATAGAATACAACCCAGTGTTCAGCAAAACCGCTCAAGGAGGTTCCAAAAAAATGGTGGCTTCTGAGCACTAAACGCCCTGAACTTTGCCCGGTATGCCTGTATTATGTCCTCATATCCAAACGTTTCAAAAATATCAAGACCGATAGACTGTTTTTGACACCTAATCCAGCATGGAACACTCCCCAAAGCATATGCGTTTAAAAATGTACCTGTGGGAAGAAACGAGCTGTTGAAATGGACAAAAGAAGCGGCATATAAAACTGGCTAAAACACAATAAATAAAAAAATTACAAACCACTTACTAAGAGCCACAGCTGTCAGCAATTTAGCAAAAGCGGGGATCGAGGAAGAACAGCTGATAAAAATAACTGGACACAATCGAGGTCGCTCCATAAAACCCTATTTACAAATGGACAGTAACCATCATTCAAGAATTATTGATGCGTTAAGAAATGGAAGCAATAAGGTGCCTCAAGCATCTTCGCAAGCGCATCATAACCAAAAGGCCACACACAACTTTTACGCAAATTAATAGTACACAATAAGTTACATTGTTCGTTGCTATATTTAATTGAATAAGTTATCATATTTTTGCTAAATGAGGTTTTCTGTTCAGTCAGGAAATAATCTTATCAAATATCATTCGTGCATCTAATGTATCCTTTGAAAAGATTCAAAAAACTTAACTCGTTTTTCCAAATTTTTTCGGATAAATTAGATGCACTTGTGATATTACCCCCGAGATGAACAACGTTTTCCTTTGCGACATTTCTTAAAAATGATTCCCATCAGAGGCGGGCGTAGAAACTTTTAGAGCTTCGGACTGACTGACTTTTCACATATTTCTTAAACCACAGAAAAATAAATGGATTCCTAGCCCATTAGCACACTCCACGCTTAAAAACAGTGTGTGAATATCTCAGAAATGAAAGCCTGTACGAAGTGTTTGGTAATAATACAAATTTTTGAGAAAAATGTGGTCTACTATATCCCAAAAATCGCATATTAATGCGATGCTCCGTTAAAAAGTTAGCATATTTTCAATTTTAAACCTGTCAGAAAACTGTCATTAGCATTAATGGATCTTGACCAAGATCTAATCAGCTGTCCAGGCTAGGAAGGTAAAAATAGCTGGCTACTAATTATGCACTGTTAATGGTTAATGTTGTCAATGGCAACATTGTTGCCAAAATCGCATGCTTGGTTTAGTCACTCCGAGGCTCGAAAGATTTCTACGCCAGCGCACCCTGAAAAAGTTGTTCGTCTCAGCAAGATATGTACGAAAATTTAGCCTGTTACTTATCACTTAAAAAAAAGACTGATGTACTGTGGACTATTAATGCTAATGACTGAATAATGTTAACTTCTTAGCCATAAGGCTCCAGCCCATAAGGCACCGGACCATAAGGGACAGGCCCATAAAGCTAACATGAGCTAACGGGCCAAAAGGCACCGGTCTAGAAGGCGCCGGCCCATAAGGTACAGGCCCATATGACACCGGCCTATAAGGCCCTGGTCAATAAGGCCCCGGCTTATAAGGCACCGGCTTATAGGGCACCGGACCACAAGGCACCGGCCTATAAGGCATCGGCCCATAAGGCTCCAGCCCATAAGATTTTTTTTTCTATGTGGCCCATTCATCCCTGGACAGGACTACACCGTTCTCAAATCGTGTTGGACATATCAACGTCTGAAAACATGATATCACCATTTCGTGTGTTAAAATGTCTGATCGCAATGGGCGATTGCCAATATAATTCTCAAATACCAAATAGCAATTAGTGCAAAGACCTAAAACTATAAACAAGTGAAATTAATGAAAGGAAAATATGAAAAAAAAAATCAGAAATTCTAACACACGAAAAGGTGATCTCATGTTTTTAGACGTTGATACTTTACAACTAATTTGAGTGTTCATACCTTTGACAGTGTGAAGGAAGAGTTATAGAGATCTGGATGGCTTGGTCGAGTTAATACCCTAAGAGTTTCTCGTTCTTGTATTGAGAGACCGCAGACCGTGGCTTAATGCAGAGAGCACTTGCGTACAAAGTAAGAGATTCCGGGTTCGAGTCCCGGCCGAAGACAGAAAACTTTTTTCCTATTTTTTTAATTTAATTCACTTGTTGTTTATAGTTTTAGGTCCTCGCATTATTTGCGATTTGGTATTTAAGAATTATATTGGAAATCGCCCATTGCGATCAGAAATTTTAACACACGAAAAGGTGATCTCATGTTTTCAGACGTTGATACTTTACGTCTAATTTGAGTTTTCATACCTTTGACAATGGGAAGGAAGAATTATAGAGATAGATCAGTGCGTACAAGTACTGAAAAATAATGGAATTTCCTTCGACAGGTCGCCGGTTTGGCTTTACAAGCACATTTAAAAATAATTGTCGGTATTGACGATTGTAAATGGAAAGTTACGATACATATGGAATTTTATATGAAAAGGCACCTACCTCGGACTCTCTTGCGGCTCCAGTCAACGTTTAAACGTCCAGTTTTTCACCTCAAAATTCACTTTTTTGGGAACGTGATTTTTCTAGTGTCTTGTTGTGACGGTGGTTGTTTGCGCACTCATCGCGGCGCTGTTTGTCCTCGCACGTGTGCGGTGCCATGAAAACCCATATGCATATTTAAGAGCGCGAAAATTTAAATTATTTTAAACGCGCAGAAAAGGAAAAGAAAATGAAAAATAGGAAATTCATTGCTTGCACCAACATTTTCCGGCCGCCAAAACACGTGTGTTTTTACTTAGTTAAGAAAAGGAAAGGAAAAAAAAAATTAAATAATATTCGCCTATTAGCAATTAAACGATACAATTTAACATTAACCCAAATATGCATTAAATTATGCATGTAAATTAAAATTTAAAAAAAAAGAAAATAAATACTTAGAAAAAATTAAGAAAGAAAAAGAAAATTTTGCCTTATGCGTCGGGCATAGGCAAAGGACATAGTTTCACTACTGGTCGACGATATGTTCCTGTAGCTGTTTTAACAGTCACAACACGAATATGACCGTCTGAGCCAGGGTGTACGTCGACAATTCGCCCAACAGCCCATTGCAATGGCGGTTTTTGTTAATTTTTTACCACGACTAAAGTATTTAGTTTAATAGTGTTAGAAGCCTCTGTCCATTTAGAACGCTGTTGCAAGGTGTTTAGGTACTCCAAGTTCCAGCGTTTCCAAAAATCGGACTGGAGCCTTTGCACCAGCTGCCAGCGGGACAGGGTGTTCAACTAAGGAACAGAAAAATCGGGTTCTGGTACGGAATTCAACGGTTCCAGGGTAAGAAAATGACCAGGGGTCAGTGCAAGAAAGTCATTCGGATCCATACTTTGGACATACAGAGGCCGGCTGTTTAGTATGGATTCGACCTGACACAAAAAAGTAAAAAACTCTTCATAGGTTAACCGTTGCTCACCTATTACACGTTTTAAATTTGCCTTGGTGGATTTAACTCCTGCCTCGGCTAGTCCGTTTAGGTGCGGACTACCAGGAATTGAAAAATGCCAGGTAATTTTTAGACTGTGACATGCTTCCTGGGAGTACTGTTTGAGTAAACGATCAGCTCCCAAGAACGCGCTACCACAATCTGAGTAAATGTCAGAGATTCTTCCTCTTCTTGCCAAAAATATCTTAAAAGCCGCAAGAAAGGTAGGGGTGGAAATATCGGAGGTAAGTTCCAGGTGAACTGCCTTTATTGCGGAGCAGACTAAGACAAGAATATAACCTTTGGATACCTTTGCACCTCGGTACTTTCCCATTGTAATTGGAAAGGGACCACAATAATCTATGGCAACATGTGAAAATGCTTTTGCTTGAGAGATGCGTTGAGCAGGCAAGTTGCCCATGATTTGTACGGAAGGTTTAGGATTTAATCGATAGCATAAAGTACAATGAGAAGTTATGCTCTCGATTGCATAGCGAGGGGAAAGGATCCAAAATTGTTGTCTCAAGAGGTAATGCAACGTTTTTTGACCGGGATGACAGTACCTTTTGTGAGTGTACTCAATGACAAGTTGAGTAAGACGGTGAGAACGTGGTAAAAGTAAAGGGTGTTTTGCTGAATAAGAGAGTTCGGAAGAATGTGGTAATCGACCCCCCACTCTTAAGCAGCCTTGTGTATCTAGAAAAAGTGAAAGTTTACGAAATTGTTTAGGAAGTAGCTTTGCGTCATTCAAACGTGAAATGAGATCAGCAAAGATGGAACGTTGAACATGCCAAACGAGAACAATAAGTGAATGTTGAAGTTCTACTTCGGTAATATTTTCGTTAGGATATTTAGATTTCTTTTCGGTAAGGCGAAAAATATAGGAAATTATGCGTTGAATTTTCTCTAGGGAAGAGTAACGAGAAAGAAAAGTATCAAGCATGTGTGGTTCAACTGTGCATGTTTGAAATACTGATTTGCGTTCTTCCAGAATAACCTCGTTTTCCGGAGGGTCTGGACAGCGAAAATCATCAGGCCAGCTCTCTTTTGGTAGCCTAAGAAAACAAGGACCTTCCCAATACAAGTTATGGTTGACAAGTTGATTAGGCATAAGACCGCGCGAAGCACAGTCGGCTGGATTTAGCGCTGATGGAATATATTTCCAGGCCGTAGGAGAAATGGTTTCTTGAATGTGACAGATACGGTTTGCCACAAACGTTTTAAACCTGTGAGGTGAAGCCGCCAACCAGCATAGAACCACTTGGGAATCACACCATGCACAGATTTGGTTGAAGTTAAGAATATCTGAATAAGTGTTTTGAATAAAGGAAATTAGGTCGCAAAGTAAAGTGGCACCAAGAAGCTCCAGTCGCGGAAGACTGACTGTTTTCACTGGTGCGACCTTAGATTTGGCCATTACAAGAAAGGTATGGATTTCTCCGGAAACTGACTCCATTCTGAAATAGACCGTAGCCGCGTAACCTATCATAGAGGCGTCTGAAAAGCCGTGAAGTTCAATGCTACGTGGTTGATCAATGGAAAGGCGTCTAGGTAAATGAATATTTGAAAGATTTGCAAGTTCGGTTCGAAATTGATTCCAAACATTTACGATATGCGGAGGAGGCTGAGAATACCAGTCCAGCTTCTCCTTCCACAGATCTTGCATGAGATGCTTAGCAAGTAAAGAAACGGGAGAACAGAAACCTAAGGGATCAAAAATTTTCATGATTTGAGATAAGATACCTCGCTTGGTGCATGGTTTATCTTCTGGTACGACCAAGTAGGTAAACGAATCTGAGATAGGATTCCATTGGAGACCCAATATTTTTACAAAATTAGGTTCGGATTTGTCGAAACGAATGGACATTTGTGTTTCTGATTCTGAGAATGAGGAGAGAAGTTCCGGACTGTTGCTCGCTCATTTTTTAAGTTCAAACCCTCCTAGGCGCAACAGGGAGATTAACTCTGACTGAAGTTCTTTGGCAGAGGCCACAGAATCCTGCCCAGTGAGCACGTCGTTGACGTAAATGTCTTTAAGAAGCACCTTGGAAGCATTAGGATACCTTTCAGACTCAAGTTTAGCTAGTTCTTGTATAGTACGAATAGCTAAGTAAGGTGATGACTTAAGTCCATAAACAACTGTTCTTAAGGAGTAGGTTTGGACAGGATCATCCTCAGAAAATCTCCATAGAATATTTTGATAACGCGTGTGCTCAGGAATAATTAAAATCTGTCGGAACATTTTTACTATGTCAGTAACAAAGGCTACAGCATGAATTCGAAAATTAAGTAGAATTTCACGGACATCATTTTGCAGTTTAGGACCTGCGCACAACGTCTCGTTGAGTGAGACACCTCTGGGACTACGTTGAGACCCATCAAAGACCACTCTTATCTTCCCAGTGTTCCAGACACTGTGATGAGGGATAAAGTAGGAATTATCCAAGACATCTTAGATATAGCTTGATAATTAGCTGAGTCTTTGAGAAGTCTAGCTTCCTGAAGCTTGAAACGTTTTAAAGCGATTGGATAGGTGTCACCCAACTGGGGTTCTAAGTTTATGAAAGGTAATGGAACGACGAATCTACCTGATTCGTTGCGTGAAACTGATTGTGAAAATAATTTTTCGCACATAATATCCTCAGGACTGTGATGAACCTTATGTGGAACCTGCTCTATCTCCCAGAAGCGCTCTAGGCAGATATCCAGAGATGGTTCGATGGAAGTGTAACAGCTTATGAGTGATTGTGGATTTTGTTGCTTTGAAGTTTCAACTTTACCAATCAGCACATAGCCAAAGATGCTATTAAAAGCACTAGGTTGTCCACGCTCTCCGTGGATAACTCCCTCTTGTAAGAGATGCGGAAAAAGTTCACAACCTACTAGGACATCAATGGAACTTGGTATATGGAAGTTTTGATCAGAAAGTTTGATATTGCGAATGTGATTCCACTTGCTCGAGTCGACAGCGCAAGAAGGAATCTCTGTACAAAGTTTTGGAAGTACTAAAGCCTCAAAATCAAAGGTAGGTCCCGCTTGATCTTGAGGTTTGATAAGACATTTCGTCTTACCTTTGGTATTGGAAGATGTCATTTGATTTAAGCCTTGAATAGAAGTAGAAAAGAAGCTTTTCGAAACATTTTTCTGAAATAAAGTTTGCCTCTGAGGCAGAATCGAGTAAGATACGAACTGGTTGGTAATGTCCCCTTGAGTCTAACATGTCAGCTACAACGGTAGAAAGTAGAAAAGTGGAATTTTTGGAAATCATTGTCGCATAAAAGTTTGTGGAATGGCTTCCTGACATAGGGGTGCTATTGGAATTGGAAAGTGGAATATTAGCGTTCTCTGGAGGATATGAATTAACACTCACAGAGGGCGCTACTGGTTGTGGAACATGGAGAAGACTATGATGTCTGGCTCCACACGTGATGCAGTTGTAGGAGGAGGGGCAGTTCACGATCTGGTGAGCAAAATGTAAGCAATTTTGACATAGATTCACCTGCCGAACATAACCCATCCTTTCCTGTGGACTTTTGTTTTGAAATTCGATACATTTCGATAATGCGTGATTCGAAGAACATAGGTAACATTTTATTTTTGGATTAAAAGTTCTGTTCTGATTATTTTGTATTTGAGGATTGCTATTTTGTAAAGTATTTTGTTGATTTCTTGAATTTGAACTTTGATTTGAAATAGTTGTATTGAAAGCAGAAGGTGAATTAAAATTATTAAAACTGTTTCTCTGAAAACTGTTCTGTTGAGAATTACGCGTAGTTTGAGGTTGTCTAGGGGTTTGATTTTGCCTACTAAAACTGGGCATTTGCACTACAGATTCGAGCGCAACGCAATGATTTTCTATAAACGTGTAAAGATCAGTGTAGGACGGAATTTCTGAATTGTTTTTCTCTCTACTATAGTAAAGTTCGAAATCAGTCCTCATCTTGACTTCAAGTTTTGAGAGCATCATGTTAAAAGTAAGAAAGTCCCATTCTATTGTAAAAAAACCAAGCTCATTTAAGATGGCTAGATTCTCAGAAAATATATCCAACATGGAACGTAATTCTTTCCCAGAACTGGACTTAGTTGAAAGAAAGTTAATAGCATTCAAATCGGTAGTAGCAATAATTCGTTTATTTTGATACCTCTTTACTAAGGTTTCATATGCAACGTGATAATTGCTATCTGCGAGGGGAATGGTTTTTACTAGAGAAAGGGCTTCATTCAGAACAGAACTCCGCAATTGTTGAAATTTCTCTATATCACTTAAATCAGAATTTTGATGTACCATGACTTTAAATAAGTCAAACCAGTGTTGCCAGTTTTTATAATTACCATCGAAAATTGGCAACCTTGGTTGTGGAAATGATCTTGTATTTGACCTCTGAACAATATTTTGTTGGTTAGGGTTGCCTACGTAATTGACAGGGTTGGCCCTAAAAAGGTCGTAGTAAATACCCTTACATTCATAATAAAGGTTGTCAAAGTCTTTTCTAGTTTTATCCTGCTCGTCAAATGAAAGTTTAAACTCTTCGAGAGAGCCAATAATTTAATTATGAAAATTATAGAATTGAGCATGACATTCTTCGACGTCTTCATATCTGGATTTAAAGAAAAAGTGAAACGCTGTATCCGAGTTCGCTTTCAAAGCTACCCCGTGAGCTTCCGCCATTTGGTTGAAGCTCAAAAGCCTTCTGTCGCAAAGTTTTTTCTGTTTTTGCGTAGACATTTTTGTTTTTGAAAATTAATTTGTTTTTTAAAATTACTAAAAAAAAATGCTTAAAATATAGCTTAAAATATAACCCGAATTTTAGCAAAAATTAAACAATTTTATTATTTTAATTTTATTAACTTTTTTCGAAAATTTTGAAATGAAATGTTTGTAAGTTTGTCTGTATGTTATTATTTGAACATATCCTTTAAAAAAACTTTTATGTCTCACCAAGGATTGAACCCCGCACCTCTCGATTCCAAGTCGCACACTCTGTGCATACGACTAGCGGTCCTGTTTGAAAGTTTTTAAGAAAAGTCGGTATTCGAAGAAACAACGAGCGCGCAACGTGAGGCCCATGTCACTATTCAAGCGGGATGACCCTGGTGACGGCGACACTTGCACCTGCGCGTTAACGCGACACCTGTAAAATCGATAATTAAAGGAAAGTAGATGGAAGAACCGCCTTAAAATTTCACTTTCGGCGTATTGACGCCACTTTTACTGAAAATGTAATGAACAAAGCGATCAACTTTGAAAATATGCACATTGGCGATAGTTATTTTTGAAACGTAATGAAAACTTCGGTCAACTTTTAGGAAAATATGTCCAACCGGAGCGAATCAATATGGCGTGATTACCGATAAGAAAATAGCCGACTCACTTTTGGAAATGAAATTTTGAAAATATATGGAAATTTGGAATTTTTGTAGAAAATTGGTGAACCACAGGAGTCTAGGTAGTTGGAAAAACTATTATTTGGGTGGAAGGAACATTAAATGTGCGTGCAAGTACTGAAAAATAATGGAATTTCCTTCGACAGGTCGCCGGATTGGCTTTACAAGCACATTTAAAAATAATTGTCGGTATTGACGATTGTAAATGGAAAGTTACGATACATATGGAATTTTATATGAAAAGGCACCTACCTCGGACTCTCTTGCGGCTCCAGTCAACGTTTAAACGTCCAGTTTTTCACCTCAAAATTCACTTTTTTGGGAACGTGATTTTTCTAGTGTCTTGTTGTGACGGTGGTTGTTTGCGCACTCATCGCGGCGCTGCTTGTCCTCGCACGTGTGCGGTGCCGTGAAAACCCATATGGATATTTAAGAGCGCGAAAATTTAAATTATTTTAAATGCGCAGAAAAGGAAAAGAAAATGAAAAATAGGAAATTCATTGCTTGCACCAACAAGATCAGCTGGATGGCTTGGTCGAGTTAATACCCTGAGAGTTTCTCGTTCTTGTAATGAAATACCGCAGACATGCATAGATTAAAGTTTTCCGAAAATTTATATCTTCGGTGGCTTAATGTAGAAAGCTTTTGCGCACAGAGCAAGAGAATCTGGGTTTGAGTCCCGGCCGAAGACAGAAAACTTTTTTTTTATTTTTCTTTCTTTAATTTCATTTCTAATATTCCTGTAGAGATCATTGACATTAAACGGGACTGCTTTTAAACAACATGAAGAGTACCAAAACAAACAGGATCTATGTATATAGGTATTCGTTGAAACAAACAACTCTACACAAGGACAGAAAATAACTGCGGAAAAAATTCAAAACCTTCATAAATCAACAAATGTTTAGTCAGCGTAAATAATCGATAAGTTAATTGAGTGCAGAGCTTTCAAACGTAGATTTTACAGCTATTATTTTTCATATGAAAATTTTCATTTGGAAAACTAGCTAAAATGATTAAGGCCAGTTTTTCAATGCATCGGTAAAGCCGAGATCAAGAATGACTATGCATGCGGAAAACATGGAAAAAATCAAAATCACACAAGTTACCAAATAATTGCTTAATCGGTCAAAAATAGTCATTAAGCTAGCTGAGTGCTTTCAAATGTAGATTTTACATGTTTATTCTTTTTTACCCAACTGCAGCACGGCAAAAGGAAGAATAATGTTTTTCGATTGGGATATGTATGTAAATATGTATGTTTGTGTCGCGCTAGAGGCTAAACGGCTGAACCGATTTTGACGGGAAAGGTGTCATTGAATTGTTACTGATCCCGAAAGTGCTATAGGCTATATTTTTTTAAACAGGAAACAACATGGCGGTCGTCAGACGCCATTTTGTCACATGATGTCGGCTTTAACGCATACAAATTATGTACTTAAATTTTAGGCGATTTTAATGAAATGCCTTTGATAACCCATTGCAAATTTCCTCTAATCTGCTGTTATAACTTTGTAGTCCTCCCTGCTTCCACCCATCTCCCATCCTGTCATTCCTCTCCAAAAAAGCATATTCGCATAATTTTATCAAATATAGGGCGATTTTAAAAATTCGTCCTGCACACTCTTTAAAAGTTTTTGTCGAACACTATTTTATTAGTTTCCCTCTTCCTCTCTCCTCCTTAGCCTCCTTATTAGTAATAGTTGTAGCTAGTATAACTTTCACAATAGAGCGATTTTAAAAATTCTGTCTGGACACCCTTTAAGATTTTTTTCAATAATATTTTACTAATTCCCTTCTCCCTCTCTCCTCCCCTACCATCACTCAATAGAAGATAACACTGTTTGCGACCGTAGAAAGTCTACACTGAGAGAAGAATTTTGTAACAATAACAAACATTTTGTAACTGTTACCAAATGCGTTGCCCATATTTGGCTTATTAGATATTTGTTTGCAGGTAACAATTCAGAAATTTCAACAATTGAAACAAATATTTGTTAATAAAAACAAAATCGTCTGGTAATATTTAAAAAGAAGCTACATCAAGCACTAATATATTGTTGGTATTTAAAAATATATGTGAGTTTAATTATTAATATACTGTATATTTATTATAAGGATCATTCTTATTTAATATTAAATTAATTATTTATGGGTTATTATATAATTAGTAGCTGTAATTATATTTAGTTATTTTGCATTCATAAGGTATTTGTAGGTTTCACGTTCAGTTAAATATACAGGGTGTTCATTTTAAAACTTCCCACCCCAGATATCTCGAAAATGATTTTTTTTTAAAAAGCAAATACACGTCAATTAATTTATTAAGGACCACATTCTGGCTATCTTAAAAATTTTATAGTACACACCCCCTTTGAGGGGTACATTTTACCCCTATATTTTGAATATGGAAAGTGGGTCAATTGACACTTTTTTTTGAAGGTTTCTTAAATATCTTTACAAAGGTGTACAAATTTTGAAAATCTATCAATTTGTTTTTGACATTTTTTCAAAGAGGGTGTGTACTACAAAAACTATAAGATAGCCAAAATGTGTCCTCCTTAATAAATTAATTGACATGTTTTTACTTTTCCTAAAAAAAAAATCATTTTCGAGAAATCTTGGTTGGGAAGTTAATGGGGTTAATGGAAATAAGGACACCACTTTTGATCACACACCTGTACTTCTTGTCTTCCTCAGGCTACACACCTTAGCCTTAGGAAGACGAAAATGGATCGTCGAAAAGAAATAAAGTTGTGTGATCAAAATTGGTGTCTTTTTCCCATTAACCCTATAGAAATGAATAAGGTATAGAATAATAAGAGAATTTTAAAAATAATAAAAAGCAAGTTGTTTTGATGAAAAATATTTATTTGTATTTTATTATAAAAGTGGAGTCGAATTTTTTTATGGTGGCTGGTAATCTTTGTTTTTTTTTTGGAAAGGTTGGTTAATGAAATATAAACACGTTTGTTCCATGTGAGATGCACACAAAATTTTGTCAAATCTGACATAAACTGATTCTACCTCACTATAAGTTCGGGGACTCCACCATTATGAAAGGCCGCATGGGTAGCCCGTGTTTTTTAAAAATGTTTCTCCTTTGTTCAATTACTTCCTCCACCTTCAAGTCAGTGCTGACCTGAAAAAGAAAATAAATTTTATATATTATAGAGAGTTATGTCACTTAGTTTTTCCCGAGGGGTGAATAGCTCTCACAATCGGTGTACACATTTCTCACAATCTTCCCACAATCCTTCACAATCTTTACACAGTCTGTCCCAATTACTCACAATGTGTCACAATCTTACCACAACCCCTCACAATCCCTCACAATCTTACCACAGTCCTTCACAATCCCACACAATCTTTCCACAGTCCCAGTGGCGTAGCGTGGGAGGGGGGGCGGGTGGTTCATCGCCCCCCCGTCCCGAGAGTACTGGCGCCCCATTGGTGCCCGAAGCGACCTAATCGTTATTAAGTAGCAGGACCGGTAACAGTAAATTAAGAGGGCGACAAAGTAGACATGATGACCTTTTTTTTTTTTTTTTGGTCACAAGGATTTGTGATGGGCTGTCGCTCCCCTCCCCGCCCCTTCAGGCACGCTACGCCGCTGCACAGTCCTCCACAATCCCTCACAATCCCTCACAATCTTTACACAATCTTAGCAGAAGATTGTGGATCACAATCGGTGTACACATTTTGGGTTAGCTGTTCACCCCTCGGTTTTTCCTAAATGTGGCTGGGACAACAAATTTTATGTTTTTTCAAAAAATGCACACAAGTTTAGGTAATTCTAGATTTATCAGGCTTTCTGCTGTTATCCATAAAGAATAATGAATGAAACACAAAAAAAGGCAAAGTGCCTATTCTATTTTCAATACATATTATACCTACATGGTAGAACCAGGAGTGAGCCTTAGCTAGAAAGTCTGCTGCATCTGATATGAATCAATGTACAATGAAACAAGAAAAAATATGTAGGTACCTACCTTTGGTAAGGAAGTAAGTGTCCATAGCCCAACATTGTTCAATTGTAAGCTTGCACAGGAACCAATAAAGTGGCCTACATATATGGGATGCACACCATCCATCAATTTCCATTATATTCCATAGACATACGTACATCGTAAGTAGATTTAGTTGAATGCTCAGTCCTATGGTTTCATAACTGGTAATTGATCTTTGGTAGTCCTAAATGGGCTTGTTCCACCAAAAGCTGAAAAACATTAACCATCTCAGTTAGTTTCCTATCTGCCTAAATTCGGCTTAATTTAAGACCACTTTTAAAGGTTGACAGTTCAATTCATTTTTCTCGGATCCTTGTGTTGATGTGCCTGAGGGTGTATCCAACATGGTTTTAGCACACAAAGATACGTACTAAGCAATCGACCCGACAATTTTTAAAAGTCATTCAAAAAAAACTACAAACCACACAAATTCAGCTTAAAAATGTTGGCCTGTCTGTTGACCATAGAAAACCCAGCATAAACATAAATCCTAGTGTCCAGTTTTAAATGAAAATGCAACTAGATGCTTGAAAATATACTCAGCTTCATTTTAGAAGGAAAAACTATCCTAACTTACCCGTTTTTTCAGCAAATAAATTATCCAAAACAGGTCGACCACCCAATTTGTACTGCCCCAACACAATGAAAGCTCGCATAGAGCCCATAAAAGCACTAATCGCAGATTTCGGCCATTGTTTCTAAACTTCTGCAATATCTTTGCACTTAATTTTTTGGGTTTTTTTAACAAAATTAAAAGAGTTTGGTAACATTTTGTTATAAAACATGTTTGAAACTACTAGTTCAGATCACTTTACGCCATTTTTCGGCGCACGCACGTCACTTGAGCTCAGAAGACTCTTCTGTGCTGCGACGGTCTGGGACACGTAGGGGAGAGCGGGGCTCGTTGGGCATAGGGGCACGTTGAAAAACCCCTATTAACTCGACAATTAGACGTCAGCTGCCAGCGCCACCCACGTGGCAAAGTCGCCTTTGCTCATGCATTAGTCCGCAGTGAGAATCTGTTATGTGTGTATCTCCAAGGAACAGACTTTGACCTATTTTTTTTGTCTCTGTAACGAAATAGCGCGTATCAAAATAGCGCGTATCAAAACAGCGCTTTTCAAAATAGCGCGTTTTCAGAATAGCGCGTGTTCAAAATAGCGCGTGTTCAAAATAGCGCGTGATCAGAATAGCGCGTATCAAAATAGCGCGTGATCAGAATAGCGCGTATCAAAATAGCGCGTATTAAAAATAGCGCGTGTAAAAAATAGCGCGTATCAGGTCTGCTTAGGTATATTCATCTAAACAGTTTGAGCAAGGTCAGATAAGTTATACTTACTTAACCGTTAAAGAAACCGATGGCTTGCTATACTTAACACAACTCATATAGTTCGACTAAGGGGTCTCTTTCTAACATATTTTTTTCAAAAAAAAAACTTTCCTGGCTTCTTTTCCGGGATCCTAGAGGGTGTGTAACCAAACCGAACCGAACCGGACGGAACCGAACCGAACCGAACCCAAACATTTTTTCCAGTAACTCCCTGACCTTTTGCAACCAAAAAAAAATATCACCAACTCACAGGTCAGAATAGAAACCTACCAAAATAAGGATCGGGAAGCTAATTTAGGGAAATAATTTTTTGAAAAAATGTTTCGGTTTGGTTCGGTTTATTTCAGTTCGGTGCGGTTTGAATCAGTTTGGTTCGGTTCGGTTTAGTTACACCCTATAGGATCCCGGGAAAAAAGTCAGGAAAGTTTTTTTTTCTAAATATGTTAGAAAGAGACCCCTTACTCGAACTATTTTGTAACAGCGACGTTTGTAATGGCGATCTTTCAAAACGCGGTATTTTTAGACGCGCTATTTTAAGGCGCGCTCTTTTGAACACACGCTATTTTAAACACGCGCTATTTTGATACGCGCTATTTTGATACGCGCTAGTTTGAATACGCGCTATTTTGAACACGCGCCATTTTGATACGCACTGTTTTGATACGCGCCATTTTGATACGTGTTATTTTGAACACGCGCCATTATGATACGCGCTATTTTGATCACGCGCCGTTGTGATACGCGCTATTTTGATCACGCGCTATTTTGATACGCGCTATTTTGAACACGCGCTCAAATGAGCGCGCTATTTTGATACGCGCTATTTTGATACGCGCTATTTTGATACGCGCTATTTTGATACGCGCTATTTTGATACGCGCTATTTCTACAGAGGCATTTTTTTTTTGGACCTCGTAAGTACCTTTTTGTTATTTCGGAAAACATTTTACAGATTGTTTTATTACACCTGCATGCCCCCATTCGGTTTTTTATAGTTAACTTTACATATTTAGACAGAGTTTAATGAAATTATAACGATTGCTAATATTTACGCAAACATGATTGCCGACTCTCTTAATTTTGTATGTAAGTGTGCCGGCCCAGCTAACCCCATACATTTTATAAAAACATTTTTTTTATTTTAAGGTTAAAATCAGCATGCGTACGTATGATGGACTAAAAATCACGTCATGTAATAATTCTCGCCCTAAACAAATGTTTTAGATTATCCGCCTCTTGAAGACTGCGACGACTTGCGCCTGTAGTTATTTATCAAAGTTACCTTTGGCAACGCTGAAACGCTTTCGACTGGAATCAGGCATATTGCGGTCTCTTATTAATATATGCTATATTCTATCTTTTTTTTATGGAAATTAGGCCCCCTAGATGTGGACTTGTTCACGCGGTATCTTTATTGGTGTTCTCTTGCAAACAAAAAACGATTAGTTTTTCTGTAAAACTAAGTTATTGGCAGAAGTTATAAGCCAAAAATTGTGAAAAAACAGTAAAAAAGCCTCCATTTATTTATTTATGACATCACACAGACCCTTCAAATCAAATTTGAGGCTAACACCCGGTGAAACACCCGGTGACTTAAAATTGTGTGATCTATTATTACCAATCGATCTAGGGAAATTTTAAAAATTCGTGCTTTTCCGAAAGCTGGTGAAAGAAAGACCAAGAATATCAACCGAAGAAAATGGTCAACAGCTATACTAACTGAAACTCCGGTTAAAGAAGAGTTGGAACGTGAAAAAAGAAAAAAAAAATTGTAACCAAAAATATCTTCAAGGAAAAGAAGCACAGAAAAACTATTTAGAAAAGGACACTGCAAGATGACAGCGATGATGAAGAGGAAACATTTTGTCTAGTCTGCATGGAACCATTCTCAAACAGCAAACCAAAAGAAAAATGGGTAGGTACAATGTTTAACTTACAAGTTTTGGGCCCATGAAACATGTGCTGATGCAGGGTTTACTTATGTTTGCTAAAACCGTAATTCCGAATCAGACTAGAGCAAGAATTAGGTTACTTTATATTGTTTGTTTTTTAAGAAATTTAAAGTTTAGTATTTTATTATTATCAATAAAAATAATCTAAGAATTTCCTGTTATTTTATGTTGCATATATATACAGTTCCTAATTATTCAACCATGCCCAACTTGCCCCATCGTATGGCCCAACTTACTCCGTGGGTGGAGTTAGTTGGGCCGCTTGCAAGGGTGCTAGAAAAAAGTGTTTTTTAAGTTTGAATGCATAGTTTTATAAACCAATATTTGCCTTAAACATATTATAATTGTAAAACTGTAAGTAATATAGCAATGCTTTTATTTACATTTATGAAAAAAGTGGCTCAACTAGCCCCGCTCTCCCCTACAAAATCTCAACCGATACGTCACGATCTCGCGCGACAAGGCCCGAGCCGAGACTGGTGTTCTGTGGCCGAGACCGTACAAAGTTATATTGCTCGATAATATCGCTTGTTAATAGTAACCAAATTTGTTGTGAACTTTACGAGGTAATTAATAGAAACCAATTCAGACCGTTATAATAACAAAATCACGCCATAACATTATACAAAAAATGTTTGTTGTAATAAACACAAAGAAATATTTGCCAATATTAAGATTATATTTATATTTGGGAAATTTTAAGTATTATAAAAAACATCAAATTATTAAAGAAACAAATAAAATATTATTTATAACTAAACACTTTAAAAAAGGTTTGTTACCAATAATTAATGATATTTGCTTTTAATATTTTTTAATGAGCATAACAAAAATCAGGTTTACCAAATATTTGTTAATAATAAAATCGGTTTTTTTTTCAGTGTACACGTACTTTTCGGGTAATGCTAAATGAATGGTAAATGCATAGAGCTTTCTATAAGGCTGAATAAGAATTAAACCTAAAAGTTGGAAATAAAAATATTTTTAAATAATAAAACACCCAACTGATAAATCTACTCGTAACTACTAGTCGCAGTTGGGTACAAAATTACCCAGTAACCTGATTCATGAAAATACAAAACTGTACACGCTAAAAACTTTTGTCTACAATGAAAACACGTTATTTTCTTAAATAAATTGTTTTACCTTGAAACAATTTGTTTTGAATTAAAATATTTTCTCGCAGCGTTTAATCTTGAAATGAAACTTTATTTTTCTTCTCTAATTGTTTTGTTTCAGGATACTCCATTTTGTAACAAAGTACATTGTCTTCATACAAGTAATATTTTGCTTCCAGAGAAAACGGTGCCTTAGATTAATTCAGTTCCAATTTATAATAAAATAATTTCTGTTTCACATTAAAATAAAGGGGCAAGACATTTTTTGTGCTATATCAAGAAAATATTCTCTTGGTAAATAGGAGAGCACAAATTATTTTACTTCAAAGGAATTTGCTTTGATCTAAATTTTTTTGCCGTGTATAATTTCGTAAGTGCGCTTTTGGCATCAAAGCTAAAAGTCGAAGCATGTCGTAGACCTATCAATTTTGTACCCAACTGCGACTAGTAGTTACAAGTAGATTTAGCAGTTGGGTGATTTTTTTTAATTTATTTTTATTTTCTTATGGTAAAATCACATTAAACTCAAAACATTTGGTCCGGGAAAGAGACGACACAGTGATTTTCGAACAACCAGACTACATGTGGAATTTTAAGCGTACCTGCGATAATGCTTTTTAGGAAAATGATAATTGCCCTTATATTATTACGGAAAACATACTATGGATCTGCTATTCAAAATATGTAGCACAAATAGACACATTTTCGTATTAATAAACTGCTCGAAGAAATCACGGATCAGAAAAATAGTGGATAAAACAAAAAGTCCGATCCATCGTCACATTCGACAGTCATAAAACCGTACGAGAAATTCAAATGCGCGCGCAATCCAATACCAAAACTGTTTTAAAACCGTTTTGGTTAGATGACATGAACAAATAAGTAGTCCAAAAACCGCATGTGGTTGGCGTAGTGTTCGATTTACTTCAGTCATGTGATCAAATGCAAGAGAGTAAAATTGAAAGTCACGTGACTAAGAGAAAGGGTAAATTTCGTCATCTCGCGTAAAGGTAGTTTGAACTACTACTACTGTGTCGGTTTAGAACGTTTTTCTACGTTGTCCGACGCCTATTCTGCCGTCCTTAGTAAGACCCACCTATCTTCGTTTTCACTTATTTCGAGAAAAGCGAGTTTAAAGTTTAAGTGCTTGCTAAGAGTACATAGTAATATTTCTTTTTGTTTTTCAAAATAAAATACTTCCGAACAAAAATGTTGGTATTAGCTCACACTACTACTATACTATAGTAGTGTGAGCTATGGTATTCCTAATTTTTCCGAGAAAAAAAAGTTGCTCCGATTTCAAAATTTTTTATATATCTTTTCAGATGATTTTGAAACTCTTTTGTTGCGCCGTCTGTCTGTCTGTCTCTCTGTCTGTCTGTCTGTCTGTATGTAACGACCAACACGCGTAACTCAAAAACCGCTTGCCCGATTTTAATCAAATTTGGTACCTAGGCTGGGTCTTGGGTTGGGATGGTCCCATTTAAAAATGAACGAAATCCATCGATTACAAGCCTAATAAAAGGGTGGGGGTAGATTTCAAAAATTAGAGTTTATGTGAAAATATGGCGTGTGTGATATCAAACGAAAGGTCATTCAGTCTGGAGTTAAACAAAATAAATTTTAGTTAAAAAAAAGGGTGGGGGTAGATTTAAAATACTCTGCCAATATATGGGCCCCTAAGCTCACACTAGGTACTGTAGTTATAGTGTACGTGTGAGTTAATATAACTAAAAACTGAAATATATTTTATTCAACTCCAGACTAAATTACCTTTCGTTTGATACCACACAAGCCATGTTTTAACTTAAACTCCAATTTTTGAAATCTACCCCCCCCACCTTAAAAAAAATAAAAACTAAAAGTTATTTTGTTTAACTCCGGACTCAATTACCTTTCGTTTGATATCACACACGCCATATTTTCATGTAAACTCTAATTTTTGAAATCTACCCCCACCCTTTTTTTTAACTAAAATATATTTTGTTTAACTCCAGAGTCCCTTACCTTTCGTTTGATATCACACACGCCATATTTTCACCTAAACTCTAATTTTTGAAATCCATCCCACCCTTTTATTTGGCTTGTGTTCGGTGGATTTTGTTCATTTTTAAATGGGACCAAGACCCAGCCTAGGTACCAAATTTCATTCAAATCCGGCAACCTGTTTTTGAGTATGCAGACAGACAGACAGACAGACAGACAGACAGACAGACAGACAGACAGACAGACAGACAGACAGACAGACAGACAGACAGACAGACAGACAGACAGACAGACAGACAGACAGACAGACAGACAGACAGACAGACAGACAGACAGACAGACAGACAGACAGACAGACAGACAGACAGACAGACAGACAGACAGACAGACAGACAGACAGACAGACAGACAGACAGACAGACAGACAGACAGACAGACAGACAGACAGACAGACAGACAGACAGACAGACAGACAGACAGACAGACAGACAGACAGACAGACAGACAGACAGACAGACAGACAGACAGACAGACAGACAGACAGACAGACAGACAGACAGACAGACAGACAGACAGACAGACAGACAGACAGACAGACAGACAGACAGACAGACAGACAGACAGACAGACAGACAGACAGACAGACAGACAGACAGACAGACAGACAGACAGACAGACAGACAGACAGACAGACAGACAGACAGACAGACAGACAGACAGACAGACAGACAGACAGACAGACAGACAGACAGACAGACAGACAGACAGACAGACAGACAGACAGACAGACAGACAGACAGACAGACAGACAGACAGACAGACAGACAGACAGACAGACAGACAGACAGACAGACAGACAGACAGACAGACAGACAGACAGACAGACAGACAGACAGACAGACAGACAGACAGACAGACAGACAGACAGACAGACAGACAGACAGACAGACAGACAGACAGACAGACAGACAGACAGACAGACAGACAGACAGACAGACAGACAGACAGACAGACAGACAGACAGACAGACAGACAGACAGACAGACAGACAGACAGACAGACAGACAGACAGACAGACAGACAGACAGACAGACAGACAGACAGACAGACAGACAGACAGACAGACAGACAGACAGACAGACAGACAGACAGACAGACAGACAGACAGACAGACAGACAGACAGACAGACAGACAGACAGACAGACAGACAGACAGACAGACAGACAGACAGACAGACAGACAGACAGACAGACAGACAGACAGACAGACAGACAGACAGACAGACAGACAGACAGACAGACAGACAGACAGACAGACAGACAGACAGACAGACAGACAGACAGACAGACAGACAGACAGACAGACAGACAGACAGACAGACAGACAGACAGACAGACAGACAGACAGACAGACAGACAGACAGACAGACAGACAGACAGACAGACAGACAGACAGACAGACAGACAGACAGACAGACAGACAGACAGACAGACAGACAGACAGACAGACAGACAGACAGACAGACAGACAGACAGACAGACAGACAGACAGACAGACAGACAGACAGACAGACAGACAGACAGACAGACAGACAGACAGACAGACAGACAGACAGACAGACAGACAGACAGACAGACAGACAGACAGACAGACAGACAGACAGACAGACAGACAGACAGACAGACAGACAGACAGACAGACAGACAGACAGACAGACAGACAGACAGACAGACAGACAGACAGACAGACAGACAGACAGACAGACAGACAGACAGACAGACAGACAGACAGACAGACAGACAGACAGACAGACAGACAGACAGACAGACAGACAGACAGACAGACAGACAGACAGACAGACAGACAGACAGACAGACAGACAGACAGACAGACAGACAGACAGACAGACAGACAGACAGACAGACAGACAGACAGACAGACAGACAGACAGACAGACAGACAGACAGACAGACAGACAGACAGACAGACAGACAGACAGACAGACAGACAGACAGACAGACAGACAGACAGACAGACAGACAGACAGACAGACAGACAGACAGACAGACAGACAGACAGACAGACAGACAGACAGACAGACAGACAGACAGACAGACAGACAGACAGACAGACAGACAGACAGACAGACAGACAGACAGACAGACAGACAGACAGACAGACAGACAGACAGACAGACAGACAGACAGACAGACAGACAGACAGACAGACAGACAGACAGACAGACAGACAGACAGACAGACAGACAGACAGACAGACAGACAGACAGACAGACAGACAGACAGACAGACAGACAGACAGACAGACAGACAGACAGACAGACAGACAGACAGACAGACAGACAGACAGACAGACAGACAGACAGACAGACAGACAGACAGACAGACAGACAGACAGACAGACAGACAGACAGACAGACAGACAGACAGACAGACAGACAGACAGACAGACAGACAGACAGACAGACAGACAGACAGACAGACAGACAGACAGACAGACAGACAGACAGACAGACAGACAGACAGACAGACAGACAGACAGACAGACAGACAGACAGACAGACAGACAGACAGACAGACAGACAGACAGACAGACAGACAGACAGACAGACAGACAGACAGACAGACAGACAGACAGACAGACAGACAGACAGACAGACAGACAGACAGACAGACAGACAGACAGACAGACAGACAGACAGACAGACAGACAGACAGACAGACAGACAGACAGACAGACAGACAGACAGACAGACAGACAGACAGACAGACAGACAGACAGACAGACAGACAGACAGACAGACAGACAGACAGACAGACAGACAGACAGACAGACAGACAGACAGACAGACAGACAGACAGACAGACAGACAGACAGACAGACAGACAGACAGACAGACAGACAGACAGACAGACAGACAGACAGACAGACAGACAGACAGACAGACAGACAGACAGACAGACAGACAGACAGACAGACAGACAGACAGACAGACAGACAGACAGACAGACAGACAGACAGACAGACAGACAGACAGACAGACAGACAGACAGACAGACAGACAGACAGACAGACAGACAGACAGACAGACAGACAGACAGACAGACAGACAGACAGACAGACAGACAGACAGACAGACAGACAGACAGACAGACAGACAGACAGACAGACAGACAGACAGACAGACAGACAGACAGACAGACAGACAGACAGACAGACAGACAGACAGACAGACAGACAGACAGACAGACAGACAGACAGACAGACAGACAGACAGACAGACAGACAGACAGACAGACAGACAGACAGACAGACAGACAGACAGACAGACAGACAGACAGACAGACAGACAGACAGACAGACAGACAGACAGACAGACAGACAGACAGACAGACAGACAGACAGACAGACAGACAGACAGACAGACAGACAGACAGACAGACAGACAGACAGACAGACAGACAGACAGACAGACAGACAGACAGACAGACAGACAGACAGACAGACAGACAGACAGACAGACAGACAGACAGACAGACAGACAGACAGACAGACAGACAGACAGACAGACAGACAGACAGACAGACAGACAGACAGACAGACAGACAGACAGACAGACAGACAGACAGACAGACAGACAGACAGACAGACAGACAGACAGACAGACAGACAGACAGACAGACAGACAGACAGACAGACAGACAGACAGACAGACAGACAGACAGACAGACAGACAGACAGACAGACAGACAGACAGACAGACAGACAGACAGACAGACAGACAGACAGACAGACAGACAGACAGACAGACAGACAGACAGACAGACAGACAGACAGACAGACAGACAGACAGACAGACAGACAGACAGACAGACAGACAGACAGACAGACAGACAGACAGACAGACAGACAGACAGACAGACAGACAGACAGACAGACAGACAGACAGACAGACAGACAGACAGACAGACAGACAGACAGACAGACAGACAGACAGACAGACAGACAGACAGACAGACAGACAGACAGACAGACAGACAGACAGACAGACGGACGGACAGACAGACAGACAGACAGACAGACAGACAGACAGACAGACAGACAGACAGACAGACAGACAGACAGACAGACAGACAGACAGACAGACAGACAGACAGACAGACAGACAGACAGACAGACAGACAGACAGACAGACAGACAGACAGACAGACAGACAGACAGACAGACAGACAGACAGACAGACAGACAGACAGACAGACAGACAGACAGACAGACAGACAGACAGACAGACAGACAGACAGACAGACAGACAGACAGACAGACAGACAGACAGACAGACAGACAGACAGACAGACAGACAGACAGACAGACAGACAGACAGACGGCGCAACAAAAAAGTTTTAAAATCATTTGAAACGCAAAGATATATAAAAAAATTTGAAATCGGAGCAACTTTTTTTTTCTCGAAAAATAGGATCACCATAGCTCACACTACTATAGTATAGTATATAGAGTTTAAGTGAAAATATGTCGTGTGTGATGTCAAACGAAAGGTAATTGAGCCTGGAGTTAAACAAAATACATTTTAGTTTTAAAAAAAGGGTGGGGGTAGATTTCAAAAATTAGAGTTTAACTTAAAATATGGCTTGTGTGGTATCAAACGAAAGGTAATTGAGCCTGGAGTTGAATAAAATATATTTCAGATTTTAGTTATATTAGCTCACACCAACACTAAAACTATAGTACCTAGTGTGACCTTAGATACCCATATATTGGCAGAGTATTTTTCTTGGTAAGGTCCTAACTCATTTTTGATTTTTTTGCAGATAGGTGGGTCTTATTAAGGAAGGCAGTATTCTCCACCTCCTTCGATCCTGACAATCATCTTCCGTCAGGTTTTTTTGACTCATTGATCTTTGGATTGACTGTTGCCATTCCAGTTTAGGACGCCCTCTTTTTCTGCGCCCTATTGGTTGCCATTCTAGGACCTGCTTTGGTAATCTTTCGTCGTTTATCAGTTGTACACGGCCGTACCATATCAGTTGTCTTTTAGTGATGTCATCCGTTATGCTTCCCTTGATTCCCATTCTTTCTTTTATGATCTCATTTCTTATATGATCTGTTCTAGATATTCTCATTGATCTTCTTATTGCATCCATTTCGACACTTTCCATTTTTGCTTTGTATTTTTCTGTCCCTATTCCATACAGCAGCGTGCTTTTCACCATTGTTTCATAAATGTTAAATTTTACATTCTTTTTTATCTCTCTGCTCCATAAAATACTGTTAAGACAACTAATTACATTTTTTGCTTTTACTATTCTTTTTTCTAGTTCTTTACAGTCTGTTCCTGTCTTATCAAATGTGACACCCAAGTATACATACTCATTGCATGGAGATATTGTTTAGTAGGTAGTTTGAACCCAAAGCATAAATTCGATTAAAGTTGCACACAGAAAAAAAAAATTGTGAATTACTTTTCGAAATTGCTTATTGTATGTAACTTTTATTTTATTATTTTAAAAAATTACGGCCACACTAGTTTTATACACACATCGTCAAAAAACTTGGACCCCCTGTATAAAACCAATGCTAAGATGTTTATCAAAATAATTTTTTGTTATCTAATAATCTCGTATAAAATGCTGTTTTTTTATCAAGAAACAAAAACGCCAAAAAACCTTATCTCTTTCTTTAACTATAGCATTTGTTAAAAACTGTCAGTTTCTTGTAAATCTGGAAAAGTTTAATTTGCTCCCAATTGCTAAAAAATGCCTGGACATCCAATTTCCGGTTTTGATAGAGCCAGAATAATTGCTCTTCACCAACAAGACTGGTCAAATCATAGGATTTCAGCGTGACTTGGCATTCCCAGATCGTCTGTTAACAGAATTGTGCAGTTGTTCCAAGAAACTGGAGGTGTGATTAGGAGACCTGGTAGTGGGCGTCATCGTGTCACAGACGAAAGGGAGGATCGATATTTAGCCAATTTTGTTCGACGTAATCGGAATATCACTGTCACAGCGATAAGAACGCATTTCAGACGAACGTACGGTAGACTCATTTCCAGTCCTACAACTCGGCGAAGGCTGGCTCGTGCCAATTTGCGATCGAGAACACCCTTAAGAGTGCCTAGGCTTACTAGAGCACATAGAGCTCACCGCTTAGAATGGAGCCGTAATCACATAAATTGGCTTTTACCTCAATGGAGAAATGTCCTTTTTTCTGACGAGTCCCGATGTGGACTGACAAGTGACAGCCGCCATGTAAGCGTATGGAGAGAACCAGGACGTGCAACACGTTTAGCCTTTCCTCAAGAAGTGGTTCCCTATCAAGGAGGAACAGTAATGTTTTGGGGGGGCTTTATGCATGGTTACCGCACTCCTCTTATTCACATACCAGGGGTGCTGACGGGAAACATTTACCTCGAAAATGTTATCAGGCCAATTATTCTGCCCCGGCGGAATGAATTTGGGCCAAATTTTATCTTTATGGATGACAACCCTCGCCCACATCGCACTAGAAGGATCCAAAATCTGGCCGGCACTCTCGCCGGACATGAATCCGATTGAGCATGTGTGGGATATGCTGTCCGAAGCCATATTCAGAAGACCAAACCCACCGATAACCCCTCAAGAGCTGATTGTGGCGGCACAAGAGGAGTGGGACAATATAACTCAAGAACAGATAGACAATCTGATTCTCTCAATGCCAAGGCGGGTCAATGCGTGTCTCGAAAACTGAGGAGGTCACTGTCACACTGATTATTAATGTTGTTATTTTATATTCATAAGTTATTTTTTTTTAAATTAAGAATTTTAATAAATTTAGTTTTGGGAACTTATTTTGTTTTTCCTATTTTTTTGTTGGACCCAAGACCTTTGCACTAAAGAACAATATGTGAATAAGTTGGCAACAGAAAAGCGATTTTTATAACATTTATCGAAATCTAAAACTTATTGCGTTTCCTGAGAAATTCGGGGGGGTCCAATTTTTTTGACGCTGTGTGTATATTACACATTTGTTTATAAAATTACATAGGATTATCACAATATTTTTAGTTTTATCTCTTTAAAATGCAGATGAAATTACCCTAATTTAATATATATTCATAAACTATAAACCACTGCAGACTGCCTCTTAAATTAAATATACCAAAAATAAAAACCAACTTGCATTAGCACATATTTTTGGGCGAAACTTGTGAAAACATATTTATTTTTTGTAATGTCACAAGTTTTATGTGAAATTTATATATTTGTATTTTGTGATTTGATTTTTGCAAAATATACGATAGAGGTAATGAATTTTTTTATTGAATTGATTGAATTATGAATTTATAAGGAAAAATTCGGAAAAAAGTCCAAAAGTTCGAAAAATAGCGTATATATTTCTTCGTGATAAAAGTGTCTTTTTATTCATCAACAAACATTAGGCCTTTACTAAATTTTGGCCTAGGGATGAAAATTGCTACTTTTATCACTCGGTATTTATTATACTATTTTATTTAAAAACAGTTAAAATATTAGCTATTAATATACAGAACACGTTTTTATTTGCAAATTTGTTTCAGACTTTATTACAAAAAAAAGTAATAGCCTATATTATAAACTGAGGTGGCACAAACAAAAATTAATAACACGAAATTTAATATTTAACAAGTGGAAAGGCAAGTCACGAAAGTAGATTTTATTTATGGTCTCGGTTTATAAAGACACAATAATGGAGGCTCGGAAAAGGTAAAAAGGGAAATGTGTAATACGGCGACCTTTTAAAGTTCATGGTCGCACGAATGGTCGTTCGAAAATCATGTCCAAACTTAGTAATAATAGTAATTAATAAAGCCAAAGACCTTTCGCATTTGGACTTCGATTTTTGAAAAGTGAGGAAATGAGCGTTCTCCGAATGCCTCCTTTACATACAGCGCATTTTCGCGACAGGAAAGTGGGCAGCATTTTTTCCGGCACAGCACCAGAAGCGACGTGCTTACACACTGCTGCTGCCTACTTTCTGGCTTAATTCCCAGGTCGCTGGCGCTGCCTCGGATGTGAGTATCATCATGCCAAGAAGGTATAGTAATTTTTCTCAAATAATATTCTGAAATTTTTCTAGAAACCTTATATGAACATTGAAAATCTTGCACGAGCTGTTACCATTACAGTGAAACCTCTCTTTGCGGACACCTCTAATAAGCGGACCCTTTAACCGGACAAATTTGTTGGAACCATGCTTTTCCCTATTTCATTACCTGTAAAATTCACTCCTATGACCGGACACTCTAATAACCAGACGCGGACAATTTTTTTGGTAAAAAAAGTCTGAAACCTCCCTTAACCGGACGCGAACCTCTGACAACGGGTGGAGCGCTGCACCTCATGGGCATAAATATTATGTAGTATGTTGGCAAAAACGCACTCTGCAGCCAGGAAATTACCTCTTTCCGTTTAAATGCGGAGGCTAAATACTTCTCTCGTATTTACAACATATTTTATTCGGCGGGACTGTGTGTTTGATTTTTATTGTTCAGTTGGGTAGTAATAGATCTTTGTGAAGTGGCGCCTAATAAAAAACGTCTTACTTTACGTGAAAAAATGGAAGTTGTTAACGTTTCGGAGAAAGAACATCTATCAGCACGAAAGATCGCTAAAAAAGTTAATATCAGAAAAACTCAAGCAGCGGAAATTGTTAATACAGTGTACTCCGGTTATAACGTACCCTCAAGGGACAAGAAAATATGTACTTTATAAGCGGAAGTACGTTATAAACAACACAATTAAAAAGAAGAGTATTATGGCCGGACCAATGAAATATGTACGTACGTAATAACCGAAAGTACGTTATAACCCAGGTACGTTATAACCGGAGTACACTGTAAATATATATTAAAATTTCGCAGTTCCCTCTCATAAGCGGACACCTCCCATAAGCGGACAAAATCGACGGAACCGTGAGTGTCCGCTTATAGGAGGTTTCACTGTATAACAGCAATAGCTAGATAAGGTATTATTTTCGACGAAAATTTTTTTTTTTAAATAACGCCAAAAATGTGTTGTTTGGGTGTATGACTTTCATGAGATTTTCACGAAAAATATAGTGTTCGGTACTGTGACAAGCTGATGAGATTTTGGTCAAGATCCATTAATGCAAATGACAGTTTTTTGACAGTTTAAAAAAATTTCCGGAATATAGTGGAACACATTTTACTCAATAATTTGTGTTATTACCAAAAACTTCGTAGGATTTCGTGTCTGAGATATTCATAAAAAACTGAAGACCCCCGCCCTTATATACGCCACTGGCATAAAGTATCCCTCGACAGACATGCTTTTGGGGTTTCCAGTGTCATCATAAAGAAATGACAAGGGCAGAACAAAAATATTGTCAGTTTGAATTTTTCAACTGTTCTGAAAGCAAGAAACAAAAGTTTTTGTTATTTTTTGAACAATATGTTTTTGAAATAGGTACAAAACTAATTTCTAGGATTATTTAATAACTAAGTTTTTTACCTTGTTATATATTTTTGCATATTATTGTTGAAAAATTTAATACAACTTGGGCAGTGGTCAGTTGGTCAGGTTTGGGATATTATTTGTTGGTCAGTTTCCAAATCTAGAAAAGGAAATTTCTGGGAATCTGCAGCTGCAGATTTCTGTGTGTTTCATGTCTTCACAGGAGGCTCATTTTTCTATTAAATATAATGACTTATACTCGTGCAATCTAGTCGCGCGTGCACGCCAACTATCCCCAGCATTTAAAAAATTCAGAATTTAAAAATTGTAATAAAAACTAAGCCAATTCTGTAATTTAAATGTTTCCTACAATGTTAATTGATTTTTTTTTAAACAGGATTTTTTGCACTTTGTATAGATTAAATTAACACAATTTACCTTACACAAAAATATAGAAAAAATTGCAAACCTTTGTAAAAATGTATTCAACAAAATTGTTATTAAAATAACTTAGGATAATTTGCGCGATTTTCGTTCCACAGCAAATGTATTAAACAAAATAAAAAGATTCCGCATTTATTAGTTAAAAAGGGTTTTCCTAGAAGCGTGCGGAAAGTGCACTCGTTTGCATGCGGAATGTTGTACTCTCCGTGCTTGTGCTATAAATTTATTTTTCAGCACTAAAGCGGTCTAAGTCGCTTTTCCAATATTGTTATTGACGTAATGTCTAAAAAAATTATAGCAAGATTTTTTGTTTTTCATAATCTTTTAAAATAGGAATTTACAGAATAAGCACCCTGGAAGTAGAGGAGACCGGGGTTATTTGTACCACAAATTGTTTTTTTTATAATTACTTTTAACCTTGCCTATATTTATTCAAAATTTATATTAATATTTTCACTTGTTCTTTTTGGCCAGGGAATAATATATTTAAATTGATAAAAATTTTATTATTACGGACTAGATTATTTTTTGTTGATACATGTTTTTGTTACAACTTCTGCCAGGATCAGGCAAGCGCAAGCATCCGGGTGCAAGTTGTAACAATTAAGAAAATAAAGGTTAAATTTCTCTTTTCATTTATTTTTAGTAAAAAATATTTTCTAACTTAAGGAACCAAATTAAACATAATTAAGTCAATTATTTTTTATGTTTTTAGACTAAAACCTACTTTCAAATTTGTAGCTCAAAACAAAAGAACAAACTAATTTTCTTTAAACATTTTCAAACTTTTCTTTTAACTAATAACAAAAAAACCTATTTTTAAACTAATGAACACATTCAAAGAACTTAAGATAATTGGTGTACATATTATTTTTAGTTCCGAGGTAAGTTTTAACTTATTACAACCTGTTCCAGTAATTTTGTTACAACTTGCCCCAAGCTTAAGTTTTTGTATTTGTTATTGCTAAAAAAATACAATGTAGATTCGAATACAAAGAATTGTGTATACAGCGTGGCCATAAAGATTGCATGGTAGAACAGAAAAGTGTCAAACGAACGTTGCCAGATTAGCGAAAATATCAGTATAAGCAGCTACCCGCTTCACGAAAGTTCAACTTAGTCAGTTTTATTTAAATGCATTAATTAAACGGGGTGGGTCACTGTTCGTTTTCCGAAAACACGGTTATCGAAATCACTTTTTTCGAAGAGACATTTTAATTGAAAACCTAAATTTCGAATGACATTATTTTGGAAAGCCGCAATTTCAAATGACGTTGTTTCCAAATGACGTTTTCTTCGAAAACATTTTTTCAAAAATATTCCGAAAATGTATTTTTCGAATGAAATTTGTTCCACGTTTATTTCAAATACATTTTTATCGAAAAAAAAATTTTAAGAAAGCTTTTTTTCCTGTCTTACTGTTAAGGTTCTGAAGTCGGTGGTACCCTAACCTTTGTCAATTGATAGCAAACGTACCCTGATCTGACCAGACCCCCCTTCTTCCTCCACAAAAATATCCCCAATGGACAGGGAGTGGCGGACCCAGAAATATGTCTTGGGGGGCCCAACGCCTCAAGATGGCGTATTTTATGCTATTTTATCTTTTCATTCATGAAATATATGGAAAATATCTACAAAAATCTTAGGCTTGAGAGGGAGGCCCCCGCCCGCCCTGGTTGCGTCCATGAGACCGGTTAGAGAGGATTGGGATTTTACCGATTTTGATCTCCCAAAAAGAGTACAGGAACGCAAGAAATAATTTTTCGAAAAAATTTCGTTCGAAAAAAACTTCATTTGAAATAATTGTTTACGAAAAAAGTGTCATTGGTGAAATTTAGGTTTTCGATCAAACTGTCTTCGAAGATTGCTTGTTTTTAGAAAACGAACAGTAACCCAAACGGGATGATACACAATCAGAATAATACCTTAAAATTCGGCGTTCTTAGAATGAAATAATAAGTAAATTAAAATATTGATTTTCAATTTAAAAGTGTTATTTTGGTAATTAATTTTCGTCAAGTAATAATTGTCGCCCCCAGTGGCGGCTCGTGACAGTAAATTTTGTGAGTTCTGCCGATAGGGTATTTATAAAATCCTATTTTTTCAAGTCAATTCTTCGATTTCGACAAACAACAAACACGACCATAACCTCCCGCTTATGCGTTTGGCGTCTTCTAAATAAATAAATGCGCCCGCAAACACGCAACGCTGAGCCCGCCCGCCCAGAAATGTATTGGAACTGCAGGTTTTGCAGCTCTATTTTTGCCTAGATCTCGCTATCTAAACCTATGAGCAAGTGCGGTGCGGGGCGAAGGAAGGGGTTCCTAGCCGAGCACAGATCTCGTTAGCCGCCCAGCTACGTTGTGTTGCAATTTAGCAGCTCAACAATGCCAATAACTTCATTTGACCGCCTGTGAAATGCGGCCTTCGGCAATGGCGCGCGGCGTCATACTCAACACACGTACGCGATTTGAAGGCCTACTATACCAACACCAGACCGAAAATATACTGCTATTCCAATAATTTTAGAAATAAAACAATTATATTAGAAAAATAGCAGCGGCTGAAAAATAGTCAAATATGTGAAAATTTTGGGGGTTCTGCAGCTCTGCAGCCCTTATGCAGTAGCCGCCCCTGGTCGCCCCCAATATTTCGATGGCCTAACTGCAATACCCCGTATCTAATATTTTGATAATTTTTAGATTATTTGTGATTTAGGCAAAATGAACTGGATACTTTGATGGTGTATAATGATATAAGATATGCGTGGGAAATCACAAATATAGCAAATATATTATTTTATACCTAATAACCCTATATGTATAACCTAAACTCTTTTTTGCTTCCGCTGTAAAGTTGCATTTTTTTAGATACGGAATATTTCAGTTAGGCCATCAATTGTTTCAGGTTGATACTTTGGCAACGGTGGAACGCTGTTTACGGGAATCGTGCGTATCGCGGTCTTTTAATAATTAATGCTATACTCTATCTGTTTTGTGTTCTCGTATAGAAATTGAGTCCCCTAGATGTGGACTGGTTCACTTGGTGTTTAAAACAGATACACTTCAAACGTGGAAGTTCGTACCCGTGAATTTAAAAATCAAACAAGTTTGGTGGCTAATCGGGCAAAAAGGAGTTTTTTGTTTCCCTCATATTTTTCCGTGGGTAGCCTGAAAGCTTAACCTCACGGATGTCCAAGATCTAATGGACACCTAATAAGTGTTGACAGTTAACTGTTTCGTCCTTATGGGACTCCTCAGAACACTGCTGGTCAATGTGACAAATCTTGCGAAGTTAGACGGTTTTGTCTCTAATCAAATGTAAATAGCGAAAAAATTATCGCAAGAAGCGCCATCTACCGAGAAACGAGAGAAACAAAAAACAAAAGCAGGCGAAACACTGCTATACAATATCGATCAATGAAAAGATCGATTGCAAATAAAAGAAAACAACTATAGTCCGTGACCTACGACAGCTCTTTGTCTTTCAGGCCGGATCAACGCATATTGCATTTTTACCCATCATCGAGACAGTGAGCGTCAATCAACGGAGTTTCTAAGCCAAATAATACTAACGAACGTGGAATTTCGTACCCGTGAATTTAAAAATCAAACAAGTTTCGTGGCTAATCGGGCAAAAAGGAGTTTTTTGTTTCCCTCATATTTTTCCGTGGGTAGCCTGAAAGCTTAACCTCACGGGGGTCCAAGATCTAATGGACACCTAATAAGTGTTGACAGTTAACTGTTTCGTCCTTATGGGACTCCTCAGAACACTGCTGGTCAATGTGACAAATCTTGCTAGGTTAATTAGACGGTTTTGTCTCTAATCAAATGTAAATAGTGAGAAAACTATCGCAAGAAGCGCCATCTACCGAGATACGAGAGAAACAAAAAACAAAAGCAGACGAAACACTGGTATACAATATCGATCAATGAAAAGATCGAATGCAAATAATGGAAAACTATAGTCCGTGACCTGTAATCAAATGTAAATAATGAGAAAACTACACCTGTTCAGAAATTAATTTTGCCCGTTTTCCGATTTGCGAAAAAAAGCGGTGTTACAAGTTGCCCCGTGTTACAACGATACCAGGTCTCCCTACAAAAGTAACCATTTCGAGACACCCTGTACATATTGGATGTAAACAAAATTAGACAACCCTAAATTCTTCAAAAAAGTTTTAAATGTTATGCAAAACTACCAAAGGAAACACACAAAAGATTTTCCGCAGAAAAGAAGCTTCGCAAGAATCATTTCACCCGAGGCATTTCAATTCTATGACGAAGTCCCAGGAAATCAAAACTCGCGTCTGATTTTTAGATTGTCCTTGGCGTTTTCCATTTTTCAAAAACTGCGGGGGTTTAGGATTTTGTCCCCTCGGGTAAACCGATTTAAGGTCAGTAAAGGATTACGATGACAAAAAGGGTCTTTAAAAATTTAAAGCCTTAAAGGTAAAGTTGCACCTTTGTTACTTGCAGTATAAAAAACAGTCATTATATTTAATGTGTGAAACCAATTATTTATTAAAGAGTGTAGATGGTAGATTTCGATAGCCTCTGTTAAGCCTTATAAGAAGGGATTGTTGGCATGTTACCAGATTAGGTTCGTTCGATACATATACCTAAAAACCTTAGAATACGTAGTCGTGCCTAAAATACTGAAATGTTTCCTAAAATTTTAAAATTATATGGAACGACTATACACTAAAGTACCTAGAGTTGGAAAAATTTCGTATTTAGGGGTTTTTATGCAAAATTTATATCACCACTTACCTTTTTATTTCATGTTTTAATCGACTTGTAGGTAACAGAAAATAGCTCCTTTACTTATAAGAAAACCCTTGGTCAAAAAGAAATAGCGCTTTTTCGGTAACAAAACTTGCCTATTTTTATTTTTAGCTTTGAGTTTTATGGCAAATTTATGTCAAACAAGGTTGACAAAAATAAATGACGACCACCCAATTTTTGCAAAATAAATATTAACTTTTTATTTAATTTTTCAGTAGATACTTGTAGGTAAAAAAATAGTTATTTAAAAAGCTAAAAAAAAATTGTTATTTTAAAAGTTTTTCCATTTCCCAAAGAAAAAACTCATGGTCAAAAATAAATGTCAAATTACGCTTAAAATAAAAACCTGAATTTTTATTTCCTAAATAAATTTGTATCAACCAACGCAAGTTCACTTTATAGTAGAGGAGGCCGTCAAATTTTTTGGAACTTATTTTCTTTGTCAGCAAACAATAATAGAATTCAGTGACCAATTCTACGAAAAAAATCGAGGAACTTTTTATCTTAATAATGCATATATGTTTATTAATGAAAGCTATACTTAAACTAAGTTTAAAAAATATTATGACTTATCTCTAAATATGGGAAATACCTCTGGCAAAATTGTCAAAAATTGAATATTTAATTTTTTGACAATTTTGCCAGAGATATTTCCTATACTTAGAGAGTAGTCATACTATTTTTTATACTTAGCTCAAGTGTAGCTTTCACTAGTAAACATATATGCATAACTAAGAAAAAAAGTTCCACGAATTTATAACTTTTTTGCATATATCAAATTTTGTTTAGAATTGATCAAGGAACAGTTTTATCGATGTTTGCTGACAAAGAAAATATGTTCCCAAAATCTTCACGGCCTCCCCTACTATTAACCACTATGTGAGAAATCCACCGCCGGCGCACTTCCGTGCACCTTTCTTTTGACCTGTTCAAATAATCGGCCCATAAAGTCTCTCTAACATAAGTTCTTGTCCGTTTCCTGGAGAGACCATAAAGCGGAGGTAGATTACTGGGAGTGCATTCCCTTAACTAGCACCAATATATTTTTTAAAGAGTTTATTAAAATAATGTTTGTTATATTTTTATATTATCAATTTTTTAATTGTAAGTACTGTAAAAACTGATACGACACTTCAAAAGACTTTTTCGAAAATTTAAGCAGTAGATTCTAAGCCACCATCAGCTTTATCAATACGTCAGTATTTTAATAATATAAAAACTGTCAGCGGCAAGTAAAAAAATTATATTTTTATCAACAGTTACATAATAATAAATACATAAACATGGTATTTTATCCTAAAATGGCCAAAGAGCTAAAAGCCAAATAAATAAATTGTTACTAGGTTGGAAAATTGTTGGACCTTTCCAGCGGTAGCCCAGCATTTTAACCTAACCCCAACAACAGTTTGTTCTATAAATAAAAGACGGATAAAAGAAGAATCACTTGAAAGGAAATAAGGGTGATCTGACAGGCCAAAACTAAGTCAAGTTTGGGAAGATTAGGGGCTACTACTACTCTAAAATGACCCTTTCGAGAGAGCAAATAATGCAAGAATTTTTTTACAGTTTTCAGGCAGCTAAGCATCCATTTACCGTAGGAATCAATCATCAAACCTCAGGTGCCGAACTGCAGCATAAAAGGCCGATTTTACTTTTTAAATGTATTATTTAGCAAAGCTAATAAATATCTTCAATTTAAAATTTAATTTAATTTAAAAGAGACAAGCTCGTTATTTCTAAAAACGACCAAAATATATTGTCAGCTGGTCTTTATTAAAGTTTTATTTTATTTATTTTAGAAACATGCAAAAGGAAATAAGCATTTCTCTTATTGGACGTCATAACACTACTGTACAATGTAAATGTCAACCCGATATAATATAATACAAACTGCTTAAAATAAAAAACGAGTTTTTCTAGTCGTATCAGATTTTTTTTAGCTGAGGCTACCATATTTTCGGTGACAGAACTATTAAAACTAACGGACGACAAACTCCCACCTTGGATACTTTATATCACGCCACATCTACCCGTGGCGTAATTATTTTTTGTTGAGTTACGTGTGATTTTATATGGGAATTTTTTAACTATTGTGGATTTTGCAGTATTATAACTTAATTATATTTAATGTACAAATAGTATATTGAACAACAAGTTTAGAAAACGACGCTTTGTACACCGTCGAGACAAGTCGAGCGAGTGTGCAAAGAGGTTTTTAAAAGATTTTTTGACTATACTTTTTATACGACTACAAATACGAAACACTTTTCTTATTAATTATTACAAAAATGGAGCTTCGGAAAACTTTAACACACCTTTTTGACGTATCTAGTTAACAAAACAAGACGGCGATTACGGTTGGCGTGGATATTCCCACGTACGTTATAAATATATCAGTACTGCTAAAGCGTATTAAAACCATTAATGGAAAATCACTACTACAAGCGTCCCGCCATATTGGATTCAAATGAACCCAAACGTATGGCTTCAATTAAAATAGAGACGCTTTTAATAAAATTTGACAGGAACTGCTTCCAAATGTCGTTGACAATTTATCAATGCGACGATTTGACGTCAAAATTAGGGTTAAATTTTAGTAGAATTTAAACTAAAGAAAATTCTTTTCACTTACTTGGTATTCTTGAAAACAAATTAAAAGGTAATTATCCTAAGGTAACTGCTAATGGGTGTTTTTTAGCGCAGCAATCATTATTAGTAGCCTAAATTTACCCAAGCCATACGTTTGGGTTCATTTGAAATTTAACATGTCGGCACGCTTGTAGCAGTCATTTTTTAAGGCCCTTTCCCAGTACTGATATATTTAAGACGTACGTGGATATTCCACATTCTGACTAAGGTATATAAGAAGGAGAAAAATATATAGTCGGTATGTCAGCAACGTAACCGGAATGCGTTTCCTCCGCGCATGTGGTTTGGTTAAATTGTCTCATTTGGGGCTTTTCTGAACTCATGCAGTGCCCCATTTTCAACAATGTTTTAAGTTATTACTTTAAAACTTGCGAATCGATTTACATCAAATTTTGAAAAATTTGTAGGTCGAACGTTTCCTTGATATCCGTTCGGTCAGTTTTTAATTTAGATTTTTGGTTTTTGAGGAATTTTTTTTAAAGAATGCAAAATTTTTATAGTTTTGAATAGTGAATCGACCAAAATATTTATTAGATACCGATCAATCATGTTGGCTTACACTTGTTTAAAATTTGGTTTAAATCTATTGATTAGTTTTTAGGAAATGACTTCAAACATTGATGAAAACGGAGCACCGCGTAAGTTCAAAAAAGCCTGAAAATGAGGCTCTTGCGTTTACCTGATATGACCCATTTTCACCAAGCGTCTGTAATATGCTCAAGCGTACCTTTGTGCCAAATTTCAAGTTTATATATTAATGCCTTGAGCATTTATGGCCGATCGCACAAGCATCATTTAATATTAGCTAGAAAGCGAGAAGTGACAATCAAGCATCATCGCCGGTATATATAGATGCGAAGTGACATACTGTGCTTTAGTGTATGAATAAACAGAAAAGCTAGCACAAAGATGACATAGCGATGCGCAAAACCTCATTTCCTGTAGTATATTCGTATAAGAACAGTTTTGCATATCCAGACAAATTAACAATAATGATCTAATATTTAACGTGAGAATGCTTCTAACCAGGGAACCTGAATCAAGCAGCTGACATAGTGTTTGGAGCATAGCAGAATATTAGAGATCAAAATAAAAATTGCTAAATCTTAAAAAATTTAATGTTTTTTATAACCTTTTTCTCCACAGCAGTTTAATAGAATTCTAAAAATCCAGAAATCCGTATTTACATTGCTAGACCCGAAACTTAAACTTTACAGCAAATTTACAGGATGAGCTGTAAAGTGGACCTAAAAACTTGGGTAACGTATTATTGTAAACCGATGCGCGACAAAAACACTCAATTTTTCAGACGACATGAAAAACCACAAACATGCTCTACATATAAATATTAAGGTAGCTACTTACTTCAAACCTAGTAATATAATGACAAACAAAACTATTTTCGAAGTTAGGGTTAATATTCAATATTTTCACTTTATCTTTTAGACCATTTTAATATAAATGTGAAACCTATCAAAATTAACTCAATTTAAATTCTGTCAGCATAAGCACTGTCTAATCAACATAAGTCATGACCAGCTTCAATAAAAGCGGGTCCGCAAAATTAGATTTGCCGGTTTTTTGGTTGTTTAACGGCTCTATTGAGACCTGAAAATTTTTCAAAAGGAGCATAGCCGAATGGGAAATATGGTATTCATAAAAAAATTAAATACGAGCCTGGATTTTTTTTATTACTATTTTGATTGGTTTCATGCTATTATTAGGTATCTTAAAATGAGAAAACTTTAATATTTTTTTGATTTAAAGTTAAAAAAAAATAATATTTAATAGTTAAAAAAAAATTAGTCGGAACCTGGAAATTTCCAACGTAAATATAAATTAAACATTGCAAGACACACTAGTTGAACGATTTTTAGTTTATCTGTATTGAAACGTTAATTAAAAGATTTATAAATAAAGTAAAAAACGTTAAAAAGTTACAAAAATAAATCATAGTAATTATTTGATGGTAGCAACTCATGAAATTTACTTCAATATTGAAAATCAAAAGCGTGGAATTGACTATGTCATTTTACTTGTCATTTTTGTGAATGTGTCACTCTCAATTATTCTAAAATGGCTAAAAATCGACCGTATCCATTTTTGAAAAATGTAATATTATCTTTGGCTGCTTTTTCCAAGCAACAAAATCCCAATATTTAAACGGCAGAAATATTTTAATTCGTTTTTTTGTATTTGTCGTAGACTTTGTTTCAAACAAATCTTTAAATTAACGTAAAACCATTTTAATTTCCCAAGTATCAAAACAGTTAAACTAAAAATCGTTCAACTAGCAAATTTTAATTTATATTTATGTTGGAAATTTTCAGGTTCGGACTAAAACTTTTTTTTAAATATTAAATATTTTTTTTGAACCTTCAAACAAAAAATTTAATTTTTTAAATATTTTGTAATAATAATAGCATAGAACTAATTAAAATAGTTATAAAAAAATCCAGGTCCGTATTTAATTTTTGTATGATAAATACCATATCTCAAAAACTAAACAATATTTAATAGTCATTGTTTTTTTAAAAAGTTGCCATAAAAAGGTTTTTGCAGAATAAAATTATCTTCCAAAATGAGCGAGATATAAGGGACTATTAAAAATGCAATCCCTATATGAGCGAAACCACGGGGTATAGCAAAAATATGATTAAATCATTTTTAAGGGCTAAAAAAAACAGCAATCAGAAAATCGATATCTTTAATAATAACCGAGCTGCCCATTTAATCCCATTGAAAATGGGACACGATATACAGCAAATTTTACCGAAAGTGTTTCACCTTTAGTCGTCTTCAAAGAAATAATTCTCCTATATGAGACAATTAATAAACAAAAATAAAACGAACATTTTACAGGACCAATTTAGGGCCCTAACAGATCCAGAGCGATAATACTGGAAAGTAGGCCAGCCTCCCTATAACGAAACTCGGTGAAAACTTCACAGAAATATAGAAAGACTTATCGCTACCAATTAAAAATAAATGGACCTACGATGGATCTGATACCTCCTTATCCTACTCCATGTGAACTCCACGCTATATCAGCATTGAAAACAGTTTTTTGTAAATGTGTTAAAAATCTTTCTACAAAGATTTTGGTTATAACACATATTCTACAGAAATATGCATTCTATTTTATTTTAAAAACCCTCAGGGTAATAACATATAAAGAGAAGTAGTAGCCCCGGTTTCAGCGGTCATTCATTCATTTGTTGGTAAGCAATGTAGCTTTTCCGCTGTTGCCGCCTCCTCTGCCTCTGTAAAATTTTATAAATAAGAAGTAAGGTTCAACAAAATATATAGTGCTTTGAGTTGGTTAGGCTATTCAATCCGTGCGATAATTTGTCATGCGCTTATTAGCCCGCGTCGCGTCGTTTTATGCTGTGTATTTCTTATTACCATCTGCGATAAAAACTCATTTAGACAACATAATTTATGAACGGCCCCTTTTCCCACAATTTTTTTAGGACGTGGCAACAGGTGTATGACATCATATTACGGATTTCGTGTTAGCAGTGCCGGGTTTCGTTTTGAGCTACTTGGACTATATCCCCAGGTAAAAAGGGAATCCTTTTTCCTATTGTAGAGGACGATTAACTATTAGTCATTGTTCCAACAGTTTTAACCGGTATTAAGAATATTCTATTTTATTAGTTTAAAATGCGGCTTGTCTGTTTGGAGAGTTAAAGCACTATTAACCACTCAAACGAAAATTTCATAGGATTGTTTTAATTTTCTCTAAGTATTTGGTAGTTTTGTAGTTTTTCTGTGTGAAACCACACCTTAGGGAAAACAAGCGTCTTGGAATTAAATAAATGGATCCATGACGGATCTGATACCTTCCTAGCCCATTAGCACACCCCACATTATATCAACCTTGAAAACAGTTTCTTGTAAATATCTCCGAAATGAAAGCTCCTGCAAATTTTTTGGTTATAACATAATTTTTTTCAAAAAACGCGCGCTACTATATTCCTAAAACCGCATATTGATGCGACGTTCCATTAAAACGTTAGCATTTTTTAAACTTTTTAACTGTCAGAAAACTGTCATTAGCATTCACGAATTTTGACTAAAATCTAATCAGCTCGTTGCAGTATCAAGTACTTTTTTACCTGAAAATTTCATGTAAATCGGTTAAGCGGTTTAGGAGCTATCGCGTTACGGACAGATATACATACATACACACACAACACAGACAGACATCACGACGATATTGCTAGGGTAGGTCAAAATACAAATAACACATTTTCGGTGTTATCCCAAAAAAAATTTTTTGTCGAAAACAATACCTTCTCTAGCCGCTCCTGTGCGGGCTAGGAATGTAAAAAGGGGGCGGGCCGACTGCACATCAAGTAGTATAAGTAGTAGCCTTTAGGCTGGATTGTTTAGTTTACACTTCAAAACGGTTAGATATACTTACTTACTGAAACGTCCTGTTTAAAATAAACTAACACAAAAACATTTCATGTAAAAAAGAGCCAAGTACGTGAAAATGGCATTCCGTAAAAAGAATTGAGATAAAAGTAAGGCCAATTTTTACTAGTTGGAAATGTTTTTCTAAACTTTGCCAGCCAAAACTTCTTTATGTTCAATTTAGCACTGTGCCTGAGTCATTTACAGCCGTAATAGCCAAGTTTAGAAAAATATTTCCAAACTAGTTTCTTACTTTCATTTTGATATTTGTATTGGAGAACTTGACTTTACTTTTATCTCAATTCTTTTTACGGAATACCGCGTACTTGGTTATTTTTACATGAAATATTTTTGTTATGATTTCACTTCTTTTTTAAAGGAATTGGATAATATTTAATTTTTAAAATAGTAAAATATGCGGAATATTGTTCAAAAGTTTTGCAATGCGTTCCTTAATATTTTGAGGTCTTTTAATTTTTTCCCATGGTTTTATCATAGCTGCTATCAGCCTCCCAAAGCTCAGCTCTCTAGCGTTTCTGAAAGTGGACAATGTTACTTTTGCATAACTTTATATGTATAGGGGAGGGAAGTAAATTAAAAATTTCGTGTTTTTAAATTTTTTCCTATAGTTTTATCATAGTTCCTATCAGTCTTCCAATGCTCAGCTCTCTAGCGTTTTTGGAAGTGGGTAATGTTACTTTTACATAACTTGACATTTATAGGGGAGGAGAGTAAATGAAAATTTTTGGGTTTTTAAATTTCTTCCCATGGTTTTATCATAGTTTCTACCAGCCTTCCAAAGCTCAACTCTCTAGCGTTGCTGGATGTGGGAATGTTACTTTTATATAAATTTACATTTATAGGAGAGGGAAGTAAATTAAAACATTGGTGTTTAAATTTTTTTTTCCATAGTTTTATCATAGTGTCTTTTAGTCTTAAAAAGCTCAGCTTTCTAGCGTTTCTGGAAGTGGGCAGCGTTACTTTTACATAACTTTACATTTATATGGGAGGGAAGTAAATTAGAATTTTGGGGTGTTTTTTCCCATAGTTTTATCATAGTCTTTATCAGGCTGCCAAAGCTCAGCTCTCTAGCATTTCTAGAAGTGGGTAATGTTACTTTTAAATAATTTTACATGTATAGGGGAGGGGAGTAAATTAGAATTTTGGGGCTTTTTGATATTTTCCAGGGGTTTGGTCATAATTTCTATCAGTCTGCCAAAATTACCTGTAGCATGTCTAGAAGTACAGTAGAATTAGGTGATCTATACATGAGTGAGTGAGTCAGTGAATGAGTGGCAAATTCGACGTTTTTTGAAATTTCGTTACTACTTTACTACTTTATAGAAGTCCATGAAACTTGAAGGGGTTGTTAACTCTATGAGCGACTGTGCAAAGTATGAGATTCGTAGCTCTTTCCGAAGTAGAGTTATAGATAGGTCAAATATGGGCTGAAATGTTTCAAGAAAAGATGGTACGGCAGCGCGAACTTGGCGAGGAACTGCCGTGCCCTCAGATAAAGACAATGGAAGTCCAAAGTTTTATTTCTACTCAATCATTGTCTACGAGTTTCAAACAAATGATTATTTTTTCACTTATATAATGGCAACAAGTTTAATTCGGTGGGTCCTCAAGTCGTGAACGGTTAGCCTAGATATTCCTAAGCTCTAAGGTCGACACTGAGATTAACATGTGTTTGTATGAAATGCAGTGTTGTCTTGGCCGTGGGAATCGGTATATTGAATTTTTGGTGTTTTTTTTCTGTGTGCTGAGTTTTATTTTTGTAAAAAAGAACTTAGTTGGACGTAAAAATAAACAATAAGTGCTGTTTCTGTAAATATTGTGAAAATTCAGCCCAGTGTGGTTTTTTCGAGATGATTCCAGTGACGTAGCGATGTTGCCATCGCCGGGGATTGTGCAAATTCTAAGTTTTCAGGAATGACCGCCACGAATAGGGAAAATTTACACGGGGCCGCGGTTGACTTCTTCTCGTTATATTATTATTACTCTAAGTAAAAACCGCATATTGATGCGATGTTCCGATTACATATGTAATCCACGACCTTATCAGCAGTGACCAATTAAAACCTGGCTTGTAGGTGGTATCGCCCGCTTGAGAAGCTGACGATCATACGATCAAGCATCCCCCAGTATTTAATTACTAGGCGAAACGCGCGTTTTTCTCAGTAAGCGGGTGTCAAATACGACTGGACTACCGTTGTAATCCACGCGCCTAATTACAGAACATTTTTTGCGTAGTGCAGTTTTTGTATTTCTTTGTTTATAAATTTGTATATTTTTGACAATTAAGTTTATCTTAAAAATAGGTTTACATTCAACCATAAAAAAAGAAATTTTGTTTTTTTTTTCTTCAATTTTTGGTTTTGCTACTATTTGTAACGAACTTACTAATAAACGCCTAAAAAAAATTACGTGTAAAGTTTTTGCAAAGACACCTGAAATGCTCCTAATACGGGGTTCTATCGATTTCATGAAATTTTGCTTCAATCTGCCCTTCAAAAGTTATCCAAATTCATATAAAATCTTCCTGGTATAATTTCAACCCTACCGACAGAGAAAATAGCAGAGTAAATTTGTAGGGTATTTCAACAACAAGCTGCAAAAAGGGTATATTTTTTTATATTTGGCATGGTGGTAGCTGACATCAAGAGCTAAATTTTCAATCGAGGATCTCCTTTTTTCCGGCATCAGAATCCAAGATGGCGGCCGCCAAAGTTAAGAAAAAAAATGAATTCCCTGTTTTAAGAGAAATTAAATTAATTTTGATAAATTTACTTTAAGTGGGACCCACTTAATTCAAAAATGTAAAAAAAAATTCATCTGTCATTTTAAAACAAAATGGCGGCTATATTTAAAAAAAATGATTTTTTGTCGATATTTTCTTTAATTTTTGCGCGATATTTATATTTAATACCTCGTATTAAAGCAACTGTGTCACGTACCGGGTGATTTGATTGTATTGACCATATATTACTTAATAGCTATCTCCGGTAATATTGATCTAACAGTAACATTTATATAAGCAAAGAAATAATTTTTCCTAGATTATCAGAATCTGATGTCAAAAATGACATATGTCGTACACTTGTCAAACTCTTGACATATGGTTTATTTTTTTTAACCTGTATATAATTTTTTTAATTAATAAGGCTCATTTTTCTGATTTCAAAAATATATAATATGTTGAGATTTAGTCCAGCCGTTATTGAAATATTTGCATTTTAATAACCTAAATAAACAATAAGGATGTTGCCATTTTGTTAATGAATATAATTTTTAAAATTGCAAATATGTCAACAACGGCTGGACTAAATGTCAACATATATTTTTGAAATCAGAAAAAGTAGCCCTACCAATGTAAAAAATTATATACAGGGTGTTTTATTTAAAAGAACAAACTATATGTCAATAGTTTGACAAGTGTATGACATATGTCATATTTGACATCAGATTCTGATAATTTATAAAAAATTATTTAACTAATTTAAACGCTACCGTTAGATCAATATTAACGGAGATAGCTATTAAGTAAAATATGGTCAATTTATTCAAATCACCCGGCACGTGACATATGTCAACTTTTTTGACATTTTTAAAATATTTGTGTTTTGTTTAACGAGATGTCTTGTTTTTTTCCGTTTGCTTTGTTAAATTTCGAAAAAATAAAATAAAAATGTTTTTTTTTTAACTTTTTTGGCCGCCATCTTTAAAAAATAAATAAATTATATTTTTTTTGTACATTTCAATTTAAAACTAATTAATGTTAATATAAAATTACATATCTTGAAAAAAAAATTATCAAACCAAAAAGATACTGTTGTATTTATATTTGGAACGCCGCCATCTTAGATAATAATAGACATATGTCATTTAATATCAAATATTTAAAATCGGCGACCCCCATTTAGTATAGATCAATATATTACACGGCAATACTAATTGTGTCAAACAAGAACAAAAAAATTACTTTTTTATCTGAACTTCGGGCGCCATCTTAAAATGTTAAATGTCAAATTGTAACTTTTTATACATTTTTACATAATTTGGCTTACGACTGATAAAATCCAAAAAAAATTTTTATAAAAATTTTAGTTGGTCTACAGGTTGAAAAGGTCTGTTTTCTTTTTGACAAATTAAGCGCCATCTTTGTGTCGGCTGGGAAACTTATCATTTCTTTTAAGCACGTTTAAAGAGCTGGTCAGTAGCTTTAATATGAGCTATTAAAAGTAAATATCGCACAAGAAATATAGAAAACAGGTGTAATTTTTTTTACATTTTTAAATTGAGTAGGTCCCACTTAAAGTAAATTTATCAAATTTAATTTAATTTCTCTTAAAACAAGGAAATCATTTTTTTTCTTAACTTTAGCAGCCGCCATCTTGGATTCTGAGGCTGGGAAATCGGAGATCCTCGAATGAAAATTTAGCTTTTGGGTTTAGGTACTACTATGCCAAATATAAAAAAATATACCCTTTTTGCAGCTTTATTTTACAAATTTACTCTACTAAGGGTCCATCTCACCGAGTTTTTTTCGTTACTTAGCTTAAAGCGTTTCTTAATATAGTCATAATATGACGTAATAAGGAACACTTAAGGCTAAGTAACTAAAAAAAAAGTCGGTGCGATGGGCTATAAAAGGCGCGACTCTTTGCGGGCCGACGACAAAGTAATTGTTTTCTGACCGACCCAGCACAGGTGGCTAGACGGCGTTTGATTGGCAGATTTCTTTGAGATGCGCTTTTAATTGCTTCAGGTGTTCTTTGCGGGACTCCTTTAGTCGGCAGTATGCAGAGTTAGAAAATAAATCAGTGTCGTTTCTCAGCGGCGTAGCGTGCCCGAAAGGGCGGGGGGGGCGACAGCTAAAAAGGGCGCCTCTGAAAACTGATGAAAAATCTTATGGCAAAAAAAAAACAAAAGGTCAAAAAGGCGCCTCTCACAAATCTTGCGACTAAAAAAAAAAAAAAAAAAAGGTCATCATATGTCAGGGGGCGGCCGATAAGTCACAAGGGCGCCACTACCCTCGGGGGGGGAGGGGGGCGACGAACCCCCCGCGCCCCCCCCACGCTACGCCGCTGTCGTTTCTGTAGGTATAGGAATAGAAAGTTTTATTATCTATTTTTATTTCTCTAGTTTACGCCATAATTAAATGAAATAATTTTCATGAGTATATCCACCGCCGCCCATGTCACTTTCTTTAAAGGGTATGCCGATGGTCCGCTTTAACCTTTGTTCAACTGACTTTGCAAAAACTATACCGTGTACCGCTTTAAATTTACCTATCATAAATTTTAGGTAAAATATATGTTTAGATGTATTTTACGCATATAAAATAACATAAATAAACATATATTAGGCCTAAATATTTGTATTTTTAAGTAAGTAGTGTATCCTGCTATGATCTAAAAAAATTGGATTACCTTTGTAATTCACCCGCCTAACCGCTTGAGTTGAATCCACCCGCTTAATGAAGGGTTAAAAAATTATCGCTTTTTAAATTTATTAATTATTGTAAAAAAATTAGCATTAACAGAGTTTGGCCTGATCCACTCATTACAATATAAAACACTATTTCAAAAAAATCTTATGAAAATTAGTACAACCGGTCCGACGCTATCGTGGGCCGGACAGACATACAGACAAACACTCACATGTCACGACGTGTTTGCTAAGATAGGACCAAATACACCAAAACAAGACATTTCGGTTTATCTCAATTTTTTAATTAATCGATATTTTCACAATAGATACATAAGAGAAAGAAACACACATGATAGCTGAAGATAGACATGATTCAAAACTCCAATAGTGAAACTTGGAACAATTTTCGATTATTTACCATAAATAGTCATAGTAGTAGGCTTTTGGATATTTCATTGTAGTTTGGTTTAGCGTTATCATACTATTACATTGTCAGGTACTATTTTGTAATTCGTTAAGGTAAATTAATAATAATAATTTGTACTAAATACTAGACTTAAATGTACTACATAGTTTAATAAAAAATACCCATTACTTTTTTTGCGTATCGTACAATGTTTCATAACGATAGACAATTTTTTTACATTTCCTTTTATAATATTTTTATTGATACAGTAGAACTCAGACAATTATTATTGCTAAAAGGGAAATAAAATATATGTTTCAATTTTTTTAAATAATTTATTTATTGTGGTACACTCTTGGGCATCGAGTTGTGCAATAATGGTCCATGCACATTTGGCACTATATAGCCTATTTAACATTTTTGAGGCACATTAATGATTCGGAAATAAAATAGTTTTTTTTTTCTTAGTATTGTATACTGCCTTACTAAAATTTTGCCCATAAACAGTAAAGTAATAAAATTTAAGATTGTTGTTTATATTTGGGATTTGTATTAAAAAAACAGCTAAAGAAAACAAAAAAAACTGATAAACATCAGAACCGAAAAAAACTCAATTGTAAGTTATGTGAAGAAATCTATTTTAACTAGAAAATATGCAAAACCAATAAAACCCGCAATGCTATAAACACCTTACATTGGACTGGACCATAGTTGCATTCCAATTTACAATTTTTTACATAAACTTTAAAATAAAAAAATAAAAAACCTTGATTAAAATCTGCAAAAAGGTATGATGATGATATGTAAAATAACGAATTTGGCTTTATTTTATTCATAACCTAAGTTTTATGTTCTCTTAGCAACAAATTGGTGTACGTGCGACTAACCGAAAGATGGCGCGTAGTGTATATTTACATAAAATATATTTCTAATATGCGTGGACCATAGTTGTATCCCAGCACCATAGTTGTGGGAAATTAGGGTATTTAAATAAAATAATTTGGCTTCGGAAAAACTAAGTACAGTTTCTTAAATTTCAAGAAGTTTCACATAATATGTAATGCTATGCAACAGAATTCACTCTAACTAAAGAAAGGGGTTATCCACTAACATGGCACTTTCAAAGTAGATGCTGATCTTCGTTTCCAGAACTAAATGCCAGTAGAACAGTTACAGTGGAAAATTATGAGGTAATTTATTAGATATCTGTTAACGCCAAAATTGTAGTTAGGCTGGCAAAAGTTTCAGCTATTGCCTTTATTTTTACTTTATAAGTCTATAGACTTGATACCGACCGGTTTAAGTGTATTTTTTTAATACTTACAGCTCAAATAACTGCAAAGGTTTGGTTCATCCTAATGTGCAATATGATAGTAAGGATTTCTCAGTGAGTTTCATCTCACATAAATTCAAATTAACTTTAGAAATAAAGAAAAACCACATAAAAATTTTGTAACGAAATGTCATTTTTTGGAAATTTAGTCCGTGCATTCGTAGGATTCCCGTTAAAAAATAAAAAAAGTCTAAAATTGTAGTACCCCTGAGGGGTGGTTTAAAGTTCGAAAAACAATAGAAATAATCCATGATTGACAAAAAAAATATATACAAAAATATTCAAAGCTAAATAATTTAAAACTATATCTGTAGATGCATTTCCGTATTAAATACGTATCAATATTTAAATACTGTAAAAAGCACAAGATATATTAGAATCCCTTTTCAATTACACATTCACCAAAACAATCGAACATCGGTTTAATAGTCGCTAACTTGTCTAAAAAATTAACATGTAAAATATAGGCGGCAGGGTAGTGCCGTGGTATGGTCATCGGCTTCACATGCAGAAGGTACCTCGCGTCTCAAACGATGCAAAAACAAAAAAAAATCTGACGCCCTGTCGCCGAGTTCTTTTTCAGCGTTCAACAGCCGTCATCGAATAAGCATGCGATGCGATGCAAGCAAAAAATATAAGTCGACTTTGAACACCGAGAATATACGCAGGTGTAGTCCAGGAGCCGACACGCAGCCAGCCTAGGAACCAGGGATAATTACCCAGGAGCCTGCTATAAGTGCTATATAGTCGGAACCAGGACGGCGCCAGCATAAATCTCCTACAGTAGTCAATTCACGACGACCACGACTGTTGCGCGGAAAAGGAAAGAAGTCTGTCGTTTATAACCAAGTTCTGCTGGGACGGTAGCCATGTTAGATAGATGCAAGTCTAACATGTAGCAGGACCACCTTTCGGAAGGGTGTAAAAGCGTGGGTCCACTGTATAAAGATCCCTGCCCTCGACAAAGTAGTGTCAGGCAAAATTAAGTCCTCTTAGAGAAAGAAAACTTGCATCCTAAGGGGCACGTGCATCAGTTTGATATATGATGTACGGACAAATCGGGGTTTGCGAAAAGGGCCGTGTGCCTAGTCGCTAGACCAAAAATGGTCCCCCACCACTACTAATACCTAACTAACATGTAAAATATAGCGGACAGCTGACACTGACTTACAACGTTTTTATTAGACATTTCCTAGTGACGTTTGGAGGTTTAAATATGGCTACCATTTTAAAGCCAAAATATTTTATTCTTCTTATATATTTATAACCTTTGTGTGCAAATAATGTCTTTGCTACAACGAAAAAAGATGACTCATATCGCAAGGTATTTATGAACAATTTATATAAATATTAAAAACTATTGCATCCAAGGAAAAAATGACTTAAACCTTCAACGAAAATGTAGACTTTTAAACCTAGGATTTTAGCACTTAGGACTGGAGACCCTTTAGTAAATACTGATGTTAGTGTTTTGAAACAACAAACTTGAAAATTAAAATAATAAGTCATTTTAAGCAAAAGCCGTAGAAATACTTACTAATCCCATAACTTTTGTCTTTTTAACTCGCAAAACTCTGGCTGGAAAAGGCCTTGTTTTCGATCGAAAAAGTATATTGAGATATTTTCGGAAATGTAAAAATAAGTCAAGTAGGCGAGTCTGTTTTTCCGTAAAAAAGTAAAGACCAAAATGAGAATAGCATAGCCAAGTTCTCCAATATAAATTTAAACCAGATAATCTCTTACTAGTATGAACATTTTTATTTAATCAAAACAAAAATAATTTTTCGAGGCTAGGCAGGTATAGAAATGTTTTGTTTCTCTTGTATTTTTCCGTGAGTTGCTCGAAAGCTGTACACTCATTCGGGTCCAAAATCGAGTGGACAACTATTAAGTGTTGACACTTAACTGTTTTGTCCTTAAGGGACTCTTTAGAACACCACATGGTCAATGTGACACCCTTGTAAAGCTAGACATATTGGTCCTATTAAATGAAAAATATTGCCTGCGATAACGTATGCCTTTCACAAAAGTGACGACATCTACCAAAACAAAAGAAACTACCAGAAATGAAACAAAAGGCAGGCAGAAACGAAATACAGTACCCATATCAAGTCAAACTGCGCATTCGAGTTCACTTGATTACCGCATCCCTATGTCCTCACTCGAAGTTTGAGGAGTACTCGCTCGAGGAGATTTCAAGAATAACGACACAAGTCGGATCAATGCATATTGCATTTTTGCCAAACCTTTCCTAGCCACGAAACCTTTTTGTTTACTTTATTCACGGGTACTTTAATTTACGTTTGTAGTATTTTTATTTAATCTTGGGTATTACAGCCAAACTTGTATATTTTCATTTCACACTGTAAATAAGGGGAATATGTTACCAGAGTTCTAGCCAGGTTTAAATAAATTTTTCCAATCTAATGATAACCTTTTATGTTTCAACAAAACTCGGCTATTTTATACATTGATGTCAATTCTATTTACGAAATAACATTTTTTTTGTGTACTTGTACTATGTTTTTTAAAAATTTAAGTAATTCTAAAGTAGTAAGTGAAATAGGTAGAATACTGTTGTTAAATTTATCTTTTTTTACTTATTCTTTCACCGAACACTTCCCTTTATTTATTTTATTAGTAATAGAGCTTTTTGTAGTTTTGTGTGCTACCAGAGAGGATTGCAATTCCATCCGTGGTGGGTGTCGGATTTTTTTTAATTTTAATTTGTTACATAAAGTGTTAGGGTTTATTTCCCCATTCCATTCATTTTCATTTAAGGGAACTTCTAATTTTAGTTTAGTAGTGATTTATGCTATTTTTTTATTTATAAAACATGTTGAAAATTACTTTAAAAAATCTTAGGTTTGGGGGCAAGGGGCGAGGCCCGCCCTTGTGTGCGCTCATGTAGTAATATACGACCTAAGAACTTGTTACTTTAAGTCAATATTTCTACACCCAGTCTCTTCCTGAACAAGACAGTATTGTCCGGCCAGAATAAAATGAGGCGCAACAGATATGGGTTCAATTAGCGCTATATTTCTCTGTCCAGTGGCGTGCTATAATTTTTCAATTCATCGTTGTTAGGTAGCAATTTTATATTTTACTCCTCCTAAGCCCTTTTTTGCTGGAAAACTCCATACCTTATTTTTTTTAAAAACAAATATTTTTTTAAAACTTTTATACTTATTTTATTTTATAGTTACCTACCTATTTCATTGAGTAGGTGCGTACAAATCTAGAACCCAAAAAAAATACCAATTGACTCTAAAAATTGCAAACATCCAAAACCATGGGTTATATCTTCAAAACTGGAACTCCACACAGTTTTATGAAAAAAATAAAACAGAGTAAATTATACGCCACTGTTTATTTTTTTGTATAGAATGTGTATGAAACGTGCCTAGTCATCCTGATTGAGCCCAGTGATAACAATAGAAACCCAATAAAAAGGGCGTGCATTGTGAACGGGCCGGATTCGGGATGAGCCAGCGATAAAAATAGAAACCCAATAAAAGGATGTGAATTAAAAACGGGCGTCGCTTTGGGTAAACGTACCAGACGAGTACGGTGTTTTGTATATAATGTATAATAAAATAAAAAAATTATGGTAAATTTGCTAAAAATGAAGTACCCAGGAAGACAAAAGTGCTGTAAACAGAGGGAGATAGATTGAGTTGAGCCATCTCTGTTGTACCTCATTTTTTTCTGGCCGGACAAAATTTGGTATTATTTTTTGTTAACTAACTTGTTTGTTGACATTTGCGATAATCATAATTATTTAAAAATGAAAATGTGTCAAATTAGCATTCGATTAATATTGCGATTCCCGACTGGAATTTATACTAAACGATTGGCGAAATTATAGTGAAATATAGGGTCTGCTAGTTTTAGTTTTGGCTGGACGTAATGTTTCAACATATTTATTGATATGATATTTAAAGTTATCACATGGGATGTTCAATAACGGTAAAACCTACATTTTTCTTTAAATGAAGAAGAAGTTGCGCTATTTCAAGACAATTTAGATGTATCGAAATTAAAAATAGGGGTTTTTAAAATATCAAAAAAAAATAAAAGTTATGTTTTTCAAACAATTGAAATATCTCCTGGATCTTGTAAACAAATTTATAATTTGAGAGTTTTACAGCCAATCAAATTACGTTAACGACTTTTTGCTAGGCCTTTTAGTTTTTTTGCAACCATAGCCAACTTTGTTATTTCTTACAGACGCCACATTCGATTTAAACGTCAATAAATAGAGAATAAAAAGAGCCATTCAACCGTGAACAACAAGCCTATTTTGGTAATTTCCAAAACAACAGTTTTCCACTTAGTTGGCTATGAAACAAATGCCTTTATTGTGTTTGTTGTCATAACTACATAACGATCTGTCAAATGTTTGCCAATTAACTTATTTATTTGTTAAGAGTTTTAAAATACCTCAATTAACTTTGATATTTCTTGAGTTATATTGTCGATTAAATTTAATGTGGAAAGCTTTCCAAATTCAAATAAATAATAATTATAAGAATAATAATAATAATAAGTTCAAGATATATACGATTAATATCTATGCTGGATTTGAGTTGACTACATATGGGATGGTTTTTAAATAATATAAATTTAATCAAAATGTGAACATATTTTATTTCAATGCTTCTTATCAATTTTTAGTTTATGATCTTATTTTGGGCTTAATCATAAATATGTTTCAGTTATTAACTTAAGTATTATAAATAACAAATAAATGTTAAGAAATTTCATTATTTTTTGGCTAAAGTTAAAAAGTAAAGGTCTGTACAGTAAAATAAAATATTTGGCAAAGTTTAACCAAACTTTTAGGTATGTAGCTATGACAACAAACACATTTACGACATTTATTTCATAGCCAACTAACCAAAAAACAATTTTTTTACATAAATTCATATTTTCCATTATCGGCTTGTTATACACAAATAAAAATCTCTTTTTATGTTCTATTTAATGGCATATAAATCAAATATGGCGGTCCTAATAAATAAAAAAGTTGTCTATAATTACAAAATTCGATTGGCCGGTTGTTAATTCAAAACTACCTAATTTTATAAAAATGGTTTACAAGCTGGCGGAGATATTTCAGTTTTTGACCGATATTTTGAATACCCCTGTAGATATTTTTATGTTTGATACAACATCTGAATGGGCTTGGAATAGTGAAACCTTTTCTTATTTATTTAAAATTATATAATTTGTCGTTTTCGAAATTCATATGTAGCGCAGTCTGGGTCCATTTTTACCTTCATAGCCCACGTAGCAATGGTCAGGACGTATTATGAGCGGCGAAAATTTTTTCTTTGAGATACCGCCGAAAATGTGTTATTTGGGTGTATTTTGATCAACCTTAGCAATATCGTCGTGATGTCTGTCTGTGTGTTTGTATATGTCTGTCTGTCCGTAACACGATAGCTCCTAAACCGCTAAACCGATTTTCATAAAATTTTTGGGTAAAATAGTGTTTGACAGTCTAACGAGCTAATTAGATTTTAGTCAAAATTCATTAATGCTAATGTTTAAAAATTAATAAATGCTTCCTATTGAACGGAGCGTCGTATCAATATGCGGTTTACGGAATATAGTAGACTACATTTTCATACACAAGTTTCGTAGGAGCTTTAGTTTCTACGATATCTACAAAAAACTGTTTTCAAGGCGATATATCATAACAGGCTAGGTATGAAGGTATCAAATCTGTCATGGATCCATTTATTTTAAAGTTACTTTTCACTAACAAATAAATTCGTAGACTTTTATATTCGCTTTGGCAAATTTTGTAAATTCAAGTCACTAGCGGTATTTGAAGTTTAAAATATATATCAAACTAGCTTCCCTTAAAAGCCTAACGCAAGAGAATATTTCTTTTGCCTCAAAGGAGTTATTTCTATAAAAGCTTGCAGCTTTGCGATAAAAGTTTTAATAGATACACTATGCAATGCTACTAAAAGGTTTGCCCATTGACTTCTATACCCTACGGGTAGACCCGGCATGGGCCAAAATTGCCATTATATCAAGCTTTTATCGCAATTGACCAAATACAAGTAAGAATTTAATGAGCAAAATAGGGATGAAAACAGAATTTCGGTTTGGTGAGTCCGGAAACATGCAACATCGCAAAAATATTCTATTTGCTTGTCTTGGATAAAAAAGGGCAGTGACGGCGCAAAATAAAAATTTTGAATTCCACTAGAATTTTTTTATCAACAATTTTCTGTTTGAATAATAAATAATTCATGAATACTTACTTGTGTGTGTTTACAAAATTCTCTTCAGTAAAAAAAAAGAGTACTTTACAAATGTTGTACCTTCCAGGTAAAATATTTTCTTTCTTTGAACAAGGGTCTTCTTCAACTCTTCTTTTCTTGGGTGGACTACAAGTTATGCTCGAGTCAGATGAAATTTCGGAACTAAAAATTTCAATTCGAAATGGGACAACCGGGCGCCGGGTCAACTCGGCGCCGCCAACAGGGCGCCACGCCGGGCCTAATGGGCGCCGGGCCAACTCAGCGCCGGACTATTTTTTTTTCGATAAAATGTGCAGATAAAAACAAAATAAATATGTTATTTATACAAAACTTTCTCTACTAAGTCGAGTGTTGAAATTTGGTAGGTGTAGTGTTCTGCGACTTGAAACACCGCCAAGTTCCATATTCGATACATATCGATGCATAAATAAGAAAGTCCGCCATTTTGGATCCGCCACTTTAATTTTTTTAAGGTTGTTTTTCATCTGCACATTTTATCAAGAAAAAATATTTTAGTCCGGCGCCCAGTTGGCTCGGCGTCAAGTTGGCCCGGCGCCCAGTTGGCCTGCCGCCCAGTTGGTGGCGCCGAGTTGGCGGCGCCCAGTTGTCTTAGACTGCAACACATTTTAGGGGTCTGGTACGTTTTACCACCTTTCTTAAAACTACGAAGTTTTTTGAAAAATGATAATTTTAGACCATTTTATAGTGATTTCTAAAAAAAAATTGCGGACTATCGTTGATTTTGTTAAAAAAATTGAAATTGAAACATTCTTAAAACCCCATTAAAACCCATACAAATTGCTACAAAAGAAGCATTTTCTCATTTCAAACTGAAACAAAACGGTCCCTGACGTCTATCAGCTGTCAACAAAAACTTGAAATAACTAAGGTCACTGATCCAAATCAGGTCAGTTTTTTTGGTCCTTTTATGAAAATGCACAATTTTTAAAAAAGCATGAAATTCAAAACAAAATCAAGAAAATTATGATTCCTACATTTTTACAAATAAAAATTAGTTTAATTGAACATTATATCAATTTTTATTCCTTAAAACACTAAAAATTAATAATTATTTACTTTTTTAAAATGTATCGAAGGTCTAACTGAACAAAAGCAAACTGAACCCATCCGTATCGAAATGAACCAAATCAAACCGAATCTAACGGTTCGGTTTGGTTCGGTTCGATTTGCTTAAACTGAACCGAACCTATCCGAATATAGCTAAACCTAACCTAAACAATCCTAGCGGAACCTAACCGAACATACTCAAACTGAACCAACCTAACCCAACCTAACCCAACCTAACCCAACCTAACCCAACCTAACCCAACCTAACCCAACCTAACCCAACCTAACCCAACCTAACCTAACATAAACATTGAGTGGCGAGTGAGTGTTTGGTCTTCAATTTTTTTAGGGAAATTTTTCAAAATCTTTTTTTGCGCACTCTGGGCACCCTAATAAACCGTAATCTGGTCACCCTAATCCATCGCAATCAAAGAAAATGGGTAATCGAAGTGTCACAAATTTTTTGTTGGTTTCTATTCTTCTTTTATATTATGTAGGACAAAATTATTAATTAAACTAAGTGACCTTATTAAGTAAGACAGCATGATAGTCAAATGACATTAGAAGGACATAAACATATGATACCGGCCTGTAGACCGGTCGCGGTGGTCATATAATAATAAATATATACTTTCGCGATGAAAGACCAAAATTTAACTTAAAATTACTGTAAAGTCCGCAAAAAACATTAAATTTATCGAAATTTATAAAAACATAGATCAGTGTGTGTAACAATTCATCAAGATGTATGAAACTCGACCGTGACATGTCAAAAGTTTGGTTCGAAAAAACAAAAACAACTGGATAAAAATCGGTATGTAAGAATTTAAAAAGAAATCATTTTTAAGAAAATCAAATACTTTTTGTTAATTTTCATGCAATGCAAAAAAAAGTGACACTTTCTGAATCAAAATGTGTGAGGGTAAAATCGCACGGTCGCAGAAAAAACTATCTATCGTGACGCTACTGAACTTTCTCGTGTTTTAGGAAAAACTATCTGTCAAGACGACTTACCCATGAAATGTTGTTTTTTTATGGATTTTTTTTCTTCTTTTGCACAAAAAACAATTTTGGACCATGTTTAAACTCAAATAGTTACTTCTAAACTTGTTTTTAAACGTTTTAAGATTTCTTTTTGTAATATTCCCGCACGAAATTCAAAAAAAATCATTTCCGTACTTAGACAACATTGTCTATCAGTTTTCCCTGTATACACGGACTAACAGGTAGAATCACTCAAAATACGGCAGGTGGATTAAAGGTAGCCAGCTGCTTTTCTGTCGCACTTATGCCGTCAGTGTGAAAGAGATAAAAGTACCCTTATATTATCTAGGGTATTATTAGCATGCAAAATCACCCTATCTTTGTCCGTTTCACATGTTCAATAATGTCTATCTCTGTTTTTATTGTAAAAGAAATACCCGACCATAGGAACCAAATTGGATAGGGTCAATAAAAAATGCCTTGTCTTTCCGTCTCTAACGCCCTTTTAGGGCGTTATACAACTCAATGGGTTTGCCTAATACGGGTTAAGAGCCTAAAAAAAATTGACGAAAGATGTCGCTCGAATGCGTTTATTAAATTTATTGGTAATATTTATTTATTTTACTTCAATTCCTTCTTTAATAATTACGTACTTTTGGTAGGCAAATATTAATATTTTCTTATAAACCACTGGTAAATTCGTAATTGTTCTTTTTCTAGAAGAAACGCAGTGGTTTCTTAATTAAAAAATTTTCTTGATAGTGGCATTCATAGAAAACGTTGTTTGTAAAATAAATCCGCCACAAACATCACCATCGTAAGAGTCTGAATTATGACCTCTTTAAAGTGCTTCTTCCAAAATTTGAGCAGTGTATTCTAAGCCACCATATAAGGTTTATAAAAAAATAATAACACTGTCATCAGTTGCAGAACAAAAATACATAAAATATAGTATTTAATCCTAAAATGGCTTAACATAAGACCAACGAGCTAAAAGCCAAAATTGTTACTAAGTTGGAAAATGATTGGTTCTTCCAAGCGGTCGCCAAACATTTTAACGTAAGCCGAACAACTGTTTATTCTGTAAATAACATATAAATATAAGAACACCTGAAAGGAAACAAAGATGTTCTGGCAGGCCAAAAGTAGGTCTAGATCACAAGCAGCCAGGCATCCATTTGCCGTAGAATAAAATCATCCCACCTCAGGTGCCGAACTGCAGCAAACAAGACCGGACTTACTTTTTAGATTTATTTTTTAGCAAATTTATATAAGGTATTTATTTTAAAATTAAATTCAATTTAACAGAAACGAGCACGTTATTTCTAAAAACGACCAAAAATATATGAAGACCCAATTGGATAAAGCCATGTCGCATTTTTAACAAAATTGAGTTTTTTCCTACAATTCTAATAAAAGGCGCTATATTTTTATGCAGAGATCATTTTGAAAATATACATATAATAGAAAATCATTGATTAGTTGGACCTAACACGTTATGAAACAAAAAAATTCAAGTTTATTTGAAGGAAAAAGTTTTAATAAAATACGTGAAAACCCTTTATACCGAGATAACAATTTATTCAATATTATTGTTAGCTGGTTTTTATTAGTGTTCCTGTATGTTAACATATTTATTATATCCAAATATGTCAATATACAGGGACTCTAGTTTCTATCTAGTTTGATTTTATTTATTTATAAAGATGCAAAATGAAAATAAACATTCCTCTTATTGGACCTCATAACACTACTGTAAAATGTAATTGGCGATCCGATAATATATATACTGCTTAAAATTAAAAACGAGTTTTTCCAGTCGTATCAGATTTTTTTTAAATTAGTTTAAATAATATAATTATTATGACTTGCATTCTAAATTTGGTTCCTAAACAGTTTAATTATTTGTCAAAAATTTAACCTTTTGGTTTGTTTTTGCCCTTTATGACAAGCAATAGGCAGTAATTTTTATTTTGGGCACCTTGTATTTTACAATTATTTGATCCAGAGTTATTTATCTTTCTTTATAACTTATTTCAATTAATTATATTATCTTTATAATAACTCCTTTTAGCGCATTCTTTTATATTTCTTTTTTTTCCTAAAATTTTATTAAATAGCCTTCTATGTTCTTGAAGACACCCTTTATTAAAATAAGTTGCCAAGTTTACGAAACTAATTACCGGTTACGTGAAAAGCCTCATAATCCAATTAGAGAGCAAAGTCAAATTTATTTCATTCATCGTCGACGATATTTTCACGCACACTTTCGCTTGGCATTCTGTGTTTTAACGCACAGTAGAATAAAATCAGTTTGAGTAAAAATTATGTAAAATAAACACAAACAAAATTTCAACTTTTACAGCTCAGTATTTACTAAAATATTTCAGGCCCAGAAAAGTTTTTAATTAGTTTGTTATTTTATTTTAGTTTTTACTTATGCTTTAGATTTTTACAAAGAAGAATTAAATATATAAACTTTCATGAGAGTTCGAACATAGTTGATAACTATTAGTAGTAGAGGTGGTCAAAAGTTTTTTGTTTATAAGTGATAGCATTTCTCAAGCTTGAAGAGTGGAAGAAAATTGTGTTAATCATTATGATCAAACATATTTTATTGCAGTCAAATAACTGCAAAAATTTCTTAATAATTACAAAGAATGAGAATCTTAGCTTTACATTTAATGCTTTTTTAATTAATTTGTTTACAAATTTTGGATACAAATTTTTTCAAATTATTTTAATAATCAGTTATTACCTTTACTTTAGTGCAAATTTCCACGAAATCTCGATTGTCAATTATAATTTTGAAGGAAGTTATAACAAAAAATCGAAAAAAAAAGTTTATTTTGACAGCCTGTATCTAAAAGCCCAACATGTTTAATGCAAAATAAAATGTAATTTTGTTTAAACCATGCCGTAATTTGTTAAGCGTTTTTTTTTTACGCGGCATTTTATTACGAGTTATATTTTCAACGCGCTATATTGTCCACGCGCTGTTTTTTCCACGGGCTAATTCGTCTACGTGCTATTTTGCCCGAGCGCGCTACTTCTTCGTCACAAAACCTAAAGTTTGGTGCATTTTATTACAACCTATATATCGTTGTGCATAAATCATCTCATGCATCTTGAACATAAAGTGCGTTTAACGTCGTCAGTTTGTATTTTCAGGCTGCGGGTGTTCAGAACCTCCCTTAAGACCCAGATACATAAATAATTTTTTCTGACCTTAAAGTATATGCAAGAGAAATATACCTAATGGGACTTTTATTAAAATAATTGAATTTTCTGCACAAACATACACTGGAAAAAAAATAAGAAAGGTATATTAAGAAAGCCGCAAATATTTTAACATAATTATAATGAATTAAAGATACGAAAGAAAGAATTTATAGATATATAAATACCTGAAACTAAAAAAAATAACTCTCTTAAGACATTACTTCTTCACCAAATTGGTTCCTTCTAGACAAAAAATAATTAACTTACTGAAATTTATATTTCTTATTTTGTTCTGTATTTTTGCAGGGATAAATGTAAAATTTTAAAAAACAAATTTTATTAGTAATTTTATGTCGTCGTCGTAGTATAGTAGTAGCAATATTTTCTTCACAAACCGGCAGACAGTCCGGGTTCGATTCCTGTGGTATTGGTTGTTTGTGATTGTTTAAAAAAAACTTTAGCTTTGCTTTAACTCCTGATTGGATAAAAAGTCCCAGTATAAAAAAAAAATTAATTGCCAAAAATTTTATATATATTTTTTTTTAATACAAGGTGATATAGTATTGCATATTGAGCCTCTATAAGGGTATTTTTTAGAATCTAAAAACAACATAGTTTTACCTTCCTGCTTGCCCGCGCAGCAATGCTTAGAGAAGGTATTATTTTTGATGTATTTTTTTTAGATAACGCCGAAAATATGTTATTTAGCTGTATTTGGATCTATGTGTCTGGAGGCAGGGCAGTGTTCCACCAAGTTCAAGCAACTGCTGTACCATCTTTTCATGAAGCATTTCAGCCCATAATTGACCTATTTAAAACTCTACTTCGCACGGTAAAAAATTTTGTCTACAATAAAAACACGTAGTTTTCTTTAATAAATTGTTTTACCTTAAAAAAATTTGTTTTAAATTTAAATATTTCTTTTTAGTTCAACGCAGCGTTGTCTTGAAATGAGACCTTATTTTTCTTCTTTAATTGTTTTGTTTTAGTATACTTCATTTTGTAACAAAGCAAATTGTCTTCATATTAATAATATTTTGTTTTCAAAGAAAACGGTGCCTTAGATTAATTCAGTTCCAATTTATAATAAAACAATTTCTGTTTCACATCAAAATAAGAGGCAAGACATTTTTTGAAGAAAATATTTTCTTGGTGAGTAAAAAAGCACAAATTATTTTACTTTAAAGCAATTTGCTTTGATCTAAGACAATTTTTTTTACCGTGCGGAATGAGCTACAAAACTCAAACTTTGCACATTTGTAGGTATTTTTAGAGTTAACCCCTCCAAGTTTCGTGGACTTTCATGAAGTACTAAAGTAGTGACGAAATTTAAAAAACGTCGAAATTGCCACTCACTCACTCATATATAGATCACCAAAATTCTACTATACTTCCAGACAGGCTACAAAGCTGAAATTTGGCAGACTGATAGAAATAATGACCAAACTCATGGAAAAAATCAAAAATCTCAAAAATTTTAATTAACCCCCCTATACATGTAAAATTAAGTAAAAGTAACATTGCCCACTTCCAAAAACGCTAGAAAGCTGAGCTCTGGAAGACTAATAAGAACTATGATAAAACTATAGGAAAAAATTAAAAAAACCCAAAAATTTTCCTTTTACTTCCTTCCTCTATTAATGTAAAGTTATGTAACAGTAACACTGCCCTCTTCCGAAAACGCTAGAGAGCTGAGCCTTGGAAAGCTTATTGGAATCATGTATCATAAAACCATGGGAAAAAATTTAAAAAACTCAAAATTTTAGATAAGGCATTGCAAAATTTTGAACAATATTCCTCATATTTTACGACTTTAAAATTTCAATATTATCTAAATCCATTAAAATAAGAGTGAAATCATAACAAGAATATTTCATGTAAAAAAAGCCAAGTACGCGAAAATGGTATTCCGTAAAAAGAATTAAGATAAAAGTAAAGCCAAGTTCTTTAATAAAAGTTTCAAAATGAAAGGTTCTTACTGGTTTGGAAATGTTTTTCTAAACTTGGCTATTATGGCTACAAATGACTCTCACGCATAGTGCTAAATTGAACATAAAAAAGTTTGACTGTAATAGCAAAGTTCAAAAAAACATTTCCAAACTAGTAAGAACCTTTCATTTTGAAATTTGTATTGGAGAACTTGGCTCTACTTTTACTACATGAAATGTTTTTCTTATGATGTGTCTGTACAGCCCACGATAGTTCCATAATCGCTAAACTTGATTTCATGAGATTTTCTTGAAAAATAGCTTCCAACATTGTAAAGAGCTAAATAAAGTTTGTTTAAAATCTATTATAGCTAATGAATTTTGAAAAATTGAAAATATGCTAATATTTTAACGAAGCTTCGTTTTCAATATGCGGTTCGGTTCAGTTCAGTTTGGAATACAGTACAACACGTTTTTTTCAATTATTTGTGTTATATATAAAAATATTGTAAAAGCTCATGCTTTTGAGATATTTACAAAAACTGTTTTCAAGGTTGATATAGCGTGGAGTTCACTTGTATTGTGCTAATAACAATTAAAGTCTGGCGTCTTTAGGCTAGTAATGGGCTAAAAGTATATCAGATCCGTCATAGTTACCATTAAGTTATATTTAAACTTTAGCAAAATTAGTTAGAGTCTATTTTAAAATTCATTAACTGGTGTTAGCTCCCGCTAAATTTCGCGGTTGTTTATATATTTTTAAAACCACACAATTTTATGAAGGACAGAGCGCATTTCGCGTATTTGGACATGCGCACCAACAACCAGGGAGATCCTTGTCGACCGCCTCGAGAAAATGGCGTGTTAATTTCGTTCTCCAACTATTTCAAATATCTACACCTGAAAGTGCTCGATTTTTGTGTACTGAAGCATAGAACTAGAAACTTCAGCCCTTCAGCTACGTGGTGACATCATTAGATCCAATCAGGGGCCCCTTAGAAGTGGAGAATATGGCTGCAAACTGGTGAGTGCATTTGTATCTGATTACCGTTGTGTGGTTCCAACAATTAACCTATGGACCTTATTAATTATTTCGTAATTCATATCAATATATTTATGTTTGCTCGCGCTTTCATTAATTAAATTATATAGTCCATTGCATTTATCGTTTTTCTTACTGCGGGCATAACAACTAGCAAACTTAGAAATGCGGGCGATTTAGTTTAGTTTTGTAATTTTAAAGTGTTCTAAAACTGTTTTATGTACTTTTTACGTGATTAGTTTTAAAATTTATTTCCAATACATTTACTCAGAAAAAGCCATTGGGAATCAAGCATATAAAATCCTGGGGAAACCACTGCACGCTAACACCATTTCACTCCCTGCCTCGTTCCGCAAGCGTTAAACGCTTAATCGAAAGAAGATCAAAGTGATAAAGCGCGGTATTCGAGTTGGCCGTTCGATCAAATCGGACGTTTCCGGATTTTTTTTTCTCAAATTACGACAGGAGCGGCCAATAAAACCTATTTTTAATTGGAACACCAATCATCCCGTATGGGAAGTAAATAAAGTTTTTAAATTCGAGTGCAATTTTCAATGTGGTATATCTAGAAATAGGATATCATAATCAAGCATCTCTAAAAACATAGAAAATATTTAAGTTGTATAAATACCCTTCAAACTAATAACTACTAGATGGCTTGGTTTGTCGATTCTCTGACTGATTTTAATTAAAATAAAAATTGGTGCCAAAAATTGGATTCTTTTATTTAGGGCCCATCGCACCGACTTTTTTTTTCCGTTTCTTAGCCTAAAGAATACCTTATTTCGTAAAATTTCGTTGCACCGAACTTAAAGGCAGACTTACTCCTTCCTTAGTGTTGTTAAAATTAAGTCAGCTTTTTTCGTGACTTTACTGTTCCTTAAGAAATGCTTAAAGATAAGATGTTGGTCACATAATGTTATTCGTCTGGCATAGCCATAGCAACTGACAATACCTACAAATGAGCAGTGTTTTGATTAAAGTGAATTTTGTCTTTTTTAAGTAAATAAAGTAAAAAACATGTTTTTTTTTTTAATAAATAAAAATGATTTTGAAAAACTTTATTGCACAAGATAACGGCTAGATTTTGGTTCTTTTGGCACAATATTTTTGTGAAAAAAAATACCTATGTATCGATCACAAAAAGATTTGTAAGGAAGAAAAATAATATAAATAAAGTTAAATCTAATTTTTGGGTTAACTGTTGCTCACAGCCTGGTGGGTACAGCGGTAAGGGTAGGACAGGACTGACTAGTGTAAGAAAACCCTTGCATGAAAATGAAACTGCAGTGCATGAATTAACAAGACGATTTTCCTTTCTGCCTTTAAATTTTACCCTAATTTCATTAAAATTTTTAATCCTTTGGTTATATCCAGGGGTGTATGGGCCGCTGCCTTATGGACAGGAGCCTTATGGGCAGGTGCCTTATTGGCCTGTGCCTTAGGAGCAGTACATTTTTCGGCCGGGCGCGGATTTTGTTCTGGGCTGGATGGGGAACCGTAAAACATACGCGACTGTACCAACAAGGCGACAAGGACACCCAAATTCCTAAAAATCGAGTAGCACCATCTCGATTTCATCATCTTCCAAAAATTCAAGAACTTTCATTTTTGTAAATAAATTTTTAAAGGCGACTTGACACAGGAAATTGATGGGTTTTGACAAAACTATTTTGGGACGTACTGGGTGTTGTTGTTGTTTTTTCATTGTTTAAAAATTTTGTTGGTTGAAACAGCGGCGTTGCCTGATTGGGTCACAAGGTGGCCACATCTTAACAAAGAAGAGGAGATTTTTGCTCGGTGCAACAAATTTCAATTCAATTCAATTTATTGTTTCTAAGAAAAAATACATTTTTTCTATAACAAGAGGTTCCGAACAAACTAATGTGTACAAAAAATAAATGGAACAAGTGAAGATAAACCTAAAAATTAAAATTAATAGTAATAATAGCTTTCTAAATAACTATCTTAATAAAAAACAAACTAACAAGAAAAAAGTTTTATAAATGTTTACACTAAAGTATGTTGTAGATTGGAATTTGAATAAATGCATTGTATAGTACTAATCTCCAAACATTAAGTAGTGCCGTGTCGTTAAAATGCCAATAAGAGTGTAAGCTAAAGACTTGGCGTCACGTGAACCCAGGCGGTCAGCAAAGTCAACAAAATGGTTTAAATCTCTAAGACAACTTGCCCGGTAGCATCGATACATTGGACACTCGAAAAGAACATGGAAAATTGATTCGTTTACATGCAGATTGCATACCGTGCAGTCTTCATTAGGGTTTATGCTGTAGGTTATGCCCTTTACATTGAATTTCATAAAAAATTTGTTGCTGAGTCTCAACTGGGCAATGAGTCTAACTCGGTGCAACAAATTTAAAAAAATAAGGCATGCTTAAAATTAAAGCAGTCCATAGTTAAGAAAGGGAATTTCAAAAGTCGGTGCGATGGGCCCTTATAGAATTTAGAAAATTGTGCTTTTGGTCAGCACGTACCTTGTAATGGTTATTATGGGTTCGGTTCAAAATAGCGGCATTTAAAACGGCGACTTATCAATAATGACTTCTTATAAAATCAGCGGCATTTAAACAATCGTCATTAAAAACAGCAACCTTTCGAATAAGAAGTCTCTTTTTACCATATTTAAAAAAAATAAAGCTTCCCTGAATTATTTTCCCGGATACAAAAGCTTGTGAAACCAAACTAAAACTTTTTTTGAAAAATTATTTCCCAAAATTAGCTCCGATCCTCATTTTGGGAGGTTAAAATCGCGGTTGTACTAACCTTTGTCAATCGAGCGCAAACGTATCCTAACCTGTGGATATTGTTTTTGGTGAAAATGTCAGGGGGTATCTGGACCGGTTAGGATAGGTTTTCGAGGAAATGACAAAGGTTTGGAAAACACCGATTTCGACTTCCCAAAAGGAGTTTCTCGCTAACCTAATTTAACCCTTTCAGACCCCTGGGTCATAGTTATTCACAGATATTTCAATGGGCGGTATTTTTATGAAAAACAAAAAACTAAAATCACTTTCATTAATGGCTTATTGAGGAAGCGTTTAGCTTCAAAAATTAATACTGTTTTTTTTTCTTTTATTGTAAGGCGCATCGACCACTAAGGTCATTAGCGCACTCAAAGAAGTTTACAATAGTTAAATAAAATGTACCAAATTACAGTCTTTTAAAAAGTTGAGAAGATGATTGGTGGTCTGTTCACTATTGTTTAGTAGTTCCACTAAATTGTTTTTCAATTTGTGTTTGTGTCTCTGGTTGTTGTAGTTTGGGCAGTCAATTAATATGTGTCTCACTGTGATTATTTCACGGCACTGGGCGCATTGGTTTTTTTTTTAAATATGTTCGTGAGTTAATTTAATGTGACCTATTTTTAACCTAGTTGTTATTATTTGACCTCAGCGAGATTTTGGTAAAAATGTCCACTTGTTTACGGATTTTTTTATTTCGCGTAATTTGGATGTAGAATTATCCCACTTTTCTTGCCACATTGATTGAATTTTAGACTTTAGCCACGTTTTAAAATCACTACCTACAGTTTGATTTAGAACTTTAGAGTTTGTGTCACTTATCGCGTTTTTAGCTTGTAAGTCCGCTATCTCATTTCCCTTAATATTTACGTGTGAAGGAACCCACATGAGAACCACAGTCAACGAGGAATTTTGGATTTTAAAAAACTGTTCTTTAATAAGTTGAACTATTGGGTGCTTACACTGTACTTCTGTTTTTTGTGTCTACATAGATCAAAGCTTCATATATAGCATAAAGTTCTGCGCTGTATACACTGGTAAATTTGCTTAATTTAAAACTATAGTTATCCTGATTTTCAACAACGAAGGCCCCTACGCCTTCCTGAGTTCTTGATGCATCAGTGTAAATTTTTATATAGTCTTGCATGCTTTGCAAAGTATTCAGAAAATCTTTTTGCAATAGAAGATGGTTTGTACAAGATTTGTCAAATTGTTTTAAGGATGGTATAGCTTCTGGTGTATTTATAAGCCATGGCGGGCTATGATTTTGTTGTTCAAGAAATTGTGGAAATATTTCTCCGATTTGTAATTGATATCGTCGAATTCTTTCAAAAAATGATGGTGTGCAGTTTGGTTTTAGTCGTTAGATATTTTGGAAATGATGATAAATTATGTTCTGTCTGGCTGGATTTGAGTAGTTCTAAATTGCTTCCGTAGCGTATGATAAACAGAGGTACATACTTCGAACATCTAGTGGGGGTTCACCCGCCTCACTGAGAAGGCTTTCTATAGGACTTGTACGGTACGCGCCTAAGATTATTCTCAGACAAGAATTGTGGATAACATCTAAAGGAAGTAATGTTGACTTCGATGCTGAATTGTAAGCTATGCAACCGTAGTCCAGCCTTGATCTTATAAGTGCTCTGTAGATAGTCATAAGGGTGCTTGCATCTGCACCCCAGGACCTGTTTGATAAAACTTTAAGTAGGTTGATGTTTTTCTGGCAGTTTAGTTTACGGTCTAAGGTCATACCAAGAAATCTTATAGTCTCCACACATTCGAGATCTACTCCATAGAGTTGGATGTTTGGGTTTCTGAGACCCATGCGTTTGAGACCATGATTCTGGTTTTCTCTGCGGAAAAAGTAAAACCCGAACTATAGGACCACTCTTCTATTTTTCTAATTTGTGCTTGAAGCATCGTCTCTAAGGATTCGATCGATTTTCCTTTAATTCTTAAAACTAAATCGTCACAGAACAGTCGAGCTTTTACTGGAGCTTTTATGTCTTTAATAATGTCGTTAATTGCAGCTAAAAAGAGCGTTACACTCAAGACAGAGCCTTGTGGTGTCCCATTTTCCTGTAAAAAGTCATTCGACAGTTTATTATTTACGCGTACTTGGAATTTTCAGATCTGTAAGAAGTTTTGAATAAAGTAAGCCATGTTTCCTCCAATATTCCAATCTCTGATCTGTCTTAAGATTTTGTATCGCGAAGCTGTATCATACGCCTTTTTAATATCAAAAAACACTGCGATGCAGTTTTGGTTATTAGCAAATGAGTCATGAATTTCAGATTCCAATTCGATTATATTGTCTTGTGCGGATCTATTTTGGCGAAAACCACTTTGTTCGGGTATTAACAAGTTCTCCTTTTCCAGAAACCAGCATAGCCTTTTGTTAACGATCTTTTCTAACAGTTTGCACATAACACACGTAAGCGAAATTGGTCTGTATGATTCTGGATTAACCTTTGATTTGCCCTCTTTTAAAATCGGAATTATTATTTCTTTGGACCAAATTTCTGGAAATTTACGTTGCACCCAAATTTTGTTGAAGAATTCTAAAAGTAAATCTTTGGCACTATCTGGTAGGTTTACAATTAGCAAGACAGGAATGTCGTCTGGAACTGGTGCGGCATTTTTTAGGCTGATTAAACCTTCAATTAGCTCCATTTTAGTAATTCTGCTGCTAAGAAAGTTATTGACATTGTTAAAAACTAATGGTTCGTCTTCAGTTATCAGAATAAAGTCTAAAAATTGCGGATCCATGTTGTCGTTAGACGAGCTTAAATAGTAGTTTTTGGTCAGGATGTTTGAAATATCTTTATTTTCTCTAAATGTGTCACCATTGTATGACAGTTTTTGGATCAAGGAGTGACTGGTTTTGCCTTCAATTCATCTTACTTTGTTCCAAACTTCTGCGCTAGGTGTATTTGAGTTTAGCGATGTTGTAAAGTTTATAAAAGAATCTTTCTTGCTTGTTTTAACCGTATACCTGTCTTTGGCCCAAAGTTTTTTAAAAAGGATCAGGTTTTCTTGAGTGGTATGCCGTTTATATCTATTAAATACGTTTTTGCTCTCTTTTATTGCCTTTGCACAGTTTTCATTCTACCAAGAAACATGCTTTCAATTTTTCGAGTATTTCTTTTTTCCGATCAATATTTCAGCTCAAGTAATATATCCATATTTTTATCTAAACAAGTTGGCGTTAATCTCTTTTCTATCAGATCTTGGTATAAATTCCAGTTCGCATTTTTGAAGTTCCATTTGTTTGAGTTATATGTATGATATGATTCCTCCATATTGGTTAGAATGGGGAAGTGATCGCTTTGGTAATGTGATGGAATGACTTCCCATTTTAAAGAGGTGACTGTGGATGGATCGCATAATGAAAGATCAATAGCTGAAAATTTTCCATAGCGTGCGTTAAATCGAGTAGCGGAACCATCGTTTAATAAAATTAAATTTGAACTTTCCCAGCATTCTAGGAATATTTTACCACGAGGTTTCGTGGTTTCGCAGCCCCACATTATGTTGTGACTATTAAGTCGCTGGTGAAAATTCGAGGAGAACTAATTTGAGAGAAAAGATTTTTTAAATCTTGATTGGAGATATCTTTATCTGGTGGGATGTAAGTATTGCAAATTGTAATTTTTCTTTTTAGTTCCACTGATACTGATAATGATTAAAAATTGGTAGTTAAAATGTTTTCATAAGCTTTTAATGATCTATGAACTAAAATAGCTACGCCTCCACTAGCTCTCTCTTGGTTTTGTCGACTCAAGAAAAAACCTTTGTATTGTTTTGGGTAGTATTCCTTGTTGGGTCTAAAGTGAGTTTCCTGCAGGCACATTATGGATGGCTTTAGTTCATGGATTAACACTTGAAGCATTTCGAGATGAAGAAGATATCCGTTTAAATTCCACTGCAGAATTGAGTGATTATTTTTTTCTACTTTATGAATATTTATTAATCTGCTTTGGAGTCTTGTGATGTGTCGCTTGTAACGTCATCTACTAGGTTGAAATGGACTCCAATTTTTTTCCTTAATTTGGTGATTTTTGTTTTGGCGCTTCTTGCTGAAACATGTTGATAAACATCTTTTAGAATCAAATTTAAACCTAATAAATCTTTAGTGTATTCCAGTACAATTGAGATGGGTTCTGGTGAGCCATGGATATTAATAAATAGATCTTTAAATTGATCGTAGTTTAGATGAAAAGGGGGATTGTGATTTTGGATAAAATATTTCGCTGGTGAAAAAATGTTTTCAGCTGCTTCCAAACTGAAAGTTTCATTGGATTTTCGAGGTTTTTTAACTAAACTAACACCCACTTTCAAGGAAGTAATTGGAGATAAAAGTTTTAGGCCCAACGAAATAAGCTGTTGCTCTAGAAGTTGGTGGGGGATAGTTGGGCAAACATTTGACATTACTAATCTTTGTGCTGGGGTGATTAAGCGACGTGCTTGGATGGTTTCTTCGTTAATTTTAATCGAATTGTGTTGTTTCATAAATGTTTCTACAATTTCTTCTTTTTGACCAACCAGGTATCAGATTTTTGACAAATTACTTATTTCATGTGCGACGGTCCACCAGCGAAGGTTTGTTAGTAGTAATAAGATAAAAAAAAATCCACAATCACCCAGGGTTCTTTGAAGAGTTTTTAAAATTTTATTTGGAAAATATGTAGCTTAGGAATAATAGAGTTTAAGTTTTTTTTATATTTATATAAAACTTTTTGCCCATAGCATATACATAAAAGTCATCTGTTTTTGCCTAATTGTGAACACTAGGTCTTAAAAAAATTACATTTTAAATTAAGGTACCTATTTTTTTTATAGACAAAGAAGAAAAGGCATTTTTGTTAAAACTGTTTAATTTTTATGAATAAATGTTTGTTTATTTTAAAAAATTGTTTTATTTTCAATTTGAAATTATGTAGTATATAAGGTAAATACTTCATAATTATGCCTACATTTTTTTTTAAACACAGAGTGGGAAGCTAAAAACTATACATAACATTATTTTGGGGACTGATTTGAAAAATATATTGCAAAAAAAAATTCTCTTGACAAAAAAAATAAAGTCTGAAAGGTTTGAGAAAATAATTTTTCGAAGAAATGTGTCGGTTTTATTCGGTTCGGCTTGGTTTTACACCCAATGTTCCCTACCTTTTGAGGTAGAAATTTACTACGAGAAAGCTAAAAATTATGAAAATAGTATAATATATTTTATACCAAGAGATAAAAGTTGTACTTTTTATCCTGAGATGAAAATTCGAGCAATAAAAATGCACTTTTGTTTCAAACCTTTTTCCGAATTTCTTCTACTTTTTTCGAGTTTCTAAAATTTAAGTGTTTTTTTAGAGTTTTTTGCTTCTTTTCCTTTCATGGTCTGTTACTTTTTATCCCGATTTTTACTTTTCAGCTCTAATCTGTTACTCGTTATTCTGGGTATTACAAAATTACACTATTTTCTGTAAAATGAGGACTAAAAAATGCACTGTTTATCTCTAAATTGCAAAAAAGTATCTATATATGTAAGAATTAAATATTTTTAAAATAGATATATCCACAAAGTAGTTGGTTCTTTACTTAACTAAAACTATATGAATAAGGTAAGTTTTAAAATTATTTATTTAACATTTTACTAACTACAAATTTAAAGTTTTTATTAGTTTTGATCGCTTAGAACTCAAAATGTAATTTTTTCTTTAAAAATTACTGAAAATTCCCTTTTTCCCCTTCCCCCTTCAGGCTAGAAAATTCCCTAAAAAAGTAAAATTCGCTGCAGTTGGGAACACTTTTCTAAGATCCCAGGAAAGAAGAAGGGATTTTTATTTTTTTTTTATATGCTAGACTGGAGTTAGTGAAATACCGGAAGTGGCAAGTCATAAGGCGCTTTTTTCAAATGTTGTTTAATATTGATTTGTTGAAAAATCGCTGTTTTTAATGTCGCTGTTTTCAATTGTCGCTCTTTTAAATGTATCCGTTTGGAATTGTCGCTTTTTTGAATGTCCCCCTTTTGATATATTGCTGTTTTAAATGTCACCGTTAAAAATATCGCTCTTTTATAACGGTGCCGTTTATTATTATTCTGAGTCGAACCCAGGGCTGGATGGGAAACTGTCAGTAGACTCCGGAAGAAATTGGCGAACGGCTCATAAGGCACCGGCCCCTAAGGTACCGGCCCATAAGGTACCGGCCCATAAGGTACCAGCCATAAGGTACCGGCTCATACGGCACCACCGGGATTTTTTTCATTTTTCCATATGGATGATCCACCCCTGGTCGACGAAGTAGTTTATGTTTAATAACCATATTCTTCTGTAAAAAAAAATAAATAGAAAGTTATGAGTAATAAAAACTTGCCTAATTATATTTTTTGTACATAACCGAAAATTTTCCAAGAAAAATCAAAAAAACCGGATTTAAAATTTTATTATTAATTACACGTTTTTGTGTCCTTAACACGTTGTGGTTTTTTTTAAATAAAATTATGGATTTTTAAATTTCATTTTGGTTGGAACACTAAAATGAGGACTCATTTGTACCCAAAAAGTCCTGAAAGCAGTTTTTTTTAACCAGGCTGCGGTATTTTTTTTCTCCAAAATATCTGTTTTGAGATGGTAAACAAACGCTTGTTAGTATTATTTGGCTTAAAATTCCGCTGATCGACGCTCGCGTCTGGGGGTGGGTAAAAACGCTAATCAGCGTTGCTCTAGCCTGAAAGACAGAAGAGCTGTCGTAGGTCACGGATGGTTTCTTTTTTTTAATCGATATTTGATCGATATATATATATATATATATATAGCAGTTTATTCTCGCCTGCTCTTGTTCTAGTTTCTCTCGTATATCGGTAGATGGCGCTTCTAATTAATCTCTTAAGGCTGTCACATTGACGAAGTTGTCTTCTGAAGAGTCCCATAAGGACGAAATAGTTAACTGTCAACATTTATTAGGTGTCTATTAGATCTTGGACCCCCTAAGAGGTTAAGTTTTCAAGCTTCCCACGGAAAAATATGAGAGAAACAAAAAATTATTTTTACCAGATTAGCCACGAAAACTTGTTTGATTTTCTTTTACCTTCATCTGTTTTCATGCTGTTAATAATAATGACAAACAATTGGCGCTGGCTGTTAATGGTATTTGCTAAATAAATAAAATAACTTTTTCTCTTTTTTGCTTTTTTAAAAGTTATCTGCACTTCTCTATAAGGTCGCACCTTCACTTTAATTAAAAAATGATGTCTTTAATAAACTACGCCAAGAAAATATATAGGAGGCCATTCCACGGCGTTATACCTGTTCTTAGTATTCATTTTCCGCTAGGCCTTATTCACGTATCTGTCAATTCACTTATATCACGGATATATGTGCAATACTGGACAATTTAGTTTAGTAAATGTTTAAGTTTAATTTTGAAATATAAGATAATATCTATATGATAAAATACTTGTTGAATGTTTGATACATTTTTAGACATCCATAATGGCTTTTTGGATCGTTAAAATGAATGATTTTTATTTTCACACACAAGGTATTCGAGTCACAAAAGGCCTAGCTACTAACTTTTGTAATGCCGTCTGCCAGTCTGTCTCTCTCTTTCCGTTTGGGACACAATAACTCAAAAACTGATAGAGCGACGAACCAAATTAGGCACAATTTAAAAAAATATATAATTTGGAAACCACAGCAGCTAGCAAAAATAAGTTTATAAAGTTAGATTAAGTGTAATACTTTAAGCAATATTTGTTATAAGCTTAAAATTCGTCAGAGCCATAGTTTTTGAGATATCAAAAATTGTAAAAAAATATGTATTATGCACCACGCTAGCTAGTTATAGCGAAACAGGGTTTCAAATTTAGATTTAGAATTACATTTTCCACAAAATGTATCAAAGCGTCATTATTACCAGTCACAATTAAAAACAAATATCTCGTATATACCTTAAAAATACAAAAAGCTATAATAACGCAGTTTTTACAAATTAATTTAAAAAAAAAATTTTTAGTGGCATAACTGGAAATGATAATTTTCAGGAAACGCTTTTTAAAAATAATGGCAAAGGCAAATATTTATGTATTTTTTTTGCTTTAATTAAAGTAATCAATAACTTACCCATGCTTGAAATAGACTATAAGGAAAATTTTGTGGTAAAAATATTTTATGAAAATGGCAAGGTCACGCAAAACAGAAAACGCAATTTTTTTAGTTGTGCCACTATCAAAGCAAAGCAGCGATGTATAAAACGAGTTAAATTATCTTAATTTTAAGCAATTTTAAAAGCAGTTTTTTTTCTTCTTGTCCAATGTAAATTATTGTTTAAAGCTATAGACTACAATTTTTTTTGTTGCAGCAAGGTAATAAACTACGAGACAATTTGTTTTTTTTTTTTTTACGGGTATGCGCACTTGCAAGGAGATCCCTATCACGATCGAGAAGCGGCAAGTGCGCGGAAATGTTGGTGTGTGTTGGTTTTGAAACGGTTCGGTCGCAGGGAGTTTATTCCACAGCGATGCTGTTCTCCAGAGATATGAATTCTGATATAATGAGGTTCTTGGTGCCTCAATAAATTGATGGTTACCGTCTGTTTGACGTGTTCGCCTAGTAGGTGCTACTCCCGGGGGGATCATACGTGCCAACTCTTCAGAGCATTTTCCGTGATAATACCTGTAGAAGAGAGATAGATCGCCCACAGTTCTTCGATGTTCGAGACTATCCAAGCTACGGGTAAGTGCGGGGTCATTGATCAGCTTGATAGCTCGTTTTTGCACGGTGTTCAAAAGCATTAAGGTATGTTTGGGTGCCGCACTCCATATATGTGAGCAGTACTCCATAGTTGGTCGAATCTGGGCTTTGTAGAGTGTCAGCAGTTGGCTTGGTGTATACAGATGTCTTGTACGAAATAGCACCCCAAGCTTTTGGGACGCCCTTTTAGCTATATCTGCCACGTGACTGTGCCAAGACATGTTGGTCTCTGCAGTGACTCCTAAGATGTTTAACTATCTCTGCAATGCGACAGCACTTCCAGATAGCATGATGTTTGGCTCACCGGTGCTGGTCTTTTTTGAAAACAGGGCTGCTTGGGTTTTCTGCGCGTTGAACTGTACAAGGTTTTTGTTGCCCCATTCCTCTATTATCTCCAAGTCGTTATTTATCTGTGATATTTCAGTTAGTCTAAGGTAATGGAATTCACGTGCGGAGAGACATGTGGGTGGTATGACTGAGGAGACTACATTGCCATCATCTGCAAAGCAATAAATTGGATTTACTGTTTTATCTATGAGGTCATTTATGTAAATCAGAAAAAGTGTTGGCGAAAGGATTGCTCCCTGTGGCACACCAGCATTTATTTGGTAAGAGTTGGAGTTCCGGCCATCCAGTGGAACATAAATGGATCTATCCTTAAGGTAACTCTCAAACCAAGTGCAAAGTCTCGGCGACAATCCCGTTGCTTTGAGCTTGTTGAGCAGATTTTCATGCCAGACTTTATCGAATGCTTTAGATATATCTAAGGCAATTGTTCTTGTTTCACCTCGCAACTCAATCGCTTTTTGCCATAAGTGAGTGACGTATGTAAGTAAATCGCCAGTTGACCTATATTTTCGAAATCCGTATTGCTTGTCATTGATAATTTTGTACTTTTCCAAGTACTTGGTTAGGTGATTGTTCACAACTCTCTCCATTACTTTTGATATCACCGGAAGTAGAGCAATTGGTCTATAGTTTAACGGATCTGTCTTTTTTCCTTTCTTGGGAATGGGTTGTACTGCGGCAGACTTCCATGATGATGGATATACTCCTTGCCTATAAGATAAATTGAATAATTTTGCGAAAGTTGGGGTGAGTTCGCTAGCACAATTTTTGAGTACTATCGCGGGAATGCCATCTGGAGCCATTGCTTTGTTTGTATCCAACTTTTTAAGGGATTTTCGTATTTCCCTGTGACAAAAGGGTACCTCTGGCATACTGTGGGAGACCCTTTCAATGAACGGTGGAGTTTTTCCATTTGGCACTGTTAGGTTTGAGTTGGAGGAAAAGATTTTGGCCAGCATATTGGCTTTTTCCTCTGATGTTGTAGCTAAGTGAGTATTTTTATCTGTAAGTGGTGGTATGGATGACTTGGTGAAGTTTGATCCAACGGCTTTTGCAAGAGACCAAAAGGACCTAGAACTACTTGGACAATTCAGCAACCTGTTTTTTATTCTTTGATTGTATGTTTCTTTGGCGGCGTCAATAGTAATTTTGCAACTATTTCTGGCTTCTATAAATTCTGTGTGGTTTTGAGCGGTTTGTTGTCGTTTCCAAAGGTTATATGCTCTGTGTTTTTTCTGTACAGCCGTTTGACACTGGCTGTTGAACCAAGGTTTTGCATTAGCTCTGCGTTTTATTGTATGTGGGATATATGCATCCATTCCAGATAAGATTACTTTTGTTATTTCATTACAGCAAATAGTGGGATCAGCTGTTTTAAAGCAAACCTCTTGCCATGGAAAATCCAGGTAAAACTGTTTAAGGTCATTCCATTTTGCCGATTTATAGTGCCACATTTTACGAGGAAGTGATTGTTGGCTTGGCGGTATGAACATTTCGCACTTTGTTCTTATAAGTTTATGATCAGATGAACCAAGTGGGGGATCTACTTGAATTGTGTACAAGTCAGGATTTGTAGTTAGGAACAAGTCTAAAGGCGCTGCAAATTCACCCCTTTCTGAGATACGGGTAGGTTCATCGACAAGCTGCGTTAGACCACAACTTATAGCAAAAGCTTCTGCTTCCCTGCCTTCATTATCTGTTTTGTTGTGGTGTTTTAGCCAGGGTATATTGTGGACGTTGAAATCGCCTAAAAAGACAATTTCCGCATATGGATAGTTAGACTGTATACTATCACAGTTTTCGGATAATGTCGCAAAAAAGTTTTGATACTCGGTGTTACTTGGCGGTCAATAGAGGCAGCAAATGAACTTGGTCGATGATTTTGAGGTGAATTTCAGCCATATGATATCGAGGTTCGCTGGTTCTAGCTTCTCCTCTCGATGACATGAAAGGTCATTTTTAATGTAAACACAGATCCCAAAATTATGTCGAAATCGGTGGTGTAGGTCATAGCCGGGATAAAGATAGTTCACAATAGGTGTTGCAGAACTGATTTTAGTTTCAGTGAGAACAAGGATGTCAGGTCTTTGTTCTTCAAGATGTTGGTGAACTGAATTCATGTTGGTACTTAATCCTCTTATATTGCTAAAATCAATTCAAAGAGTTGAGTTTTTGGTCTTCTTTTAATATCTTTGCATGAAGGACCCCCAGGACCACCCGACGCCCGGAGATCCGAGTGGTCGGGTATTTTACCTCCGGAATATTTTGATCCTGGAGGCGCCATCATGCTATCTGTTACTCATTGTTGGAACCGGACTGCCAGCGCAGTAGCGGAACGTGGTGATACCACTTAGCGCTACTCAGTTCTGGCATGGTGGTATCTCACCGGTCGACGCCCAATGAGTAAAAAGCGTCTACCACCTACAACAGTTGTATTCCTATGAAGTATTCCAAACTTATTGTTTTTCTTTCACTCAATTAGGTATAAAAGACCTAGCAAAAATATGTTGACATCATTCGATTGAGCCTAGTCAGAAATAAAAAATTATAAAATTCTTATGATGCATTTGCTAGAAAGCTACGATATTCTATTTTTTGATTTTATTAAAAATTGAAAAAAAAAACTGTATTGCGGCTCGGCGTACCTGCATTTTTTCTTATAATACCAAAATTGTATTTACACTTCTCACTTTATGACTAAATTAATATATAGGTAAAAAGTTAATTCACAAAAAAAAAATTATTTGATAAAAAACTGTATTTCTTAGAAATACTAATACTTTTTGAGCCAAAGGTAAATATAAGCTGGAAAAAATGTAAATTTGTCAAATTTTTTTTTGTATAGTAAGGACAATAATTTTTATACTTTAATATTATCTTTCATAATTATTAGAATTTTGTAAAAAACGTGTGATATAATTTAATATTTTTATTTAAAAAATAATTAAAAATTTCTGCAACATTAAAAAAATTTAAAAACTAAAAAAATTGCATCGCCTTATAATTTTTAGGCATTGGGCCCAGCAAATACCCAAAAAAAATTGCGATCTAAAAAAACTAATAGAAAATTTAAAAAAAAATTGCTGTGTGCGAAAACTTTCGAAAAATTAGGTACTTAAATATTACACTGTCTAGAAATCAAAAAGGTACTTCCCAGGCATAATGCCGCAGCAAAAATTTTTTTTTGTAAAACCGAGGAGAAAAATTTTAATAATTATATAATTTAAAGGATAAATGTGGCAAAAATTTTCGGGGAAAACGTTACCAAATGCAAACGTTTTTGTTAGCGTCGAGCAGAACATTTTTACTTGACTTGATCAGTTCGCTCTTGATAAATTATGCTGATTATGTTTGGGGGGAGCGGCTCATTTTAAACTTGGGGGGACTGAATTGTGCCCGCAGATAATCAGAAACAAAAGGTTTCTTGTGTGGCCAAAAAGCCGGCCGAATAGTTTCCTTATACCCATAAAGCCGAACTTGGTCCGCTTTTATCCGGACGTATGGTCACCCTAGAGTAAATACCGAATTAGTAAAACTGGATAGTTTTAAAATTGTTTATGGTTTTAAACAATAGATACCTATGAAACTTCAGTTTGCCTCCCTTAACTCTCTTAGAGGTACAATTTACAGCTGCACAAGATTCAACAATTTTTATCTACAATCTGTAACATAGAATAATAATAACATAGTTTTTTTCTCTGATTGTACACACTAAGAAAGTTCATTTTAACAATTGCAAAAACAACACGAAATAACACCAAACAACAACGAACCACGTGAGAATCAATGGCGATGTATAAATATTTGCCCTGACTAGCTCTGTTTTGCTCTGGAATCAATTTTCAGGCATGAGGGCTAGTCCATTCCTTTATAGGTCTATGGATACGAATCGCGTTGTTTTGGGCGTTGTTGGTGGTTACAGTGCATGGCAAATAAAATTTATTTTTTAAAAGGGCAGAAAGTGCCATGATTGGGGCCTTATTGAAACAAGGCCATGCAGTAATAGTGTCAGGCCGATCTTAACTGTTTTGTATTGGAATATGACAGCTAGTCTTTCAACATAAGAATTTTGTATTCTATACTTTTACGACTTTAATTATAGATAAATGAAAGACTTAGTTTTAAATTCGAATTTGATGTCAATTTTGAAAGATCAACAGTCAGCCTGTAATCTAATTCTTTCAAAATACTACCTGACACTATTAATGCATGAGTTTGTTTCAATAAGTCCCTATTTTTTACAATAAGAAACTTGGAAGTTTCGATACCTGCAGGAGTTGTTTTCGATACCTGCAAGGGATGCTTTTGCGAGCTGGATGTAAGATGGTTACGATGTATTCATAAAAACACACCTAGCTCAATAAATAAGTGTTATTTTTGCCACCAGTGAAAATCAATCAAAAATATTTTTGCAAATTTTACAGTTCATATTTTATTATTTATTTCGAGATTTACGTGTTTCATCGGACCTACGAAAGGCAATAAACCCTGAAATGCGGGTTGGTAATTATTTACTGACAAAGGCAAGAACACTTAGCTATCTTAATAGATTCCCTAGGTCGTTTTTAATGTTTATGCTATGTGTTCATTTTGTACCAAAGCATTTGTGTATTAATTATTAAAGTAACGAGAACGATTGCACTAGAAAAGGCTTTTTTAACAAAACAGTTAACGAATATTTAAGTCCGGCACAAGCGGCTTCACCTAGACAGTCAATAATATATGGCACAATATTACGAATTGTTCAATGTTATTGACCATCTAGGCTTATTATTAAATGTTGTACAATAGTTAAGCAAAGGATTGAACATGTTTAAATTTTATTACGCAAGATTTTATTAAAATTGTGGCCTATTTGGCCGTCACGTCTCGTCCCGTCAGAATACGGATAGGATTCAAGCAAATGAATATACTACCGCACATTAGCCCGTCACGGCTCGGAACGGCGAATCCGTCGAACGACTAGATTTCAGTTCTCTGTCTCTCCCCGTCAAACGACGGTTCTTGTCGGGACGAGCTGGCCAAGTGGGCACGGAGCATGCCGTCACCGGTCGGCGCGGTCCAGCATCAACTTGTGTCCGGCAACATTCTAAAATAGTGAAAAAATCTATTTTGTCTTCTTTTAAATCGTTAAATAAATGATGCAACTCCCCGAGTGTAGCCGTCTCTTGAATAATGGGATGGACCCATCCACATGCTTCTCGTTTTCTTCTTCATAGTTTCTTCTTCTTCTGCCAAAAATGAACTAATGTTTTCGCACATACTAGCTCTGTCACTGCTACATGTAAACCATTGTAAACTAAAATAAAAACATCTTCGCAACAGACAACCGCGACGTGATGGTTTCCACCGGGAAAGTGGGCGACCAAGCTATCCATCGCCTGCAGGCGACGGGTAGCAACGGTCCGTGCTGTGCCGGACAAGTGGCCGACAACCTTTATTGAGCCGTATAGAGTTAATATTGTGCAATATTGTTTAGTTTTTTATATTGATCGTTTTAGTTTAAGGGAATATTCAATCCAAGCGCATAAAAAAGATATTGTGTGTTATTAGGCATATGGTCCACCTAAGAACTTAAATTCTAGGTGTTAAAACCTAAAGATTGGGGTCGATCATTGTGTCTAGCTCCCTTTTAAGATTACAACTTCAAATTCGCGCTGGCGTACCATCTTTTCTTGAAACATTTCAGCCCATATTTGTCCTATCTAAAACTCTACTTCGGAATGAGCTACGAATCTCAAACTTAGCACAGTAGTAGATATTAGATAGTTTAAGTTGTGCTACGTATTTTCACGTAAAACTGCACGTTAAGCGCTCTACGTTTTGTTCCAAATTTGAGTTTAAGATGAATGTTTTTACGCTACAATAACAAGTCTACTAATAGCAGAGAATATGGAATTCGGCACTGTGTTTTTTTGATGTTACAATTTTGTATTTGTCTTTTCAACTACAGTAGGAATATATTTGCAAAGAATCGTTTGTACTGGAAGCGGAAATTATCGTCTAGGCCTCATTTTTCGATCGGTCAATCAACCAATTCTATTCTTTGGTAACGTTAAGGTGCCCGCAGACTGCTGTAAGCTAACGTAAATACGTAAGCTCCTAACGTGACCTTGACGACGGTGTGACGAAGTGCGCTTGCGTAACTGTCAAATCTCATGCTTACGTAAAAATACGTAGCACAACTTAAACTATCTATTCATAGAGCTAGTAATCCCTTCAAGTTTCATGGACTTGCATAAAGTAGTTACGAAATTTCATAAAACGTCGAAATTGCCACTCACTGACTCACTCACTCATGTATGGATCATCAAAATTCTACTGTACTTCCAGATATGCTACAAAGCTGAAATTTGACAAACTGATGATTATGACCAAACCCCTGGAAAAAAACCCAAAATTCTAATTTACTCCCCTCCCCTATACATGTAAAGTTAAGTAAAAGTAACATTGCCCACTTCCAGAAATGCTAGAGAGCTGAGCTTTTTAAGACTGAATGATAAAACTATAGGAAAACATTTTAACCAACATTTTAATTTACTTCCCTCTCCTAAAAATGTAAATTTATATAAAAGTAACATTGCCCACTTCCAGAAACGCTAGAGAGCTGAGCTTCGGAAGGCTGATACAAACTATGATAAAACCATGGGAAAAATTTTAAAAACCACAAAATTTTTATTTACTCTTCTCCCCTATAAATGTAAAGTTATGTAAAAGTAACATATCCCACTTCCAGAAAAGCTAGAGAGCTGAGCATTGGAGGACTGATAGGAACTATGATAAAACTATAGGAAAAAATTTAAAAACACGAAAATTTTTATTGAATTCCCTGCTCTATATATGTAAAGTTATGTAAAAGTAACATTGTCCACTTTCAGAAACGCTAGAGAGCTGAGCTTTGAAAGACTGATAGGAACTATAATAAAACCATGTAATGGGAAAAAATTAAAAACCTCAAAATTTTGAGTAAGGCATTGCAAAAGTTTTGAAATCTTCCGCATATTTTATTACTTCAAAAATTAAATATTATCCAATTCCTTTAAAAAAGAACTGAAATCATAACAAAAACATTTCATGTAAAAAAAAAGCCAAGTACGCGAAAAGGGCATTCCGTAAAAAGAATTGAGATAAAAAGACAGCCAAGTTCTCCAATACAAATTTCAAAATGAAAGGTTCTTACTAGTTTGGAAATGTTTTTCTAAACTTGACTATTACGGCTATAAAATGACTCTTAGGCACAGTGCTAAATTGAACATAAATAAGTTTGGCTGTTAATAGCAAAGTTTAAAAACACTTTTCCAAACTAGTAAGAATCTTTTATTTTGAAATTTGTATTGGAGAACTTTTATCCCAATTCTTTTTACGGAATGCCATTTTCGCGTACTTGGCTTTTTTTACATGAAATGTTTTTGTTATGATAAAGTTGTCTCATTGGTATTTGAAGTTTGAAACCAATCATTAAGGGGTACAGGTACTACTTGTTAATAGCCTCCGTTAAGCCTTACAAGATAACAGTGGCGTATATAGAAAAAGGTTTCCGGGGGGGGGGGGGGGTTCGAGACCCCATGAGGCCGTATTTTATGCTATTTTATGTTTGTATGTATGAAATATGTGGAAAATATTTATAAAAACTTTAGCTTAGCTTAGCTTAGCGACCACCCCAGCCCCCCCCTTATATACTTCACTGCAAGATAAGATTAGTCACGTATAACCAGATGAAGTTCGTTTGATACTTTTACTTAAAGAAAACTTCGCAGTTGTGCTTAAAATACTGAAATGTTTTCCAAAATTTTAAAATGAATTTTTAATTTTTGAACACTCCTGAAAATTTTAAAATAGTTATTATGACTAAGGTAGTAAATGCCACTTTTATGGCAGTTTTTATGAGGCATAAAGTAGTGGAATGACTATAATAGTTATGTGAGCACAAAACGCTCACTGTGATAAAACTTATTAACTACTGACACCTTCCTCGCTTAATTCCGCTTTAATTTATCAAATATTTTTGTAATAACTTGTAAACTAAAACCTTGATAAAATGGTTAGTTATATAACCTATGACACAGGTCAATCAGTTTAAAAAGCCGCATATTAACGGTATTTGATGGTGCTCCCCATCAAACAACGATATTTATAAGGTGACTTTCCATTCAGTTTTGTTATTTTACAACCTTAAAAACAACCTTAACATCGGCGAGTCATCATAAATAAATTGCTAACGGAACAAAGAGTATTTTTCTGAACATGTAACTTACTAAATCGCTCCAAGCAGCAGTCCAAGAGCTATCGTCGTACGGACACAGAGATATGGATGAACATCAAAAGATGATTATGTCGTTCCTAAGAAAACAGGTTACAAATTTTATAGTTTTAAAATAAAAGAAAAAAAAAATAAAACCCTAATTAATACCCTAAAATATAAATCATTTTGATTTCAAACTTATAAGACAATAAAAAAGTATAAAACATTAAACCAGTTTTCCTCAAAACGTAAAATTTTTACATGTGGCAGGTCAAAAACACTAAAAACATTGAGTGCAAAAAAAGTCGACGAAAACTATTCCTTAGGATGCCTGTTATGTCTTAAATAGACATTTTTAAGATGTTTTTGTACTATTGATATTACTTAAAGTTTGCATCACACTTAATTTTGTATTTTTTGATTGTTTTTTATGTTTATTTTTTAATAATTTCTTTATTTTCAAATAAATTTTTAATTTTTATATTTTAAAATATTTTAAACCCACTCAATAAATTACAGTAGGTATAAAAGGAAAATAAAAAATATCAAAAAATATAATAAATCAAGAAACAAATATGTAATAACAAAAAGTTTCACGGGCAAGACCTCAGAGGTAAAGGTTCATTGCCCGTGAAACTTTTTGTTAAGACTTTATACCTCGTGAACTTCCTTCAAATATGTAATCTCACAAAGAAATAATGATAGATTGGTAATATATCAAAAATTAAAAGTAACACATGAAATTCAGTTTGACCATTTGATTTCTTATTAAAAAAAGTTTTGAAAAAGCTTTTTACACCAAACTGAAATTTTCGTAAATAAATAATTATTGGCCGACTTCATAAATGCAGACTTTTAAATATCACCTTGTAGCTAAAAAACTACGAGGTTAATCCTGCATATGCGCTTTAAAAATGTATTAATGTGACACCAGGATACTCACGAATGACACTGGCCCTTTCGGACTCGATTTTCGAGCGATTTTGTGTTTGAAGGCCCCTGCACTCTGACAAGCTCCTGGTTATTATTTATTTATGTGTGTAAAACAACGAATTTCTTCACTACCGCTCGTTTGCTGCTTTCGTCGTTAACAGAAATGAGTTAGCCTAATAAATCTAGCTTAGATTAGAGACCCTGTATGTATGATATATTTCAAAGTAAAGAGACGCGACAAACTCTTGAAATTCTAATTTATTTAAGTCAAAATCAGAGCATGAAAATATCGATCTTCTATACTCTAGCGATATTTAGAGAGAGACGCACCTTCTGTCCTTGTCAATTCATAAGCGTAGGAAAACAAAAATAAACGATTTTTAAGAAAGTTCATACAGGGGGTGCAAACAAACGTGTTTGTTTATATGTTGCATGATGATTGATGCCACTCACCGCTGACAAATTAAATTATTTTAGTGAAGCGCCAATGAACTTGGCAAGAAAGTAACATAACGAAAAAATGTTAATTTCAGTGCCTTTGATGGGTTTGTCGCCTCTCTCTTTTGTAAAAATATGTCATACATACAGGGTCTGTAGCGTAGATCTTTTGGTGGAAAACCTAAATCCAAGTATGAAAAAAATTACTTGTGTTGTACAACTCTCACCGTCGCCAAAAAATACCAATTGATGAAAACATTGTCAAAATTAATTTTTTGTGTAAATATATATTTTCTACGTTAAATTAATAAAAAAAAAACTAAAAATAAAATTTTTTAACGAATGTTTTGTTTTTATGAGGAAAAATTTAAAAATTACTAAAAACTTTCAAAATATCCATGTAGAAAATTAAATAAAAAGGAGCAAATAATAAAATATTATAATTGGAAATCTAAATGTGACTACTATATCAAAAAGTAGTATTATATTATACTCGTTTCCGTCTACTTCAAAGAGTTTGGATTGATGAGATCTACAGGGTGATCAGTTACATTTTACTCAGTGCATAGCTTTTTCCTTAAATAATTATTAGGGAAAAATCCTAGAACTTTGACCATTTAAAATTTATTGTCTGATCAATTAATGGAGAAAGCTAGATACTGAGTAAAATATAAATGATTTGTTAGGTGATCCGTGGTTATTACTCTCTAAAATACTAATAAGTGTTTTCGCCTTTTTTTTAATTTTCAAAATGGTTATTTTTAAGTTTTTTGTAATTTTTTTTTCTCATAAAAACAAAAACAATCGGTAAAATTTTTTAATTTTATGCTTTTTTAATTAAGTTAATTTACAAATAATATATTAAGACAAAAAATTAATTTGGTCAATTTTCATTTTTTGTCGAACCGTAAGTTGATTTGAGATTGCTTTTCTATTGAAAATAAAAAATATTGTTTTTATAAGGAACTCTGCTTTTATAATATTTTTTTAAAGAATGTATTTAATTGTTTCTGTAATGATTTAAGAAAATAATCTTTAAAATTTTAGTTTCATCTATCATTGCGAGCTAAAATTTGCCGAACTTTAAAAGGAATATTATTTCCACAAAGATACTCGTCTTATAATATTTCCGCGCATTTCTCGACTACCGCGAAATCAGAATTTCTAAACCTCGATTCATAAATCAAACAGTAATAACTTTTGATAATGAAGCCCCATAAAGTTCGCCTCAATAAGATATAAGTTCGGAATGAACTTTGGCGCAGAGAAGTGGGGTAGGTAAAAACATTTTAAAAGTATGGTCTGGCTAATTGTACTTTTATTGATGTTCTAAAGAGAAAGATGTGGAAATAACTTTTTTCTCCTTTCTTTGGCTCTACACTCATCTATATTTCGGTACAATGCAGCTATCTTTGCACTGGGGGTTTAGCTTCTTATTATTACCTGGTCCCATCTACTTCCAGCTCCGAAAACTATTTTTCAGTTTATCACTTTCTTTACCCTTACATTTTCCTCGAAACTTGTAAACCCTTTTCTCGAGGACTTCCTCTAAGCCATGCGGTGTTTGGATACGGTACCCTGAGTAGTTTAGTGGTCTCGTTATCGTATATTCCATGAACATGACTGAAGAACTTTGATACGCATCATTAGGGGTAAGGGGAGCAAAATGCGGTACGGGGGTATTACGGGGCCGGGTAGTTTTAGGTAAACTGCGTAAGAATAAAACCTTTTAATAACAGATGTTTACCCCCATGACTGGTTCAACTCTCTTCAATATGATTGGGTCGGTCGGCTGAGCTTATTAGTTTGTGCTCAACATGTGATGTTGCATAGATGAAGGAGTTTTGCTTCGGTTCAGTCAGTTTTTATTAGATAGGCAACTCCGGCTGTTTGACAGATCGTTAACTCTGTGGCGCCCACTAGTAAGCTTAGTGACGAACTAAAAGTTGAGGCGGGAAATTGGAATCGCGTTTTATAATGAATTTTCTTTAATTTTAAAGTTTTTATGAAATTTTCAATCAGTCAATATTTTATAAAGACATACAATGTCTCGTGTATGTATGTATGTATCATCAACTAAGCACAAATTTAGTGTTAATTTGGTATGTATCTCCCTTTTACTTTATATCAAAAGCAAATAGAAATTCTTATTGTTTTATATTTAAAAATGGTAAAAGTTACAAATTTAACAAAATTTAATTTTAATGCGTCATCGCGTCTGCAGCAAAGATTACCTACTATGCAGCAATTCTTTATCCTGGAGGGGATAAACAATTGCAAACATACAGCACGGCAGCTCTTTTAGTCGGGGCACTGGGGGTGGGGAAGGAGAAAAATATCACACTGATTTTTACATTGTTTTTGGACGCCACTAAATTTTTGAAATGCAATAATTAATTAGATAAATTAATTAAGATCATAAAATGTTGAAATTTTTAGTTAAGGAAATTTAGAAACTTAATTAAGATAAACCTAGTTTTATTTTTGGAAAGGTTTCAATAATAAAAAACTGAGTTTCAAAAAAAAAGGAATATTATATTCTACTTTCTCACGTGGTAAAAAAATATACAGAAAAGTAATAGAAAAATATCTATAAAAAATGTCAATGGTTAATTATTAATTATAAATAATAATTAAACCAATTCAACCCAAAAACACCTGGGGAAAATTCTAGAATTTTTCTGGTGGTTTTTACAATAAATCGACTGTAAATAACCAAGTTAACGGTTAAAATACTAAATCAAAAATTAAGGGAAAAATATAAAAAGTAAAAAGTAGCCTGTAAAAAAAACATCATATCGCAGTGTTCTTAACCTAATCAAACCTGATTTTGTATAAATGAATAATCATATTTTATGGCAAATTTCACAAAAAACTGGCGATCAAATAGGGATGTAGAAAACTGAAAAATCTGGGTTCATCAAGTCGGTTCGGTTCCAATTTAACTAGTAGAAGAGGTGGATGTTAAAATTGGATCAGCCCATAATATTTACATGCGGATTTGGAGTTGACAGACATCTGTCGTTTTTGATTATTAAAAGAACGATATTCTCTAGCAGAGGAGTTTCTCTAGCAGAGGATTGGCAGGTGGGTGGATAGCAAGTAGGTGATTGGTTGGTGATTGGCCCTGTAACAAGGAGAGGTTGTTTTTTAACAATCTGAGAAAAATGGGGGAAGTTATGACGAAACCCTTTAAGTACAAAAAAAGATAGTTTTTGTCCAATAAAATGTAACTTACCCCTAATAGAAAAAGGGTGAAACTAGCAGCAAAACAGCACCATTGTACAGTTGACTTTCTCTGCAGAACAGTAAGAAAATGACGGAGCTGAAAAAATGGAAACCGCCATAAGAAAATAGAAAATGTCTGCATCGAAACACGTGTACAACTTGGACAAAAAAAAGATAATAATTTTTATAGCAAAAATTAGTACTTACATGAGTTCATCACAGCAAAATAATGAAAAACACAGATGAGGAAAACACTACAAAAACTTTTCAGAAGAAATTTTGCCCTTTTCATCACTGTCGTGTGATTACTCGGTGGCTGCTTGAGAGAAAGTGAAAACCAGGTGAAGCGATGCGGCTTAGCGCGCGGTATTCGCAGTTTCCCACCTTATTAGGATATATGAAAATTGCCAAAAATATGCATCGAAATTTCGATATTTGGTGAATGAGCTAGAACAAGTTATATTGGTTACTGTAAGAAATACCACTGCGATTTTATGCTTCGAACCAAAATAAAATTTAATCGATTTCTAATTCGAAAGAAATTGATTCTTTTTCAAATAAAAAGACTTGTAGCATTTTATTACGATTAAAATAAAAATGCTACACAGCACCTCCCTAAAAAAATAAATAAAATCTAAAAGATTTTATTTAAAAGAACTCTCTAAGTGTAGGTAAAGTTTGACAAACATATCTTTGCAAGGCTTTAATATCTACGTGTATCACATGCCCAAGCGGGTTCACAATCGGTAAAGTCATAGTCGGGTAATCTCAAAATCAGGTAAGGTCCTCCAAGCAAGAATTGTCAATCAAATCCAAAACAAACTAAAATCATAGACGATAAATATCGACAAGCTTATTTCTATGATCTCTGTTAATCTAATACCTAAAAAGATTACCAATAATCTTAATTAGTTTATCTCTAAACATAATCTAAATCAAGCTGTATATAATACAAAGAAGACTTTAAGAATAAAGAAACTTCTATCTAATGTAACTAAAATTTCACGAATGAACACTAAATGCTTCTAAATAATATAAAAAAGGATTGAAGCGTTTCTAGCTAGCAAGCAAAAAATCTATATAATACAAAATTTACCCTTCAGACGTCTCCGAAGGATCCTCACTATCAGAATCAGAAATACCCCGAAATTCATGATAGGGCTTAAGAAACTTAATATGCCAACGGCCGGCTTTACTACCATCCTCGTTAACCAATTCATAGGCCAACTTGGAATGTTTCTTCTTAACCGTAGACAATATATATTTAAGAGCAAGTTTTGCCGTAAACTGATTAGCAGCATTTGACAAAACTTTATTTCGCCGCCATACACGGTTACCAACATAGAATTCTAGATCTCCTCTGCGAAGATTATAGGTTTTAGAGTAACGTACATATGCCTTATGCATTTTCTGACGAACATCTATAAAAATGTCTTTTAGACCTGTCAAATTAGTCGCATACGAATCACGATCACCTGGCTTGATTTCATAATTTCCATCTGGAGAATCATCAGCATAAAACTGACCAGATAATGGAACGTGACGACCAAAAATCAGAAACGAAGGTACGTACCCATGAACCTCTTCTTTGGCACTGTTAATAGCAGCTTGAATTTTAGCAATATTCTGATCCCACATATTTTGATTCTCATCAATATAACAACGCAAAGTAGTACCTACTGTTTTGTTGTTTCTTTCAACATAATTACACCATGGAGAATACAAAGTAGTAAACCAAATTTTCTTAACATCATATGTCTCACAAGTCTTTTTTACAAGCTTTGAAACAAACTGGGAACCGTTGTCCACAATAATGTGCTTTGGAACACCATAAACAAGAAATATATTTTCTTCTAAATACGATTAACAAATGCAGCTTTAGCATCTCTCAATGGAAATAATAACGTATATTTGGAAAACCAATCTCCAATAACTAACAACCATTTATTCCCTTTCTTACTAGGAACCAAAGGTCCTATCAAATCTAACGCAATAATCTCAAAAGGAACATTAGCGACCATTTCTTGACCCATCAACCCATTAGGAGTAATGTTGGAATGCTTTTGAGCAGCACATACCTTACAAGAACGACAGAATCTTAAAATATCTCGATGCATTTTAGGCCAATAATAATGTTCTTGTATCCTACCTAAAGTTTAAAAGAAACCAAAGTGTCCAGCAGTCGGAGGATCATGACATGATTTCATTACTTCTAACCGCTGTGTTTTTGGGACAAGATATTTCCATTCAGGAAGAGTAGTATCTAAAGGTAATTTAGAGGGAATAAACTTATAAACAATATCATTATCTATTTTCCACTGAGCAAAACTCTCTGGATTACATCGAATATTAGCACGAAGATTCTCATACCAACGATCTACATCGTCTACTTGGATCCTAAACATGGCAATCTCTTGAACTAGTTCATTAGTATCATGAGGAATTCTCGACAGAGCATCTGGAACAACGTGTGAAGTGCCTTTGCGGTGTATAAGATCAAAATTATGCTCTCGAAGCTTGACAGCCCACCTAGCTAATTTACCAGTGGCTGGTTTTAACGAATTTAACCATAGAAGAGCGTAGTGGTCGGTTACAACCGTAAATCGTTCCGCACCTTCTCTAGCTCAGTAGTCGTGTAGTTTCGCTCACACAAAGTCCTCTACTTGCGTAGGCGATCACATGCTCTTCACCATCTATATTTTGAGTCAAAACTCCTCCAAGACCAGTAAGACTTGCATCACATTGAATTATAAAACGTTTTTCAAAATCAGTTTGACTCAAAATTGGAGCAGAAACTAACATCTGTTTTACCTTAATAAAACTTTCCTCAGCCTTGTCTGTCCAAGAAGTAGGTTGACTCTTTTTACGACCTTTAAGTAAGTCGTTAATCGGAGACATTACAGAGGCAAAATCTTTAACAAAACGCCGCTACCACGAACACATACCAACAAATCTTTTGACTTCTGTGGCAGTTCGAGGACGAGGATAATTTATCATGCAAGAAACTTTATCAGGGTCGGTTCTAATACCATTATTTCCAACTATAAAGCCACAAAATTTTAAAGTAGACTTAAAATATTCGCATTTGCTTAAGTTTATAGTCAAATTTGCCTCACGAAGTTTATCTCTAACTTCGCCCAATAATCTTACATGTTCGGAGAACGATTTTGAAGCTATCATTATGTCATCTAAGTAACAAAACACGTTAGGCTCATACTTAGGTCCAAAGATTTCATCGACTAGTCTTTGCTGCGTCTACGCGGCATTACACCAACCAAAAGGCATCCCACAAAATTGGAATTGTCCTTTTCCAACAACACTAAAAGCAGTTTTTGATCTTGATTCGGGATCTAACGGAATTTGCCAAAAAGCTTTCCTAAGGTCAATCGACGAAATATACTTTGCACCTCGAAGCTTAGAAAGAATTCGATCAATATTTTGAAGTGGATACCTATCATGCTCAGTAACTTCATTTAGGCCACGTCCATCAAAACAGAAGCGATACTCGCCTGTAGGCTTTTTAACAAGTAAAACTGGAGAACACCATGGGCTAGAAGCAGGTTCTATCACACCTAGTTCAAGCATCTCATCAGCTTCTTTATTTAAAATATCTGACATATACGGCGAAAGAGGATATGGTCTTTTTCTAACTGGTTTAGCATTGCCAGTATTAGTAGTTAAAGATAATTTGTTAGTACGACCTAATCTATTCTCACTACTAATCTCTTCAAAAGATTTTATAACTTTATCAGCTTTGGCTCCATCTTCAGAATTAAGATCGTCAATAGAATAAAAGAAATCACAAGCAAAGTCAATCTTAGTAGCGTGGTCACTAACTTTTAACTCTTTGTGCAAATAATCAGACTGTACATGCCAACACTCATCTTTAAAATTAACTAAAATCTTAAACTGTGTTGCAAAATCAACACCAAGAATAAATGCTTGAGGCAGCGAAGGTACAACTAAAGAATTAATAACTTGACAAGTAAAACCAACAGTTAAAGGTAAATCGACATTTCCAATAACTTTCTTCTGAGAACCATCTGCAGTGCAAATATTTTTTACAGACGACTGAGTCGTTTTCAAACCAAAATGATTTAGAATATCCAGACCTAATGAACCAACAACACTAGATGAGGTTCCAGAATCTAAAAGTGCGGTGATTTCTCTATCAAAAAGCTTTATGGTAATTTAGGGTCTCTTATCAAAGCGTTGGGGAACAAACAAAGGAAAAACATTAGAATGAAATGATTTAAAAAACTCTGAAACGTAAACTTTCCACTTATTCCAATCATCACGATCAAAATATTTACTTTTAAAAATGGTCTTCACTATAGGGTTGGTGTTTCGACCATTAAAATTCACCCCCTTTTTAGTTTTTTGAACATTTAGGACAAGATGAAAATTTAAAATCTTTAGTTCCACATTTATAGCAAAACACCTTCCTTTTTAGAGTACAATTTTGAAAAGTGTGATTAGGTAAATCGCAGTTAAAACATACAAGAGCTTTTCTAGTTCTAGAACTCTCCTGTTTAGATTTTTGTTGAGATCTTTCCGTTGAACGAGATTGATTTGCCTTAAAATTATCGTGACGATCATTCTTGTATTTATTTTTAAAACCCCCTGAATATTCACTACTTGGAAAATCCATGGCAGCTACATTAAAAGATGCTTTATGTTTTCGATTTTCATCAATTTTTCGGCAATAATCAATTAACTCCTCAACGGTGTTAATATTGTCACGAAGGGCGCGTAACATAAAGTTAAACCAATATTTCCCGAATAATTAAAAAGGAACTTAATAAATTACTAGATGTATTAACTTTTGGGACAACCTATAAGTCGATATAAATCGATTGACGTCAATAACTATTATTGCAATTCGGCACAAATAGTTTATAAATTCGCGGGCAATGCATATTTCCGGGCTTTTTTGGTGACAGAGATTCGGGACCACTAAATACCGCGGGGCGAGGCGTCGCCTCGCGGAACTAAAGTTTCGGCTTTTTTCCTTATACTGAACGTTAAACCGGGTGAGTGCGGGCGGTCACATCGAGTGACGTAGCCGACTGACGACAATTTGGGCGTGAACTGGGGTTCCTAGATAACAAGCCGGCCGCAAATTCTGTTGCTTCCAGGTAAGTCCGGGTGTCGCCCCCTTAGCCAACTCCCCATTTACTGTAGCCAACTCACCAACCTTTATTCGTGACATGGTGGAGGCAAGCCGAGTTTAAAATACAAAGGGACGCAGGGGTTAAAATTTGTAAGAGAAAAAAGTCAATTAGAAAGTGGGTTTTTTTTTTAGTTGTCTTAAATACACGTAGTCCAAAATTATTTTTTTCGCAATTCAACAACTAGCGGGGATTAAAGAGAAAAAGAGCAAGGTAGTTGGCCAAGGGCACCATCCTAGTGACTAATAATTGGTGTTTGTGTCGCCCAAATAGCTTTAAAAAATAAAATAAAAAATATTACGGGGGCTCGTAAAGCCACATAATAAAAACAAGCAGTGACAAACAAATAACAGACGGTTTTTTTTGCTTACTCGACAGAACCGGGTTGTTAAGCGCGCGTATGCGAAGTTCTATTCTTACATTTGTATACAGAGTGATCGAAATTACTTTCGGCCTGATAACTTTCGAAAGGAGGACCACAGGCGAGAGGAAATTTTGATCGTGTATATTTAAATTAAGAGTAGGATAGGAGGAAAAACAAGCAGTGACAAACAAATAACAGACGGTTTTTTCGCTTACTCGACAGAACCGGGTTGTTAGGCGCGCGTATGCGAAGTTCTATTCTTACATTTGTATACAGAGTGATCGAAATTACTTTCGGCCTGATAACTTTCGAAAGGAGGACCACAGGCGAGAGAAAATTTTGATCGTGTATATTTAAATTGAGAGTGGGATAGGGCTCATCCTTACTGCAGCGAAAAGAGAGCGTACCAAAGTTCGTCAGGAATCAGAATACTAAAACGAAACAGAATCCTGGGGACGAGGCGGTATCTTTTTGCAGTAAGAAGGGTGGGTTGTTCGTATGCCGCAAAGGAAACCAGGGAAGAGAGTTAGGGAAGCGAAAAGACAAAGACGCGAGACGTTACAAAAATCGATCCCGCATTTTTTTGAGGACAAGATACCGATCAAACTCAATACCGAAGGGAGGCCCGTAACGCCAGATATTTCTTGGCAAGAGATCGAATTGGGTAATCCAACCGCGGGGGAAAATTCACAAAAGGCACAGACCAAAAACCAAGTGTATCCGAGAGACGAATTTTTAGGGCAACTTGAGAAAGAATATTTAGAGCTATTTGGGCCAGGATAACGAAACATCCAATAACCCTGACCAGGGCACCGTGAAGATATTTTGTTCTCATCACAAAAACCACGCTGGTTAGGCAAAAGACTTGATAAAAATAGTCGCGTTGATTACAGGGTAGTTTAGAGGTCCACCTGACGAAATTGGTAGTCAGACGTAGGTAGAATAGCAATATAGTTCAAAGTTTTTTTTAAGTTAACAAAATTGGTAAAGCCCGGGGCTTATTAGGCTGAACGCACGAAAACTGTCAAAAATTGGCAGCCAGGATAAGTACGGTGACAAAAAGTGGTAGTCAGACCGGAAAAAAAAGAGCAATAAATCGAATATACTCTACGTAAGAGAGGTAGTCATACAGGTTAGGTTAAAAACACAGAAGCTCAATTGAGCCATTATTAAACCAGCCATAGGAAAAAATTTAGAAAAGAGACGGCAAAAGCGTAAGCAGCGTGTTTTTTGGTGAACAAAAAAATATAATAATAATATTTCTCGAAAAAATCTAAACCCCACGACGCTACTGACTTTATAAAATAGGAAAAGAAAGTAGGACTTGTTAAACAAACTACCAAAGGAAAAATACCCAACCGTTTGCATTAATAATATTAGTAGGTAAGTGTTAAAATGGAAAAAAGCGATCTGGTTACAATAACGTGACGAATTCAAAAAATCAAAGCTGTACTATCGTTAGAGGTTATCGACCCAGACGAAAGGGCCATCGCTTTAAAAAGCTACCGTTGAAAAAGCAAAATTTAATATTTTAGTGTTTTATTAATATAAAAATTCCAAAAAAGCTGTTTATTCTTTGATTTCTTTATTAGTCAGTCATTTCGAGAAAATATTGCAGTTGGGAGTTTTAGGCACAAGGCACACAAACCCAGGACAAGATTTATTTTTTTTTACTCTAATCAACTAAAAGTCTAGATATTTGTTTTTTCGTTGTTTTTTTATTGGTCAATCAACTAGGGAGAATATTTAAGTTGGAGTTATAGTACGTATAACACAAACAAAAGTCAAAATCCAATACTTTAATCGTAAAATAATACAAAAATTCCAAAAAGTTGTTTTTCTTTGACTTCTCTCTTAGTCAGCCATTGGCAGAAAATATTGGAGTTGGGGAGTTTCACACACAAAGTACACGAACCCACAGCAAAATTAATTATTTTTTCCTTTAATCAACAGAAAAAGTTTAGATATTTAATTGTCCTTTGATTTTTTTTTCTGGGTTAGTCAATTGAAGAGAATATTGGAGTTGGGGAGTTTTACACACAAAGCACACGAACCTAGAGCAAAGTTAATTAGTTTTTTCTTTAATCAACAGAAAAAGTTTAGATAGTTATTGGTTCTTTGTTTTTTCTTGGTCAGTCAATTGAAGAAAATATGGGAGTTGGGGAAGTTTTACGCACGAAGCACATGAATATAGAGCAAAATTGATTATTTTTGTCTTTAATCAACAGAAAAAGTCTAGATATTGTTTTTTTCTTTTTTGTTTGTTTTCTTAATCAATCAACTAGGGAGAATACCGGAGTTGAGGAGTTCTAGCACAAATAACACAAACAAAAAGTATATTTTAGTCCTAAATTAATATAAAAAATAAATAAAAATTGTTCGGCGAGGTCTAAAATAAACTAAAAACTAGACAGAGGTAGAGAGGTAGATCGAAACGACAAAAATAAAATAGCTGTCAAAAGAGTTGGTAACTCGCAAAAATCAGTAGCGTCTAAGGTAGTAGACGTAGTAAATTATTTGTTTTGTTGAAACCGTGCAAATACCCAGGTCAGGGCGCAATATAACATATTTTCGCTTTTTGGGAAATTTTTAGGAAATAAACTAGAACTTATAAGGGTAATTTTTCTTTTTGGTAATAAAAAAGCCGAAAGATATTATAGGTCACGGCATTATATGTAAGGTTAAATAGTTTTGTTTTTGAGAGGCACCTAAAAGTAGAGTGTATAAAAATTATTATAACTAATAAACACCTTTTGAGCACCAGCAAGTTAATAGGACAAACCTCTAGTAGGTCGTAAATTGGCAGGAAACTAAAAATTTGTGGTTCTTAAGGAAAATATTTCAACAAAGTAAAAGACATAAAATGAGATTTTGCAAAAAGTGTCCCAAAATAACGAAAAATTAAAAATAATTGCTAGGGAAATTTGGGTTACACAAAAAGAAAAATTCAGTAGCGACCAAGGCGAGATTCACCAGGCCAAAGGACTAACACAATGTGGGATAATTATTTTTAGGAAGCGTGAAAGATAAGTTAATGCATCCTTAATTTTGCGGAAAAAATTAACTCAAAGACACATAGATAGGCTGAATATAGCGCTACTAACAGCTGATTAATAAACTGACAAGATAACAATTTTTGTTATTAAAAAGTCAAAAATTAGTTTTTTATGCGAATTAAGAAAAAAAGTGTTGCTTGTTACAAATAATTGTTGCCCACAGCTGTTACAAAGATTGAGTAATGAGTCTTTACAGCGAGTTGAGCTGAAAAAAAAAGCCCTTTTAGACATTGAGAAGTTACAGCTGATGGGGCTAAAAAGTAAAAACATGCATGTGTTTTTTCAAACCAATTGAACCTACAGGTACATATTTAAAGTAGTTGCAGTGTATGCGTTTTGTGTGGATCTTGGTTAGCCATATAGTATCTATCGAGATATCTGAAACTCATCATAAAGTAGTTTTATATGCTAAAGTAAATACTTTCTGTTAATAGGTAAAAGGCGGGCAATATTTTAGAAGAAGCAAATACCCACATAGGTAATTGATAAAAAGTAGGAAATTAAGACCTTAAGGAAAGTAAGGACTACGGACAAAAATAATACACTGAAAAGAAGAAAGGCTGAGGTAAAAAAACGCAAAAGTAGTTCTAAAGGAAATTAGGGACTCAGGAAGTAAAGAAAAGTAAATTTGAAGAAAAAGGGATAAAGTAGGCCTATGGGGCAGAACAGACGCCTAGGACGCCGTGACGTAAACGTGAACTCCGAAGGAAACTGGAGTTTAACGATTAAATAGGAAGAGAGAGAAGGATAATTTAGAGGAGTCCTGAAGGAAATTAGGGTCTCAGGACGCCAAATTAAAGAAGAAAAAAGGAGGCCTATGGGGCAGAACAGACGTGTAGGACGTCGTGACGTAAACGTGAACTCCGAAGGAAAATGGAGTTTAACGATTAAACAGGAAGAGAGAAGGATAATTTAGAGGAGTCCTGAAGGATATTATGGTCTCAGGAAGCGAAATTAAAGAAGAAAAGGGAGGCCTATGGGGCAGAACAGACGTGTAGGACGTCGTGACGTAAACGTGAACTCCGAAGGAAAATGGAGTTTAACGATTAAACAGGAAGAGAGAAGGATAATTTAGAGGAGTCCTGAAGGACATTAGGGTCTCAGGAAGCGAAATTAAAGAAGAAAAGGGAGGCCTATGGGGCAGAACAGACGTGTAGGACGTCGGGACGTAAACGTGAACTCCGAAGGAAAATGGAGTTTAACGATTAAATAGGAAGAAGAAGGATAATTTAGAGGAGTCCTGAAGGACAGACGTGTTGACTAAAACACGAATTCCGGAGAAAAAGGGATGTTATGTATTTAATAATGGGAGTAAGAAGAATTTAGAAGAAAAAGAGGCAATGCCGCAGAAGGTATAAAGGAGTTCTAAAGGATATTAGGAACTTGAAAAGCAACGCTGACGAGAACGCAAACTAGGCTAATAAGGCGGAGAAAGCAAACGGAGTGTTGCAGAAAAAAGAGTCCTGAGGGAAAAACGGGACTTAAGAAGAAGAGAGGTAGACGAGAAACGGGGAGAACTCGGCCCGACAAAGCAAATAGTAAGCTATAAGGAGCCCAAAAGGAGCGTTTCCAAGCAACTGAAAAAATTTAGGAGGAAAGAAGGAATTCCCGAGGAAAAATCGGGACGCTTATTGCAAAAAATTGAGTTGAAGCAGTGGCAAAAGTTTCGCCGCAGCGAGCCAAAGATATTTTAAATACAGAAGATTTTAAAATAATACAGGTCCCAAAGTCTGGGATCAATAAACAAGAACACAGTGGTGTTCTACCATAAGAGGTCAAAAGTCATTTGGACCAATGGAGGCCTTAGATGGTGTCAAAAAATACTAGGTACACGCATCCAGAAGGGAAGTGGACGAAATAAAGGGAATAGCAAAAGCTAGAGAATGGGCACCACCGAAAAAAGGGTTAAGGCAAGATGCAAAGATACAGGAAGGGACACATTTATCCTGAAAGAAGAAAGCAGGCGTCCGGTGAGATGCCAGAATTGCCGCCGAGGCACCTGTACAGCAGGTAATGTAAGGAGTAACTCCACGAAATATAGTCTACGGCAGGCAGTAGCGGAACTTTGGATGTGAGGAGAAACTAACAGAGCTAGTATGTTAGTCTCCGTATGACAGTTGTTCCCCAAGTCTTGCAGAAAAAAAATTCATTTGAGTAGAATCGGTCAAATAGTTTTTGAGTTGTATGAAATACAGACATACTGACAAGACTACAAATAAGTGATTTTAAATTTAATTATACGCGTAGCAGTCGTTTGTCGCATTGCATTTAGCATTATGTTTACTTAAATAAAATTATTAAAGTATATAATAACTGGCAGGTCACAAACGAAAACCCCTAGGCTTGCAATTTTTTTTTTTATAATGAATTTGATACAATCAGCAAATGCATGGGTAAACGCCACACATATTGTTTATGTCAATTCTAAGAAAAAATACATGACCTACACAACAAAGGTTTATTTAGTCAAAATAAAGTTAAAAAACAGTTATGAATAAAAAACAATTGCTAATTTTTTTTTACAGCATTCTTAATTACTGATATTATTGACGGGGTCGGTTACTGACCGTATTGAACCGATGTGAATGAGTCTAATAGGGTGGCTGACAAAAGAAAGTGAGATAGAAAAAATAAAAACATGTTCAGGTAGTTTTTAAGGAAAATATATTTTCACGCGGTGGGCGTTTATTATAAACTTAAGAACTTTAATTTCTGTTATTTCTCCGTGCTTGAATTTGGAAAGAAATAAACCAAAGAAACTATTAAGTAAGTAGGTATTTTAGATAAATATTGATGAAATAAATTGAAGAAGAGTTTTATAAAATAAAAGGAAAAAAGGTTGTCGCCATAATGAAGTGGTAGAAAAAAATACTTGCTAGATAAGAATAATAATAATTGAATAGGTTTTCGAGAGAGTAAATAGAAAAAAAAATCTAACTACTAATAGTACACTAAGGAAGCAGTTTTTCAGGATCAGTAAATAAAGTAATTAAATGATGCGTATTTGGTTGGATAAAAAGATTTAGGAAAAGTCATCTAAATATAAGTTAAAACTATTCTGAAAAAAGATATTAGAATCCATCATGAAATGTAAAAGTTTGATTATTATACGGTAAAGTACCCAATAGATATTGTTATTGTGAACATAGTAAGAAAGCTGGTTTGAGGAAGAAGAAAGAAGAAAGGCGAAATGGGCCATCGGGAAGTAAATCGATGCAAAGGGCGAGAAGGAAGAAGAACTATAGAGGGGTGTCCACCAAAAAAGGTGAGACCTAAAGGACTTTCTAATTGAAACTGGAACTGAGAAGAGATCGTAATCTTTTCTCGGGTAGGAGTTCTGCTTAATCGAGTGCACTGAAATGGCAACCCCGTGATCTCTTGTTATGAGTTTGACTTGGTTAAAAGAAATGCGTTTTTTAAGAAGAGTACTGTGTTATTAGAAGGCCAAAGGGTCTTTGTGAGAGAGAGACACAGAGGTTGTAACAGTAAGTTGTGGATGCTCGCCAAAAAGGGGGTATTCCAAGTGCTGATAAATTGAAGTAGTAGGAAGGCTGAAATGGTATGCGTTACCAAAATTGGGCACTACGTGATTCTTCTGTAATGTGAGAGTGATTCATCGCAATAGGCGCTAGAGACACAGAGGTTGTAACAGTAAGTTGTGGATGCTCGCCAAAAAGGGGGTACTCCAAGTGCTGATAAATTGAAATAGTAGGAAGGCTGAAATGGTATGCGTTACCAAAATTGGGCACTACGTGATTCTTCTGTAATGAGTCTGACTCTTAAAAATTAACCATTTCTTGTAAGTGAACTCAACACACACATTGAGATTGAGATTATAAAAGTCCGGGAAAAATTATCGAGAGACACTAGGTTTAGCTGTAATGAATTCAGTTTGATGGATACAATGCATGTGTTATGTCTTAAAGGATAGAACAAGTAAAGAGAGTGATGCAGTATTGAAGGTGGCGAAGAGGCCAAGGTTATTGGCGTGGAAATGTGAGAAAGGCGCCTAGAGAATTCAAAGTAAAAAGGTTGAGGGTACTTACCTAGTTAGAAAAAAGAGAGAGATAAAAAAGAAACTAAACAAAATTTTTATCTGATTAATATTTAAGTAGGGTTGTTCAAAACAATGTTTGTTAAAAGACTGATCCTGAAAAGTGAAATACGTGTCTGGTTAGTATTATAGGTGATATTTAAGCAGTAAAGAATAAGATAGAAGGGTAAAATACAATAAGAAGAATAAGTGGCTAACCGATCGGAATAAATGTCAAGTAAATTTTGTCTAATAAATTTAACTTTAGTCAATTCAATGGGAGGTCTAGATAATCTACTAAATAAAATTTCCATATGTGAAACAAAAATATGAATTGACTCATTTTGTTTCTGGTGTCTCGCTTTAATTTGAGCCCAGTGTGCTTCATCCTGATCTCGATCCAAAAAATCTCTCTTAAGTCTTTCAACTAAACATGACCAATTATTTACAGAACCAGAAGATTTCATTCTCATAAACCAATGAAAAGCATCACTTACAAAGAACTCGGCAGCTGATTTAAACAATTACTCACTCGATACTTCTCGAGCTTGGGCAAAAACAGTAACTCGTTCTAAAAATGGAAATAAATGTTTTCGTTCACCATTAAATCTTACACCCCATTCCGATATAGGAACGTTGCGAGAAGAACAAACAACTGGAGGCGTAGTAGCATTAAAAATAGGAGGTTGAAAATTAGTTCCAGGTAATGGAGAGTGACTTCTAGAAGTAGTCTCAGCTTTTTCCAATAACTCGGATTCTAACTGTAAACAAGTAGCATACGTTTCTCTCTGAAAGTCAGCTACAGTAGCTGATTTTATTTCAGAACCACCTTCAGTCGTCGAAGCATAATCTTTAATAGGAACACGTAATACACGAGCAGAAGTGGGTCTCTATTGCTTCCCTCAAAAAGTGAAATATTCTCTAATATTGAGCTTAAAGTTACACCTATCGCAGTTTTTTCAACAATAAAATCATAATTATATGCACCAGCAACAACCAAACTCTTTTTGCCCTCTTGTTCTTTTGCAAGCAACCTTGACAGAATGGAACTCTTCTCTTTCTTAGTCTTTTTAGCAAGACAGTTACGAATACTTAACTCATAATCAACTTCAGGTTCTAGTAAATAACTAGCTCCAAAAGTACCTAATGGCTCCATCTTAAGTTAAGAATAAACAAAAATAAATATTTAAAAATCAAATTAAATATCAAGTCAAAGTCGGGAATCAAAATATTGCTATAAAACTCCTAATTTTTTCAAGTAGTAACTCAAAAAATCTTAATGTATTTCACACAGAATCGGCAAAAATCAAACTAAAAAAATAAACTGTGTTCATACAATCAAAAAAAAATCCTCTAAAGGTATTACGCAGCATACGCATCAATATAAATTCAAAAAATAAAATAAACTGCATAAGTACAAATCAACATATAAGTGTACCCAAAATATCTAAAAAATTTACTCAAAATTATGGGTAAGTCAATAATGCAAAAATAACAAAATAGCTATAGCTATATCTCAACTATCTATTAGCGTCTCACTTGACACAAAAATCAAATATGGTGCTCAAAAAAATAATTTGTTTCAACCTTTTCATTAATCTATTAGAGGACCAATAATAAAAAGTACCTAAAATAAAAAACATACTTAATTGTATTCTAAATTGTTTTTAAAAAATGTTTTTAACAACTGACAAAAATTTAACTAAGTTAAAGAAATTTAAAAAATTTCAAAATTAACCAAAGTCCACAAAATGAAAAATTCATTGAAAATAGTGAAAATTTTAAAGTATCAAAATTTAAAGATTTTGCTAAGTTCAAAAATCTCGAAATTATGACTAAGTCATACGTGTAGAAATTTTCCATACCTGTAAGAAAAATTTTAAAAATCGCGCTAAGTTATACCTGTAAAGGAAAAATCAAAAATTTTCTATAAGTCTATACATGAGCAAGATTTCGTAAAAAACTATTCTGTCATACGTGTACGATCACCACTGAAAAATTTACTTCCATACGTGAAGGAGATTTTGTGAAAACTATTCTAAGTTATACGTGTAGAATAAATTATGAAAAATTTTTAAGTCCATACGTGAAGGATAGATACCTACACGAAATTTTTCTAAGTTTATACCTGTAAGCGACTAAAAATCTTCAAAGTTTATACGTGAAGAAGATAAAACTGAAAACCTTTACAACTCTATACCTATTGCAAAAATTTATTACGGGAGCAAAGTTTTGGGGGGATTTTTAAAGGGATTAAAATAATTTACTAATATTTTAATAAAATAAAGTAGGTACGTTTTTTAAAAATCATTTTAACATGGGCTCTGCGATAAAAACAAGTTGTTTGTTTCATCCAAATTTAACATAGGCTCTTTTTATGCACATTTTTGGGGTCCTTACCAAAATGTTTTAAAATTACCACACCATGAGAAAATAGAATGGTGAAAATTCTTAAGCAAGAATTAACGAAAAATAAAAGAATTTGAAAAATAATTTATTAAAATCTTTCCAAATTTTTTCAATGCAAAAATCAGTTATACGAAAAGTAAAGTCAAAATCTCGGGGTTCCACGTTCAGGGCGCTATTTATAATATGCAGCAATTCTTTATCCTGGAGGGGATAAACAATTGCAAACATACAGCACGGCAGCTCTTTTAGTCGGGGCACTGGGGGGGGGAGGGAAGGAGAAAAATATAACACTGATTTTTACATTGTTTTTGGACGCCACTAAATTTTTGAAATGCAATAATTAATTAGTTAAATTAATTAAGATCATAAAATGTTGAAATTTTTAATTAAAGAAATTTAGAAACTTAATTAAGATAAACCTAGTTTTATTTTTGGAAAGGTTTCAGTAATAAAAAACTGAGTTTCAAAAAAAAAAAGGAATATTATATTCTACGTTCTCACGTGGTAAAAAAATATAAAGAAAACGTATGTACAAAAAGTACCGGTAAACATTTTTAGATTGGTTAACTAAAAATATGCGCAACAATGGGAAATCAAAAAGTAATAGAAAAATATCTATAAAAAATGTCAATGGTTAATTATTAATTATAAATAATAATTAAACCAATTCAACCCAAAAACACCTGGGGAAAATTCTAGAATTTTTCTAGTGGTTTTTACAATAAATCGACTGTAAATAACCAAGTTAAGGGTTAAAATACTAAATCATAAGGGAAAAATATAAAAAGTAAAAAGTAGCCTGTAAAAAAAACATCATATCGCAGTGTTCTTAACCTAATCAAACCTAATTTTGTATAAATGAATAATCATATTTTATGGCAAATTTCACAAAAAACTGGCGATCAAATAAGGATGTAGAAAACTGAAAAATCTGGGTTCATCAAGTCGGTTCGGTTTCAATTTAACTAGTAGAAGAGATGGATGTTAAAATTGGATCAGCCCATAATATTTACATGCGGATTTGGAGTTGACAGACATCTGTCGTTTTGAGGATCTTCATTATTAAAAGAATGATATTCTCTAGCAGAGGAGTTTCTCTAGCAGAGGATTGGCAGGTGGGTGGATGCAGAGGATTGGCAGGTGGGTGGATAGCAAGTAGGTGATTGGTTGGTGATTGGCCCTGTAACAAGGAGAGATTGTTTTTTAACAATCTGAGAAAAATGGGAAGTTATGACGAAACACTTTAAGTACAAAAAAAGATAGTTTTTGTCCAATAAAATGTAACTTACCCCTAATAGAAAAAGGGTGAAACTAGCAGCAAAACAGCACCATTGTACAGTTGACTTTCTCTGCAGAACAGTAAGAAAATAACGGAGCTGAAAAAATGGAAACCGCCATAAGAAAATAGAAAATGTCTGCATCGATACACGTGTACAACTTGGACAAAAAAAAGATAATAATTTTTATAAAAAAAATGAGTACTTACATGAGTTCATCACAGCAAAATAATGAAAAACACAGATGGGGAAAACACTACAAAAACTTTTCAGAAGAAATTTTGCAGAGACCCTTTTCATCACTGTCGTGTGATTACTCGGTGGCTGCTTGAGAGAAAGTGAAAACCAGCTGAAGCGATGCGCCTTAGCGCGCGGTATTCGCAGTTTCCCACCTTATTAGGATTTATGAAAATTGCCAAAAATATGCATCGAAATTTCGATATTTGGTGAATGAGCTAGAACAAGTTATATTGGTCACTGTAAGAAATACCACTGCGATTTTATGCTTTGAACCAAAATAAAATTTAATCGAATTCTAATTCCAAAGAAATTGATTCTTTTTCAAATAAAAAGAAGAAGACCTGTAGCATTTTACGAGGAAAATAAAAATGCTACAACATAAGCCAAAAAGATTAATAAAATGCGGTGAAAGAGGTTTTCTACCTGAATAAAAGGGGGACGGAAAATCCAAACCACAGATAAGTCTAAAAAAAAATAAAATAAGGAATAAACGCTTGACCGCCGCTTCTCTTTTTAGCTTAGTAAGAACTTTAACCTAACGACCTGTCAAATTGCATTTGAGGTGCGCATTTTCTGACGGTAAGTACATTTTTTAAAGACTTTTCAAAATTTTGTTTACATAAATCCATGTTTTCATGGGGGCAAAACGGGTTTTTTTCATGAGGGCAAAACGGGGTAACCTAGTAACCGATACCCCATTTCGGCCCAAAAAAATTTTTTTTGGTACCATCACTGAAACTTGTATTTTATGTTGTCTTTGCAAAATATGGGAGCAAAATTCATGTTGGAGAGTCGACAGCGATGACTAGGTCGCTGCTCTAATTCTTCTAACTTTCATTATTATAAATGTATTTTTTATTTTTTAAATAATTATTAGTATTTTAATAAATATTGATTCTAAATTACACAACCGCCCCGCCCGTTTTGCCACATATAGTTACCCCGGATGCGGGGCAAAATGGGCCAAAGTCAACTTTTTCAAAAATAAAACTATGATAAAGTTCTAAATCCTTTACACCGGAAATTAAAACTAAAGATAACATATCTAGCCAACTTAATTCCAAATGACGAACGCAATGGTGATTATTTAGTAGGAAAACTGGAATTACGTATATGGGAAAACTAAGCCTATAAAGTTAAATATCCCCTACATGTCATATTTACAGTGTTTTTTAATCAGAGTTGTATAATTCCTCCATTGAAATTTGGCATATAAACAAAAGTTCGATTATATTTGAAGTCTGAAACCCATTGTAAGGGGTGCAGGTGGTACTGTAGTCTCTGTTAAGCCTTACAAGAAAGGATTAGGTACGTATCAACAGACTAGGGGCGTTAGATAATTTTACTTAAAAATATTAGGAATAACTAGTCGTATTTCTTCGTATTATTTCGTAACTCCAAAATGGTTGTTATGATGCTTACGGGAGCGCGTGCCACTTTTATGGCATTATTTCTCTTTTTTTTTCTACAAAAAGTGTCATTTTAAGGGCGACTTTTCTTCAAATTTTACGGTCTTAACAGGGTGCGGTAAAGAACCACGAGAACGGAAAATATTTTTACAGGTCGCTCATGTATGATAACTGTTACAGTGATTAAATGAAAAATTTTTAAAATTTATTTATTTTGATAGGTTTAACATTTCTATCAAAACAATCTAAAATAAAAAATGTGAAAATATTGAAAATTATCCCCAAATTGAAAAAGTTATAACACAAAATATAGATTTTTTTACATGGAGCTATAAATTGCTAGCTTTGGAGTATGTTTTTAGTGTTCATTTAAAAAAAACCGTACGATACACGACCGAAAACTAACTACAACAGCGCCATTTTAATGTAACTTAAACGCGGTTTTAAAAATAACGTGAAAAACAACTCAATAAACTTAAAAAAATGTGTTTGTTACGTTTGTTGATTATTTTTCCTCTTTAGTTTATACATACAATAAAAATTATGCATATTTTATTATTTACAAACTACTTATCCTATAGTTTTATTAATTTTGAAACACCCTGAATAAAATAAAATATAATTCTTAAAATTATTTGTCTAACTCTAACCAACTCAAGATTGCTTAAACAAATTATAACTTAAAAAAAATTATTATCTCAGAATTTTATGACACATTCCATACAAATATTCAGACCACTTTGTTACACAATTTACTTGGAAATAAAAGTTATATGAATCCCTACCTAATTAGCATGGAGCGATTATCAGTTAGAAAAAATAAAGTTCACAAATACCGGAAACACGCTTGTTCCTGGGACATTTAACCTAAAGCTAGGATTCCGTCTACGGTCGCTTACGACTAAGTTGCGGCGAATTATTTGACTATCTTTGGTTGGGAAGGGTGGAATAATTTGGGATATCAAAACATAACAAAAAGCTTATATATAACACCATTGTAAAAAGTATTATTACATACGGCTCAGAAGTATGGCCAATCAAGGGTAGAACAGAAAAAATGCTTTCCGCTACGGAGATGGACTATTGGAGAAGAGCAGCAGGGAAATCAAAAAGAGAAAGAGTTAAAAATCAAAGAATAAGAGAAATTATGACAGTGGGTGAACGTACTTTAGTGGATGATATAAAAACAAAACAACTAGTGAGGTACGAACATGTACAAAGAATGAATGATGAAAGACTACCTCAACAAATACTGCAATGGAAACCAACTGGCCGAAGAAAACGAGGACGGCCAAAGAGAAGCTGGAGAGAAGGAATAGACAGTGAAATAAGAATAAGAGGCCTAGATGATGAATTATGGGCAAACAGAAACGAGTGGAGATTGGGTATCGGAAGACGTAGAACGTTGTGAAAAATATATATATGGTTGGAAAGATATATTAGTAATACGTTAGGATCTCTTAGTCATAAGTGACCGCAGAGGGAATCCTAGCTTAACATTAGTGAAACCGATATGCTTTTTGATCTTTTTGAACGACACAAAACCAAAAAGAATGGGCCGCCAATGCCGATGTTGTATTGTTGTCAAACTGGCTTGAATTTCAATCGCTAAAATTGTCAGTTTTCGTACAATCAACTGCTTGTCCAGAATTATTACAAAACACACCATTTACTGTTTGTGGCAACGAGTGAAATAATACAATAAAAAAAAGCGCGTTCATTTGCGGTCACTCATCTTTTTGCTGTCTTTGCTGGATTATGCTTAAGCTTCCATCCCATGGCTGGGTGATTGCCATGCCAGGAGTGGGAACCGAAGGTCGACAGTTCGGCGCTGGGCAAACAAAAAGCCAGATTTAGATTTAGCGTTTGAACCGCTCCGTGCTGAAGACAACATATACGGTTAACATTTATTTTTAGTCATCGACCCGATTATCAAATGTCCAGAAATCAACATTACACCTAACTCATTGGTTAAAAAATACACTTAAAATACTCATTATAAACAACATTTAACGGTAATAATATATTTAATGTGAATTTTAAAATAAATTAAATTAAAAGTGTCTACTCATTCACACTTCTGCTGTAACGGGCTTGTTTCCTTTAAACTTACCACTACTCGACCAGTCTTGACCGGCGGCCTGAAGCTCGCCATGCCAACCCCCTCTTATGTCTTGTCGACCGTCGCCGTCGTGTCGGTTCCGACTCTTGGAGTGGCAACCATCCCGCCGTAGGATAAGAGCATCAGCTTTAGACAATCAAAAGTAAACGCCGGTAACCACCCAGTTCGTTGAGTGTAATAATTATTATGAAGCTATTAATTTGCGTAAATTTTTTAAGAAGTTTAATACCTAATAAATATATTTTTTTTTAGGTAAGGCAGCGGCACGCGGTTATAACCCAAAATCATTTTTATCAAAAAATCATCAAGAAATTTTACGAGATCTGTGAAAATAGGTAAGTTGTAAGAATGGTTGCATAAATTTCAAAAACATTCAGTTAAGTTCATAAAAAATATTCATATAAATTGTAGTAGCCATCTTAAAAATGGCATTTAATAGCAATATTATTTTGTACAGATACCAACAAGGTTTATCCTTCACACGGCTCTTGTGTTTAATTAACGATTCTTTATTTTTTATTTTATGTTTATATTTCTGCTGGTTTGAAGAAAAACTAGTTTTCCTAATTCTTGCGGATAGTTTCTTTTTCGCACTTAATTGCTGACCCAACTCCGCTACGCTAAATTAAGTTAGGGATATAAGAGCATCTTTATTAATATTTTAAATTTTACCCTTTCGAAACTCATTCCTACATACATAACTTGCTCCTTGTTTGATAATTCATGTTATTATTCATGAAAATTACAGGCTATAATAATATATGACTTCAAATTATAGAATGTTTAGTATTTAATATAAAAAGTGGGTCTATTAAATTTTTGGGTCAGCTATAAAAAACTGAAGCTTTTCAAAATTTACATTAATTAATCACCTATTAATTAAATTTAATTTTGTTGTTCTCGTACAATAATGAACTAAACTAAAACCGGAATCGCAAAGACTTATTAGAGGTTATAAGCGATGGCACTGCGTAGACGTAACGTACGTTACGCAGATAAGATACGTTGCGTAGAAACAAAGCGGTGAAACTAGTGTCGTGAATTTGAACGTTACCAAGATAACCACCATTTAAAGGGAAATTCTATTGCATAATAGAATCTTTAATCGCTTCTCTTTGTACGGCTTAGTTTAAAAAATATTAAATAAAACTCATTAGTATTAGCAAATTTACTTACTTACTTACCTTTACTCCAGCTAAGGCCTTCATGATTCTGAGAATAAAAGCAAATACAAAACACCCACAAAACTCGAACAAAAAAGCAAAAATAAAAATTTACAATGTCATTAAGAAAAACAAATAAAGAGTGGGGTAAAATTGAAAAAAACACACGAAAATTCCGAAATTTGGCGGCCTGTCTATTTTTCATATCTTCGGTTACGTACATACGCACGTTAAGCGGGGCAAAGTTACCTTTCGCGTAATGCGCAACGTACGTCTGTCAAATGCTATGCATGCGCACAATGCAATAACCTACGTTACGTCGAGATACGTGTCGTGGCTTATAACCCCTACTATTGATAAAAAGAAGGTCACGTAAAAAATTGTAATGGTCCAAAATTGTTACCCTTATTTTTTTCAAATTACAAAAGGTGAGTGATATAATGTCAAAATAACTTCCACAAATTGTAAAAAAATATAATTTTATATTTTTTATTAAAAAAAAGTTAAAAATTATATTATCGATATGTTATTCTTATGCCTTCTTAAACTTTTTTTAAAATAATTTTATCTCTGTATTCATAATTGCTCATGTGCATGAGCTATTATTGATACACAACGTAGCAACAAATATAAGATTTTTACTGGCTGGTTTAAATTAAAAAGAAAACAATTTTAATACTCTGTATCTTGAAAAAAAATTACCCATACCTATTTTATATCAACTGTTTTGCTTGTCTTGATATGAAGAGTTAACAGGTCTACAATAGGATCATTTACATCCTCAACAGCACAAAGTACTTAATGTTAAAAAAAAAAAATATATATATATATATATATATATATATATATATATATATATATATATATATATATATATATATATATATATATATATATTGTTTTAAATTTTTTGCCCCGAAAATATGATTTACTGAGTTGGTAACCCTAACAGATGAATTATGAATTAGCACAGCTAATAGATTGGGCAAGCATCGTCAGATTTATCAAAAAAGAAAACTAGCTTGGTTGGGACATGTACAGAGCATCACTGAGACAAGAACGCAAAAAAAAATACTCTGCCAATTTAAGGGCACCTCACACGATTGATGTATAATGTAATTTTTACCCATTTTGGTGTGAGAAAATAACCCCCTTATCCACCACAGGGGACGCTTCCCATTGGAGATCCCCCCCTTTTTTTCATGCACAGCTACTTTTTAATACCACACAAGTAATATTTTTAACAGAACTCTCATTTTTTTAATCTACCTTCACCACTTTTTCTTCGGCTTTTGTCGGTTGGATATAATTGACCTTCGGTTTGGTTAAGGACAGAATAAATAATCGCGAATCTGGAGTTCCAAAAGAGAGATTTAAGAGGTGCTTAAGTTTCCTTTAAAGGTAGAGAAAATGAAATCCATACCTTAAATTTGAATATAGCTAAGTTTGGTATTTTTTTTTAATTTCCTTTATTGAAACATATAAATTTTTGATTTTCTTAGGCTTCTCTTCAGAAGCCAACTAAATAATACTATAGAACGTAGAAGTAAATATTTCTTTTAAAAAAAGTGACATTTTTATTGCCTTTCGGTGGAGAAGGGGCATTTAGGTACATACGAGGGGTGCAAATTATCCAGGAATATAAATATAATATAATTTTGTCTGATAATTATAGCGTTTCGTCCAAAAATACAATTTTTTAGTATGATTACCCCCTAGCTATGGTTCTCATAGAAAACATGTTTTAGGGGAATTCGCAAGACCCTATTTTGTTAAAACTTTTTTCCCGAAGTCGTAGCGATAGCAGTTTCGGGGATAATCATTACATTACATTACATTTTTCTGTATTTCAATTTAAGTTCGCCTTTCTGTTTTTTAAATGTGTGCCTTTCAGCGTAATTTATATCAAACGTTATGCTGAGGCATTTAGCCTGATTGGAGCATGGTATGAAATGGTTGTTTCACGTTACTGAAATATGATTAATGAACTTGTTAGTAAAGCCAGCATAAATTGATTAACCATTACCATTTCCTTTTGTTTAGTCTAGTGCACTCTCTTTTTGCCCACGTGTGAATTTGGATGATCGCATTTTGTAGTTTCTCTGTAGAATCTTTCTTAAATCGTCGTACCGTCATTGCGCATCTGTAACGTGCAAGTTTAGCTAGCTATGTGGCAATTTTCTGATATCGAAATATTGCAGGTAAACAGCTATATAAGAAAAAGCAGGCTTAATTTTTTTTAAACTTTTTTCATTCAATTTCCGTTTTATTATTTTGATAGATTGATAGATACAAAAATGCCGCCACCTTAATATTGCCTTTTTCAGTGATTTTTACCAGTAAGGTATACACTTTTTAAAGTTTTGCACTACACATTACGAGAGATAAAAGCTTTTTCGTATTTTCCACCAGTATCACTTATCAGCTCTTAGAGCCAAAGACAAAATTTCTAGTATTTGTACTTGACAAGCTAATATCTGTTACGTGCCGCATATGGTAGTATTTTAAATAGGATTTTGGAAGTTGATAAAGGTATAAATATGAGCAAATGCATTGTGCTATTAAAATTTAAATCAATTTTGTGATGGGGTAACAAACACAACTTGACATTTTTGTTTAAAAACCAACTGCGTAATTAATTCAAATTTATTTTAACTATTTTTTTTTCTCAATTTGATAACCGAGACTTGATCGCCAATTAGAACGCCTAATTGCACGGATCATCAGGCACCTTTGGAATCCCAGACCGGGTATATTTTTTTTATGCGGTCCTTTTGTCTCTTAGACTAGCTTACCGACTAAGAGAGTGTCCACAGTCACACAGTCCGCGTTCACGAGATATTTGACCTCATCCAGCCTGGTTACCGGCGTGAATGACGCGGTAGGACGATATCACATTTACCGGTGTGAAACTAGCAGCCACCTTACAGCAGCCAAAGTGTGAAGTTAGCAGCCACTTACAGCAGCCAAAATGTGAAGTTAGCAGCCACATTTGGCAGCCTAACAAAAAAGTATATTTTCAAAAATTATTTCATTGAGAAGCTGCAAAAACCTTGGAAAATAACTTTTTTTATTAAGAAATGGAGAATTTTAGAAATTTGGAAAAAAATAAAAAATCCAAAAAAATTTTAAAGTCCTCTTTAAAACTATAGTTACGCAATGAAACTTGGTAGAGTGTTGCCTACAACTAGTCATCTGTGGAAGCGGCTGCTCCTTGTTACCGGTTTAACATGTTCAAATGGAAAAAAAATGGAAAAACAGAAAAAAATTCAAAAGTCACCTTTAAAAACATAGTTACGCAATGAAACTTTGTAGGTTGTTTAAGTAACCCACAACTAGTCATGTGTGTAAGCGGCTGCTACTTGTTCCCGGTTTAACATGGTGAAATGGAAAAAAAATTGAAAAACAGAAAAAAATTTAAGTGACCTTCAAAAACATAGTTACGCAATGAAACTTGGTAGGGTGTTAAAGTAACCAACAACTAGTCATGTGTGTAAGCGGCTGCTACTTGTTCCCGGTTTAACATGATGAAATTAAAAAAAAATGGAAAAACAGAAAAAAATTGAAAAGACACCTTCAAAAACATAGTTACGCAATGAAACTTGGTAGGGTGTTTAGGTAACCTACAGCTAGTCACGTGTGTAAGCGGCTGCTACTTGTTCCCGGTTTAACATGGTGAAATGGAAAAAAAATTGAAAAAGAGAAAAAAATTCAAAAGTCACCTTTAAAAACATAGTTACGCAATGAAACTTGGTAGGGTGTTTAAGTAACCTACAGCTAGTCATGTGTGTAAGCGGCTGCTCCTTGTTCCCGGTTTAACATGGTGAAATGGAAAAAAAATTGAAAAAGAGAAAAAAATTCAAAAGTCACCTTTAAAAACATAGTTACGCAATGAAACTTGGTAGGGTGTTTAAGTAACCTACAGCTAGTCATGTGTGTAAGCGGCTGCTACTTGTTCCCATGGTGAAATGGAAAAAAATGAAAAAACAGAAAAAAATTCAAAAGTCACCTTCAAAAACATAGTTGCGCAATAAAATTGGGTAAGGTGTTTAAGTAACCTACAACTAGTCACGTGTGTAAGCGGCTGCTACTTGTTCCCGGTTTAACATGGTGATATGAAAAAAAAATTAAAAAAGAGAAAAAAATTCAAAAATCACCTTCAAAAACATAGTTACGCAATGAAACTTGGTAGGGTGTTTAAGTAACCTACAGCTAGTCATGTGTGTAAGCGGCTGCTCCTTGTTCCCGGTTTAACATGGTAAAATGGAAAAAAAATGGAAAAACAGAAAAAAATTCAAAAGTCACCTTCAGAAACATAGTTGCGCAATGAAACTTGGTAGGGTGTTTAAGTAACCTACAACTAGTCATATGTGTAAGCGGCTGCTACTTGTTCCCGGTTTAACATGGTGAAATGGAAAAAAAATGGAAAAAGAGAAAAAAATTGAAAAGTCACCTTCAAAAACATAGTTACGCAATGAAACTTGGTAGGGTGATTAAGTAACCTACAGCTAGTCATGTGTGAAAGCGGCTGCTACTTGTTCCCGGTTTAACATGGTGAAATGGAAAAAAAAATGGAAAAAGAGAAAAAAATTGAAAAGTCACCTTCAAAAACATAGTTACGCAATAAAACTTGGTAGGGTGTTTAAGTAACCTACAACTAGTCATGTGTGTAAGCGGCTGCTACTTGTTCCCGGTTTAACATGGTGAAATGGAAAAAAAATTGAAAAACAGAAAAAAATTCAAAAGTCACCTTCAAAAACATAGTTACGCAATGAAACTTGGTAGGGTGTTTAAGTAACCTACAACTAGTCATGTGTGTAAGCAGCTGCTACTTGTTCCCGGTTTAACATGGTGAAATGGAAAAAAAAATGGAAAATCAAAAAAAATTTCAAAAGTCACTTTCAAAAACATAGTTACGCAATTAAACTTGGTAGGGTGTTTAAGTAACCCACAACTAGTCATGTGTGTAAGCTGCTGCTACTTGTTCCCGGTTTAACATTGTGAAATGGAAAAAAAATGGAAAAACAGAAAAAAATTCAAAAGTCACCTTCAAAAACATAGTTACGCAATGAAACTTGGTAGGGTGTTTAAGTAACCTACAACTAGTCATGTATGTAAGCGGCTGCTACTTGTTCCCGGTTTAACATGGTGAAATGGAAAAAAAATGGAAAATCAGAAAAAAATTCAAAAGTCACCTTCAAAAACATAGTTACGCAATAAAACTTGGTAAGGTGTTTAAGTAACCTACAACTAGTCATGTGTGTAAGCGGCTGCTACTTGTTGCCGGTTTAACATGGTGAAATGGAAAAAAAATTGAAAAACAGAAAAAAATTCAAAAGTCACCTTCAAAAACATAGTTACTCAATGAAACTTTGTAGGGTGTTTAAGTATCCTACAGCTAGTCATGTGTGTAAGCGACTGCTACTTGTTCCCGGTTTAACATGGTGAAATGGAAAAAAAATGGAAAAACAGAAAAAAATTCAAAAGTCACCTTCAAAAACATGGTTACGCAATGAAACTTGGTAGGCTGTTTAAGTGACCTACTGCTAGTCATGTGTATAAGCGGCTGCTACTTGTTCCCGGTTTAACATGGTCAAATGGAAAAAAAATGGAAAAAGAGAAAAAAATTCAAAAGTCACCTTCAAAAACATAGTTACGCAATGAAACTTGGTAAAGTGTTTAAGTGACCTACTGCTAGTCATGTGTATAAGCGGCTGCTACTTGTTTCCGGTTTAACATGGTCAAATGGAAAAAAATGGAAAAACAGAAAAGAATTCAATAGTCACGTTAAAAAATATATTTACGCAATTAAACTTGGTAGGGTGTTTAAGCCGAAAATTAGCTCTTATCTGCTTTAACTAGGTACATACTTTACAAGTAGTAAACTCTGTAAGCATCACCCCCCATATTTATGTATTTAACATAAATAAATACACAAGAAATTAAGAACAAGAAAAATATAAAAAATCACATTTATAAATATATTTAGACATATAAAGCTTATAACTACAAATTAACTTTTAAGATCGCCTTACATAGTTATAGTCTGGGACCTTTTTTAGAATTTATTTCTAACTCAGCAAACATCGATAGTATGAATTATTGAGCAATTCTAAGGAAAATTAGTTATATGATAGGGATGGTTTCCGGTTTAGACAGAAAACGCATCACAAGATATAATAATAACTTTTTTGTGGCTTTAAAAATATAAAATAGTATAAAAATAGTACCAGTAAAAGGTATACTATATTAAGATGATGAAATGAGTGCCCTTATTTTTTAGTTGTGAAAGTTTATTAAATGATGGGTTGTTTTATAACTAGCTTAAAATACCATCTGTCTACTGTTTGAAATCCCCAAAGCCTTGCCAGACTTATCAGATGTTCGTCAATATGGCACATTCAATTATGTTAATGTTCCTAATACCGACATACAAATAAGAGGAAAATGGCTTATTTTAGCATAGTGGTCTCGTTTTTTTTTGTTTAGAGACCTTGCAGTTTATTTCAATATTCGTCATTAGACATGGTAAGTAATAAATTTAAAATTCTAGAAAGAGATATTTTTCATCGAAAATGCACTTTTTCCCCTCGCCCTGAACCTCGTGTGTCATTGGCATGTAAATTCTAAACTACAAAATAAATTATTTGCGGTCATTAACGAGAAAAAAATTAGAAGAACTTAGAAGCGTATTTTTTGATAAAATTTGAGAAAACCTGAATATGTTAGATTTCGGGGGGTCTGGGGGGGTTTTTGAAGAGGTAGTTAGTTTAAGGAGGTGTTTGACCCCTAAGCTCACTTACCGTTTTGTACGTCACTAAATTTATACAAAAAAATAAAAATAAATAAAAAACGTGCCGTTTAAAGCACTAAATTTTAAAAAAATATTATTTTTTAACTTACTTTAAGTTAAAAGTTACTCCCACTCCATTACAATATTTAAAAATACATTTAAAGAATGAATGTTGTAGCTGATAAAATTCTCTACAAGATATGTTCTTAGATCTTTTACCCTAGAAGAAAGTATTTCGGAGCTTATGCCGTCTAAAGTAGAAAAAATCTGAAAATTTGCCCAAGCACGTGATTTTAGTCATTTTTGGAAATTACCTAGCTCCGTTACTACTGCTCGCAGGACAACTATAGTACCACCCAATTGTAGATAATTATATCCTCTAAAAAATTTCATATAACTCTTTTTGCGATTTAGTGTACTGGAACGAAATTAAAGGCAAAAAACTAAAAAAAGTGCCAATTTTTGATGGTTTTTTTAAGATGGCGGAGGGAGCACAGGGGTGGGGGTGACGAAAACACAGATTTTTAAGTACCCTACTGAGCTTAACAATATATCCAAAATTCAGAACTACCGGACCTTTTGTAGGGTAACCCCCCTATTTTGACCTCTATTCATTGAACTATTATGCCGCTTTATATAAGATAACTTTATCGGCTTTTTGTAATGTAAAACTCCTCTATTCATTGTACTATAAACCCTCTATTTTATTATAAGCGGGTTCTGTATAAGTCCGACCCTTAAAATTACTATTTTGGAATTTCCTGTTATATAATTAATTTGCGAGGGACTACCGTTTGCTACCTGTGTCTTTGAAGTGCACTTTCTAGTTCTCAGACCCAGCTTTATTAGGGTTACCACCTTAAAGGATTAAGAAATAACAAAAAGCTGCAAAAAAAACCGATTAAAATATCCGGAAAAACTCATGACATTTTTAATACATTCATTGCTTCAACGAGAAAATGAGCTACCCCAAGACCTATTCATTGAACTATTATGCCGCTTTATATAAGATAACTTTATCGGCTTTTTATAGGGTAAAACTCCTCTATTCATTGTACTATAAACCCTCTATTTTATTATAAGCGGGTTCTGTATAAGTACAACCCTTAAAATTACTATTTTGGAATTTCCTGTTATATAATTAATTTGCGAGGGACTACCGTTTGCTACCTGTGTCTTTGAAGTGCACTTTCTAGTTCTCGGACCCAGCTTTATTAGGGTTACCACCTTAAAGGATTAAGAAATAACAAAGGGCTGCAAAAAAAACCGATTAAAATATCCGGAAAAACTCATGAAATTTTTAATACATTCATTGCTTCAACGAGAAAATGAGCTACCCCAAGACCTAAGTCAAAAAAGTACACCTAAATATCCATTGGTAATGAAATGAAAGCAAAATTTTCATCATGTAGGCGGAAGTGCTTTACTAAGTCACTCTAGACACGCATCTCACAAGCATCCCAACAAAAATTGATAAATCGTGCTTAGAACTAGATGTATTTATAGAAAAAAGCAAAAGCTACAAAAAATCATATCGTCAGTTATTTGCGTTTCCTGAAAAGTTGTATTTATTGTGTCGTTTTGTAACAAAATCTTATTATGTGAGAAATGGGTTTTAGATTTTTCAGATGCCCTGTGCAAATTTAAAAGATTTCAAGAGAAATGTTTAAAAACCGTATGACTAAAACAGGTATAAATTCTCATGATTTTGGTATATGACATTTTATAAGATTTTTTGTTTTAGAAGAATTCTTCTCTAAGGAAGAGGCCAAGGAGCCCGAAAAATCTAAAATATTTGTTTTTTTTTATGTTTTTATCAGTGTTAGCTTTTAAATTTGACAATAGAATTCGCCGCGATATGGCGCGCAGGTAAATTTAATAACAGATTGCGATTGATGTAACTGTATTTTTTAACTGGAATTAAAAAATAAGATATATTTAGCGGTAGCTGAAAAGTAGGAGTGTTCCCACGCCACCTCCTGTATTCTCAACGGGCTGCAGAAATACACACCTCTATTTACATTAATTTTCCAACATACTGCCAGATCATTGTGACAATTGCCTGGTCTAAAAAGTAGATATCTCACGAACTGAGCAATTAAAAATGCTGAAAACAATAACAGTGGCGAAAATAATAAACACCACTATGTAATTTTTTTCCACGATATACACAGACACGTATTCATAAAAAGAACCGGATTGGTTTTGGGCGGACAGGTGGCAGCCCTAATCGGGATTATGTATCTGCATTTTGGAAACAGAGCTGTGTAACTTTGGTAATAGTCGGGCAGGCAGTAAATGTTTTTGAAACTTATTTTCTTAGTAGGTGTGAATTAGTAGGTATGTTGGTGATAATAATCAAAAATTTTTCAGTTTGACGATGATTTTACTAAATATTAAAAAATGGCATGAGTCTTCTTATTTCTAAATCTTTCATACTAAGGGCCGCTTTATCAATAGAGGGTTAGCACTGACCCGTGGGTTAAAAAAAGATGACTGACATATTTACCACATGCCAAAAAAGAAAGCTATCAAAGATAACTTACGGGTCAGGGCTAACCCTCTATTGATAAACCGACCCGAAGATATAAGAGATTACGAACATTATAAAAAAAGAAATGTGGCTCACATTAAGTGGTGGCAACTACGTCTAGCTGAAAATTTGTGGATCCGAATTGATGCTATAATACACGCACGATAAAATAAGTAAACTAAGTCTGGCTGATTTACAAAGTTGATAAATGCATCTGGCGGCGTGGCGTCTTGAAAATTGGAAAATTAGTAGATTTTTTAATTTAAATTCCTAGTTTTTAAATTTTTTAACATGCTAGGTTATAGCATATGTATATTGAGAAAATTAGCCTGGCTGTTATTGAAAATCACGAAAGCCTTGCCACATTAAGACACTACGGTCCAATCAGAATAGTTAATTCTTTTCTCGTTAACGGTCGCGGTTAAAAAAATGCAAGAAACCAAAATGTTTTTAGATAAAACAAATAATTTATTTTTTAGTTTAGAATTTACATACCAATGACACGCCAGGTTCAGCGCGAGGGAAAAAAAGTGCATTTTCGATGAAAAATATCTCTTTCTAGATTTTTAAATTTATTACCATGTCTAATGACGAATATTGAAATAAACTGCAAGGTCTCTAAACGAAAAAAAAACGAGAACACTATGCAGATCGAAAACAAGGCAGTCATGGAAACTTTTAGTCTTAAAATAAGCCACCTTCTTCTTATTTGAATGTCGGTAATAGGAACATTAACATAATTGAATGTGCCAAATTGACGAACATCTGATAAGTCTGACAAGGCTTTGTGGATTTCAAATAGTAGACAGATGGTATTTTAAGCTAGTTATCAAACAACCCATCATTTAATAAACTTTCGCAACTAAAAAATAAGGGCACTCATTTCATCATCTTAATTTAGTATACCTTTTACTAGTACTATTTTTATACTATTTTATATTTTTAAAGCCACAAAAAGTTATTATTATATCTTCTGATGCGTTTTCTGTCTAAACCGGAAACCATCCCTATCATATAACTAATTTTCCTTAGAATTGCTCAATAATTCATACTATCGATGTTTGCTGAGTTAGAAATAAATTCTAAAAAAGGTCCCAGACTATAACTATCTAAGGCGATCTTAAAAGTTAATTTGTAGTTACAAGCTTTATAATATGTCTAAATATATTTATAAAGGTGATTTTTTAGATTTATCTTGTTTTTAATTTTTTGTGTATTTATTTATGTTGGGGGGTGATGCTTACAGAGTTTACTACTTGTAAAGTATGTACCTAGTTAAAGCAGATAAGAGCCAAGGTTGCTCTTTTCGGCTTAAACACCCTACCAAGTTTAATTGCGTAAATATATTTTTTAACGTGACTTTGAATTTTTTTCTGTTTTTCCATTTTTTTTTTCCATTTCACCATGTTAAACCGGGAACAAGTAGCAGCCGCTTACACCCATGACTAGCTGTAGGATACTTAAAGACCCTACCAAGTTTCATTGCGTAACTATGTTTTTGAAGGTGACTTTTGAATTGTTTTCTCTTTTTCAATTTTTTTTCCATTTCACCATGTTAAACCGGGAACAAGTAGCACCCGCTTACACGCATGACTAGTTGTAGGTTACTTAAATACCCTACCAAGTTTCATTGCGTAACTATGTTTTTGAAGGTGACTTTTGAATTTTTTTCTGATTTTCCATTTTTTTTCCATTTCACCATGTTAAACCGGGAACAAGTAGCAGCCGCTTACACCCATGACTAGCTGTAGGATACTTAAACACTCTACAAAGTTTCATTGCGTAACTATGTTTTTGAAGGTGACTTTTGAAATTTTTTCTGATTTTCCATTTTTTTCCATTTCACCATGTTAAACCGGGAACAAGTAGCAGCCGCTTACACACATGACTAGTTGTAGGTTACTTAAACACCCTACCAAGTTTCATTGCGTAACTATGTTTTTAAAGGTGACTTTTCAATTTTTTTCTCTTTTTCCATTTTTTTCCATTTCACCATGTTAAACCGGGAACAAGTAGCAGCCGCTTACACACATGACTAGCTGTAGGCTACTTAAACACCCTACCAAGTTTCATTGCGTAACTATGTTTTTGAAGGTGACTTTTGAATATTTTTCTCTTTTTCAATTTTTTTTCCATTTCACCATGTTAAACCGGGAACAAGTAGCAGCCGCCTACACACATGACTAGTTGTAGGTTACTTTAAACACCCTACCAAGTTCCATTGCGTAACTATGTTTTTGATTGTGACTTTGGAATTTTTTTCTGTTTTTCCATTTTTTTTTCCATTTGAACATGTTAAACCGGGAACAAGGAGCAGCCGCTTCCACAGATGACTAGTTGTAGGCAACCTAAACACTCTGCCAAGTTTCATTGCTTAACTATGTTTTTGAAGGTGACTTTTGAATTTTTTTCTGTTTTTCAATTTTTTTCCATTTCACCATGTTAAACCGGGAACAAGTAGCAGCCGCTTACACACATGACTAGCTGTAGGCTACTTAAACACCCTACCAAGTTTCATTGCGTAACTATGTTTTTGAAGGTGACTTTTGAATATTTTTCTCTTTTTCAATTTTTTTTCCATTTCACCATGTTAAACCGGGAACAAGTAGCAGCCGCTTACACACATGACTAGCTGTAGGTTACTTAAACACCCTACCAAGTTTCATTTCGTAACTATGTTTCTGAAGGTGACTTTTGAATTTTTTTTCTGTTTTTCCATTTTTTTTCCATTTGAACATGTTAAACCGGGAACAAGAAGCAGCCGCTTCCACAGATGACTAGTTGTAGGCAATCTAAACACTCTGCCAAGTTTCATTGCTTAACTATGTTTTTGAAGGTGACTTTTGAATTTTTTTCTCTTTTTCCATTTTTTTTTCCATTTGACCATGTTAAACCGGGAACAAGTAGCAGCCGCTTATACACATGACTAGCAGTAGGTCACTTAAACACCCTACCAAGTTTCATTGCGTAACGATAAGAGTAGATGGCGCGCACGTAGATAGATAGCGTCTCGTTGTCCATCAGTGTTTTTCTTCGGGGTTTAAACAGTTTAAGTCCTAAGTAAAGTTAAAGTTGTGTTGGAAAGTATTAGTTGTTCCTCTAGTTTGAGTTGTGCTATTGATTTAATCCAATTGTGTGTTGGTTTCGACGTAATTGCTTGTTTTTTGTATCTCAGTCTCTCGCGGCCATTTGCAAAATGGGTCTGTCATCTGCGGATTTGCGGGAAATTAAATCAACGATTATTAGTACGTTCAATGAAAAACTTCTTCAAGAAATTGTAGAAAAAGTAGCTTCCGCTATTGAGAAGAAATTTGAAGATAAGTTTAAGGTCTACAATGAACAAATTGCAGCCCTCCAGGGCATAACCACAAACATTCAGGAGGAGAATAGGCAACTGCGCAGGGCGTTGGATTCACAGGAACAAGCTGTGCGAAATATGAATGTTCGTATGCAAGGTGTAAAAGCCGAAGATGGTGAAAATATTCGATCAAAGATTTTGAATTTATTTAAAAGCAAATTAAAAATAAATATTCAAGACAGTGATATAAAAAAATGCCACCGGGTGCCTGATAAAAATCCGTCAGCTGATAAGCCGCCTGCAGTTTTAGTGAGATTTTCGTCCGATACCGCGCGACTGATGGTGCTGAAAAATAAGAAAAATTTTAAAAACACGGGTATGTCGGTACGGGAAGATTTAACAAAAATGCGTCTTTCATTACTTAATCGTGCCGTGAATGAGTTTTCAATTAAAAATGCGTGGGTGCTTAATGGAAATGTGTATGTAAAATGCAACGGGGAAACCCAAAGGGTTTCAAGTGAATCCGATATTGAAAAAATAAAAAAATTAACCATTGAAATTGCTACCTAAACTGTAAGTACTCTTTTTACATATTGTATTATTTATTTTTTTATAAATATTATTTTTACGGAGTATGAGCTTACGTACCTACTTACCTAATATTATCTACCTATTTGTTTGGATTTAACTTTAGTTTTTTAGTTTTTTTTTAAATATTTTACTATTAGAAAATTTAAAAAAAGAATATATAATTTTTATTTTTTTTTTGTATTTACTGTTTGAACTTTGAGTAAAACTTATTGATTGGACAATAGGACATGCGTCTTCCAACTATATAGTTTCTACTTATTTTTTTTGCAACAATTGCAACTTTTTGTGTCATTTACTAATAAAATAGAATATTGTGTTAATCACGTTTTTTTTTGCTTGGTGTTGCTTATTATTATTTTACCTATATATTCTTATATATTCTTTTATTAAATAATCAATATGAGTTTAACAAAAAATAATTTTAAAATTGGTCATCTAAATGTACGGTCATTGTTTACAAACTTTAATGAATTTAAAATGCTCATTAATGATCAAAATTTTGATATCATGCTTCTATCTGAAACATGGCTTAAACCCGAAGATAGTGCAGATATTTTTAAAATACCTAATTACCAATTTATAAGAAACGATAGAATCGGCAGAGGAGGGGGCGTTGCTGCCTATATAAAATCAGAATATGGTATTGAGATGGTCCATTTTGATTTTTTAATTAATATAGAACTAGAATTCCTTGTTTTCAAACTTAAAATCAAAAACAAAGCCTATGCTTTTTGTGTTTTTTATAGACCTCCAAAACTAAATTTTAATACATTAATACCCGATTTTGATAATATTTTCTCATTTCTTTACCCTACTGTCGATGAAATTTTTTGCCTTGGTGATTTTAATATCAATCTAATGAATATTCATAATCCTTTGGTTCCTTTATTTGAAAACTATAACTTTGTGCAGATCATTGACGAGCCTACGCGCATTTCTGGGGTATCAAGTACACTTATTGACGCCATTTTTGTTACAAATAAGTCCCTAGTGTTAAAATCTGGAGTGGGGCCAACTGGAAGTATCTCCGATCATAAATATATTTATTGTGATGTTCAGCTATCAAAGGAGCTTAAAACGCCAAAAACTATTAAACATCGATCATTTAAACACTTTAATTTAAGTAATTTTTTGACAGATATGAATATTTTACTATGGGATGATATACTTTATGAACAAAACATTGATAATAAAATAGCTATATTAAATAAATTAATTCTGTCGTTATTCGATCGCCATGCGCCAGTTAAGGAGTCATTAATCACCAAACCTAAAGCTCCATGGTTGACAGAAAATATTAAAATATTTATGAGGCAAAGGGATAATGCATTACAGAAGTTTAAAAATTCTAAATTACAGACTGACTGGCTAAGTTATAAAAATCTTAGGAATATTACACTAGCAGCAATAAGAAAGGAAAAAAAATGTTATCTAGATTCGTTGAAAAAAAATCAAAAGAAAACTTGGTCAGCTTTAAAAAGTTTTAACATCTGTTCAACAAAAAATAACGAAATTCCTCAACAATTTTCAAAACCAAACGATATAAACAATTTTTTTTCAACCTTTTTACAAAATAAATCAAACTGTACGGAAAAAATAAATTTTTATAAAAATTCTTCTTTTAATGAAAGCTTAAATTTTACTTTTAAAATGACAGAAATATCCACAGTAAATAGAATTCTTAACAACATTAAAACTAACGCAACTGGAGTCGATGAAGTGTCCCCCATAATGTTAAAATACTGTAGCCCCTTTATAGATAAATATATCACTCATATTATAAATTGCTGTATTGAAATAAGCTATTTTCCCGCCCAATGGAAAGTTTCTGTAGGCAAGCCCCTACCTAAAGTTTCAAATCCTTCTAGTTTTAATGATCTTCGCGTTATCAGTATTCTTCCGGCTTTATCTAAGATTTTTGAGAAAGTTCTTTATGAACAACTTTACGATTACTGTATAAAAAATAATATTATTCCCAATGTCCAATGTGGATTTCGCAAAGGGTTTGGTACATCGGTAGCTTTGACTAACGTATTGGATGATATTATTGCAGCCTGTGATAAAAAAATGAGTTCTGTGCTAGTGCTATTGGATTTTTCAAAAGCTTTCGATACAATTAGTCATGAGCTGTTGGTGGCTAAACTACGTTATTACGGTTTAAATATAGACTCTTATACACTTCTTGAATCTTATTTGACTAACAGATTTCAATCAATTTTTTCAAATGGTGAATACTCAGGCAGAGCAGAGATACTTTCGGGAGTTCCACAGGGATCAATTTTGGGCCCTTTGCTGTATCTTATCTACACATCTGATATTCTAAGATCTCTAAAATCTTGTAAAGTTCAAGCCTTTGCCGATGACACCCAAATTTATTGTTGTTTCATTCTGGAAAATTACAAAGTGTTTGAAAAATGTATAAATGATGACTTAAAGATCCTAAATGACCTATCTCATGATCATAATTTGAAGCTCAATCCAGATAAATCTTGCGTTATGATCTTTGGTAAAGACAAAAATATAGATTTTTTAAAAAATAATCTTAATATAGTTATCAATAACTCAAAATTAAATTTTAAAGATTGTACAAAAAATTTGGGAGTCATTTTGGACAACAAACTAAGATTTAAAGAACATCTTAAAAAGGTATTTCAAAAATCATTTACATCCATGAGAGTTTTATATGGCAATAGGCACATTCTTAATAAACAATTAAAACGAAATCTATGTGAATCGTTGGTCCTCTCTAACTTTAACTACTGTGATTTTGTCTATGGATTCTGTCTAGATCAGGAAAGTAAAAATTGTATTCAAAAAGTACAGAATGTGTGTGTGAGGTTCGTCTATGGTTTGCGTAAATTTGATCATGTTTCACATTTATATAAGGATATAAAATGGCTTAAGATGAATGAACGTAGAGATCTTCATTTTTCGTCCTTCTTATTGAAAGTGATCAACAATCCTAATTCACCTGTTTCTATAAAAGAACGTTTAATATTTCGTAACACTATTCATAATATAAATATAAGAGACAATGTTAAATTAACGATGCCACTTCATAGTACTGCAATTTTTCAGCGCTCATTTTCCTATAACGCCGTGAAACAATTTAACTTAATACCACATCAGTTTCGGAATCTATCATCACAGGGATTTAAATCAAAATATAAAAAGTATCTGTTAAATCTTAATCACTAAAAAAAAAATTTAAGTATGAACCTACAACAAAAAATTGGAAATCAGAAAGAGTATTTCATCGTTTAAGTATTTTTGTATGGGTAGCGTCGCCGCCGGTAAATTAGTTACCTAACTTTAATTAGTTATATAAAAAAAAATACCTACCATAAAGTAAGATTGTTGTTGTTATACCTACCAGTTTCTTAAAAATATAATTTAAATCTTATGAGAAACCTACAAAAAGTATCTTAAAAATGTTAGACCAATAAGTTTCCTTTAATTTATATGTGCCTACATAAAGTTTAGTGCAATGTATACAGTACAATTATCCCTTTAATTTATTTAAATAGGCAAAATAAATTCTACTGATAATTTCTGAGTGTGGATTAACATAGTATTTTGTAACTTTATTTGTCTATGCTGGGTTCAGTAGAGTAGCCAATGGCTAGACTTGCGCCGGGCGTAGCCAAGAAGTAATAATATTATCTTTGTAACAAATAAGTCTGTAAATTATTTTTCTCAATAAAGTCATTTATTATTATTATTATTATTATTATTATTATTAACTATGTTTTTGAAGGTGACTTTTGAATTATTTTCTCTTTTTCAATTTTTTTTCCATTTCACCATGTTAAACCGAGAACAAGTAGCAGCCGCTTACACACATGACTAGCTGTAGGATACTGAAATATCCTACAAAGTTTCATTGCGTAACTATGTTTTTGAACGTGACTTTTGAATTTTTTTCTGTTTTTCCATTTTTTTTCTATTTCACCATGTTAAACCGGGAACAAGGAGCAGCCGCATCCACAGATGACTAGTTGTAGGCAACTTAAACACTCTACCAAGTTTCATTGCGTAACTATGTTTTTGAAGGTGACTTTTGAATTTTTTTCTCTTTTTCCATTTTTTTTCCATTTCACCATGTTAAACCGGGAACAAGTAGCAGCCGCTTACACACGTGACTAGTTGTAGGTTACGTAAACACCTCATCAAGTTTCATTGCGTACCTATGTTTTTGAAGGTGACTTTTGAATTTTTTTCTGTTTTTCCATTTTTTTTCCATTTCACCATGTTAAACCGGGAACAAGTAGCAGCCGCTTACATACATGACTAGTTGTAGGTTACTTAAACACCCTACCATGTTTCATTGCGTAACTATGTTTCTGAAGGTGACTTGAATTTTTTTCTGTTTTTCCATTTTTTTCCATTTGAACATGTTAAACCGGGAACAAGGAGCAGCCGCTTCCACAGATGACTAGTTGTAGGCAACTTAAACACCCTACCAAGTTTCATTGCGTAACTATGTTTTTAAAGGTGACTTTTGAATTTTTTTCTGTTTTTCCATTTTTTTTCCATTTCACCATGTTAAACCGGGAACTAGGAGCAGCCGCTTCCACAGGTGACTAGTTGTAGGCAACTTAAACACCCTACCAAGTTTCATTGTGTAACTATGTTTTTGAAGGTGACTTTTGAATATTTTTCTGTTTTTCCATTTATTTTCCATTTCACCATGTTAAACCAGGAACAAGTAGCAGCCGCTTACACACATGACTAGCTGTAGGCTACTTAAACACCCTACCAAGTTTCATTGCGTAACTATGTTTTTGAAGGTAACTTTTGAATTTTTTTCTGTTTTTCCATTTTTTTTTCATTTCACCATGTTAAACCGGGAACAAGTAGCAGCCGCTTACACACATGACTAGCTGTAGCTAACTGAAACACCCTACCAAGTTTCATTGCGTAACTATGTTTTTGAAGGTGACTTTTGAATTTTTTTCTCTTTTTCAATTTTTTTTTCATTTCACCGTGTTAAACCGAGAACAAGTAGCAGCCGCTTACACACATGACTAGTTGTTGGTTACTTTAACACCCTACCAAGTTTCATTGCGTAACTATGTTTTTGAAGGTGACTTTTGAATTTTTTTCTCTTTTTCCATTTTTTTTCCATTTCACCATGTTAAACCGGGAACAAGTAGCAGCCGCTTACACACATGACTAGTTGTGGGTTACTTAAACACCCTACAAAGTTTCATTGCGTAACTATGTTTTTAAAGGTGACTTTTGAATTTTTTTCTGTTTTTCCATTTTTTTTCCATTTGAACATGTTAAACCGGGAACAAGGAGCAGCCGCTTCCACAGATGAATAGTTGTAGGCATCTTAAACACTCTACTCTAGATTAGACAAAAACATTGTTGACTCAAATTTAAATTTGGAGCTTGGCACAAACAATGACCTTGATTTAAGTACACGTTCAAATCCATTTTTGTTTAACCAAAATTATTTTTTTTCGAACGCCAAGTAGCAACAAAAATTCGAATTGGAGTTTTTCTAGGGTTTTTCTTTATCGGCCTTAGAAACCTATTCTTGGATTAAGGATTTGAATGTTAATGCTGCGGGTGGATTGCGACGTGCGACTTTGATATGTGCACAAAAAAAAACAGCACTCGGCGAGCCGGCGCACGAACCCTCGTAGCCAAGTTAAGACAAGGTTAGAATCGTTATATCGAATGTAAGAGAGAGTACCACAAACTCATCTTTTCCAAAAAACAACTTTCTGAAAAATCAAGTGTGACAATTCTCACAAATATTCGTAACCAACGATCTTTTTGGCAATATATTAACAAATCTAATTACAAAGCTGATTGTCCAAACCTCTCTATCGAATAATTGACAACTTTTGCTATTTTAATATCACTGACCCGGTACTAGATGAGTCTACCACTAGAAATTAACTCTTAACCTCTTTGGCCAAATGTAAAAATCACAAAGCTTCCGGCCCCGACTAGATTACCTATGAATTAAAAGAACCAACTAACTACCGCTCAATAGCACTAGTAAATTGTCTGACTAAACTTTTCTCTCAAATATTACTTAACCGCCTGTTATTTTGGTAAGGGCTGCGTTAACAACGTTTTTACATAATCTTCAATTATACAACTCCAGATAAGACTTGAAGAACGCGCTTTCGATTAAATTGATCATTCTATCCTTTAGTCTAAAATCCAGACCATCAGAGTAAGTCTTGTGTGTGCGTCACAATTTTATTTAGGTTGTCAAAAGAATTTATGACATAGTCAAAGTATAAGTCAAAGCGAGCGATGGGCTAACCAACAACTTTGAAAATACGGCTAGGGTTTTACAGGGAGAATCTCTAAGCCTTGTATTATTTTCTCTGTTTCTCTCAGAATAACGCAAGCGGACTTACATTGATGGAACAAACTGAATAAAGGTAACTGATAATGAGCAGGAGCGTAGCACTCTTCATCAGTTACCTTAGATGATGTGGGCTGCGTAGCGGACACTCCCATTGAACTCCAAAGAAAACTAAATATACTTGAAAAATATTACGAAATTAATAAGCTAAAAATTAATGTCAACAAACCCCAGCTAACCATCTACCATCTGCTGATAAAAAAATTAAATTTCGATTGAATAAATCTTTTATCCTTAACTCTTCTTCTGTATTCATGTCCAAGAGTACAGTGGAGAAAGCAAATCAATCAATTGATGCTGTTATGTCAATACTGTTAAGGAGTAAGTCGACTTCCTAGGCCGCTAAAATAAAACTTTTTGAATCCATAGTTCTAAACTCTTTCTCAGTATGTCTTTCAGTTTGGGGTCTGAGGTAAAACCCACATAGTTGAGGTGATACAAACTAAGATTTTTAAGAGAATATGTTTGCTTTCTACTAGTACTGCGGGTGCTATTCTAAGACTTGAGGCGGATTGCAATCACATCTCATATATAGTCCTTATAAAACTTTTGAAAATGTGAAGGAATTACTTGCCCAAATAAAGTGTTCTGCGCCAAATGTAAAATGCGGACATTTCCAACAAAAAATATTACCGGGTGGTTCAAGTAAATGACTTTATTGGGGAACTGGGATTCCAACACCTTTGGGAAAACTTAAATGCGAAGACATTATGCGGTAACAAAAATCGTATCCTAATAGCCTTTAGAAACCAATGTTTTGAGTATGATAGAAACTTTGCATGTAACTCCCGCTCTTCTGGTCATCTTTTACCTGTTTCTCAGAGCCAGCAAATTATCTAACTATGAATCTTCCTATATACATTGTCAGAATGTTAGCACAAATAAGAACTAGTCACCATCTGTTTCTTAGGTTCATATACAACGGTAAAACCATCCGCATAAATTCTCGTAAAAATTGCACATTATGCAACAGGCTGACGTAGGAAACATTCTTTCATATATTTTTTGAGTGCCCATTATACAATGCACTACGAACTGGAAGTTTTTCAGATATAAACCTCTTTATAAATGCGTTAACCAATCCGAATATTAAATCGTCGATAGAACTTGCTCAGACTATCATAAATATCCTTAAGTATGCGCGCTTTTTTAACAAATGAAACTTGAGATTGATAAATGTGTAATTTTTATATTTTTTTATTTTTACATATTATATCCTATACTCTTGTACTTATTCGGTTTTAGTACTAGATCTGCTTTATTTACCATTTCATTTCAAATTTTTAGAATGACCATTTACTTTTTTTCCCTCCCATTTATTTTATTATAATTTTTTTTAGTTGTAATTTTTTTGTGGCGCAAATTTAATTTTCTTTTTTCTTTTTTTTAATCAATATATACAGGGTGTCCCAGAACTAATGGTACATGGTTAAACTATAGATTCCTTAGGTCAAAATATTACGATTTAGCCATACTTACCTTAGTCCAAAAGTTCGTATTATCCGAGATACAGGGTGTTAAACTTTATTTTTTCAATTCGATTTTCTTTAATAACTTTTTTACTAATTAATATTTTTGCAAAAACTAACCAGCGTGTAAGTTTTTCTAAAATTGGTAAGACGATTTCGTTGAAAAATTTGATGTACAATATACAGGGTGTTCCTTGGACCACTACCATTGCATAAAAATCAGTGTATTTTTCTTGTGCCTCGGCGTATACCAGTTTTTATATAAAATAATGATTTTTCCATCTTTTTTATGTAAAAAAGTTATACTGTTTTAAAGTCGCTCAGAGCAACGATTTTTGCATATAAAGTTTTTATTGCATGTGAGTGATATGCCTAATTTATGTATGATACTTTCTTCAATTCTTTCTACTAATTAATAATTTTGCACAAAAAATTGGGTTTGGTGGTTTTTGGGCATAGACAATTTAATTTTGGTTAATAAAATTAAAAATATTATACAGGGTGTTCTCTGGGTCAATACCGTTACATTAAAATAGGTCTAACTTTTTTCCTCGGTATATACAAGATGCTATTAAAAACATTTATTTTTTTATATTTTTTTAACTAAAAAAAGTTATAGCGTTTGGATGTCGCTAAGAGAAATGATTTTCAAGATATTAAAATTAGAACTTTTTATTGTATGCGTAAAAGATTTTTGATTAAATTCAATACTACTTTTTATAGCATCCTAAGATTGGATGTTTTCTTAAGAAATATGAAGTTAAAAAATATACAGGGTGGTTCTTGAGTTATTATAAGTGTTTTAAAACAATTATTGTAACTTATTTGTCGTTATTGCAACTGTGTGGGGCTATGTTTTTAATGAGAAACAAAAACATCTTCGTATTAATTATTAATGCATGTATTTTTTTGTTGGTTTAAAAGAAAATTTTAATTATTAATAAAATAAATATTTTATTAATTATTAAAAAAATATATAAAATTTCTTAAGCATGGCGCTCTCAGCAACTAAGTTAAAATTTTAAAATTGATAAATAGTAAATCAAACTTAAAATTGTTTATTTTAGTAGGCTTTAAAAATAAAAAACAATAGAATCCAATAAAGTTGCTGTCGGCGCCTGTTTGTAAAATTTTTCTTTTTTACGTTAAACATGTTTAAATTGAGTTTTAAAAATAAATATGCCCCGACATAATTTATAAATAAACAAATGTATTCAGGTTAACGGTGGCCATTTTAAACATATATTGTAGATTTTTTTTTTGTTTTTCTTTCTAAAAATTTGTTGTTGCATTAAAATATGTATAATTTTTATAATTGGTGTATGCCCGCAATTAGAAAAACGATAACTGCAGTGGACTGTATATATTTTATTAAATAAAGCGCGAACAAACATAAATATATTGATACGAAATCACGAAATAATTAAGGTCCATAGGTTAATTGCTGGTACCACACAACGGAAATCAGAAACAAAGCACTCACCAGTTTGCAGTCAATTTCTCCACGTTCCAGGGGCCCCTGTATTGATCTAATGATGGCACCACGTAGCTGAAGGGCTGAAGTTTCCAGTTCTATGCTTCTGTACACCAAAATCGAGCACTTTCAAGTGTAGAAATTTGTAATAGTTGGAGAAAGAAATTAACACACCATTTTCTCGAGGCGGTAGAAAAGGATCTTACTGATTCTTGGTGCGCATGTCCAATGCGCGGAAAATGTACTCTGTCCGGCATCCAATTGTGTGGTTTTAAAAAGTAAAAACAACCGCGAAATTTAGCGGGAGCTAACATAACTGCCCTTCAAAACACACAATTTTAGAATATCAACCGGACAGATATAGATATAAGAAAAAATGATCGACCGATAAATATAAATGAATGAAAAACAGAAAAGTAGCGTAAGTTTATTTAGAGATAACGAAAACCCGAAAAAGGCAAAACAAACAAACAAAATTAAAAAAATAATAATAAAGAATTACCTATTGTAATAATTGACTTCAATCGGTAGAAAAATTAAAATTACTTTTAATTTGGCAAGAGGCACAGTTTTACAACTGGCCGCTTGTAAACACCGGTAGCCGTTCGTACCGTCGCTACACGCACTTGACCGTCTCCGCCGGGATGCAATTCGAGAACCCGACCGACTGGCCATTTCAAAGGTGATTGGATGTGATCACTCGTTATGATAACCAAATCATTTGATTTGATATTTGGGGACGAATCAGCCCACTTGTGTCGCTGTTGTAGCGTATGCAAATACTCTACCGAATACCGTTTCCAAAAATCATTATGTAGTTTTGGATTAGTTGCCATCTCGAGAGCCAATTTAGGGGAACCTCGGACAAATCTGACTCCGGAATTTCTGAATTAAGGGGTTCAAGGGTCAAAAAATGCCCAGGGGTAAGAGGTTGAAGATCATGTGGGTGTGAAGAGGCAGGAGATAAAGGGCGACTATTAAGTACGGCTTCTATGCGACATGTAAGGGTGGACATTTCCATGATGGACAACTTCTGGTCGCCGACTACTCGAACAAAGTGAGTTTTAAAACTTTTGACGCCAGCTTCTGCCAGGCCATTGAAATGTGGACTGAGAGGAGGTCCCAGATGCCAACGAATAGAAAGTCTGGTGGACGCACTTCTTGCGTAATCAAGTAATTGGGTACGAAACCCTATAAAATTACTGCCCTGATCTGACCAGCATTGCGTCACGCTTCCACGTCTGGAAATGAATCGATGGAATGCACCTACAAACCCTTCGGTGGACAGTTCCATGGTTAATTCCAAATGCACGCAATGTGTGGCCGTACAGAAAAACATACAGACATACGATTTGAAAGCTTTACAACCACGGTAACGATGAGGAATCACAAAGAAAGGTCCACAAAAGTCGATAGCTACACTCGAAAAAGGTTCAAGTTGATTGATTCGATGAGCGGGAAGAGAACTTATTATGGGCGGTCTATAGGGTTTAGGGTTGATTCTAAAACATTGCAAGCACTTGGATATGGTTCTTTGAATTGCCCATCTGGCAGATAATATCCAAAATTGCTGTAAAAGCAGATTGTGTAATGTTTTAAACCCAGGATAAAGGTATTGTCTATGAGTGGACTCGATAAGAAGAGTAGTTAAACGATAGTTACTCGAAAGTAAGACGGGGTGGTTTGCAGAATAAGACAAAAGGTCAGATTTTTGTAATCTGCCACCGACTCTAATGATATTATTTTCATCAAGAAAAGGTGAAAGTTTTCGAAAAGGTTTCGGTATTGGTTTATCCTTAGATAACGCGGAAAAAAGCTCAGAAAAACAAGAACCTTGAACGCGTTTGATAAGAAGGTATAACGCACTTTGCATCTCACCGGTGGTAGGAAAAACAATATTTTCAAAAATAATTTTTTGTTTCGGTGGATTAGTGGGTTTTTGATAGGAATGGTTTTGAAAAAGGTTAACTATTCGAAGGACACAACAATTGATACGTTGAATTTTTGATATAGATGAATATTTGATAAGAAGCTGATCTAAGAAGTTAACGTCAATTATCGCATTGCAACAGACCTTTGGCTTTTCCTCCAGATTAATATCTCCGAAATCAATCGGCATTTTTGATTTATGAAAATCAGGCCATTCGTTTTCGGGAGACCACAAAAACGACGGTGCGTTCCACCACATGTCATGTGAAATGAGCTGTGCGGGGGTGGCCCCTCGTGACGCAATATCGGCTGCATTTAAAGCAGAAGGAATGTAGCGCCATGAGTTTGAGGGAATGATTTCTTGGATTCTACTGACTCGATTTCCAACAAAGGTTTGCCAGCGATTAGGAGGGGATGAAAGTTAGTGCAATACGACTTGCGAATCGCAGAAAGTAACGATATTTGTAAAAGTTATTTTTCCTTCATAGCTAGATAAGACGAAGTCAATTAATTCGCTTAAAAGAAATGCGCCTAGGAGTTGTAGCCTAGCCAAAGTTTGTGACTTTATAGGCGCGACCCTAGATTTTGCAGATATGAGAGAAACAGATATATTGTTTTCCTCTTCTACACGAAAATATACACAGAAGCCGATGATTTGACAGGTATTGGTTTTTGACAGTTTGATTTGCCGGGGTAATTGAAAATTGGAAAGAAGCGGGAATTCAGAACGAAGTTTGTTCCAAGAGTCGATGATAGAAGAATCTGGTTCTTCGTCCCAGCCTATTATCGATATCCACAACTGTTGCAAAATAAATTTTGCTTGTAGCAACAAGGGACAAAGAAAACCTAACGGATCGAAGATTGTCCCTATGATAGATAAAATAGAACGTTTGGTTGGGGGTTTGTCCTTCATTCGGCATTGATAAGAAAAAATGTCGTTTTTTGGATGCCACTGAAGGCCTAAAACTTTGATAAAGTGTGGTTCATCCTTGTCAAAAGGGAGAGGTATTTGACGATCGGATTCTGGCAATGTTGCCAATAACTCAGGACAATTGCTTCCCATTTTTTAAGTTCAAATCCTCCCGACTTCAACAAATCATTGAGTTCCGTTTGAAGAGAAAGAGCTTCAGAAAGCGAAGGGCTAGTTCCCAAGATATCGTCGATGTAAATTGACGTTTTTAGAACAGTACTAGCCATAGGAAAACGTTCCTTTTCTCTCTCTGCCAGCTCATTTAATGTACGCATGGCTAGAAAGGGTGAGCATGTCATGCCAAAAGTGACAGTAGAAAGTTCCCACACTGAAAGTGGGTCCTGTGGAGAAAACCTCCACAATATCCTTTGATATGGACGGCGATAAGGATTGATAAGGACTAATATCAGCAATGTAGGATTAAGACGAAACGTAAGGAGTAAAAAGCAATATCTTTTTGAAGTTTCGGTCCAGATAACAACGTGTCATTGAGACTAATATTCTTTGGGGTGACTGCCGAACAATCCCAGACTACCCTTAATTTAGTACTTAAGCTTTTCGGCTTTAGTACGCAATGATGTGCCAAAAAACATGACACGTCGACTTTTGGTTGACTAGATAAAACTAGACTCATGTGATTAGAATCGATATAGTCTTGCATGAAACCAGAATAGGCAGTGTACAGATCAGGATTTTTGAGTAATCTATTTTCTAGAAGTAAAAATCTACGATAAGCTTGCGGATAAGTATTTCCTAGGTCAGGGTTTATTTTATCTTTAAACGGAAGATCTACCATGAATCTACCGCTCGGTTGTCGTACGACACTCGCAGTAAAAAAATTCCGCTTGTTTTTCTTCCTTTGATAAGATTTGTGTTTTAGGCAAATGTTCGATTTCGCAAAACCTAGGGATAATGACTCGTTAAAAAACAACTGGTTCGTTCCGTAAGAGTACCTACTTCGTCCACTTTTCCCATGACGACCCTGCCAAAGATGGTTTCTAGGGCTGAAGTTTGCCCTATTTGTCCAAGAACCCTGCCCTCCTTGAATATTTGTGCGAATAGCTCGCAACCAATAACTAGGTCCACAGGTCTAGATTTGAAATAAGATGGGTCGGCAAGTTTAAGGTTTTCCAAGTGTTTCCACTGATTATCGTTCAAAGTGAATGTAGGCATATTGGAACATAGTTGTGGAACAACAATTGCTTCGAAATTAAGTAAAGGAGTGACCTGTCCTTGTGGCTTAATGTGACATTAAACGAGCCTTTTGGAAGTAAGAGAAGACATTTAATTTAATTCGAATATTTCAGTGGTGTAACTTCGCCAAGGAAGATTAAGACGCTGAATACACTTTTCACTGATGAATCCTGTCTGTGATCCAGAATCAAGCAGTGCCCTTACAGGTTGAAAATTTCCGCAACCGTCCATAACATCTATTATGGCGGTGCATAAAAGAAAGGTACCTGAAGGTCCTGAGGTATTTAATGACACATGAAGATTATTGACAGGTGGTGTGTAAATGACAGGACTAGTATCTTGGCTTCCAGACTCGTTATTAGTTTCTAAGATATGAGTTAAAGTGTGGTGCCTTTTACTATTGCAAGTCCTGCATGAATATTTTGATTTGCACGTGTCTACCCCATGCGAGGGATGTAAACATGCTAGACATAATTTTTTCTGCTTGACGAAAGATAGGCGCTCGATAGGCGAGAGGTCAAGAAATATTTGACATTTCGAAAGCACGTGACCTTGATTACACCGGAAACATTTTATTCCAGTACTTGAATTAGTTGAGGTGCCAGCCAGTCCTTTTTTGCCCAAACTGATTTGGCATAGAATTTGATTTTTGATAGGTAGGCTTTTGCCCAAACTGATTTTGCATAGAATTTGATTTTTGATAGGTAGGCACCTTTTTGGGTGCTGTTGATTGAGGAAGTGATTCCAAAACTTTACATCTTTTTTCTAGAAATTGAAAAAGTGACTGAAAAGTGGGAATTTCGGTATTAGTATTGGCGTGACTCATTTCGAAATTTGAACGCGTCGGAATATCCAATTTTTCTAACAGAATGAAAAAAATAAGTCTCAACTGTCAACGTCAAAGCTAAGTGATTTTAAAATTTCTAGGGATTCTGAAAAGGTGTCAATTAAATTACGCAATTCTTTAGCTGACTCGTTTTTTAATGTAGAGTTCATAATTGTGCTTAAAGCATCATTTGCGAGGTCTCGCTTGTTTTGATATCTATTGGCTAATTTGTCGTAAGCAATTTTATAATTTTGATCAGATAAGCTAATCCCTGATATCAATTTTAAATATTAAAAAGATCGAAAAAGCTTGGCCATAATTTTTTATCACCTCGAAATATAGGAATACCTAACTCTTTGAGTTTTGGAGTTTCAGATTCGTTTTGACGAACATATGATCCCGTAAAGGATAGGGCCTCAACCGGAAATATTTCAGAGTAAACCACCTTACACGCATAAAAATATTTACGAGCTTCTGAAAGGATCGCATCATGCGTTTTAAACTCCTCGTCGTCCGAGTCGTCTATCAACATAATGACATCATTATGTGCCAACTTGCATTTATCGAAGGTTTCATCCAAATCGGAATACCTCACTTGAAAGTCGTTTCTCGCTTTGGCGTCCGTTGCCGCGGTTTGTGAAAACACATAACACTCGGTGATCGCAGATAAAAAACCCTTGCGTCTTTGCACGACTTTTTTGATAGACATGATTTTACCTTTGAAATGACGAAATTGTCGGTAAATATACAATTAACGCTAAATTAATGCTTCTGAAATAGAAAAAATGACGAATTGTCGAAAATATGCACTAATTTATCGCAACTGATGAAAATTGTTTTAAATATCGAAATGGTATGGATTGTTCCATCTAATCACAGAAATTGTGTTTGTTTGTTTTGATCGATTCTCGATTTTTGTTTACTGAAGTGACCACGCGGTAAACCCTGCGTTACCATAGCAGCGGACCGAAAACAGGTGAACTGCGCCGAAACCGAAGGTCGAACGAAAATCTCTCTCGGTTCAATACGATTGGCAAAATTCAAGGCCGTGTGATCTCGGCGAAAATGTGAAAATGGTTGACTTATTAATACCGTCGTATGGAGTAAATTTAAATAATTCGGGTCGAAGGAACACTTTATGTATGCCCGCAATTAGAAAAACGATAACTGCAGTGGACTGTATATATTTTATTAAATGAACCGCGAACAAATATAAATATATTGATACGAAATCACGAAATAATTAAGGTCCATAGGTTAATTGCTAGTACCATACAACGGAAATCAGAAACAAAGCACTCACCAGTTTGCAGCCAATTTCTCCACGTTCCAGGGGCCCCTGTCTTGATCTAATGATGGCACCACGTAGCTGAAGGGCTAAAGTTTCCAGTTCTATGCTTCAGTACACCAAAATCGAGTACTTTCAAGTGTAGAAATTTGTAATAGTTGGAGAAAGAAATTAACACACCATTTTCTCGAGGCGGTAGAAAAGGATCTCACTGATTCTTGGTGCGCATGTCCAATGCGCGGAAAATGTACTCTGTCCGTCATCCAATTGTGTGGTTTTAAAAAGTAAAAACAACCGCGATATTTAGCGGGAGCTAACAATTGGTTTTTATTTATTTTTTGCTATTAATAATTATTTAATAATTAAAATAATATTCTGTTTAAAAACCTGCTTAAGTATACACCGAGGCACAAAAAAATACATTGATGATTTTAATGCAATGGGAGGGGTTCAAAGAACACCCTGTACATTGTACATCAAATTTTTCAACGGAATCGTCTTGCAAATTTCAGAAAAACCCTCATGCTGGTTAGTTTTTGCAAAAATATTAATTAGTAGAAAGAATTGAAGAAAGTATCATACATAAATAATTAGTTATAATTATCACTCACATGCAATAAAATCTATAAATGCAAAAATCTCAAAAACCGTTCCTCTCAGCTACTTTGAAATAGTATAACTTTTTTACATAAAAAGGATGGAAAAACCATTATTTTACATAAAAACTGGTATACACCGAGGCACAAAAAAAATACACTGATTTTAATGCAATGGTAGTGGTCCAAGAAACACCCTGTACAATGTATATTAAAATTTTTTACGGAATCGTCTTGTCAATTTCAAAAAAACTTACAAGCTGGTTATTTTTTGCAAAAATATTAATTAGTAAAAAAATCATTAAAGAAAATCGAATTGAAAAACTAAAGTTTAACACCCTGTATCTCGGTTAGTACGAACTTTTCGACTTAGGTAAGTATGGCTAAATCGTAATATTTCGACCCAGGAAATCTACAGTTTAACTATGTACCATTAGTTCTGGGACACCCTGTATATTTATTTTCTTTTTAACTATTTACTTACTTTTTGCTGTTAAACAAAGGAAAAAAAAGCTGGTAGTTATTAGGCTTAAATAAAAGTTACTTTTTCCATTTACTTATTATTATTAACTAAAGATAAGAACTTATTCTAATAGAATTAAGTTTCTAAGGAACAATAAAGCTCTCTCTCTCTCTCTCTCTCTCTCTCTCTCTCTTGAAGTTAACACAAGGTGGTCCTGTTAATATAACTTTGACTTGTTGGTCACGTGTGTACAGGGGCCTTAAGACAAATTTAAACTGCAGAAATAAAGGCAAGATCTCATGTTAATTGAAACATACAGACGCACACACGCACAGACACCGCATTCGCACAATACACGACCGCATTTCTGTCAGTGGTAAAAAACATGTTGGCGATTTCTACTCCTGCACAGGCTGGATTTGGATAAACCATTTATGTTGCTGGTTTTTTCCTAAACCGCACTAAATTTTCCAAAACTGTGTGTTTTTGACCGAAATTTGATTTAAGGTTTTAAAATTTAGCCTCTGCTGTATTTTTAGGAAAATAAATTGGTCTAATGCATTTCGAGTGTTCGGTTAAAAATACTATTGGAATAAAATACGATTTGCATTGTTAAGCGATTTAAAAATAACAAATATTCTTTTAGCACCATTTTTTTTTGTTCATATGCAATATTGGTGCTACACGAGTATAAAAAAGTTTTTATTCTTTGAGAAATTGACCGTTAACAATAATGGTAAAAGAAGTAAAAAACATCGTTGATTTCGTTAGATATTAAGAATTTCTTTTTATTCTGCGTTTTTACCACAGCGAGCAGGACCAAACGAAGTCACTTTCTTTTGCTTTACAAATACAGTATGCCACTTCCAAAGCAATAGATAGCTAATTCGTTCTGTGTTGCTCGCTGTATTAAAAATATTCTATAAACGCTTTGTGAGCCAATTTGACAACGGTAGAAATTATAAATGAAATTTGATTTTAACCCTATATTGGTCTAATTAAAGATTTTAAAACATACCTCTATGTAAATAACCTTTTTTAGCATTTTTATTTAGTTTTAGACATACATATATATTTATCGGTTTCACAACGTTCTACGTCTTCCGATACCCAATCTCAACTCGTTTCTGTTTGCCCATAATTTATCATCTAGGCCTCTTATTCTTATTTCACTGTCTATTCCTTCTCTCCAGCTTCTCCTGGGCCGTCCTCGTTTTCTTCGGCCAGTTGGTTTCCATTGTAGTATTTGTTTAGATAGTCTTTCATCGTTCATTCTTTGTACATGTCCGTACCACACCAGCTGTTTTGTTCTTATATCATCCACTAAAGAACGTGCACCAACTGTCATAATTTTTCTTATTATTTGATTTGTAACTTTTTTTCTTTTTGATTTCCCTGCTGCTCTTCTCCAATAGTCCATCTCCGTAGCGGAAAACATTTTTTCTATTCTATCCTTGATTGGCTATACTTCTGAGCCTTATGTAATAATACTTTTTACAATGGTGTTATATATAAGCTTTTTGTTATTTTTTATATACTTTGGTCCCAAATTATTCCATTTAATAAAGTTATTGCTTTTCTTCCTTGTACGTTTCGATCTTTTATGGCTTTGTGTAGTGTTCCGTCAGCTGTAATTTTTAGACCTAAGTATTTATACTCATCACAGGACTGAATTCGCTGCCCGGTATTTAATATTAGATCCTGTTTCATTCCACCGATACACATATATTCTGTCTTATTGAGATTAACCTCTAGTCCCCACTTATTGTATTCTTCTATTAGTTTTCGTATCATATTTTCGAGGTCGTCATAATCCTGAGCAGTAGTACAGTAGTGTGGGTTCTGGACCAATTGGTAACATGCCATCCAGTTCTGTCTGTGTGTATGTCTGTCTGTCTGTTGCTGAAGAAGTGAACTTGGTATGACCTTGGGACTAAAAGAAGTGTGTAAGAAGTTGTGAGCAATGACGTAACAACCAGAGGCTGTTGAAAGGCCCTATTGGTCAATGAGTTAGGTGCCAATGCGCGAGTAGGTAAAATGGGGTGTTTTTTTAGTTTGAGCTTCACTAGGTTAGGTTCACTTAATGTGAAAAAGGCCTTAGGTAATTGTTGGTTAAAAAATAAAATAATTTCTAAAAATATTTGTTAAAATTAATCGGGATAGCCTGTGTATCTCTTATCATTGTTTATGCAGTTATAGGATAACCTTATGACCCGCACACGTTTCTGTTTTATCTAATACAGCTGGTTACTTATGCTGTACAGGATGTCTCACAGTAAATAATTCTAAAATAAAAAACTCAAAGTATGTTTTAATTATATATTTTTATTCATATATATCATATAAACCACACTCATCTCGACCATCAAATTTAAAAATAATTGATTAAAGATGTTTTTTAGCGTTATAGTTTGGATATATTTTCGTTATTCCAGCGCTGCCTCGGTTAATTTACGTTTCCATATTGTAGGTAATAATGGGTATAATGTTGGTAGTTTTTCTTCAATGATGTACCTGCATGAATCAAACCCAAAATATATCCATTCTGCTAACCATTTATAAATATTTTATTTAATTTTTCTCTTCTAAAAGTTCTTCTAGTTCAAAGTCAATTTTAGTTGACCAATAATTATATTGAAAGTCCATCTTACTGTGTTCTAAATTTTCATTTATGATCTAACTGTTATAGCTCTGGCTGAACGAATGAATGAAGTGTTGGTTAAAAAGATATTAAGGCAAAAGTTGTTTGTGGTGTTTAACACCACGTGACCAGTGCATGATATAATAGTGATATGTGTTTGTATAGCATCACCTACCTATTATGTGACATAATAGGTGGCTGTTGTTCAAGTTTGAAGGACCCAAGAAATAATGTGTACCTATTATTGTGTTGTTACCTAACACGGTTTAAAATTGACAGGATAGTCAACAAAAAGACCTCACTAGCTTAGCCTGGTATGTTTGAATGTAAAACAGGCGTTAGTTGATTAATAATAGTAATAATAATTATTTTCTTTCTTTGTTAAAAAATCAAATTATTTCTCGATGTGCATTTTGTATGTGTATTTTTTAGTGTTGTTTATATATGTAGCACTCCGATGGCTCAGATTGGGTTTTGGTAGATACAGTGGACTATAATTAACATTGGCGCAAAAAATTCATTTAACTAGAGAAAGTAACTAATTTAAAAATTGTAGGTTAAATTTGAAAGAGAAATAAAATTGTGATACAGCCTCATGGAGAGGGACTTACCGCTGTTTTGAAGTTCCAAAGTGCAAGGTGTACACCTTTCTATAAGAGCTATGTGACTTGAAGTTCCAACAGGATGATGGCACGATAATTTTAATTATTTACGGTATTTTAAAGTGAATTTTCACTATTTTTTAAATTTAGATTTTAAGGTTGTCGTTTTCTAGACATGGCGACGCGCAGCACACTTTGTCTGTCTCTCAATCCTGCGCTTGCAGTTTTTTCGCACATGCGCACAGCACTTCACCCTCTATAGGAAACCATATCACTATATTTTAAATTTTATGGATATGTGAAAAACACGATAGAGGACGCTTGTAGTGCCAAAGTATATAAAAATAAAGAAATAAGAAATAAAATGATAATTCTAAAATTTAGAATAGAAATTACATTTTTTGCGTTTAATTCTCGCATTTTAATGCAATTTTGCTTTAGGTAAATTTTATAATAACTAATAGTTGACCCATTTACTTAGGATTAATATAAATTTAAGACTAATAATTTTATGTTCAAGACAAAATTTTAGTCCATGAAAAATAGGAAAAATAAAAGTAAAATTCAAAAATAAAAGAAAAATAAAGAGGTTTTTTATGGAAACCGAACTTATTGCCGGCCGAAAATGCTATGCATTTTCTAAAGTATCAAGTGGCAAAGGACATAGCTTTGAGATTGGTCTCTTTAACACCGAGTCCCTTGTCTTGACATTAGCAACTCGATTTACACCGTCTTTACCCGGAAAAATTTCAATTATTCTACCGAGCTGCCATTGTAGCGGGGGTATAAAATCATTCTTGATTATTACCAAACGACCAACTTCTGGAGTACAAGTGGGGCCACTTGCTCCTTTGTTGAAGTGTATGCAAATATTCTTGCTGCCAGTGTCTCCAGAAATCCTGATGGATTCTTTGGAGTAGCTGCCAACGACTTAATCTATTAATTTTGATATCTGTTAAGTCAACGTCAGGAAGAGCTGTCAACGGTTCCAATGATAAAAAATGACCTGGTGTCAAAACAGAAATGTCATTTGGATCCGAGGAAATTTCAGTTAGCTGTCGAGAGTTCATAATAGCTTCAATCTGACAGGTGACTGTATATAACTCTTCATATGTTAAAATTTGTGAACCAATTGTTCGAAATAAATGTTTTTTGACAGTTTTAATCCCAGACTCCCAAAGACCTCCAAAATTGGGACTGTGACTTGGAATAAAATGCCATTTAATTGGACGAGAAGAATCCATCTGTAACAACTGTCTATTTGCCGAAACTAGGTTAGTTCCATTATCAGAATACATATCAGTTACGTAATTTTTACGAGCCACAAACCTACGCATTGCTGCGATAAAAGCATCGGCTGTCAAATCACTGACTATTTCGATATGTACCGCTTTCGTACTCATACAAACGAATAAGCAAATATATGATTTTAAAGTACGTGGGGCACCGCGGGTTCGGTTCATTAAAATGGGAATGGGGCCACCTAAATCTACTCCCGTATACAAAAATGATCTGAGTTGAGAAACTCGTGGAAACGGAAGTGAACCCATTGGGGGTTGTACCGATTTAGGGGATAATTTAAAACAGGGGATGCATTTTGCTTAAACTTGACGAATTTTGCGTTTTGCCGCAATTATTCAATAATTTTGGCTTAGTAAAAAATGTACTGTTCTTAATCCAGCATGTAAAAATTTTAAATGAAAATGTTCAATAATTAAATAAGTAATTCTACTTTCGCGGGGTAATAAAATTGGAAATTTTTTGTCATAAGACAGAGAAGAATTGTGCAATCTTCCACCGACGCGTAATAAATTTTGGTCATCTAAAAATAGATTTAATTTTTCCATCGGTTTAGATAATTTTATATTATTTTTAAGAGAATTTATTTCTTTCGAAAAATAGATCGATTGTTCGTTTTTTATTAATAAATAAAGTGCGGTTTGAATTTCTTGAAACGTTAAAAAAGTTTCAAAAATGATACTTTTATTTAGAAATTTTTTATTTATAAAACGTAAAATATACGCTAAAATTCTACAAAGTTTAGTAAAAGATGAGTTTTTATTAATAAGCGAAGTTAAAAAATTTTTGTTAGGGGTTTGCGTAGCAATTAAAGTTAAGTTTTTATTAGCTTTTTCTTCATTTAAAGTTTCAGAAGTGTCTTTTATTTCCAAGGTTATAGGCCAGTAGTCATAATGTAATTTTAAAAATTGGGGACCTTGAAAAAATAAACTATGATTTATAAGTTCACTAGGATAGAGACCTCTTGAAGCTACATCAGCGGGATTCTGAGAAGTGGAAATATAATGCCAATTTTTAGGAGATACTTTTTCATGAATTTGCGTGACTATTTTGTACATAGGTTTTCCACCTAGACGGATGTCCATTTTTAATCCACGATAAAGCTACTTGAGAATCACTCCATGGGAATATTTGGTAAATTTTAAGTCTGTTTTCAAAACTATGAAGAATAAATTGAATTAAATCAGCTAATATATTACAAGCGGCTAACTCGAGTCGTGCGATACTTGTAAATTTTATAGGGGCGACTTTAGTTTTTGAGCATAAAAAATAAATAATAATTTTATTTTTATAAATTACGCGTAAATAAACAATAGCTGCGTACGCTTTATTGGAAGCATCTGAAAAACTGATTAATTCGTATTGAGCGTTTCCCGAAAAAATATTGATAAAGCGGGATAAGCCAAATTCTTTTAAAAGTGGTAATTCTAACCTATAGCGTTCCCAGAGGCTACTTATCGCTATGGGAGCATCTTCGTCCCAGTCCAATCCAGATTTCCAAAATTCCTGGATTAGGCATTTAATTAAAATAGTAACTGGCGACAACCAACCAAGGGGATCATAAATTTTAAAAATTTCTGAAAGGATATTGCGTTTCGTGCAACTACGATTTAGAGGCTCTACTGAGTATGAAAAATAGTCTGAACAGGGTTGCCATCTAAGTCCTAAAATTTTTGTAGTTTCTTCTATATCAAGAGAAAGAACTTTAGGGTTAATATCGGATTCTGGCAAGTGCTCTAAAACAGTTTTATTGTTGCTAGCCCATTTATGTAATTTAAATCCTGCGGATTTTAATAAAAGTGATAACTCCTTTTGGAGGGATATAGCTTCTTCAACGGAGCTACAACCTGTGACAAAATCGTCAACAAAATTATCTGTCATAAGAACTTTAGCGGCGCAGGGAAAATTATGCTTTTCGTCCTCAGCTAGCTGCTGTAAGACTCTTAAAGCTAAAAAAGGAGCGGGAGTAGTACCATATGTACTGGTTTTTAAATTATATTCTTTTATAGGTTCCATAAGATTTTTTTGATAATTTTGATGATGCGGGGCTATTAAAATGCCGCGAAACATTTTAGAAATATCGCAACAAAGAGCGACTTCATTTAATCTAAAATTTAATAAAATAGAACAAATGTCCTTTTGTAATTTGGGACCGGCGTAAAGCGTGTCATTTAAGGAAATTCTTCCAGTATTTGTTTGGGATACTGCGCTTGCGTTAAAACTACTCTGAGTTTTGTGGTTAAACTTTCAGGTCTTTCAATATGGTGGTGGGGGATATAGTAACTTTTTTCCGTAAACTGTTCCTCCGGGTTAGAAATTAATTCCATGTGACCTAAGTCTAAGTATTCTTACATAAAGTCCGAATATTTTTGATAGGTTTCCGGTGTTTTAATTAAGCGGTTTTCGAGAGATAAAAATCTTTTTAATGCAAGTTGGCGACTATTTGGAAAACTTGGTTCACTATTTTCGCAAAAGGGTAAAGTCACGACGTAACGCCCTGTATTATCACGAAAAGTAGTATTTTTAAATATTTTTTCACATGCTTCGTCAGCCGGGGAAAGAATAGGTTTAATTTCCGGTATATTTTCAGTTTCCCAAAATTTCGATAGTGAATCATTAAGTTGATTATTTTAAATTTGGCATAAAAGGGATACCGAAGCGAGGGGCGAGTTTGTGTTACTAATTTGTCCCATTAGAATGTACCTAAAAATTGAGTTTAATGCGATAGGCTCATTTATATTACCTACCATCTCTAAGAATATAAGTAAGTAAATATCGGCTCCAAGTAAAACGTCGATTGCTCCCGGTCTATAGAAATAAGGGCCCGCGAGATTCATATTTATTGATTTTCGCTTGTGGCGAAAATCAATTACTTGAGCCGCCTCGGCCGTAACATAATTTTTTTTTTTTTTTTATTATTCCGTCCCTAGCACCCCTAGTGTATCGCGCTCGAATTTTGACGCTTACTCGGGAACGCTTCGACGTAGAAGGATGAAATTTGGCGCACTGATTAAGAACTTACGGGAAACCAAAAATGTTAATTTTGGGTCAAATCGGAAAATTTTAAGTAGGGGAAATAGGGGAAAAACCGTCAAAAAGTGACTTTTTTTGATGTACCTCCGTTGGCACACCATACGTGTCCAGGGGATTATTCTAGAAACTTGAGATTTTGCAAAAGTGTACTCTTAGGTGTGGTCAGGAAGCCTATTGTTTTTCAGCCAGATCGGAAAAAGGTAAGTGCCCCATTTTGGGGCTCTTCTGAATCCCTGCAGTGACGCATTTTCACTGTACAATAAAATTGGTCAGAATTTCACTGTTTATTTGCCGTTTTTTAAAATATATCTGGTCATTACTCCAAAACTGTTTAATGGATTTTAACCAAATTTTAAACATTTGCGGACCTAAGGGAGTGTTCGGTAACCGTATAGTTGGTTTTTAAAATTAGTTTTTGGTTTTTGAGTTTTGAGGATTTTTCAAAAATACTGAATCGAGAAATTTTTTTGCCCTTACATTTTTGACAGTTCTCGAACTGCTATCTTTTTAAGAAAATACCAAAATATTTTTTAAAAAAAGTTCGACTTTTCTAAGTTGTACCGTTTTTGAGTTTGAAAAATAAATACTAAAAAACACGCAAAAATCACAACGGAAATAACACGGATTAACACGCATTTTTACAAAAATCGCGATATCTTTAAAACAGTAGGTCCGAATTTGACAAAAATTACACTACTCACTTCGCCGAACCTTTCTACATAAAACTTTATTTATAGTTTTAACCTTAATGTAGAGGGCGCTGGTGTAGGGCACTTAACATTTATCAAAACGGTCCAAAATTAATAAAAATCTTATAAAATTAAAGGAATTTGCAAATATTTTTTGAAATATAATTCCAATAATAATAGGATTAATTTCATGTTAAAGAAGAGACAAAAATCTATAAAATGACATATGTCATTTTTAAGTTATGACAAAATTTTAGTTTCTAGGTTTATTTTTTGATCAAATACCGCGAAAAATATTTGTAAAACATCAACGAAATAGAATCTTATACACAAATTGGTTGAAATTAAAACTTTTTTTGATGCATTGAGTCTGTAGCATGAGAGGAGCCGGAGCCACAATTCGTTTAATTATAAAATAAATTATCTTGGACCGATAGTTTTTGATATTTATCCCAAAATATTTAAAAACTCAATAAATTTCATGTATTTTTATTTAAAAAATTACGATATCTTCAAAACCATACGTCAGATTTTGACGGAAGTTACACCATTCGCTTACTCGAACCTTTTTACATAGTAATCAGTCAACAGTTTTATCATTTTTATAGAGCGCGCTTAACAAAGTAACCAAAATTAAAAATTGTCGGTTCATAGATAAGAAATTCGCAAATGCCACATTTAACTATAGTATAGTATACTTTCATTTTAAAGAGCAGAAAAAAATTTGCAAAATAGCAGATGTCATTTTCTATTTAATTCTTCCTAGGTTAATTCTTTGGATTATATATTAGACAGAATGTTTAGCAAAAACTAATATTAATATTTTACACGCCAAATTCAAAGGATAAAAGTGACATTAATATTTTTATAAAGCAATAAGTTTTTAGCATGAGGGGAGCGGGAGCTACATACTTTAGCGACAAAAAGGCACTTTAATTAAATTACATTATTATTAAAGTCCAGTGATAATAACATCAGTTGTAAGGGGTTGGCAAAGGCAAATAATAAGTAGTTATTAAATGAATTACTAATTAACATTTTATTTTTGACTCAGTGTCCAATTCCAAGGATAAATATTAAAAAAAAAAATTTCGTGGTTAAACGTATATAAAAAGGTTTTGTTTCTCTTGTATTATTCCATGAGCATAGTTTCTTTTGTATTCGGTAGATGTCGCCACTTGTGCTTAAAGCATACCGTATTGCAGGCATTATTTTTTATTTCTCTTATCAATATCGTAAGATGAAATTTATATACCGTCTCTCCAACTTTACAAAGGTGTTACATTGACCATGCACGGTTCTGAAGGGCTCCTTAAGCATGAAACAGTTAACTGTCAACACTTAATGGGTGGCCATTGGATCTTGAACCCCCGTGGGTGTACAGTATTCGAGCTGTCCACGGAAAAATACAAGAGGAACAAAACCTTTCTACACCCGATTATCCACGAAAAAATTTTGTTTTCTTTATTCACGGGTACCAAACTTTACGTTTTAAATATATTTCGCAAAACATTTAAAATACTCTGCCAATATATGGGCCTATAGTTATAGTGTACGTGTGAGCTAATATAACTAAAAACTGAAATATATTTTATTCAACTCCAGACTAAATTACCTTTTGTTTGATACCACACAAGCCATGTTTTAACTTAAACTCAAATTTTTGAAATCTACCGCCACCCATAAAAAAAAACAAAAACTAAAATGTATTTTGTTAAACTCCGTACTCAATTACCTTTCGTTTGATATCACACACGCCATATTTTCACTTAAACTCTAATTTTTAAAATATACCCCCACCCTTTTTTTTAAATAAATTAAAATGTATTTTGTTTAACTGCAGACTCAATTACCTTTCGTTTGATATCACACATGCCATATTTTCCCCCACCCTTTTATTTGGTTTGTGTTCGGTGGATTTTGTTCATTTTTAAATGGGACCATCTCGACCCAAGACCCAGCCTAGGTACCAAATTTCATTAAAATCGGCCAAGCGGTTTTTGAGTTATGCGCGTTGGTCGTTACAGACAGACATACAGACACACAGACAGACAGACAGACAGACAGACAGACAGACAGACATACAGACTGATAGACAGACAGACAGACAGACAGACAGACAGACGGCGCAACAAAAAAGTTTCAAAATCATCTGAAACGCAAAGATATATAAAATTTTTTGAAATCGGAGCAACTTTTTTTTCTCGAAAAAATTAGGATCGCCATAGCTTACACTACTATAGTATAGTATATGTGTGAGCCAACACTACTATAGTATAGTATATGTGTGAGCTAAAAACTTTTCGAAACTAGTAAAAACCTTTAATTTTAAAATGTATATTGGAGAACTTGGCTATACTTTTATCTCAATTATTATATAGATTTCTCTTAGTTTCTGTCAGTCTGTCAAATCACAGCTCTCTAGCGTTTCTGGCAGTTGGTAATGTTACTTTTACATAACTTTACATGTATAGGGAAGGGGAGTAAATTATAATTTCGGGTTTTTTATTTTTTCCTATAGTTTTGTCATAGTTCCTATCAGTCTGCAAGGCATCTTTTTAGACTATATTGTGTATCCATTTGGATACGCAGTCCTTCAGATTGGATACCCAGTAAACAAGGAAATGGATACCCACTTTTGGGCCTTGGCCTTTTATAAAATATAATTAAAATATGATACCTAAAATACAGGGTGTAATTTAAATGATGAACCAATCTCTAAGAGATGGTGCGGAAGGTCCAAAGCAGACAAAAAGTTCAAATAACTTTTTGCCAAGTTATAGCATTTTTTAAGTTTGGAGTGTAGGGAAAAACGATGAATTTTAAAATATCAAATTGAACAACGTTGCTTTTTCCAAGAAAATATAGATAGGTTAAGGATACAGTGTGGCCAAATAATCTTTGGAATACGTATAAATTTCTCAATTCTTTTAAGAATTAATATTTTTATGAGCTATTAAATTTACACAAAAGAAATTGAAATAGATTTTTGTACATGTCTAAAGGACCCTTAAAACAAATATAAAATAATAATATTAGCACTATATTTTAACGATTTTTGGTAATAATTTTAAATCTATCTATCTATCTATCTATTTAGCTTTCTTCGATCCATCTTTGGACATAGGCCTCCCCCAATATCTTCCACTCTTCTCTGTCTGTCGCCCTGTTCATCCATCTAGTCCCTGCATGTCTCTTCAAATCGTCCGCTATCTCATTTGGGGTCTTCCCCTACTTCTTTTATTTTGCCAAGGTCTCCAGTCTACAATGCATTTGTTCCATCGATTGTCTTTCAGTTTGATATTTTGACCAGCAAATTTCCATTGTAATTTTGCTACCTCTCCTCTGACATCCCTTACTTTTGTTTTATTTCTTATCCATTTATTCCTTTTTCTATCTATTAGCTTTACATGTAAAATTTGTCTTTCCATGGATCTTTGGGCTTTTGTTACCTTATCCAGGTTTGATTTTGTAAGCGTCCAGGTCTGGGATCCATATGTGAGCACAGGAAGAATACATTGGTTATACACTTTCGTTTTAAGGTACTGAGGATATTTTTTATTTTTTATTATGTAGCTTAATTTACCGAATGCTGCCCAGGCCAATCTTACTCGTCTCTTGATTTCAGCTGTTTGGTTTTCTTTTTCTAGTTTAATAATTTGTCTCAGATATATATTCATCTACTTGTTCTATTTTTTCTTGGTTTATTCTGGTGATATCTTCATCTGTGTTTGTTATGATTTTAGTTTTAGTGTAGCTCAAGCCTATATTTTTAGCTGCTGTATCCAGTTCTCCCAGCATTTTTATAAGTTCCTCTTTCTTATCTGTTATTAAGGCAATATCGTCAGCATATCTTAGGTGGTTCAAGTATTGTCCGCTTACTTTGATGCCTATTTCTTCCCAGTCTAAGTTTTTAAAAAGATCTTCTAGGGCCTGGTTAAATAGTTTAGGGGATATTGTGTCATCCTGTCTGTCAGCTTTTCTTATGCGGATTGGCTTGGTCCCTTCGTGGATTTTGATTGATGTTGTTGCCTCGCTATATATATTGGCTATTAAATCTGTGTATCTGTGATCTATTCGGCTACTAATTAAAGATGCTTTTACTGCCCAGTGCTCAATACTATCAAAAGCTTTTTCAAAGTCTATAAACGCAATATAGAGTGGAATGTTATATTCGTTGGCTCGCTCTATTAGAATTTTCGTGGTTAGCAGGTGGTCAACTGTATTGAAACCCTTTCTGTCTTTTTCAGGTGATTTGTTATTTTTCATTTTCTTTAATGCTCTCTTTATTTCCATCTTGCTTATTTCGGGTTGTAATTCTGAGTTTATGTTCTTTATTTTTGTTTGGAGTTTCTTTATGTTTTCTCGCGATGGTTCTCTTTTTGTTTGGTATAATTTTGTATAGAATAGCTGTGTGATATTTATAATATAGACATGGGCGCACCCAGCTAGCTTAATATTCGACATCATGAGGCTTCGCCCCCCCCCCCCCCAAGAGGCCTCGGGCCCCCCCCCCCCCCCCAGACATATTCCTGGGTGTGCCACTGATATAGATAATATATAGAGTCGGTCTTAGACATTTCATATTCCTGTTATTTTCTATAACTCTTTCAACTTTTATTTCTTGGCTCTTTCTTTTATTTTCTTTTATCATTTTTCTTATAGTTTTATTTATTTCTGTGTATTCTATCGATGTTCTCTTTCCTCCTTTCACCAGGTTCCGCCTTTTTTCGATGAGTTTCTTTATCTCTTCTGATATAAAATTTCTCTCTTTTCACCCTTTTGTGCCACATCTTTTCCAACTTGGGTCATAGTTCTTATCAGCGTATCATTTATTTCATCTATATTTTCGTTTTCACATCCTAAGTTTTGGGTTAGCTGTTTATTTAGCATTTCTTTGTATATGGCTTTATTTTCTGTAAGTTTACTCATGTCAAGTTGTTTATTTTTATTGTTAATTTTCCTTTCTGACCATCCTGTGATCACTGCTTGTTGTAAAGCTATTTAGGACTGTTACATCTCTAACGATGCTTTTTCAGTAGTCAGGCTGAGCCATGTCCACTTTCGTTGCGGTTTCTTCCTATAGAACTAATTCATTGCATACATGTGTCTTTCCTCTAGATAGTTCATTAAGGTTGTGCCCCTGTCATTCCTTTCGCCATATCCAAAATCCCCTATTTTGGATATTAATTTTGAGCATTTCTATTTATTTTCAAATAATTTTACCATTTAATTATTACCCTTATTGTCATGCATAATATCAGAAAATGTCGATTTTCCGTTATGATTTTTAAAGAAGTTATAACAAAAAATAAAATAATAGCTGTTAAGTTTGGCACCCTTTATCTAAAAAGCAAAGAAATATAACGCAAAATATAATAAGAAAAAGTCCTTCTTTTGATCTTTTCTACCACCTATTAAAGTTTGCTATTATTACATCCTGATATTATGTTAAATGTTTGTATGTTATGGTAAGAATTTTAAGATATTTGAAAGTATCAATTTGGTCTGAAAAAAAAAACCATTTATGAAAGTGAGCGCAAAAAAACCCGACATAATGTTTTTCGTTATAACTCTCCAACTATAACACCAATTTTACCAAAGCAAAGATTATTTGGCAGGAATTGATTGATCGAACAGTATGTCGGAAATGTTGGATATTTTTTTGTTTGTAAGAAAGCTCTATCTTTGTTAAGCACAAAATTGATTTTTGCTTCAACTATATTGTTTTACAGGTTGTAACGATTGTCTTCTAAATCCTGTCTGTATTAATTTCCTTATAAATAAATTTTTGCCGAACCGATATTAATAAAATATAAAGTGGAACAGATTGATTGCTTTTAAAAGATCACTATTAAAATTTGCCGTCATTGTAAAATCCAAAATGGCGGTCATAAAAACTTTAATTTTTAAAAAGGCTGTTTGTTCTTATATTTTTTGAAAATTTTTTGATTTTTTTCGGAAAAGTTTTACAGATTATGCGATTGCCTTGCCATTTCTATGTGCATTCATTTCCTCATAAATTCATTATTATCAAACTGACAATAAAATAAAAAGTATCATGGTGAAATTCTCCGCCAACTCTAAATATTGACCCTCCATAAAGGATAGTTGTTTCTTATGTTACGATAAATTTTTCGACCCTTTTTTGAATTTATTTATTAGATCCACCACTCACAACGAGGTACTAATCATAAAAAAATAAATCCTCGCAACATACAAAGAAGTGATCCTTTCAAGAAGGACAAATTTGACTTTTTTTCCAACATCTTGGATTTAAAATTGTCGAAAAATTTCAATAGTTCAAAGAGCAATACTTCTTTTTTTATTATTGAAATCGGTTCAGTGAATTTATAAGTAAATTATTGCAGACAGAAGTTAAAGCAACAGTTGGAATAACAATTATTATTTAAAGAACCACTAAACGGATTTTATAGATTTTATAGAATAAAATATTAATGAATTTATGAGGAAATGATACTTGATCAAGTATCAAGGAAAATATGTAATATTTGAGACTGTGAGTCTGTCGCATAAGCAGCACATTTTAGGGATGAAAAATTCACTTTTTATTAACTGTGTATTCGATATTAACTTAAATTAATACTGGTAAATTAAATTTGCAAAGCGAATTATTGACAAAAGTAACTTTGTGAAGTAAATTTTATTAACACAAATTTATGAACCAATAATAATTCCCCAAATTCTTGGTTTGAAACTTGTATGCAACGATTTTGTTTCCAATCCCCCAAATGTTATTGTACGATATCAATAGAAATACTGTTAAACATATTTTTATAAATAATTAAACTCAAAATCTCGCCGCAGCGAAAATCAATGCTGCAACAGTTTTAAAAGTGTTGGATGTAAAAAATTTGCGAAGCAAATGTGTTAATGAACTAATTTGCGAAGCAAATTTTTCTCAACACAAATTTGCAAAGCAAATTTGTTAATAAACTAATTTGCGAAGCAAATTTTTTTCAACACAAATTTGCGAAGCAAATTTGTGATACGGATGTTTTCGCGTAGCGAAAATCATCCGTATGTCTATTGATTTTCGCTTGTGGCGAAAATCAATTACTTGAGCCGCCTCGGCCGTAACATTATTTTTTTTATTATTTTTTTTTTTTTATTATTCCGTCCCTAGCACCCCTAGTGTATCGCGCTCGAATTTTGACGCTTACTCGGGAACGCTTTGACGTAGAAAGATGAAATTTGGCGCACTGATTAAGAACTTACCGGAGACCAAAAATGTCAATTTTGGGTCAAATCGGAAAATTTCAAGTAGGGGAAATAGGGGAAAAACCGTCAAAATGCAACTTTTTTTGATGTACCTCCGTTGGCACACCATAAGTGTCCAGGGGATTATTCTAGAAACTTGAGATTTTGCACAAGTATACTCTTATGTATGGTCAGGAAGCCTGTTGTTTTTCAGCCAGATCGGAAAAAGTCAAGTGCCTCATTTTGGGGCTCTTCTGAATCCCTGCAGCGACGCATTTTCACTGTACAATAAAATTGGTCAGAATTTCACGTTTATTTGCCGTTTTTTAAAATATATCTGGTCATTACTCCAAAACTGTTTAATGGATTTTAACCAAATTTTAAACATTTGCGGACCTCAGGGAGTGTTCGGTAACCGTATAGTTGCTTTTTAAAATTAGTTTTTGGTTTTTGAGTTTTGAGGATTTTTCAAAAACTATGCAAGGTTTTTGCAGTCAAAAATACTGAATCGAGAAATTTTTTTGCCCTTACACTTTTTAACAGTTTTCGAACTGCTATCTTTTTAAGAAAATACAAAGCTATTTTTTAAAAAAAGTTCGACTTTTCTAAGTTGTACAGTTTTTGAGTTTGAAAAATAAATACTAAAAAACACGCAAAAATCACAACGGAAATAACACGCATTTTTACAAAAATCGCGATATCTTTAAAACAGTAGGTCCGAATTGGACAAAAATTACACTACTCACTTCGCCGAACCTTTCTACATAAAACTTTATTTATAGTTTTAACCTTGATGTAGAGGGCGCTGGTGTAGGGCACTTAACATTTATCAAAACGGTCCAAAATTAATAAAAATCTTATAAAATTAAAGGAATTTGCAAATATTTTTTGAAATATAATTCCAATAATAATAGGATTAATTTTATGTTTAAGAAGAGACAAAAATCTATAAAAACATATGTCATTTTTAAGTTATGACAAATTTTTAGTTTGTAGGTTTATTTTTTGATCAAATACCGCGAAAAATATTTGTAAAACGTCAACGAAATAGAATATTATACACAAATTGGTTGAAATTAACACTTTTTTTGATGCATTGAGTCTGTAGCATGAGAGGAGACGGAGCTACAATTAGTTTTATTATAAAATAAATTATCTTGGACCGATAGTTTTTGATATTTATCCCAAAATATTTAAAAAGCTCAATAAATTTCATGTATTTTTATTTAAAAAATTACGATATCTTCAAAACCATACGTCAGATTTTGACGGAAGTTACACCATTCGTTTACTCGAACCTTTTTACATAGTAATCAGTCAACAGTTTTATCATTTTTATAGAGCGCGCTTAACAAAGTAACCAAAATTAGAAATTGTCGGTTCATAGATAAGAAATTCGCAAATGCCACATTTAATTATAGTATAGTATACTTTCATTTTAAAGAGCAGAATAAAATTTGCAAAATAGCAGATGTCATTTTTAAGTCAGTGTCTAGTTAATTCTTCCTAGGTTAATTCTTTGGATTATATATTAGGCAAAATGTTTGGCAAAAACTAATATTAGTATTTTACACGCCAAATTCAAAGGATAAAAGTGACATTAATATTTTTTTAAAGCAATAAGTTTTTAGCATGAGGGGAGCGAGAGCTACATACTTTAGCGATAAAAAGGCACTTTAATTAAATTACATTATTATTAAAGTCCAGTGATAATAACATCAGTGTTAAGGGGTTGGCAAAGGCAAATAATGAGTAGTTATTAAATGAATTACACTTAGTTGACTAATTAACATTTTATTTTTGAATCAGTGTCCAATTCCAAAGCTAAATATTTAAAAAAAAAACAAAAATTTTTCGTGCCTAAACGTATATAAAAAGGTTTTGTTTCTCTTGTATTATTCCATGAGCATAGTTTGTTTTGTATTCGGTAGATGTCGCCACGTGTGCTTAAAGCATACCGTATTGTAGGCATTATTTTTCATTTCTCTTATCAATATCGTAAGATGAAATTTATATACCGTCTCTCCAACTTTACAAAGGTGTTACATTGACCATGCACGGTTCTGAAGGGCTCCTTAAGCATGAAACAGTTAACTGTCAACACTTAATGGGTGGCCATTAGATCTTGAACCCCCGTGGGTGTACAGTATTCGAGCTGTCCACGGAAAAATACAAGAGGAACAAAACCTTTCTACACCCGATTATCCACGAAAAAATTTTGTTTTCTTTATTCACGGGTACCAAACTTTACGTTTTAAATATATTTCGCAAAACATTTAAAAAACTTTTCGAAACTAGTAAAAACCTTTAATTTTAAAATGTATATTGGAGAACTTGGCTATACTTTTATCTCAATTATTATATAGATTTCTCTTAGTTTCTGTCAGTCTGTCAAATCACAGCTCTCTAGCGTTTCTGGAAGTTGGTAATGTTACTTTTACATAACTTTACATGTATAGGGAAGGGGAGAAAATTATAATTTCGGGTTTTTTATTTTTTCCAATAGTTTTGTCATAGTTACTATCAGTCTGCAAGGCATCTTTTTCGACTATATTGTGTATCCATTTGGATACGCAGTCCTTCAGATTTGGGTATCCCCAGTAAACAGGAAATGGATACCTACTTTTGGGCCTTGGCCTTTTATAAAATATAATTAAAATATGATTCCTAAAATACAGGGTGTAATTTAAATGATGAACCAATCTTTAAGAGATGGTGCGGAAGGTCCAAAGCAGACAAAAAGTTCAAATAAGTTTTTGCCATAGCATCAAAAAGTTCAAATAACTTTTTGCCATAGCATTTTTTAAGTTTGGAAAGTAGGGAACAACGATGAATTTTAAAATATCAAATTGAACAACGTTGCTTTTTTCCAAGAAAATATAGATAGGTTAAGGATACAGTGTGGCCAAATAATCTTTGGAATACGTATAAATTTCTCAATTCTTTTAAGAATTAATATTTTTATGAGCTATTAAATTTACACAAAAGAAATTGAAATAGATTTTTGTACATGTCTAAAGGACCCTTAAAACAAATATAAAATAATAATATTAGCACTATATTTTAACGATTTTTGGTAATAATTTTAAATCTATCTATCTATTTAGCTTTCTTCGATCCATCTTTGGACATAGGCCTCTCCCAATATCTTCCACTCTTCTCTGTCTGTCGCCCTAATTATCCATCTAGTCCCTGCATGTCTCTTCAAATCGTCCGCTATCTCATTTGGGGTCTTCCCCTACTTCTTTTATTTTGCCAAGGTCTCCAGTCTACAATGCATTTGTTCCATCGATTGTCTTTCAGTTTGATATTTTGACCAGCAAATTTCCATTGTAATTTTGCTACCTCTCCTCTGACATCCCTTACTTTTGTTTTATTTTTTATCCATTTATTCCTTTTTCTATCTATTAGCTTTACATGTAACATTTGTCTTTCCATGGATCTTTGGGCTTTTGTTACCTTATCCAGGTTTGATTTTGTAAACGTCCAGGTCTGGGATCCATATGTGAGCACAGGAAGAATACATTGGTTGTACACTTTCGTTTTAAGGTACTGAGGATATTTTTTATTTTTTATTATGTAGCTTAATTTACCGAATGCTGCCCAGGCCAATCTTACTCGTCTCTTGATTTCAGCTGTTTGGTTTTCTTTTTCTAGTTTAATAATTTGTCTCAGATATATATTCATCTACTTGTTCTATTTTCTCTTGGTTTATTCTGTTGATATCTTCATCTGTGTTTGTTATGATTTTAGTTTTAGTGTAGCTCAAGCCTATATTTTTAGCTGCTGTATCCAGTTCTCCCAGCATTTTTATAAGTTCCTCTTTCTTATCTGTTATTAAGGCAATATCGTCAGCATATCTTAGGTGGTTCAAGTATTGTCCGCTTACTTTGATGCCTATTTCTTCCCAGTCTAAGTTTTTAAAAAGATCTTCTAGGGCCTGGTTAAATAGTTTAGGGGATATTGTGTCATCCTGTCTGTCAGCTTTTCTTATGCGGATTGGCTTGGTCCCTTCGTGGATTTTGATTGATGTTGTTGCTTCGCTATATATATTGGCTATTAAATCTGTGTATCTGTGATCTATTCGGCTACTAATTAAAGATGCTATTACTGCCCAGTGCTCAATTCTATCAAAAGCTTTTTCAAAGTCTATAAACGCAATATAGAGTGGAATGTTGTATTCATTGGCTCGCTCTATTAGAATTTTTGTGGTTAGCAGGTGGTCAACTGTATTGAAATCCTTTCTGAAGCCTGCTTGTTCTTTTGATTGATATCCGTCAATTTTTGTTGTTAGTCTATCTTTTAATATTTTCGTGAAAAGCTTATAAATTACATTGGGGAGTGTTATAGGTCGATAGTTTTTTAGGTCTGCCCTATCGCCTTTCTTGTGTAGAATAATGGTTACTGATTCTTTCCAGTTGTTTGGGATTATTTTTTCTTTTAATATTTTATTGAGGAGAATACGGAGGGTATTAACTACAGTTTTACCACCGTACTTTAGCATTTCTGCCGTTACTCCGTCTTTTCCAGGTGATTTGTTATTTTTCATTTTCTTTAATGCTCTCTTTATTTCCGTTTTGCTTATTTCGGGTTGTAATTCTGAGTTTATGTTCTTTATTTTTGCCTGGAGTTTCTTTATGGTTTCTCGCGATGGTTCCCTTTTTGTTTGGTATAATTTTGTATAGAATAGCTGTGTGATATTCATAATATAGACATGGGCGCACCCAGCTAGCTTAATATTCGACATCATGAGGCTTCGGCCCCCCCCCCAAGAGGCCTCGGGCCCCCCCTCCCCAAGACATATTCCTGGGTGCGCCACTGATATAGATAATATATAGAGTCGGACTTAGACATTTCATATTCCTGTTATTTTCTATAACTCTTTCAACTTTTATTTCTTGGCTCTTTCTTTTATTTTGTTTTATCATTTTTCCTATAGTTTTATTTATTTCTGTGTATTCTATCGATGTTCTCTTTCCTCCTTTCTCCAGGTTCCGCCTTTTTCCGACTTGGGTCATAGTTCTTATCAGCGTATCATTTATTTCATCTATATTTTCGTTTTCGCACCTTAAGTTTTGGGTTAGCTGTTCATTTAGCATTTCTTTATATATGGCTTTATTTTCTGTAAGTTTACTCATGTCAAGTTGTTTATTTTTATTGTTAATTTTCCTTTCTGACCATCCTGTGATCCCTGCCTGTTGTAAAGCTATTTAGGGCTATTACATCTCTAACAATGCTTTTTCAGTAGTCAGGCTGAGCCATGTCCACTTTCGTTGCGGTTTCTTCCTATAGAACTAATTAATTGCATACATGTGTCTTTCCTCTAGATAGTTCATTAAGGTTGTGCCCCTGTCATTCCTTTCGCCATATCCAAAATCCCCTATTTTGGATATTAATTTTGAGTATTTCTATTTATTTTCAAATAATTTTACCATTTAATTATTACCCTTATTGTCATGCATTATTTCAGAAAATGTCGATTTTCTGTTATGATTTTTAAGGAAGTTATAACAAAAAATAAAATAATAGCTGTTAAGTTTAGCACCGTTTATCTAAAAAACAAAGAAGTATAATGCAAAATATAATAAGAAAAAGTCCTTCTTTTGATCTTTTCTACCACCTATTAAAGTTTGCTATTATTACATCCTGATATTATGTTAAATGTTTGTATGTTATGGTAAGAATTTTAAGATATTTGAAAGTATCAATTTGGTCTGAAAAAAAAACCATTTATAAAAGTGAGCGCTTTTCAAATATACCTGGTGGGCAAAAAATCCCGACAAAATGTTTTTCGTTATAACTCTCCAACTATAACACCAATTTTACCAAAGCAAAAAGTAGTTGGCAGGGATTGATTGATCGAACATTATGTCGGAAATGTTGGATATTTTTTTGTTTGTAAGAAAACTCTATCTTTGTTAAGCACAACGAGATAGGAATCATTAAAAACGATTTCGGTCCCTAAAAATTGATTTTTGCTTCAACTATATTGTTTTACAGGTTGTAACGATTGTCTTCTAAATCCTGTCTTTATTAATTTCCTTATAAATAAATTTTTGCTGAACCGATTTTAATAAAATATAAAGTGGAACAGATTGATTGCTTTTAAAAGATCACTATTAAAATTTGCCGTCATTGTAAAATCCAAAATGGCGGTCATAAGAACTTTTAAAAAGGCTGTTTATTCTTATATTTTTTGAAAATTTTTTGATTCTTTTCGGAAAAGTTTTACAGATTATGCGATTGCCTTGCCATTTCTATGTGCATTCATTTCCTCATAAATTCATTATTACTAAACTGACAATAAAATAAAAAGCATCATGGTGAAATTCTCCGCCAACTCTAAATATTGACCCTCCATAAAGGATAGTTGTTTCTTATGTTACGATAAATTTTTCGACCCTTTTTTGAATTTATTTATTAGATCCACTACTCACAACGAGGTACTAATCATAAAAAAATAAATCCTCGCAACATACAAGGAAGTGATCCTTTCAAGGAGGACAAATTTTACTTTTTTTCCAATATCTTGGATTTAAAATTGTCGAAAAATTTCAATAGTTTTGTTCAAAGAGCAATACTTCTTTTTTTATTATTGAAATCGGTTCAGTGAATTTATAAGTAAATTATTGCAGACAGAAGTTAAAGCAACAGTTGGAATGACAATTATTATTTAAAGAACCACTAAACGGATTTTATAGATTTTATAGAATAAAATATTAATGAATTTATGAGGAAATGATACTTGATCAAGTATCAAGGAAAATATGTAATTTTTTGAGACCGTGAGTCTGTCGCATGAGCAAAGCGAGAGTTACACATTTTAGGGATGAAAAATTCTCTTTTTAATAACTGTGTATGAGTTCGATATTTACTTAAATTAATACTGGTAAATTAAATTTGCAAAGCGAATTATTGACTAAAGTAACTTTGTGAAGTAAATTTTATTAACACAAATATATGAACCAATAATAATTCTCCAAATTCTTGGTTTGAAACTTGTATACAACGATTTTGTTTCCAATCTCCCAAATGTTATTGTACGATATCAATAGAAATACTGTTAAACATATTTTTATAAATAATTAAACACATAATCTCGCCGCAGCGAAAATCAATGCTGCAACAGTTTTAAAAGTGTTGGATGTAAAAAATTTGCGAAGCAAATGTGTTAATGAACTAATTTGCGAAGCAAATTTTTCTCAACACAAATTTGCAAAGCAAATATGTTAATAAACTAATTTGCAAAGCAAATTTTTCTCAACACAAATTTGCGAAGCAAATTTGTGACACGTATGTTTTCGCGTAGCGAAAATCATCCGTATGTTTTTTATAATTCCCATTGGACTAATATTTATGTCATTAAAGGGAAGCTAAGAACAAATTTGACGTAAAATAACTGCACTCTGTACTGATAAGGTCAGTTCAGATTGATTGCAAGGGCGAATGATCATATCAATAGATCCTAATTTTGATTGCATACTGGTCTCACCAATTCCAAAGACTTCAGTTTCAATATTAAAGCGGGGTAGGCCTAGTTTGTTGGCACATTTTAAAGATACAAAAGACAGATGCGATGCGGAATCTAAAACTCCACGAAAAGTTTGATAATTACCTCTTATATCTTTTATTTGAAAAAGAGCGGTAGAAAGCAAAGTACTAGAGTTACTGTAACTTTGTGTAGAGTAGCAAGCACCTTGATTTTAAGTTTGCGAAGAGGATGAGTTACTAATTTCATTTCTTTCCTGCCGAAACGCGTTAATTTGTTGGCTATTTACCGGCAAATCTGCATTATTATTTTGTTGCCGTTGAGACGAGGATTCGTTTACATGGCGTAAGTCAAAACGAACTAAACTATGATGCCTTTTTTTGCAAAATCGACAATTAAAAGTGCTTTTGCATTGGAAGGTTTTATGACAATTAGAGGTACAGTTTACGCACCATCGTTTTGCTTTTAATAAATTAAATCTTTGTTGAGGCCAAGGCCAATTGTACAAATTTTGTATATGTAATTAATTTAAAATTGTTAAATTATTGATCCTAAGCTAATATACAAATTTATGTCGAAAATTTGACGATGCAGTGATAGAAATTGATTTTTTTCAACCAAAACAAGTCAAAGAAAATCACTATGTAACGTTTAAAAAATTATTTTTCAAACAAACCATACTTTTTTTTTAATTTCCCGTATCTAAATCGACTATAAATAGTCCAAAGAATCATTTCCATACAAAAAAATCATTATATAGGGCGTTTTGACGAGCGAGGTATAACGTAGTAAAACCTACATTTTGAAGACTTAGTGGTTATGATAGAAAATGTTTCGATATTTCGATCGTCTAAATTAGACAAGCTCACCTCCGACGCGGCCGCGTAGGTCTGTAAAAAAGGATAAAATTCTGCCGACACGGTTAGAAATTAGGGCAGGGTAGAGTCCCTGTATGTTGACATATTTGGATATATTAGAGTCGCGACAAGCCCATTAATGTCTTTTAAAATAAAAGGACAAAACATCTCTTTTTACCCCTTTTTATCTATTTTAAAACTATTTCAATCAGAAAATACTGACAAATTGATGTGACTGACAAGTTCTCACCGAATAAGAACCAAAATACAACGATAATTTGCACTAGAGAAAACTAATATTTTCCTAGAAAAAAAACATTTATCATTATCATATTTATTATAATAACAATGAACGAAATCATCACTAAACAATGTCTTTTTATTAAAAAAAGTCAATATAAAAAAATTGTCATAGTATACCGGTCTATATTTTAAGTAATGGGTAACGGGCTGAATTTTTTTAGATAGCTTTATTTTCCCAAGAGTTCTAACTTTCCCCTCTGCGAAAATAAATAATCAGGACAAAAAGTCAAATTATGAGTATTCGAATTGCAAAAGGAACAATTATTTTGAGAATTCTGCTGCGCGGTAAAAAATGCACGAGGCGTTTGGCGGGTATTATAGTTATTTTGCGGTTTTTGAGTTATATGGGGCGGTTTTGTAAATTTGGGCTTCATAGAAAATTGCGTACTAGATGTACTGGCGGCGCTAACTACAAAAAGCGAGCTACAATGTTGATCCAAAAAATTATAGATTAATTTATATGAAGGTATTTCGGTAGGCTTACCATGAAAAACTTCAAATCGCGTTTGAATCGAACTATCAATAGATTTCAATAACTTTTGGGCTAAGACAGTCCTAAAAATCTGGTTGCAAACCAACAGTTTTTAAAGCTTCAATATTTTTTGTGAATATATCAAGCAAGTTTCTTAGAGCTACGAAGTCATCAGAGTTTACTTTAGGGCAATTTTCGATAGCATTCCAATAATTTTGGTCGAAAAAGCGATCATTTTTATACCTTTTACAAGATTATTGAAAACAATAGGATAGTTTGCATCCGAAACTGGTAATTGCGTAACTAATTCCTTTGAAGGACCATCTAAATAAGTAACTAAAAGCGAGTATTTTTGTATATTTGGAATATGCGGATTATCATGAATCATTGTTTTAAAAAGATCATAAAAGGTAGGGAAATCATTGACATTGCCAGTGAATTTTTCAATGTCAATTTTCGGTAAATTTGGAAAATAATCAGGGGTTTGTGAACCTTCTGGAGAGTAGGGGTTAATAGTAAGTCGGCGATTTCCACTTTGCGAAGATGCTCGATACAAGTCTTAATTTGATCCTGATCCTGGTAAATTTCATTTAATAAAGCCTGTGTTTTAAGTGTGCCTTTTAAGGTATTCCTCTTGGACGTTGTCAAGCTCTTCGTAACGAATCTTAAAGTTAAGATGTTTGGTTGCATCAGTTTTAGCCAATTTAGCTACCGTTAAAATTTCATTTAAATTTGAATCTTCGATGTCACGAAAGACTTTAATTTTCTTTACCTTTTCAGACATTATTTTGTAATAAATTAGGCAAAGTAAACAAAATCAAAATTTATAGAATAAATATTAAAAAAAAAATTAATTCGATTTAAAATAACCGTATGTAACCGTAGCCTCTTACATATAGGCATGCAAACTACAGCGAAAAGAAAAACAAATAAACATGTAGGTATTTATTTGCGCCTTATAAATTGGGAAATAAAAAACTTATATTCCGAAATTATCTACACACAGATATATCTTTCAAAAATACAAAGATAAACTTTTTGCATTTACATACACATAGCGACCCAAGACTCCAATCTCGAATATATGTCCTTGCGTTTTTTATAAAATTTGCGAGATGTAGGTATAGGTCTCCTAATACAAATTCATAGGTACCTATTTTATTTACCTATATTATAATTTTAATTAATTAATGGCGTCTCTTTCTTACTTTCACACTACTAGCGTTTGCTCTCACTCTAGCGAAAATGAATTTTTTGAAATTTCAAAAAGAAAATCAAAATGGAAATCAAAATCCGGCTCGAAGGACCAAAATATGTAGCACTCCGATGGCTCAGATTGGGTTTTGGTAGATACAGTGATAATTAACATTGGCGCAAAAAATTCATTTAACTAGAGAAAGTAACTAATTTAAAAATTGTAGGTTAAATTTGAAAGAGAAATAAAATTGTGATATAGCCTCATGGAGAGGGACTTACCGCTGTTTTGAAGTTCCAAAGTGCAAGGTGTACACCTTTCCATAAGAGCTTTGTGACTTGAAGTTCCAACAGGATGATGGCACGATAATTTTAATTATTTGCGGTATTTTAAAGTGAATTATCACTATTTTTTAAATTTAGATTTTAAGGTTGTCGTTTTCTAGACATGGCGACGCGCAGCACACTTTGTCTGTCTCTCAATCCTGCGCTTGCAGTTTTTTCGCACATGCGCACAGCACTTCACCCTCTATAGGAAACCATATCACTATATTTAAAATTTTATGGATATGTGAAAAACACGATAGAGGACGAGTGCCAAAATATATAAAAATAAAGAAATAAGAAACAAAATGATAATTCTTAAATTTAGAATAGAAATTACATTTTTTGCGTTTAATTCTCGCATTTTAATGCAATTTTGCTTTAGGTAAATTTTATAATAACTAATAGTTGACCCATTTACTTAGGATTAACATAAATTTAAGACTAATAATTTAATATTCAAGACAAAATTTTAGTCCATGAAAAATAGGAAAAATAAAAGTAAAATTCAAAAATAAAAGAAAAATAAAGAGGTTTTTATGGAAACCGAATAATATAGTTAACAGACAGAACCTTATGACCCCTTACATGTTTCTGTGTTATCGAATTAGCAATAGCCACGAGGTCACGAAAAATGATGCAATCGTATGTAATATGATGCAATATTATGTAATACAGTTGGTTATTTATTTGTCATAATATTTGATAAAAATGGTATTTTTTAATTTTTCATTTTTTAAAAATGGTTGTAATGATCGCCAACAAGAATATTGCAAACATATTGAATGGTAATATTTCAGCACAACTAAAACTGCATCAAAATACTTATTAATTTTAGTATCTGTTGGAAAAACACACAAACAAAAGCTTAAGCAAGCAAGAGATGTATGTATCATAAAAAAGCCCTCCCTAAGTGCCAAAATGCATAATATAATAAAATAAAATAAAAATAAGGGTGTGCATGTGCGCATGTTTTGCGTCGACAGTTTCCAAGAAAGACGCATTTCGGTGTACTGCGCAAATCTCATTTGGTCCTTAATAGTTTTTCACTAATTTCTCAGCACCTATTGAACCGATTCGAGAAATTCTTTTTGAACCGAACCGAACCGAACCGAACCGATTCGAGAATTTGTTTTTTTAGTGCATTGGTGTGGCTTAACTTGTAGTAATTTTTAAGGAGCAATAGATCACCCCAAAAGGGCATTAATAGTTTTTCGCTAATTTCTCAGCACAGATTGAACCGATTCGAGAAATTCTTTTTTTATTGCATTGGTGTGGCTTAACTTGTACTAATTTTTAAGGAGATCTAGATCAATCAAAAGGGTCTTATTAACTAGGTATGTAATAGTTGAATTAATGAAGTGTTGGTATTAAAAGCATTAGTGTTACAGGGTGAGGTGTAAAAATGTGGATGTTAACCAAAAAGACTTTATTATACCTTTAGGCGAATTAATATGTTGGTTTAAACGGCATTATTAAAGTTGTTTGTATTTAACATGTGATTAATGTATGATTAGGAAAACCAGTTTTTCAATATTGTGTTTACGTTTTGATAGGTTTGTAAAACTAAAAAGTGATCCAATTGAAAAATAGTCACTTTTAACGTAATTTAGGTTTTTTGATAGCTATTGAGTAAGTACATTAATATCTATACAAATGTGAAGTATGTTTGTGGTGTTTTATGCTAGATTAAGTGCCATATAAACGGCAGGAAACTAACTTTACAGGTTTCCTCAGGGTAGTGTAAAAAGGGCCTTATTACCTAAAAATAATCATTTTTAACGTAAATTATGGGTTGTCTGATAGAAATAAATATACTAGCCATTGAGTAGGTACATTAATATTTATATATATTTTATGCTAGATTAAATACCATATGAATGACAGGAAACTAACTTTACAGGTCGGTCACCTCAGGTTACTGTAAAAAGGGTCTTAATAACTAAAAATATTATAGCTCTGGTTAAATGGTTAGATTAACAAAATGTTGGTTAAAAAAGCATTAAGACTAATACTATACTAGTGTAGTTTAGTGTGACACACCTCTTTATTAAACAAGTTTAGTAAATTTTTGGTATTTGGTTAGAAGAGTTATCTATATCTATTACAAATAGAATGATAAAAACACGAAAAAGCCAATGTAATATGTTTTTCCTAATTTCTCAACATATATTGAACCGATTTAAGAAATTATTTTTGTATGTGATTGGTGCTGGATTCACATTGACTTTATTTTTTAAGAAGATAACTCGGTCACTAGGACCTTGTTAGGTTTTTGTCGATATCACAACTTTAAATAGACCGATTTGAAAAAGAAAATTGTATTGAATTGGAGGATTTAAATATTGTTTTTTAAGTAGAATTTTTTGGTTCAAAAATAAATGAGAAGAGAAAATTATTTAATATTAATAATATATTATTTTAATATGCAATCCAAAGGACATTATTATATAAACACACCCTAGGAAAAGTTGTTTACCTATAAGTTTAATTCTTGTTTGTTACCTATTTATTATTATGTGAGATTTGATTTTAAAAATTGAATTCGAACTAACACTTTAATTTAAAATAAAGCAAAATCATTTTTGTCAATGAGATGATTTAACTAACTACCTATGTAACTGCTAAAGAAATTATTATTAACATTTTCTTCTTTGTTTAAACTTTAGACAAAATCCTTCAAGATTTAACATCCGAAGATGCCTGAATGTTAACGAAGATTTACGATTACCTTAGGAAATCTGGTTTAATGTTTGAAGTTAGGTACAAAAACTCTGTCATGTGTCATATAAATTATCGGTTTGGTGTAACGTAATGGATAAACGAAGAAGGCTGAACTTCTAAAGATAGTAAGTGGTTGCCACAAATCTCTCATATAAGCTTTTCAGTACAGCATTAAACAGAATGGTAAAAAATTGATAAAATATGCACGCGCTTGCAGATAGAACAACAATATATGAAAAAAAATATGGATATGTTTCTTTTGATAGTGTTATATTTTTTTAAATCATTTGGCATATATATTAAAGCGAAAAACAGAATTAAAATATCATATACAAACAAGTGTTTCTTTATGGAACAATATTTGGCATTTGGTAACAAACCAGTGTTTCTTTATTAAACAACTGTTTTTGATTTATTTTTTCTTTATTAATACCATAGACTATAGTAGAAGACTAGCAAATAAATAAAGAACTTTAAAATTTATTTTAAAAAACGTACTTACTTAATAAAGAAGTCTAAAATCTTTGTTTGGCCCATCAATAACTCAATTTCCTTTCTCTTTAAGAATCACCAAAATTGTATTCTCCTCTAACCTTTATTTTTTCTTTTTAAAATCAATGCGAGGGAAAACTAAAACAGTGCTTCTTTAGAAACCCTTATAATGATCATAGAACACCAAATATTGCAAGCCTTTCTTAAACCAATTGTAGAGAAAGAGATAAAACTGTTACTATGATACCAAAATTTAAAGGACTGAATCTTTAAGATTTGCCTATAAATTCTGAATGGTAAAATGCGACGTTGAAAAAATTTTTTGGTAGTTTTAAGTTGTTTTGATGTTATTTTTAAAGTCAAAGAACATTTAAAAGATATTAAAATGATGCGAGAGTCACTTATACAACAAAACTGAACAAAATTGTTCAGAAATTTCGTTTCTCAGGTAAATCTTTTGAAACTGCTTGACCTTCAAACACCTTTTAAATCAAAATCATAAGTACAAATAAGTCAAAGACATTTTGAGAATAATTAAGTGTAACTTTTTTGGCACATACCAATATAGTACATTTTTTAATCCTAACTGTCATTCAAAAAATGTACAGAGTATCCCAAACTTTGGTGGTTTTAATACTTCTGGATCTAGGGGATATGATAGGGTCACTGCATCCTGGAAGCCTGGCGTCTCCATAAGAAGACACTACGTCTTTGTGATGCAGTGACCCTAGGATATGAAATTCATCAGAGCCTCATATTTTTACGAGTCGTTAAATACCGAGATGAATTCCATCAAAGGAGCATGCGCCAAAATTAACGTCAAAATGTCTAATTTAAATTATTGGCGCGAATACCGTGATTGGCGCGAGATCGAAGAGCTTAACGTATAATAAAAAATTCAAGGTATAAAATAATGGTCAATTCTAATTTTTAGGTATGATTTTATGAAGGTTGCATTCAGCAGCAGCAGATTTTTTTTGGTTAATTATGACAACTTTAAAAGCCAACATAATTTTTTCTATCCGTCACCATGTACATGGTGTCCCAAATTCGATGTTTTTGGGGGTTTTGGGTATTTCTAGAGGGGCTAAAAAAGACTGATCCCCCTTTGCGACACTCAAATTTCAAAAGAAGCTTAAAGGTGAAAATCGCATTTTGATATAGCAAGCCGTTTTTAAACTACGGGGTGTTTTTAAAAAGTCTACATTTTGGGAAGGGGTCTATAACTTGTTTATTTATTAATATTTTTTATTTCTGTGAAAACTTAAGACACTTTTTTTAGAGGAATTCAACTGTTACATTAAATTTCATTTGTCACGTTTAGTTTTTGAGATATCACATAAAATTAATTTTTCTTTATGGGAGGATCCCTTTATTTCTTTATATTTTTGTATTTTTTTTTAATTTTACCACATATTTTAGTTTGCTTAATGGGTTTAAAATATTTTAATATTATAAAATTATAAAAATAAAAAAATAATAAAGAGGTGATTAAAAGTGTGATACATCATTTTAAAGGAAATTTTAAGCTGATTTTAAAAATCGAATAAAAAAAGACTTATTCTGTAAAAAAATAACAACTTTATGCAATATCTAAAAAACCAAAAGAGATAAATAAAAACCGTTTACATCTATCAATTCTTCAAGAAAAGAACTATAAGAAAGCTATTTACACAAAAACAAAATTTTCATAAACAAAAAAGTTATAGACCCCCTCCCAAAATGCAGACAAAAACACTCCGTAGCTTAAAAACGGCTTGCTATATCTAAATGTGGTTTTCACCTTTAGGCTTCTCTTGAAATTTGAGCGTCGCAAAGGGGGGTCAGTTTTTTTCTATCTCCCCTAGAAATACCCGACACCACAAAAAAACCACGAATTTGGGACACCCTGTATAGGGTGTGACAATGAAGTCGATTTTTTGAGAGGGAACACCCTGGATTCGTCTTTTCTTTCTGAATTCAAAAATATACAATATCTACGTGCTGCGAATATTTTTTGAGGTATATACAGCAGTGGCGTATAGGAAAAAGTTTCGGGGGGGGGGGGGCTGAGACAGTTTCGGGGGGGGGGGGGGTCGAGACCTCATAAGGCTGTATTTTATGCTATTTTATGTTTGTATTCATGAAATATGTGGAAAATATCTAAAAAAATCTTAGCTTCGGGGGGGGCCCGGCCCCCCCCATATATACGCCACTGATATGCAGTATTTCTTCTATATGATCTTATGCATTTCACGTTTATTTTGTTTTGCCATGGGAGTATTGACTCTCAACTCCAATGTTTCTTCAAGTAGGTATTTCTTGATTGTGTTTGTATTTCAAATGATCACACAGATCCAAGTTTTTTGGGAAGGAGCATTTACATTCTAGGCATCTAAACATACAAACACTTTCTGCATAGGAATACCTTTGTTTTTGTATGCCACGTTTACTTTGACAGTGTTTATTCAATTTAAATTGGGCACTAAATAATTTGTCACACAACTTGCACGTCACCGGCATTTTCACAGCACAAAAACGACGAATTTTCATCAAAAAGAACTGGGAATTACTAAAGTTTTGCTGTGTAAAACCATACTGAAATATCTCTCAGTTGATTGGTTGGCAGAAGTGACAGATCAACGCTTGCGCACGTCTTGGAATTCATCTCGGTATTTAACGACTCGTATATTTTTAAACTTCGGCATCCGTATTTGAGAATATAACCTCAAAAATGTTATTATTGTTTATTTTTATTGTAAATATGTCTATTCAGACGCCGATACTGGTAAATCGATAGATGAACTCGATGTATAAAGAATAAATATACGTATGTCGTGTTTCATACAGCGTCGTTATACACTTTCTTAAAAATATTTCTCTTTTTCTAACTTATAGGCGCATGTTGGTGGTAAAAGCGAATTGTTTTCATGAATCAATTTTTATCGCTGTTCCGGGTCTTTTGGTCTGGTTGGTCTCCTAATACGTTAATAATTAATACTATCTACCTACCTACCAAATAAATATTTAAAAAAAAATAAAATAAAATATAAGAAAAATGTATTTATTTATATTATGGGCGATACTTATTTTTCAAGTTATAACAGAATTCACCTTGAATTTTGTTGCGCTTATAGCAGTTTAACACATAATAAAACTAACTAAAGTTTATAATTATATACTTTCTTCCGAAAAAAACTAAAATCTTAACCATATTGAATTGATAAGTGAGGTAAGTGAGTGGCAGAATAGATTTGTCCTGTAAATGTCACTTATGTCCCGCTACTTTCTTCTGTTTTAGTAAACAATATTGATAACTCTTCTAACCAAATACCAAAAATTTACTAAACTTGTTTAACAAAGAGGTGTGTCACACTAAACTACACTAGTATAGTATTAGTCTTAATGCTTTTTTAACCAACATTTTGTTAATCTAACCATTTAACCAGAGCTATAATATTTTTAGTTATTAAGACCCTTTTTACAGTAACCTGAGGTGACCGACCTGTAAAGTTAGTTTCCTGTCATTCATATGGTATTTAATCTAGCATAAAATATATATAAATATTAATGTACCTACTCAATGGCTAGTATATTTATTTCTATCAGACAACCCATAATTTACGTTAAAAATGATTATTTTTAGGTAATAAGGCCCTTTTTACACTACCCTGAGGAAACCTGTAAAGTTAGTTTCCTGCCGTTTATATGGCACTTAATCTAGCATAAAACACCACAAACATACTTCACATTTGTATAGATATTAATGTACTTACTCAATAGCTATCAAAAAACCTAAATTACGTTAAAAGTGACTATTTTTCAATTGGATCACTTTTTAGTTTTACAAACCTATCAAAACGTAAACACAATATTGAAAAACTGGTTTTCCTAATCATACATTGATCACATGTTAAATACAAACAACTTTAATAATGCCGTTTAAACCAACATATTAATTCGCCTAAAGGTATAATAAGGTCATTTTGGTTAACATCCACATTTTTACACCTCACCCTGTAACACTAATGCTTTTTAAACCAACACTTCATTAATTAAGTATTACATACCTAGTTAATAAGACCCTTTTGATTGATCTAGATCTCCTTAAAAATTAGTACAAGTTAAGCCACACCAATGCAATAAAAAAAGAATTTCTCGAATCGGTTCAATCTGTGCTTAGAAATTAGCGAAAAACTATTAATGCCCTTTTGGGGTGATCTATTGCTCCTTAAAAATTAGTACAAGTTAAGCCACACCAATGCACTAAAAAAACAATTTCTCGAATCGGTTCGGTTCGGTTCGGTTCGGTTCGGTTCGGTTCGGTTCGGTTCGGTTCGGTTCAAAAAGAATTTCTCGAATCGGTTCAATAGGTGCTGAGAAATTAGTGAAAACCTATTAAGGACCAAATGAGATTTGCGCAGTACACCGAAATGCGTCTTTCTTGGAAACTGTCGACGCAAAACATGCACACATGCACACCTTTATTTTTATTTTATTTTATTTTATTATGCATTTTGGCACTTAGGGAAGGCCTTTTTATGATACATACATCTCTTGCTTGCTTAAGCCTTTGTTTGTGTGTTTTTCCAATAGATACTAAAATTAATAAGTATTTTGATGCAGTTTTAGTTGTGCTGAAATATTACCATTCAATATGTTTGCAATATTCTTGTTGGCGGTCATTACAACCATTTTTAAAAAATGAAAAATTAAAAAATACCATTTTTATCAAATATTATGACAAATAAATAACCATCTGTATTACATAATATTGCATCATATTACATACGATTGCATCATTTTTCGTGACCTCGTGGCTATTGCTAATTCGATAACACAGAAACATGTGAGGGGTCATAAGGTTATCTGTTAACTATATAAACAACACTAAAAAATACACATACAAAATGCACATCGAGAAATAATTTGATTTTTTAACAAACAAAGACAAAAATTATGATTATTATTAATCAACTAACGCCTGTTTTACATTCAAACATACCAGGCTAAGCTAGTGAGGTCTTTTTGTTGGCTATCCTGTCAATTTTAAACCGTGTTAGGTAACAACACAATAATAGGTACACATTATTTCTTGGGACCTTCAAACTTGAACAACAGCCACGGATTATGTCACATAAAAGGTAGGTGATGCAATACAAACACATATCACTAATATATCATGCATTGGTCACGTGGTGTTAAACACCACAAACAACTTTTGCCTTAATATCTTTTTAACCAACACTTCATTCCTTCGTTCAGCCAGAGCTATAACAGTTAGATCATAAATTAAAATTTAGAACACAGTAAGATGGACTTTCAATATAATTATTGATCAACTAAAATTGACTTTGAACTAGAAGAACTTTTAGAAGAGAAAAATTAAATAAAATATTTATAAATTGTTAGCAGAATGGATATATTTTGGGTTTGATTCATGCAGGTACATCATTGAAGAAAAACTACCAACATTATACCCATTATTACCTACAATATGGAAACGTAAATTAACAGAGGCAGCGCTGGAATATACGAAAATATATCCAAACTATAACGCGAAAAAACATCTTCAATCAATTATTTTTTAAATTGATGGTCGAGATGAGTGTGGTTTATATGATATATATGAATAAAAATATATAATTAAAACATACTTTGAGTTTTTTATTTTAGAATTATTTACTTTGAGACATCCTGTACAGCATAAGTAACCAGCTGTATTAGATAAAACAGAAACGTGTGCGGGTCATAAGGTTATCCTATAACTGCATAAACAATGATAAGAGATACACAGGCTATCCCGATTAATTTTAACAAATATTTTTAGAAATTATTTTATTTTTTAACCAACAATTACCTAAGGCCTTTTTCACATTAAGACTTACCTGGACCAGGCTAACCTAGTGAAGCTCAAACTAAAAAAACACCTCATTTTAACTACTCGCGCATTGGCACCTAACTCATTGACCAATAGGGCCTTTCAACAGCCTTTGGTTGTTACGTCATTGCTCACAACTTCTTACACACTTCTTTTAGTCCCAAGGTCATACCAAGTTCACTTCTTCAGCAACAGACAGACAGACATACACACAGACAGAACTGGATGGCATGTTACCAATTGGTCCAGAACCCACACTACTGTACTACTCTGAGCCACTACTATCTGATCATCGGCGAAACATAAAGTATACAAGGTGGTTTCGTCCAATGGAATTCCCATGTTTTGGCATTTTCTCTTTTAAGGACTTGTTGCAAGTATATCTTGAAGAGCGTAGGCGAGATACAGCAACCTTGTTTAAGACCTTTATTTACTTGAAAGCCTTTGGTTAGTTTTGCTTTTATTTTAACTTTTGCCTTACTATTGCGGTATAACTCTTTGATGGCCTTAATTAGTTCTACGCTTATGTTTGTGTTTTTTAATGCTTTCCAAATTAGATTAGGTATACTATCATATGCCTTCTGCAAATCGACGTAAAGCAGATGCAGCTCTTGTCCGTATGCCATTTTCTTTTCAATAACTTGGGTTATACAAAAGAGATGATCAAAAGTCGATCTACCCGCCCTGAAACTGGCTTGTTCTTCTGCCTCCATGTCTTTATATTCGCTCTCCACTTTATTTCATATTATTTTACCATATATTCTGCTCAGCGTACTAGTCACAGATATACCTCTATAATGGTCACATATATCTTTCCTTCTTTTTTTGTGTATTGTGGATATATACGACGTTTTCCACTCAGTTGGTACTACAGTTCCATTTAAATATTTTTGGAAAATATTCCGTAATCTCCAAAACAGTTCTTCAGTGCCATATTTAATAAGTTCAGCTGGGATATTTCCGGGTCCGGCAGATTTACCGCTTTTTAAGATTGTGCACACGTTTTTGACCTCAGAGATTTTGAGGGGTACTGGAGATCCAATCGTTCTAATTATATTGTCTCTTTTTTCTTCCTTGAATTCTGCTCTATCTTCAGTTAAAAGTTTTTTAAAATGTTCATCCCATTCTTTGTCTGGTATTGGTAAAATGATATCTCTGCATGTTTCTTTTTTAATCGATCTTATAGTTTTCCAGCTGTCGGCACTTCTCCTACCTCCTAAGTAAGAATCTATTTTCTGGCACTTTTGCGTCTACGAAAGATTTTTCTTATCACTGATCATTCTTCTCACCTTTGATTACGCGTTTTTGTATTCTTCTGTGGTTCTATCTGTCTTTTGGGATAAGTAGGTGTGATATAATTTCCTTTTTTCCTCTATTTCTCTTTCAATCTCAGCATCCCACCAGTATGCTTTTCATCTTTTAGAAGTTTCTTTCACTAATCCTAGTGCTTCTTTTGCAGCTTGATGGATGCTTAATATAATACATTCGTATGCCTCATCTGGGGTTTCACCTGAACTTGTATTAAGTTTTCCGTTCAGTCTCTTTTTGTATAAATTTTTTACGCTGTCATGTTCTAGGCTTAGTAGATTATATTTACAGTGATCAATTTCTTCAATAACTGTATCATCAAGATGTTGTTGATGTAGGCTTTGGCCTTGATAAGGAAAGAGAATTTTGGACTTCAGAAAATAGTGATCACTTCCGCATGTTGATCCACGCTTTGTTCTAACATCTTGAATTTTTAGTTTTGTCTTTTGTTTAGTGATTAGATAATCAATGACGGATTTCCGGTTTTGTGAGGGTTTGGTCAAGGTATATTTGTGTAATTCCTTATGTTGAAAAAAACCGTTTTGGATTTTTAGGTCTAATTGCTCACATACTGTAATTAGCCGGTTTCCATTCTCATAAACAATATTTTCTCCATAGACATACATAATTTACGTAAATAATTTACAAAATGTACAAATTTTTACCAACAAGAGTCAAATTTCAGTCAAATATCTTAAGCATTATTATAAAAAATAGTCGAGGCACGTAAATTATTACCCTAGATTTAGCAATGTTGTAGTATTATAAACGCAACGTCTCTCCTGTTTGGTCCATGCACTCATCCTTTTATAAAAAAAATGGTTTTAAACAATTTTCAGATGTATTGTATGCCGTAATTATATTTTCTAATATTCAACAAACCTCAAACAAGTGTTTTACCAAAAGATACATTGATATAAATATTATTAGCAGCCCCGGTACGTGTCAAAACAACATGGTACTAGCGGATTCAGGATTTCCGAGGGGGAGGGTGAAAGTGGCAGCAATCATCAAAATATTTTTTACTAGCGGTTTTAAATAGATCTGAGGTGTGGATCCGCCATTGGCTGCGCCCAAATGTTTACCCATAAGTCATTAAAACACATACCTAATACTACTATGTTTATGCTGAAATAATTGAAATGGATTGCAAAAGGCGTAAATTAAAACATCCATGCCCCACATACAAAGCAATATCACTAACTGATGGCCTGTGGCACAAATTTTTTTTGATTTTTCCTATTTAAACAACTCTTAAATATCCAATATTGGCCCTATATAGGCTGCGCATAAAATCTATCTTTATTCGAAGGAGCCAAGTAAAGAGTGACAACGTGTTCGACGCAGATTTGGGTTTCAGTTTCATCGCCGTCGCATCGAGTCGGAGTGTGATCCACTGGATTGCACAGGGCTACCGAATTTCATGTAATATATAAATAAAAAAAATGCATAAAATAAAAAAAAGTTTTAAAAATAGAATAAACCTGTTTTTGCAGAAAAATACAGTAGCACTACCTCACGAGCCGCCATTGATTATTAAAAATTTACGCAATATAGGTACGAGAAATAAAAATTAAGTGCGTTCTAAAAATTGGCAGAATATTTTCTTAACACAATCTAATTTAGGGCAAAAAACAACAAAATAAATGTAAAATTTTTGATAAATCAGTTCTTGCTTTAACTTCTTGGGAAAGGTAATAATTTGATCAGTTTTGTTTTAAAACTCTTTTGTTATACAATTAAAAGTTAATGTGGTGAAAAGTATTCATTAGATTAACAAAAGGTAGTTTATTTTTAATTTAAAAGCTTAAAAAGTAGGTAGGTTCACCACCACTTTATGCTACATAAAAGTGACACGCGCTATCAAACTAACCATCGTGAAATTTTCAGGAGCAAAAATTAAAAATTAAAAATTCATTTTTAAATTTTTAGAAACATTTCAGTATTTTAAACACGACGCAAATTGAACGCACCTAATCTGGTGGTACAAGCCTAATTCCTTTTTGTAAGATTTAGCAGGGGCTGTTGATACGTACCACCTGCACCCTTTAAGAATGGGTTTCACACCTCAAATATAATAACATTTTTTTATAAGGCAAATTTCAATAGGGCAACTATACCTACATAATTTATTTTAAATAGTATTAGACACATCTAAGTAACCGTTTTCATTCAATGGCTAAAAGGAACTAAGTTAAAAAAGTTAGTAAAAGGAAATTTTCTTTCGGCAACTGACCGAAGGCTTTCCTTTGGGACAACTGGTAGTTTTGAATTCAATTTTTTTTTATTTCTTTTACAATGACTTGTATAAAGTTTATACAATCTGCAGAGCCAAAGGGAATTAATTGTGGATGCGAGCTGTGTCCCAGGAAAGTTGGCCCAACTAACCTTTTTTTAAATATTAAAATAATGCAATAATACCTGTTTATTAATTATTACTGACGAGATGTTTATTAACGAAAATAATATACAGTGTGTTCTGTATAAAATAAGGTATAAGTACAGCTGGTTCGAAAAAAATGATTACGATGTCACAGTCATGTGACAACGTAGGAATTTTTTTTTGAACCAGCTGTACATGTTAATAAATATACCGGGTCAATTAGGCTAGATCTAAAGTTAGGGTCTAAGCGCCATCTGCGATCGCAACCCAAGTAAAGAGCATATAATAATAATTAGAAAGGCAAACATATTTATTCGTGATTTTTAAGTTATATATCCCCGGCCCTCCTTCTGGGAGGCCAAAATCGGAGTTAACCCAACCCTGGAATATTCGTTCAGTAATCCAGTGAGGATATGTTTGAAATTATTTGAAGGTTATAACTAACACTGATTTCGACCTCCCAAAAGGTGGACAGCGGAGCAATTTTGTTTTATATTTGCTATTTCATTTATACAGATAACTAACTAACTAACTAAATGTTGAACGTTTTTCCTTTCGACAGTTTTATAAAAGACTATGCAAATCGAGTAAGGGAATTATTTGTGGCTAGTTGTGTTGTGTTAAGCCTAAATTATTTTTTTGTTGTAGTCCGCAGAGTTTTTCTATATACTTGGTGGAAAATTTTGCCGCTCTAGTCAAACTTAGTAGGTACGTGGGCACAATATACCCACATGTGGTCGCAGGCATGGAGGTCCATTAGCTCCTGCCCCTACTTTAGTATACAATACAATACAATGAAATTATTTTAATGCAATTTGGAGTAAATAACTAGCAGCATTGCATCTTGCGCAATGCTCTTTTTCTTTAACCCGCGCAAATTCCATATAAAGATCCCATTCCTAGATGCTCGTTTAGGAAACCTGTATACATACGTCACAAGTGCGAGAAATGAGGTATACAATTCAAAACTAAATGAAAAGGATAGCCAGCCCGTTCATCGGTATTCGCTTTGGATAGGTGCCTTCTCATTAGATGCACGCCGGCGCCGTTTGCCTTATCTGCCTTGTACACTAACATCATATACCTTCATTTACCTTGTCTTATGCACCCATCGACATTTATTGACAAAAATACTTTATCCTATATTCTAATGTATGAGTACATTAAAATTTCATAACTCTAAATTAAAAAGATATCAAATCAGTTACTTATTAAGCCTGATATGTGCCAAAAAGATGTTGACTATACTGCGCCATCTAGCGCTAACAATAGAAAACATGTTTTAATTTTCGTATCAACACAGAAGTAACATTATGCGTTACCTGTTGCTCCCAACAGCATGTTTCAAAAACGTAACATAATTGTCAGGATATCGTGCACACTGGTTTGCTACAAGTAGCTTTAAACTACATGTTTGATTAACGTAACACTATACACATCCATGTAATGCTTCAGATTGTAAATTTTTGGTATCAAGTGATTAATGTAACATAATTTACAACGAGGCAATGTAACGAAAGATAATTGTTACATATCACGCACACTGGGATATATAGGAAAACAAAATATATAAGACACCCTGTGTATGGTCAACCGCTTGAACAATATCAATTATGTGTAAAATTAATTATGATAAAATAAAATATTTACAAAGTTCAGCGAAAACCACCCTCGGTAAAATAAAGGGCAGAGATAGTATTATAGTTTGCATCGATTATAATATATAAAAGCGAGGGATAACATTCACTCGACCATTAAAATTCATTGTATAGATAAACCACGTGTCATGTCGGCGGTTTTAAAATTGTTAAAGTGTTTTTAAAATCATATGCAAGCAAAAATTAAGATAGCAGGCTAAATAAGCATCTTTTTTTATTTGTCCGTATCAGTGTGGAACTACACATGTGCAGAACAGTTACGAGATTTCAATACCCCACGTAGAACTGGATAGGCCTTTACATATTATATGCAAAAGCTACCTTTCCTTTTTTACTTCTCTCCGATGATATTCTGTGGTTTGGAAACTTGGCTGACGTTTGATTTTTCGTGACGTGTTAACGATTTGACAAACTAAGTTTTTTAAACAATTAAAGCTACTTACTTCAAAAAGGAAACCGGCTTTTCACTACTATAAAACTGGTTTTTACATGTAACGGATCTTGTTCCCATTTTCCCCAACAATTTCAAAAAAATTCTGAGAACCACTGACAAACACTTTAATAGCAAACCACAAATGACAACCTCTTTAAATTATTAACTTCACAGAATACCACCGGTGGATAGAACTAGAGAGAGAAAGGTTGCAATGGTTACCATTCATGTATGTTCTTACTCTAAACAACTTTTTAAATTTTCGTCTCAGTGTCCCACATATACGTAATGTATAGCCTTGGCCGTTCCAGTTACTTCGCATATAATCGATGCGGCACTTGTAGGGTATTCCTGGCCCTAACGCATCCATGCAATTTCTGTGGTCTGTTTTTTGAAGGTTAATTGCTGTCTTCCAAAACAAAACGGTACAGCCATTTTACGTGATCTTGAGATCCCCTTTAAAGTAAGAATTCTGCAGTTGCGATTAAATTTTTATTTTGAGAGTTACAATATGCCAATAACTCGATTTTACATTTTTTGCAGTAACAGTTATTTGACTTTGGATGGCAGAATTGGTTGCCGGTCTTCGATTAGTAACGTTAATAGATTTATTACAGATAATAAAAATGATAAGTGTGCACAAATCGTCGTTGATCTTACAAACTGACGTATCTCAAAAAAATGCAGTTTATTATTTGTGTCGTTCTTTCATCTCACAAAGTGCCGTAACTCATAAAAATCCTTTAAATAGCACACAAATCATTAGATCCAAGAACATTTTTAGTGATATAAATCCAATATAAACTTTCCCTAAAACTTGAAATTGTTCACTTCTAAAATTACAATAAATGACTTACGTCAGTTTGTAAGATCAACGACGAAATGTAGTGCTGCTTTTTTTATCCTAATATTACAATTCCACCCATACAGGGTACTACAGTAGATTATATCGGTAGGCCAACATGTCTAAGCATGAATGAGGGTGTCCGATACACGCAGTTTCACCGTAGTGTGTCAATATAAGGTTTTATCTTGCTACGGTCAGCTGTACATGGCTATGGCAAACTGCCTTTATCTACGATTTCTGATTGGTTGATGCCAGACAGCAGTACGCTCTGCCATTGTGGAATTACAGTCATGTACGTTTTGCAAGTAAATTAAAATTGCATGTGTATGATAGATGATTCCATGATAATGTATTTTAAAGATGTATTACCCCAATGCCAATACAAAATTACAAAAACTAAGCACATTGACACATTAAAAGTGGGTTCTAAAAATATATATTTTATTAGTTCCCAGTGTCTACGGCCAGGTGATGTTGAATTTGCATTGTTCGAAACCTAACTAAACCTAACCAAACCTAACCAAACTTAACCAAAGCTAACCAAACCTAACCAAAGCTTAACCAAATTTATAACGGTTTCCGGTATTTTTTGGCCTACCCGAACTCTCCACATCTGCATGAAAGTTATAATTTAGTTTAATTTTTGGGCCCTTCCAATTTTTTGCATCTAGATCGGCCATTAGTTCATATCACCAAAAACACTCTAATAGTTAAAATTTGCTTTTAATCTTTGACTAACTTAATCTAATGTTTAAATTTTTTGATTATATAATAAACTTATTTAGTTAACCTTTTAAGCATGATTTAAGTTGTAAAAATAGATTATCATTTAACCGCCTTAATCTACAAATAAATGCTTCTTATTGACGTTCTAATTTTTTGCCATTATTAGATCTAACCACCGTTAATCTCTTACCTAATACTGTTACGATTTAAGCTGGTTCCAGCTACATGGCCTAGCGTAGCTTATTAGCTTTGAGAACAATAAAGATTCATGGAGCATGTTCATGCTTTGTATTTTCGCATATTTATAAAATTTACAAGAAACATTTGGACCAGCACAAGCTGGAATTATTTATTATAATAACATATTTTTAGTGACTGGAAGTAAATTTTCTTTGTTATTTAAGTATCCCTGTGAAGATATTCTTGAAAGTCCCAAAAATCTAGAGAAAATGAGAAATCTCCCTCGAATACATACGAGTTGCGACAATTAAATTTTAAGACTGGTCCCTTTACTAACAGGTTTTAAATCTCCACGCCTCGGGCGGTTGGAGTTATTCATCTTGTCGTCTTTCCTCTGCTGGTTTGAAGCGGATCGTGTATAGCTCATTTGGCGGAATTACGACAAACAAAAAAATTGAGCTACGTACTAATTTAAAGTAAAACTCAAAAAAACGGCTACTGAATGCTTTCGAACGCTAAAATATGTCTACGGGGAGCAGTGTGTGTCTTGTACAATGATTTCTATGTAGCATAAAAGCTTTTTTGAGGGTCGTGAAGAAGTTAAAGATAATGAACGAGAAGGGCGCTCCAACACATCCAAAACAGCGATGCTCATTGTTTTTTTTTCAATATTAGGGGTGTTATTCGTAATGAAATGACGCGTGAGGGTCAAACAGTTAACCAAGATTTATATTTGGAAGTATTGATGTAGCTAAGGGAACGTCCAAGGAAAAAACGTCCAGATTTGTAGAAGAACAATGGTGGTTGCTCTACCAGGACAATGCACCGGCCCACAATGTCCTATCCATTAAGCAGATTTTTGCTAATAAGATCCCCGTCGTTAACCACCCACCATTTTCACCAGACTTGGCCCCTTGCGACTTCTTCCGCAAGTGAAGAAATCGTTAAAAGGAACCCGTTTTAAAATATTAGAACATGTCAAGGAAAAAACGACTTCTTAACAGCCTCTTTTCTGATAATTTCAAAAAATTGCTTCCAACATTGGAAAAAAAACGCATGCAACGCTGCGTCGATAGACAAGGTTCATATTGTATTGATGAGGAACATCATTAAGTTGTATTAGTATTTAAATAAAGTAGAATTTTTACACCAGTCTTATAATTTTATTGTCACACCTCGTACGTCTGATTTATCAGTACATGTTATGCCACTCCTTTTCCCTTCAATGACATAATTTTTGATGGAATTTGTTTGTTTTAATTTCTCTTACACAGAACGAGTCAACGAATAAAATATTCCACCATATTTTGTGAAAAAGCTTTCGATAGCATTGAGCACTGGGCAGTAAAAGTATGTTTAATTAATAGCCGAATAGATCACGGATACATAATAGGCAATAAATATAGCGAAGCAACAACATCAATCAATATCCAGGAAGGAACCAAACCAATTCGCATAAGAAGAGGTTTCAGACAGGGAGCAAAAATAGCCTCTAGAAATTTAACCAAGCCCTAGAAGATGTTTTCAAAAACTTAGATTGGAAAGAAATAGACCTCAAATTAAGCGGACACTGCTATAATGCAGAATAAACCAAAAGAAAATAGAACAAGTAGGTAATATATATACCTGGGACAAATTATTAAACTAAAAAAAGAAAACCAAACAGCTGAAATCAAGAGACAAGTAAGATTGGGGCAGCATTCGGTAAATTAAGCTACATAACAAAAAATAAAAAATATCCTCAGTACCTCAAGACGAAAGTGTATAACCAATGTATCATTCCTGTACTTACCTATGGATCCCAGACCTACAGATCACACTTACAAAATCAAACATGGATAAGGTAACAAAAGCCCAAAGATCAATGGAATGACAAATGTTACATGAGGAATGAATGGATAAGAAATAAAACAAAAGTAAGGGATGTCAGAGGAGAAGTAGCAAAATTAAAATTGAAATTTGCCGGTCTTTGTATCAGACGAAAATATTGAAGACCTTGGGAAAATAAAAGAAGTAGGGAAGACCCCAAATGAGATGGGCGGACGATTTGCAGAAAAACGTGGGAACTAGATTGATGAACACGACGACAAACAGAGAAGAGTGGAAGATATTGGGGGCCTATGTCCAAAGATGGATTGAAGAAAGCTAAATAGATAGAAAGAATTTCTCTGACTAACGACCAATAGAAAAACTTATATTGCAAACTATGCCACCTGTGTTAACCGGGAGAGCAATAGACTTCCTCGAGCAATCCGATGTGCGTATTTGAAATAAATTTTATCTCTTTACCCTGGATTTGTGGAAGTTTAAAAAATAGTTACAGCGTTTTCCCGTATATTTTTACTACTACTACTATGTCGGTTTAGAACGTTTTTCTACGTTGTCCGACGCCTATTCTCCACCTCCTTCGATCCAGACAATCATCTTCTGTCAGAATCTTTTGACTCATTGATTTTTGGATTGACTGTTGCCATTCTAGTTTAGGACGTCCTCTTTTTCGGCGCCCTACTGGTTGCCACTCTAGGACCTGTTTTGGTAATCTTTCGTCGTTCATCCGTTGTACATGGCCGTACCATATCAGTTGCCTTTTAGTGATGTCATCCGTTATGCTTCCCTCGATTCCCATTCTTTCTTTTATTATCTCATTTCTTATGTGATCTAATCTAGATATTCTCATTGATTTTCTTATTGCATCCATTTCGACACTTTCTATTTTTGTTTTGTATTTTTCTGTTACGCGACAAGTCTGTATTCCAGCGTGCTTTTTACCATTGTTTCATATATGTTAAATTTTACATTCTTTCTTATCTCTCTGCTGCATAAAATACTGAACCGATCCAATAACCTTTTCTGTTTTTACTATTCCTTTTTCCAATTCTTTACAGTCTGTTGCTGTCTTATCAAATGTGACACCCAAGTATACATACTCATTGCATGGAGATATTGTTTGTCCATTGTCTAGTTCTAACTCACTGGATTCGTTTCCAATACATAAGTACTGTGTCTTGTCCACGTTCACTGTTAGTCCCCACTTTTGGTATTCTTATTTTTACACCATATTTAAAACATTTATTTAAGCAAATATCTAAATGTGATAATGCCACAAAAAAATTCTAAATGTCAAAATTTGACAGGCTGATGGTACACCCTGTATATTATTTTAGATTTTTGTGGATCTTTTCCTCCTGATTTCAAAAATATATACGTTGAAATTATTTCGTTTATTAGTTTTGAAGAAATATGCGTTTAAAAGTTTTAAAAACTTAAATTGTATCAATTTCATCAATTCTTTAAAACAAAGGCAGCAATGAAAAAGGCAATCGCATTTACACAAAAAGTGATGTTGGTGTTTTTGTAAGGTAGATAATTAATTAACATTTACTATCCGCGGTGATTCTGCGCAGTAATTTGTGGCGCCGCAAGCCAGTAAAATCAAAAAATAATACCATTCTTTTTGAAAAAAATAATTGTAATTTTCCACATTGATTATCAAAATGTAAAAATATAAAAAAATTCTTATTGTTGGTTTTATTCGCATGCTTTTTTTTTTAAGTGCGCTTTTTTCCGTATGCTTTTTTTTTCGTTTGGACAGTAAAATGTTTTATTTATGGTTGGAATATTTAATATTGTTTTTGATTCGATACGTGAAAGTTTTCCGAAAAGTTCTGATTTTTCATAACAAATAAGAAAAAGTACGATTATTGATTTCTTATTTGTAGACGTATAAAAGGTTAATAAAAAAAGTCGTTTGAAAACCTCTTTGCACCCTCGCTAGACTTGTGGACCTCGCCTTCGGCTCAGGGTCGTTTTTAAAAACTTGTTATTTAATATACTATCTATTTCATATATCTTTGATACTATTATGAAACAGTTTGAAAAATAAAAAACATAAATATTTATTCAGGCCTAACTTGGCATCATTGCGTTATGTATGTTGGAGACTAACGAGCCTGTCGTTTTCAACTGCGGTACTTTTTATGTGTTTAATTATCAAGAACCTCATTTCTGGAATAAATATAATTTTTCTTGGTTCACTGTTATCCCGATCGCCTTTTTTTTCATATTACATTACACAATGCAAAAAGAAAGTGGGCAAAATAAAGTTTAACTACATAAATGACTTTGTTACTAGATACTTTTTAAAATACTTGTTTGAAGATTTTTCTTTTCCATGAAATATCCCTTGCTCCAAAGTAGCACCAGTCAATATGTTTTCCGACATGCAAAAAACGCGTTTCCCAGAAACCCGTACACGACCTCCATAGCCGATAAAAACGAGTAGATAACGTCGGACCGCATTTAAATAACGCTAATCGTTAATCGATGTGCCATACGAAATGCACGGGCATTTGTTTGACAATAGATTGAGGCTTAAGAGTATGGTTTCCCATAAAGCCGACAGCAAAGCTTTTGGCTTTTTAGCTTTTTATATTTTTTAGAGCTATTAATTATGCAAGGTTTTTAGTCGTCTATATTTATTAGGATAAGAGTTATATTTTTTGATCACTAAAACTAATAGGGACGTTTTCGCTGTTATTTCAAATTTAGCAAACATAATTTAAAGTTAAAAAGGATAGTTAAGGAAAAATCGCCATTTTTATTTCTCGTTAATAAATACTTAGTCCTCAATACTTATTGGACATTAGTAACGATGCACAATGGGCCATCCTGTACCAAAAGATGATAAAATTTTCAACAGTTTTTATTTGATTTTATTGTGTATCGGAACTTATGGAGGCAATTTGTTTGGTTACCTCTATTCAGTACAACATTTGCGCTTCTTGGCGATTTTCATTAAGTAAAAAACCAATGAGTTTTTTAAGCAATAGTTCAAAAATAAGCGCTCTAACTATTATACAGGATAGAAATATAAGTAAGCATTTTAGATTCATAAAAAGAAATGATATAAACATCTTACATATTTTTTAAAGGCTGAATTTTAAATAAATATAATTATTTTTTTTGTGTGCAATTTAATTAAGATTTTAAGAAAAGTACCCTAAAGTACTTTTTTAATTTTTATATATAATACTGTCTACGCATTTTACTTTTTTAAAAATGTGAACTAGATGCACCACAGATTACCGCGAGTATTAAACATATATATTTTTTATGCGAACCGTATGCTTGAAAACATTAGTGCGTTTTATTTGGAGGAGAGCCCAAGCAATCTAGAAGCAGATATTTAATAGCTCCAGCAGCGGATCCAGAGAGGGCGCAGAGGGGTTGCCTCCCCTCCCTTTTGACACAAAGCTTACATTTTTTTAGTTGTAGTAAAAAAGTAGCTTGATAAATACCAATTTCTTATATAAGTATATTTTTTTTAATTTTCACAAAAATTACTTTATTTTCTAAAAATTTTTACCTAAAGCGCATTTTATTTGCATGTATTGCTTGACTTCAGAATTCACCATATTTATAAAAAACGATAAAAAAAATTGTTTTGGTTTTTGCTGCCTCCTTGGCCTTTCCCCCCGACATACTGGATCCGGCACTGCCTAGCTATATAATTCGAAATGGAAAATATGGCTTATGGTTTACTAACAACATAATAAAATTTTGAATTTTAGACTTGCGGTTTGCAAGGTATAATTTTTGCCATTTTACCCATTTAAGGAGCCCACTGTGCGGTGGCAGGTGGCAGATTAACTAATTCGCAAAATTAAAAATAGTTATTGACAATGACAGTTGTTACAAATCATGAAAACATCTCCTGTCCCTTTCACTCAACAGAGCACCGAACTAGCAATTTGTCAACCAGTTTATCGCGTCTATACGTTGCGTCACAACATCGAGTTTTTTTCATATGTCACCCTTTTTTACAACAATTTGGTGGATGATTTTTTGAACGTGCTAAAAGCGATAACGCCAAGTCTCTACAGTAGTAATATGTTTTTCGCCTGAGGAAAGTGTAATTTTCCGCAATAATTTGCTTGCGGAAAGTTGCACTTTTCCGCACTAGTGCAGTTTCGTTTTCGTATTATGTATGCATCAACTTATTTTCCCTTAAAAAAAGGAAAGAAATCTGGATATTTTGGAATTTCCTACAATTGGCATTCAATGGCGTCCTGTTTGTAAATCCTTCCCAGTTCATAAAAATATGACGCGGACACATGGGGGAAAGTTGCATTTACGATGACATCCGGTCGGTTAATCAACGTCAACATAGAGTCGAGCAAGAGACACTCGGTTACTGGTTAGGAGCAACGTTTTCTAGTCGACGGCTTCGCAACTAAAAACTGTTCCACAAAAATAAAGGTAAAATAGGCTCCAAATAATTGCCATAAGACTCCAGTTGTGGTTAAAGTGGAGAAATCGTTAACTCGTCCAAGAAATACTCGATACAAAATGTAAATGTTTGCTTTAATTTAGGTTTTCACAACCTGCACAACTTTGGACTATATCAAAATTAATTCACTACGATAATAGCAAATTATGCGTTTTGATATAATCATAAATCGATTTATCAATATTTTAAAATGCGGCGGCGGAGCAGGTGTGTGCATATTAAATTAGATTAATGTTTTTACTGTTTGGTCTATTGAAGCAATGATATTGCTTATAGACTCTAAGTAGGCAAGTTTTACACAAACCAGCCAATTGACAAGCAGCAAAAAACGTATTTTTAGCTTGCAAGTTGTTAAATAATCTGTAGTATTTAGAAAACTTGAAAAGTCAATTTATGACACTTTTGTATTGTAAGTAAATCTATTGATATCAAATAAATAAAAACGTGCATACGGTTTTTAGGCCAGTGATTAAAATCATTCAACATCACGGTTATTAAAAATAACCATAACTATGACACACTGTCAAATAAGCGTTTCAAAATGTCCCTATTGAATTAAAAATCAAACCAGTATCAACAAACTTCTACACGCCAGAAATGCATCCAGAAAATCCAATTAAACCTTTCTGAATCATGTCAGGGACCCGGCTCCGACAAATAAGTGGAAAAAGAGTCCAAAGCTTTAATTTTTCCAAAAGTGTAATTTTCCGCAATAATTTGCTTGCGGAAAGTTGCACTTTTCCGCACTAGTGAAGTTTCGTTTTCGTATTATGTATGCATCAACTTATTTTCCCTTAAAAAAAGGAAAGAAATCTTGATATTTTGGAATTTCCTACAATTGGCATTCAATGGCGTCCTGTTTGTAAATCCTTCCCAGAGCAAAAAAATATGACGCGGACACATGGGGGAAAGTTGCATTTACGATGACATCCGGTCGGTTAATCAACGTCAACATAGAGTCGAGCAAGAGACACTCGGTTACTGGTTAGGAGCAACGTTTTCTAGTCGACGGCTTCGCAACTAAAAACTGTTCCACAATAAAGGTAAACTCAAAATAATTGCCATAAGACTCTAGTTGTGGTTATAGTTGAGAAATCGTTAACTCGTCCAAGAAATACTCGATACAAAATGTAAATGTTTGCTTTAATTTAGGTTTTCACAACCTGCACAACTTTGGACTATATCAAAATTAATTCACTACGATAATAGCAAATTATGCGTTTTGATATAATCATAAATCGATTTATAAATATTTTAAAATGCGACGGCGGAGCAGGTGTGTGCATATTAAATTAGATTAATGTTTTTACTGTTTGGTCTATTAAAGCAATGATATTGCTTATAGACTCTAAGTAGGCAAGTTTTACACAAACCAGCCAATTGACAAGCAGCAAAAAACGTATTTTTAGCTTGTAAGTTGTTGTATATGTATTAATATCAAATAAATAAAAACGTGCATACGGTTTTTAGGCCAGTGATTAAAATCATTCAACATCACGGTTATTAAGAATAACCATAACTATGACATACTGTCAAATAAGCGTTTCAAAATGTCCCTATTGAATTAAAAATTAAACCAGTATCAACAAAGTTCTACACGCCAGAAATGCATCCAGAAAATCCAATTAAACCTTTCTGAATCATGTCAGGGACCCGGCTCCGACAAATAAGTGGAAATAGAGTCCAAAGCTTTAATTTTTCCAAACGTGACCCTGGACGATTACAAAAGGTAACAACTCACTTAGCCACTCTTAAATTCAGATCAGACTCGGACCGGAAGCGGAACTAAATTGCCGCGAGTCGATGGTGTTTGGTAGCATAAAAGCGCCTTGTCACATTCATTGCAGCTAAAATAGTTTTTTAACTCTCACAAATTAATAACTTAGTGGCTAGTAGTATTTAGAGTTTCCTTCCCACCTGGGGACCATTTCCTTTCCTTTTCAAATCAGATGGATGGATCGATGGAGCAAATGTATTTTAAACTGGAGACCTTGGGAATATAAAACAAGTAGGGGAAGACCTCAAATAAGAAGGGAGAACGATTTGAAGAAATATGCGGGAACTAGATGAGTAGAGCGACAGAGTAGCGTGGAAGATATTGGGGGAGGCCTATGTCTAAAGATGAATCAAAGAAGGCTAAATAGATTGATAGAATATTAAGAGACCTTCTATGTATGATATATTAAAATCAAAGGAGCGAAATATCGGTCATCTATAATTTTCTAGCATTATTTATAAAGAGCTTTCGTCCTTTTTAATTCATGAACGTCTCAATGTAAAAATTAGCGGTTGTTGATAAAACATATACCGAAGGTGATGGACGTTTATTTATATGTTGTCATAGCCCCCGTGATGTTGCATGATGTAGGGTCACTGCATCCTGAAAGCCTGGCGTTTTATTTGATCCAGTGACCCTATGATGATAAATTACTTTGTTGAAACCATGTTGAAACCCAATAAAGAAAATACCATAACCAAATTATTTGAGTTCTAGTAACTTTGACGGATTCGTCGCGTCTCTATTTCTATAAAATATGTCATACGTACACGGTCTCGAGACGTATTAAGATTTTTTAAGTCATACTCAATAAAAAAAATAAATTTGCAAATAATGTTAAGCATTATTACCCTTTACAATGGTAGATCCAGGGGCCCAGAGTGGCTCGGGCATCTTCCGCCCCTCCTTGCCAACTCTTTTTTTGGTCTAGAGTAAAAATGCCACTTTATTAACCGCAATCTTTAACGAAATTTACCCACAACAACACTTTTTTATAGATTATTGTCATTTTTCATAAAAGCGCTTTAAAAATACTTATTAATAATATTGTTGTTAGGTTGTCATTAAACATGGAAGATAAAATTTTAGTTTTAAAAGGTCAAAAAATATTACTACTTATATCATTCAAGAATATCTAAAAACCTAAAAAGTTGTTTTCGGTATCTACTTTGAGTAATTTATGATCCGTGGACGTGGAGGGGTTGTTTTCGGGGGTTTTTGCACTAGTGCATCAAAATTACTGATAATTTTTGCATGAAACGAGTTTTTCATAAATGCAAGAGTTTGTTCTCACATTTTTGCGAAAAAGCCCAAATCCGAAGTAGTAGGGTTTTCGCGAAATGTGAAAACAAACGATTACAATTTGTATAAAAGCATGGCGAGTGCAGTAATTATCTGGTTGATTTAAAAAAAATGTAATATTACACAGTCAATTAACCTGTTTGGGTATTGACATAATGGCTTTTAGCTACATTTATTCCAATAAAGCTACAAATTGCAGTGAGTTCTCCTTGGACCCATTACTTACAACATTATTTGACGGGGTTAATTTTCTTTCGAAGAGCCATCCAATTGGATTTTTAACACTTCTCTGTTTTTACTTGCTCATCCAATCCAATCAAGCAAAAATACGGCCAAGAGATTTAAAAAATGATTTTTAATTTTAAATTTCAAATACATTGATCAGCTTTGTCAGGTAAATGATTATTCGCCGCCGCGAATTTGCCGAGGCCAATTCGCCGCCATGCCAGCTAGTCGCAAAGTCATTTCGGCGTCGACTCAACTCGCAGCCGCTTTGGATTTAGTTTCCAATTTATTTCGTAAATTAACGCTATATTATATATTACAATTTTTACTAAAATATAAAAAGAAATCGTGGAACTTTTTTTTTTTAATTTTTTGCAAAATATTTATTTAGAAAAAGCAAAAACAAAACAGTTTATTAAAAAACTAATTATCTAAACACATTTTGTTGGAATAATAGTTAATTAAAAATTTTTTTAGAAACGCATTTTTTTTTAAATCTTACTTACTTTTTTTTATTGTATCCGAAGAATTAGACATCTTACTACGTATCTAGTAATATAACCTAATTAGATTTTAATTTAAAAAACATATTTGTCTATGAAAAACCAGAAAACGAATTTAGTAACGAGGAATTATTGTGGAGAAAAAAAAACAATAAAAAACGTCATTAATTAAAAAGGCTAGGTAAGGTTAGCTACTTAACGAAAGCATTTGGGATAAGGGAATAAGAAGGATAATAGCCCCGCCTTTTCTACTCACCCATTAGATATGTTTGTTGGTTGAGGTTATTCCTATGATAGCATGTGCAATCTGCTTTGATGTTTGAACATCAGGATTGTCTAATGTTCATTCAACGACATACGCAGAATTTATCAGAGACCAACTGATTTATGAAACTATACAAAACTTTTACATTTAATAACATTTTTCCAAAAGTATTTAATCTTAAGCACCGTTTTTTCTTTAAATTAATTTAATTTTTCCGAAATTTTCGGTTGCTTGCATTTTTTACCTTTGTACCAAAAATGTTTACCAATGTGGCGCCAATTTCTTTAAAAAGTACTTTATTTGTCTAATTTTTTTTAACAACATTTGTGTCTGCGGCGCGCCTGACTTTATTTTTTCAGTTTTTTCATATTGCAAATAATTTCTTATGTGGCTCCATTTTTGCTGAAAAGAAATTAATAATTGTTCAAAAATTTTCGCCTGTGTCGCTATTTTCTTCCTTGTATCTACAAAAAGTTTTTTTTTATAAAATTTTCGTCTAATAGTTGCAATTTGTTAATTTTCCTTATTGTTTTTTTATATATCCTTTCTGTAGTAATAAGAAAAGTACATTGAGAACTCAGGGCGAAAATGTTTTAACTGAGCTTATGTCTCGTTGAACGTTTCGTGTGTTGTTATACCTACTTACTGGATTTTTGCCGTTTTTTTAATCTCTGAAGGATTGAATAAATCATTTTAGGACTTCAAAAAAAGAACTAAAAGTACACTTTTAATCTCGAAAATAAATAAAATGAATTCTACTTCTTGGGGTGCAAAAAAAAAGGATTGTACGAGATGTTTGTCTTTAAATGAGGGGTATCAGTTTTTTCCTTTGCCTCAGGCAATCAAAAAGTTAGGCGCGCCCCTGTATCCACTATACAAAGGTATATTTTTCTGTAAAAATATATAATATTGATAAAATGTAGATATTAAAAGTCCCTGCATGTTTCGTCAATTGTCTTGAGACTTCCATTCTTTCTGCTTTCCAGCCTGTTCTCCATATTTACATTTATTTCATATCATTCGGTCTTATGTAAGATATATTAGGTCGATTTGCACTTATACGCACGGTGTCTAGTTATATAAATATGCTGCAACTGGAAAACTTTTTCTTATTAATTTTACGAAAGAAAAACTTTGCGTGGTGGTCTAAAACCAAAAAATAAATAAAAATTATTAAGTCACAAAAAATTATATAACATATAATAAGTTTAACCCGGAATAAAAAGTACGCCAGGTATAAAAAACTATGCATTAAAAAGTTATTTGAGTTTTAGTTAAGTTGAAAAAAACATTAAAATAAGTTTTTGACGCTCATAGATTTAATTGCTAATGTAAACGTTTAAATTTTCAGTTGCTCTCTGTTTGGGAGATTTAAGGTTGATTTTTAAAAACTATGTTCTCAGTATGCCGCAATCTTATGTTTAATTTTTATAATGCTGCACACTGGCCTCCGGGACCTGATTTTTGTCCAAAAAACTGAAACTCCCGAACCATTTCTAAACAAGGGTAGATAGTTTAGTAGGCCTTGAAAGAAAATGTAATTTAATTGACGCAACTTATTTTCTAAAAGTGCAATATTTACTTTCTCAGAAACGCGCTAAAATTATCATATTTGTATAGCGTTGTGATCCAGACTCAAAGAAAATCGTTTTTGTTTGGCATGTCTAAAATTCTATACAAATATAGGTTTCTTATAAATGTTGGAAACTTCTTTGTTTCCGTCATCAACCGTTTTCTTGAAATTATTTTCATACTAATTACTATTAAACGTGCTAAAACGGGATTTTTTAGAGAAAAACGAGTATTACATTAATCATATACAGCAAAGCATGTCGATCTTAACACAAATGATTGTTTAATATTTTTTAAGCACATCAGGCTAACTCAATCAAATTAAAATAAAAAAAATAAATAATATTACGACATGCAAATAATGTGAATTAATAATTAATTGAAAATAAATATAAAAAATAATAGATGTTGTGTAATACGTCATTTTAAAGTAAAATTTATAGTGATGTCAAAAATCAAATAAAAAGAGGGCTCCTGTAAAAAATATTAATTTTGTGTAATATCTCAAAAACCAAAAATTACAGATGAAGTAAGTTTTAAGGGTTGGATTGGTTAGTATAATATTTTGGATCCATCATGCTAGTTTTTTTTGTTTGGGTCGAAAATCATAAATAGCGCCTTTAAACACCGCCATGTTTAGATTTTATACATACCGGTTCAAAAGTATAAGAGTCCGCCATTTCGAATCCGCCATGTGATTTCTTTTTAAGTTTGAGACTTTATTTGTACCAGCGCCTTTAGACACCCCAATCTTCCAAATTTAATACGTATCGGTAAATAAATGGGAAAGTCCGCCATTTTTGAACGGCCATGGTAATTTGTTTTGAAGTTTATACTTATCAGCTTATAAATATACAATTATCTTACTAATAAGATCGTTTCGAAACTATTTCTTACTCATTTCAAAACAAAATATATATTGTCACAAAACATTTTTTTTAAGTTTTAATCAAAAACTTAGGTCCGAGAGCCCACTGTACACTGGTATGGTAGTCTAATCTGTATGTGGATTATCGTAACGTGACATAACGATAACGCAATGACGATTGTGTTGTTGTACCGCATTAACGTGTTTCGTGGTTATTGCTTGTTCTATTAATGAGCCTCAGTGGTGTCAAGAAAAATAACTTATCAAAGAGAACAGACATAATAGGCTGGGATAAGATTACTTAAATTTATGTTGGCATATATTTTTAATACTATATCAAACCGACATGGTATAAATCTTATAAATATTTTTATTGAAAGTTTGATTTACAGAATATTAAGCGACATCGTTCACCACTTAAACTAGAGAGGATTTTAACTGTCATACTCCAGAAAAGTTTCTATTGCTCAAAAAACCCTTTTGAAGAGAGACATGATCGGAAAAAAAGCTTTTAACAAAGTTCTTTTTCTTTTCAAAAAGGGCCTTATCGAAAAGATTACCCGATTTCGAATTGACTCTGACATCTCGCCGAAGAAAAATATATCGGTTAAAATTTATGTTTATAAAAGCCGAATGGGGTAATAAATGGTAAAGCGATTCGAATTTATATTTTTATGTAAATAAGGTGCAGGTTTTTTATACAAAACTTCATGAAATATGATCTAAAAATATGAAAACCAACAAAAAAGAAAATGGTGAAAAACTGTGCAATAATAATTGTGGTTAAGTACACTAGCATCGGCTAGCAATGCTAAAAGGAAGAAATATTATATGGAAATATTTTTGATGGTAAACATATACAGGGTGTGCCAAAAGTCCACTCAAATATTTTCTGAAGTATTGAAGGTAACTGAACCATATTTGGCAATGATTAATATCATCAAGTGCGGGTATGTTGCCCCTACAATAGCGGGCTACATAGGAGCGATACCTCGTTTTAAATGTCTGTCTGTCGATTGTCTACGTCAAATCTGTCAAAAGCTATGGACTGCCAAACCTAATTGTTTTAGTTAATGGCAAAATTAACAAGTTAGTTGTTTTTAAACAAAAAACCTAATTAGTGATATCAAATATTGCTTGGTTTGGAAGTGCCCTTACATTGACGTATTTACACTACAACACTTACGGTGTAGTGTGAATGCTTACATTACTTATATGTAAGAATGTTTGTTGTGTCATTGACTGCACGGTACAGGCACGGTAACGTGACGGAGCAGGTAGGGGAGAGCGGGGCAAGATGGGGATGTTAAAGTTTAAAGCTCCCTAGAAAATACACAAACTCGGGTTTGACTAAAAAACTTTGTTTAATTGTTAGGTAGATATTTTGGTTTACAAACAAATTAAAAATCTACACAGCAAGAAACTTAAAAAATGCATTTTCGTAATCTTGCCCCACTAGCGGGGTAAGTTGAGGAGCCTATTGGGGCAAGATTTTTCATATTAGATGTACGCCTTATACTGCCAATCCTCACACCCTTCACATTTAATTCAGTCCTCTATTGGTGGTTCAATCCATGGTTCCTTGCATCCTGGACAGAAAATATTTTCATTGTTCTTGTTTGTTTCTGGTAGGTTTTGATTAACATCATTAAAAACTTTCTTTTTAACTTTTAAGACTTTACCATAGGTTTTATTTTAATTTTGTTTTTCAATTTTTTTCAAAGCCCTTCTATATTTGGAGTCGACGTTTTAACGGAAGCTCTCTGCTTTAACGAATTCGTCATCTTGCCCCCGCCAACTAGCCCCAATTTTTTGGTAAAAAATCAAAAATAAAAACAAAAATCGACGAAATATGGTCATTTACATTTTCTTATATTGAAAACATAATAAATAATTTCCTAGTTACTAACAAAGATTATTTTTATATTAGATTTACTCGTAAAAGCTTATTTTTCAATAATCAAGTTTTATAAGCGACCACTATACTAGTATTATTCTTGCGAGCTGCATCAATCTTTAACTCATAAAACTTTGACTTTAAAGGGTTCCAACAGTACAGAAATAAACTCGTTGCCATTTATAGTTTTTGTTTTAAATTGAATTTGTTAACTTGCCCCGTTATGTATCTTGCCCCGCTCTCCCCTACGTATAATATTATTGGGGCCTTTTTGCTAGTCTTACCTAATTGTCACTCCATTTACCGGCGGTTCAAAGACTATTTCAATTTTCTTTTTAAAATTTTTCAAAAATTGTTTTAATTATAGGTTATTGGGGGTTACGTGGTTATATTTGGTTTCCGAACTACTAAAGTGACTGTGAATAAGCGTGGGTATTGGGTCCCGACTTTAATCCGAAGCGACTTGATGAAGTGGTTCTTGCAATGATTTTGCTTCTTTGCGTGCACCATTTGAAAGTATTTAAACTTTTAGCTTAAATGTTTATGTGGCAAAGTATTTCATATGCTCTGAAGAATTTAATTTTTATTTTTACTATTAAACAAGTCCTAACCATTTTCACAACTGCAATGATTTGATTTATAAATTGAGCAAATAGTTCATCTTATGGTATTTTTTTCAATGACCAAATTAATACATTCCTTCTGCACCCAAACGCAAAATAACATATTTTTTGAGATTTCAAGTCGACACATATTACAACTTAGGCAAACAAATCTAGCTGTTGCCTGAAATAGTTAGCATCCACATATACCAGCTAGTGGTTCGGGAAAACAGCTTAGGGCGCGTTACCCACATAACGTAAACAAATCGGACGGCTTCTATGTGCAAACCTTTCGTCTAGACCACATGTTTTACAGGAATGGCCAAAGAAGTCACTGATCTTTGTATGGTTTGTAACAAGTTTGTAATTAATAATAATAATATATTTATTTGCAGTTAAACGGTTTAATCACTTACTACTTTACCACTATACTAACAATAGAAAAGTTATTTAAATAAATTGCAAAAAGGACTGGAAGGCAATCCCGCCCCTACTATTGACTATTGTTTCATCAAAACCAACAAGTTCAACTTCAAGAAAAACTATATTTACAGGATTACGGTATTTTCGCAATAAAAATTATTATAAGCCCTGTAGTATCTGGATCAAAATATATTTACAGGCTATTCCGAAAAATCAAAATACGTAATAAGAGTGGTTGTATTCTTAAAAATCAGCAATGGATAGAGACGTTATTATTTCCGACGAAAAAATTTTTTTTGAGATAACTCTTAAAATGTATTATTTGGGTGTATCTTAGCAATATCGGCGTAACGTCTATCTGTTTGTTCCGATTTTTATTAAATGTTTAGGTAAAATAGTGTTCAACACTGTTACGAGCTGATTAGATCTGGATCCAAATCCATTACTACTAATGACAGTTAAAAAACTGAAAATATAATAACTTTTTAATGAAATATCGCTCAATCAATCTGCTATTTTCGGAAAGTAGTATAACGTATTTCCCTCAATAATTGTCTTTTTACCAAAAACTTTATAGGAGTTTTTGTTACTGAGATATTTACAAAAAACTGTTTTTAAGGTATGATATAGCATGGAGTTATTATCAAATCCGTCATGGATTCGTTTATTTTTTAGTTGGCACAGGTTTTTTCTAACGTATAAATCCGCGCTGGATATGCTTGTTTCTGAATTTTCGACATCTTTTTTAAGCAATATATTTTTTTTTAACGCCGGGCACAAGCAAGTTCAAATTTTAGATAATAATTTGTGAAACGTAATTCTGAAGCTAACAAAATATATATTTCTTATAAATATATTGATGCACTCAGTGGCGTATATAGAAAAAAGTTTCGGGGTGTATTCATGAAATATGTAGAAAATATCCAAAAAAATCTTAGCTTCGGGGGGGGGGGGGCAGGCCCCCCTGTATATACGCCACTGGATGTACTTAAACATAGAAATAAATTGATTTTTTGTTTAAAAATTCTTTAGAAATTTGACAAAAACTAAAAAAAATCAAAATTTAATAGATATTTTTTTATACAGGAGTAAACTGAATTGAAAATTTAAAATATTATTTTTGTGTGTGGAAAATAATTACCTGTATGTTCTTTCTGATGTGAACCCATGTTACCCTTCGGGAACCATATTACAATGCTTTTAAAGATATAACACACAATTGTTAAAAAACGACAAACAGGCAATAACAAATATTGTTTTCCTTTAACTGATCTTATTTTATAATATTATTTTGTATCAGATGTCACATTCATGTAACGCCGATCAGGTTTTTCATTGAATTTATGAGCGGCATTACTGTGACCGTAGTTACAATCTTCAGGTTTTTTGAATCTGGCGCTTCTATCTGTACAATGTTTACATACTTAATACAAAAATAAGTTTATGGTACTACTTGGGAAAATTTTACTTGTTCATTTTTAGTTAGAGTTTCATATTTTTTACAATAACCCATGTGACCGGTGTTAAATGCAAAATCACTGGCAGCAATATTTTCGTAGGTCGAGATATAAAGAAAATTGATATTACCGCCTCAGACGACAAAAATGTGAGTAAATCAGGGGTGCTACCGGCGTTACACATTGTCTGAAGGATACAACTTTAAGGCACGACGCAAATTTTGATATAGTCAATACGAGTATTGACTTTTGACATATTCCAAAAGATAATATGGAAAATATTATGCAACATTGTATTTAAAACGTTTTTATATCATCTACATAATCCGTCACAAAAGGCCACGCAAATATATCCTATGACCCTTTATATCAATGGCTTCTTGCTTGCACTCTAAACAGACCCAAACATTAGTCCTGCGGGAAATTCTGAAGGCCGATATCGAAGGCCGACGAAAAGACAAACTGTGTGTTAGTTGACCAGTTGAAAATCTGAATGACCGTTTAGACGGTCCAGAGGGATTTTTATGCTCAGATATTTATATTGGATCCCTATAGAACAAGGCATTAATTGTCTTTTATTTTTTATAAACTGGTAAACGGAGGATATTTGATTTTAATATTTGGTATATTCTTATGAGGAATATTATATTCTTATTAGGATATTATGTTTGCAAAAAAACTATACATATCCTATAACCAGACAGAAAAATGAGACACTCGAGCATTCTTGTTCAAAGATATATTTATTTAAGAGAAGAAATTCCATATAATTAGGAAAATTCTAATTCTTGATTTAAAAATCATTCATTTCGTGTTACAGAGATTTCAAAATAAAGTATTAAGAAACATTGTGAATGTACTTTGGTACGTTCCAAACAGTGACCTTCATCGGGACATTAAAATCGAAACTGTAGCAGAGACTTTCAAAAAGTACTCAAAAAGCCATAAAGAAAGACTCCACGACATGTGAATGTGGAAGCAATTCAGCTTCTAAACAATACTATGCTAGCTTGAAGACTAAAAAAGTGAAGCCGTTTGAGCTAGTAAACTAACTGCCTAGCCTGTGGACAGGAAGAAGAGACATCGAAGCACCTCGTGGGTTACTAACCCTCAGCGACAAAAGGCTGCATTTGCTTAAATAAGAAAACAGCTTTTTATTGTTCTTTAAAATCTTTCAACATTATATACGATATAAAATCAATAGTGAGACCCAATTTTCAGGACTTATGAATGAGTGCAAGCCATATATGTACGACATTAATTTAACCAGGGAAGAGCCACTAACGAGAAGCGACAAAACCTTCGCCACATTTGATCTACTTATTAAAGCAAAAATTTGTGACTTTGTGTGAAATTAAAACATCAGCTGCATTCGAAAAGAATCAGGCCGAAAACACTAAGAAAAAAAATAATGTTGAATAAAGGTAATTGCAACTAAAAATAGATTTTTAAATTTACTTACAAGAGCTAATAATATATAAGTAATTATTATAAACAAGCATTTTGTTTAACTTGTTTTGTATGTCTGGGTATATAGTACATATTTTAATAGTTAAATTTTACTAAATTCTAGCTATAAGATAAGCTTCAAACTTTGCATGCTTTTATAATTACCATGACAATGCAATGTTACGATGTTGTAAAGTTAATGACTCCACCTTATTCGAGGGAACTGGGAAAAATTACTTAAACTTATCCAATATCGCTTAAAATATTATATATGTATATATTAGTTTTTGGGGATTAAAATCAAGTTTTTTTGTTAAAATTAAAAAAAATATATACCTATATTAAATTCAAGCGGGGAGAGGGTCATCTCTTACTATGCCTAACTTCTCCTAAAATTTGTATCTAGGTTCAAATTTAATTAATGTGACATATCCGCTCTGTTTGACGGGCTGGGGGCATTTCTGAAGTTTATCTGATTGTTATAAATTGGTATATAACAGTTACTGGAAACTAAGATTTAACATTTTTGGTAAAACATCGAAAAATGAAATATTTTTTAAGCTAGTATAATTTTTAACACACAAGATCTTAAGATCATAATCCTGGTTTGTAAGTTTCACACTTGGGACATCTTGACCAGCTGGGTGGCTACTATGCTATATACCTATATGAGTTGAGTAATGTTTTATCTTTAGAGCTTTGATAAATTGTGTTACTTTGAGTATAGATAGAGGAGCTAGTTTATTAGTTTCTCCCCAGAGGAGCTACACGTTGTTAGCTGTGTTGGTGAAACTGAGTTGTGTGGTGTAGCTGGTTGCCATAAATGCGTTTCTATCTGAATAATTTATTTTACAAATGCATTTTGGTTGAGATTTAATGCAAAAGTTTTAGATTTTAACGAAAAGTTGCATATACATGTTTATGTATACTGGGAGAGTTATAAGGTTATTTAAAAAGAAAGAAATCAAAACAAAATCATTTCATGTAAAAAAAACCAACGTACGCGAAAATGGTATTACGTAAAAAAAAATAAGATGAAAGTAAAGCCAAGTTCTCCATTACAAATTTCAAAATAAAAGTTCTTAATAGTTTAGAAATGTTTTTTTAAACTTTGCTATTAAAGCCAGACTTCTTTATGTTCAAAAAAATTTCACGTTTCATTTTGAAATTTGTATTGGAGAACTTGCCTTTACTTTTATCTCATTTTGTTTTACGTAATACCATTTTCGCGTACGTTTTTGTTATGATTTCACTTCTTTTTTAAAGGATTTGGATAATATTTAAGTTTAAAGTAGTAAAATATGCGGAATATTGTTCAAAACTCTTGAAATGTCTTTTTAAAATTTTGAGGTTTTTAAATTTTTTCCTATAATTTTATCATAGTTCCAGTCTGCCAAAGCTCAGCTCTCTACCGTTTCTGGAAGTGGACATAGGGGAGAGAATTAGATTACAATTTTGAGGTTTTTTGATTTTTTTCCAAGGGTTTGGTCATAATTTCTATCAGTCTGCCAAATTTCAGCTTTGTAGCATGTCTGGAAGCACAGTAGAATTTTGATGATCTATACATGAGTGAGTGAGTGAGTGAGCAATTTCGACGTTTTTTGAAATTTCGTAACTACTTTACTACATTATGGATGTCTATGAAACTTGGACGGGTTGTTAACTCTATAAAGGTCCACGACTGTGCAAAGTTTGAGTTTCGTAGCTCAATCCGAAGTATAGTTTTAGATACTTCAAATATGGGCTGAAATGTTTCAAGAAGAGGTACAGCAGTAGCGCGAACTTGGCGGGGCACTGCCGTGCCCCCAGATAATTCACATTTTTATTTATTACATAACCAGTTTTTACATTGGGCTGAATTTTCTTTAATTGGAGACTTAGATGTAGGTAATAGCAAACGGAATGCAATTATTTTAGAAACACAAGCTTTTAAAAACAACAAACACGTGGTTTTTCTACACAAATTATAATTTTTTTTTAATGAGTTTTAAAACTTCTGGTTTTAACTAACCAAATAGGAACTTTTTGTGTCGTGCCGTATTTTGACAGTTTTGCATTGGAATATGACAGCTAATCTTTCAACTTAAGGATTTTGTTTACTATATGAGCCGAAATAAATACTGTCGACTTTAATATTTATAGATAAATAAACGACTTCATTTTAAATTCGACTTTAGTATTTCAATTCTGAAAGATCAACTGTCAGCCTGCAATGTAAATCTGTCGAAATAGTGCCTGACACTTTTATTACATGAATTTGTTCCAATAAGTCCCTATTAGGAACTTATTGCAATAAAGCCAGGCAGTAATTTTGCCGGGCGCTATTCTGACAGTTTCGCATTATAAGAACAGCTGTCTTCTGTCAAAATTAGGCCTTTGTGTATTATAAGAGCCGGAATTAATAGCGATATATTTTGGGCTTACACAAACATTTTAAAAAATTTTTAAGTAACTTGGCCGGAATTGTTATTTTAACACAAGAGTGCTTTGCGTGCGAAAAAGCACAGTTACGCATGCTCGTAGAAAAAGTAAATTGCATTAAAAAAATATATAGTTCCATATCAAAACCTACCTACCAAATAAAACAGAAATCTTTATTAATTAGTTTGTCATTTTGTTCTTAATTAAACAATTATAGTAACAATTTTCATATAACTTTAAACATTTTAGTAATCTACTAAATCTTCGTTACTTTAATATTCGAATATTAAATTAGTCCTAAAAATGTCTCCTAAAATAATTAAGTTATACTGTAAAATAACGCCTACCCTTAAGGAACGTTTAAAATTAAATGTAAAATGATTTAAACAATAGTTTATTTCAAATAAATTTAGTCCGTAGAAATGCTAATATTTATCTTTCTCCTAACATAAATGGCTTAAATGGAGCCAATTGGTAATGACGTTTAGCTATTGCATCCTAAAGAAACTCGCGGAAACAAATCTGAATAATCTGAATAGAAAACTCTATACTGGCCCTTTCATTAGCGAAAATCACACATCAGCATCATATTTCGCGAAATCTACAAACACAAATATGTAATTTTTTTTACCGACCGGAAAACTAGTATTTTACATCAAATTTTTTGTACGGAAAATGTCACTTTACAGGCAGATCCTTAACATGAATGAGCTGAGCTTAATGCTCGAAAATGGATTCCAGAGTGAGATGGAGCTAATGAGGGCAAAACACGGATTAAAACGCATATTTATATTGTATGGGAAAGATTTTTTAAATTAATTCGAAGCTTTGAGTTAGAAAAGCGACTTTATTGAAAGTAAGGAAGCTTTTGCAATTGCTCTAGAATCTAGAAAGGTAAAGTGTAATACGAAATTTTTATTTAAAAACATACTTAAACTTAATTTAAACTAGTCTTTTTTACCTTCCTAGTCCGCACAGCTATGGCTAGAGAAGGTATTCTTTTCGAGAATTTTTTTTTTTTTAAATAACGCCGAAAATGTGTTATTTGGGTGTATTATGACGTACCCTAGCAATATCGTCATGATGTCTGTCTGTGTGTGTGTTTGTGTGTGTGTGTATGTATATCTGTCCGTAACGCGATAGATCCTAAACCGCTTAACCGATTTACATGAAATTTTCAGGTAAAATAGTACAGTTAAAAATTTATATTATTTGGGTTAAAAATTCCGCTGACTGACGCTCACGTGCCTAATGGCGGGTAAAAAAAGAAGAGCTGTCGTAGGTCAGGGATTAGCTTGTTTCTTTTTATTTGTTATCGGTCTTTTTATTGATCGATATGTATAGCAGTTATCCTATTTTTTGATATTATTCCGAAACAACAGTATCGCTTAGAATAGGAAACTGCAACGTACATATTCTTATAGATTATACTAATATCACCACAGCATTAGCTAAACTTTACGATAAGTACCAGAAGAAGTAATCATTAAAATTACTCGTCCAAAGAGTATAAAGCAGTAGTGTGGATTTAATAAAGTATAACTCAGTCATTCAGAATAATATTTCACATGCAGATGTTGCATCCCGGGCTAATTGCAAGCTAATGGGACTTAATTAAAATAAAAGCTGGATTAATTTGATTAGGGGGAATAGTCACAAAAGGCCATGCCACTCTACAGTGTCAGTGACCTTCCAGAATTTGTACATAGATAAAAATCGTTTGATTATTTTCTTATTTGGTGTAGTTTGTATTTAAAACTTTTAAATATAATATGTCAAAATGCTCACTTTAAAGAAATCCTAAAAACGTAAACTGGTAAAGAAATCCTAAAAACGTAAATCCTAAAAACGTAGTAATTGTTTAACGCCATCTATTAACATTTTTTCCGGTGAACGCTTTTACTTTCTTATACTTTATGTTTATGAGCACATACCTAAATATTTTTCCACCAGGACAATATTTCATACACGAAGGAATCAAACGTTTCCTCCTTTTTGTTAGGATATTTTTGCTTTCCTAGCCCGCACAGCTATGGCTAAAGAAGGCAATTGCTTTTAAATTTGCAACGCTGTAACTTGATAAAATTGCTTGAACTTGTAGTGGCCGCCCCTAAAGATGAAAATGTTTGTATGTTGTGTTATGTGACCCAATAAAATATTTTGAATAAGTAATTTTTTGATTTTGCGTCACAAAAAGATGTTGGTCGCTTGAAGCCCCTAGGGGCCGGGGGCAAAATATAAAGTATATAAAATTAAGATGAAATTTGCCGGCATATGGCAAAGTAAAAGTCAATTAAGCTTTTTTATTTTAAATTACACAAATTTTTGCCCCTACCTAGGGGGCCTCGTTAAGAGCTTCGAACTGTTTTTGTATATGGCAGACCTGTGGGACTTGTATAAGCGAAAAATTTGATAAGATATAGGTGTGTAGGTGTAATAGTAAAAAACATAATTTGCTACCCTAGGGGAAAAATATTTAATTTTTTTTGATAACAAAATAATTAGTACGTGTGGCCGATTGGTTCAGTGGGCATACGTTCGCTTTTTAATCAAAGGGTATGTGGATCGATTCCCATGCCTGCCACTACATACTCTAACCTACTATCCGTTTGTGAATATAGATTAACCGATAAAGCCTATCTTGGGCGAATTTTGGGCATCAACAAAGTAGGCAAGACCCGTGTTTTTACTTTTTTTTTCCCTATGTCCGATAAAGGGTATCAGGCAAAATTAAATCCTCATTGAGAAGAGAAACTTGCCTACCGAGATTCAAAATATAACTTTAATACTCTGTATCTTCTAAACTATCAACTTTCGTACTAAGGCAAATATGAAGAAATAGTAATGTTTTGAGCTCCTGAAATGATCCTGCAATTTTGGACTATTACCTAGAATTCACCCTGTTATAGTGGAAGGCGTTTCTTTCAATAACTTCTGTTATTACTACAACCTTCGTAGGAGCTTCCATTCTTGAGATATATATAAAAACTGTTTTTATTGCTGATATAGCGTGGAGTTGACTTGAAGTGTTCTGATGGGCTAGGGAGGTATCAGATTCATCATGGATCCATTTATTTATTTTTCGGAAAAGGTTTTTATGGGCCGGCCCTCTGGGTCTTCATGTAGTATGAATGTCAATGTGAATAAGCTGTTATTGTCCCGGGCATCAAGTGACTTCGACTCAGATTATCTTGGTGTCCACCGAATTGAGCTGGCAAATTGTCTGCAATAAGCGTACAAGCCAATAAGTAAAAAACGAATCGAACGAATACATTGACATCCTAAGGGGTGGCTCAATCGCCAATTTTTGTACCTCAAAAGGAAATACCTACGGTATATTACCTATGGTATTTCCTGGTATTTCCCAGTATTTCCTCAAATCTCAATGGTATTTCCTAATATTTCCCAAGCACTTCCCGGTATTTCCTAGTATATTTCCCAGTACTTCCCAAGTATTTTCTGGTATTTCCCCTAACCTGTACACCAAAAGGAAATAACGAGACACCCCTCGCCCTAACCTTACATTTTGAAAAGGACAATTTTGGGTCTGTTAACTTTAATCATATTCTCTGCTGTTAACAGGTCAGGCATTGTTGATGGGATCATTAGTAATCGATAAAAACAGGTGTTGTAAAATTTACCGGAAAAGTTAGTTAGAAATTATTTCCATTTTTTTAAAGTTATTATAAATTATCTGCAATAGACAAGTTAAAAAATAAAGAAAAAGTAAATAAGTACTGTTATGTGAAAAATCGAATAAAACTATTGACAATCCACCAGAAAAGGCTCACTTTTCTTTTTAAAGCATGGAATAAAAAGTCTTAAATGCGAAAGAAATCTAAATATTATACAAGAGGACAAAATTAATTAAAATAAATTAATTCTCGTGGTGTTGATTCAGTTGTTTTAAATGAATAAGGTGTACTGTCACAATGCGTCTAATCCCATTTAGCTTGACAAATTTTGCAGTTAAGATAAAGTTTTAGCCGAGAATAAAACGCTTGTTGCCTGGAATAGAGAGAACACTTAAAAATTTGCATTTACAGTGCGACATTGCCATGCAGATTTAATGTAAATTTTATACGGTAATAACAGAAAACATTCAAAACATTATGATATTGGCCGGACAAAATATTGCAATGCTAAAAGCAGAAGGTAATCCACAGGATCTAAATTTAAATGTAAATCCAAAAGTTCCGACGGTTTCAATAACAAACATATATTTTTTTTTAATTTAGGACTCTTTAGTAGTTAGGAAAGAAGTTATTGACGGGGGGCTCTGAAGCTTGCAAAAAGCCACATCGCAAGAGAGATGCTATATACAAAAAGCCCACCTTTAAGCCAGCTATGAGGCAAAATGGGTATTGCCCAAGAACAATTAACCAATCTTTGGCATTTAATACATTTTACTCACCGTTTTGATTCTTGTGGATTCGCGGATGGATGTTCCTAATTATTTATTTTATTGTTCGTTTAGGATATATTATTTTTACAGATTTACTTATTGTTCCTGTATCTTTTGTTCAACGCACTTACTGAGTCTTAATATTTCTCCCTATAAGTCATGCTTGTAAAAATTCCTGCTCATCTTCCCCCTATTTGGCATGACCACCTTGCCCATCATTTATGTTTTCATTTATATAATTTAAATAAAAAGAAAAACACAGTTTAAAGGTTTAAAAATCACATCAACTTTAAATTAACGTGAACAAAAATAATAGAGATATTTTTTACTAGAAAACAACCTCATACCATGTAATATTTGTAAAGTAAAGTACTTGCAAACAAATTCTAACTAATATAGAAATAAATTAGGTGGTCTCAGGCGGGGGCAATCGCCATTTTTTTCCAGAGAACTTCAAAAATAAGAGGCACATTCTGGAGTATTACACACCTACATGCAATTCTTTTATGTCAACATAAAGAAAATTTCCACTAGACACTAGAGAAATGGATTAGTCGGAAAATGTTTTGAAGTCATCCGCGACTCGTGCCGGTAGCGAGCTGAAAACGCACATTGTAAATACCGGTACAAACCTTATTCTCTTTTAAATCTCGTTACATCCTAGAACTCATAGAACATGCTAGACCAGTTGAAAGGGATACCAAATATATTTATTTATAGGCCAAAGTGAAACATATATTCCTGTATACAGGACGTGGTTCCATTGTACAAATAAACAAATAAATAATAAGGTTACCATTTAAACAAATCAAATGACAGGGATTCCTGACAATATTTTTGCTAGTAAAGTTTTGATTTTTTTTTCGTGTAAAACAAAAATTGCACAATTTTTTCTTTGAGTGTAATAGTACTGCATTCCTGTCATTCAGGTTTTGTCGCTTCTTGTTGATATATTTTCTTTGCTTATTCACCACTTAAATTGAGGTGGTCTGCACATTATACTAGATCTCTAGCATAGAAATTCGTATTTTTTCTCTGAAAATTTTGGTGTATTACCCTATATTGTATCACAAATAAGGAAGCAAAAACTCATTTTACAAATGACTAAACATAAAAAAGATTAGTACCCTGCAGCGGTGTGCGTTGAGTCTTGAGAAGATAAACAATTTTTGTTAATTCACATATTTGTAATTCGTCGCGTCCTTTCTTTTCGGCAATCATTTATTTCGGATACTTTCACTAAATGGATATTTTACAGATAATACACTAATCTTAGGCTAATGCACTTTCCAATATCGTTCTTTTTATCCTAGCAAGCAAAAAAAAACCTTTAAAAACTTTATCTAAACGGAAAAAAGCAATCCAAGCAGCCAAATCATGAATGTACAGCGTGTCCCATTTTCGATGGGATTAAATGGGAAACTCGGTTATTATTAATGATATCGATTTTCTGATTGCACCTTACCGTGCTCTTTTTTGGAGCCCTTAAAAATGGTGTAATCAGATTTTTGCTATACCCCGTGGTTTCACTAATACAGGGAGTTTTTGAAAAAATTGCAATTTAATTAATTCCTTGTATCTCGCTTATTTTGCAAGATATTTTTATTCTGTAAAAACCTTTCTATGGCAACTTTTTTAGAGCAAAATAATGACGTTGTCAGTTTTTAAAAATATTGTTTGGTTTTTGAGATATGGTATTTATCATAAAAAAATTAAATACGGACCTGGATTTTTTTTAATACTACTTTGATAAGTTCCATGCTATTATTACCTTAAAATGATAAAACTTGAATATTTTTTTGATTTAAGGTTAAAAAAAAGCAAATTTCCAACGTAATTATAAATTAAAAATTGCAAGACACACTAGTTAAACGATTTTTAGTTTATCTGTTTTGAAATGATAATTAAAAGATTTATAAATAAAGTAAAAAACGTTAAAAAGTTACAAAAATAATATCATACTAATTATTTGATAACCGAACAGCAGGTCGTGAAATTTACAAAACAAAAGTGTGGAATTGACATTGTCATTTTACTTGTCATTTTTGTAAATGGCTTACAATTATTTTAAACTGGTTAGAAATCGACCATATCTAGATTTTGAAAAATGTGATATGTTTGACTGCTTCATTCAAGCAACAAAATCCCAATATTTAAATGGCAGAAGTATTTTTATGCAAAATGCGTTAAGAAAAATTACTCAAAAATGCCAACAATGTCTTACACATAATGATAATCAGAAAGATTAGTTATTTTTTATAATTTGTTTTTTTTTGTATTTTTCGTAGACTTTGTTTCAAATAAATCTGTAAATTAACGTAAAACCATTTTAATATCAAAACAGTTAAATTAAAAATTGTTTAACTAGCAATTTTTAGTTTACAATGTTGGAAATATTCAGGCTCGGACTATTTTTTTTTTAAATATTAAATATTTTTGTTTTACCTTAAAACAAAATTTTTTAAAATTTTTATTATTTTATGATAATAGTAGCATGAAACCAATCAAAAAAGTAATAAAAAAAATCCAGGTCCGTATTTAATTTTTTTATGATAAATACCATATCTCAAAAAACTAAACAATATTTTAAAAAATTGACACCGTCATTATTTTCTTCTAAAAAAGTTGCCATAAAAATGTTTTTACAGAATAAAAGTATCTCGCAAAATAAGCGAGATACAAGGGATTATTAAAAATACAATTTTTTCAAAAACTCCCTGTATTAGCGAAACTACGGGGTATAGCAAAAATCTGATTACGCCATTTTTAAGGGCTCAAAAAAAGAGCACGGTAAGATGCAATCAGAAAATCAATATCTTTAATAATAACCGAGTTTCCCATTTAATCCCATCGAAAATGGGACACGCTGTACATGGGTATATTTAGTGCCTGTTCATGTCACCTGATAATGATACAGCTTTACAAAAAATTTTAACTAAAATTTCACATTGCCATCCTACCGGATTTATTTTCCTACTTTAAAAAAAAGTAAATGGATCCCTGACGGATCGGATATCTTTCTAGCTGGCCTATTAGCACAATTTAAGTGAAGCCATGATATTATATTAGCCTTGAAAACAGTTTTTTGTAAATATCTTAGAACCTAAAGCTCTTACGAAGATTTTAGTTATAACACAAATTATTGACCAAAATGACGTCTACTATATTCCGAAATCCGCATTTTAATACGATGCTTTAAAAAAAAAATTGTCAAAAAACTCTCATTAGCATTAATGGATTTTGCCCAAATCTAATCAGCTCGTTAGAGTGTCCAACACTATTTTATCTAAAAATTTTAGTTAGTTAAGGAGCTATCGTGTTACGGACAGACACACACACAGACAGACATCACGACGATATTGCTAAGAGGTCAAAATACAACCAAATAACATTTCTCGGCGTTATCTCAAAAAAAAATTTCGTCGAAACTAAGACCTTCTCTAGCCATTGCTGCGCGGGCTAGGAAGATGAGAAATTTAAATTGCAGGCAGCCATATTTTAAGGTTTTTCCCAGAAGTTAGGCTAAGTCTATCTGTCTATGTAAATGAAAAATTTATTTACAGTTTATCATAATTTTTTTTTTTTTACTTTTTTTCGTTGGCCTATGCTATTTCTTATGATAAACAGCTGATAACTGTAAAAAGTTATCTCAAAAATTATGATATAGAGTTTACTTTAGATTTTTATTTACTTAAAGGAAAGTTTTATTGATTTATCTTGAACCATAAGATAGAATTAAACAAGTTTCTTTTTGAACTACCCAATACCTCCAGTGTAGGTCCAGTGTATCGAAAGTAAGCCGCAACACAGCAAGTGGCAACCCAAAACCGGGCAGCCCTTATTTGTATGCAGAGGGATCTATTTCGCCTGAACTATGTCGACTAAATAAAGTTCAAAGTCTGCTAATGCCGGAAGCTATGTCATCAGCAGTTTCTGTACTCACCAGCAAGCTAGGCCGTCTCAATTTCCAAGGAGATTTTTAACACTTCAATGTTTTTGTTTGATAAAAGATATGTGAGGACGGTTTTATAATAAACCAACAAAATGCCAATTCGAGTTAAAGAAAAAACAAAACTGCAACTACTTGCAGTTTTTTTAAATGAGTTTTGGAAACATTTTTTTTTTCAAGATATGCTGTTTTGCTCTATTTTCATTTTCCCGATCACAGTCGGTTACTTCATAGATTTGCTGTAGGAACTGCAACTTAGTCAGATATGTGTAAACGGGAGTTGTAGGTACTAATTTTTGTTTTTGTCAACATAGTTCAAACCGAACCGAACCAACCTTTGTGGCACCATTGCAATACCTTCCATTTCGCAATAAAACTGCAACTATTTGCAATTATTTTTTAGTATTTTTTGGCAACTTATACACTAGTATTTACTAAAGGGTCTACGGTGCTAAGTGCTACAATCCTAGGTCTACAATTCTAGATTTTGTTTGAAGGTTTAACTTATTTTTAAATACTTTATCACACCATATAAGGGGCGGATATAGAATATATATAGAAATATTACATAAAACAGCAAATAAAGTTTGAGGTTTTGTGAGGGAAAACTTCCCCTTTTTCCCTTACGTTAGATACGCGCCTGTACTATCCATATATCGGGTGGGCCAAAAAAAACCGGACAATATTTTTTTCAATATACTTTTTAACTATTCCATCGATTTTAAGGGGACAAACTGCGCATGACAGAGAATTAATCAGAGTTTCGACTAAATATATTTTTTTGTCCTCCATCTTAAAATCAAAGATCGCGGACTAAATTAAATTGTACCCTTCAAAGATGCTCGTTTATTCTTATGTTGCGAACATGCTGTAATTATTTTTTTTAATTAGTAAGAAAGCTGCATTATTGCCACGCCCAACAAGCTATAAATCTGCAAAATCGGTACAGTGGTTCTAAAAAAATAATTTTTGTCTCAACCATTGTTTTGTATATTATACGATTGCCTTGCCAATCATATCTGCATTTTTTTCCTTATAAATTGATTACTACTAAAACGATTTTAATGAAATAAGAAATATAAATGTTATAATGAAAAAAAATTGTACGGTTTTTTTGGCCCAACATATATATATTTACTTATAGCACTCTTTATCAGTCACCCTAAGAGGTTTGGCTGACAATATCCCGGAGGTTCCCAAGACTGAAGTAGACAACCAAGATTTTTTAACGTTAACTGCTCAGAGAAAACCCACTCTTGTAGTCCCGCTCCTGGGAGAACTCATGTCATGTAATAATGTTATGTATGTGTGGGTTTAAAAAAAGCTGCTACTGGATTTTTGGGATATTAGCTGGATGTAATATAGTTCATTAATCCTCCGTGTCCCATTGCAATTCTTAGATCTAGAAATTGCGAGTGTGAGAATAAGGTATACAATTCAAAAGTATATGAGAAGGATAGCCAGCAACAGTTTTCACAACCTACCTTTTCATTAGATGTACGTCGTTTACTTTCTCTGCCTTGTACATACACCAAGCTTTATCATATACGTTGTCTCACAAACTCGTAATTTTTGAAATAAATAATTGAATTGGGACCTCTATATATGTTTTTTTACCATTACCCTAAATATACTCAAAAACATTTTCTAAAAACCGCTTGTAAAGGCTGTGTTAACTTTCGTCCTTATTTATAAAAAAGTGGAATTTTAGGTTTTCGCTATCTCGAATTTTAATAACACAGAGATTATAATCCAAGACCCGCAAACGCTTAGCAGCTTAGCAAGCTCCAAAAATGATAATAAATTCTTAAAAGTCAAGTAGCGCGTCTTGATTTACGTGAATAATTTCTTCCCTTACAGCTTGCGGCTATCCATTCACATATTCTCGCAACATTAAAATTATTCCAGAAAATTAACCCGTTGCCAACTTTAACCAAGCTAGATTAAAACCTGCTGCAAAAAGACTGTATTAAAATGTTAGAATATGAATCTGCTTGTATGACATTAAGCAGGGCTACAAGGTGATATTATGAACTTTAAAATAACAAGCCGATAGAAGCAATCATCTTACAACGCCGTAACAAAAAAACTTTTACAGCAATTTTAATTGGACAGGCAAAGTCTAAGCCGAATGCTCTTCTCGGGTCTTAGTCTTAAAATACATGGTTGCAAGTTCATATCTTCTTCTATAAAGGGTTTGTTAGCTGTTATAGTATAAGAGCCCAGTAGGATTTTGGGCTTGAATTGCAAACCGATACTCACATATATTAGTCGATTCGTCATAAGACCGTGTCCCAAAAAAAATGAAGATACCTGCGAAAATCCTGCATAAACAACCCGCCATCTTTGTTTAAAGATGGCGAAAAGGAGTTTGAATCAAATGTACGTAACTTTTTTATTATTACATCGATTTTACCCAAACAAATTGTGATTAGCTTCTACTAAAATGGCCTCTCCAATACACTATCAATACTTTGTTTTTTATACTGTCCTATACTGTAAATTCTGTAATTTCCTCAAATACACTGTTTTTTTTTAGGTTTTTTGATTTAACTATTGGTTTTACAAAAAAAACATAAAAAATAAAAAATTTGCATATTGTTAAGATGTATTCACGGTGGGTCTAATATCTCCCGTAGGTTAGGCGGTTTTTGAGTAACACTAAAAAAACCACGAAATTGGCCTATACCTACCCCTGGGTACAAAATTTTCAGGTTTTCACCAAAGTCATGAAAGTTACTAAAAAACTATACGGATCGAAAAAGGATGTCAAGCTGAATAAGAAACGGCTATTAGTTTTAAACAGAAACTGATACTGAGGTAGATATGGCAGCTTAAACATGACCGAACCGAAATTTACAGTTTAATTTTTGAGAGTAATTTTTTTATGTGAGACTAACCCCTATGGGGTTAAAATGTACCCCGCTAAAAGACCATTTAATTATCTTCAATAAAGAGTAGTACACTTTTTGTCGTAAAGTTAATAGTTTTCCTGAAAAAAACAACAAAAATGCGGCATACATAATTCGATGTTTTCGTTCCATATAAGTACGACAAGGGCATGGCTCCATTAAGGGAAAAAATAATTTATGCACAGATAAAAGAAACCGCAGTTACATATTAAAACTCAGCATCAAAAATCTTACTAAAAACATATTTGATAATTTTCTGTTAAATTGACAGGTGGTCACGTGATTTTGACTACTTCTTAACGGTTTGAGCTAAAGACTTGGTTCTTTTTTTGTATTGTAGACAAAAATATCCGATCAAAATAATCACCACTGGCATGTTTTTAAATTTGCAAAAATGTATACAGGGTGCCCCAAAAGTCCGGGTCCACCCAAATATCTGCTAAACTATTGAAGACACATACTGGACAGTGGCGTGCGATTACTTTTTCCCCGTCAACAAAGTAACGAAATGTCATGCCACCTTGTTGTCATTTTAAGCTGGTCGCAATTTTTATCTTCGGAACTAGATCTTATCTTGATCGGCACATTGTTTTGTTTTAGTTTCGTGCTCTATTTCTGAGATATGACTCCCTTTATTATCGCTGAATTAGACATCTTGTTCTTTTAACTGCTGAAGACACCAATATTTAAATTTTGGGTCATATGTATGCATACAAGATTGCAATTTTAAGAAAAATATTTGTTTACAGACGCAAAAATGACAAAACTTAAAAAAGCAACAAATTAGAACTTTGTAACACTTACGGTGTAAGCCTCGAGTACTCTCAATAGACTAAAGGCACGCACCGACACACCCTTATAAGGTACCGAGACACTCAGTTACTGGGGGCATTTATCTCAATAGTTACATTGATTTAAAAGTTCGTAGCGGTATGTAATACCGCGTTGCACCACTTAAAGGTTAACTGATTCAATATTTTGTTTTGAATAAAAATAATTGTCCTAAACTAAAAGTGACGAAGAGAATGTATTGATAATTTTTTAATTGGTGTTGGTAGAGTAAGGCAAGTTTACATATTACACACCCGTATTAACTAAACATTCATGAATAGCTCTGTAATTTTTGGAAAAAAAAACTTTTGTTCAAAATTAATTTATTAATTTTAAATTTTTGAATGTATCTAACTTATAAAGGCTTGTCTATCTATTAGTAAGTAAACTTACATGTTGCTGGCAAACACAGCGACATGACCGTAACTATGGAAAAATATAAAATTTAATTATTGGTATATATAGACTTCTAAGTGATCGAACTATTTCCTCGAAAGTCAAAAACCACATAGTTTTATTTTATTTATTGAACAGTGTTATTATGTAACATAAATACTTTAAACGCGATTATCTCAGTTTTGCGTATAAAGCAATTACGGTCATTCGCTGAGGACACCAGTATGAGTATAAACTCATAAGATTTGTAAAATAGGTACAGGGTGGCTATTTAAAAATGCCACTGATTTGCGAATCATGATCTAAAACTATTTGGGGCTGAACCTTGGCAACCTGGCATTTGTTTTGCATGCGTGGGATTTGCTCTGAGATTTAACCATGAGAGCGGTCGCAATACTGCCAAGTTCTGCTCAAAGTATGGATCTTTGAGAAAAGCGCACGCTATCTAGTCAAATTTTCAAATTTAGCCACCTTGACTTTTTAAACAAATAATCTATAATTTAGTAACTTTAAACCAACAATATACAATACTGCAAACTTTTATAATTTATAAGAGGATATCGTAGGTACAAAATGTTATTCAGACGAGTAAGTTCCAAATCACATTTATTAAAAAAAGAAAATAAATTTAATATAGAGCAATTTAAAATCCACGTTTTATTTGCTTAATTTTTAATATTTACTGATATTAAAAAAAATACTAGTTACTTAGGAACCAAACTTGTCCGAAACACAAACTGAGGGGCAGCGCCGCCGCTTCGAACTATATAAAGTTTAAAAAAAAATTATCTTAAAGTTAAAATAAATAGGATTTAACGTTTCTTTTTAAATTAATATGTGGAATAAAATAAGTATGAACCGAACCGAGCCTACCTATATTTAAGCGTTGACTATCTTGACTTTTAAAATATCGGATATTTTCCTTTAATTTGTTTAAAATTATGTTTCAGCTTTACACGTTAGTTGTGTTCCTATTTTCTATTTTTAAAAATATCAGCTTTTTCAGTCTTCTCATATCTATTCTGATTCTGAATCCGAACTGTTCTGTAAGTCGTCCCAATCATCATCTAACACATCTGTATTTTGTGAGTTCGCAGGACTGATTTTTAAAATATCATCTACGCTTAAGGGAGTAGGGTTTCCCTCAAACCAAACTGGTTCCAAGATCTCCCTCATTTGCCATCCACATTGTTCGGGGTGCAACGTAATGCATTCGTGTTCCTTTGCATTTGTCCACATTGCCGTAACAAATATAGTTCTTAAAATTTTTTGCTTTAGGGATTTAAACCAAGGCGGAATCGTGCATGAATCAAATCCTTTGACTTTTTTAATGAGCTTTTCGTTATCTTTATTGTTAGAAAAAACTTTGTTAAAAATTACCGATCTTGCAGAATTCACATCACTGCAGTCTTTAATTGAGTACATTATTGACGTGAATTTTTGCAATTCTTCTATTTTTTTGCGGTCATTGATATCACACAATTGTGTTAAAGATGCGAAAAGTCTCTGAAAAGAGTCGTTTTTTTCTAAAATGTTAAATGGACTTGTTTTGCCTTTGCGATAAAACGCTGCTGTGTAGTCGCACCCCGTGTACGCGTGGAAGCCAAGCAAGGAACTACATAATAAAGGTCCCAATATTTTGGCTAATTCCGTGCAATCTACACATTCCTGGTCTTGTTTTTTCCCTACTCTTCCTGTCATCCATATTTTTAAATTTGGAAAGCTGTGCATGTTACTTAAAAGCAGAATGAGTACATCTGTGTCTGTGGCTTTTACCATAATTTTACTGTCTGGATATGACTTGGAAATGTGAAAAATTAATCGGGTGTCAGCTTCCTCGTGCAAACATAGGAATTCTTTCTCTTCAGATTTAATTATAAAGTCATTTTGAGCTTGGAATGAATAACATTTTTCTTCAAGTGTCAAAAAAACATTTTTGTTTTCCAAAATCTGAGCTAATGAGTTGTTGGCCCAAAACTCTGAGAAGAACAGAACCACAGCTTCTTTGAATTTTTTGTTTCTCAAACTTTTCAAGAAATCATTTGGTCTAGTTTGTTTTGGGCAAATAATTGTATAGGATACATCTAGCTCGCCCCGATTTTTGCGTTCCCAGTCTTTTATCGATGGGGAAAAATATCTGTCAAACATTATATGAATTTCTGTTGCATCTGTATTACATATTTTCATTAAGACTGTTTCTGCAATTTTTTCGAAAGTTCTAGGAAGCGATGCACCACACAAATGTAAAAAGTAAAATCCATCTATTACGTCAATGTCGACAAAATTTGGTGGTACAGATGTTATTTTTGATTTTAAAACTTTTCCTAATGCTGATTTGTCAGTCGTGTGCATTTTCCTGAGTACTGACAAAGAGCTGGGGGTACAGGAGCTAGTGGATATGACAAACAAACATCCATATCGATCTCTTTTTTGATCAATGCCTGCCTATCACCATCTTTACTTTTTTGCGACTTTTTGAGGCAATCCGATGCAAAATTCAAAATCGGAGTACGTTTGATCGGTCTGTTAAAACGGTTTTCATCAATTTCACACTCTTTTAGGAATTGCATTTTTTCGTGGCTCCTTTTTTATCAATGGTCAACAGAAAATCAGCTACAATGGATGATGTTGCTCTACCAGTAACGATGTTACACAAAATGGATGAATCGATATAGGAGCTGAATGGATTAATATGACTTTTAACGCTTTCAACAATACGTTGCAGAGCATTCCTATCTTTTTCAAGTCTAGCTTTCTGCAGTTCATATGAAACGTCATCTTTTTTGGTGATTCCAACAGACTCTAGCAATTTGGAAATAACAGTTGTTCGTGTGCTATGACTAAGGGCCCATCTCTGCCTTGCGGATATAGAGGTTGTAAAATGACTTATTCCAGTAAGTGAATTTGCAGCATCAGCGTTCACAGTCTGCTCCAGTGTCAAATCAACAGGCGCTCTAGCCAGGTTTCCCTTCGTCCTCTTGATGCCAAAAGCGCCCCTTAAAAATTGCTGCATTAAGTCTGAATTAGTTAACTGCAGGTTTAACAAATCAGAGAGGTAACTCATGGACCATCTGGCGTAATTCGGCTGGTTCAATATAAAAAACAAATTGGCGATTTCGTAGATTGAATCGACATACAGTTCAGTCACTTGGGCGAATACTTCTTGAAAAGCGAAAAAAGGGGTCGATCATTTGCACATACTGCATATAAAACTGTGCAGTTTTCCCATGATCACCAGCTAAAGACGAGGAACAAAACCTTTTGTATTTTATTAACAGATCCTTGACATTAAGAGACATTTCAAAAGGTTCTCGAGGTTCGCAGGGGTTGTTCATTGCTGCCTCTATATCATTGACCAACAATTCTTTATCTATAGGTGTTTCCTTTATAAACCTTTCAAAGTGTAAAATTCGCAACGCTCCTGCTATATACGTATGAAATCGTTTACAGCTATTAAAATGCCTGCCTTCGAGAAACGAATTTATTGAACCTTCGGCTAAAACTTCTGAAGTTATCAATATTTCAGAAATTCCTGAACCATCGATGGACTTTCCTATTGCCTTAAAAAGTGCCAGTTGGATGTAAAATCCACCAAAATTGACCAAAATATTATCGAATTTGGGAGTCTCTTCAACTTGTATCTTCTTGGCCATTTTGGCGATTGCTAAATCGTACGTGCAGATAATTTCAGCTTGGTGGCATTCTTCAGCAATTTTGGATGCTTGGATGAGGGTCTCACGGACAACTGAATAAGATGTCGGCGACGAATTTATCTGAGGAAGGTACTGAACATTCTGTACTTCACTTCTATCTACAGTTGTGGAGCAAGAAAATCCTATCCACATAGGACAATTTTTAACAAGCGATAAACTAGCTGCCCAGAAAAGATCTTTTATTATGGCATTCTCCCTAGTAAGATAAAAATTTTGTACAGCCCTATCAATTTCGTCGTGCGACAGTAATGACATTCTTGCGACGGGTCGTCGGTAATATGGTTGTACTTCACGTTGTACCTCGTCAAATCTGCGCCTTTTACGCTTACTATATATATAATCAGCATTACAGGGAATACTCATTGAATTTTGGTCTGGCAAATCGGTGGAATTCGCACCATAAGGAATAGTGTTTGATCTTGTGAAGAATCGTTAGAAAGATTATGCTGCGGAACGAACTGATAAATTATTCCGACAGTATCATGCAAAGTTTCCTTTCCATTTACTGTGTCGACAAAACGATCGAAATTATCAAACGCCACGTGCGTGCACAATTCTGGAGATGAGATAATACCAGTGGGAATCAATTTATTCTTCTCATAAGCAGTGAACGTCAGTTCTGTTTCCAACTCTTCAACAGCATTATAAGAAATGCAGTGGCCATATTTGTTTAAGATTGTCACAACCTTTCTACTGCTTGTAAGAGATTTCATAGTCAAGCCGAGCATGATGTGTTTCGATGGTTTTACACGTCCTGTTGTGATCAAATAGATTATATCAGTACATAATGACTTTATTCGCACATCGTGTTCTGAATCCTGTCTTTGATAGTTGGGTCCCTGAATCAAACTACTTATAAACTCGAACAATTCCGTAGGAATATTACATTCGCCTTCCATGACGTCTTCTACCAAAAAATTTTGTGGGAGCTTTTTCACTGGCATATTTTTTACAGCGTTTCTGAGTTCAAAAGCTACCTGGTCAAAACGGGTCATTTTTTTGGTTTCATTAAGCAAACGTTCATTTAATAAATTTCCTACATCCATGCCTATCTTGTACACAACTTTTTTTAAAGGGTTCTTTCGGGACATTCAATAGCAATCTGGCCGGAAAATTTGTCGAGAATTTTACTTTGCAATAATTTTATGTTATAAGAATTAAGATCTTGCTCATTAAATGCACCATTGCCCAAATCAACAAAAAGCTGTTTGTATTTCATTAGCAAGTCTGTTAAGTAATAAACTTTTTCCTCCTTAATAATGTTTTTCGTTATAAAACTTCCAAGAGCCTCAAATGCCGCAGAGTGAAGTTGCCTTAAATTGCACCATTCACCACTTGTTTGATCTGCTTCTATTCTTTCTATGTTAGACTGCTTTGATGTATAGCAGCTCTTGTGGTAAAAAATATTTAGCGAATTTTTTACAATATTTTGAATTGCCGTATCGTTAAGAATTTTTGCTAACGCTCTTATCTTGTTCCGAACATCTTTAGAACGACACAAAATGGGATACACGGTTCGAGTACCAATACGTCGTTGTTTTTTACGACAAAAAATGCAGACACCCTCCTGGACTTTTTGCAACTGATTCTTTGGATTTGCCAACACGTGCCTCTGTGACGAGATTCGTTGTTGATGGTTAGGGTTCTTTTGTTTTTTCTTTTTTTGTTTTACTTTTGCCTGAAGAACAAAGAAAAGTAGACAATAAAACTATTTTATTTTTTAATACTTATTCTTTTACCGAATCGAAATCTTTATTTCAAAAATATGTTCTTTACTAGCGTGTCGAAAAGTCTAATTTTGCGCATTCATGTTCCTAAAGATAGTTGCACTTTTTCGCACTAGTGTGGAAATGACTTCACCAAAGCAAAACAGTTAAAAAAGGCCTGTCAGTTATTACCTTGTCAAAATCAATATTAATATATACAGGGTGTTTCAACGAAAACTTAACAGACGCCATTTTGGGTATTTCTTGATGAAATTCCCTCGGGCACGTCGATTTTTTTTGCGGAAAAGACGCTTTTTAGCTACCTAAAGAAAAATTTGTAGCACGCATCCTCTTTGAGGGATAAACTTTACCCCTATATTTTAAATAGAGTGTTTTAATAGTTATTTACCTAACAAGTGCTGAAAGTAGTTACTTTACAGCACGCGCACCACTTAGCATTATTATTTGTTTACATTTCAAATCCATCTAATTTGACATGTTTATTTATAAATTACATTCAATTTTTTTTAAAAAACGGTACTTAATTTTAAGGCTATATATGTTAAAAACGAATTGATAGATTTTTGAAATTTTTAACACCGCTGTAAATAGAGACCCTCAAAACCGATATCACTAGACCCACTTTCCCTATTCAAAATAGTAGGGTAAAGCAGTGGCGTAGCCAGGTGGGGTCTTGGTCGTCAAACCAGTGAGCTAGTGAGAGTACTAATCTAAAAGTAGTTTTTAATTCAAGACCATTTCAATTACCAACATTTACCCTATTTTAGTGAAGTTTAAATCAGTATTCCTATTTTATTACCTACCGATTAATGAAGGCGCGCCAAAGTTAGCCAGACCTTGAACTACGAGCTTTATGCATAAATTCTTTAAAGCCAAAAATCGCATCAGAGTGCACCAATATATTATATTAGTGAAGAAAGCCATGCTTTGCCCCCAATTATTTCAATCCCATTTTTTTTTAGTTCCGTGAAGGAGTGGGGCGCTTTTGGCCGCCCACTGAAAAAACAGATTTGCGAATTTACATGAAATACTTATTATGGGTTTTTGGAGGCCATAATATATCGTGCAATTTTAAAGATAAAGATTAAGTGTTAGATTTTCTAGCTTAAAAAAAAAGAATATTGGAAATTCTTATCTAAATTTACGTTTTAGTTCGTAGGTTCCCTTTTAGGTAGTTTTTTTGTTAAATAAATCGATATTTTATTTTTTGTATTTTTTTACATAATCGGTATGTTGAGTTGGCATGCCAAAACACCCCCATTGCCAATTTCTGGCTACGCCACTAGGTAAACTATACCCTTTGAAGGGGTTGTGTGCGACAAAAAATTTAAGATAGCTTAAAAGTGTCCCCTTCGGAAACAAAATCGTGTCCGAGGGTTTTTCCAAATTCCATTAAGAAACACCCGAAAAGGCCTCTGTTAAGTTCTCCTTGAAACACCCTGTACCTAAATATAAAGAAAGAGGGCTATTTTTTGTTACCCTACTTTCCAAGATAATCATAAAATTTGGAATTTATTTTATAAGCCATTCTCTCTGGTTTTTAAGGCATTTCTTTACGTTACGTCGGCGTCGCTTGCAAGTCGGGCTAACTGAGGAAAGTCTATAGGAAAATTGTTTAACATACGCATAAAGTAACTTTTCCGTACTTCATGGCCGAACTCCGCTAAGGCGTTGTTTCGCCATCTATAGTTCCATGCGGAGAAGTAGTACTTTCCGTACTTTCAAGGTAAACTACTATATCCTACAACTTCATTTAAAAACTAAGTTTTTCACACGCTATACAACTAATTAAAATTAAAAAAATTTTAACCTTTTAGAGACTATCAATTATATGTAAAAAACAAACGTTTTTTTTAATATTACCTGGTAGGAAAATATTAGGATACCTAAAAAGAAAAAGTGCTGAATTTCTTTAAATAACTTATATTAGCGCGCGGTGTTATAATTTTGTCAAGAGCAAATTTAAGAATGATCATATAAAGAGGATTTAGATTGTCTTTTAAATAATATAGTACTTAGCTTCGTAACCTACAGGGCACGTCAAGTTTCTTGTTATAAGAAAAGTTATATTTGTTAATAAAAACATTTTTTAAGGAAAGACTACTGTTGCTCAAAAATAATTGAGTGATATATCGTTTTAAAATATTTTAGCTTCGCTTGGAAACGTATGCCTAATCTTTATTGACCTTCAGCTTCATACATAAAAATGCGATACCTATTTACATTTTAACCTTCCTAGCCCGCGCAGCACATGCTAGAATAGGTATTATTTTCAAGGCAATTTTTTTTTTTTTTGAGATAACGCAGAAAATTTGTTATTTGGGTTAGTGCAGGCGCTGCGTGTAAGTAGTTGAGTATGCAAAATATAAGGACCGCAGTTTGACAATCGATTCTAGCTGAAAAAAGGTCACAGATTAACGATCTGGATGTTGCCAAGCCAGGTTTTTTTATCCCCCCTTCTCTTATAGTCGTGTTCGAATTTGTGAAAATTTAATTAAGTTGACGCCCTAAAGTCACAATGACAGAGAAATAAGTCAAAAATGTGTAAAATTTAACCTAAAAATCGAAGTATATTAGTTTGTTAAATTTTAGCTGCAAAAACCTCAAAAACCCCCCAGACTCCTCAAAACCTGAGATTTTGATGTTTTCTTAAAATTTTCAAAAAAACTAAGCTTTTTAGGGAAAAATATGTAATTACCTTTATTTTAGACAATAAAATTTCCTTTTTAACGATGTATTAGTCAGTGGGGTACAATCAATGACAAACTCTTTAGCATCGTCCGTTTATTGAGATTATGTAAAAAAATGAAAAAAGTATTTAGGCGATTTTCTTGAAAACTAAGCTCTTTATCAAAAATTGTGTCATGTAGTCGATTGTAAGAAATGAAATTTCTTTTAAAATGGTCAAAGCAAGATTATATTTACTAACCAATTTTTTTACAAGTTTTGTCCAATTTTTTTAAAAAACTAAGCTTTTTGGGAAAAAAATTACTTTTTATTATTACTTTACGCTTTATTGTAGAAAATAAAATTTTCATTTTAACAATGTATAAGTTAGTCTGGCCAGACAAATACCAGCGGCGTCCGTTTATTGAGATTTGACAAAATGTTAAAAAATTAAAAAAACAACATGTTTGTCACAGGTTTTACCCGATTATCGTAAATCTCTATCAAAAATTATGTTTTATAGTCAATTTTAGACAATAAAATTATTTTTTTAAATGCTGTATCACAAAGTAAGATTTAACTTTAAATTAAAACCTCACAGGCGTCCGTAAATAAAATCATTATTTACAAATCATCAAACAAATTAAACTGTGTGTGTGTGTATGTCTGTCCGTAACACGATAGCTCCAAAATCCTCCGATTTTTATAAAATTATCAGGTAAAATAGTCCTCGACACTCTTAACGAACTGATTAGATTTTGGTCAAAATCCATTAATGCTAATGACACTTTTTTGACAATTTATAATCAAAAACTTCGTAGGAGCTTTAGATATTTACAAAAAACTGTTTTCAAGGTTTCACTTAAAGTGTGCTAAAGCTAATAGGCTAGCTAGGAAGGTATCAGATCCATCATAGATCAATTTATATATTAACTACATCTTATTCCTCCCTGAACTTCCTGAACCCCCGCCCAAAGGGCTGAAAAATTTTAATTTGTTTTTGAAAAAACGCAAAAACGATCAAATAAAATAATTGCTAATTTTGCTAAAATTCCTAAACAGCATAGTTAAAAACATCTCCATAACAACTAGGAATAGTCTACTAGCTTTTTAAAAGACGCGTCCTGAATAAGTACAGTCTAGGGTATGATTATAAATGGCCAATGAAGAAAAAACACCGAAATCTATACCTACGCTAAGGTTTTTAATAGTGGCAAAACTTTATATATTTTTTTATAATTAGAAGGATACGTATCATTTTGCTCTCTTTAATTTATGTTTGTACTTGTGTACAATATTAAATATTACTTAAATTGAAAACGACATGGGCTCAAACAACTTTTATGAAATGACGCTAAAATTGACATTAAACTCTTGTTTATTTGTTTGATTTTTCGATTTCCACAGCCTACTATGAATATTATGATTAGAAAATCACCACCATCTAATAAAAATAAGCCTTTTACGTCAAACTAAAGTTAAACGTCACTATGTTTCAAATCACCACCACGGATAAATAATACATAAGGCATCTTATGTTTTATTTGAATTTAAATATGTCAAAATTAATGTGCAAATGCCTTTCAGATTTTTATTAGCAGCGAATAAGTTGATCTTTAAGTGTAACTTTTTTTACTGAATTTGCCGCCAACTTTTTGAGGGCTCTTTATATTTGTTACTTGTTAAAACGGCCGGGAATGCAGTCTAGCTTGTTTTTTGTATTATTTCTGCTCTTCCTGGCACTAAAATTAGCCAAAATAGTGAGAAAGAGATGCTAGGAGAGTGAGCGAAAAGAAAAAAAAAAAAAATATATATATATATATATATATATGTATATATATATATATATATATATATATATATATATATATATATATATATATATATATATATATATATATATATATATATATATATATATATATATATATATATATATATTTACAGGGTGACCCAAAACTCTGAGTCCACCCAAATATCTTCTGAACTATTGAAGATAACCGAACCATATTTGGTGATCGATAATATCAAGAGATCTATTTTATGAAGGAGCGGTTGTGCCGCCCCTGCATAAGGGGGCGGCATAGGGGCGACCAACTTAAAATTTTTAATTAGAAACCGTTATCGCTTGATACCTCGTTTTAAAGGTATTTGAAAACTTAATATTTTGATATAATTATTGACCGTTAATTGTCGACATCAAATCTGTCAAAAGCTGTGGACTGTCAAAACTAATTTTCTCAGTTTTTGTCAAAATTCACAAGTTTGTTGTTTTAAACAAAAACTTTATTGAGAGATATCTTGTTTGAAAGGTCTTTAAAAAACCATGTACGCCAACTGTCCCTTGACTATGACAAAAAACGTATCCATCGACTGTCTGTCATACTTATTCTTTTACCAATTTTTACAAATTTTTAACCATAGCTATCTAGAAAGAACTTGTGACATACATATGTTTTTGTTCATATTGCCATGTAGTTTAAAGTTTTAGTTGTTTGCCTCTGGTCAATTACAGCATACCCGGGTGCGATCGCTACCCGGGAAAAACATGGAAAAGCACGAAAATATGGATACAATTACTTATAAAGTCCGTGTCTATGAAAAGTCAATACAACAGCCTAGGATATATTTCTGAGGTCAAAATAAGTCAATTAAAAGCCACTTACTTTAGTCTAAAATTGCTTCGTTTTCGAGATACAGGGTATTAAATTTAGAAAATAAAAATCGAATAAATAGCTAAAATATAAATATTTTAAACATTGTTTAATGTATTACCTTCAAAATTGGTACCCACGGGTTTTTTGCAATGCTAAAACCCAAATATGGACACCTTTTCACTCTGGCCGTTAGAGGGCGCTTTACACTGCACTTCTAAGGGTTTAAACTGGCTATAACTTTTTTCTTAGTTTTTTTTTTTACTTTTTTGTTCTAAAATGTTGTAATCCGTTAAAGTATTCCGTTTTCTAGATATCTAGTTTTTAGTATTTGATGTCACGCCAAAATATTTAAATTATTTTGAATACTTTAGCGGATTTTAGCAAGAGGACCTTTTTGGCTTGGAATTGCTCTTAACAAAAAATGTAAAAAGGTACACCGAGAAAAAGTAATGGCTATTTTAAACGATCAGAAGTCCAGTGTGAAGCGCCCTCTAGCAGCTATAGTAAAAAGGTGTCAATAGTCGAGTTTCGAATCCCAAAAGACTTCCATTGAAAAATGTTCAAAATATATGATAAATTCCATTTCTATTTTTTACCTTTAGCACCCTGTATCTCGAAAACGGAGCAATTTCGGACTAAGGTAAGTGACTTTAAATCGGCTTACTTTGACGTCAGGAATATTTCGTAGGCTATTGTAGTTATAAACCCTTTTAGAGACACAGAGTCTGTGTAAGTTATTTTACCAATATTTCCACGTTTCTTCTTTTTCTTCCTTAGAAGATGACAATATCAATAAAATGAAATACGTCTAGAAAATTCCCACGATGGGGAAATGTTTCATATTTCCGGCTTATGGTCTATTCGAGGGGTCTTTCAGAAACTAACATGTTGATGTGATTGTCACTTGTCGAATAAGCTATTGTTAGATAAAACTTATAAAATTTGTCAAAAATGGTAAAAGAATAAGTTTGACAGTCGCGAGATTTTGACACAATTTTGGTTTTTCTAAGACCTTTCAAACAAGATATCTCTCATTAGGGTTTTTATTTAAACAACACACTTGTCAATTTTGACAAAAACTGTAAAAGTTAAGTTTTTTACAGATTTTCCCTCCACAAAAATATATCTCTCAATGTCATCGATCATTGCCAAATATGGTTCAGCTATCTTCAATAGTTTAGCAGATATTTGGGTGGACCCGGACTTTTGGGGTACCCTGTATATATTTTTGCAATTTAAAAACATCCCAGTGGTAATTAATTTTGATCGGATATTTTTGTCTACAATTCAAAAAAAGGACCAAATCTCTAGCTCAAACCGTTAAGAAGTTGTCAAAATCACGTGACCACCTGTCAATTTAACAGAAAATTATCAAATATGTGTTTTAGTAAGATTTTTGATGCTGAGTTTTAATATGTACCTGCGGGTTCTTTGCATATCATCATGCCCTTGTCGTACTTATATGGAACGAAAACATCGAATTATGTATGCCGCATATTTTTTTTCTTTTAAAGGAAAACTATTAACTTTACGACAAAAAGTGTACTATCCTTTTTTGAAGATAATTAACACATTCTGACCCCGTACGGGTTCGTTTTACATAAAAAAATTACTGTCAAAAATACTGTAAATTACTCTTCGGCCATGTTTAAGCCGCCATATCTACCTCAGTATCAGTTTCTGTTTAAAACTAATAGCCGTTTCTTATGTAGCTTGACATCCTTTTTCGATCCGTATAGTTTTTTGGTAACTCTCATGACTTTGGTGAAAACCTGAAAATTTTGTACCCAGGGGTAGGTATAGGCCAATTTCGTGGTTTTTTGAGTGTAACTCAAAAACCGCCTAACCTACGGGAGATATTAGACCCACCGTGAATACATCTTAACAATATGCAAATTTTTTATTTTTTATGTTTTTTTTGTAACAAATCAAAAAACCTAAAAAAAAACAGTGTATTTGAGGAAATTACAGAATTTACAGTATAGAGACCAATAAAAATCCAAGTATTGATAGTGTTTTCGAAAGACCATTATAGTAGAAGCTAATCACAATTTGTTTAAGTAAAGTCGATGAAATAATAAGAAAGTTACGTACATTTGATTCAAACTCATTTTCGCCATCTTTAAACAAAGATGGCGGGTTGTTTATGCAGGATTGTCGCAGGTATCTTCATTTTTTTTGGACATGGTCTTATGACGAATCGACTAATATATGTGAGTATCGGTTTGCAATTCAAGCCCAAAATCCTACTGGGCTCTTAGACTATTAGGTATTAAAATATAAATAAAATAAATCAATATCTTCAGGTACATTGGGGTCTACAAGCATTCCTATTAAGAGCATAAAACTTTGCTGCTGGTGAAAGAAACGATGAAGTAAAATAAAAATAATAAAATGCCCATTTGTTTAAGCGATGACCAATATATTTTTTTAACATCCTGACAAATCTTATTATTTCCCCAATTTAGTAGAGCTAGCCCATAGACTATCCTCTATTACTAATCGTAACATTTCCACACTGCATATTATGGCTTGTTTTATCTAGAGACCCTGTATGTATGACATATTCTTACAATAGAGAGACGCGACAAACTCTTCAAAGTCAAATTTATTTAAGTCAAAATCAAAGGATGAAAATATCGGTCCTCTATACTCTAGCTATGTTTGGAGAGAGACGCACCTTCTATCCTTGTTATTTCATAAGCGTCGGAAAATAAAAATAAACGATTTTTGGCAAACCCTATATAGGGGGTTCGGACAAGCGTGTTTGTTTTTGTGTTGCATGCTGATTAATGTCACTCATCGCTGACAATTTAATATATATAATATAAAATAATATAACCAAAAAATGATAATTTCAGTGACTTTGATCAAGGCTCTGGAATGAATCAAAAGGATCACATTTTAGTCAAAGTCAGATTTTTTTGACTCATTGATCTTTGGATTGATTGTTGCCATTCTAGTTTAGGACGCCCTCTTTTTCTGCGCCCTATTGGTTGCCATTCTGCTTTGGTAATCTCTCGTCGTTCATCCGTTGTACATGGCCGTACCATATCAGTTGCCTTTTAGTGATGTCATCCGTTATGCTTCCATCGATTCCCATTCTTTCTTTTATGATCTCATTTCTTATGTGATCAATTCTAGATATTCTCATTGATCTTCTTATTGCATCCATTTCGACACTTTCCATTTTTGTTTTGTATTTTTCTGTTACGCGACAAGTCTCTATTCCATAAAACAGCCTGCTTTTCGCCATTGTTTCATATATGTTAAATTTTACATTCTTTTTTATCTCTCTGCTCCATAAAATACTATTAAGACATCCAATAACCTTTTTTGCTTTTACTATTCTTTTTTCCAATTCTTTACAGTCTGTTCCTGTCTTATCAAAGGTAACACCCAAGTATACATACTCATTGCATGGAGATATTGTTTGTCCATTTTCTAGTACTAACTCTCTTCATTCGTTTCCAATACATAAGTATCCCCACTTTTGGTATTCTTCTGTTAACTTTCTCATCTTATACTCCATGTCTTCTTTATCATTAGCCACAATTACTTGGACGTCAGCAAACTATAGTGGGTATATCGTAAATCGGTCGTTAAGTTGTATTCCCATGCCGTGCACTTTACGTTTCCAGTTTTTTAGAGCTACTGCGATATATATTTTAAAAAGAGCTGGAAAGATACAACATCCCTGTCTTAAGCCTTTTGTAACCAGGAATTCTTTTGAAAGTCGATTTCCAATTTTAATTTTAGATTTTGATCCTTTGTATAGTTCTTTTATCGCTTTTATGTATGTATGATTGATATTAGGTTGCTCTAACACTGTCCATTATTTTTCTACTGGAACGGTATCATATGCTTTTTGTAGGTCCACAAAGGTAACATGAGTCTCTATATTTCTGGCGCACCTTTTCTCAATTACTTGTTTATGACAAAAAACATTATCACTACAAGATCTGCCTGCACGAAACCCACCTTGCTCTTCTTCTTCTTGTTCATGAAAATCCTTCTCTATTAGATCTCTAAGAATCCTACCGTACAATCTACTTAGAGTACTGGTTACTGAAATTCCTCTGTAATTGTTGCAATCCAGCTTGTTTCCTTTTTTATGTATTGAGGATATAAATGCAATTTTCCAATCATTAGGTACTGGATGTCCGTTTAAGCATTGATTGATAATATATGTAAGATTTTCGAGTAGTTTCTCTGATCTATATTTGACCATTTCAGCATATATTCGCCCAGCTCCGCTAGCTTTTCCGGATTTAGGCTTTTTAATATTATTCTTTATCATTTCTTTTTCAATAATTACTTCCTCTCCATGTACTTCTATGTATCTCCTCGGAGAGGCTGCCAGATATTCGGGTCTCGTCTCCTGCAGCAGTCCCTTGTAGTGTTCTGTCCATTGTTCTGGTTTGATTATCTGGATGTTTACTTTTTCTTTTGTTGGGTTTTTTACTGTAGAAATGAAGTTCCATACTTCAGAACTCTGCCTACCTCTTACGTGTGTATTTATGTCGTGGCACTTGCGCTCGAATATTTCATTTTATTTTGTGCGTATTAAATTTCCTAGCTGTCTTCTGGTTTCCCTGTAGATTTCTAGGTCTCTTTGCTCTTTAGTACTCAGCCATTTCAAGTATGTGCGTTTTTTCTCTTTGACCATTTCCTGTATTCATCTATCTAGAGAATAATTTGGCACTAATTTTAATTAATTTTTCATTGATATAACCATAAAACCATAAAGTATACGGTCTTTCGCTACTAGTGCGCTGAAAAGGAGAAATTGAAAGCTAGGTAAAAATATAAATTCATTTGACCACCTTTTAACAAATAAGTTATATTCAGATTCTTTTTCATTTGCGAGGGAGACAGTTTTCGCCTTGAAATTTTTGTAGCAGATAACCACTTTGAGGAGGTAATCTTTAACTCTTTATTTTGATTAGGGAAAGTGGAAAAATTGACACCTTGTTTTGAAGATCTGGTTAATTTCTTTACAATTCTGTAAAAATTATATTGATCAGTTTTTTAAAATTTTTGTCTATCGAAAATATATTTTTCTGATTTAATTTTTATTTTATCCGTCCATATTTAATTAAAAAATTTAAAGGTAAATATATCAACAACTAACCGATACATTTTCATAATTGTTACACGTTTGTAAAAGATTCCAAAGACCTTCAAAACAAGGTGCCCCTAGACCCAATTTCCCTAGTCGAAATATAATGGTAAGGTTTGTTTTCCGAAAGGGGTATGTGCTCAAAAAATTTCAAGATAGCCAAAAAGTGTATTTTTGGCAAAAAAAGTCGACGTGTTCGATGGTTTTTCCAAAATCGTACTACATATATCCAAAATAGCTTTTGTTACCTTTAAAAAAACATCCTGTGTGTAAAAAAACAAGACACTGATGAACAAAAATAGGTGAAAAGTCTTAAGTACAGTACCTTTTTTAGGTAATAAATTACCTTGCATCATGCCAAGTCGTTATATCCCTTCTCAGAAAGTTATGGCTTAATTCAGTTGGACCATGTTCGAATATCTTCTAACCATTATTCCTGTAGTTCCCTGCGGGGCGGATGCCCGTTATTGATTTAGGAATAACCGCCAAAGTTTAAATTTATTAGCGAACGATAGAGATGTCTCTTTACTTTTTAAGCGAGCTCGTCTTTGTTTGACTTTTAGCGAGTTAGTTTAAGTTGATATGAGAAGTCTGTTTTAGTTGGATTTTGTGAATATGTATATCTACGTTCCATATAATTTTGAGTATTTGCTCAGTTTTAACCGTTAACCCGATGCACATAGGAGCATTTGTATAATAAAACCGGTTAAAAGTAAAAATCACCAAGATTCTCAAAATTACTTTCTAATAAGTTCATGCCCGCTTGCTCGAAGTTTTCTTTTGTGGTGTTTACCAGTGTGGAAATGGCTTAAGGGTGGGGGTAATGGATATTTTACAAGCAGGACTTCGCAATTTGCGAATTCATATGTATTCTGGAAGATCCAGATTTGCCTATTTTCTGGGAAAGATGGTACAAATCTTTCACACCCATTCGTGCCCAATTATGGTCCATTCTTGATGCCGCATAATAAGAGAGCACACGCGGGAACAGTCAGGTTGGTTAAATCACACCCGCAAATCCAGTTATTTTTCCTATACTGATGTCATAAGGAAAAACATAGTAAGTACATTCGATAGCTCACATTCTAAGGTAACACTCTATTTAAAATATATTATCTGAGATTGTTTGACTGTGAAATATCAAATATCCTTATTGTGTTTTTGCTTATTGACGGGAGTATAAATGTCTCTAGAAAAATGACGCGTGAAACTTCTGTTTTGTGTCCTTCTCTGACTAACTTGAGTTAGGTTTAGACCCGGTAAGGTCCACTCAGTTCCTTTTAATTTTTTCTCTCAAAGAAAGACTGGAAAAATTGCTTTTAGTTATAACTTGCAATTTATTACCAAAATCGATAATAAAAATTCGCTGGAAATTTCAACATGACTAATAATAGCAGTAGCCCCCCCCCCCAAAGCTCCCACCACGTTGCCAATGTTACGCGGGCCGCGAGATGACTTGCGGGGCCCGAGAAAGGCGAGTGGCTACCGATTCATCGATTCGTACTTCATCGAGCCAGCAGGTGGTCAAAGCCAGTGTCGGAGATGAACTTTGGTCAAGGTATGCATCGAGGCGAGTGGGAAAATTATAGAATAAAACGCATTTCGAAAAGCATTTGTTCAAAAGCAATAGGTAGTTCGAAAAATTTTTGTTAGAACAAATTTAGTTTTTAAACTTTTTTGAACACCTAACGTAGAACACCCTGTATATAGCTATACTTACGATTATATAAGCTATATAGCGTTTTTTATTTATCTGGCTATAGGATGCTTCAATCATTCAAAAAATCCGCTGCAAACAAAAAGACTTTTTTTTGACTTGACACCAAAAATCAAGTGTAAGATCTTAGTCGTGCTAACGCAGCTATAAAAAATGTTAAAACCTATTTTTAGGAACCGCATGGTTGTCCAGAAATCGGTGTTTTAAATTATAAAAACATAGTTGCTGTACTGGAGTGCCACGAAGTCAAACCAGCAAGCTAAGTTATATATTTTTTCAATCTCTACAAGATTGGTCTCTACAAAAATTACTTTATTTTTAACGAACCACCCCTATTTCGATACCCTGTAGGGATGGTATTTTTCGGACATCATAAATAAACAATACCCTAAACTAAAGCTCGGATCCAGTACTTTTGAATGCGCCTACCAAATTTTGTAACTATCACTTAAAGGTATTTTTTCCAGAAATAAAAAAAAATAACACAAATCTCGTTTTTAGATCTATACAAGGTGGAATCACCTTAAGTTTCCATTTTTTGAAAAAAAAACTTTATTCACCACTTAAATTGAGGGGGTCTGCACATTATACTAGATCTCTAGCATAGAAATTCGTATTCTACGATTTTCTCTGAAAATTTTGGTGTATTACCCTATATTGTATCACAAATAAGCAAGCAAAAACTCATTTTACAAATGACTAAACATAAAAAAGAGTAGTACCCTGCAGCGGTGTGCGTTGAGTCTTGAGAAGATAAACAATTTTTGTTAATTCACATATTTGTAATTCGTCGCGTCCTTTCTTTTCGGCAATCATTTACTTCGGATATTTTCACTAAATGGATATTTTACAGATAATACGCTAATCTTAGGCTAATGCACTTTCCAATATCGTTCTTTTTATCCTAGCAAGCAAAAAAAAACCTTTAAAAACTTTATCTAAACAGAAAAAAGCAATCCAAGCAGCCAAATCATGAATGTACGTGGGTATATTTAGTGCCTGTTCATGTCACCTCAATGATACAGCTTTACAAAAAATTTTAACTAAAATTTCACCGGATTTATTTTCCTACTTTAAAAAAAAAAGTAAATGCCCTGACGGATCTGATATCTTCCTAGCTGGCCTATTAGCACAATTTAAGTGAAGCCATGATATTATATTAGCCTTGAAAACAGTTTTTTGTAAATATTTAGAACCTAAAGCTCTTACGAAGATTTTGGTTATAACACAAAATATTGACCAAAATGTAGTCTAATATATTCCGAAATCCGCATATTAATACGATGCTTAAAAAAAAATTGTCAAAAAACTGTCATTAGCATTAATGGATTTTGACCCAAATCTAATCAGCTCGTTAGAGTGTCCAACACTATTTCATGTAAAAATTTTAGTTAGTTAAGGAGCTATCGTGTTACGGACAGACACACACACAGACAGACATCACGACGATATTGCTAAGATAGGTCAAAATACAACCAAATAACATTTCTCGGCGTTATCTCAAAAAAAAAAATTTCGTCGAAACTAAGACCTTCTCTAGCCATTGCTGCGCGGGCTAGGAAGGTGAGAAACTTAAATTGCAGGCAGCCATATTTTAAGGTTTTTCCCAGAGGGTAGGCTAAGTGTATCTGTCTATGTAAATGAAAAATTTATTTACAGTTCATCATTATTTTTTTAAAACTTTTTTTCGTTGGCCTATGCTATTTGTTATGATAAACAGCTGATAACTGTAAAAAGTTATCTCAAAAATTATGATATAGAGTTTACTTTAGATTTTTATTTACTTAAATGAAAGTTTTATTGATTTATCTTGAACCATAAGAAAGAATTAAACAAGTTTCTTTTTGAACTACCCAATACCTCCAGTGTAGGTCCAGTGTATCAAAAGTAAGCCGCAACACAGCAAGTGGCAACCCAAAACCGGGCAGCCCTTATTTGTATGCAGAGGGATCTATTTCGCCTGAACTATGTCGACTAAATAAAGTTCAAAGTCTGCTAATGCCGGAAGCTATGTCATCAGCAGTTTCTGTACTCACCAGCAAGCTAGGCCGTCTCAATTTCCAAGGAGATTCTTAACACTTCAATATTTTTGTTTGATAAAAGATCTGTGAGGACGGTTTTATAATAAACCGACAAAACGGCAATTCGAGTTAAAGAAAAAACAAAACCGCAACTATTTGCACTTTTTTTAAATGAGTTTTGGAAACATTTTTTTTCTCAAGATATGCTGTTTTGCTCTATTTTTATTTTCCCGATCACAATCGGTTACTTCATAGATTTGCTGTAGAAACTGCAACTTAGTCAGATATGTGTAAACAGGGAGTAGTAGGTACTAATTTTTGTTTTTGTCAACATAGTTCACCATTTAACCTTATATTGTTTTTTTGTAATTCCATCACAAACTTTTGTGGCACCATTGCAATATCTTCCATTTAGCAATAAAACTGCAACTATTTGCAATTATTTTTTAGTATTTTGTGGCAACTGATACACTAGTATTTACTAAAGGGTCTACAGTGCTAAATGCTACAATCCTAGGTCTACAAGTGTAGATTTTGGTTGAAGGTTTAACTTATTTTTCCCGTTATTGCAATAGTTTTTAATATTTATATAAATTGTTTGTAAATACCTTGCGATATGGGTCATCTTTTTTTGTTGTAAAAAATACATTATTTCCATACAAAGCTTAGAAATAAATAAAAAGAAAATAATATGTTGGTTTAAAAATGGTAGCCATATTAAAACCTCCAAACGCTACTAGGAGATGTCCAATAAAGTCAGTGTCAGCTCTCCGCTATATTTTACATGTTAATTTTTTAGACAAGTTAGCGGTGATTAAACCACTGTTCAATTGTTTTGATGGATCTGTAATTGAAAACGGATTCTAATATATCTTGTGCTTTTTACAATATTTAAATATTGATACGTATTTAATACGGTAATGCATCTACAGATATAGTTTTAAGTTGTTTATGTATTATTTAGCTTAATTTTTGTATATGTTTTTTATCAATCATGGATTATTTCTATTGTTTTTTGAACTATAAACCACCCCTCAGGGGGTAGTGGTACTACAATTTGAGTCTATTTTTAACGGGAATCCTACGACTGCACGGACTAAATTTCCAATTCGTTACAAATTTTTTATATGGTTTTTCTTTATTTCTAAAGGTAAGGTAAAACTCACAGAGTGCAGTTATTTGACCTATGAGTATTAAAAAAATACACTTAACCCGGTCGGTATCAAGTCTATAGACTTGATACTTAAACGCGGTCTAAAATGCTAAGTTTTAAGGTCTCAGTAAATACTGGTGATAATGTTTTAAGAGTGTGTTTTTAGTCTCCCATCAAAATCGGTTACTTCAAGGATTTGCTCTGTGAAATAAATCTTAGTCCTATATGTAAATAAAGAGTTGTACGTGTGTTAGTTTTTGTCAACATAGTTCGCTGATTAAATTTTTACCTACTCGCGTGCGGTACAGTAATTACTTTACTTCTGCTGCACACTGCGCGTCGTTTGTCCAACTGACGTCGCGTGCGGTAAAATATTACTTTCCGCACTTGTTAGGTAACTATTGTCGTCCCTTTGTAATTAAATCAACATCTATTTGCAGTTTTTTTTTATATTTTTTGACATCTTTTACTTTTACAAGAGTTGCTGTTGTATTTTTCGTTTCCCGATTAAAGTTAGTTACTTTAAAAATTTTACGTGTGAACTGCAAATTATGCCTCATTTACTCATTAATTAGTCAGACATTTATGATTATTATTAAATAAAAACACAAACGCATCACTAAAATTGGGTACAATTTTTTTCTAATTTACCCATTCTTTAAGCATAATCACAAACAAACTATATTAGAGATAATAAAATTTCGTTGGTCGGTATCAGGGTTGTTAAAAAATATATGCATGTCACTTTTTTAACTTTTTAATAAATAACTCTTTTTCTAAACTGCTTGTTGCAGAAAACAAAACTGAAAACGAACAAGACCCACAAAACAGAAATATATATTAATTTAGGGGTATGTTTTCACTTTTTATTGACTCTTATTTGACATGAGATTCAAAACTTGCGATGAACGCATGCGTATTTACCGATTTACAGCAAACACAAGCAAAAAAGTTGAAAGCTTTACATAAAAATTAATAAAAAAAGTGTTTTATTTTGGCACATTAAAACGGTTTAAATAAAAATATCTAAATCAGGCTTTTGTTCACGTGGGTTAATTTCGTGCTCTTCCTTTATATTGCAAATTAATTTGCTGGGTACATGGATAGTTTCCATAAGAAAAATAAAAACTTTTCCTTAGTTTAATCAGATACCCTGTCTACTACTGTAAACATTGCGGGCTAAAGATTCAATTAGGAAATTTCATAAACAATAAATTACCTCGTTAGCTATAATTCCATATAAATTACCACAATTTTCTTTGATATTTCCTTTCTCTTTATGAAATTCTATAACTCTTGGTGGGTTCTTAGTTTATTAACGATCTCTTTTCATTTTGCTCTTTTCCCAGCTTTCATTCGCTTCTCTTAAACTCTTAACCTAACTAGCCTTTTCCTTTAACATCGTCGGCTAACTTAATGTTTTTTGGTTGGGTGGTTATCGAGCATGTCCCAGCAAGCCTTGGCAATATAATCATAGCCTATAATACGAATAGACTGTACCCGTCGCATAAGAAGATGGTGCTAGTGAGAGCAAAACAAGGATAAAAACGCATTTTATTGTATCCAAGCTTTGAGTTAAAAAAAAACGATTTTTAGATAGTAAGTTGCCGCAGAATCTAGAAAGATAAAGTTTAATACGAATTTTCATTAAAAACATACTTAAACTTAATTTAAACTAGTCTTTTTCTTAATATTTAGGTATGAAATGCCTACCTTGAGACCTTTATTTCGGTCACCAGCTACTAACACCAAAAGTTACTATAAATAATGTACAGGGTGGCTCAGGAAAATTTTGCACTACTGCAAATTTCATTGGCGCACCCAGGGGAGCCTAGGATTTTTTTAGATATTTTTCACATATTTCTTGAATAAAAAGATAAAATAGCATAAAATACGACATCCTGAGGCTTCAACTTTTATACTGTCATATTAAAGGCAATGCTTTTTTCTTTCTACTTTTTGTTAATAAAAAACATCTCTAAGGAGACATATTAACAAAATATCATTAATAGTGTTTAAAAAAATAAGCAGGTAAGCAAAAATTAATTTTTTTAAAGATTATTATATTTTATACATTTGTGGAGGTTATTTTGACAGCGTATGTCTCCTTAACTTGTAATTTTATCAAAAAATTAAATATATTTTTGGATCACAATTAGATAAGTATTCATTTGACTATGACAAATTTTTTTTTTTTGCCCCAACCTTTTTTATCTAACTTTACAAATCCTATATCTTAAAAACAGATTGTTGATTGAAACCAATGTTATATAAACTTTTTTATCAGAGATAACCTTTTGAATTTTAAAATATTTAAATTTTTTTTAGAATGTTGAAAGTATTTTAATTTTTCTTATTGAAATTCATAAAAACTTTTGTAAATGTTTTTTATCTATTTTTAAATTTTCGTAACTATGAATAAATGTTGCTTAAAACCGCTTTTTACGTCTAGGTTCATAAGTATCCTAAGAGCATAAATGGGCTATTAGACTACTAATATTGTTAAGTCGTATATAGTAACATATGTTTTCTTACCTTAAGGTCGTAGGTAATATTTATACCGGCAAAAAATAAAAAAGTGATCTGCATATTTGATCAAACTTACAAATCCGGGGGTCCTTATAATATAAAAACGTTTCAATTTTTCGCGCAGACACAAAAACAGCTAAAAATCACAACAAATTGCTGTTTAACATTTTTTTTTGAAAGATGTCAGCCGTGCTTTATAATGTAGCTCTCCGAAGTAAATAGTACTACTTTCGCAACTTCAACGTGTAATATTGCAATACTTTTATTAAACTTTTTGCAATTTGTGCAAATATTTGGGGATCTACGAGCAAAATAAATCCTGAATTTGGATTCAATGAATCGAAATATAGAGACCACTTTTTTGTTTTGTTTGCCGCAGTTATTATTGTTTAAGTTAATATTTTCCTCTGTGCTCTTTTTCAGTGTGCACTTTTTTCCACAGGCAATGTATTCCTTAAGTGTGTTTTTTTTGTGCGCTATTTTTCCTGGGCGCTTATTTCTTGGATTCTTATAAAGCAAGTCAACAAAAATGTTTTTTTTTCAGCCTTTAACTTATTTGTGGTACCATAGAGGAATATATACTATACTCCTGTATGATAGTAGCTGGCTACCTTCATATTTTTAATATTTTTGGTTCTTTTACCCCTTTCTTTCCCCCCACCCCCCACCACCCCGTAGAACCGCCAGTATGCAATGGTCAGCAACGGCCACTCACGGACTTTCTAAATGTTTTTAGAGATGACGCGATAAACCGTGCTAAAGGATGCATTTTGTAACATTAGCTCATACCTATATCTTTAATCAAACCACCGTCCACCATGCATAGGTGTTCATTTAATTTCATGGTTTAACTAAGCGGTAAAGTTTTATCATAAAATAAAAATATATTTTACCACTATTTTTGACAGACTGTAAAGAAAGAAGTTTAATGGATTCAAGCTCTTCTGCATGTCGATACCCTGGTGGTCCAGAAAGGAGAGTTGTCTGGAATTTAACGGTGTCAGATGTGGACTGTAAATTTAAGGGAATAAGGTCATAGGCTAAGCTGGTACAAGGGATTCTGAAATGGTCTAGTTTACCTTCTAGGTTAGTGTAGCAATAAACAAATGTATGTAAGGTAAAAATAATGCATTTTCACTTACCATTTTTATACAGGAAGTGGAACTCATGGGAGGACGCGCTGTTAAACCGTATTTTTTGCACCCCACATTCCTGTGGTAGGAGAGTCGCTAACACGCGTGTATTCTCGTTCGAAGGCGAAACGGTTCTCTAATGCTGCAGCAGGTATCGCTACTGCGTTCGTTCTCCCACATGTCGCCCAGTGGCGTCGTTAATCCATAGGCGTAGGAGAAAAGGAATAAGTAGGAAGGAATGAGATTACGAAGGTCCATATTAAAGGAACTAGGAACCTTAGTAATTCAAAATGCATTTTATGTAAAGTAAATTAATTATAGCAAATTGTAATATTTGCCTTTAAAACCGCGGGAGTTTCAAATGCAAATAACCCAGTAATTTTAAGTACTTAATTAGTTAATTAATACTAAATAAACAAAAAATAGAAAATGCTCTAGTGAATCACCAAATAGCCTAATTCGAACCAATTTGGTAAATTATAGTAAAAAGAACATATTTACAAAAAGGAAGGCGGGACGAACCATTTCCCACCCCCCTGAGAATGCCCAGGGGCATTTCAGAGAGTTTAATTTGTAGGCAGGGCGCATAGTTTTACCAAAGGCCGTTTGTAGGTACCTTTAGTAGTCTTTACAATAGCAACCCGTGGAACATTATCAGAACCTTTAATAAGGTCTTCAATGCGGCCTAGGGGCCAATCCAATGGAGTGGAATTTTCATCTTTGATCAGTACCATAGTACCAATATCAATGGAAGCAAGAGGTTGGTGCCATTTGGCTCGCTGTTGCAAAGTGTGCAAATATTCGCGATGCCAGCGAATCCAAAAATCGCGGTGCATTCTTTGCAACAGTTGCCACCTGGACAGCCTGTTTAACGCAATATCGCAGTAGTTTGGATCGGGTATTGTACCTGGAGGCCTCAAATTTAAAAAATTATTAGGAGTCAAGACCGCCAGATCAGTAGGATCGGTGCTTAAGGCACATAAAGGACGTGAGTTCATTATGGCTTCAACTTGGGTTAAAACCGTATTTAATTCCTCATAGGTGAGTATTTGATTTCCAACTACCCTGTGAAGATGAGTCTTTAAAGATTTAATGTTTGATTCCCAAATGCCTCCCATGTGGGGAGCAGCAGGTGGGTTAAAAGACCAAACTATACCTTCCCCCTTCACGCAATCAGAAAAAATTTGTCGCAAGTATTTTTCAGAGGCCACGAAGTTGGTCCCGCAGTCTGAAGAGATCTTTGAGCATAGTCCTCTTCTAGCTATGAAGCGGCGCAGAGCAGCCAGAAAGGCTTCTGATGTCATATCAGAGACTAACTCTAAATGCACGGCTTTAACAGCGCAACAGATAAATAAACAGACATATGCTTTCATGGTTTTTGCACCTCTGGTCCGACCAAGAGTAATCTTGAACGGACCACAAAAATCTATACCTACATTTTCGAACACCTTTGCTTCGGAAACTCTAAATTTCGGTAGGTTACCCATAGGGGGTTGAAGGGAGTTAGGTTTAGTTTTCCAGCAAGTATGGCAAGAACTTAAAACTTTTCTCACTACCTTTTTAGCAGACAATACCCAGAAGTTTTGCATTAGTAAAAAAGTTGTGGTCTGTATACCACAATGAAGATTGCTGCGATGCAAATCTAAAATCAGTAATTCAGTGAATTTTGCACTAGAAGGCAAAAGAATTGGAAATTTTTTATCGTATGATAAATTTGAATGGCATAAACGGCCTCCAACACGAAGCAAATCGTAGCTTTCATTATGCAAAAATGGACATAATTTTTGAAAAGCTTTTGGAAGCTGTTTCTTATCTTTTAGTAATTCAATTTCTTTTTGGAAAGAAAAAGATTGTACGCATTTCGAAATAAAAAGTAAGCTTTTGTAGTAATCCTGATTTGTAAGGTAATCAGTAGCAAAATTGTATGAGGGATTTTTAAACTTTTGTAACCCTCGCAAAAAGTAAGCAACTATTCTCTTAATTTTAAAAAGAGAACTGTATTTTTCAAACAAGTTGTTTACATAATATTCAACTGTTTGTTCGCAAGTAAAAACGTTAAAAATATTTTTTCGCTGTTCTTCCAAAACTGCATTCCCATCGTAAGTAACTGTCATAAAATCCCAAGTATTTGTAGGTTGGTTTAGAAAAGAAGGCCCTTCTAACCAAAAATAAAATCTTTGTAAATCAGAGGGATACATTTCCCTAGTACCGCAGTCAGCAGGATTTTGTTCAGTAGGAACATAATGCCAAAACTCAGGGCTAATTCTTCCTTGTATATAGGCAGTTCTATTCGAAACAAATGTTTTAAATTTGTGAGGAGATCCCTGAATCCAAGATAAGGTCACTGTGCTATCAGTAAAAGCAAGAATTTTATCAAATTTAATTTTTTCCGAGAACGTTTCTAGTAAAAAATCCATTAATTTAGCCAACAAAACAGCTCCTAAAAGCTCTAGTCTTGGTAAAGTTAGTTTACGACGCAACGGTGCGACTCTAGATTTACTACAAACAAAAAAAACTTTAATGTTTCCATCAGAATAAAAAATTCGAATATAAGCGACAGCACAATAGGCCCGTTCTGAACTATCGCAAAATCCTACTAGCTGGATTTGACTAGCATTAGGCAAAATTATTTGACGAGGAATTTTAACAGAATGCAAAAACTTTAATTCATTTTTAAATTTTTCCCATTTAAAAACAATTTCCGGACTGACAGGGTCGTCCCAGTTTAAGTCTTCTGCCCAGCAGTATTGAACAATTAATTTTAAAATTAAAACTATTGGCGCCAAAAAAGACAGAGGGTCGTAAATGCGGGCCAAATTACTTAAAATTGTTCTTTTAGTGCATGTTTGGAGAGAACAGTCGAAAGTATAAAAAAATTCATCAGTATGAGGGTTCCAATTTAAACCGAGAATTTTCAAAGTTGAATTTTCAGCATCTAAATCGAGAGAAAGAGCCTTCATCGAAATGTGTGACTCAGGAAGATCGGATAGTAACTCGGGACAATTGCTCGCCCATTTACGCAATTCGAATCCACCTCGGCTAAGTAGCTCGATTAATTGATTTTTCATCTCAGTGGCCTTAAAAAAGTCATCACTTCCCGAAATCACATCATCGACAAAAACTGCCTCCTCAATGATTTTTGAGGCAAGAGGAAGGTCCTCATGCTCTCTAGCAAGTTGCAGCAAAGTTCTGATAGCCAAAAAGGGGCTACAAGAGACCCCGAATAAAACTCTATTTATTTCGAAGTCTTGAATAGGCTGGTTAGGATCAAACCTCCAAACTATTCTTTGAAAATTAGTTTGACTAGGGTCAACTAAAATCATCCTGTACATTTGACGGATGTCGCAACAAAAGCAAAATTTATGCAAACGATAAAGTAATAAAATTTTTTGTAAGTCCCTTTGTAAAGGGGGCCCAGTATAAACAGCGTTGTTGAGCGAGATTTTGCCAGGGGCGTGCATGCTCGCATCAAAAACCACCCTCAGGGGGGTGCTAGTAGAATCTTTTTTAAACACCGCATGGTGTGCAATATAAAAATGATTTGAAATTTCGGTCGGCAAAGGTGCAGAAACCGGTTGCATATGATTATTATCTAAATAATCTTGTAAAACAGAGCTGTAGGCAGCATAAAAATCAGGGTTTTGTAGCAATTTCTTCTCAAGGGAGAAAAAACGACGTACGGCAATGGATCGAGTGTCGCCAAAATCTGGAGCAGTAACTTTAAATGGTAAAGATACAATATATCTCCCCTCCTCATTTTTTGAGGTAGTTTTCAAAAAATAATTTTCGCAAAACTCATCTTCGGGGTCAATGGCCTTGACATTAGGTATGTCATCTATTTGCCAAAATCGTTGTAGATTTTTATCTAAATTGACAAAAGAATCGTTCATTGACGTAGTAAAAAATGTTTTAATTTGATTTGTAGTTGAAGGTGAAAGTGAAAGATTGCCCATTATTCCCCAACCAAAAATAGTATTAATGCAGACGGGGTTGTTGGGTCCCGTAGACAAACGACCATCTAGCAAAATGTAAGGGTACACATCGCCGCCCAACAATAAATCAATTTTATCGCTTTTATTAAAGCCTGGGTCAGCTAGTTTTAAGTTGGCGAGAAAAGGAAAACTTTTAATCGAAAATGAGGAATGAGGTAAATCACTACAAATTTTATCGAGTATTATCGCATCAAAATTAAAAACAAAATTATTATCACGCAAAGAGGATATATTGCAATTAATTCCAGATTTTGCCGAAGTTGTCATTCGATCTAAGCTTTGTAGAGTCATGGCGATATTAAATTTAGGAAGGCCCAAACTATCAGCACATGACTTAGATATAAATGAAGATTGAGCACCAGAGTCACAGATGGCGCGCACTGTGTGCCAATTTTGAAAAACATCCTGTATTTGTATTAAAGCGGTACAGAGAAGTACTTCGCGATCATTTAAAGACATACCAGTAACAATGGTGTTAGTGGTTCTATTAAATTCGGTAGCCACGGGGCTCCTCGGGGGTTGCACTGCAGAAGTAGAGGGGCTACTCGCAGAACTAGGTGTAGAATTAATAGGAAAAAAATGTAAGAGACTGTGATGAAATTGGCCACAATGTAAACATCTTTTTTCTGATTTGCATTGCTGGGGTAAATTATGCTTTGAGGCCAAACAGTTGACACACGCTTTATGTTGTTTAACAATCTCAAAACGTTGCTGGGGAGTTTTCGCCAAAAAATTAGGACATCTGTATATTATATGATCGCCACTTTTACAGAGAAAACAAAAATTTTGAGGGTTTGGAGTATTATTTAAGCCACTTTGGCCATTTGGAGACTGGGAGGCATTTTTGGAGGCTCTCTGAGTATTAGCAAACAAAGCAGATCGATTTTGAAACTTTGCTTGATTTTTCTGACTTGAAATTGACAAATCTTTATTTTTTAAGTAATCTTGAGTTTGTTGTATTTGTTCCAACGCAATGCAATGGCTAGAAACAAAAGCACGAATTTTATCATAAGAGGGGATCTCATTGGAGCAATAATTTTGCTCAAATGCCTTGCGCGTGGTTGGGTCCAACCTATCCAAGAGCATTTGTGCCATAATATAATCCCAAAACTCCGTTTTAAAACCCATGACTTTTAAAGCACTTAAGTTTTTCGAAAAACAATCAAGCAAATTCCTCAAATTCGTAGCATTCTCTTTAGTAAGAGGAGAGAAGCCTTCAATTGCCTTCCAGTGAAGGTAAGCTTGTAATCGTTTATTTGTATACCTATCCACCAAGGTGTGGTAGGCATTTAAATAATTTTCAGCAAGGATAGGAATGTCAGAAATGACATCCAGGGCAGGGCCCTTTAAATTAGAAAAAAGCAAATTGAATTTTTCAAAGTTTCCCAGCGACCTATTATTGTGCACGGTAGCATTAAAGGCTTGCAAAAAGGTTGGAAACTCCTTAAATTCCCCTTGAAAAAGAGGTATTTTTATCCTAGGCAGTAAACCATGCTGGTCTGTGGAGGCACAGGGACTGCCCATGGGATTTATCGTACTGCTCAAAAGCCCTCCATCTTCAAAGGGTAGTTCGAAAAGTTCGTAAAATATAGTGGAAATCTCGTCACAGCGTTTGCAAAAGTCCATAGCCACTTTGTTTTCTACTACTAAGCGATCCTCATCAGAGGCTACCAACGTCAACAAAGTATTATGGTGCTTTTCAAAATCTTTTTTGATTTTTGACAATGTCCGAAATTTGACTTTAAAGCCGCTGTGATAGGCAGGGTCATTTTTTGCGAGGGTCGCGGATTCAATGATCAAATTTAGCTGTGAAATCGCACTATAGCGCAAGGCTTTAGCCTTTAAAATTTTATCCGAACTAGACATGATTTAAAAAAAAAATCCAAAAAATAATTGACAAAAATTAGGTAAACTGAAAAAAAAATCAAAATTTGGACACCCTGTATAAATATTAATGTCCTACGTTTAATTACAATAATCAAACTATAAGCGCACAAAAGTAAAGAAAATACCCGATGCAAACTAATGATAACAAAAAAACTTGTGTATAAGTTTTTTTATCTTCGCCTCGCGAATTCAAATAAGTAGGTACCTACTATGTATTAAATTTAAAAATAAATACCTACAAATCAAAAGCATTTAATTTGGTAAAACTATTTATCTGCCTTTACACGAAAACAAATTCTCAAGTTAAGAATTAAATTTCCTTCAAAATTTATTATGCACGCAAAAAATGGATACAATCATAGCCATTTGCAGACAGATATTATAATAGTAAATTAGAAATAGATATATTCATAGCAATTTTTACGCAAAAACGAATATAGTAAAGCATCCGCAATCGGATATAGTCATAGCAATTTGCAATAAGCAAAAATGAATATGGCAATTTGGAGATTTTTTTCGAGCAAATTGGATATAATTATAGCAATCCACAAATGTGAAGGCACAACGGCTAAAATAATAGCACTTTGCAGACACTATTTTAAACTATTTCCAGTGACAAACAAAAAAACACCCAAATTCTATACGGTTTTTTTTTTTTTTACAAAAAAGAAACGAAAAAACTTGATTTATTCGAAACAAAAAAAAGCATAGTAGTTTACAGATTTTATCTGTGTTTGGTTTTTCGCATGAAAAGGCTAAATTTATTGTTAAAAATATTTAATTTTTACACAAAAAAAATCGCAAAATGTATTTTAGAAACCTAGGGGTTTTCTAAAGTAGGCATGTAAGAAAAACAAGGGTTTTTCTTGCATTTGTTTTTACACAAAAAAAAATCGCAAAATGTATTTTAGAAACCTAGGGGTTTTCTAAAGTAGGCATGTAAGAAAAACAAGGGTTTTTCTTGCATTTGTTTTTACACAAAAAAAAATCGCAAAATGTATTTTAGAAACCTAGGGGTTTTCTAAAGTAGGCATGTAAGAAAAACAAGGGTTTTTCTTGCATTTGAAACCAGTAAAAAAGGCATTTAGGAAAAACAAGGGTTTTTCTTGCATTTGAAACCAGTAAAAAAAAACTAACCTAAAAAGGCAAAAAAACGATTCCAGAAATCCGGGTCGCTAAGGATCAAAAATGGGGCTCCCTGGTGGTCCAGAAAGGAGAGTTGTCTGGAATTTAACGGTGTCAGATGTGGACTGTAAATTTAAGGGAATAAGGTCATAGGCTAAGCTGGTACAAGGGATTCTGAAATGGTCTAGTTTACCTTCTAGGTTAGTGTAGCAATAAACAAATGTATGTAAGGTAAAAATAATGCATTTTCACTTACCATTTTTATACAGGAAGTGGAACTCATGGGAGGACGCGCTGTTAAACCGTATTTTTTGCACCCCACATTCCTGTGGTAGGAGAGTCGCTAACACGCGTGTATTCTCGTTCGAAGGCGAAACGGTTCTCTAATGCTGCAGCAGGTATCGCTACTGCGTTCGTTCTCCCACATGTCGCCCAGTGGCGTCGTTAATCCATAGGCGTAGGAGAAAAGGAATAAGTAGGAAGGAATGAGATTACGAAGGTCCATATTAAAGGAACTAGGAACCTTAGTAATTCAAAATGCATTTTATGTAAAGTAAATTAATTATAGCAAATTGTAATATTTGCCTTTAAAACCGCGGGAGTTTCAAATGCAAATAACCCAGTAATTTTAAGTACTTAATTAGTTAATTAATACTAAATAAACAAAAAATAGAAAATGCTCTAGTGAATCACCAAATAGCCTAATTCGAACCAATTTGGTAAATTATAGTAAAAAGAACATATTTACAAAAAGGAAGGCGGGACGAACCACGGCTAATATGCAAAATTTCCATTTTTAGCTTTTATCCCTGCAGACGATGCCGCGTTATACTATAAGCCATAAGCTCATTTTCCTTTCATGTAGACTATGTGAATCACCCATCCCTTGCACTATAAAGTAGCTGACAAAAAAACAAAATTTTCTTCTTATCGAATGGCTTTTTTTTACGTGAGTAAAATCTTATTCAGTAAGCTTAGCAGCTTAGCACTCTTCGATTATGTAACCATGAACACAAAAAGAGACTTGATATCAGTGGCGTAGCCAGCAGTGTTCCGTGTTTTCCGGGAACATGGGCCTACACGTTTATTCTTGACGGCCCGTGACGTGATGTGAGGTGAACTCACCTCTGGGGAATCATTTCCAGTGCAAAAAGGTGGTGAAAGTAAGAGAGGGCCTCAATAAGAGTATAAAAAAATAACAAATCAAAGATGGATCTGATACCTTCCTAGCCCATTATTACAATCCAAGTGAACTCACACTATATCAGCCTTAAAAAGAGTTTTTGTAAATATCTCAAAAGCGGAAGCTACTACTGAGTTTTTAGTAAGAATATGTTCTACTACGAAAACAGTATACTGATTTGATGCTCCGTTAAAAAGTTAGAATATTTCAGTTTTTATAAACTGTAAAAAAACTGTCATTAGCCTGAATGAATTTTGACTGAAATCTAATCAGCTCTTTACAGTACTGTACACTATTTTATTACAATCCAAGTGAACTCACACTATATCAGCCTTAAAAAGAGTTTGTGTAAATATCTCAAAATCGGAAGCTTCTACTTAGTTTTTAGTAAGAATATGTTCTACTACGAAAACAGTATACTGATTTGATTCTCCGTTCAGAGGTTAGAATATTTCAGTTTTTAAACTGTAAAAAAACTGTCATTAGCCTGAATGAATTTTGACTGAAATCTAATAAGCTCTTTACAGTACTGTACACTATTTTATTACAATCCAAGTGAACTCACACTATATCAGCCTTGAAAAGAGTTATTGTAAATATCTCAAAAGCGGAAGCTTCTACTTAGATTTTAGTAAGAATATGTTCTACTACGAAAACAGTATACTGATTTGATGCTCCGTTAAAAAGTTAGAATATTTCAGTTTTGTAAACTGTAAAAAAACTGCCTTAATGGATTTTGAATGAAATCTAGTCAGCTCTTTACAGTATTGTACACTATTTTACCTAAAAATTTCATAAAAATCAGTTCGATGGTTTAAGAGCTATTGTGTTACACATACAGAGACACCACGACAATATTGCTAAAATTGAAGGTGCTTTGCCATATTTCGCAAAATTTTTTGGGTAAATTCGTTGAACTGGCGCTGACAGGTTGGGTTTGGATAGGCTCTTTGGTTAGGCCAGTGTGCTGTCACTTGCCAACATAGAGTGGGAGGGGAGTTTTTTGCAGCTGCGTTATAAAATCGATGCATTTTTTACGGTTCGACTTTTTTACGCTACGTTTTGAGGATTTTGCGTGTTTTCTCCATTTTGTTCGCGCGTTTTACTTTCGACTATATTATTTTTGAAATTTTTACGGATCGACAAAATTACGATTCGTTTAAATTATTTTCGACTCTATTATTTTTCACAATTTTACGTATCGACCAAAATACGTTTCGCTTGAATTGCTTTCATCTCTTTTACTTTTCGGTTTTTTATTATTAAACTATTTTAAGAGTCGGCTTTTTCCGCTTCATCTAGTTTATTTGCAACTATATTATTTTCGACAATTTTCAGTGTCAAGAACTGCGCGACAAACTGCGCAAACTAGACAAATCGGCTATACGGGGCAGATAGAAACAGGAAATAGTGCTAATATCTGTACAGTTCTGGTAGATGACGTATAATAATGAGAGAGTTATAGAAAAAATTGGCATTTGCTATTGGTTCTTTCAAGAGATTCAACGTCGACTGCCTATTTTGTTGCGAATACTGCCAGACCTGTAACGATACTGTGATAAGTGTGATGACTTGGGCACAGTGGGACATAGATATCAATACAATATAGAAATATAATAAAATATTTTTATGATGGTTACGTTATTTACAATTGAATTTCCTTATCAGCATCAATAATCTAGGAACCAGTGCTGTAGCTCTGCAGCTCTAGTAGACCAGCCGCCACTAGCCTAGATGTCTTCATCGACTTCTACAAATTAGTCTTATTCAAAATAGCAAAAAGTGTAGTTTTTCAAACTTAACTAATAAATTAATTAATAAGTAATTTTTTTATTTTAATAAGGTTAAATGCTATTGCTAATTTTCTGTGATTAAAAACGAATATTATTTGTAAATACATATTAAAAACCTATCTGGAAATTTTATTTAAATGGTTTGAAGGTTTATCTGAGGGCACGGCAGTGCCTCGCCAAGTTCGCGCGCCGTAACCATCTTTTCTTGAAACATTTCAGCCGATAATTGACCTACCTAAAACTCTACTTCGGAATGAGCTACGAATCTCAAACTTTGCAAAGTCGTAGACCTCCATGGAGTTAACAACCCCTCCAAGTTTCATGGACTTCCATAAAGTAGTAAAGTAGTTACGAAATTTCAAAAAACGTCGAAATTGCCACTCACTCACTGACTCACTCACTCATGTATAGATCATCAATATTCTACTGTACTTCCAGACGTGCTACAAAGCTGGAATTTGGCAGACTGATAGAAATTATGATTAAACCCCTGGAAAAAATCAAAAAACCCCAAAAATTTAATTTACTCCCCTCCTCTCTACATTTAAAGTTATGTAAAAGTAGCATCGCCCACTTCCAGAAATGCTAGAGAGTTGTGCTTTGGCAGACTGATAGGAACTATGATAAAACTATAGGAAAAAATTAAAACACCCCAAAATTCTAATTTACTTCCCTTCCCTATAAATGTAAAGTTAAGTAAAAGTAACATTGCCTACTTCCAGACATGCTAGAGAGCTGAGCTTTGAAAGACCGATAGTAACTATGATATAGTTATAGAAAAAAATTATATAATATATGTTTCACATATAAAACTATATGAAAAAATTTAAAAACACCAACATTTTAATTTACTTCCCTCTCCTATAAATGTAAATTTATATAAAACTAACATTGCCCACTTCCAGAAACGCTAGAGAGCTGAGGATTGGAATGCTGATAGAAATTATGATAAAACCATGGGAAAAAATTTCAAAAGTCCAATATTTTCATTTACTCTCCTCCCCTATAAATGTAAAGTTATGTAAAAGTGACATTACCCACTTCCAGAAACGCTTGAGAGCTGAGCATTGGAAGACTGATAGGAAATATGATAAAACTATAGGACAAAATTTAAAAACACGACAGTTTTAATTTATTTCCCTCTCCTATACATGTAAAGTTAAGTAAAAGTAACATTGTGCACTTTCAGAAACGCTAGAGAGCTGAGCTTTGGAAGGTTGATAGGAACTACGATAAAACCATGGAAAAAAATTAAAAAACCTAAAAAATTTAAGTAAGGCATTGCAAAAGTTTTGAACAATATTCCGCATATTTTACTATTTTAAAAATTAAGTATTATCCAATTCCTTTAAAAAAGAAGTGAAATCATAACAAAAACATTTCATGTAAAAAAAGCTAAGTACGCGAAAATGGCATTCCGTAAAAAGGATTGAGATAAAAGTAAAGCCAAGTTCTCCAATACAAATTTCAAAATGAAATGTTCTTACTAGTTTGGAAATATTTTTCTAAACTTGGCTATTACGGCTGTAAATGACTCTTAGGCACAATGCTAAATTGAACAAAAAGAGGTTTGGCTGTAATAGCAAAGTTTAAAAAAACATTTCCAAACTGGTAAGAACCTTTCATTTTGAAATTTGTATTGGAGAACTTGGCTTTACTTTTATCTCAATCCTTTTTACGGAATGCCATTTTCGCGTACTTGGCTTTTTTTTAAATGAAATGTTTTTGTTATGATATATAAAATATATTAACATACTTAGTATGTTAAAATAGTATTTATTGCAAACGAAATTTACACATAAGTATAAGAAAAATAAAAATATCTTTTAATTTTATCTTTATTCCGTAATTTCTACACCTCCTGAATCTCATCAAACAATTTTCGAAAACACCCTCAAAAAGATATCGGAATGTAGCCATCGGCTCACGGGGCTTCAATTTTCTAATACATTACGCGACGCACTGATATCTATCCCATATAGCCCAAAATCTTGAAAGAATGGATTTGTCTTGCTATTCCGTTACGAAGGAGTGAAAGGAAATATAAAAATATGGTAGAGACAAAAATTAGGTTAAACAGTAGAGACAGTAACATATTTCGTTGACATGCAACTTATAAATTAATATTTTATGATACCTTTCTGTTATAAATTCAAAACTACTATATCGATTTTGACGAAATTGTATTTTATCAAACGACTCGATCGTTATTATTGTAAAAACGTTTGGGCCGCCCCCAAAGACATATTTTCCTTATTCTAAAGTGAGATCAAAAATAAATGTTAGCCCCTTACAGGCCCTACGCACCAGAAGCAGAGATTAAACCAATGACGGTGGCTTACTTTTTAACTGTAGGAATTTTTTTATCAGGTTGGTTTTCACATCTAACCAAAGGTGTGCGCCGACGCCAGCCTATTATTCTGATATGTTATAGGATCATATCAGAGCATCATAAAAAGCTAAGTTAGTGGTAGCCCCACTGATTTAGACACAGGTTTGCGTATTAAAGAAGCGTAGTAAAAATAGTTTATTTTTGAGATAAAATCTATGCTTCTAAGTTCTGAGATATTTACAAAAAACTGTTTTTAAGGTTGATATATCATGGAGTTCACTGAAGTGTGCTAATACGACAGCTAGAATGGTAGTAGATCCGTCATGGATCCATTTATTTCAAATAAATAAAGGGTCCGCCTCTGTATGTTATAATTCAAACATAATTTTTTTTATTAGCCATAAGTTAAAACCGAACAGTAGAATTACTAAATGTCATTTTAAAGATAATTATAGCTATATGTATTAAAACATATTTTTCATTCAAAAAAAATTAAATAACAAGGTACGCCGTCAAAAAAGCTGGATTTATATTCTGTTACCTTACGGGCATTGACTGTGTCTAAAAACAAATTATTTTGGGGAGTTGTATTGCCGAATATTTAATTTTATCATATATTTTTGTGTTACTTTGATCCGCCCCTGCATCTTAACCAGAAGGGCCACCATAGTCCAACTCAGGTTTTTAGGATGCCCTGACATGATCCTATAACATATTAGAATTTCAGAAAAATCTGCTAGTATCGGCGCCTACCTATAGTTGTGTGCGGGTTTCCTTTCGGGGGTAATTGCACAAATGCATCAAAATTACCGATAATTTTTTAATAAAACGTGTTTTTTATAATTGGAAGAGTTTGTTTCTATACAGGGTGTCCCATAACTAATGGTACATAGTTAAACTGTAGATTCCCTGGGTCAAAATATTACGATTTAGAGATACAGGGTGTTTATTTATAAAAACTTATTTTTTTTAATACGATTTTCTTTAATAACTTTTTTACTAATCCATATTTTTGCAAAGAATAACAAGCGTGTAAGTTTTTTTGAAATTGGCAAGACGATTCCGTTGAAAGTTTTGATGTACAGTGTACAGGGTGTTCCCTGGACCACTAGCATTGCATTAAAATCAGTGCCTTTTTTTTGTGCCTCGGTGTATACCAGTTTTTATGTAAGATAATGGTTTTCCCATCCTTTTTATGTAAAAAAGTTATACTGTTTTAAAGTCACTAAGGGCAACGGTTTTTGACATTTTTGGATTTAAAGTTTATGCCTAATTTTTATTTTTGCAAAAACTAACCAGCATGTAGGTTTTTCTGAAAATTGCAAGACGATTTCATTGAAAAATTTGATGTACCATGTACAGGGTGTTCTTTATATATATAAAATTAAAAAATTAATGTTTTTAATCGAATCTTGTATACACCGAGGAACAAAAAAGTTAGACCTATTTTAATGTAACGGTACCGACCCAGAGAACACCCTGTATATTATTTATTTTTTTTACCAAAATTAAGTTGTCCATGCCCAAAAACCACCAAACCGAATTTTTTGTGCAAAATTATTAATTAGTAGAAAGAATTAAAGAAAGTATCATACATAAATTAGGCATATCACTCACATGCAATAAAAAAACCTAAATGCAAAAATCTCAAAAACCGTTGCTTTGAGCGACTTTAAAACAGTATAACTTTTTTACATAAAATGGACGGGAAAACCATTATTTTACATATAAACTGGTATATGAACACCCTGTACATTGTACACCAAATTTTTCTACGGAATCGTCTTGCCAATTTTAAAAAAAACTTATACGCTGGTTAGCTCTTGCAAAAAAATTAATTATTAATAAACTTATTAAAGAAAATCGAATTGAAAAAATAAAGTTTAACACCCTGTATCTCGGTTAGTACGAACTTTTGGACTGAGGTAAGTATGGCTAAATCGTAATATTTTGACCCAGGGAATCTACAGTTTAACTATGCACCATTAGTTCTGGGACACCCTGTATATTCGCGACTCCGCAGGAGGAGGGCATTTTCGTAAAATATGAAAACAAATGATTGCAATTTGTAAAAAAAACACGTTGAATAAAAAAATATCCGGTTATTTTGATGCACGTGTGTAATTTATTTGAATATTTCCGGAATAATAAAAGAACTTATGGTTTTTTAAATTATAACAATAAACCTTTGTTTATTTAGTTGTCAAATAGCTGACATATATACAGTGTTTAACAGCCAAATGAAATAAATTCGATAACGAATAAATGAGGCCATGTTGAGACAAACGCTTGGACATGTCAATTTTTACCTTCCTAGCCCGCGCAGCAATGGCTAGAGAAGGTATTAGTTTCGACGAAAAAAATGTTTTTGAGATTACGCCGAAAATGTGTTATTTGGGTGTATTTTGATCTATCTTGGTAATATCGTCGTGATGTCTGTCTGTGTGTGTACTATTCCGTAACGCGATAGCTCCTAAACCGCTAAACCTATTTTCATAAAATTTTCAGGCAAAATAGTGAACGACACTCATTTTTTTGACAATTATAAAGTAAATAAAATTATAACTTTTTAACGGAGCATCGCATCAATATGCGCTTTTCGGAATATAGTAAAATGCATTTTGCTTAAAAATTTGTTTCATAACCAAAAACTTCCTAGGACCTTTAGTTTCTGCGATATTTACAAAAAACTGTTTTCAAGGCTGATATCATGGCTTCACTTGAAGTGTGCTAATAGGCTAGCTAGGAAAGTATCAGATCTGTCATAGATCCATTTATTATTTTAAAATGCACATTTTTTTTCAAAAAAAAGTTATATAGGATGTATCATATGACAGTGGCTAATACCAACTTTCTTATTTTAAATGCAACCCCTCAAATAGACATAATTCATGTACAATGTCCCATACCTAAGACTAACCATTTTTGAATTAATGACAGTTCAAAAATGACAATTTCCAATTTCGAGGCAAAATATTTCGAAAACGGTTAGAATTATGGAAAAACGGCTTACATGTCCCTATCCTTATTTTTAATTATCTATCGATTGACACCAAATACGAACACTTCCGGTTTAATCATAATTTCCGATTTTCCGTTAAAACCGGATTGATGCCACACACAAAGATAAGACATTTTCGGTGTTATCTGAAAAAAACTTTTTTTGTCGAAAACAATACCTCCTTTAGCCATTGCTGCGCCGCCTTGGAAGATAAAAAATGTTATCAATTTAAGTAGCATTTATAGGCAAGTAATAGGAATATATACCTGGGACAAATTATTAAGCTAAAAAAGGAAAACCAAACGGCTAAAATCAAGAGATGAGTAAGATTGGCCTGGGCAGCATTCGGTAAATTAAGCTACATAATAAAAAATTAATAATTTCTTCAGTACCTCAAAACGAAAGTGTATAACCAATGTATCCTTCCTGTACTTACCTATGGATCCCAGACCTAGCCAATAAAAAAATGGATAAGGTAATAAACGCCCAAAGATCAATGGAAAGACAAAGGTTACATGTAAAGCTCACAGATGGAACAAGGATCGAATGGATAAGAAATAAAACAAAAGTTAGGGATCTCAGAGCAGAAGTAGCAAAACTAAAATGGAAATTTGCCGGTCATAATATCAGAGAGCCGATCGATGGAACAAATTTACTGTAAACTGGAGACCTTGGGAAAATAAAAAAAGTAGGGGAAGACCCCAAGTGAGATGGGCGGACGATTTAAAGAGACATGCAGGAGCTAGATGGATGAACACAGCGACAGACAGAAAAGACTGGGAGATATTGGGGACCTATGTCCAAAGATGGATCGAAGAAAGCTAAATAGATGAATAGATAGATAGATAGATAGATTATAGGCAAACACTAATAAAGAGAATTATTCAAAACACGTGCGATATGTATGCCGAAGAGTCTTTACTGAATCTTTTCTAAAATTTCCTTTAAGCCGCTCAATTCCGTCAGCAGGTTAGCCTTTGAACCGAACCCTTTAAAAGCGGTCAAAGGGGACTTTGACTGGTCGGCCACTCTTCTCTTATGACCCTCTAAGATGCGATCCTGAGATATGATTATGATAGCGCCACAACCGGAAGCATTATATGAAAAGAGAGGATGGATAATGGCGGCAGTCAGGAAAAGTGAGCTCTATTTTTTTGGCAATTCATGCAAGGAGCAAAAATGATGTTACGGTTTAAGGTGATTTACTATTATAGATGTTTGCTTTTCTAAAGTAATTCTTATTATTTATTATATACCGTAATCAAATCAGTGGCTGCTTAATTCCACCTAAAGTGTTACAGAGCGTAGGCATCAAACATAAAATTGTCAAAAATACAAAAAGCCTGGCTTTTTTATGCAGGGTTCTTTTTCTGTTCTCTGGTTAATAAAATAAGTTTAGATGTAAGATGTGTAACATGTACTCACCAATTTTGGTGAACACTGCATTTTATGCGGCATGAAACGCAAATACTGGGGTATCCAGTTTTTATGAATCAACTCCAAACTATACACATGCGTTTGTTTTCTTAGAAGAATATACAAGTGGTGGCCAAAATAATAAGAGTCCAATAAAACTGTGTGAAAATCTGATCCTGCTCCAACTAAATAAAACTGAGGTATATTTAAAAACTTCAATCCATTTCTGATTTTACAAGCTATGGCGATTTTTCGCATAAATAAAGTTTTTTCTGTGTAGTTTCTGGCAAAAGCTACTAGTTCTAGTTGAAAGATTGGTTAAATACCTCCTGAGAATTTCATAAAAATCCAATAAGGGATAATTGAGATATGTATTTTTTAGATTTGCTAAAATGATCAAAAATTGGCTGAAATCGTAAAAAATTGATGATTTTGAGTATTTTTTTCCAAGTTAAAAAAATCTATATATAGAAATTTTCGGGAGTTACATAACCTTTACCGCCCTTTCGAATAGTACCAGTTACTTAAGACTGCACTGAAATAAAAAAAAAATAGCTTTTTTTTAAACTTGCCAAAACGAACTAGAATATTTTATGCGAAAAATCGCCATAGCTTGTGAAATAAGAAATTGATTGAAGTTTTCAAATATACCTCTAATTTTTTACCTTCCTAGCCAGCGCAGAAGAGGCTAGAGAAGGTATTATTTTTGACGAAATTTTTTTTTTCAGATAACGCCAAAAATGTGTTATTTGGGTGTTGCTTAGCAACATCGTCATGATGTCTATGTGTGTGTGTGTATGTATATCTGTCCGTAACACGATAGCTCCTAAACCGCTAAACCGATTTTCATAAAATTTTCAGGTAAAATTATGTTCGACAATGTGAAGAGCTGATAAGATTTTGGTTAAAATCCATTAATGCTAATGACAGTTTTTTGACAATTAAAAACTATACAAAACGATAACTTTTTAACAATGCATCGCACCAATATGCAGTTTGCGGAATATAGTAGAATAATTTTTTTAAAATAATTTGTTGCGATATTTACAAACAAACTATTTTCAAGGCTGATATATCATGGAGTTCACTTAAAGTGTGCTAATAGGCTAGCTAGGAAGGTATCAAATCCGTCATGGATCCATTTATTTATAGTTGGGGCAGGATCAGATTTTCATATAGTTTTAGGACACTCTTATTATTATGGTCACCACTGTATTTGGATATTTAGATTTGGCTTAGGATGTCCGATTCGTTTGATTTCCAAGTTTATTACTCAATGTTTTTTAAATCCATAATTATTAATTAGCACTACCAGAAGGTTAAAATAATAAAATTATTATATTTTGATAAACGGATAACCTAAAAATACTGACCAACATTACTGTGCGAAATCCGTACCAGAAAGTATCGAGCGCATGGTAAACAAACTTCTATCCCCGTCCAGACGGACCAGACTCAAAAAATGTGCAGTCCTGGTTAATGACGTAGATTAAGTGCTAAAAGCGACAGATAATATCCCGCTTAGCAAAAGTTCGACTGCCTATTTCGTGACGTATATCGTCCGGGCTGCAACGCCACTTTGAAAACACTATGCGTTCCAACGATATGGAGGAATTAACAATTTATATGGGATGATTAAGTTATTAGCTCACACATATACTATACTATAGTAGTGTGAGCTATGGTGATCCTATTTTTTTCGGGAAAAAAAAAGTTGCTCCGATTTCAAAATTTTTTATATATCTCTGCGTTTCAGATGATTTTGAAACTTTTTTGTTGCGCCGTCTGTCTGTCTGTCTGTCTGTCTGTCTGTATGTCTGTAACGACCAACGCGCATAACTCAAAAACCGCTTGGCCGATTTTAATGAAATTTGGTACCTAGGCTGGGTCTTGGGTCGAGATGGTCCAGTTTAAAAATGAACAAAATCCACCGAACAGAAACCAAATAAAAGGGTGGGGGTAGATTTCAAAAATTAGAGTTTATGTGAAAATATGGCGTGTGTGATATCAAACGAAAGGTAATTGAGTCTGCAGTTAAACAAAATACATTTTAATTTATTTAAAAAAAATGGTGGGGGTATATTTTAAAAATTATAGTTTAAGTGAAAATATGGCGTGTGTGATATCAAACAAAAAGGTAATTGAGTCCGGAGTTTAACAAAATACATTTTAGTTTTTTGTTCTTTTTAAGGGTGGGGTAGATTTCAAAAATTTGAGTTTAAGTCAAAACATGGCTTGTGTGGTATCAAACAAAAGGTAATTTAGTCTGGAGTTAAATAAAATATATTTCAGTTTTTAGTTATATTAGCTCACACGTACACTATAACTATAGTACCTAGTGTGAGCTTAGGGGCCCATATATTGGCAGAGTATTTTTTGTTATCATCAGAACCGGTGCTACAGCGCTGTGTTATAATTAAATTAATTGTAAACCTCTATAACTTGTAAGCATAAAACCGATTTTAAAAAGTTATACATTTTATTACAGAATTAAAATCATCACACGATCCCATTTCTCTTTAAAAATATTCATTTGTTATTGAGATTTATTATCTTCGGCAAACATTGACATTTTGGAAAGTAGTAAAATTTTTACAATTAAATAAAAAGTTGATATCGAATTCCGTTCAAAATTTATCAGGGGGTAGGAGGATAATTTCTTGTCCACACTACGTACTTTTTCCAGATAAATAAACAGCGAAAGCTGCAAGTATTCTATAAATTTGTTTCCCTTAAAAACTTAACACAAACTTTTTATTTGCCATCTTGTAAAAAATTAATTTTGCTTTAAAAATTTATAAGAGTACTTCCTAGACATGGACACCATTACGGCCCATTACTACTGCATGATACTACTTAAACTCGGAGCGGTATTAATCCACTAGGGCGTCGTTAGAAAAGGGTTCAACAGCATCCCCAGGACTCAACAACTTTCTGCTACATGTCGCAACTTTTCATATTTACTACTGGTGTTAGGGTAATGACCCTTTTAAAAATGCCCTTCTTTTTTCGTTCGTGATGTGTCAGGAAAATGGAGGTAAACAAGTACAATTTAGGCTTTTGTACCGTTGCCGTTCCGTTAAATATATTATAACGAATAATGGGGCGCTTAAGGTTTGTTTGAGATGATGCTAGGTCTTAGACGAGGGGTTTGCCAGTGCCAGAGTTCATAAACCCAATGCTTTAGAAATGCTGCCAATGCCCATAATGACCAAGCAGCAAGGAAATGGGTGTTATTTAGACAAAAATAAAATTCCCTTCCAACTGATAAGCACATAAGCTCACATAAGTATTAATAGTTTAAATTTTTTTCTTTTGCAACGTTTTGATTTGTATTAAATCTTTTTCAAGCCCTACGGAGAAGAGATAAAAATAAAATTATTGTAGTTTTATATTATAAATTAATTTATTAGGTTAAAAGCTTTTGCCACTGAGACAGATGTAATGAAAATATTTTGTCACAGAAAATCTACCCAAGAACACTCATCGTACAGGAAGCTCTATAAAGTTTACCTTTTCAGGAAGTACTATAGCAATTTACTGCTTTTGTTGAAGCAATAAGTAATAAAAATACGGGAGGCTTAGGAAATTCAGTAGAGATTCCCGTTAAATTATCTGGGGGCACGGCAGTGCCCCGCCAAGTTCGCCGATACCATCTTTTCTTACAATATTTCAGCCCATATTTGACCTATCCAAAACTCTACTTCGGAATGAGCTACGAAACACAAGCTTTGCATAGTCATAGATATTTATAGAGTTAGCAATCTCTCCAAGTTTCATGGAATACTAAAGTTGTTACGAAATTTAAAAAAAAACGTCGAAATTGCCACTTATTTAATCATGTATAGATCCTCAAAATTCTACTGTGCGTCCAGACATGCTACAAAGCTAAAATTTTGCAGACTGATAGAAATTATGGCCAAACCCTTGGACAAAATCAAAAAACCCCAAATTTTTAATTTACTCCCCTCCCCTTTCCATATAAATTTATGTAAAAATAACATTGCCAACTTTCAGAAACGCTAGAGACTTGAGCTTTGGCCGACTGATAGAAACTATGATAAAAATATATAAAAAAATTTTAAAGCTCCAAAATTTTAATTTACTTCCCTCCACTATAAAAGTAAATTTATGTAAAAGTAACATTGCTGACTTCCAGAAATGCTAGAGAGCGGAGCTTTGGAAAGCTGGTAGGAACTATGATAATACCATAGGAAAAAATTAAAATTTATTTCCTCCCCTATAAATGTAAAGTTATGTAAAAGTAACATTGCTTACTTCCAGAAACGCTAGAGAGCTGAGCTTTGGAGGCTGGTGGGAACTATGATAAAAGAATTAAATTAAAAAAACTCCAAAATTTTAGTTTACTTCCTCCCCTATAAATGCAAAGTTGTGTAAAAGTAACATTGCCTACTTCCAGGAACGCTAGATAGCTGAGCTTTGGAAGGCTGATAGGAAATATGATAAAGCCATAATAGTCTAAGAGCCCAGTAGGATTTTGGGCTTGAATTGCAAACCGATACTCATATATTTTAATCGATTCGCCATAAGACCATGTCCCAAAAAAATCCTGCATAAACAACCCTTTGTTTAAAGATGACGAAAAGGAGTTTGAATCAAATGTACGTAACTTTTTTATTATGACATCAATTTTACTCAAACAAATTGTGATTAGCTTCTACTATAATGGTCTCTCCAAATCACTATCAATACTTTGTTTTTTATTTGTCTCTATACTATAAATTTTGTAAGTTCCTCAAATATGCTGTTTTTTTTTAGGTTTTTTGATTTTTCAAAGAAAACTACTGGTTTTACAAAAAAAACATAAAAACTAAAAAATATGCAAATTGTTAAGATGTATTCATTGTGGGTCTAATATTTGCTGTAGATTAAGCGGTTCTCGAGTTACACTTAAAAACAAACAAGATTTTCATATTTTCACCAAAATCATGAAAGTTACTAAAAAACTATACAGAACGAAAAAGGATGTCAAGCTAAATAAGAAACGGCTATTAGTTTCAAACAGAAACTGATACTGGGGTAGATATGGCGGCTTAAACATGGCCGAAGCGTAATTTACAATTTTATTTTTGAGGGTAATTTTTTTATGTAAAACGAACCCCTACCGGATTAAAATGTACCTCAGCTAAAAGACAATTTAATTATCTTTTAAAAAGGATAGTACACTTTTTGTCGTAAAGTTAATAGTTTTCCTTAAAAAAACAAAAAATATGCGGCATATATAATTCGATTTTTTCGTTCCATAGAAGTACGACAATGGCATGGGTCCATTGAGGGAAAAAAATAATTTATACACAGATAAGCGAACCCACAGTTACATGTTTAAACTTAGCGTCAAAAATCTTACAAAAAACATATTTGATACTTTTCTGTTAAATTGACAGGTGGTCACGTGATTTTGACAACTTTTTAATGGTTTGAGCTACAGACTTTTTTTGACAAAATTATCCAATTTTGACTACAAAACATATTTTTAAAAATTTTGAACACGGTGCCGCCTGGAGCCCAAAACAAATTTCATAACTAGTCGAATCTGCATTTCAATATTTTAACTGTTGCATAATTAAAATTTTATACTTTTCCAAATTTATTTTTAGAAATTTTCTGATAAAACTGTTGATATTGGTTGATTTGTTCTTGCGGTAGTATTTCTGAAGTGAAACTTTTATTTAAAACTGGTGTCACCCTCTACAATTCGCCAAGAAAAAAAAATGCTTTATACGCTACTTTTCGTACTTTTTTTTAGGCCCGATCTGCCACTTTTTATCCCTGATTGTCACTTTTCATCTCCATTTCAATTGGCACTATTTCTAACTTCGTTATCCATGAATTTTTAACACTGAGATAATATGCAGGGTGTCCCAGATAAAGTTCGATTTCGAAAACTGTGTAAGAAATACAATTTTGGATAAAATGCTCAGATGCTCTATAGGAGTTCAAAATGTAATGTCGAGTAATAAATAAATATATAATAATAAAGACAATTTTTAGTTTTTGCTCTTTTTACATTTATCCAAAGTTGTATTTCTTACATAAATCTCCATAAAATAAATAGGTAAATGTATCTGGAATACATACTATATTTAATAGGCCTAAACTTTTCTTTTAGTTTTAGTACCTGCTTATCTACAGGTAAATATTTGCTTTATTTCACCTAGAAAAGTAAATTCGTAGTATTTTCCCTGCTAAATGGATAAAACAAAACAGCAATCGATCAACATACAATATTTTTAACTTTTAAGTTTATTAAAAATCCAATCTTCTAGTGTACCCTTTTCAACTGAATTTGCCGCCAACTTTTTGAGGGCTCTTTATTTTTACTGTTTGTTAAAACGGCCGGGAATGCAGTCATGCCCGAGGTCTTTCCTTTCCTGAGCTGGTTACTAAGATTAAAATCCCTGGTTTTTTGTATTATGGACTTATTGCCATAGGGCCAGGCACTAATTGTGCCGGGCACTATTCTGACAGATTCGCATTGAAAACTGACAGTTGATCTTTTATAATTGACATACCAAAGTCGAATTTATAAATCCAGTCGCTTATTTTCCATTAATAGTGGCGGCACTATTAATTTTGGCTCTTATAATACACAAAGGCCTAATTTTGAAAGAAGACAGCTGTTCTTTTAATGCGAAAATGTCAGAATAGTGCCCGGCACAATTATTGCCTGGCTTTATTGCAATAGGTCCCTATTATTTCTGCTCTTCCTGGCACTAAAATTAGCCAAGAGAGTAAGAAGGAGATGCCACGAGAGTGAGCGAAAACAAGATATATATACAGGGTGTCCCAAAACTCTGAGTCCACTCAAATATCTTTTGAACTATTGAAGATAACTGAACCATATTTGGCAGTAATCGTTAACATCAAGAGATCTATTTTATGAAGAGGCGGTTGTGCTGCCTCTGCATTATTAAAAATCCTTATCGATTGATACCTCGTTTTAAAGGTATTTGACAATTAAATACATATTTTGATATAGCCGTTAATTGTCTTCACAATCAAATCTGTCAAAATCAATGGACTGTCAAAACTATTTTTTTCAGTTTTTGTCAAAATTCACAAGTTTGTTGTTTTAAACAAAAACCCTATTGAGAGATATCTTGTTTGAAAGGTCTTTGAAAAACCATGTACGCCAACTGTCCCTTGCCTATGATAAAAAACGTGTCAAATTCTATCGACTGTCAAACTTATTCTTTTACCATTTTTTACAAATTTTTAACTATAGCTATACCCGCCATCCCCCATACGTGGGAATTTTTGACACATATTTTTTGTTGGTATTGCCATGTAGTTTAAGGTTTTGGTTGTTTGCCTCTGGTCAATTACAGCATACCCGGAAAAAACATGGAAAGGCACGGAAATATGGATAAAATTACTTATACAGTCTGTGTCTATGAAAGGTCAGTACAATAAAAAGCCACCCACTTTACTCCGACATTGCTCCGTTTTCGAAATAAAGGGTGTTTTTTAGAAAATAAAAATCGAATAAATAGCTAAAATATAAATATAGCTTTTTTTTAAATGCATTTTTTAAACTTTTTTATTAATGTATGCATAAACCAAATCTCTCGATGTCATCGATCACTACCAAATATGGTTCAGTTATCTGCAATAGCTCAGCAGATATTTGGGTAGACCCGGATTTTTGGGACACCCTGTATATATTTTTACAAATTTAAAACCATGCCAGTGGTGATAATTTTGATTGGACATTTTTGTCTACAAATCAAAAAAAGAACCAAGTCTCTAGCTCAAACCGTTAAGAAGTTGCCAAAATCACGTGACCACCTGTCAATTTAAGAGAAAAGTATCAAATATGTTTTTTGTAAGATTTTTGACGCTGAATTTAAATATGTAACTGCAGATTCGCTTATCTGTGCATAATTTTTTTTTCCTTAATGGACCCATGCCATTGTCGTACTTCTATGGAACGAAAACATCGAATTATGTATGCCGCATATTTTTTGTTTTTTTCAGGAAAACTATTAACTTTACGACAAAAAGGGTGCTATCCATTATTTGAATATAATTAAATTGCCTTTTAGCGGGGGTACACTTTGACCCCGTAGGGGTTCGTTTTACATAAAAAAATTACCCTCAAAAATAAAATTGTAAATTACACTTCGGCCATGTTTAAGCCGCCATATCTACCTCAGTATTAGTTTCTGTTTGAAACTAATGGCCGTTTCTTATTAAGCTTGACATCCTTTTTCGATCCGTATAGTTTTTTAGTAACTTTCATGACTTTGGTGAAAATATGAAAATTTTGTACCTAGTAAACTAGTAAGAACCTTTCATTTTGAAATTTGAATTGGAGAACTTGGCTATACTTTTTATTATAATACTATTTTCGCGTACTTGCCTTTTTTGACATGAAATGTTTTTGTTATGATTTTACCTCTATACCTTTTGATAAAACTGTTTGATGCACTAAGCTTGCCTTTAGAAGTCATTATTGCTGTCTGATATTTGAGTTAATAAAATATACGCTTAATTTGTGCCATTAATTTTGTGGTTTGCATATAATGTGAACACCAAAATTTACATCCTTGCAAGACTAAATAATATAGAACGGTCGACTATAAGGAATATCTTGTGGTAAAACATGCTGGAGGCCGGGTGGAACACGGGCTCGTATTACGAAATGAATGTCCCAACATACAAAAGCCCCCGCAGTCCCCAGATAAATTATACGAGAACAGGGATCTCTCTAAATTCTCTCTCCTCGAAAATGGAGTTAAAATTAGTGTTGGGACGAAATAGGCTTTTATTAATAAAAATAATAATAATCTGTTACTGTAGCTTTTACAGTGTGTGTAGAATATTCGTTTTAAATTAAAAAACTACATAATATATTCAAAAATAAACAAAACTATTTAACCTAGAAAACTTCTTGCACTTGTAGCAATATTTTTAAGGATGTTTGTATTATGTACCACTAAACTTTCAAGCTCGCAATTTAAATTATCTTTTTTAGTTCCTTTTTTTAAATTTAATCAAATCTAACTGATAATATAGTTAAATAAAACTATTTTTAGGTCTTAATCTTTAAACATTTTCTGGTTGGGACCTTTGACTGTGTCCATTTCTTTTGTAAATTAAAAATTAAGTATTTTTTTAAAAAGACGTTTGTAGGACTGTTTATTATGATAATATCAATAGAATCATTCTAAAATTGAAAAAAAAGGAATTGTCTATTAAGCAACATAAAAGAAATATAACTTTTGGTATCACGACGGACGTGATCAATAACATAAAAAGGAGAAAAATGACAAGAAATTAAGCAGAACTAAGGAAAAAAATAACTATTTTTAAACAACACACTATACCTGGTAATTCACAATAAATTCCCCAAACCCGAGAACATAATATGTTTTCTGCCCGAACACATTACTTGATTTTATAAAAATATAAAAAATCTTTAAAATAAAAAGTTGAATAATTTTCCTGAGGTTTTGAGATAGTGCAAACTTGTCAAATGTCACTTTTAATGTCAAATTCTAATTGCATTTTTCTTTCGGATTCCAAAAATAATTTAGCTATAAAATAATATTATATCCTCCATAAGTATAATCTCTTGTATAACTATAACCTATTGATTTAAATTATTAGTATATTTGTAAAAAAAAGCTGAAAAAAGGGTGTATTTTTTTATATTTGGCATAGTACTCTTGAAGTGACGGGTGTGAATTTCTTTAGAGTTTTAAATCGAGTAGGTTCCGCTCAAAGTAAATCCATCAAAATTAATTTCATTTCTTCTAAAACAGGGGATTCATTTTTCTTCTTAATTTTGGCAGCCGCCATCTTGGAGATCATCGAATACAAATATGGCTTTGTGTGAGGGGTACCACGATGCCAAATACTAAAAAGTATACCCTTTGCAGCTTTTTATTAAAAAACCCTAGAAATTTACTCTATATAAACTATACATAAGTAGGTACTAATTTCTTTTCTCACGCATCGCCTTATGGCGTAATATTATTTATTTCTATAAACAACAAGTGAAATTAAAGAAAGAAAAATATGAAAAAGTTTTTGCTACGGCCGGGCCTCGAACCCGGGATCTCTTGCTCTCTAGGCAAACAATCTAAACATTGAACTACCGAAGCCATACATAAATTTTCGGAAAACTTTCATCTATGCAGGCTGCGGTATCTCAATACAAGAACGAGAAATTCTCAGGGTATTAACCCGACCAAGTCATCCAACTGATCTCTTTTAATTGTTCTTTCCCACTGTCAAAGGCATGATAACTCAAATTGGACGTAAAGAATCAACGTCTGAAAGCATAAGATCACCTTTTCGTGTGTTAAAATTTCTGATCGCAAATGGGCGATTGCCAATATAATTATCAAAGACCAAATTGCAAATAATGCAAGGACCTAAAACTATAAACAACAAGTGAAATTAAAGTGTTGTTTATAGTTTTAGGTCCTTGCATTATTTGCAATTTGGTATTTGATAATTATATTGGCAATCGCCCATTTGCGATCAGAAATTTTATCACACGAAAAGGTGATCTCATGCTTTCAGACGTTGATTATTTACGTCTAATTTGACAGTGGGAAAGAAGAATTAAAAGAGATCAGTTGGATGACTTGGTCGGGTTAATACCCTGAGAATTTCTCGTTCTTGTATTGAGACAACGCAGCCTGCATAGATGAGAGTTTTCCGAAAATTTATGTTTGGCTTCGGTAGTTCAATGTTTAGAATGTTTGCCTAGAGAGCAAGAGATCCCGGGTTCGAGTCCCGGCCGAAGCAAAAACTTTTTTCTTATTTTTCCTTCTTTAATTTCACTTGTTGTTTATAGTTTTAGGTCCTTGCATTATTTGCAATTTGGTATTTGATAATTATTTATTTCCTTTGACATCGGCTGAAAATATATTTTTGGAATAATATTGTACTTCTTAAAAATTTTTGAAAAATTGTATCATAACAAAAATATTTCATGTAAAAAAAGCTAAGTACGCGAAAGTGGTATTCGGTAAAAAGAATTGAGATAAAAGTAAAGCCAATTTCTCCAATACAAATTTTAAAAAGAGAGTTTCTTAATAATTTGGAAATGTTTTTTTAAGCTTTGCTGCTACTATAAACAGTTTTTTGTAAATATCTCAGAATCTAAAACTCTTACGTATTTTTGGTTATAACACAAATTATTGAGCCAAATGTAATCTACTATTTTCCAAAAACCGCAAAATATTGTTTCCGTTTAAAAGTTAGCATTTTTCAAAATTTTTAATTGTCAAAAACCTGTCATTAGCATTAATGGATTTTCACCAAAATCCAATGAGCTCCTTAGAGTGTCGAACACTATTTAAATTAATTAAAATTCTTAGCAATGAGAACTAGTGTAGTTGTTATAGTAAAATATATCTAAATTGTATGGGTCATATTCAAGACATTGATATTGATACAATTTTTTAATTTGGATTTTACTTGGTTTAGGAAATATTTCTAATGTGTAGGGAACAATTCGCCGTGGCCGATTCGCCGCGGAATGATTCACCGCAGGGGTATTCGCCGAAGACCGAGTCGCCCCGGGGAAAATTCGCCGCGATAATTTTTGTTCAATTTTTCATTAAATCTGCTACTACTATGTCCGTTTAGAACGCTTTTCTACGTTGTCCGACGCCTATACTACACCTCCTTCGATCCTGACAATCATCTTCTGTCAGGTTTTTTTGACTTATTGATCTTTGGATTGATTGTTACTATTCCAGTATGAGACGCCCTCTTTTTTGCGACCTATTGGTTGCCATTCTAGGATCTGCTTTCGTAATCTTTCGTCGTTAATCCTTTGTTCATGACTATACCATATTAGTTGTATTTTAGTGATATCATCCGTTGTGCTCTGATTCCGATTCTTTTTATCATGACCTCATTTCTTATATGATCTGTTTTAGATATCCTCATTGATCTTCTCATTGCATCCATTTCGACACTTTCTATTTTTGTTTAGTATTTACGCAACAAATCTCTATTCCATACAGCAGCGTGCTTTTCTCTATTGTTTCATATATTATGTTAAATTTTAAAATATTTTTAATTCCTCTGCTCTATAAAATATTGTGTGTCTTATCAAATATGAAACTCAAGTATACATACTCATTGCATGAAGATATTGTTTGTACATTGCCTAGTTCTAACTCACTTGATTCGTTTTCAATACATAAGTACTGTGTCTTGTCTACGTTCACTGTTAACCCCTAACTCTAACTTAACTTATTTTTTTTTAAATCACAGCTCTTCTTGTAGCAAAACAAACTAACTGTAAATTTATATTCTTGCACCTGATTGGCAATAAAATCTATACTTACGTCACCACGTTGTAGTAAGGTGGGGTTGATCGATCTGAAAAGTTGACCATTGAACGCGACCGACCGTTTCTCCAATATCCAAAAGTTTGCGCTGCATTAAAGATAGTGAGCAATGGAAGAACCTTCAAACAGTCTAATCTTTATTAGGTACATATATATTTTATTATAATTTTAATTAATCTGTATTAATTGTTTTCTATCGTGTTATTAGAAAAAATTGTAATAGTAATTATTTGCATTTATTTTTATATTTTATTTCATTTTATCGCAAACATATCCTTATCGGTGTCTCGACCACCAACATTTTGCAAAAACAAATGTCTCTACAAAAAAAATGGTTAAAAAAAAATGCTTTTTAGTAAGTAGTTTCTCAAAAAACTAATTTATAAAAAAGCTAAAAAACATTTTTGGAAAAAATTATTCTTTTAAATATTTTTTTAATTTTTTTTACTATCAATATCAATATTTTGAATATGACCAATTTAATTTGGATATATTTCACTGTAGAAACTACACTAGTTTTTGCGCCTAAAAATGTTATTTTAGACAATAATATTTTCTTTATTCGGTGGAATGTTTTGAAATAGCAAATTGTCTCATCCCCTTTTTTAGTTTTTTATGCAATTCTTTGTTTGTGTATAATCTTAAAAATCAGCAAGTTAAAAGCCTTCATAAAAGTAAACCAGCACTTTGTGTACTTTTTAGTTTAATAGTAAAATTAGGATTGGTAATTTATTTTAATTTAATTTTTCACACTATAGAGCCAATTATGCCTATGCAGTTTAAACATTACGTTGCCTTTTTATTTTATCTTATCACCTCGCTTCTGCAACCAACCGCCTTCGTTAATATGAGCTTCGCTTTACATTTCCCTCTAATAGTTAGTAGTTAAGTTTCCATTTGTATTGCTAGACATAAATTAAACCGCAGTCTAAATGCCCTGGAAATTATTTACGTAGCTTAGTTTGCCATTAGATGCACTAAGAACACGTTTTTTAATTTACGTTTTTATTAATAAAATATATTTTTTGCACTTCATACCGTAGGTGTGGAAGGCTATTATTGGGATCGTTAAAAAAAACTTTTTATTTTCATTCAAAATAAATCAGTTGGGTCAAAAAAACCTAATCACCAGATTTTGTGATGGTGTCTATCTGTCTGTCTGTCTGGGACGGCTTCGGAACGAATAAGCGAAGTATAAATGAGCAAAGTAACAAAAGAGCGAAGTATCAAGTGAGCGAAGTAATAAAAAAGCAAAATAACAAAAGAGCGATGTTAATTGGACGGAGTGGTGAAAGAGCGAGTAATATATGAGCCAGTAATAAAAGTGTGATGTATTAAATAAGCGAATGTAATAAATGAGCGAAGTAATAACAGTGCGGTGTAATAAAAGTGCGAAGTAACAATGGTACGAAGTAATATAAGTGCAAAATAATAAAAGAACAGAAGTAATAAATGAGCGAATTTAACAAATGAGCGAGTAAGAAAAGAGCAATGTAATAAAATAAATAAAGGAACGAAGTAATAATGTAATAAATGGGCGAAGTAAGAAATGGGCGAAGTAATAACTAACAAATTAAAAAAAGAAACTTTTTAGACTTCTTTCTTGAAATCCTAGAGGGAGTGAAACCAAACCGAAACGAACCGAATCAAATCAAACTAAACCGAACCGAACCGAACCGAATCGAACCGAACCGAACCGAACCGAACCGAACCGAACCGAACCGAACCGAACCGAACCGAACCGAACCGAACCGAACCGAACCGAACCGAACCGAACCGAACCGAACCGAACCGAACCGAACCGAACCGAACCGAACCGAACCGAACCGAACCGAACCGAACCGAACCGAACCGAACCGAACCGAACCGAACCGAACCGAACCGAACCGAACCGAACCGAACCGAACCGAACCGAACCGAACCGAACCGAACCGAACCGAACCGAACCGAACCGAACCGAACCGAACCGAACCGAACCGAACCGAACCGAACCGAACCGAACCGAACCGAACCGAACCGAACCGAACCGAACCGAACCGAACCGAACCGAACCGAACCGAACCGAACCGAACCGAACCAAACCGAACCAAACCGAACCGAACCGAACCGAACCGAACCGAACCGAACCGAACCGAACCGAACCGCACCGAACCGAACCGAACCGAACCGAACCGAACCGAACCGAACCGAACCGAACCGAACCGAACCGAACCAACCGAACCGAACCAAAACGAATCAAACCTAAATATTTTTTCAAAAAATTATTTTCTTTTGCTTTCTATCCTTCTCTTGGGAAGTCGAAATTGGTATTTTTCTAACCTTTAGCAATTGCTCGTAAACGTATCCTAACCGGTCTAGATGCCCTTGGACCGATTTCCACCAAAAAAAAATGTTTCCAAACTACAGGTTAGGATATGTTTCAATTCACGATAAAGACCGCACCGGAAAGCTAATTTAGGGAAATAATATATACAAAAACATCGTTTTGCTGTTTTGCTTCGGTGCAGTTTGATTTCACACCCTCTTTTTTTATACTGGGATTTTCCATCCAATCAGGATCAATCACCCAGTTTCGCAAAGCTAAAGCATTTTGAAACAATCACAAACAACCAAGTACCTAGCCAGGATCAAACCCTGACCGCCGCTGGCGCCGCTGTGTGAAGCAAGAGACTAGGATACCCTGTAAGATCCCGGAAAAGAAGTCAGGAAAGTTTTGTTTTGAAAAAATATGTTAGAAAGAGGCCCCTTACTGCACCTATATAGGTTGTGTTAAATTTGGCAAGCCGGGTCTAGAATTTTTTTAAAATTGTTTTTGTGGAAAATGTTTTCGAAAAAATTTCCATTTGAGGGAGATGTTTTTGAACAATTTGGTTTATATTTGTTACAATGGCTCTTTTATTACATCGCACTTTTCTTACTCGCTCATTTGTGATCTTCGCTCTTTTATTACATTCGATCATTTATTACATTCGCTCTTTTATAATTCGCACTTTTATCTATTACTTCGGTATTTTGTTACTTCGATTTTTAAATACTTCGCTTTTTTAATATTTCGCTCTTTTGATGCTTTCTCTATTTTATTATGTCGCTCTAATGTGACTGGCTAAATCATTTCTCGTTTTTTTTCAATAATCGCTTTTTCATAATTCGCTCGTTTGTTTGAATTTGAATTTTGTTTATTGACGCATATAGCATTTGTTACTTTGCTCTTTTGATATTTCGTTCTTTTGATACTTCGGTCTTTTGATACTTTGCTCTTTTGATACTTCGCTCCATTATATTTCGCTCATTCATTCCAGAGCCGTCTGGGACACGATATCTCCAAAACCAATAAACCGATATTAACCAAATTTGGAACAATCATTTTGCGGTTCTCGTGGATAAAGCCATTTTTCGTGGGGTTGGGGGACTGCAAAGGGATATTAGAGGGAGTTCAAATATTAACAAAACTCAAAATTATTATTAGATTAAGGATTTTATTTTTAACATTATTTTTAATAACATTAAATTTCGTTGGAGGCACAGTTTCTGAGATATAAAATTTAAAAAAAAATGGTTTTCGACCCACAGCAGTTACCGAAACGCGGTTTTCAAATTTAGAATTAGTTACATTTTCACGAACATTTGTCAGCATCAAAGTTTAAAAAAGAAAATTGTATATTTTTTAAAAATGACAGCAGAGGGCGTGGTTTTCAAAAATTAATGAAAAATTTAATTTTCGTTATCTGAGGGCACGGCAGTGCCTCGCCAAGTTCGCGCGCCGTAACCATCTTTTCTTGAAACATTTCAAACGATATTTGACCTACCTAAAACTCTACTTCGGAATGAGCTACGAATCTCAAACTTTGCACAGTCGTAGATCTCCATGGAGTTAACAACCCTTCCAAGTTTCATGGAATTCCATAAAGTAATAAAGTAGTTACAAAATTTCAAAAAACGTTGAAATTGCCACTAACTCACTCACTCACTCACTTATGTATAGATCATCAATATTCTACTGTACTTCCAGACATGTTACAAAGCTGAAATTTGGCCGACTGATAGAAATTATGACCAAACCCCTGGAAAAAACCCCAAAATTTTAATTTACTCCGCTCCCCTATGCAGTTAAAGTTATGTAAAAGTAGCATCGCCCACTTCCAGAAATGCTAGAGAATTGAGCTTTGGCAGACTGATAGGAACTACGATAAAACTACAGGAAAAAATCAAAAAACTCAAAATTGTAATTTACTCCCCTCCCCTATACATCTAAAGGTATGTAAAGGTAGCATTGCCCACTTCCAGAAATGCTAGAGAGTTGAGCTTTGGCAGACTGATAGGAACTATGATAAAACTATAGGAAAAATTAAAACACCCCAAAATTCTAATTTACCTCCTTCCTCTATAAATGTAAAGGCAAGTAAAAGTAATACTGCTTCTTCCAGAAACGCTAGAGAGCTGAACTTTTTAAGACTAAAAGACAATATGATAAAACTATATGAAAAAATTTAAAAACACCAACATTTTAATTTACTTCCTTCTCCTATAAATGTAAATTTTTATAAAACTAACATTGCCCACTTCCAGAAACGCTAGAGAGCTGAGCATTGGAATGCTGATAGAAATTATGATAAAACCATGGGAAAAAATTTAAAAAGTCCAATATTTTCATTTACTCTCCTCCCCTATAAATGTAAAGTTATTTAAAAGTAACATTACCCACTTCCAGAAACGCTAGAGAGCTGAGCATTGGATGACTGATAGGAACTATAATAAAACTATAGGACAAAATTTAAAAACACGACAATTTTAATTTATTTCCCTCCCCTATACATGTAAAGTTATGTAAAAGTAACATTGTACACTTTCAGAAACCCTAGAGAGCTGAGCTTTGAAAGGCTGATAGGAACTACGATAAAACCATGGAAAAAAATTAAAAAATCTCAAAAATTTAAGTAAGGCATTGCAAAAGTTTTGAACAATATTCCGCATATTTCTACTTTAAAAATTAAGTATTATCCAATTCCTTTAAAAAAGAAGTGAAATCATAACAAAAACATTTCATGTAAAAAAAGCCAAGTACGCGAAAATGGCATTCCGTAAAAAGAATTGAGATAAAAGTAAAGCCAAGTTCTCCAATACAAATTTCAACAAACTACCATTTTACACTGTTTTATGGAAGATAAAAACGTAAATTATGACTGTGTCTGGTAACTGACCATCAGAGACAACAATAAGTTTCAATTTAACCTGGGCCACCTTTTGGTCAAAATTATTGTTATATTCGTAAAAAGTGATGTTTTGATATTTTTTTGGAATTATCGATTATAAATTTTATTGGATTATAATTTTCATGATAATTTATATTTGAATGGACCTTGTAGCACTTCTACTGCGACCGACTGAATTTTGGCTTACACTTATTGGAATAAAACCTGACCTTATTTAATAATTGACCCAATGGTGACAGATTTACATATAAAAAGCAGCTGCTCTGCTTCAAAATTCGGTCTTTGTGTATTTAAAAACCGGATTTACTAGTGTCGGTATTATTTAGCCAAGTTCTCCAATACAAATTTCAAAATGAAAGGTTCTTACTAGTTTGGAAATATTTTTCTAAACTTGCCTATTACGGCTGTAAATGACTCTTAGGCACAGTGCTAAATTGAACATAAAGAAGTTTGGCTGTAATAGCATAGATAAAAAACATTTTCAAACTAGTAAGAACCTTTCATTTTTAAATTTGTATTGGAGAACTTGGCTTTACTTTTATCTCAATTCTTTTTACGGAATGCCATTTTCGCGTACTTGGCTTTTTTTTACATGAAATGTTTTTGTTATGATAATTATAGTCAGGCAGTCAATAATTCAACAAAAAAGCAAGCACTAAACACCATTTTAAAATTGGTTCGGATCTATTGTCAAAAAGCCGCATCTTATCACATTGATCTAAAGCCCATATTAGACAAAAAAACTGTCCAACAAACTACCATTTTACACTGTTTTACGGAAGATAAAAACGTAAAATATGACTGTGTCTGGTAACTGACCATCAGAGACAACAATAAGTTTCAATTTAACCTGGGCCACCTTTTGGTCAAAATTATTGTTACATTCGTAAAAAGTGATGTTTTGATATTTTTTTGGAATTATCTATTATAAATTTTATTGGATTATAATTTTCATGATAATTTGTGTTTGAATGGACCTTGTAGCACTTCTACTGCGACCGGCTGAATTTTGGCTAGGTATCAGTTTGGGAGACACTGTTTACATCTGATTCAATCTAAGGTATATCGAAAATGTTCAGGAGTGCACGTGCAACAAACTAACATTTTCATAGTACAGGGTGTCCCAAATTTGATGTTTTTTGGAGGTTTCGGGTATTTCCAGGGGAGATACTAATACAACTGACCCTCCTTTGCGACGCTCAAATTTTAAGAGAGGCTTAAAGTTCACAACCGCATTTTGATATAGCAATCTGTTTTTAAGTTACGAATTGTTTTTAAAAAGTCATTTTTCTTTAACTTTTTTATTTACAAAAATTTTGTTTTCGTGTAAAGAGCTGTATTATTTTTTTGTTGAAGATTTGACAGATGTAAATGGTTTTTATATATCTTCTTTAGTTTTTGACAAATTGCATAATTTTTCTTATGGAATGACCCTCTTTTTATTCGATTTTTAAAATCAGCGTTTTCCTTTAGAATGACGCGTCACACTCAATATTTTATTATTGTTAATTTTTTGTTGTTTTTATATTTTTGTTTTTTAAATAATTTTTATTTTGAATTATTTTTTAATTTAATTATTTTAAAAGATTTTCAACCCAGTCACCAAATTAAATTATAAAATAAATACAAAAATTATTTAAAAAAACAAAAATACTTGTAAAAATATTTTTAAAATGTTTAAATATACGCCATTTTAAAAGGAATTTACGCTAATAATATAATATAAATATAATAAAAATAATAATAACAATAATACGCTGATTTCAAAAACTGAATAAATATAGGGTAATTCTTAAAGAAAGATAACAACTTATG